>OY829519.1:5008478-6348691 GCA_963691665.1 Clepsis dumicolana | reverse complement strand
CTGCCTACTGTGCTGGAACAGTGAATTTGACCCAAACTAGTACTTACCTACCTATAGGTAGAAGGCACGTAAATACCTTGAATGTGTAGAAGCGATTTATCATAATCAGTCTTCATACACTTTTATTTAATTTGCACTATTCGTATGTATGTATGTCTAAATGTTTGTTTGTTTGTTTGTTTCTTTGTAGGTAAGTTTTTCCGTCAAATATTGCGAGTTAAATTTCACCGGTTGAATTTACTTGAAATTTGGTAAGTATAGGTACTTAATACAACAATTTGGTAGTGAAATTCTGGTGGTCCGTCCAGGATCGTCTCCGCAGGAGGGAACTCTTCAACGGTTAATGGCATCGACTTGAAATTTGGTATGGATGTTTAAGTTGGTTGGCATGATGCAAGTACATGACTGTACTTGCATCATGCCATAACAAGAAGTACGGTCGGCAAAAAATCTCAAATTAAAAACGTTTTTTTTTAACAGAAAACACTTATTTAGGTATATGGTATGTGACGTTGCCAGCTCGGCACGGGCACCAACTACGTAGGTACCTATGTGTTGCTGTTGTGTTTACCTGTTTATTGTTATCCCAACTGTTTGTGAAACGTCTAAAATAAACATTTGAAAGGTTTGTGTCTACTCGACACGTGTGTGTGTGTGTGTGTGATCATGAGGTTGCCACGTCTTCCTCCGGTACCTACCAGCTACTTGAGTGGAGTACCATTTTGTTATTTAAGTAGGTACTTACTTACCTACTCAATGAATAGATAGATAGGTAAGTAAAGTACCTACCTACTTAACATGGATAGATACAGTTGTAGCAGTGGGATTGTTACGTAAACGCAGCATTTCTTAGTAGGCTCGTGACATTATATTTAAATAAACGGATCACTCACGTATGTCAGTCGAGTAAGTATAGCTAGACATGTTTCGGACTAATCCGTAGTCCTTCCTTCCTTTGGGAGCACACGCGACGCCGGTGGCGAAACGTAGGTACTTACTTAAACTGTGCATGCACATATACATGTGCATGTCGAGTTATAAGTACTCGACTGATATATTTACGTGACTGATCTGTTTATTTTGACTGGACTTGACTTTGAATCTCACGGTAGTTCCATGTTAAAAGTACCGTGAGGTTGTTTAATTCAATAGTTTGTTGGGATTTATATTTACAGCACAGCCATTAAGCGTTTTAAACCTACTCAAACCGACACAAGCTTGACACTTGCAATCAGCCTTTTGCCTAAATTTACAACTGCAGTTTCAAGTGTTGTGCCAATTGTGCCCTGAAGGCCGAGCACGAAGTTTTCGAATCCTGCGTAACGTTATTTGTTATCGTATCGACATCGAGAGCGAGAAACCTCATACAAAATTTTTGTTCCAAATACGCTCACTTGCGGGCGCTGTTCCAAATGCCATACAAATTTCTCGATAACGTTTACTAAGTAGGTACCTACCTACTTGATTACGTTAGACAGGTTTCGAATATTCGTACTCCCCGGGCCTCTGTAACTTATGTAGGTATAGTTACAGTGTTTAGTTAAAACTTAAAATAATGAACTAAGTAATATTTTTACGTATACACTGGGCCCGTGTATTTGCCATAAGAATAAATTAGTTATTCTTATGCTATTTGCCCAAGCTCTCTCAGTCCGACAGACAGGAGGCCTGTGCTGACAGTAGGACGTAAATAAGCTGAAAATGAGATGTGTGATACACGAAATTAATCAACAAAAATTTTATAAAAAATTGGTACAATTACAAAAAACGTGAAAAAAATAATAATAATTGCATTTGATAACCGAGTTAGCTAGGAAGAAAAGTGTCTTTACCATAGAAAACCAAATAAAATAACGGTTTTCTACGAGGAAAATATAGTTAATCCCATTTGATAATGAACAGAGTCAGAGGAAGAAAAGTGTCTCCGAATACTAGTTATCAAACTTGGTTATGTACGAGGAACGAGGGGATTTTTCGCACCTGTGAACCCATATTAAGTACATATTTATATCGTAAATTTCATCTAAATCGTTACAACCGCTTTCTAGAACCCATTTACAAGCAAATATACTTACCTACTTAAATAAACAACAATTTGCTCGTTTAATAGTACAGGATCAAGCTAGGTAAGTATATTGCGCTTAATTCAAGTGTTCATCTTATAAAAAAGATGTTAGACATACATGTACACATGTACCTAATAATTTTTAGAGCTTTAATCGTAGAATATCATTAAATTTTGCATTATGCTTGCCTAAATTACTTACCAAAACTGTAATCAATATACCTAGAGAAAATAAAAATGTCTTCAAGTTGCATTCAAATTAAATGAAAAACAATCAAGGAAAACCAAAAAATAGGCGACGTTGCTATAGCAAACAGCAAGCAAGCAGGAAGCGGGTATCAACTATGTATTGATGTTGAGTTTATCTGTTGATATTGTTATCCCAACTGTCTGTCTAAGATTTAACATGCTCATTTTTTATTTTAACCCTAACTTGTAAGTTAGTTTAACCATTCGAACATGTCGATTTAGCTGTACGTGTTGCTGTAACTTTACTTGTTTATATTGTTATCTCAACTGTTTGTGTAACGACTAAAACAAGCATTTGAAAGGGTTAGTTCCATCCACCATTCGAACATGTTAACGCAGATTTTTGTCTCGCTGTGGTTTTTACCTGTTTAATGTGTAATTTTTACCCTAGCTCGTGAGTTAGTTTAACTATCCGAACATATTATTGACCATGACGACCGAATAGCCTAGTGGTTAGAAAAACTCACTATGAAGCTATAGGTCCCGGGTTCGATCCCCGGGCGGGACAGAAATTTGTATGATGAATGCAAATGTTTGTTCCCGAGTCTTGGGTGTCTAGTATTATATATTTAATTATGTACTTATCTATACATGTATGTTTCTGTTATCTAGTAAGAACTAGATAACAGATAAAATTATCGGTAAGAACCCATAGTACAGGCTTTGCCTAGTTTGGGACTAGGTCAATTGGTCTCAAGATGGTGTCAAGAGTCCCATGATATTAATTATTATTATTAATTTTATTTATGTTGATTTACTTTTACGTCTTGCTAATGTTTTCAACTGTTTCTATTGTTATCCAAACTGTTTATGAGACGGTTAAATACACTTTTGAAAGGATTAGTTCAATCATTTGAACATGTCGATTTAACTTTTTGTCTTCCTGATATTTCTACCTGTTCATATAGTTATTTTAAACCTGGCTCGTGAGTAAGTTTAACTAATCAAATATGTTGATTTAGTTGTATGCGTTGCTGTTGTTTTTATTGATTTATATATTGTTCTCCCAACTGTTTGTGGGACGGCTAAATCAAATCTTTGAAAGTGTTAGTTTAACCATTTGAACATGTTGATTTAGTTGTATGTGTCGCTGTTGTTTTTATTGATTTTTATTGTTCTCCCAACTGTTTGTGTGACGGCTAAATCAAATCTTTGAAAGGGTTAGTTTAACTATTTGAACATGTTGATTTAGCTTTTTGTTTTGCTGTTGTTTTCACCTGTTTGTATTGTTATTTTAAACCTGGTCCGCGAGTTAATTTAACCATTTGAACATGTTGATTAAGTTGTATGTGTCGCTGTTGTTTTTATTGACTTTTATTGTTCTCTCAACTGTTTGTGTGACGGCTAAATCAAATCTTTGAAAGGGTTAGTTTAACCATTTGAACATGTTGAATTAGCGTTTTGTTTTGCTGCTGTTTTCACCTGTTTATATAGTTATTTCAAGCCTGATTCGCGAGTTAGTTTAACCATTCAAACATGTTGATTTAGCAGTATGCGTCGCTGTTGTTTTTTTTATTTACATTGTTCTCCCAACTGTTTTTGTGACGGTTAAATCAAATATTTGAAAGGGTTAGTTTAACCATTGGAACCTGTTGTGAGACAGTTGAAATCAACATTTTAAAGGGTTGTGTCAATTGGCTCTTTTAGTACTGGACTTAACCTGTTTATGTTGTTATTTTAACCCTAGTTTGTGGGTTAGTTTAACCATTCGAATATGCTGATTTAGCTTTATTGTTGCAGTTGGTTTTAACTGTTAAATATTGTTCTCTCAACTGTTTATGTGCGGTTAAAACAAACATTTGAAATGGTTGAGTTAATTGACTTTTTTTGTGAAAGATTTAACCCGTTCATATCGTTATTTTAATCACTATTCGGGTGTTCGTTTAACCATTCGAATGTGTTGATTTAGCTGTATGTGTTGCTGTTGTTTTTATTTATTTCTAATTGTTCTCCCAACTGTTTGTGTCACGGTTGTAACAAACATTTGAAGGGATTAGTTTAACCATTCGAATATGTTGATTTAATTTTGTGTCTTGCTGTTATTTTTACCCTTTTATATTGGTACCCTAACTGTATGTGAGCTGGTTAAAACTAACATTTGAAAGGGTTAGTTCAACCATTCGAACATGTTGACTTAGCTTTATGTCTCGCTGTTGTTTTCACCTGTTTATATTGTTATTTCAACGTCGGCGCGTCAGTTAGTTTAACTATATGAATACGTTGATTTAGTTTTATACCTTGCTGTTGTTTTCAACTATTTATATTGTTATCCAAACTGTTTTTGTGACGGTTAAATCAAACATTTGAAAGAGTTAGCTTAACCATTCGAACAGGTTGATGTAGCTTTTTAGCTTGCTGTTGTTTTTACCTATTTATATTGTTATACCAACTGTTTGTGTGACAGTTAAAATCAACATCTTAAAGGGTTGTGTCAATTGGCTTTTTCTGTACTGGACTTAACCTGTTTATGTTGTTATTTTAACCCTAGTTCGTAGGTTAGTTTAACCATCCGAATATGTTGATTTGGCTTTATTGTTGCAGTTGGTTTTACCTGTTTAATATTGTTACCTCAACTGTTTGTGTAACGGGTAAAACGAACATTTGAAAGAGTTGTGTCAATTGACTTTTTTTGTGAAGGATTTAACCCGTTCATATCGTTATTTTAACATCTATTCGGGTGTTCGTTTAACCATTCGAATGTGTTGATTTAGCTGTATGTGTTGCTGTTGTTTTTATTTATTTATAATTGTTCTCCCAACTGTTTGTGTGACGGTTATAACAAACATTTGAAGGGGTTAGTTCAACCGTTCGAACATGTTGACTTAGCTTTATATCTCGCTGTTGTTTTTACCTGTTTATATTGTTACTTTTACGTCAGCTCGTCAGTTAGTTTAACTATTCGAACATGTTGATTTAGTTTTATATCTTGCTGTTGTTTTCAACTGTTTATATTGTTATCCCAACTGATTTTGTGACGATTAAATCAAACATTTGAATAAGTTAGTTTAACCATTCGAACAGGTTCATTTACATTTTTAGCTTGCTGTTGTTTTTACCTATGTATATTGTTATACCAACTGTTCCTATGACAGTTGAAACAAACACTTTGAAGGGTTGTGTCAATTGGCTTTTTTTGTAAGGGACTTAACCTTCATATATTGTTATTTTTACCCTAGATCGTAAGTTAGATTAACCTTTCGAGCATGTTGATTTAGCTTTATTGTTGCAGTTGGTTTTACATGTTTAATATTGTTATGTCAACTGTTTGTGTAACGGGTAAAACGAACATTTGAAAGGGTTGTGTCAATTGACTTTTGTTTGTGAAAGATTTAACCCGTTCATATTGTTATTTTAACCATTATTTTGGGTGTTCGTTTAACCATTTGAAAGTGTTGATTTAGCTTTATATTTCGCTGTTGTTTCTACGTGCTTATATTGTTGTCCCAACTGTTTGCGGAACAGTTGAGACAAACATCCGAAAGGGTTATGCCAATCGGCTTGGTTCCAACATTAACAAATACATTAACTCAACTATTGGAAACAGGAATAATCAACAAATTTATTTTGTTATTTCTGGTAGTCAACAAATAGTTGAATACCTGTTGTTGTTTTAACGTATTTATTTTGTTAATTTTACTATTTAAATTGTTATGTCAACAATTCGAATAGTAAAATCAACAATTACCTATTGGATTTTGCATGAATTGTTACGCCAACATGTATAAATAGGTAAAAACAACTGTTTTCATATCAACAAAAACTTTTCTGTGAAAACAACAATTTGTTTAAGTTGCCTTAACCCATCATTTTGTTAATTCAACTAATTTGTCGCCAACACGTGCAAAATCAACCTTTTCGGTCTTTCAGTGTGGGATCCATTACGACGCGTCAATTTCGCATCAATTTTGACAGTTGTCCCCTGTGAAAATAATTATAAATCGATCCGTGAATTCATAACTTGATTGACGGATCTCAGTCGCATTGTTGCAAACGAGTTTATTTAATATCATATTCGTCAGTTAGATGAGCGAGTTATTTTCTTTTATCTACGAACTTCTGAATAAACATGATTTTTTAATAAAATTAATATTTACATACTGTCTTTTTGATAATAAATTCATTGCAAAAATCAGACAGAAAAGGTGCCTCTGCTGCGGATTTCTTAAGACCTGTGAGAAAAAGAACCGCGTGAATCACGAGTGATAACTGAATAAAGAGAAGTTTTAATAACAAACGGAACTACGCACAAAAAGAGATGCATTTCAAGAAATTTCGTGACGACTGTATGTGAAAAAAAGTCGCCAATCAAGTTTTCATTTTAAAGTATGAATACACTGACATCTTTCTTTGTCAAATTTGCCGTTACCGTCGCTGTTTTCGTTGAAAAAGCGAAGATTTCTAAAAAAATCGTTGACGGGGGTCACGCCTAAACCAAAATTAGGGTTTATTCGTACGCAACCTTTTATTGCACTTTGACACGGGATGTTCGGTTGAGAATACCCGGAGTTTTTTTTTTCTGTTTTGAAGATTTTTATTGAGATATCGAAATTTCGGAAACGGTGGTTAGATAATGTTACCATGTGTCTGATTGAACAATGCGCGCACCCCTTTCAGTTTACTTAGACATGTGAACTTATTGAATTTGGGCAAATCCCCTTAAATGTGCCCATATCGGTTTGAAACGGAAAGGGTGATTTCGATCGTAGCTAATGAAATAATAATAATTTTAAGTAGCTAGGTGTGAAGGTTATAAAACAACAAGCGTAGAAAAAGATAACGGCGTGACGGAAGCAGAAATAATAAATCTCATTATCAAGCGTCATACTTTCACAAAACGACACATCAAGGGTCTTATATGCAGCGGTTCGGAAGCGCGGCGGTCAGCGTTTGGCGTAATGATGCCACAATTGGCACTCTTACCCCGCGTCACGTACGACATCAAACCCGGCGTGAAATGAAACGAAAGAATTCATATGGAGCTAAACGTTAGTCATTCTGTTAAAATGTTTTCTTCTTCGGTAATCCTATTATAATGTCGTAGACAAAATGCCGAAAGTCTATTACAGTTCTTCTTTATTATTGTAACTAAACCAAGTAGATATATCTACACCAGGGTTTCTTAATCTTTGAGTTTACATGGACCCGTTGCAAAGTAAAAAAAAAGTAACGAACCCTTTCTATTTCTGACCACATAGAAACGGTTTTAAATACTGGGTTTACATAGTGAGAGAATTGCTGATGCTTCAGTTCAATCTTATACAACGCAACACATGACATCATGCCACGGATCCCCAGTGCGTACTTACGCACCGGACATTTAGGGTTCCATCAAGCATAGTTCGAGAAACTAGAAGACGAGACTATGAAGCAAGTAAAGCGGCACGATTCAACCGTATTGCATTGGAGCAGGTTAGTCTTTGTTTGGTTCGTATTACAAACAATTACTGGCCAAAGTACTGAATAAACAAAACATCTACTTGCTTATATCGCGTTTTTATTCAAGACTAAACTCATCTCTATCCAATCGCCATTCTATGAAAACATTCGGATTCATCAAAACATAAATAAATTCATGGAACACAAGCACCGGAACTAAACGTCTGAAGGCACAATGGTGGTTTGACTGCAATGCGACACCGCTATCAGCGCTGTCATTCGATGCGCGGGCGCATCTCTGGCCGGAGCGTCCGGTCTATTCAGAGTAATTGCGAATTTATTTGAGTAGTTTATATGATGCATTGTTAGGAGACAAGTGAGTTTTTATTGCAGGTTTTACTTCACTGGTTCTGCCAGACTAGATGTTCACATTCAATAAATTATTTGCTCACATAACCCCGTCAGATGATGGTGATTGGTGAACTTCATATTATAGAGTACTTAGATTTTTAGTAAAGAATGATAATTTTACTTTTTTTCTAAGTGTTTTTAAATCTCAATAACAAAACAATTGGTAAGAATACAAAACTTAACGATTAGTTAGAGCTTAAGTTGTATAATGTCGTTATAAAAGATCACCAATATTAAATCGTGTATCAAAAAATATTAATAAAGCAATGTCGCGATTTTAAAATACAAAATTTTGCTCGAAATCCAATACTTTTGTAAGTAAGTACAGTGAATTGATTTCCGGTTCCTCGGCACATAACCGCGCCCCGCCCCGGCGAAATTTAAAGAAATCACGTAGATCCGATGCCGAGAGATACCGGCATTGTGGGATCATTCTCCTTCAGTGAGTATGACGGATCCATTCAAAAGCGTCACATCGTTCAACGATTAGTTCAACCGAAATAAGTTGAGTGGATTAAGAATCTTACCTAACAGAGAACAAGCTCAAAATATTGACTTAGCTGTCAACTAACTCAAAATGGTAATTGAGTAAAAACAAGCCAACGACCCAAAATCGTTTTACTCATCGGTATGCATAAACCATTTAGGAACAAGAGCAAATGTTTTCAAAATATGACACCTAAAGACTGCATCGAAAAAAAGACACTGAAAAACCAAACAACGTACTTCAAACATCAATAAAATCGACATTTTATTGCATCCGTGCTCAACGTTTCGGGATGGCTGCAGTTCTGCTCGTAATTTATTAACGAACCATTCGTTTTTTGACACTTAATTTTACACTTGACTCGTGAAACAAGTGGGCCATTGACACCCACCTCGATATATTATCCTAACGAGATTTAAGAAAGGGTGCCTTGTCATCACTGATTAGAACTCACCTCCCAAGCGTATCTCGTGTCCAACAGCTGTGTCTCCCACTTCCCGATGAAAGGTCCAAATTTGGTTCCGCTTGGAATATTCACTCTCGCGAATACTCCTCCATTCTTCAGTACCAATTCGATAGGCAAATTCAAGTCATTTTCAGGGATATAGTCATCTTTTACGACTTTAACTTTCTCTTTGGGACTTTTCGAATCATACCGATTTGGCAGATCCAAATTGCCTGGTAGATATCCACGTCCGTATTCCGAGAAGTGAGGCGATAGATAGGTGTCCGAGAGTCCATAGTCGAGCGAGCTATAATAGTCCTTAACGTCTACACCGGGAGGCATAGTTTCCTGTTTGATATGGACTAAGGTGGGCGCAGATTCGGATGTCGCAGAGTCAGTCGGACTCGGCGGTGGGCTGCCTGACTCCTGGCTGTCGCCTGCTACGGACAAAAAAAAACAAAAGTTATTTATACTGTCTGATTACTATGTTATCTCTTAATAGCTTAAAACATTTGCCTGCCACGTGTCTGTAGATTCGGAGAAGTCTTTATTAAAAGCAAATGAAATTTGATGCGGATTTTTTCACCGTCTTATACGAATACGAGCTGTTGCCCACAACTTTGTCTGCGTAGAATTCGGTTATCGGTATCCCGCAGAAACTAGGCAATTTTTCGGGATAAAAAGTAGCCTTAACAGTTTTAAATGATTGTCGATTAATTAGAGGTGTCATGATCGAACATACCGTGATATATCGTAATCATGTTGCATGTAACTGCGTCGATATATCGGGAGCTCATCAAAACCTAGTAAGGTAATTCCAGTCAATATCTCGTGCAATAGGTCTAATTGTGATATTCTGATGTTTAAGCTATATTTCTGTAAAGTTTAACCAAAATCTGTTTAGTACTTTTTGCGTGAAAGAGTAACAAATATCCAAACATCCATCCTCACTGACTGTGGCACGTTTATGATAATAGGATATATTATTTACATACCGCATCATACAAAAATTCAATTAGGTGAAGAGGTGATATCAACTCAGAGACAGAAGAAGCAGTCGCCACAATCTAAATAAGCGTGAATGACATTATCCTAACTAATCCTACTCCTAACTCCTAACTAATATTATAAATTAATGCGAAAGTAACTCTGTCTCTCTGTCTGTCTGTTTGTTACCTCTTCACGGGAAAACCGCTGCACCAATCTAGATGAAATTTGGTAAGAACATAGTTTGAATACTGAGGAATAACAAAGCTACTTTTTATTCGGGAAAATTATATAGTTCCCGCGGGATAGCGATAACCGAAATCTACGCGGACGAAGTTACGGGCAACAGCTAGTACGTATATTATAAATCCACCCACTGATGCAAGTAACGCCAAATCACTTAAAACAAATTGCAAACTGTAAAAGCTTATGCGTTTATGTTGGCGTATTTTTTATCCATTAAAAAGTACAAAATAATGAAGACGTGCAAGATGGTCCTAGCATTATGCCCCGTTTCCGCTCCCCACAAAGCGTTTCCGCTGGTCTCTTGTCTCTCAGAGCATCCCTCCGAGATGCAAATCCACCGCAAGTGGATGTCTACCTTTTTTTATTGGCTTAGTAACAGCCAAGTGGGAGTTGCACACTTTTTCTGAGGTAAAACCAGTAAATAATTCAATCCTACCAAGCGCATAAATTTAGCAATGGCCCTAGTAGGATTTTCGTTGGTTTAAGAATGGTGTAAATGCAACAAAAGTATAAAATACAAACGTAGATACGTGACTTAATCAGCAATCTTGCACAAACCACTCATTCTATGCTGATGCGAGTCTTCTGATCCAATCAATAGATACTCATCAAACAACTAGGTTTATAACACTAACCAATCAGTAATAAATAAATTCAGGCGATTACAAGTTTTGAACTCAGTTTTGAAGCTGGAATCACGAATTACAAAACAAATGGGCATCAATGAATTTAGAATTACATTTTTATTAGTGGCCAGTCATTTTCAGCATGAAGGCTGACCTTAGGACGGCATGAATCTCTTTATTAACCGACTTCATAAAAAGGAGGAGGTTCTCAATTCGTCGGAATATTTTTTTTTTAACAACTAAATTGCAACATTTTTGTTTCTTGACTAAACTTGTCATCGTCGTGATAGTAATTAGACCGGTAATCATTTGACATTTTGAATATAGAAATTCATTACAAACTATTATTTTTTACACAATTAACGGAACAAATAAAAAATCATGGTTATGAAAACCTACATAAAACATCCGTTACCGGCGCGTGTCATCAATAAAACACATCCCCTTCGCAAATAGCTGAAAGAGACACTCCATAAATCATTAGATCCCCCTATTACTACTAATATACTTGTTAGAACAACCCCTATCTTGTCCATTTGTCTTCCTTAGCACGTGGCGCTAAAAAAACTTAAATTATACGTTCGGTAAAAACGTAATACAATGGGATTACAAACGCAAAGATAACTGCTAAGCATCACAAAGGTGCATCCGACAATGCGCAGGATGTGTGAACATGTCTTAAGAATCCTTTTATTTGAAGCTTGTTTAGCGAATTCCTTTAATCGCACCTGTCTCTAAATATAAAAGGTACCCAAAACGCAATGGCTAGATTATGACGTGCAACATTAAAAAAAAATCGTTTTGCTAATTCGTTTATCAAATTCAAATTGGCAACGGTAAAGTCGGTAGAGTTTGCGCGGCGCGTACGTGGCGTGGACAATACAGACGAGTCGTCGTTAAAGTCTCCGGTTTTCGTAGAAACTGGCCAGATTTAAAATAAGAACATCGGCTGTGCCTAACTAAAGATGGAATGAAGTTGCATTTTTAACCGACTTTAAAAACATGAGGCTCTATGTTTGACTCATTTGTATTTGAACACTTTGTGAGCATTTAGAATAGTATTCAAGTTTTAGCAATATTCAAATTTCAATATTCTTACTAAAAATATTGTGTTTCTGTTAGTGTTGCCTCACTTTTGGAATCGACCCGCATATACCCCGAATGCGCTTTTAGAACTTTTCGGCCCGAATGGTACTTGTATGCCATTCAGAACTTTTCAGTAAGTATAAAATATATAATATAGTTAACCATGCGATGTTATAAATGAATTCATTAGAGCTGACACGATTTTTTTTATATAAGAAGGGGCAAATGAGCAGGCGATTCACCCGATGTACCTAAAGTAATCACCGCCGTCCATGAACAACTTGATTGAGTTGAACGAAACTAATGTCCCTTAGATATGTTAACACGTTAGTATGATAAGGAAATTACTTTTGGCCTGTCATTTTCATGTGTGTGAAAAGTACGTACTTATATTCAAACGGTCGACACTTTCGTTTACCTACTTAGTGCCAGCTCTAGTAAATTCATCTATAACCAGGATAATTCCAAAGATCATAATATGAAAGTAAGAATCCTGTTAGCCGCGTCTCAGCACCGCGGACCCCACGGCACGCTAATTTCGCGTGTTCGTCACACAGACTGACAATAAGCGGTTTTACGTCTGTCACTGCGGTTCACGGCCCGGCATCGTAAAACGCGAACCAACACTCCAACAATTAAACAACAACGTCGACTCCATACCACTATTGCTTTAAGAACCCGAGTCGTTTGAAAATACGTTTCGGAGATGAAAATAAAGATGCTTGCAGGCTGCATGCTTCATCGGACATACGCTGGCTAAATAGCTGATTTCATATGACTCGAGACAATACGTTGCCGCTTAGTATTCCCGGAAAGAAACACTTTCTACCGCGGCCAAGATTTCTAAAGGACAGGAAATGCGAAAATGAATATTTATGAATCTTTTCAATAAACGTCTCGAGAAAAGCTATGTCGCGACAAAGTATGCTTAACGAAATTACGCTTAGGTGGTGACTTAACTTAAACTTAGAGCCTCGACATACAGTTACATCTTTGGCCTCATCTGCACTTTCCATCAATTGGAATATGGGTCAAACTCTGGTCAGTTTTATCTAAAAAAAAGCGGTGACATATGTAATGGCCAGCATTACGATAATTAGTTTTACTACGAAAATTTTAGTAACGTAATGTCATTACGACATCGACTTCGATATCGTTATGAGCTTCAGATCTGGAACATCTTCAAAAACCAATACAATTTAAATAATACAAAACTTCAGCTCGGTATTGTTTGTCTATGATTAAAAAAAACAGTCAAAATTCGTGACAAATGTGTGTAGATAAAGTAATTTAATCTATGCAACTCTACATAATTAGGTCTTAAAACACTAGTGTGATCTTAATTCAAAACTACACTCGTGTTTTAAGGACCCTCTGTGTGTAACGTTGCATAAACTTAAACTACTATTATATTTACGAGAATGTAACAATTTAAATTCAAATAAGGCAGAAATTAAACGATAGCATAGTAGAGTAATAATGTAAAGTCAAATTTAGTATTAGCGTCGACCGTTGCCGTCGGCATCTTGTCAAACTTCTGAAATATCTCTAACCATAAAAGTGTAACTAGATATAGACTGAAAAAATATTTTTAAACAGGCATTATGTAATTAATATACACTTGAACAATGCCTATTTATTACGTAGGCTCATATTGACCGAAGAAACTTACCCTTTTTGTTAATGTTTATTCGCCAACTATGTTCTATCATATTTAGCGAAAAATTTTAATACGTCAAATGGTGCAAAATTACGCAACGATTGATTATTCATTAATCCATAAACACGATCAATCAGCAAAATCTACATATTGAAATGAACACAATACGTATCGAAAACATAAAGTTTCTGTTTTTTGTGCGCCGAAAAGGAACTAAAGTTTACATAATCATTTTCGCACTTCGGTCTTATAAACTAGACCCTAACAGGCCAATAACTTAGATAGTCAACAACTGGCGGTGTCCGACAAAAGCTGGCACCTTACAAACCACGCCGATCAAACAGCCCAGATTTAAAAATAAAAAATAAATCAAATATGACACAAGTCGGCGGGATTTCGCACGCTCTTGACAGAATCACAGATAACACTCAAGATGCGCGAAAAAAAAACGCGTAGATAGACTTGATTGTTTATGGTTTTAAACCATTTGAAGTCGAGAGGTTTTTTTATGTATTGTTTGTTTGCTGTGGGATCTGGTTGCCAGTTGTTTGACATGATTTTGTAAATTAAGTTTTACCTGCATTGGTGTTACTTTACTGTTAAAAAATTTCAATATTAATTTAATTGTGGTTTTATTAGTATTTTATAATCTGGTTAATAATTAAGACCATTAATTACATTGAGTTGCAACCGTTAAAATTATTTAATTTAATGGTACTCGTAGTCATCTTTGTTTAATTCAGTGAAAATAGATTCTGATTAGAAAAAATGTTATCAGTATTGGTTCCAGAAGGTGACATAGTATATTATAATATTATATTTGATAAAGGCGTAATTTTTTTTTCTTACACGTAACCACTGAATATAAGCGTAATTACCTAACAAAACAAATATCCACCTAATTAGGTGCATGCACCTAATTAGGTGGATATGCGTCGTCACTCATAAATTATGTATTATTGTACCTACCTGTTAGTATAATTGCAACACAATACATATAAAGAGCCTACTTACCAGACATCTTCATTGTTAGTCAGTCACGATTAACATTAGTGTGGATTACTGATTATCAGCATAGTCTCAATTTATCCACTTTCATTAAAAATGAATGTCTTAACTAAATTAAAAAAATACGTATTTTAATCCGTGGATTAAAAAAGAGAGATTATTGTAAAAAAGATTACTTCGCTGATTATTAACAATAAAAAAAATTGCAGGGTCCAATCACCAGCGTTCACAGATCGTCGATTGTTTTCAAAAATCACAACACTTCGGATGACACTAGTCCCAAAGAGGAGACAATTCAAAATCGTTCGACTAGGGGTGTGCGCGTGTTGCGGGATCCCGCGGGACAGTGCCGGCGTGTGCGGCGCTTGGCGAGTGGTGCCAGAGTAACGCGAGAGGAAGCGAGACCCAGCTCATCCCTAGAATCCCGAATCACATACCCTCTCCCGGGCCACCCCGCGCCCCGCGCCCCGTGTCTTTGTGTTACACCCCTCTCTTTCACGCAACCGTTTCGTGGTCTAATGCAAGACTGAAAATGGGCTCGAGCTTTTCAATAGACTGTCTTTTATTAGGATGTGATGAAAAAAAAATATGAAAAAAAGGAACTGTTGTTAGTCACACGTCGCGTGCCTGTTTTCTGATTGATTTGACTCCATTTCAGTAGCTACTTAAATATTTTTAAGGCGCTAATTTCGTGGAACCCATTGTTACGCCTATCGTCCGAGTGAACCAGTCAATTATTTATATATAGTTAATGTTTTATTGGGTTTGTTCCAATGTCATCGCTTTGCAAACAGTAAACTTGTCGAGTTGTCGATTTCAAAAACAATGAGCGAAGTTAGGATCAACTTTCAAGTCGAATGGAAACTGGCAGCTGTAAGTGTTTTATAACTGGTAGCCAACAATGGCCCGTCAGTTATCAATAGTAATAACAAAATTTAGGCATATAGCCACCATATTAAGACCGCTCATGAGAGTTCAAAACTGTATTTACCATGCGATAACCAAATAAGACGGGACTTAGAGGTGTCATACGAAACTGGTCGGTAAGTTGAAACGTTAAGATATACCTATGCCTACTTAGAAATGCGCAGCGGCAGCGTGTCGTCGAAGTCATCTTTAATTTACTTACCTCTATCAATAAAGAAAAGTAACTGTAACTTTACAAAACAAACATAAGTAATCAACGAATCCCTAACTCTACTTATTCCTTGTTGGATAGCCTTTACGAAACTGTACATTTCCCGTCTATTATCGCATTGCATTTTTCACAGTCTGGAAATAGCTTCCACAAGTGAGAAAGCAGATAACAAGATAACGCTCAAGATCTGTGCGGGCGGCCGCTATTGGTCGCCGCCGGCGCTGGGCGTGGCTTCGCGGCTGATGCACCAATGGGATGAGTCGCGTTGTCTGCCTCTTTGTCTGTCAAGGGATTCTGTAGTGATGTGGCAGGTGCCTCAGGATCGGCGTATGGGTTGCGGTCACATGTTTATCTAAATAGATAGGCATCTTTATATTGTTTCCCGGAAAGCCAGCTTTATAAATAGAACAATATAGAACTTTTACGGCCGTTTTATCTAATAAGATCATTAATCAATGGACTATCTAAGTATGACTAGGGTTTAGGTGGGATCAGTTATTTTTGTGATTATTTAAGTACCTATCTAATCTAAAGATAATAAGTTATAACTGAATTGAGAAATGTTTTTATGACAAAGTGTTGACCTTGGAATAAGATCAATTTCTGTCTGATCTTTGGAAAAACTTTTTTACTATACTTAAATTAAGGAAGCAACAAAAATACATACACAATGTGGTGTAATTCCGTCAAAACCAAAATGCTTTCATTATCTGTTGATTTGCGAATTATTAATTACAAGTAGCCGACGATAATCAGATTCAATTTCATTTGTAATCAAAAACTGTCAAACGTGAAGGTGCGGACTAGAATCGATTCGTGATAGACGAGACTCCAGATAATCGATTTCAAGACTCTACAGATGCTGGAATCGATTTAGCACGTGTAATAAGCGAGTCTCTAAAAGTTCGTAGACATTTGATTGTTTTTCTATGTGAGTACCTAAGTAGTATGAACCGCATTAACATGTCAATTAACAACTGTATAAAAATCAATAAATTTATAAGAATGAGTCTTAACTTTTTTCTAAATTTGGTATTACAGTCGATATCTTTACCTGTTTGTAAATGGTATCAATCAAACTATTGTGAAGCACTTAATATAAAATAACAGTGTTCATTCAAATTATTTTTACTCTGAACTAAAAAACAATTACTTTGCTCACCCGCGACCACTAATGACAAATAGTTATATCTGTGCGGCAAATGTATGTTTCCATGCAACACCTCCACCTCCACTGCTACACGAATCAACACATGCCACACAGACCCAACTATCACCACCACCACTATACTAAACGCTGACGCGTTTCGGCACTCTCCACGAGGCCATTTACGAAGCACAACAACAACCGCTCAACATGCCACCACTTCCACTACTGACATATGTAAACCATGTACTCAACTTAGTTAATGACAAAACCAACGTACCCACTAATATTTTATAAATTCCAAACTACCCTTTTATGTAAGTCCTAAACTACCCTTTTTTAAGAAATGAATTCCAAACTACCCTTTTTATTTTTAATCTACGCCAGGTACCCCGTTATTTTTAACCAAGTACGGTAAAAAGAGAAGTCATGTTCTCATTATTACTATGACACATTATTAAAATTAGAACCAAGTCGTAACAAAGGCGAAGAAACCAAATTAACTTGTTCATTAATAATAGACCCCATGTTGTTGTACCTAATTATTTCCAATTGTTCTAAAACCGATAGCCGCAAACCCTTATCACAATAATGTAAAATTTCGTACGTATCTGAGTCTAACAACGAATGTTTCGTTTCTAATAAATGCTTGGCAAAGTTTGATTTCTCTGGATAACCAGAACGTACGAAATTTTACATTATTGTGATAAGGGTTTGCGGCTATCGGTTTTAGAACAATTGGAAATAATTAGGTACAACAACATGGGGTCTATTATTAATGAACAAGTTAATTTGGTTTCTTCGCCTTTGTTACGACTTGGTTCTAATTTTAATAATGTGTCATAGTAATAATGAGAACATGACTTCTCTTTTTACCGTACTCGGTTAAAAATAACGGGGTACCTGGCGTAGATTAAAAATAAAAAGGGTAGTTTGGAATTCATTTCTTAAAAAAAGGGTAGTTTAGGACTTACATAAAAGGGTAGTTTGGAATTTATAAAATATTAGTGGGTACGTTGGTTTTGTCATTAACTAAGTTGAGTACATGGTTTACATATGTCAGTAGTGGAAGTGGTGGCATGTTGAGCGGTTGTTGTTGTGCTTCGTAAATGGCCTCGTGGAGAGTGCCGAAACGCGTCAGCGTTTAGTATAGTGGTGGTGGTGATAGTTGGGTCTGTGTGGCATGTGTTGATTCGTGTAGCAGTGGAGGTGGAGGTGTTGCATGGAAACATACATTTGCCGCACAGATATAACTATTTGTCATTAGTGGTCGCGGGTGAGCAAAGTAATTGTTTTTTAGTTCATAAATATGGACCTCCGCAAAGTAACGCCTGATTCAATAAATTATTTTTACTCTATCATATACTTATTTCAAAAGAAATAGTTTCTGGTCAAGTTTATAAACTGAACTCATGACTAATATCGGTCCTGTCGATTAATCTCGTGCATGTTTCAAAATAAAGTAAAATGTTAAATATAATAGACACCGTAAAATATGTATGTTGTTTATCTACCTATGACATCATGATTGATGAGCAGTGCTAAACAATATGTTATGATAATACAAAAATAAAATTCCAACTATCTATGTGACGATTGGCACGTAAGAGATAGAAAAAATCGCCTGATAAATTAAAAACATCTTTACGGAAACGTACCTCGCATGATATTTGGCCAGAATGCACAAAGTGCGTTATTTGTGTAAAAAATCTAATTTTCGATATTTAAAATCTAACACAAGTCTTCTACACAATTTTCGTCCACAACTAACTTCTTGGTGACTGTTTAGAGCGTCTTTGCTGTGCCCCAATCTGTTGTTTTATTTCGTCCAAAAGGATTTATATCATCTAATATTATTTCAACAAGAATTTATAAGGAGCTAGGTCGTGTCGCAGCAACCGAAAACGCAACAATAAAATGTTTATAACGAACATACATCATCCTTTACGAGCTAGCAGACAGCCGGATTTGCATTTTCCAAGGTTTGCGGAGTATGTTTTCAGCACGTTTCATGTAAAGAAAATACTTAGTCTTGTCGCTTTTATCGTAACTTATTTTTTAAGGAACAAAAATACTCGTGTTTTCTAATTTAATTTTTTTTTTTTTCGATACCTGTCTGCCTATTTATTCCACTAGAGACTTCACATTTCATCCTTTTGTTTGAATGACGAATATAGGTAGTTGAATTGAGAAATGTTTACATGTCTTAGTTTTTATGACCGAGACATAAGATTGATTTTTGTCATTTTGCTATTTGACGGGATCAAAAACATCAAGTAGAAACCCTTCTTCATCTTAATTAGCCTCAAAATTTAAGCTTCAAAATTAGCTGAAGTATAGTTCCCCGTGGGAGGGGGTATCGCGGTCCCGCTCCTACAAAAGTATACCAATACTGTATTAAGAATCGTCATTTGGTACACGTGCGAAAGTCTCATTTTCACTTGTCCCGACACCTCGGGACTCGTGCAAAATGACATACTTTCCGCACTTTATATCAAAAAGTATTATATAATCGTCCCACGATAACTCTGCAAAAGATATTAATTGGCAACCCAGAAAAATCACGCTGTGGTAATACTTTTTTCATGACACTCAGACATTTCTTAAATTAAAAACATTAATGATAGTAGCAATCAAAAGTTGCTGTTTTTTTTTAAATATGGCTCTGTCCATTGGAGGACAATTTTGCCGGTGTTCAGTAGGTTTTGCCGTTGTACGGTAAAAAAAATCTAGGAAACGAAATATGAGAGGTCTTTTAATGGTGGATGGTGAATGAACGATGACCTGTTTAATATTTAATCTAATCAAAAGTTCAAAACGTGTTGTTTGACTATAAATCAGTGTTGCCATAAACAAACTTTAGACTTCTACTGTTGTCAGTTCGTTGCAGAGTTATCGTGGGACGACTATAGCGATTAGAGCAAACAATTGAATCGAGAATTCAAAAATAACGTAGCAAATATTGATTGGCTTTGTCCTGCCCCACAAGTCTAGCAACTTATAATAAGTTTTCCTCATTTGAACTCCTCCCTGCAGCCATTTAATTAAGATAACACTAAAACAAAAGGCCGGTTGGCTCCGGCTTATGATTTGCTGGTCAGATGACAATTGTGGTCAATGTAGGTACCTATTATTTACTTCACAAAACTAACTTAAAATATTTTGACAGGTGATCAGGTATATAAGGCTGCGCTGAAGTCTGAAGATCTCTGTACAATTGTTGAATGCTCACTAAACAAATTCACAAAATCATTCTTTTCATGCAGCAGACACCGGGTTATTGAAGAAATTAACAAAATTTCTATTTAGTTCTAAATTTTTAAAATATACTTACAGGCACAATTAATCGCCCACTCTATTTTTACTATTTATTTGTAATTAATTATCAGTTTTTACATTAATCAAAAAAAAAATGATGGGCTATAAATTTTTCTTGTGAGTATACATTGAAAAATGACATGAAAAGGTGTTTCACGATTACCTGCTGAAACATTTTCAGTAAATTTTCTGACACTCCGTACATAAGTAATTTTCTGACACTCCGTACATAAGTAGTGCAAATGTCGTGTAGGGTCCAAAGTGACCGCGTACGTGACGCGGCTGCCTTTGCGACAGGTTTATTTTGTGCAGCCCCCATCCGCTCCCTTTGTCGGGAATTTGTGATGCTTCCCCCCCCCCCCCCCTTTACGGAGGCGGAATGCTAAGCAAAGAGGGTTTGAGCTAACTATGCGAGTTGACCGGAGGAATTAGCGAAATCTGCTCTGTACAGCATCAATCTGTAATCCGAGCACCTTTCAAAGCAACATAGTACTACTAGTTTTCCAGTGTACTGTAAAAGTTTTAAGTGATTCGGGGTTAATTGCATTAGACATAATGAAAACGGGATATTGAAAGCGATTACCCTGTAGGTTTGATGAGCTCCTGATATTTCGATGCAGGTACATGCATCATGATCACGGGCAAACTGACGAAACGAGGGTAGATACTAATGTTGCTTAGACCGGGCTCTGTCTACCAGCATTTTAACCAAACCTATAAGGTAATCGCGGTCAATATCCCGTTTTCATTATGTCTACTGTAAAAGTAACTGGAGATGGGTACAAAAACAAACCATGATTGGAAAATAGAAACTTATATACTTAGATTCCAAACACGTTTCAATTCGACTTTCCCATCCAATTTCAATTCTACAGTCATTTTCTTTAGAGCTGGCGGCCATTGTGATCCGATAATCGGCCTGATAAACTACTGTCCATTGCATTTGAAAGGATAAACGAATGTAACTTTAAAACGTCTCCCTACACTCACTGTAATGGCTTTGTTGATTGTACGACGATACAATCTTCCGATTTTGCTTCTTCAATACCTACATTTTGCCTTAAATTATTTATATGTAGGTACTCGACTTTAAACGATAACCTGTATCACACTCCCCAACTTTCGTGAACCTAATCACAGCGTCAGCTATAACAGCCAAATATGCACTCATTACTATACCTACCTATACTTTACTTGTTTCATTATTCTGCCATCAAAAAATATTGAAAAACAACGGTTCACTTCACTTCAACAAACCTTATTTATTCTAACTGACAATAGTTTGGCATTCTAAATTACAGTTTTAAAAACCATTCTTAAAGTGACCCACCACAGCCACCCCGACTTCACTCGGACTCGATAGAATCGAAGCCAAAGGAATCACGTTTAAAATGTCGAATTTAAATCGTCCGCTATAAAGGGGCGAGCCATTTCAATTTTGAAGAGAGTTCTAAATCGAAAAGCGAGATAGCCACTCGGTAGGTGCCTCCTGGGGCGCGTCTACCGAATTTATGGTCGCAATAAAATAGTATCAGAAACTAATGCTGGCAGTTACTTACATCGAATCGCCTTGGTCATGTGTGAGCGGACCTGATGTCTTTTGCCAGAAGTCAAACGTGAACTGCGTGATTTTTTAGTTTGATAAAACATAGCAAAATGTCTAAAAAGCGAGATGTTATCTACAGTTTTGAGGTTAATTTGGGGCTGGCAACGCAGCCTGCAGCTTTGCATTGTTAACAGATTAACTAACAAACGCTCAAATTGCATAACATCCAACACGTATACATACTGCAGACTAGATGGATTTTAAACGAATAGTTTTGTTTTTAGAGCGCAGTTTTAGAAGCTCGTACCGGGGGCATAAAATGCTGGCTACGACACCGCTAATAGGGCCTGATATCTGATATAATATATCACTGGCCTAGGAAAAAACAAGCTCCACTTAAAGTCTAGAAGGTTTAATGATGGAGAGGGCTTTTGCATGCCGCAACTTCGTGCGGCGACAGCGTCCAAACATTTAGTTTAACCGCTAATCAAGAGGCTGATCAACCTCATAATCTGCTACGATTAATTAGGGATTATGCGGCTAAATGCTCACTTAGGTTCGTAATTCAAACCTATCAGAATAACTTATTTGTTGGCTTTTGGGCTGGCTACTTTATTGTTGTTTTTCAATATTATTTAAATCAATGGGGCTAGAACTAGCATAAACATTCACTTTATTAATAAATCTTCTGAAAAGCTCGCAGGTGAGGGATGTCTAAACTTTCTGAGTGTTGTCGAATTAAGTAATCATGGTGTAATTGACTCCGCGATCACAAAACAAGGGTTCATCAATCAAGCTGAGCACCGCTAAGCGTGGGGTGCAAGTCTATAGAGCCTACGGGATGGACTACAATACAAGTTCATGTAGGTATATTCACAGTGTCAAGACAAAGCATCTACAACAAATTGAATTTAAACTTTACTGCAATTGAAACTTGACGCCAACTAGGCACATATCTATAGAAATCCGAACAAACATAGGAATATAAAATTCATCAGATTTACGAGGAAACATTTGATAAAGATAGTAAGTAGGTGATGATTAACTAACACAACTTGTGGATCCAGACAAAAAGCAGTTCGTTTAACTAACCGAGGGTTAACGTAAAGTCAGACGATACAAAAACATTATATAATAACATTATAATAATATTAATAACTTTCATCGTGTCACTTGTCACTTACACCGCAGATTAGGCTAAAAGTCAGGAACGGCTTGGGGTTATCCTGATGATAGTTTTAGTGTTCATTAGAGAGAATAGCGCTAATGCGTCTTGTAGTTACTTTTATTGCCTTAATTTTATTGACTTAATCACGTAAAAAAAAATTTAAATACCTCAACGTTTCGGACGTCGAGGTATTTAAATAATAGTTTGTTTGCTACCTACTTTCGTGTCGTAGGTATATTTTATCAAAGCGGTTTGTTTTGCCATGGAGAGGCATCTTCTATTATCAGAGTTGAAAGGAACACCCGATATTTTAACCTCTTACGTCACAAAAAACCTACATTCAGGGAATCAACCCACTTGATGAAAATTAAAGTCGTATTTAAAAAATCGGTGACGTGATGAGGAAATGATTTTGGCGGTCTTATAAGATCACTATAGGGCGGAGGGCCATGTCTTTGTCGGTCTCGGGAATCAGAGATCAAAGGTCTGTTATCGTTTATCAATTCCTGACAAACCGGCGGTTCCAGCTAATCTAGTTGATAAGAACTTGTGACTCCGGATGATTTCGAATGTTACTTCATAATGTTCTCGGTATAGTTATTGAGACATTAATATTTTATTGAAATCGGGAGCAGATAAGTGCAATCGGGGACCTTCAACAGCGTTAATGATACGGCAACGACACGCTAGCGAGATGTACTTATCTTTTTCTGCGTAAAGAGAACTATTACAATATTACAATACCTAGTGACGCAGCATGCTAAATTTAGACAGCTCGTAACGTTTAGGGACCAATCGCGCACGAAAATCCATACTTGATTGTTCCCTAGATACTTTTGACTTGTGTTATTTTTCAAGTCCAGTTTTTTCGCAAGTAACACACCGTTATTCAACAATGCATATCGAGTGTCATTGAAAAAACGTGTTATTGTTATACAAATGTATCTGTTGTTGCGAGCGCGTAATTGCCAAGCAGCCTGTAATTTGCCAGTACTTTTGTGTCACCGTCGCAATGTCGAGGAGAAGGGGCGCTTAATACAAAAAGAGAACGGCGAGTAGAGAAAATTTTCGACTTATTTTTAATATTACAATCGGTTTTAAGCATTTTTAGCCCCCGACGAAAAAGAGGGCTGTTATAAGTTTGACCTGTGTACCTGTGTAGGTATCTGTCTGTGGCATCATAACGAATGAATAGATTTCGATGCGGTTTTTTGTAATCGAAAGCTTATACACTAAAACGGAGAAAACGATCATCAATTCTCTGACTCTAAAGAGTTTTATTAAACTTAGGTACTAAATTACATTTCCCTTTAATGACGCGTAATTCTTAAACACATAGTGTATTCCCACTTCGTCTAAGCCGGTTGGAGGAATGATAATGAAAACGTCAGCGAGGCGAGAGACGCCCGACTGCGAACTGTCACGGCGGCGTCAAAGGGTTTGTGTCAAGGCGCGAATTAAACCGGCCAGCGGGAGGCTTCAGAGGCGATTGATCTCGAACCGGTTCTATCCTGATTGGGGAACGGGATGTTACTGGAGCCTGTACAATTGAATGTACTTACATATGGGGAGAGAACTGAGTACCTGGTACAAAGCAGAATGTAACGTACTGTAACGACCGGTAGAAACGTGCGTTGAAAACCCTTTTTTATACGATACGGAAGGCAAACGAGCAAGTGGGTCACCTGATGGTAAATGATC
Source organism: Clepsis dumicolana (assembly GCA_963691665.1). Lineage (NCBI taxonomy): Eukaryota > Metazoa > Arthropoda > Insecta > Lepidoptera > Tortricidae > Clepsis > Clepsis dumicolana. The sequence goes on along the minus strand of OY829519.1, from coordinate 6,324,027 downwards.
ACCATTGTCCATAGACACCCGCAACCTCGAGGGGTTCGCAAATGCGTTGCCAACGTAGAGAGCTAAGATGAAATGCCTCTTGTGCCCGTAATTACACCGGCTGTCTTACTCTCCACACCGGAACGCAACAGTGCAAGCACTGCTGCGTAGCTACCACTAATTATTAAGATTAGCAAATAAGATGTAGGAGTAGGTAGCGATCCGGATTGACCTCGCACGAGGTCCTGCCACCCACTATTTGGTAATATGATGGTATTGAAGAGAAAAAACAACGAATCGCGTATCAAAATTTAATGTTATGGACTCTAATGAATTTAAGTAGGTACATCAAGTAATTAATTATTTAGAATTACGTCATTTCAATAACATTATTCAGGTGTTCAAAGAGTTATACGATCGTCCCTCCAGAAGCTTGTTTGTTTCCCAAATTTCAGTTATGCTTTCATTTTTGGCATATTCACACAACTCGGCGAGTTCAGATACAAAAGCTCAGGCAATGAATAGGAACTTCCCAACTTTGTCAGTTTCAAAGTGGTAGCTAAGGTGTTTACGGGACACGAAACAATACAAATGTAGGTATACGCCAGCGTAACTTATCGTCAAGCTCGCGGAGTTGATCATGTAATTAGGTTGCTGTCCAGGATTTCGGTTTATTCTCCTTTATTAAAACATAATTCATTACAGAAAGTGAAGTTCCATCTATTGCTACAGTGCCGATCAAATAATTGCCTTCTCGATAAAATATTGGCGTCGCCCTCCCCCCTCGAGCCACAACTGTCGATGTCACTTTAATTTACGACCTTCAATTATAAATTTTACATCTTCTGAATCCCAATACTCGTCCAATTTGAACCATATCTAGCGATCCTTACAGTTCTAACCTGAACATCCGACAGTGATTGGAAAATTGCTCGAGGAAATAGGAATAATTTTAAAATAACAATCGGACTTTCACGAAGATCGTCGATTAACGAAATGAGATCCCGAATTTTTGGTAATAAGGCTGGTGTAAATTTATGACAAAATTATCTTCAAAACAAGTGATTAATATTTTATTTTTATGAAGATAAATATAACGTTAACGCGCGTGATAACATGTTTTAATGGCGGACACTAACATAGTTTCCCGTAATTAATGTTTGCGGGCACTGATAAAATTGATGATTAGAACACAGTTAACGCTGCTATAAACCTGTATTTTTATTATAAACTCTATTTTATTTATTTATTTATTCAAAAAATGGCAATCTCCAGTCGGGAAAGTTAAATACTTAACCGGTACATCAGATTTACGTTTAAAGTAAGTAGGTAAGTAAACACTTTAATGTACAAAATAACCATTAACAAAATTACTGCAATCTGTATTGCGTCTATACGCAAAAAAATATTACGAGTTAGATACCTACTTAGTTAGATATTAATATGAAAAAGATGACGGCGTTCATAAAATGCCACTAAAATCTACCCGTAGTTCAAGCAGTAGCGCATCAAAATACCTTCAATTTTAATTCTAAATGCGTCAAATGGAAATCGCTGTTAGGTATAACACCATGGCTATCATCAAACGTGGTTTCCTCTTAGCTGACCTCTGACATAAGATACACCATTACGCTAATTAAATGTGGTGTTATCGATACGCACAGTAACGAGAAAAACAGTGTCCGTAGTTGTACCAAGGTTATGTTAATTAGGCACCAACTCTACCAATAAAGTATAAAAGAACAACAAGTTGTCTCATTAACAAGGATCATAAAGACCGAGCAAAATCGGTGGAAATGACCGCATGACAACCACTTCACTTGAATTTTGCACACATTTTACGATCCATGCTCATTAAGGATAATAGGTATTATTTATCACTTGTCTGTCTAGCTCTATCTTCATTATACGTGTTAATCATGCATGAATATTTGGTAAGTAGTTTATGATAATGGGTCCCGGCCTAACGCCAAATAAAGCATACAGTGTAATTTAAAAATGCCTGCACACAACTATACCAAGAAAGACTTAGTGATATGAAAGAATTATGCTATGTTTTTTCTTGTACCTAAATAAAAAAACGTTTGATTAAAAAAGTGTTTTAATGTAATTACGTTGACATCCATTTAGATTAATGACGCTCAACATATAAAAAGTAATTTTCTGCATACACAGACAGTTCAGACGACCCCACTCTCGACACAAAGATATTATTAAGCTGCCAGCAACCGCGATTTTTATTTTATAAAATAAAAATCTTTTGACGAGGGTCACCATTAATTTCAGCGACAATGTGATAAATAATGAGAGAGGTGTAATGCGGGGGCGGCATCCCTTTAAAACGTCACTTTGATGGGCTGCTCGTGAAGTTTTGACGGGGCACATCCTAATTTTCTTTCTGGGAGTGTGGCTGATGTCACTTTTCAATAAGTGTTTCGCTTTATGACAACAATATTCTGTATTTTTTAACCGACTTCAAAAAAGGAGGAGGTTCTACGTTCCACTGTATGTATTTTTTTTTATGTATGTACATCGATTACTCCGCCAACTGTAGACCGATTTTCAAAATTATTTTTTTATTCGAAAGGGTAAGGTAGTCCCATTGTCACCAAGTCATGATCTGATGATGGGATCCCAGGGAAATCGAGGGCAACTTTCAATTTTATAGTATTATGTGTTTCATATATTTTCTAAAGCTATTCAAGTATTTGCGTCTGGTAGTCATGTTGATGAGCTGATGATGGAAGGTATAACTCCTTAACGGTTAGGAGTTGGAGGATAATTCTGAGAATGTTAAACCTTTATTCGAAAGGTTATACCCCTGAGATGGTTCCATTGTCACCAAGTCGACTTCATAAAGTCGGTGCTTCATTCAAAGAATATTCCGCTCGCACCGCACCGACTTCATATTTCTGCTACTTAGTGCTAGGCCATAAAACCTTAGGCTTTAGTTTCTGTTGTCCGAAATAAATGCGTTTTATTTTACGTTTTTTTTTAAGTTTTTTTTTTAAGGCGGTTTTTTGGAAGACAAGTTTATGATTTACTGTTTTTTTTTTACATTTTGATTAGAAGCATCTAAATAGAGTTTCTGACACAGTTCTTTGTCACCAAACTTTTACCTGATTCCTTTAGAGATAATCTCACATAATACTGGTTCTAATCATGACTGTATTTCAAATTAATGCTTATGACTATGTACGTGCATAGATTAAGAGCTATAACGCTAGCTATTGCAACAACATGCTTATTATGTTTTATCCTGTCGCAACATCAAAGCTAGTGTCAGATACACACACCTACACTTTAACTAGAGCGGCATTGTGACAATGACAACGTCCACTTGTATAGGTATGTTCTAGTTATAGTTAGATAACTGTGGTATAAATAAAATGTATTATTATTTTTATTATTTAATGCGTGCGGAGCCTTTGTCAAACGTCAGTTGCTAACGTCAATTCTATTACTATTTATACTATCAAATTTACAATCGAAGCTACAAGGATCGAAGGAAGAAGTTATTGAAACAAGAGACCGATCCGGACTGGGTGTGCGAGCGCGCTCAGTGCGCCCCGCGCCCCGCCGCCCCTGAGTGACCACGACTGCACCAAACTTGGGTGTATTTATGGCTCACGCGCACGTAGTGCTGCGGTACGCCAGCTGTTTGTACTGGAGACTAGTCTGACGGCTGGCATCGTCCTAGTGTTCGAGCGGTGGGGTAGATGCGCGAGCGCGAGCGACCCTCCTCCGTTTTATCGTCGTGCACCGTGTGGTCGCGGCGACAACCTGAGGTGTTATTGTTATTGCAAGAGCTTGTAGTATTACGCTACTTACAGTGTAATTTTTAGCATCCTTTTACTCCATTTACGTCACTTATGTTTTCGAACACACATCTTCAATTCTTAATTATTTTCTCTACATTCATTTCCACAGGACCCTGGAACGTTTTAAACTCATATTAACACCATTTCACTTTATTTTCACTGCAATTCTTCACGCTATAAGCGTTCTTAAAATCATACATTTGCTGATTTACCTTTCATTGCATTTCACAGTCTTCTACTAAACTTTACAAAACCGGGCTTCGCACGCGCTTATGCGCTACACTTTTTCCTTTTCTTTTGTGATTGTATCTATTTGTTTTCGTTTTTGTTAGCAATGTTATGAACCTGAAAGTAAATTTTGACACGTTTTGACGTCTTTGTTTATATGGTCGTCATAGCAATTTCTGTTTTCTTTTCTTGTCAGCCCGGTGTTTTTATATCTAATCTCCACCAAAATTACTCGTTTCTTCTTGGCCACCTACAAAATTTTACTTTTAATTCAAAATCTTTTGCGTTCTGATTCTGGAGCCGCCGTCGGGCACGCATCTCCGGCCGAATGCTATATAAGCCATACAAGCGCCCGACGACGGCAGTCTCTCGTCCGCTTTCAATCAAGAAAGTACTAAATTAAAGGCCTTGTCCCGGGGTCGCTAAACCCCGGGACCCTGCAGCGCCATCTTAAGTTTTTCTCTACTGTGCATAAAAGTCTTCATCTCAAAAATTCATCGTCAACTTCAAGCTGCGCCTTCTGACGCGTCTCGCTCGACAAGGCGCGTGAGGTCGTCCTGCACGTGCGCACTGCCCATTGGCACGCACCCTTCGTGTTCTTCGTACTACCTGGGTGCGTGGCTCGTCGTGCGCACCCACTCCGCTACCTGAAGTCACCCTCCGCGTGCACGCTTACCATTGGCGTGTACGCTCTTTGAAACCACCGAGTCTGTGCGCGCTCCCTGGGTGCGTGACTTATCGTGCGCACCCACTCCACTGCCTATCATCATCCCGTACCCGAGCTCCGTCGTGCTGTGCGCTCCCTCAGTGTGCGCTTGGACGCACGCTCCCCACCGCCGCCTTCCTCCGTGCTCCGCTCCGCTACATAGTGTGCGCTTGGACGCACACTCCCCGCCGCCGCCTTCCTCCGTCCTTCTCCCTTTTTCTTCTACCACGCCACTTCACACACCTACCTATACCCATCACCCACTCTACACATTTTCACTACACGACTCATCTTTGTATTTTTTACTAATCCCCTGTAAATATTTGTAAATAATAAATTGTTATTATTTTTCTTTAAAACTTTATTTTCTTAATTAGTTTTAGTCCTAGGTTAGTTTCTTTTCTTTATTTTACTGTCGCTTCACGACAAGCTTTCACACATTACATTCCACAGATTAATTTTAGATTTTTCGACATATTGTGTTCGGATGATATTGTTAGTTTGTTGAATTTCTGTAATACTGGTATTGTGTATTTTATTTTTATTTTTAAATCATATTATTACATAATTTTAGTTACTAAATGAAATTTGTTAATGGATGCCTCATCCAGCGCGTCGATTTGCACGGATGAGTTGCTTGAATGTCGCATCTGTAGTGATCGCAAGCTGTATCAGGGCACTCGGGGTCTTAGAATACACTGCAGCCGTCGTCACGTGCCCAGAACAGATGTGGTCCCTATTGTCCCTAATTCTCAGGCGTCTGGGTCTGACAGTTCGGTTAGCAGCGCACCGCTTGCTAATAGACTGGCTAATTTGAAACAAGAGGTGCCCGCGTTTGCGTCGTCGTCGTCTGGCGGAGTGTGTGGGGAAGGTAGTGGCGGAAAACTCCGTCAAATCTTGGGAAGACCTCCTTTTGTTTCCATATCGCACATTTCACATAGCGGCAGATTCAAATAATCGCTCACTCACTTCAGCCATTAAACGCAATACTTCTCAGCGTCCCATTCTGGTACCCCCTCCCAGACTCAAGAAAACCAGTACTCTACACTCAAACCCGGTAAAGTTAATTGAAAATAAGCTTTCAGATGGTAATGTACGGGGTGCTGCAAATTTATTATTTACTAGTGACACGCTAGCCCCGGATACAGTTAAGACGTATAGAGCTCTATGCGATAAGCATCCCGCGTCACCGTCTTCAGCTGTGCTCCCTGACCCGCCCTCCTCGCCCTCCCCAAACTTACAGCCGCCCCTCCGCTTCGATGAAAATGCTACTCTGTTGGCGATTAAATCTTTTCCGAACGGGTTTGCCGGGGGCTTGGATGGCTTAACCCCACAGCATCTTAAGGACTTAACGGATCCCTTTGTTGGTGATATGGGAAAATCTTTGCTCTGGGAGTTATCTAACCTTGCTAACCTCATGGTAGCCGGTCAGATTCCTGATGAGATAGTCTCAGTTATATATGGTGCTAATCTTGTTGCCCTAACCAAGAAGGACGGGGGCATCCGTCCTATTGCTGTTGGCAGCACTTTGAGGAGACTCGTTTCGAAGTTGTGTGGTCGGGGCTTTCGAGAGCGTCTGGTCGAAAAATTTCAACCACACCAGTTTGGTTTTGGAGTGAAGGCTGGCTGTGAGGCAGCCGTGCATGCCGCACGGACATTTTTGACGGCTGGTGATTATGATGTTTTTGTTAAAATTGACATAAAGAATGCTTTTAATAGTGTCGACAGAGGTTCCTTTCTTGTTGAAATTCAAAAGGAAATTCTTGAAATTTATGCCTACTTGTGGCAGTGTTAGAGTGCGCCCTCGAAATTACTTTTTGGTGAGAGGGAAATAGATTCATCTGTTGGTTGTCAGCAGGGTGATCCTCTCGGTCCCATCATTTTTAGTTTAGCTGTGAACCCCATAGTATCTTCTTTGACCTCGAAATTTAACGACGACGGTTCATTGGGTGGGAGTGTTTCATCGGTCTTGGAAGACCTACGTTCCATCATTAATAGGTTCTCGGCAATAGGACTCCACCTCAATTTTAATAAGTGCGAGTTGTTTTTCCCTGATCGCGTCTCAAATGACAATAGAGCGGACATTCGGACTTTTAGGTGCCCCGGTCTTTAATGAGGCAATACCGCCTCTTATGACCTCTAAAATAGAGCATTTTCGGTCTAACTCGTCTCGTCTTTTTCAATTTAAGCCTCATATGGCAATGTATATACTACGGCTTTGCCTTTTTGCTCCCAAATTTATGTACCTCCTGCGCAGTTGTCCCATTTGGAGCTTTCATGCCATAACCAGTCTCGTGGATTCGACTTTAAAGGAGGTGTTATCACAAATTCTAAATCTAAATTTTGATGACCGATCGTGGGCACAGGCTACCCTTCCTATTTCCCTTGGAGGTCTGGGAATCCGTCTTACTTCTGGTGTCGCGCTCCCGGCCTTTCTGTCCTCAGTCCACGACTCTTTGGCCCTCATCGGCATGATCCTTGACGAACCTTTAGCCGATGTTCGGGTTGAGTGCTTGCCTGAGGCTTTGTCAGCTTGGAGAGCGTTATGTCCAAGTGTCAGTTTTCCCTCTGAGACAGAGAGGCAGAAACACTGGGATCTCCCTTTATCGGAGTTGATCTATAAAGGTATTCTGGATCAAAGCCCGGATGATGCAGATATGGCGAGGCTACTTGCTGTGGCGGAGGCAGAATCGGGACATTGGCTCCGTGCTCTTCCGTCGGATAACTTGGGTACGGTTTTGGACCCCAATTGCCTGCACATAGCGGTGGGCTTACGTTTGGGTGCTAAGTTGTGTGAGCCTCACCGGTGTCCGTACGGGCACGCCGTGGATGCTCTGGGTCGTCATGGGCTGGCGTGCACTAAGAGTGCCGGCCGTTTTTACCGGCACTGGTCAATGAACGACTTGTTCAAGAGAGCTCTCTCCTCGGTTTCTGTACCATCGGTTCTTGAACCTACTGGGATGCAGAGGGATGACGGCAAGAGGCCGGACGGGGCCACTCTGGTGCCCTGGTGTCTTGGGCGTGCACTCGTTTGGGATGTCACCTGTGTGGACACCCTAGCGCCATCTCATGTCGGCAGCACGGCTCGTAAAGCGGGGCGGCGGCCGCTCTAGCGCAAGTTAGTAAATGCACGAAGTATTCGCAACTCTGCGCGCACTACGAATTTGCGGCATTGGCTGTGGAAACTTTGGGTCCATGGTCGTCGCACACCAAAGCGTTATGCAAGGACATCTCGACGCGATTGGTCCGTGCTTCTGGTGTTTTGCGAGCGGGTAGCTACTTCGCGCAGCGGTTGAGTCTAGCTATACAGCGAGGCAATGCGGCCAGTGTTCTGGGTTCCTTACCACGGGGTGATGATACCTTTTTGGACGGAAGGTTAGGTTAGAGTATGCAGGTTTTTAGATGTTAGTATGATGTTTTTGTTTAGGTCAGTGTTGAGTGTGAGGTACTGGTATTATTGTTTAGTTTAGTTTAGATTAATGTATGTTTACGTCTATTGTAATTTTTATACGGGAATATTGTTACGAATTAAGTTTAAATGTGAAATAAAAACTATGATTAAAATAGTATAAATAAATAAATATCGTAAGAAAATTAAGAGCAAAAATAAAGCGATGTTGTTGAATTTTACTGAAACAAAGCTATTGAAAACGAAGTATTAGTCTGTCGAGTTGCCTGGCTCTATTTTCAAACCTAAAGATGAAAGATGAAAATGCTAAATATTGAGTTCTTCGGTCACCCATCCAAACCCCAGCTTGACCTAACTGGTTAACCATAACGATCGACGAATTTTTGCGGTCACCGTGAGCCAAAAAAACCCATTAACCGTAGTATGTATGGAAGTAAAATATTATTTAATCTGCTGTAATGAATGACATATATATATGCATACTGTCTACCAGATATCGTGCAAATATTTTGGCTGCAGTAAATCAAATTTAAATTCGAATCGGATTCATAACGCGGCGCGTGATCCGTGAAAAATGGCTTATTTTAAAACGGTATTTTTGCAGCTATATTTGTATGGGGACGCACTCTGTCACTGAGTACTGGTTTAATGGGGAACAATAATACTGTTTTTGGGAATTTATTTAATTCTACGATACCTGTAGTATGTATTGCTATGTAAACAATATAAAGTAAGTGCCTACTTCTGGTAGCTATTAGCATGAAACTACCGTGAGATTCAATCATTATAGTGAAATAAACGGATCACTAACATAATTATGTCTGTCTGTACTTCTGGTAGATACATACATCTAATATTTCCTCTTAAAGATGGGAAACCTCTATGTACCTTAATTGTGGAGTATGTAAAATTATTTCCTATACATTTATAATTATAGTAAAATACGTATTCTATAGACTTCATTATCACCACGGGTATTACCAATACGACAATTAGGTAAGTAAAAGTTCCCAATAAATACCAAAAAATATTATTAATATACCTATATCAAATACGGAAGGACCATTATTTTCCTATACCTATTTAAATATAGCAACCGAGTCTGAATTCTTCCTTAAACTTAGAATAATCTGGCAAAAAATAGGCATGATATTTCATTGTAATTGTTTTCTATTATTATGTGCAATTGTATATTTACATATGTACGGCTCAAATCGGATTTCGGGAAATTTGTATTTGTGTTTAGGGGTTCGCTGGTTGTCTATGGGCAGTGGGTGATCACTTACCATCAGGTGACACTTGCTCGTTTGCCTTCCTTGTCGTATAAAAAAAGTGAAAACTTTTAATATTAGTCTACCATAAGATTCAATCATAGTGAAATAATTGGATCACTCACGTATGCCAGTTGAGTACAGCCTATCATGTTCCGGACTTTTCCTTAGTCCTTCCTCTAGGAGCACACACTTTGGCGTTAGCGGAGCGTAAAGAGGGCTATTACTCGACTGACATACGTGACTGATCCGTTAATTTCGCTATAATTAATAAAAACAGTTGCCAAAACTGACGAAGTACGTCTGAGGTCCACTTCAGTCAAAGTAAATATATCTAAGTATTATTCCACCAGCTCCTTTCCTACACTGATCGACCAAAAGTAGGCGAGGTCTCCACCCTTTTTTTTATTTATTTGCTAGATACGGGTTACAAAGTATACTTAGATGTTTACAATTTATATAATAAGTGCGCCAATATCTGCTTTAAGGCATGCAAAATATGCAAAATAGTTTTCATTTTCGCTCTTCCTTCATCATCCGTACGGCTAAGGCATGGAATTCCCTGCGTCCGTGTTTCCTGAACACTATAATCTGGCCGTTTTCAAGTCTAGGGTAGGCAAGAGTGCTCCATCGTAGACCACGTCTTCGCTTACCATCAGGCGTGATTGTGGTCAAACGAAAGTCTATAGGATATAAAAAAAGCTCTTTAAAGCATTATTTGTAACAAACACAGCACAGCAAGTCACAGCGTAAGAGAAAGTTCATTTTGTGAACCGCGCAGTAACAGTGGAGCTCCAGACTATATATCATGTAGAGCTCATCGCGTTTTTAATAAAAATACGCCAGCCGGTTGTTCGCTCACCTACTATATTTCCATTTTCACTGTGACACTGCTAATTATAAAATATATGCAGCAAACATGTAAAGCACGTTGATGTTAGGACCTTGTTTTGTTTATGTTTGAGAATGTGAGTTAAAAAAAGAGCTTTAATGTCATGGCTAAAGATCCGTCTAAAACTTGTACTTTTACCGAATGCTCTCAAAATTATTATTAACAAAAAACCTGGATCACAGGCATTTGACCTCGTACTTGCATGTACAAAAACCACTTAGACCCATGACTCGCATTATTCCCGTTTCCCATAACCTAGAGATGAAAAAAAATTGCCCAAACGATATTGTTTGGATTTCTTCATCTACACAAATTATCGTAATTATAAACCACTCGAAACCTCTCGGCTCCTGTCCAAATACGTTGGGGGCCGTTACGGGAATCAAAAGAATTCTATCGAACTCGCCCCATGTCTTTGCTACCCCTGCCTTGGTGATACCGCGCACTCAAAAACAAAACTTAATGTAAACGCAAAGAGCAGAAGTTGGCAAGCCCTGCGAGAGCGCGACGAAAGTCGAGTGTCTACTAAAGAAATCGTCAATAAACAATAAGTTTATGTTGAATTAATGCTGCAGTTATGTTGTTCTGTCTCCACTGGGATACAGGATGTTGAATTAATTAAGTAACTCATAGATTTATTTTTTATTAGAGTTAATATCTACGTCCGGTTTGCTATAGATATTTTCCTAACCTAGTTAAACTTCATTCATTAATGTTGTTTTGAAACTATTATATTAAAGCAGGATGAGTGGATGCTGACTCATTTTTGCGTTCCTTGAGTGATGCATGGGCAGGATAGTATTATTATGTACACTATAGTAAGGTATTATAGAACTACTGTACGTTATGCTTCACGAATGCGAAAAATACATACTTCTAATAAAACGATTCCATGCCATTGCAAATTATAGTTTACTGCATCCTATTTATTAGAACATACTTAGAACAGCCTGTACAAGAAAAAAACAAAACGCAGTCTTGATAAGACTCTTGAAATAATAAAGGTATCCGGACATTACGCATGTACTCGTAGGTACCTACAGCCGAGGCCGGGAATCAAACCCGCGATTGTTTTCTACCCTAAACCGTTTGTATGGGACAAAAGATGGCCCGATAAAAATCATACCTCGCACAAATTTGGTATTGAATTTCTCAGCATAGGTAATTTGTACTTACTGAATAAATTCATTTGAGAAAACTGTGTCTTTTTTTAAGAAAAACTGAATTTTAAAAAGATTGGATGTGATAGTGAGCGGCTTTGTGACTCCGAAAATACTTTGACTCTGTCACCCTGCTACACTGACTGGAGCCAATCAAAAAAAACTGCACAATCAAAATACAACACGCGGGGGGTCACGCCACGCCATCACCCTTTACTAGTTTTTTTCTTTTACAAAAAATGACTTTTTCACCGATTTTTGGCTGCACGATGAATTTCGCACGGTTCGTTATAACCGGTGATTTGAATGCAACGCTAATTTTGGTTTGCGAACCCTTTCTTGGTAACAATGGCAAGCTTTGACTTATCTCCGCAGGGATGGTGTTAGGATGTCTACCTGTCTCTATACAAAAGTCACGAACCTTTTCATTGACCTCTTGACTTTAGTTTTTTATAAACATGTGAATCTGTGGTTACTGGATAAAAGATAACTAATCAGAGGCAATTGTTACCGCGACTTCAGAAGGGTTATCTATTTTTTACTATAAACGAGATGACTTTACCGCTTTCCTCAATTTTGAAACGTTTGAAATATCAATTTAAGCAATTTGTCAACAGAATTGCTGTGAAAAATTTATCTTGGCAATTAAATCAATTATTTTCACTAATCATCAAAAGATCAACAAGATAGCCTCACTTAACAAGTATTTCGATTATTAAGTACTTAAATATTTAAAGTGTTGTGAACTTGATTGATCACAATAAAAATTACGATCGCAGTCTGAACCAGACTCGTTCTCATACAATTTAAGATGAAATCTCACGTCGCTGCACGTTTTGTCCACATGCTCTATTAAAACTTTTGACTTCTTAATAACATACCTATTACTAGTACGTTTGTATGGCCACCTGCTGAGTGCCTTAGGTGTCCTTGGCTTGTATTCATTAACCAGACATATTTTAAACGGAAGGGCAACGTACACTCCACCTTATCAAGTTGGTTTAAGATTAAAATTACTATTGAGCGTCGCGTAATAGAATGCGTAGCCACAGGGCGTATCTGTTTTGTCAAGTTAGTCATGTGAATAATTCTTCACAAATCCTTTTAGTGATTATCATTACTGTTGTAAGGGGATTTGACAATGGAGAACATAATATAAAAGTCTAAGTATGTACGCATTCATGTAGTACATAGCGAAAATTCAACGGAAGAATTATGAGTTCTTTTAAATAATTAATGATGCCGTAACTTTCGGATTTTTCGTGTCTGCTCACTGAACAACGACCGTTTACATATTTGATTAAGGTTGTGAAGTTTTTCGGTCTAGGATTAAATCCTGTTTAAAAAGTATCAAAAAATTACACAGGCTCAACAAATGTAAAACATTTCATAAGAAGTGACGCAACGAAACTAATAGCAAAACTTTGTGTCCATTACAGTTGAAGAAACAATTTAGCTAAATGTAATCAAGTCTGGAATGCGCTCACAATGAAAAATGTAACAGGCGTATCATTTCTTTGTGTAGAGCCCTCTACGGCCATTCACTCCTACGCGCTACGCCGTAGACCGCGTAGACACAGATCGATTTGCGGTTAGAAGTGACAAAGTTTTTCAAGATGGCGCGGATGGGGGGTCTCAGAAGGGGGGATGCTCATATTTTTTACTGTCGGGGTGAGCACTGGAGCCGATCGCAACACTGCTCTCCACTCTCTCGGCCTCTTAAAAGCTGCCTCGCGATGTGTGTCTGTGTTCGTTTCAGATGTGTACTTAATGGCGATCTATGTGTGCCCCCACGTTGCGGCGACTTCTGTCTGTATATAACTTGTACTTGAAGCGGGTAGATAGAAGCTCCATTGAAATATACTTTTAAAAGTAAAAACCGGTCACAAGTTAATTTTAGGTATAACACAACCAAACGTTTCCAATCACCATTCTCGACAGTGGTCATAAAATAGGTTTGTTTTTACTTAAAAATACAATGTGTCATTTCCAATAACTGTTTTTAGTTTCAGTACAGATATTAAAATTTTACTTAGACAAATTTGAACCAACACTAAAATTATACAACATTTTTTGTACCGAAATTCCGCTACGTCCTTAATGAATTAGGGTCAATCATCAGTTATGTATGAGTTAATAACATGGTATATCAACAGGGTAGATAAACGCTTGTCTGCGGATAATGCGGCGGCCGGCGAGCACATAGCTGCCGGCTGTTTGCTCGCTGCGTGGAAAGGGAAGCTACTGGCTTTTGTGGTATTCCGTATTAACAATTGCCAGTGCAATAATTATTTTCGTTAAAATTAATAAAGGTCTGACGGATATTTATATACGTCGCAATCGTGTTGTCAGAAAAAACCGTGAAGATAGCGTTTAGCGTTAAGCATTTATTTTGATCTGTAATGAGAAAAAATACTGTATAATTTAGAATATACATTTTCAACGGAGAACCATTAAGACTGTATTTGTCAACGATTTTAAAACTAGTGTTAACGGAGAAAACCACAACTACCCCAGGAGGGGAGGACGCGTAGCCGAGGGGGCTGTCTTTAAAACTGGCTTCACGCTCAGAATCGCTCTCTTACTCCAGCGACCACTTGTCAAGAACCCCTGCCCGTGCCCGTTTGAGAGCTAACTTGCCTATTGTGAATTATGTTCGATTTTAAGTTCATTTGCCTAATTTTGTAATTTGAAAATAAAATGTTCGTTTAGTTTTATCATTTCTTTTAAGTGCTAAATCACTTTTTATCCAATACTAGATTTAAAAATGAAGTAAAAGATGGCAAAAATATCCAACATCCTTATGCGTCACATCCCTTTAACAAGGAAAAAACAGAAAAGCTCCAGCACAAACTCGCGCAGCACCAGCACATTAAAATTGCTCATTCAACACCCGGCTTAAAGTAAATTCTTATTTTAAAGCTTCCGAAATCCTTTCATACAATGCAGCTTGAAAAATTCAGTTTCGACTCGCTGCGGCTTGTCTGTGTGTGTACATAACAGCGGGTACCGCACAAATTAATTTCATATAGCCCGAAGGCCTGGCCGAGACACGTGCAATATGCTTATTGATAATGTAACTAGATTATAAATAGCCGCTGGCTAAGATCGCTTGGGAAAACGGGCTAATTAATTAAAAGGCGTGTTTGTGGTTTTATTATCTGAATGTGTAGTTTCAGTAGGTAACGGAAATACGTATTTAGGTGAGCAAACCGTCAACTGAATTTGTGCTTACAGTAGTATTTCGTAAATTAATTCAATTTAATTCTATTGAATTAATGTAACTTTCAAAATCTAAATAAATAAATACGTTGGGAAAGTTACAAGTTAACTTCAAAGTATTACCGAAAATGTTTCACTTTGTAATATTTATAAATTTTAGTTAAGGCTACAAACAACTTCAATACATAGTTCATTTATTTTACGCTAGCGAATGAACTATTGAAAGAAACTTTGTTCAATAGTAAACGGAAAGTCAGCTTGTAAGGTTCAAACTAACGTGGTGACAACATGTAATATTTCATTTGCTCACAACGACACGAAATAAATTACTCTTATAAGAGTCTGCCAGCAAATTTCCCTTTAAGCTGGAATAATAAATACACAGGCAACATAGGGATGAGGGATATCAGATCTTTGCCCTATCGCGCTCCCAGCGACAAAAGGGTTTAAAACAGAAAGAACAAAAGCACAAAACAATGGTCGGATACGCACAGTTTAACGTGAGAGTTTTGCACCCATTATGCTCGAATATGGGAAGAACGGAGGATCGAATCATTGTACGTAATTGAATCGTTTTTGTTTTACGATTTATATTAGCTAACGCGAATGTCAGGCGAGTAGATCTGGTTAATTTATGTAACATGGATTTTTTTTGTGTAAAACAATAACAGGTTTTTTTCAGTCTTGTGCTTTTCAGAGGCAAATATTTTTAGTTATTTTCGTAAATTGCGTAAAAAGTGCGTAAAATTTTGTAATGTCGTTCAATTTAGGAACACCCTTCTAGGGAAACCACATAACCGTACGATTAGCTTCTTAATTATTTATCTCGTCACATAAGCCATTTAGCCATGCTCTTAATATTTACTAAGTTGTAATTTTTTTGTAAATGCTAATTTTTCAGCTTAACTACGATCAAACATAAACTAAGTCTAAATTACCAGCTTGTTTAAGTTAAGGAACATTAATAAATATTCACAATTATAGGTAAGTAAATACTTCAACTGCGCATTATTTTTTTCTACTGCCCACTCCTACTCTAATCTGGCACGTGTAATAAATAATTCACAGCAAACTTGGGCACGCTATCGCTCGCCGGAGGCTGCATCATGCATATCGCGGATATCTAAATACGCGGATCCTATTAAATCTGAAATAGCTATCCAATCAGTGTGCGCACGCTTCGCCGCGTTTATGCGTCGTTACGGCGTAATGGTCTCTCGTGTTCATGCTTGCCTGGTACGTAGAGTTACCTATAGACCCCCTTTCTTACTTATTTTGAGTTAATGCGCTGATTGCCTTTAACTGTTACTTTGAAATGCGAGCTGTATATTGCCTCTTAATTATTTTTGATCATAAATTTAATGACCCAAACAATTTTTTTAAGTTCATATGGTAAAATCCAGAAAGTATGGCAAGAGCAAGCGTGTCATGGACAGGAGTGGCGCAAAAGAGAAAACCACTTTACCCAGCAGTTATTAGTTGCATCAAAAAAACACTATTTCAAATCAATTTTCGTTTGCTTAATCCAAACAAGTTCTAATGATTCCTAAATATTAAAGTTTTCTAAAGCTTCACGAATGACGGTAGTAAGATGTAATAACAAGATAGCGAACCTCCCTTTGTTTCAAAACAAGTTTCATGCTTCCGATGTAAATATTTTATCAAGTGTTGTATAAGATGCTCTCTGGATACGTATTACGAAACTGTAGGTATAACGTTGAAAAGACTCTTTGGTAATATTTCCGCTTCGTCCCGCTGCAGGGCTGTCAAAACGGAGCTCCCCCACGAATTGATAAAATAGCTCCGCTGCACAAATACCCGCCCAAACGGCAGAAAACTCCACAAAAGGCAGAAAGTCCTCGACAACTCTCAGCCTAAACGCTTTAACTATGTCCCAACCCCATACTTCAGGATTGCTCACTCCACTTGTCTCCAAAAACCCGTGAATATTTCATAGGATTCTAAGCCTAATAACGGGGGAGGAAGAGTTAGCTTGCCATGGGGTGTTTGAGATAATGATGGTACTTCAGCCGATGGTTTTGATATTGCTTCTAATTGGTGGTGGTCCTCATGTAAAACTGTTGCACGCGCCACCCCTAAATTCATATTATTATATAAGTGTACATAGGAGTGTAACCTATTGTATGTCTCTTGAAAATATTCAAACTCTATAATTATTCTATAGTAATAGAGATACTTACGATGGTACATGCGTTTACGGTTGTGTCTTATAATAGAGTATCTATGTACCTACTCTCGTGTTTATGCATTGTTAACACGTTGGTAACCAATTTAAAATCAGTATGTACATAAATAGATAGGTACGTATAATAAATATTTACTCTTTCCATATTAGAACAACAAATCGAAAGCAGCTATAATGTAAGCACTAAAAATCTCATATGTAAACCTTAGTCACTACGCAACTCCCCTTGAACAAACATAAGTAAGAAACAATAGGCAGTTTAAGTTTAAGTAAACTTACTTATTAGTACAGAAACCTCTACAACTTAGGCTATAAAGAATACGAGTGAGACAACCTCAGGTTTTAATTAGGGACCGCGACGAATGCCGTCTCGGCCGGACGTTAGCGGAATGAGCGAGAGCTCCGAGGAGGCGCTTATTACTGGACTCTGGTAGACTTGGTTAGGGCCGCGACACACGAACGACAGAAACACACTTTTTTGCATATTTTAACATAAATTTATGTTAATTACGTCGTCAGTCATTAAAGAATAAAAAAACTACGTACTAGAATGTTTTATTATCAGAGTTCAAAACAAACCTTTGAGAAAGAGAAACTATATACATCTGAAGACGTAGGTAGAGCGCAGACAAGTTACCAAAATAAAAAAGTAAGTAAACTTTTTATTGTACAATAATAGAGGGAAAATGCGTAAACGCCATCAGGTATAAACAGTGAAATTAAAGTACAAAGTACAAAAGCGGACTACCTTTATCTATCTATAATTTACCTGTGAGTGGTAGTTGAGGAGCATTAATAGGGTATTTGGTCTGAATCTTCGTATTCCAAACGAAATATTATCTTTATTTTCAGATCTATCTCAATAACTTAGCAAAAGGCCGGTTGATTAACATATCAGCACAATCGACATAGCAGATAAAATGATATGGAGTTACGTGACATTATGATAAGAATAACGAGAGTAAGATAGCGATTAAGTCTGCAGATAGTCTGACAAGTGACAGGTTACGGACCAATCATAACACTTCAGAGCCAAGGTTTGTTTTAATTTACGCGGCTATCTCTGAAAATGCTTTTTCATTTTTTTAAGCAAATTAAAGCGTTAGTTCTCGCAACTGCACAGTGTCTTACGTACGTTTTACCGCTAATTTACTTAAAACAACACAAACATTATCTTAAAATATTTGCTTAACCAGAGACAAGATACCTAATATTTTAAGCGGAACTGAGAGCTAGCTTGTACGAATTTTAGGGGTATATTAGTGGGGAAATTCCCCTAATTTCTAACGTTGAGTCCGATTTCAAATTTTTCAATCGCTCGTTTGCGACTTGCCTTAGCCAGAGAAGATATCACGATACTAACATAGAAATTCCAGATTTTTTTAGAGCGATAGGTTTAGCAGGGAAGCAAACCTATCGCTCTTAAAATGTCTGGTTGTTAGGAGAGTCGCTAACTAGAGACTGCGCGATTTTAATTCCGAAATTAAAATTGCGCAGTCGCACGTTATCGACTCTCCTTAGCAAGAGAGGAGCCAGTTTATTGGCGAGCGTGCCTCGCACCGCATTCCGGCCGCGACCCAACGCCGCGGTTTACGGCCAGCATTAATGACAAACGGTAACGACCGGGAAGAGAATCGATTCAGAACCGATTTTACTATCGACTCGCCATAACAGATGGAATGTTTGCTTTGACGATTGGCGCAGTGGATGATTTCGAGTGAGGCATCGTTGTTGGTTTTAAATATTTTTTTAAGTTGAAGTTGAACTTTTCGTCTAAAAATGATGCTCTCTTTTTTTTGGCAGTCGTGTACAAAAGTGATCGGCACAAAAACCAATATTTTACGGGTGGTAGGACCTTGTGCGAGGTCCGTCCGGATCGCTACCATCGCTAATCCTGCCGCTAAGCAGCAGTGCTTGCACTGCTGTGTTCTGGTGTGGAGAGTAAGACAGCCGGTGTATTTACTAGGTTGGCAACGCATCTACAAAGTCTATAGGCAGTAGTGATCACTTACCATCAGGTGACCCACTTGCTCGTTTGCCATCCTCGTCGTATAAAAAAACTTAATAATGTGCAATTTTTAAGACTATCTTTTGCAGCGCATTTTGCGCTAGAGATGTACTTACATACGTAGGTAGGTACTGAGTTACTGTTTATCTAAAACTATATATATGAGTGCAGTTACGTTAGTATATATATTCTTTAGTGCAGTGGAACGTACAATTGACATAATACAGAAATATGAGTCTTGGATGCAAAAACTGTTTTGTGGACTCCATTTTCAGTTCAAAATCTTTTAATGTTTTTTAGTTTACAAGCTATCACGACTTAGGCTTAAGTTACCTATCGAGTGATAAAGTATCAAGAATGATTACTGGAAGCAACAAGCGTAGATATCGGAGACCACAGATAACATCAACTGATTACGCTCATAACTGTAAGGTCGACTCCAAAAGAACATTCTACTCTACGAACCACGTATTATGACTCTTTTTGTCATTTGTAATGAGCCATTTATGTGATACATGGAAAGCGGGTTCTTTCTAGTGGAATCGCAATACTTTACGATTATACTCAGTTTGACCATTTGCAAAGGGAAGACATTTTTTGGTGTCATTGTGGAATAGGTGGAAATGACGACAATCGACAGTCAGATTTTGCATATAACCAGCGGCCGGTCCGAGCCAATAATTCACTTTAATTTTAGAATGAATTTAACATTTTTGTTTCATTTTGAAATGGCAAATAAGTACACTGCACAGATTGATAACTATTTAGTCATTAGTCGGATCGTTCGTCACTCAAATACTGTCTTAATGTAGTTATAATTATTAGGTACAAATTGTTAAGCTGGGCCCTTCTCCTATAATTGTACCTACTTTTTACTACCTACCATTATAATTAGGGAAAAACTAATTGGTTTCATTTCGTATTACCCTGGTTGCAATATAAATCTTATGGATATCTCCGCTTTTATAAATATAATGACGTCACCGAAGTTATTCGTATTAAATATAACGTCTCATATTTCATAAGGAAGCGAATAAATAGCTAAACTTATTAATAGTGTTGTAAAACTGGTAAGTAATCATTGTAATTGTAAGTACCTATCATAAGTAGGAAATAACCTAATTTTGGATTTGCAGAATGTTCATGTATCAAAAAACTTAGATACGGAATGTTCACTTCAAAACATCTGATTCAAATAAAATATTGTTTTACTTATTATCACTTTTCATTACTACACAACTGAAAATACTTCGACCGTTTGGGAAGGGGCGTACGCTGACGACTCGGTAGCCACTCGTCCTTGGCACTTGGCATAATTAATAAAACAAAATAAACCACACACACTACAAAACACACACACAAACTACACACACACAGACACACTAACAAAATCGATAAAAACAAATAAAAAAACTCACCCCAAATTTTAGTGTGTGGGTGTCATGTGTCTTAAAACCGGGTGTAATTTTGGGAGACACCATATATATAAAAAATCATGCCAAGCTGTACCCGTCACGGCCAGTCACTTCACAGTAATCACCGATGAACAAATTAGGTACATCTTCCATCATATCTCACTGATAAATACGAGATAAGACAATAGCAGTATTTTTAAGGTAATCCTTACAATACATAAAAATATCAAAAATACTGTTAGTCTTATCTCGTCACACACATCGGTCGATACAACACGTCGTAGACATAATAATAGAGCGTTATGCGATAAAGCATCAGGGACAAGACATCAACGATATCGTGGCTTAATCATAGGCGTTATGGTAAAGTAGATAAAAGCTATTTGGTGGAGCCACTGGATGTTCTTATTTAGAGCATAAGCTAGAATTCTAAATTTGTTCGATTGGTGATTAAAGAAGTTGATAGATGTTGCGGTACTTACAATAACAGAAATGGCGTTAGTTGCCTGTTTGTGTAGCTCTTATCACCGTCTTACGCTGATTTTGTTGAAGAAAGACCCCTCTTTCTTATACCCCTATAGGAAAGTCATGATTTCTGATAAAGTTGACATGAATGATAAAGATAGCATCGGAAGCCCTCCCGAAATTATGGTTAATGCCAATTATTAAGACTAAAGCCACCCCAGATGAGCTAGCTTTCTAAACAAAATAACGCTTCTATTCTTTCGTATTTATAATATAATATTAGTCAGAACATTTCTTACAAATTCATAATACAATTACATGTAATTCCACTCATGTCTTCTATTTAGTTACGATTCTCGAAGCACCTAAGGTTACACAACTCATAAGCGTACAAACTAACTAGGTAATAACGTTCCTACTCGATCATCTTAAAATAATCTATTGACATGCTTGCCGCAAGCGTACCATTTTGAAAAAACTTAGCCTCAGACTTGAAAACTGCCATGTTTATAACTAAAATTACCTGTTTTGTCGTCATTATTGGCTGAAGGCTCGCCGTCATCCTCTGCACCTGAAATAATAATAATAGTAAGCGCCTTTCCGTTGGACAAAGCTAAAAACTGTGCTGTTTTGAAAAATGTTTGACTTTACTTTTGAAGTACCTAAGAGATATTCGTTTATCTCACAGTGATTTGAAACATCCACGTGAGTATAAACAATCTACAGTATGAGCAGGAAAAAAACTACAGAAAGTGAAGTAATAATTGCAACATTTTGAACTTTTATGCGACAGGAATTCTAAATTATAAATAATTTTGCTGTATTGAGTAGACTTCGGTCTTAAATACAATTGTTATACACCCGCATTCTTAGCAAAGACCTGAGACATACAATTAACTGAAGGGTGTCGGTAATTACGCGTGAGGGGGTGATGCATGGCGTAATTTACGCCATTAGCTGGTAATATCCAGAGGGGCAACTGTGCTTGTCGGTGCCAGCGCATCGCCTGACTGACAGACAGTCTAGTCTGTCAGAATGGTTACATTTAGGTAGATGTATGTCTATGCAACGTTGATCATGCGTCAAATTACGTGATTGAGAGTTTCATTTCTGTGGTTGAGACATTGTCAAAAATCGCAACGCTTCGGGTATTTCTAAGTCCTACAACTTATAAGTCATACCCAGAATTAACACTGGCAAGAAAGAAAAACTGTGTATTCTACTTGAATTACATTGCGAAGCAATGTAGCGAACGAAGTAGAAATGGTCGTTCGAGTAAGTCTAAATTCTTGGTACATTTATGCGACTTAACCCGCTGTTATTCAATTTATCTGAATAAAAATAAAAGTGGTAAACATAAAAACGTTTAAATCAGTGAAAGCAAGACGTATTTTTCCAAAATGTAAAAGTAGTAATAATATTTCTTCGAACCGATTAGATAATTCACTGCAATGACCATAATAATATCTGGCCTGACTTGTAAGGGTTTTGACTGTTAAATACGGTTGAATTGATCAAGTGTTGCCATACGTATTTCCTGTATTAGTTATATTGTAAACCGTTTCCCGCTGGCGTTCGTGTCGTCACAGTTTGTTTATGTACTTTGTGTCTAGTTTTTAGTTTAAAATGGGCCCGGAAAAAAACAGCGTTGCGGCTTGCCGCAACATTATGCTGGTTGGGGCCCATTTCACATCTTTCGGTGCAATCATGTACTGTTAAATAAGATAGCTATTTAAGTTCTGTTGTATTTCATTCTTTTTAAATGTACTGTTTTATTTCTCTGTATAATGTATGTGAATCAATGTTTTTCTCTCTCTCATAAAAAACAAGTGGTCAGAATTTTCACAATTCTAGTTTACTTTCCAATGGAATGTTTTGGTACGGAGTGTGCGTACAGACGTATTAGGTTAGGTACCTACATGTACCTACCTACAGTTTGTGAGCGTTTTAAATAGGATTCGGGTTTTAGAAAATCGTCAGCTGTCAATAATGGTGCTTCTTATGTCAAAGAAAAAGATGTTGTTAATAGGAATTCGCCTGAATCCGAAACCTTTATTCTAAAAATGCTCGATCGTTGAGTGATCGAGATCAAACACTTCATACGAACACCTTCTAAAGTGATTGTTATTTTGACAGAAGTTTGAAACATGTATTAAATGTAATATAAGTTTAGGTACCTAGTTACGGCAACTATTAGCGATCTACAAGTTACATAGGTAAATTAGTTATAATATAACTTGTTTATTTCAGAGTTAATTGATACGTAAGTTTAAACGGTTAAATTGTGAGACAATAAGTAGGTATTTGGAAAACCACAGCAGTTCATTAATTACTTTTATAGTTGTTACGTGATGCTACAGCTCTACCGACTTTATTTTATTCATAAATAATTTATATAATCGTGAGCGGGCCAAAAACCGCATAGCAGATATTTTTTAACATTTGATACTTAGTAATGTTTAAATAGTGCTCCTCCACGCAAAGCATTTGTCAAGTAGGTAATTGTTTGCTCCTTAGTTTGTTAAATGTAAATTTTATCTAGTACTAGCAAAACTAGGCTTAAACATCTAAAGCTGTGAAGAATTTAATTACGATATTAGCCTCTTCGGCTGTTTATAAAAATAAAGTAGGTATTTCATATTTTTATCCCAAAATTTATCTTGAGCGTTGCTAGTCTGGAACTTTATCTTGAATCATTTAGATAAACAAAAGTAATAATATATGTTTATCACATCACCGTTAAAAATTTACAAGTTATAATCGTTTTAAAAAAAATCTGAAAGACCTTGAAGACCCGCAAAGTTGCATGAACTTTCTTTTGATTATAAATACAGAAAGTTCCCAGAAAGAGAAAGAAAAATCCTCAAAATTTCACTACCCCGAAATTTTATTTTAAAAGTTCAATATCTCAAAAACGCCTGAACCGATGAAACATAGCTAAGAAACATTTCGACTAAGCTAGCTTTTGATAAAAAAAGTCGCGTCCAAATCGGTCCATCTGATATAAGTTACGATGCTACAGTAAGACATGCGTACATAGACACAGATACACACGACAAATTTATAACACCCCCCTTTTTAGGTCGAGGGTTAAAAATATTAATTTAGCTTAGCGTACCTAAGGTCATCATTTTCGCGAATCAGTTAAAATGTCTGAATCGGCGGTACCATTGTTACTATCCCATGATGGGGTAGCACGCAAAGTCTATCAAAACATCTTGAGCACAACGGTAAACGGCCGAACACCTTTCCACCTACTTAGCTTCAATAATACGGGAGGCACGCGACAGGACACTGACACAAAAGCAATGCACTACAAACCATCATTACGAAGAAAAAGAAGTCAGACCAGCTGCCTTCCGACTTCCTCTCCTTACAAACATGTAATACAAGATGTGCGCATTGTGGAGCCGTTTATTTTAGAACTTATTCATTATGGCACTCAATTTGGCGCGTGTTATTATCTTTCTATGTGTTTATAGACGCGCGTGTGCGTCGTCGGTAGGGAGCTCTATGATAGGCGGAAGTTAATTTAAAATGGTAAACATATTGCGGTGTAGATCAACTTTAAGCTTTTTATGCTGTTGTTCGCCGACGTGGATATATTTATCTGCCTGTAGTTTTGAAACTAAAAACTCCACACCGTACTATCTATCAAGTTTATTTCACTTCATACATTCTCCACCGAATCTCTGTCACTCAGGTCTCCGTAACTTTTTGCCATAACTTTTTTTCTGAAGACTGAAATAAGTAAAGGTATAACGAAAACAGATTTTCCACAGATCATGCAAAAATCAATCCTATTTCAAAGTCATAAACACTTTGATATGTAAAATCTACTATATGTCTTGTGTATCGACCTATTCTTTAGCTCAAGATTTAAGCTTGGCAAATTTTTACGCACTTTGTTATAGTTATCATATAAGCCCTTTAGTATAATGACTGGAGAGGTATCAATAGGAACGGTCGAATTAGAAAAAAAGTTTCATTACAAGTAAGTTCAAATCATGCACTTTTTTCAAACCAAATTAAAATTACCCCACAAAGCATTCGGATCTGAATATTCATATCCATCCCCCAAAAGAGGTCAATATTGGAACCAGTTCCAGACAGCCATCTGCCGGGGGCGGCGTCTTCCGCTGCATTGTGCGCACGCGCCGCTGCAGCTTCGCCTTTGATTCTAAGGTCGTTCAGCTTGCCAGGGTCAGGGAACTTGGGTAATTTTGAGGTTTAGAAAAAATGGAAGCTACGTTATGTGAGATTAAATATTTTGGATGTGGCTGAAATATACTTACTCGGCGGCAAAAAACGTGACCATGAGGGTCACGTTTTTTGCCGCCGATTCATAATATTTGTGCCAAGTTTCTTGCGGCGCATTCTTATTGGCAATCATGGTCTTAGACATAATGAAAACGGGATATTGACCGAGATTACCATAAGGTAACCTATAAAGGTATGATGAGGTCCCGATATTTCTATGCAGTTGCATGCATCATGATCACTGGCAATCATGGTCTTTCCGAAAGCTACCAGCTACAGTCTTCCAGAGTAGACTCGAAAAAATTACGTGTATAACATTAGAAAAGTTGAAAAACCCCCGACATTGACATTTCAAAGTTCAGTATTTCAAAAACGGGTGATCCGTTTTAATGAAACTTAGCTAAGAACCATCTCGATTAAAATATCTTTCGAGTGAAAAAAACCGCAATGAAATTGGTACACCCGTTTGGGAGCTATGATGCCACAGACAGATACACAGATACACGGATACACAGACACACAGATACACATGTCAAACTTATAACACCCCTCTTTTTCGTCGGGGGTTAAAAAAGAGCATTCAACTAGGCAGTTACTAAGTTAGTAAACTCAAAATTTTATTCAGCAAATAGGCATTTGCTGAATTAAATTTTGAGTTTTTGAATTTCATATGTTTAAGGTATAAGCCTGTCAACCCTGTCAAAAAACTGTCAAACTTTGATAATCATATCATGGTTAGGTATAGTCATCAAACTAACAACCAATCAAATCAAATCATAATTGTATTCAGTAAGGCGGTATAATGCAATTTTACACGTAATTTTTTGAGTCTCCCAGCGCTTTCAAAGCTAATAAGCGACGGTTATTAAAACTAATAAGCGACATATTTCCAACTAATAAAGCAACCCTTCGAATGCCGACGTGTCCCTTGTTGGCACAGAAGCTTAGCCCCTTTAACGGTGTTTGTCCGACAAATTTATGTCAGTCATTACGGATAGTCAATAATCTACTTATCTACCAGAACCACGCCTCGGTACGTGGTTAACATCTGTGCCCTAAGCACGACTTGTCGAATCCTGCGTCACGTAAAATCGAATAGTAAACTATAACGAGTTTGTATGACGTTTGGAACAGCGCCCGCCCGTGAGCGTATTTGGAACTAAAATTTAGTATGAGATTTCTCGATCTCGATACGATAACCGTAACGTAACGCAGGATTCGACAAGTCGTGCTTGGGGCACTGTAAGCTAGTGTCAGGACCGTGTAGACAGACGGCCATTTGGATTTAGTTTTATTTACTTGGAATTTGATGTAGATACAATTTACGTTAAGCTTTTGTTTCGTTTCTATACTTATTACAAATACATAATTTTACAGAGTATACTTATTATCTATACTTGTATTTATTTTATCTTTATCTATGCTTCACTGCCAGACATAGGCCTCTCTGTTAGTCTTTAAAAATGTTCACGAAATGGAACCAAAGTGAATTAAGTAAATAAGGCAAATAAAAAATCAAGCAATAAAAACTATGATAGCCTAGTGGTTTGATCTATGGCCTCTCAAGCAGAGGGTCGTGGGTTCAGACTCCAGCTCGCACCTCTGAGTTTTTCGGAATTTATGTGCGGAATTACATTTGTAATTTATCATGAGCTTTTCGGCGAAGGAAAACATCGTGAGGAAATCTTCACACTCCTACGAAGCAGTTCAATGATGTGTGTGAAGTTCCCAATCCACACTGGGCCTGCATGGGAACTATAGCCCACGCCCTCTCATTCTGAGAGAATGCCTGTGCCCAGCAGTGGGACGTAAAAATAGCTGGTGATGATGATGATGATAAAATAAAACTCAATCAATCCAATTTCTAGACACGCCTAGCACAGCTACTGCAACTTATCAAACGACTTGTATTCTATTACACAATACTCAGACCCACAGTGGATGAGTGTATAGTATCGGCGGTTCATTGTCCATTGTGTACCGGCGCTGGCCCATTGTTCCTTGTGTACACTGTGCGTGGCTGCATCGGTCTTACGTGGGGGTTATGACTTCTTGTGCTGACAACTCAAATTGTAGGTCGGATTTACTCAATCAGTTAACTTTGACGTTTAAAAAAAATCTAACTAGTTTTATAAAATGTTAATTATGACGTGTTTGTTTGTTCCTTCTGGATGCCTCAACGCTTCAACCGATCTTGCGATTTTTTAACCCCCGTCAAAAAGAGGGGTGTTATAAGTTTGACCTGTGTATCTGTCTGGGACATCCCAGCTCCAAAACGGATGGACCGCTTTCGATGCGGTTTTTTTTAATCGAAGCTAAGTTTCATTAAAATCGGTTCAACCGTTTTTGAAATATTGAACTCCGAAATGACAATCTCCGGGGTTTTCGACTTTTCTAAATTGGTTTGGTTATACTTCATATCGTTAAAATAGTCATCGAATACGTTAAGTAAAAAAACGTAGGTACCATGCCAGTAGCCACAAATGACTAGGCAAACGAAATAAAAGCATTTCGCTAAGCACATTGAAATGACAAATCCGACCCCGGCATGATTTAGAGTTGATCAAACAAGTAAACTCCCCGAATGTAATATTACAGATATAAATTGTCATCATGTAATTGTGGTGCAGAAAAACCAACTTACAAGTTCCAGTGGCGAAAATAGGAACTAATCTTGTGGCGTATACATTTTGGGATTAATGGGACCAGTGGCGCCGCTGTTGGTGCCAGAGATTGTGGTGGTACTAGCATAATAACTGTGTTCAGTTGTCAGAAAAGTAAAGCCAGGGTGTTATGGTTCGGCAGCGTGGTTCCGTGGAGCAAAATTCGCGTTTCGTCGCCAAATTACATGATTTATTGTCATCGCAGATCGAGCGGTAATTTTGAACCGAGGTCGTACTCACACAGGGTGATATTTTTGATATCAAAATTCATAAATAAGTAAAATAAGAAAAATGAAAGCTTTTTCTAAAATCTCAGCAACGAATAAGGTTTTCAGAATTAATTGCGATTTTAAGGAGCCTGTTTTATTTACGTTGCTAGTTTTTATTAGCAAGTAGACATTTTTTTTTACTAATTTCTTTGTAATACTTAAAGGCTTGCTTCAAAGAAAAAATATATTAGTCAGGTTATAAATATAAATAAATAATAAATAGTAATAAACACAAATAAATATCATGGGGCAATTGACACAATTGATCTTGTCCCAAACTAGGTAAAGCCTGTACTATAGCTACTAGGCAACGGATAAACATACATATGTTTTTTGTATAAAAAACTATATAGATAAATACATATCTAACATCCAAGACTCGAGAGAAAACATTATACAAATATCTGCCAAGACCGGGGACACACACATTCTTAATAGTACAAGGTACTACCTAAGTACTCGGCTTATCGATCATCAAAAGTTGCATTGATGACATTCATATACTTAAAAATATTTTTAGTTAATAATGTGACCAAGCAGCAGTTATCAAGTAATTGATAATCTTATTTTTAACCGCCTTCAAAAAAAGGAGGAGGTTCTCAATTTGTCTGATTTTTTCCTTAACAATAGATTTTCAATGATCGCAAGGAAAGAAAATCTTGTACAAAAAAACTTTTAGTAAATAATGTGATCGACCAGTGATCAAGTAATTGGTAACCTTAATATACAATGACAATGCAAAGAAAAATTCGTTAAGATCTCTCCTCAGCGCCATCTATGAGTAGCTTAATCAAGCAGCTCACCCACTACGGAACTTCTACAGTTACGCATTAGTGGCAAGAGATGGAGCTATTATCTGAATCAATGAAAATAATCGATTTATTGATTATTTTTGTTGAGGAGAGATCTTCCAAATAAAATATGACACAAGGCATTGAAAAATTCGTTAGGTACACCAACGTTAAGTATAGCTTAATTGGTGGAGCGTGGTACGGATTACCGAGGTTGCTGGTTCAAGTCCAGCTGCTTAACGAATTTTTCTTTGCATTGTCATTGTATGTTGAATTTCATTCTATGAATGTTTCATAAAAATAAAAACAAAAATAATCAATAAATCGATTATTTTCATTGGTAACCTTAATCTTTATTTTTGGCAATAATTTTTCAATGTTCGCAAGGAAAGAAAATGTCAACGAAACAAAACCAGCTAGTGTGAAACGCGCCACTAAAGGGGAAACAGGGGCAATATGGAGCGAAAATATTATAATAAACTGTAAAGCTATATTGTGAATGTGACATCCACGTGGCGCTGCGCTAGGGTTGGGGTCTTTATCAACTGAAGAGATTATTTTAAACAATTACCCGGACATTCATCATTTTGCTCGATTAATGGCTTATCAAAATTTTGACGGCTAATCGCGTGATGAGATGGTGAGTATTTGAACAGGAATCTACAATAAAGACATTGATTCCCGCCGACCATATAAGTTCATATTAATATCGCGTTGACAAGGAAAACCGTTATGACGTTTACTGTGGTCAGGTAAAGAATGAAATTATTCGACTGTAGTGGTAATTCTTGTCACTGCTATTTTTTCCTAATCAGAGGAACGTCATTTTTCATCAGTGACAAATGAAATGACCTGCAAAGGCTTTTCTTAATATTCATTTAAATAAAACTGTATGGCGACTTTTCGCAGAACTTCCCCTTAAAAATTTTAGCACGCTTCTATTCAAATTCTAAAATGAAAGAAACCTTTAAAATATGTCATTCTTTAGATGGACAAATAATGCAGAAAATCTAGTTTGTTAGGCATTTACACAACTTGGTTGGTCACTAACTCGTAATGTTAACACCAAGTCTAACCGATGCTACAGTAACCATAAAAGTTTCATTGCCAAACCCTTACACCAATCCTATAACATGAAAGTCGACCATTGTGACACATTAATCAACAAAATAAATTGTAATAACCTAATTACACTAGAACACCAAACTTAATCAATCGCCTCCATTTCTTCCTCTCCCCAGAAAAGACCGTGTCACTATTAAGAAAACTGCATTTCCTGCACGCGACTGCAGTGACATCAAACAAGAATTAACTTTCAATCCCCCTATCAACCCGGACACGATATTTTAAGTGGTCCGGCGACCCAGCAGTGGGTGGGTTAACGTTAGGGTAAGCGAAATATTAAGTGTGATGCGTAAATTAACTTAATGTGTTTAAGTGTAAATGTATTTTTCAATGCCTCATTGCACATTATCAAAAAAAAACGGTCAGAAATACTCGGGCCAGAGGGTCGAGCACGACTAGTCGAATCCTGCGTAACGTTATGGTTATCGTATCGAGATCGAGAAACCTCATACTAAATTTTAGTTCCAAATACGCTCACGGGCGGGCGTTGTTCCAAACGTCATATAAACACGACAACGAAAATAATCGATTTATTGATTATTTTCGTTTTTATTTTTATGAAACATTCA
The DNA here is from genome assembly GCA_963691665.1 of Clepsis dumicolana. NCBI lineage: Eukaryota > Metazoa > Arthropoda > Insecta > Lepidoptera > Tortricidae > Clepsis > Clepsis dumicolana. Next base: position 6,293,568 of record OY829519.1, on the reverse strand, counting down.
TAGTATGAAACTCAACATACAATGACAATGCAAAGATAAATCTGTTAAGCAGCTGGACATGAACCAGTAACCTCGGTAATCCGTACCACGCTCCACCAATTAAGCCATACTTAACATTGGTGCACCTAACGAATTTTTCAATGCATTGTGTCATATTTTTATTTGGATGATCTCTCCTCAGCGCCATCTATGAGTACCTAGCTTAATCAAGCTGCTTAACAGATTTTTTTTTTTGCATTGTCATTGTACGTTGAAACACGACAACGCTTACTCGACGCAGGAATCGAAAAGTCGTGCTCGACCCTCAGGATGGCGCTACTTGGTTATCGAGGGGCGAAGTCACAGCTTTTTCGTTGCATCCAAATTTTTATGGTTGTCTAGAAGAGATTGCTTTTAAACGATAAGACTACCTATTGTCTACCATGTCTTTTGTTTGTAATCTCACATTACTGATATTTGATTTTCAATAAATAATGTTTGTACTATGCCGGTTCGGGGCAGATGTTTGTATGATGAATAAGAATGTTTGTTCTCGGGTCTTGGATGTTTAATATGTATTTAAGTATGTATTTATCCATATAAGTTTAATATAAGCTTTGCCTAGTTTGTGACTAGGTCTAGGACTATTATTATATAGTATTGTAATTTTTCTATCAATCCGGAAACGATCGCCTAAGTGGTCCGGCGGACCCCGGCAGTGGATGGGTTAGCGTTAGGGAAAACGAAATAATAAGTGTGATGCGAATTATTTTATACTAGCCAACCTGGTCATAGTTAGTATACTGTATTTTATCCCCTCTATTAATAGTTATTCTGCTATTCTGGGCAGAGACAAATTCACAAAATTAAATACCATAAAAAAATGTTCAGCAATTCTTGAGTTATCGACCGAATAGCCTAGTGGTTAGAGACCCTGACTATGAAGCTTGAGGTCCCGGGTTCAAATCCTAGTCGGGGCAGATGTTTGTATGATGAATATGAATGTTTGTTCTCTGGTCTTGGTTTTATCTATATAAGTATGTTTATCCGTTGTCTAGTACCCATAGTACAGGCTTTGCCTAGTTTGGGACTAGGTCAATTGGTGTCAAATTGTCCCGAGGTATTTATTTATTTATTGGCGAGGACGATCATCAAACCCAAACGTGATATTTCTATCAGTAAATTTCTGATGGGCACAGACCAAAGTTTTTTTGTGAGCGAAAATGTTTCCAGGTTTTTTTCATATATGACAAGTAAGGCAAACGAGCAAGTGGGTCACCTGATGGTAAGTGATCACCACGGCTCATAGACACCCGGAAGACGGGTTTGCGGGAGCCGCATGGAACATCGACAAATGTTTCATAACTGTGTTTCATTTCATCGCATTTTCATTTCATCGAAAGCTGTTTTCTGCTAAAATCCTCATATCCTGAAATTATTTTCAGGACGATTTTATTGTTTGTTGTAGAGGTAAGGTTCGGTTAGGTTAGTTTTTAAATCAACAGGTTAAGAAAATAAGTCAAAAAATTACTTTCGATGAAATAGATACGCTGCCAACTTAGAGAGCTAAAGTCTCACGGGAAGGAAATGCCGTTTCTACAACCTTGCTTTATATTTTAAAGCAACAATAAGTACGTTACGAACAACCTCAGCACAAGCTCAGCACTTAATTTTCTGCGATGACGTGTAAATGACAGATAGAGTTGTACCCATGTATGTTGTTGTTGTCGGCCGCGCTTCTCACGCGACATGCGACAGGATTAGGCGACACGCGACGCTACAGACATTGTCCATTTGCGAGTAGCGACAAAGTCATCGCGTTAATGGAAGATTTGGGAGGTCTTAGCGTGGTTTTAGTTGCGGGAGATGACGTGAGACGGAGGAAATGTAAAGATGGCGAAAGAAATAGGATTAGTGTGGGTTTTGGAAAAGCTTTTAAGTAAAAGTAATTAAATAACTTAACTTTAACGTAACTTTATTCCATTATGGTTGCCTGGTAGAGATCGCTCTGTAGCGATAAGGCCGCCCATTGTTACCTTGTATTTTCTTTGTGCCTTATTTCTTGTTTTGCCTGTTATGTGGTGTTCAATAAAGAGTTATTGTATTGTATTGTATTGTATTGTATTGTATTGTATTGTATTGTAAATAGCATAGCAACGTAGTCTGTTTTTCACCCCCGACGCAAAAAGAGCGGTGTTATAAGTTTGACCTGTGAATCTGTCTGTGGAATCATAGCTCCTAAACAAAAAGAAAGCTAACTATATACAGATTTAACTTAATCGAGATTGTTCTTAGCTAAGTTTCGTCAAAATCGATTCAGACGTTTTTGAGATTTTGAACTTTTAAATATTGGTTAAATGTTTAAATTTATGTACGATCATTAGATTGAATATTTACTTATTCAAATTCAACTACGATACTACGATATTCTTTCATTTTAAACATCCAGGGTTCTTAGAAACTTATAGGAAGTTAAACTCTTGAGTTCTTGATTCATAAGGCTTAAGATGTAGTTAGTTTTCAAGTACAGAGTAACAGCATAACTTCTACATAAAATATTTAGTTGGAATGATAGCTAATTAATTATTTATTTAATCCCAAAATACTCAATCAGTAAAGCTCCTACATAATAAAAGAGAAAATAAGTAAAATTTCAATTATTGCAAACCAGGTAAATATTTTTAACATGAAACTATCATGAACTCGCGTATATATAAGTCGAGTTCCGCCCGACATGTTTCGGAATAATGCGAGCACAGCCGCGGCGCGTAGTATGTGTCTCGCTGCCGCTGGGTCGTGCGCTCCCAGAGGAAGGACTACGAATTAGTCCGAAACAACATGTCAGGCTAAACTCGAGCGACATGCGTGAGTGATCCGTTTATTTAACTATGATTGAGAAGAATGAGGGTAAGAATTGAATTTAATGTTAATTTCGACTCCACAGCTTGCTTTTGTCTTAGCGTGGCATGAAATATCCGAACCCTGCTAATTACAAACTTCATACAACTCACCCGACAATCGCTATAATAAAGATGTCATGTTTTTTGTCACCCTCGCGCCCCTCACTAAAAGCGGAACATAACAAATTTAAAACGATATTATGTCAATACCGCGAATGTGCGTTTGCTACTGTGCATCTCGGAGGGAAACTATAAAGTTACGTAAAAGTCCCGGAAAAAAACATGTTTATCTAAAACTGTATAAAGTTACTAGGTTTAAGATGTTGTTTTAAAGTGAATTATTTCAGCTTGTTATAAATACTAGTCGAAGTTGGAATATTCATAGATTTCATTGAAGTCATAATGAAATTAAAACCTGGTCGCAGACGAAAGTCACGGCTGAGGAATAGGTATACGGGAATGGACGGGAATCTTAAATGCACCCTGACAGGAAGAAATATGCTGCGTTGACTGCCGACCTTCAGTAGTTGGAGAGGCACCAAAAGAAGAAGATCAAAAGTCATGTCTCAAATTAATGTATTAATTGTAGAGCATTTTAAGTATGCAATAATTGTTAACATTCAGACATTATTCATTAAACAACTCTTCTTCATAAGAAAAACCCTGCAGTAGGTAAATTAACTCGTGCCAAATTATACGCACCGAATATTCCGTCGGACATAAAAACCGCAAACGAATGAATTCGTCAATTGTTTTGCTATCTCACATTCGCGGTTTTGCGAGGTTCCCAAATGCATCGCGCCAGGGGTCCCGCGGCATATGCCCCGGATCGCCCACTGATAATATTTCACGCAATTGTGCGCTAAATCCCCGCGGTGGATCGCTGAGTGACAGTGCGCGCGCGCTGCGTTCCACGCGTTCTTGAAAAATATTTAAGTACAAAATTGCATTAATGAAATAAACTTTTCACTCACGTATATGTATAAGTCAAGTTTAGCGCGATATGTTTCAGACTACTTCGCAGTCCTTCCAGCGAGACGCACACTGCCAAAACTGGTGTTTTAGAAATTTAATGTAGGTATACAGGGTGGAAAGTTGAGATGGGGCAGTAAGGGCAGCTACTAGATCCCTTTTAAGTAATGACAATCGACATTCACAGATTTTTGATAAAATGTATAGTCAGCGAGAAAATCGTCAGATTTGACATTTTTTTTTTAATGCCAATCGGTCCCATTTCTATCAAGGATTAAAACACTCTTTGAGACCAACAGAGGTTATAGTACTAAAACACCCACAAATCGAAGAAAACTTTTTCCATACAGTTTGTAGGGTATTAACCTGTTTCATCCATGACGGCCAGCATTACCTGTGTAGCAACATGTTCGTTTTTAGAGTTCCCTTGCCGCACAGACTACTTAGTTGTAGTTTTACAACGATACCGATTATTCTCATTTCTAATATCCTAATTGTAGTTGTCTACAATTTAATCATTTTTAAGCTAAAGAAAATTTCACATTGTAATTAATTACCCTACTTCTATTCCTATTTGATTTCACCAAATTTAAGCACTTAATAAAAGCGAGTACTGTAAACCAAAAGCTTACTAAACATACAAGGGTAGCAGCGTACGCGCACCGCCAGCGCAGCGGTCTGCACAAACACAGATACGAAATAAATAGCCGCCATTATGAGTGTCTGCAATGGGTAAGCCTAATGGCCTAACGCCGTGGTAATGCTTTACAACTATTTGTCATTTCTGTTGTTCGTAAAAAACCGGGGCCATTAAACGACACAATTAACATAAACTAAACTTGTATGGGAGCATTTACTCAGCACAAGAGGAAAAAACAGAGTACGACATAATCAAATTATGTCAATCAAAATCAAAAATAACTAGATGCAATCAGCCAGGGCACAGGATTAAGCAAGTTTTTGACAGTCGGTAATTATTGGAGGCAGTATAGCACCAGATACTGGCTGCAATAATCTAATACATGTAAATGTAGTCATATTTGTGTAGTTGCTAGAGCAACGAGACACACTCTCTTGATGTAACTTGAGACGTACACACGTCTTGTGCTTATAAATATTTTACTCTTTATTATATTATTTACAATTATCAGTGGTCTATCATTTCACATAATCTCCATTTGTAATGAAACCTCCAACCAAATTCCATCACAAGATAATCACTTTTCTGAGATAATCTGTTAATGTGTGTCAAATAAAAATATCACTAACGTATAGAATAGGAAGTTAACAGAAGCATAAAAGTGTGAAGTGTGCAGCCAAATTCCTACTGGAAGGCTAAAACAGTGCAGAGGCCTGAGTACGAATATCCGAAACCTGCGTCACGTAAAATCGAATAGTAAACGTTATCGAGTTTGTATGACGTTTGGAACAGCGCCCGCCCGTGAGCGTATTTGGAACTAATATTTAGTATGAGGTTTCTCAATCTCGATACGATAACCGTAACGTTACGCAGGATTCGAAAACTCGTGCTCGACCCTCTGAACTGCTGATGTTAGCTGTACTAAAATACCTAATCAGATTAAAAGTGCAAAAAAACAGTAAGGTAAGACAGTCACGTCATATGACCGAATAAAATAATCCCCAAATGAAGACCGTGGAAAGTGCAACGAAGACTCACTTAGATACATCAAATGTAACACGTCTTGTCGGATGAATGATAAGAAGGTTCTCGGGTCCCATTTCTGCTGTTGTCACACTGGATCTTACTCTTAACCTTTAGGGCATCATACACAAGCTCGTTTTTTGTGGTCGTAAAGTGTTACGAGCGTCAAGAGCGTCACGGTCGTCTGCATAAACCAGGTTTACGAGTTTAAACTTAAACTCATCAGCTGACTCGCGAGATGCATTTAGATGTCAGTGGACTAAGGACGGGTGAGATACTAAGGTAAATTGACACGACTAGGTAGTAAGTATAGAATGAAGTATAGAATGGTATTTTAAATCAATTGGGGACGAGAGGTAACAAATATTCGTAGTTTTTATTTTTATATTATCAAATTCCATTCTAAACTGTGGCCCAGAACTACCGAAAGGCACTTTACACTTTTTTACGATTTTGGCTTATGTCATAGGTAACAACAAAATCAGAAACCTGTTAAACGAATGCAAGTAAAACTCTCACGTTTATAAATATAATTTCCCCTAACCGAATATTTCGATGTGTCTATTGAAACAACCGCGATGTCACCTTCACGTTTCAAAGATCGACAACAAAGGAAAGCCGCGAAGCCAACGTAGTGCCCACACCGCTCGCTGAGATAAAACAAAAGCACGTTTGATCTGCCACCCCGCAACACTTGCAAGGCGTCACACCAAACACGCAATTTGCTTGAGACAAGTCGCCGCCATTGTCAAAATAATTATGACATTTAGACAAGTTTCAACAGGCTTCCCTTTTCGCAACAGCTTCCCGAAATTTCTCTTTCGTAATCGAAACAATCAAAGTTTATTTGGATCGCGTTGGGTGAGCGTGACGTCATCTGGATCTCGAGGCCTCGGAAATTATTGTTATTAATTAGGGAGAGCCTTTGGATTAATTAAGTAGGGCGCCAATCACGTCGTCTCGAGTGCTCGACGCGCGCCAGTCTTAGAACGTCTTTGTTAACATCTCTACCATAGACTTATGGAAGGAAGGACATGATCAGTGCCCCAAGCACGACTTGTCGAATCCTGCGTCATGCAAAATCGAATAGTAAAGTCTAACGAGTTTGTATGACGTTTGGAACAGCGCCCGCCCGTGAGCGTATTTGGAACTAAAATTTAGTATGAGATTTCTCGATCTCGATACGATAACCGTAACGTAACGCAGGATTCGACAAGTCGTGCTTAGGGCACTGTGCTTAAAAATACTCCGAAACTATGCCTGTTTACGGTTTCGTTCACGTCTAAAAGTGTAATGGATACTGCACATTTATGAGTTATACGCAAATTATCAGATATACTCATAATCATACTCGTTTATTCGTAATAAGGTATTATCACATGTCATTTAAATTAGTGCAATTAGTGTTATATGTATCAAAACAGGTAATATGAGAGGGGTTTGGGGAACAACCAGTCGATCACAATATGCTTGTATTTTCTTGCATGGCTTCCGCATTCCGCAACACTCAACTCGCCTATTTTTTTTTAAATAAACCCTACTTACTTGATTATTCTTCTTGCTGGGGGTCTATCCCTGCATCGCTCGTCACTCCCCAGACGATTAAGGAGTGGGATAATTTTAATCGTGCGCGAATTGTCGAGCGTAATGTCCCGGCCACGTGGCGCCCTCCCAATTCAGAGTGAACTACATACTCTTAATGGCCGTCAAGACTGTGAATGTCTTCAAAGTTCATCAGTTAACTTTGATTAAATTATTTCATATTGCGGGTAATTTATTTTGCAACTGTTCTAAATATGGCTGCTACGTTATTGGTATGTTATAATTATATAACAAACTATTGAACGAATTAAATAACGTTATAACACTGCTTTAGTCTGGAGCGTAAACTTCACCTTTAACCCCGCTGTAGCTTAATTTCCCCGTGAGCGCGCCTAGAACCGTAAATTCAAAATATTTCCCCCGGATTCCTCAGCATTATGCCGTCCCATTCATTCTCGGAACGAAAATTCTTTAATTCCTTGTGCAATTAACATCCAACGTCAGTGGCGAGGTAAGCCAAGTGTCATCGTAAGTCTCGGAACGTCATTAAGGGCATCTGCAGCGCGCTAAATAACGAAAAAACCCCACGAGTGGGGGTGGGGGGAGATGAGAGATTTTATTTAACAAAGTCTATATTAACCCGGTGCAATTAGAGACCGTTAACGAGCAAGCGGTAATGACTGTTGGCCCCGTATTCTTAAAGTAGGCGATAAAGTCCTAGATCACGTTATTTTTTTACCAGAACAGTCATATTTTAACAAATGCGTACTTACTGAATATATGGATGGATGCAGTTTGGAGTAGTACTCTACGAGTAAATCTGTATAGATTTCTAAATCTTTTTTATCTGGAGAAACGGCTATATTTGAACAGCCGGTGTCATGAGTACCTGTACTAAAATCAGAATAATAATAATATTGCTAATGTGCCATTATTATGTAAACGTGAGTCTAGCACGTGTACCTACCTACGTGATCTGGCTAAATACAGTGCCCTAAGCACGACTTGTCGAATCCTGCGTCACGTAAAATCGAATAGTAAACTATTACTAGTTTGTATGACGTTTGAAACAGCGCCCGCCCGTGAGCGTATTTAGAACTAAAATTTAGTATGAGATTTTTCGATCTCGATACGATAACCGTAACGTAACGCAGGATTCGACAAGTCGTGCTTAGGGCACTGTTTATGAATAAGACCCAGGATCGTGAACTTTCAGTACTTTATTATGAAGGTTCAACCTATCAAGGCCAATTAACAATGAGCAGACCTAATAGGTAACCAAGTTTTGGGCTACGGACGTTTTCAACAATTACGTACTAGTACCTAACTCCTCTAGAGGCATTACATAATCTATTTGCATGCCCTTTGTGTACAACTATAGTAGGGGTTACAATTACTTAACATACCTACAGCAATCGTTAACAATGACCCATACCGTACATAATACATATTATCTCAAGATATTAGATATTAATATAGCAGGAATTGAATAAAAATACGTCGACAAACTTTTATACAGAAATTTGCTCATTCTGATATGTTTGATAACACGAACACATACGACAAAACGAGTACTAATGACCATTCACAGAAAACGATTTAAAAATGCAGCGTACAATTTTAATTTACTTGTAGACTTTGTTACACTTTACTCCCTAATGTATAAGTACTGTTCTTTTTCTATGCTGCTGTTTTCAACAATTAATGTACTTTCTAATAGGTTCAAATAAAAAACAGAAACAAATATCAGCAAGCAGTTGGTAGTGACACAATGGCGATCAAAAATTGGTTTTTGGTCGCCATTTTGTCCGTATAATGTCGCGCGGCTCTCAGAATAGCGCGCCCCGCGTTGACACATTACCAGAGAGTGATGCGAATTCAAAGCATTTAAATATAATAATCGTTGCCGGCAGCGGGCAGCTATTTATTGTTTAATTAACCCCGGTCCGGCGCAACACCCCAATTGTTTATGATAATGATAAAACGGGAAATTAGCTGAGGAAAAATCTCGAGGTGCCAGCAAGGAAAATTGGCATTAAAATGCATCAAGTAGCTCTCGGCCAAGATTTTTGTGATGCGTAAGACTGTTCAAGAGAACACACAAGCTGAAGGCATAACAAAAGTGTCACGAATTTGCCTGTTTTCTTTTAATCATAGACAAACATACCGAGCTGATCTATTGGCTATTTAAATTGTGATCCAATGTCGTAATGGCTACATTACTAAAAGTTTCATAGTAAAACTTACCTACGGTTTCTGAACGCATTATAGAGGACTTATGATATGCGTGTAGATAAAGATGCATTATTACGTCAAATACGTGCTCCCTTCCGGATTAGCACACCATATCTTAATAACCTTATATAACTTTATCAGCTAGACAATCGATATTCTAATCAACGGAGAGCTCACAATTAGTTATGGCTGTCAGAGCTTTAAATCATACGATCCTTTATTAACTTATTAACATTTATTAAGTAACCAGGCCTGACGCTCATATCAAGTGGGACCTTTAACATGAAACTACCGTTAGATTCAATAATAGTGAAAAAAGACGGACGACAGTGGAGTATAACCCGACATGTTTCAGACTAATCCGTATTCTTCGTATCGTTACCGCCAAACCATGTGCTCCCAGACGAAGGACTGCGGAATAGTCCGAAACATATCGAGCTATACTCTAATGACATACGGGAGCGATCCGTTTTTACCTATAAAACAGTACCGTGACTGACTGACTGACTGACAGACAACGCACAGCCTAAACCACTGGACCTAGAGACTTGAAATTTGGCAGACATGTTACCTTGAGTATCCTAGAGGTGCACTAAGAAAGGGTTTTTCGAACTTCCCGTGGGATAGGGAACTAGCTTATTTTGAAATATTTCACGAGCCGCGGGGCATAAGCTAGTTTCACTATAAGTGAGAACTTTGCAAGATCCGTCCATCTCGCTAATAGGACCATCATTCTGCATCTGTAATCCCTCTGGTAATGCGAGTGGGTGGGGCAGCAATTGCTTATGTTTACATTTGATTCTCTTTGGCCTCCCCAGTTTCATAAAGAGCTTCAGTACTTTTATTGGCACCCTTCCTTAGCTTTCTTTACAATTTCTGATACTTTGAGTCATTTTAGCTCTCTAGGTTGGCAACGCATCTGCAAGCCCTCCGGGGTTGCGGGTGTCTAAGGGCAGTGGTGATCACTTAACATCAGGTGCCCCACCTGCTCGTTTGCCTTCCTCGTCATATAAAAAAAACTCTGAAACACGAGGAGCAGCGTAATCTAGCCTCCAAACGAGCCACCTCTTTCGGGGTATGAGGCCTAAGGATATTGCCAGCCTTTCTAATGTAAAACTGAGTGGCAAAGAGGAAGCAATGCGATCCGATAGTTACAGTGAGTGGTGTCATTAGACGAAATTACGGTGATAGCGTGCCCGTGCACCGCTTGTGCCGCCAAATTGGGTTCTTTATTGCACACTAATTCCAACAAACATTCGCCTCTTAATTTAAAACGCTCCACGTGAAATTACACGTGCCCACCCCTTAACTTTTTCCAGCGTACAATGCCTCAATTAAAGAAACACTTTTCCTGATTCGTCATTGTTTACTCCTTTTATTTGTCAACACTTTCGCTGCTTAACACTCGCTCGCTTCGCTATTCATGATTTGGACAAAAGAATAAATGTAAACAAATCTGAACCTCCGGAAACAGGAATGACGCGACCACATTGTGCTAAGGTATTTCAAGTCTGATTTCGACTTATCAATGAAGTCGTAGATTTACGTCGCCAAAATTATTTCTTTTGTGCTCAATTTAAAATCTTGCATCACTTTGTTGTTTCCTAAAAGCGCCTCTACGTCGTAGCGGCCGTAGCGCTCTCTTAATTAATGTAGCCAGTAGCGTAGGAGCGTAGCACTATCGCTTCCCCAGAGGGTCGAGCACGACTTTACGAATGCTGCGTAACGTTACGGTTATCGTATCGAGATCGAGAAACCTCATACAAAATTTTAGTTCCAAATACGCTCACGGGCGGGCGATGTTCCAAACGTCATACAAACTCGATAACGTTTACTATTCGATTTTACGTGACGCAGGAGTCGGGTCGGGTTATACTCGACTGACAGACATGAGTGATCCATTTATTTCACTATGACAGAATCTCACAGTAGTTTCATGTAAAAAATACGCATATTTTATATAAGATGTACGTGCTGTTCGTTTTCATAAATATCATGTGTGTCACACTAACTCATCATGTTATTGTCAAGAAACATGACGACATGGACATACGCACTATCTAACAGATAATTTAGTATCTATCGTACGAGGAAGTAGAAACAATACAAACTATACAAGACGTATAAACGTGTTGTTTTGATTAAGTACTAAAATAGAATTGTTCCATTTTTTCGTACCCAGCCTTTTTGTTTGATATGCCACATAGTTTCCAGGTAAACATTTCTAGTTTCTTTAGCTACGGCAAAAGCTAGAAATATTTTTTGCACGAGTTTGGAACATTTCGTTAAACCTAACCATTTTCTTATAGATCGTGAAGGCGTGCTTCCATTACATCACCAGTCGTTATAGTGCTATGGACTCTGAAAAGTGTTTTAAGACGGGACCCTAAAAACTATGCATATTTAATACACGTGCAATAGAAATATCCTTTTCATTGCCTTAAGTTTCTATTTGAAAAAAATCTGATAAGCACCTAGAAAGTCAGTGGCGAAGAAGATCAGAAGATGCGAATTTGAATTAGGCGACTCAATGTCAACTCTTACTAAAATGTACGAGAACGGGACCCTAACATTAAATTAAACGTTTCTTTTATCTGTCATGAAAATTAAGGTTCATTTTGAAGCAGAAATTAAGACAAATACAAAAATATTTGACAGGCACTTTACAAAATTTCACACAACGTGACATTATATTTATTACAAATACGCAAAAGTACTAATCGTTTAATCCATTTATCACCTGATACAGACAACGTTTCGATAACGCGTCGTGTAACCGGATTATCAGTGACAAATCCTATAATATCCCTTGAAGTATGAGTTGCAGAAATAGAGAACCTGGGTCCAAGATCCCGACGCACACACTTTATATAAAGATCTGAAAAAGTGCCTGGTCGACGCTACTGTCGATCAAAGGGCTAGCAACTATTTTGCCCAGCGAATCAGCATCGCTGGGAAACGCTGACAGCCTTTTGGCCGCCATGTCACGGGGGCCATATGTTGATTTAGGTTAGTTTTAAGTAAATGTAGTAGTTTTTGAATTGAGCTGTTCTTTCTGGGTTTTAAAACATATTTATAGTAAGCTGCACGTCGCCTTCGAAGTTATATCCTACTTCTATTCACAAGCCTCACGCATAAGAAAGAAATAGAATGTCGGCTGTGGCGGTTAAAGTTTATGATACTTATAAAGTCAAGAGACTTCTTGGCACTTGGCACTTGGCACTAATGTGCACAACTCAAGAAACATTCTACGAAAATGACGCATTCATTATTACTTACCAAGATGCAGGTGCTTAATCTATTGCAAAGATAACAAAACACACTCATTGGGAGCACGTGATATTTACACACTATTCGCAATCGTTACTTTACAAGAAATTTTTCATTCCAATTTCTCTATAAAACTTAACAAATATCGATTAATCTGATCAGCCGTCTACACCATATGCCGGATGAACTTAACTTATGATATTGTTATGCCTGCAATCAATTACCGTGCGTTCCAGATATTGATGTTATATCGGAATGGATTCCTTTGGCTTCTAACCTTTCACACGACCAACATCACGTGATCCCCTGCCTCCCTCGATGCTTTGCAAACATTGTTGCGTAAAGGGAGAAGCCTGTTTTGTAAGAGGTCAAAGTAATCTGGAGGTGTTGAGAGTGCACTAAATGACATTCGCCATCTGGTGCCTATCATAAAAAGAACCCTCTTGTTGCCACTATTCGTGTAGGTCGCGCTAGTTTCTTGTAAGGGTTGCGAGGACTACGCTTCTCCCTCGGATCGCTGTAACATGTCACATAATACTACGTAATGTTACGAATATGATGCTGAAATATTATGTATTTTACGTGTAATGCTTATGTGGAACATTTTTATCTTTTACCTGACTCCGTAGCTATTGCATATTACGTAATGTAATATGTAATTAATGCTATGCACGTGTCTCTAATTCATATTTTAAATTGATAGTAATTTTAAGCATCTTCTATCTATACCTACCTATAAAGCAGTACCGTGACTGACTAACTGATAACGCACAGCCTAATCCACTGGACATAGAAACTTGAAATTTGGAAAACATAATTATACCTTGAGTATCCTATAGAGGTGCACTAAGAAGGGATTTTTCGAAATTCCCACGGGATAGGGAACTAGCCCATTTTGAAATATTTCAGGTGGGCAAAGCCGCGGGCTATAAGCTAGTCTATCTTTACAGCTATGTGTGCCTAAATAAAAATAAGTGTCTCACATCTCATCTTTTTAGTCGGTTGTAACTTCCGCATACAATACAAAAGTCTTTTTAAGCACCACATAACACACGAAATAGAAAAAAGGTACATAGATAGAAAATAATTACTAACTACAATTAGGAATTAGAATACAGCAATCTATTGCGTGCATTTCAATCAAAATCTTACTTTTTCAGCGGTAATAGCCATAGACATTTGTGAACCAATTAAGTAGCTGCTATTAAATCAAACAAGTTTAAGTAAATATCGCGTGCGGCGATATCTGCAAATCAATTAAGGAGTCAGAATTCCAAGTAAATTGGTGTCTTGTTTCCCGCGGTGGCCGCTATCACTGTATTCGATCTGACTGCGCGGTCAAACTCCCCCCTTTTATGGATATTTCACCCCCAGGGGGATACTTGACCCCCCTATCTGGATACATCATCTACCCCTAAAATGAACTAATGGGCAAATCACTAATGTAAAGCTTGGTGAAGCGACAGCGACTTTACGGCGGTCAGGTACGTAAACAAAATGTCAGTTTCTATTTTCAATTTAAGTGTTTTCTTTATACTTCAATGAGTAGTTTCCTTGTTTATCACAAAAATATATAAGAACCGTCGAATATCAAGAAACAGTAAACAAAATTGACATCAAATAGCAGGTAAGATTCACAAAAAAGGACACAGAATTAGTGTCATATAATCTCTCTCTCTCTCTCTCTCTCTCTCTCTCTCTCTCTCTCTCTCTCTCTCTCTCTCTCTCTCTCTCTCTCTCTCATATCAAAGTAAAAATTACTTGATTTAAAGTTGTACAGTTTTAGCCGTACTGTGACTGTTATATTTCTATGAAGTATTCATAGTAGGTAAAGGAATTAGGTAAAGTATGTCTCTTTTAGTAACTCTATCTCACTAAATTGTGTTTATTTCACACACGTCATAATACACCGAGTTACAGCTTTGGCTTAAGTGCTTTATTCTAACGATTGAACAAAAATTGTTTGATTAACTGAAGAGATAAGTGATATGACGATATCATTGGTTTATCATATTACATTATTAATAGCCTATTTAAAAGTTTTGTTTATAGTTTTCACGGATCCTATGTTTTGATGAATATACTTACAATCCGATTTTTCCAAATTTTAGAAAATGAAATTGATGTAACAGAATTAGCAAGGCCATCAGTACGTGAACCAAGAAACACACCAAACAACTCTACGGTCACGGTGATTCCAATAAACGATCAGCTGCTGAAACTATGTATTTGTAAGAACAACTGAATGGCTGCCGCCGGCACTTGCTACAGTTAAAGTTTCCCCCAAAGTTTGAATAAAAAACGGAACTCTTAAAATACCTACAAAAGTGACATGAACATTCGCCTCTCTGACCCGAGCTATCGACCCAATATTATAATGGAAAATATGAAAATGAGTTTCATTAACGCCTGAGTCACGGTCGCCCCCGGAATTAATGATATCTTTGCACAAAGGCCCGACCGGCTCCGAATACGAAAAATTCCCCGCATTATCACTATAATTTTCTGTTTTAATGACCTCGCCTTATCTTGATTGCTGTGTCTTTTTAAATTGGTGTCGGGGTCTAATGTTAGCTATAGTGGTAGATAGCTAACGGGTTGAATATAGGTAGGGGGTGGGGGGTAGGTTTTGTATTTTTTAATGATTGTTTTGTTGACCGAAATGATGGCAAACTCGGTGTTCTTTCGAATCATGCCATCCATTGTTCTGTCTGAAGTCATACTTAACTTCTAAAGTTACATCAGTTCACTGTTAAATAATCAGAATCTTAGTGCAATGTCCTGTGAAGACCGTACGCATGGTAGCGAGAAGCTCAATATTTCCAGGAGTGTAAATTATTCGCATCGTATTTATTAATATTCGCTGAAACATAACACTTTATAGCTTAAATTTGGGTTTCCTGTGCAGCTGTACTCTATTTTTCTTAATTAATAAATACATGTCATTAAAGTCATGAAATGTGAAAATGTTGGTTACCAATAAAAAACTTCTTTGCGAGCGCTACGTTATAGCTCCGACCTTGATTAGCCTTAGTCAAATTACCCTATCATATCCATTGTAACACGTGAAGTGTCTAAATTCTATCCAACATGCAAGGATATCCGACCCACACGTCCGTATCTTCGGCTCATTATCATAAGGTACGGCTGCATAAATTAAACTGTACGACGCTTTATGAACGCCATTTGTCTATCAAATTATGAGTGGTGTAAGACGTGAAACTGACAAAGTGGGGGCTGTTAAAATGTAGGGGTTAACTTGAAATGCTCTGACTTTCTGGTCTTCATTTTTATTAGCTGAGGTTAGTCAACACTTTGTTGTACGTGAACAATAACAAAATCTATAAGCAATTTCTTCCAGTTAAACATGGAAATTGTTATAGATAATAGACTTTGTATCTTGTGATTGTCTTTTGATTGATCCAAATTATATGACTTCATTTGAATCAATGGATACCGTGTGATTGCTATAAAATTTAAATTTAAATTGACTTTTAAAAATTACGCTCTTGCGTTACAAAATTACCTAGTTAAGCCAAAGTTAGCGTGATGGCCAGTAGGATCATCTATTTTTGACCTGGGGGATCAAAATATTTGATAATAGCGGAGATCACGAAAGTTGGAATCAAAAAAATCTTCATGTAATTTGTATATTTGTAATGAACGCACAGTTATAAAAGTTAGGTTTTCTGACTAAACAAGGATTAGGTTAATTACATATATCACATAGGAAATAGGCAGCATGTAGCAGTTTCCTAGAAGAGTTTTTCATTTGTCGCTCGCTACTCATTACTTAATGAAGTCAGTAGCTAAGTATAATTTTTACTCATCTTGCAGTAGCTAAGTACTTACATACACTTCGCCAAAATGTCTAGCGATAAAAGGCATGTGACAATTTTAATAATCCTAAGTATAATTGAACAGGCAAAAATCCTATTATAATTATAACATTAACAAATGATTGCTTTACATGTAAGAAACGAACGCGCTCTGCATTGTTTGTACACATTTTCTTAACTGCAACTACTTTAGCGCATAGCAGGAAGCCATAACAATTTTCATCAATGCCGTGACACTTAATGCAAATTAAACATGCACAATCAAACCAGTCAATTAAATAGACTTAATGAAAAATGGACGCGCGGCTAACGCCTCCGCCTATGTACAGGCTATGTGTAAAATTATGTAGGCACCATGTAATCTGGACCTATAAAGCGGCCGTGATAACTCGTCCGATAGTGGGGCAATTTCTGAACGACACAATAATGACACCTATTAGGTGGACTGGTCGACATCCTGTCGCATAATAGCCCCCGCATCGGCATGGCGGGCGGCGCGGACAACACGCTTTCAAGACTCGTAATAACCGCCTCCATGCTAGAACAGAACATAATTAGTCGAACCCTTAAAATACCTAAGTGCTACGATAAAAGTAACGAACCTTTTCAATATAACCGCGCCTTTGTACCTAGGTCAAACAAATCGCTAAGCCGCAGTTTTAATGAGCTAGAATATTAGGCTTCGTTATGGACTCGGAACGGGCCATTTATGACTACGATTTATAATCTACGCATTAAACACGAAAAGGACTAAAATCTGCTAGGTTAATTCAAATGTTAACTCAACGAGGTCTGTGTACCGTTAACGCGAAGCCATCTAAAAATTTAATCATCCACTTTATATTACACCCAATTACAATTAATCTCGCACGAAAGTGAACGCCCACCGCGAGTCTAGACGGTTAATCTGCGCTCGAATCTAATTCGACATAGCTGTATAATTAAAAGCGAGGACAATAAAAGTTAGATCCATGTGTCGTGTCGTGTGAGGCTCGGGCGGCCGCTCGCGTGACGCTGCGCTGTCGTGTCGCCTTCGTCCGACAATAAAATTATAAGTCGCCCGCAGTGACAATCCAGTGATTTACGCCGGCACACACGCGAATATTCTAATATGAAAAGACCTTAAGCTTTTTACTACGGCGTAAAAACATAAGAGGCGGACAGGTTAATGAAGAAAATGTGTTGCGGCGAGATAGGCGACATGCGTGACGCGGTTAATGGCTGTACGCACGTTATTGTCGCACTGGTAGTATTGATGATAATTTAGCAATAGATTAGAACGATTACCTCTTCTTCTGTATCTCTGTGCAATAACCTTGTCGTTGCGTTAAAGATTGCAACAAAAATGCGACATTTTTCACTACTAATTCCTAACTAAGGTACTGTGTTATATCACATATTCCGTGTTCACACCTTGACTTATTAGAAAAAGCGGCAAAGTTTTGAGCTAATCCTTTAGAAGCAAAATGAGCGGTAGAAATACTGAGAAAGCTAGCAGAGCGGAACCAAACAGAGCTCCTAATCCGATAAGTGTAGTACATGACCGAGTCCGCTGGTAAGTGGATCATAGAGGCCAACTTAACTGGACATGCAAGCGATCATTAATGAATACTCTCAAGTCATGTTTCCCGACACAAAACTAACGACGCTTCATCATAAATTACTGTCCAGTACGAATGTTCGCCTATTAGTGATAAGAAAAAATAAAAAAATTATAACCGCAAAGGCTACGCTACACGATATTGCTTCCTGGAAATATCTGGGTCAGAATCGCGAGCATTTCATTACATTAACTACGAAAGAAACGTAAATTCCCCCCGATGTAAAACCGTAAAGGAGCCTCTTCACAAAGCCGCTATTTACCTCGAGCGCTCGCAACGATTTCTATCCACAAACAAGCAGTCATTTCTTGCGCCGTCCTAACACAAGTACAGCGAAATCCTGCAAATTCCTTCACGAACCGAGAATGGCGCAATGACTCGAAGATAAGGCTAATAGCGGGTGCTGTCTACTCGAACGTAATAATGTACTTACTTTGACGTTGGGTAAGGGGGCATAGGAAAGAAGGAAATTAGATGGTAAGTACTTACGTTGTTTATGCTACCTTGAAATCCTTGGATTTTATTCGTAAATAAGACTGTGATTTAAAGACTGCTTTGAATTTATAATAAGATAATATTACGCTTCAAACGACATTGAACAAGACTTATCGTCATTCGAAACAGGTACAAAAATCAGGAACAAAATTACATTTTATCATTTCCCAGTGTAACTTACATAACAACATACCTAATAAGATTAAATTAGGTAAAAGACGAGTAAAGAAGCTCTCAACAACGGAAGACACAGTGATAACTGGACGCTATCTTCCTAATGACCACTATCTGCGATCTAAACGAACTTTAATTGAGGGGGGGTGGAGGGCCGGGCCTTCATGTAAATAAGGCGTGTCCAGGTCTTTGTTTGCTGCTCATGTGTGCAAATTGAAACTTAATTGCGGCCTACTGAGCCGGTTTGCATTTAATTGTGGCTTTCGTCGTGAGGAACTCTAAGTTAAAGAAAATGCCGAATCGTTGATCTGGTAAAGACTATATTTTTACCTGCCACAGCGTCTAGACTCAAGTTGTAAACCAGGATTACCGAATTCATATGAATGTGCAAGGTTGAACCATCACCGTGATGATAAAAACTCTCAAGTTATAATTTTTTAATCTTGCGAGATGATAATGCGAGTGACGGACGTAGAGATGACGACAGCATGGCTTTACTTTTAATCCCAAACTAATTTGAAACTTCGAAAGGCATAATTTGTTCTTGAAAAAACTAAACTAAACTAAACTAAACTAAAAACTACTAGCTGTTTACATTAAGTATTATCAAGAATACAAAAAAACGTTCCACAAAGATGAAGTTTCCTCTTTGAAAGAGGGATGCGACTTAAGTTTATTTAATATGCAATTCGCAATAAAGTCAGCCGCACGCTACCACGCTACACTAAAACACCTTATCTTCCTAAATATTTCCTTATCCTAAATTAGTTGTTAAAAATATCGCGACAATTAACGCCTTACTGTGTGTTATAATCTTTTATTTATGGCGGGACGCCTCTATTTTTCATACAAATGGTCGCACTGGTATGTAAAGCCACGCATCGGAGATCGGCCACTCATAAGTCAAAAGTCACGAATCGAGATAAGAACTAATTGACGTGAGTACCGCCCAACGCAACCTTAATAAGCATTTATAACGATATAACTCCTACTATCAAAAATGCTTAACCTATTTATATAGCGGCGTCGGTTGGTTTCAGCTTTCCGTTTGAGGGCCACTTACACGCTCTACGACTTTGACATTGACTGTTACTGGAATGGTCAACCGAGATAGTCTAGTGACAAGGCACTGCAGTGCTTCTTGTCGTCTTATAGGCTTTTAGCGGCTGAAAATCCGTATCAATATCACTACTATAGCTGTCAGATTACGAGTAACATAAGCTCTTTGCACCGAACCTGCACCGGTAGCATTCTAAATCTGAATTGTATCGAAACCGGGTTTCCTTTTCTGATAAGGTGATAACTCGCCAAAGGAGGACACAATACTTGAAACAATACACAAATAACAGAGCTGAAAGAAGAGACACCAAACTCCTGAACACAGTTTTCTTAACTGAATCACCATGCGTCACATTTACAAACCTAAAAGCCCTGCTAACCGACTTATACACCAACTCTAGCCCTCAGGCCTGTTCACGACGACAAATACCTACCTACAGAGACGCAATTACCTCGTCGACGATGTGACATTTCCTACCGTGACGTCAGAACTAGGCCACATGTCTTACGGCCCCTCGACACGAACCAACCAAACAAATCTTTTAATTGCTCCACATTATTCCCTTATATGTTAGATTATTTTCGATTGTTCGCGCTTGACAGAGTTCACGTCGTCACGCTAGCCTCTCGCTTACATTTCGCTGCTAATGATTAGAGATATAAATCTGTATAATATTAAATAGGACTGTGACGCAACCGAATGTGTGTAGATTGGCTCGAGTCACAATACTGTGGCATTCCGCACCCGCAGTATAATATATGATATGGTGACGCAATTTTAATTAGGATAGCTACAGACGCTATAATTTTTTTTTAAAGAAAACTTTCGTATTCCAAATTACCTTCATAAGGTACGAAAGTAATGCTCACCGTTTACCTTTTAGACCCGTCACACATGACACAAAAGTAGCTGGACTTTCATGCATATAATAACAGCTATTTTCTAAAATCGAAACCCATAAAGGCACCAATATAAAGAAACCATTTAAAGAATTGCGACAAACGACGATTCACGTCAGAGTTTAAATTTAAGTCCTATTCAATCGTAGATAGGACTAACAATTCGTTAGTGAAACAGTGTAATTCGCCTTCATTAGTGCGCGCGCGCCGATAGCCGCGACCAATTACGTGCTTTTATCACCAATTAACTCTTTACGATGCTCCGAGCCACCAATATGTGGATACAATCACTGTTGTTATGAAAATTGGTTATTTTTATAACGGTTACTTTTTAGTCGGGTCACACAAGTAGGCGGAGTTTTTTTTTTAATACAACCGAGCAAAAATGATACACAAATAAAAAATCTAACCGATTGTTGTCGTGTCACTACATACAATTATCCTCACGCTCCTCTCCGTTTTGATAAATATTGATCCTTAGGTATACATACGTTCTCAGTTAACCTTCCAATTGTGAATTTCCTTGACGTCACAGGGAAGGATAATTATAAAATGACCTACCGCACAGCGCACACACAAAAACAGTAATTGTAGTATGAAAGGATCACATATCATGTATTTAAATACCTCTCCATATCCCGAACGAGTGGCGCGTGCCTAATAACAGTAAACACCACACTGTTGAGTCTCCAACTGTCAAACAGAAGTATTGTGTCTGCCGTTAACTCTTAAATGGCACTTAAATTACAATCAATGTTCTATTGATAACATTAAGTTTGTTTAAGTTTCGAGTTCCGTGAATTTATTTTGTACAAGAATCTAGACATGGGGTGATTAACGCCATGAAATATGTCTTGTATTGACAGCTGACTTCTCTGAAAAGTTAAAAATCCAATCGCAAAGTTTCTTGAAGCGTATATGAGACGAGTAATTTAAGAAGTTTAAATAACACTTCATACAACATTGTGCACCTGCCTATAGCATCATCATCATCATCAGCCAGAAAACGTCTATCGTTGCATAATAATATAAATCACCCTCAAATCCTCTGCATTCACCAAGACTTTATTTATGTCATAAGGCCACCTTGTAGGAGAGCTTGAGGGTATAATACATACATATATTTAACAGCGCAAACTGCTCAAGAAAATCAAAGTTTTACATGTACACGGGATATGTTTTTACTTTACACAGTCAAACATACACTTTCGCAGGCATTCCAACGCAAACCTGTATTCAATTCCCTGGCATTCAAGATAGAGTTCGCTATCAATGCCGTTATCATTGATAGATGTGGGCCCGGGGGCGCGCCATTGTCCGGTGACGGATCGGAACCGAATCCGGACCGGGATAGCCGGGAGATACGTGTGATTAAGATAAATGCTTTGTGGACAGGATCGGCTGATGTATAAAAAGTGTATGGGATTGTATGAGAGTTAACTGGGTGTCAGTGGTACAGATCTGTTAATGGACAGTCAGAATCATCCATCTTTGTAATGAGTGTTGAATCTGTTGGGAATATAACCCCTGTATAATTTTTAGATGTGTATCTAAAAAAAGCAATTGGTATAATCGCTGGAGAGCTCATTAGAGTACAATTTGAATGACTCTAACTTACGTGTGGAAGGTAATATTTCAAGCAAATAAATGATCAGTGTTGTGTATCCATTCATCACTAGAGAGTTCTAAGGTGAAGATACCCCTCAAGGGGGCAAGTTTTTATGTTTAATTTATAACATTTACACTTACATTGCCAGCAATGGCTCAAGCAAAGGGCTAAGTCATAAAAACTAAGTACAACCCGAAAAAGTACATATCTACTTTAAGCTAGAAATATTAAAAATATTATTGCAATAGATGTTATCTCTGTCCGTTAGTCTAGATATTACTAAAGGGAGCCCAAACACACGAACGAAAGCTCCGTATTGCGTGCAAGGAGAGGTTAAAGATTACCTTCGATACTTCAGTATTTTACAAGACGTAATGAAGTAAAACTGATTGATCACAGAATTTTAGTTATAAAGGTCCTAGTTCGTGTCTTGGGGCTATTATCATAATGACGGCGCGACACTCGGAAGCGAGATAGCATCGTATCGCGCGCGGTGGACAATAACCCTTACCGACATTCATTTATAATAATTAGTTGGCGTAAGGCCAACGCGTTATCTGCATCTGACTATGGAAAGCCAATCTAGTGAGCATTTTGTCAAAAATACCTACATACGGAAAAGATGCGAAAGGTCATTCTCATTTAACCGGAATATGAACGTAAATGAAAGGACATAAAGAAATAGGTACAATTATGAAGAGAAGTATACATTTTACTTAATTCCACATTTTTGTTCGGTAAATATTCTGGGCTACTGTGAATAATTAGGCACACATATTGTTCATAAAACAGTGAGAAGAATTTCGCCGTTATTTTAAATGCGAAGTCTTCTATTTCGCGCTTAAAAAACTTTTTATTCAACCATATTTCCGTTTACCATCTTTTTCCACATCCAAATCCGATACCCAACAAAGCAACATTAATACGGCAATAATCGCAAAACCGTCATTTGGGCAGTCATACGTGTCAAGTATGAATGCGCCGCCAATCAGCCATCTTACCCCCGGACTGGTACGTTACCGAAATGAGTATTACAAGTCAAGGACGCGCAGTGGGCACCCACCGTTGGGAGTAATGAAAGAAAGCCTCGAATAAAAGGAAAAGACATTGGTTCAAGGTCACGTTTTGTGGGTACTGTTTGTTATTGTTACGGAGATGGAGACGCCGATTTGTTAGGGACAAAAGTTGATTTTGACAAGTGAAGCCCATTTACACACATTTACATTTGGTAAATAAAATGAAAAAAACCTTAATTTTAAACTAAAATACCAAACGAAATATTTATTATAACGTACTTAACACATTTATATTATTGTAAAAACACTACTATATCACAGTCAGGGTTACACAAGCGAGGGCATACAAAGAAACATCAATATAAAGTTTAGATTCATGGTTATTCGCCCTTTTAATCTCGAGTGCCCTGAAGTAAGATTTAAAATTTGTCTCACCCTGACTTGCATGTGTGATCGCGGAGAAGTGCATTTAATGTATTTCTTTTAGTTCTTGATCTAAGGCTTGTCTTTTAAGTCCTGCCAGTATTTACGAAAATGGGGGAGCGGTAGGAACTCGGGCGGAAAATTTAGAAGTAAACATGAAATTAGGTAAATTTTTAAGAAATTTAAAAAGTGAGAAAATCAAGTTCATTATTTTGTAAATATGGAAGATTATAAAATTTTATATTTTTCGGACAATAAATGGTTGCAAGCGGAAAAACAGGGTTAATTTTTGATTGTTTTCTCTTCTTTCCTGTTGTAAAATTGGATTGTAAGGAAAACTACATTACTTCTCATGTCTAGCAGATTATGTTATATTTTGGTTACAAAAAAAATCATTTCACAAAAAATTACAAATGTGGAGTCTTAAAATAACTCATTAGGCGTCCATTCATTATATCCTCAACGGCGATTTTACTACAGTCCAGTCTGCACGGGGTGGCCAACCCAGTTTTCTTCATCGTTTCACTCAGTTCAAACAACTCTGTAAATATCAAAGCACAGTACTGCAAGAACTAACTTACGAGTAGAACTACTATACCTACGAAGTACCTGTAAGATGTAAGCAAGTATGAAGCATGCCGTGAGTCAGAGATAAGCTATCTCGATGATCACAGCGCTTAGTAATGTAGGTACTCGAGTACCTTCACGCCGCACAATGGCTACGAAGGTTTTCCATTCTTCAGTAATTGTTAAGTGTGACTGTAGCAAAGATGGATCGATTATGACTAGTCTTATTTAATTTACACCCAATATTCGAATCTCAAAATGAAACTTCAAGGTGAGCTCCCTGTTTTCTAGCTAGAGCTAAAGGACGTGAAAATGTGGTTAAGAAGGTGCTTGCGGTAGATAGCATTAATGATAATAAGTACTCGTATATATTATATGATCAGTGTGTAATGTTAATATAATAAGTGACTACTTAGGCACCATCACAAGAGCCACAGTTTTCAGGCCTTTTGGACTACGAAGTACGATAAAAATATGGAAATTATATAACTCATCTTAAATGAGTGACGTGCACATGGACGCATATAAACTGATAGACCAAAATTACACCTAGTTTTGTAAAATACACACTTCGCTATATTATCATGATTATTATCATCTTCAGATACTTATTAATCATGACAGTGATGATTTAATCACTTTAGCTATTGTGATATCGAAATAGATATAAGTCGTGGCCAGGTGCGAGTATGACGTGGACTCGTGGATTCAGGGACTCGTAATATTCAATCATGTCATAATACAACGTCGAGCAAAAATAACGGGTTACTCTCGACACAAGTTTTATGAAAATTGACGCGCTTATTTTACTCGTCATTATATTTAAATATTCTGGTCATTAGTCATTATCATTAGGCAACTTCGGTCAATTTCTTTCCGTAATGACAAAAGGTCGCACTTTGCCAATATAAGGCAAAACATGTTGTATTGTATCTTCATACCTTTACTCTTACATAATATTTCAAACGTATTGTGATACAGTAAGCCCGTAACTAATTTTCATTTGCAACAGTAATATAAAAATAAGTTTTTTATAACAACGCATTTAAATCTCAATAAGAGAAGGTGGTTCAGCTGGATATTATCTAACTTAAAAAAAGATATACCTACAAAACCGATAACTTCTAAACTTTGTATGTTTTCGAGGGTGAAAGTTATATAATAGTAATAGGTAGGCGAAGTGCAACGCGATAATCGCACATAACCGGTATCACTTTTTACCTTAAACAATAGTCATAATTTAAACATATGGAGCAAGGTAGTCGGTAGGTACCATAGGTAACTGAGTGCATAACGCGGCCGTCACATACGTACTAATTGAAAGGTTCTACGGAAGCCCTAGCGACCCCGTTTCCTTGACTCCGCATAATTATAGCTCGTCATTCATATGCGTTCCGTGAAACTACGAACTAATAGTTGTCTGGTTGGACTCCTTGTTGGAAGTTGGGTTGTTGGGTTGATAAGTGTTATGATTTCGTAATAGAAAGAGGGCATTACTTAGTTCGTGAGCAGTATTAGTTAATAAGAACAAAATATGCAAAATATGGAAACTTGACGTTACTAGAAGTTAAAGCGTTGATGGTGGTTCCTGGAAACCCCTTAATCTCGCTATCCGACATTGACAACACTGGTTAAGTAAACTAAAAAAAATACAGATGAAAGCTTTAACACTTTGTGTTTGCTGCACAAGTGTTTTCTCAAGAAATGCATTAACGTTCCGTAACAATAGAGCCGCAGTGCGACTTTGCGGAATCAAACGAGTGTTATTATTCCAAACGTCTGTCAAACTGTTAACGATCTTAACATAAAGCTTTGCCTAACGATTTCCTCAGTTTTATATCCAATTGATTTCAGCGACCTGCACAATCTTTATTGAGTATTGAAACTCAATCTTAACTGTGCAGGAAAATAATTTGCCGGCCAGCATATTTTATCATCGAGGCGAACAAACATCTGCCCGATTTCCTATTTACCGGCGGCCAATAATAATTTGAATTTTCGCCGAGGCGAGCGAGCCCTCGTATTTCTTCGGGACATAAAATAAAGCTGAAAAGAACACGGCGCGAGACGTCGGTCGTTTCTTAATTTACGAGAGCGTTGTGTGGCGAGAGTTCGTCATATCCGAGCGCCATCTGCAGGTAAGTTACGACGTCCCGGGCGCGGCACGCACGCGCACACATGCGCGCACGCACGCACACTGACACCTCCACTGTCCACCGTGGCCGAACAATCGATCGTAAATCAGCTTCGATAAAATTATAGGAGGGAACACAATGGATGTCACATCTGCGCCGCATAACCTGCCCTCCTCCCATCGCGGAGAGTCCGCTTTCATGCGCCACCTGCCGCTCCCGCCACGTAACTCTCCGTCTCTGAGATAAAGTCTACATTCGCACGTGTACAGACAAGAGGTGTTTATTTTGAAAAACCGCCGTCCCGCCACTGTAGCCTCTGTACGGCAAAGGTTTAAGGTGATATTCGCGCACCGGCGTCGAGGCTCACGTAATTGCGAAATTCACGCTTCGTGGTGCGGTACAAAAATAAGATTATGGATTCTGCTGAGCTGCTGCGTTATTGTGATTCGAGGATCCGTCCGTAGGTATGTCTGCGGCTTTACGACTGCTATTCCTGGAGGAATAAACCGGTGCACTTATTGAATATTGCAGTTTATTTACGGTGGACAACGCCATTGTCCGAAAGGCGGCTTGAAAATTCATGACCGTGGATGTTTATTTAGAGAGAGATTGCTTGGGTGCAGCTGCGCGGGTGCCATGGCCAAGAATTATACATACTTACAGTTTTACATAGCATCTAGGGGTACCTCGCGTTAGCTGAGAGTAGGCATTGTATACAAAGTGGACGTGATAAAAATGACATAAAAGAAGTAGTGGGCGATGGGAGCAGGACTCACAAAGGGCCGGGTCGTATTTCCCGACAGGTCGAGGATCGCGCCAGGCTCGGCCGTAAAACGCGGCCAGATATAAAACGTGTGCACCGAACACACACAGCCTTTTATTTTAATTGACCAAGTCGTTAAAACGTTTCTCTTACACATATCGCAGTCTGCCTAATCAATTCGAATTCAGACAGGCGTACTCAATGAATTGAGGCAGAAAAGCAGTATTCGTAAACTGATTTTCACTTCCTATTTCTTATTAAGCCGCTCTAAAAATGAGCGTAGGCTTAAAAAAAATGACCAAGTTAGATGACGTCAAGGCTCATTCGTTGGATGCGCTTTTAATAATATTTTGAAGAATAATTGTGCATTTATCTCGATTGCGCGATTCCATGTTCTATCAAACCAATTGATTCCTTACTCACCATAGAACGTTTTCATAGTCAACGCCATAGTGATATGGCATTGCTGGACAAGGAAATCCGTGCCCTCTACTCAGAATGAGAGGGCTATAGTTTTTTTATATTATAATTTATCACTTTTTAATGCTATATTCAGCGAAATCTTGACACATTTTCATTATTTGTTAAAGTGTGTCCGTACAGAAAATTTCGCGACTTTGGAAACTTTTTAATGGTGCATTGATAGTCCAAACAGGTAGTCTGCCTTGCAATGTTACGTATTACGGAGAAGTATATTATATGCCTTATAAAAGAGCGAGAGCAGTAGCGTTTCGAAACAACTATGTATTCGGTTACAGTTTAATGACACACGATAACACTGGCTAGATAAGACGAATCTTATGTTCAGCTATTGGACAAATAAAATGAAATGTTTTCGCAGCAAATGCTTAGCTGGATACTCGGATGAAATAGTGGAGAAAGTCAGAGTTCGTCAAAGGTTTGTTATACACTGCGGCATATTTTAGCGGAACGCAAAAAAAATGTTATTGCTTATAAATACTGCTTTTCATCGTCATCATCTCTGCAGCCTATTAGTGTCCCACTGCTGAGCACAGGCCTTCTTCTAGAATGAGAGGGCTATGGCATCAGTTACGAAGCGTGTCCTGTGCGGGTTTGCAATTTCACACACACCTTTGATTTGCTTCGCGTCAATGTGTAGTGTAGTTTCCTCGCGATGATTCCTTCCATTGAAAAGCTCCTGATGAATTATAAATGTAATTTCGCACATAAATTTGTGAGCTCGAACCCACAACCCTCTGCTTGAGACTCCTATTTTTATCACCGGCCTTTTTTTAACCCCTGACGAAAAGAGCTAGGAGTGTTATAAGTTTGACCTGTGTATCTGTGTGTCTGTGTATCTGTCTGTGGCATCATAGCTCCCAAAATCGGTCCATCGACCGATTTCGATGCGGTTTTTTTAATCGAAAGCTAGTTTAATCGAGATGGTTCTTAGCAAAGTTTCATTAAAATCGGTTCACACTTTTTGAAATATTCAACTCTGAAATATCAATGTCGGGGGTTCTTCAATTTTTCTAATTGCATTTACATTTGTAATTTATCATGAGTTTTTTGGTGAAGGAAAACACCTTGTGGAAACCTTCCTCACTCGCCCCTCAATTACTTGTGTGAAGTTCCCAATCGGTACTGGACCCAGCCCTCTCATACTCAGAGGAGGCCTGTACTCAGCAGTGGGGCGTATAAAAAGACTGGTGATGATGATGACATTTCAGGTGCCAAGTATTAGAGCAGTGGCGAGCACGGGACAGTTTTACCTTGGAACAACGTTAAAAAATATACAAGTAGCGACGACGACCAGATAACCTGACTATGAAGCTCGAGGTCCCAGGTTCAATTCCCGGTCGGGCCAGATGTTTGTGTGTTGAATACGAATGTTCGTTCTCTGGTCTTGAATGTTTAATATGTTGTATAAAGAAACATATAATAAATTTTTCTATGTAAGTATGTTAGGTCAAATTTGACGACCGAATAGCCTAGTAGTTAGAGACCCTGACTATGAAGCTTGAAGTCCCGGGTTCAAATCCCGGTCGGGGCAGATGTTTGTATGATGAATACGAATGTTTGTTCTCGGGTCTTGGATGTTTAATATACATATAAGTATGTGTTTATCTATATATGTATGTTTATCCGTTGTCTAGTACCCATAGTACAGGCTTATATTTTTATCCCATATTTTCTTACTGCCTACTTGTAGTTTGCTACTGTCATCCTTTTTTCCTGAGCAACTATGGAAGTCTGATCAGTTTATATTTAAATATGTACTTGCATATGTGTACGTTTGGTATACCTGCATAAAAAATATTGGAAACAATAAGTGCCTATAAGGATTTGTTTCTATTATCTAATATACAGTACCTATTGAGAAGTTACGTGATTTTGTTTATTCGAAACTGTGTAGGAAGGTACTCGTAACCAGTGTAAGTTCGTGCAATAACAACCTACAACCCTCCGCCCCCCTCCTCAGCCTATTTACGTCTCACCGCTAGGCAGAGGCTTCCTCTCACAACGAGAGGGCTTGGGCTATAGTTCCCACGCTGGCCCAGTGCAGATTTTGATCTTCACACACACACCATTGACTGAGAGCTATTGCGATTTAAAAATCCGCTAGGATTGCTAGTGCCGAGTGAGATTAATCTGTCAATTTCCACCAATCATAGGCCAGTAGCTCGTCTCTCATTGGTGGGGAATGACAGATGATGATAGCCCTCATTGCTTTGTAGATGCTCCTGCTTAATGTTTTAAGCGATACAATCACAAGCATAAGCAAATCATTGTGTACTTACTCTGTTAATGTTCTTTGCCTTTTAACCCCTAACGCAAAAATAGGGGTGTTATAAGTTTGACCGCTATGTGTGTATATGTGTCTGTGTGTTTGTGTATCTGTATGTGGCACTGTAGCTCTTACACGGCTCAACCGATTTGCGGATTTAATAGAAAGTAGGGTTTTTTTTATTAGAAAGCAGGTTTTCCAGTAATGGTTCTTAGGCATGTTTTATTGGCATGGTTCAGCCGTTTTTTAACCCCTGACGAAAAAGAGGGGTGTTATAAGTTTTACCTGTGTAGCTGTGTGTCTGTGTATCTGGCTGTGGCATCATAGCTCCCAAACGGATGGACCGATTTAGATGCGGTTTTTTTAGTTAGTGTAATCGAGATGGTTCTTATCTAAGTTTCATTAAAATCGGTTCACCCGTTTCTGAAATATTGAACTTTGAAATGACAATGTCGGGGGTTTTTCAACTTTTCTGGGTTGGTTAGGTTATGGTATATTCCATTTTTCTACGTATGGGGTTTTGGTTGGTATGTTGTGGACGTATTTCAGTTGTTTTTCTTTAGTAAGGAAGAATAGAATTTAGAAGTAATCTCTCAAATGGAGAAAATGCTAACAACGTCTTTGGGACCATATACCGCGGGGAAGCTGTTTTGAATTTTATTTACTTTACTTATTAGGTGTAATTTAGTATAAGATTTTATTTATGGTCATTTCGTTTTGCATACTTGTTTCTTTGAAATAAAATGTTATCAATAGCTCTCAATGAAAATTAATTTTATAATGAGTCATGTCATGACGTAAAGTTAATTTTGATACTGAATCAAACTTAACTTGTTTTTTTATACCTTATTATCCTTTTACAGCCAGATACAAAACTTCATACACGATTGACAATTTTGTTATGGCGACAAGATACAACAGTAATGATTATAGCTACTTTTGACGCTGACTGTACGTATTATTAATAATTCAACCTGAACTATATCTACCTCTACCTTCGGTCAAACTATCACACAAGTTTTTCAGGAATTTGAAGGTAAAGCGGAGAACGGATATCAATAATTAATTACTGTTATTTCTTTTGTGATCTCTTCATTTCACTTTAACACTCTGTCCGAAAAACAAATGAGTGCGAGTTGGGTCATTAAATTTCAAATCTTAAAATAAATCAAGTATTCTATGGTGACTATTCATAAATTGAGTCAAGATTAATTATTAGGGATTCTTAAAGTGTTTTAATAAAGGCAAAGATGTTATGAAGAACATACTAAGATATTCCGGACTTCCATTTTTAACATCGATAGAGTCCCGCAGCGGTACAAATACATACCGGAGACAGTTCTAGAACCTGAAACTTGTCGATATACAAAACTGACCATGTATAGTTGTGTGCATGCGTGCATGTGTGCGTCACTCGCTATAAACCGTGTCGTAAAAACTGATGATTGCTTCTGCAAGCCGTTGTGCAACCGATGTTTGGGAAATAGCTGTCTAGCTACTGATAACGGCTAGATACACGAATCTCAACCTAGACACATTGAAATAAGAGCTACACGCCAGACCAGCTGCTACTGAAAGTTATGAACTAAGTTTACGTTTCTGAAGTTTACTGAGAACTTCTTTCGGATAAACAAAAAATCTGTTTTAAAAAGTCTTCTGAAAGCTACTCTGATACAACGAAATTAGAATCTTAGCAACTTTCGAAACCAAAACTTTGACGAAAACATAAACAAAGGAGCGTCACGTTTCCACGCAGTACATAAAGCAAATAAATAGTGAAAATCGGCGCCGCGCACCCATTGACAACTGACAACGGAGGGGACATCCCTCCCGAACATTCACGAACGAAACCGAACTGTAGTCCGCGAAGCTACGGCGGGCTTCGGCGTAGCACCGAGCGGAGGATGGCCCTCGCTATCTTGTCTGGCGGGGGCGGCGCCGACCAATAGGAGCGCCGTAAACGCTTATGTCATACCTACTGCGCATCCTCGTAGCACTCGTAGACCTTTGTAGAACTTTGAAAAAAAAAAGGTACTGGCAGGTTGTAAATACACTTACCTTGCGAATGCAACCTCCTCGCGACCGCCTTCGAACGCATGCTGGCCAGCGTCAAACACGATCGATGTCACAATTAAAAAAGTTCATTTGAGCGCGAATAGTTCCCGCGGGATGGGTGACGCGGCGTGTCACGCGAGCAGCCGGCGGGACACTGTTCACGTGCGGCCGTGGCGGCCACGGGAAAGCGGTTTTCACGCGGGAAACGCGATAGTGGCCGGCTCGCTGTCTCGCGGCTACTCGACAACTGTCAGTGCGATGGCGAGCGGGCGCGGTGACGGCTACACCCACCATGGCTGGACAAGTGGACGCTAGCGCCATGCCATGCCCAATTGCCCAGGTGTACGGTGCCTCTGAAATTTGAATGGCTTGGATAAAGTTACTGTCGTAATCGTTAAATAACTTTACTGTAGTAAGAAATTACTTCTAGATAATTAACTCTATATTTTTAAATAATTTTTGCATGGAACTTCGTCATTAATCAACGTGTTACTTACCTTAAGTTCTTGTCTATACGATACTTGGGTAAATATAATTACAGATACGAAATTTTCTTTATCTTTACGAGATATTTGCTAAATTTGCTACATTTACATTGCGACGAATGCGTTTTTTATAACATTTTAGCGAAATCTCAGTAAGTGAAATTTTCGTAAGTGTAAATTATTACGGATGCGAAAACTGTAAAATGCACCAAGCATTAAGCTGTTTAGATAAATTATCTACAACATAATTACGATCATCTTAACAAACGAAGGCTACTTACCAATACATTGCCAATTTTTTTGTTCTGTATCACCTATGAACACATGTTATTCTTCTCTGGAAAGCTTCTCTATTTTTTTTAATCGACCGAGCGAACGCAATGCGCGAGCAAAACATCTCCGTTTCAGCTTGGGCGAAAATTCATTCGTATGCCCGCCCACTGTTATCCTTTACAGAGGGTCGAGCACGACTTTACGAATGCTGCGTAACGTTACGGTTATCGTATCGAGATCGAGAAACCTCATACTAAATTTTAGTTCCAAATACGCTCACGGGCGGGCGCTGTACCAAACGTCATACAAACTCGATAACGTTTACTATTCGTTTTTACGTGACACAGCTTTCGAATATTCGTACTCGGGCCTCAGGTCGCATTTCTCACCCGATTCTCGCGAAATTTTGTGAGCAGGTTCGATAAATACATACCTACTTAGATTTTTAGAAAGTTTAAGAAAAAAAAAATTTTTTTTTTTTCAAAATAAACACGCGAGTTCTACAGCTCACAGAGCCACTTAGGTTTTAAGGATACGAAATTTTAATACTTTATTTGCATAAATTACGTAACTTTAAGTAAGTACGCACAAGTTTGTTCTACAGTGTTCGAACGATTTACGTAAACATTTTTGCATCCTCGACGCCTTGAGGAGTTATGAACTTGAAAGTTTAAATAAACGTACTTCCTTGAGTACTAAAATCCCAAGATAAAGGAGACGAGCACCGATACGTTTCATGTTAAGTAAATAATTGAGTTTACCTACTTTTAGAAGCCTTTCCTCTTTGTCTACATTCAGTTTAAGTATAGATAGAAATGTGCTTGCTAAAAATAAAAGTCTTGGACAACATTGATGTCAACACAATATTGTTATATTATATTGATAATGAATGTGTCAAGTCGATGGTTTTTCAAAGATTAAGCGAGCATTTTGACTAGAAAATTGCAAAAATATTTTTTTTTATGAAGTTAGACGGGAAAACAACCAAGCTTCCTACTGGCGTAGATGCCTGCAATATCAGGGGAATTACGACACGTGTGTTGCTACATTTTTTAATGTCATTTAATTTTGGAAGACTCTTCAATTGTGTGCGTGTGTGTGTCTTCAAGTCTTTATTTGGGTTAAATAGATATCGTCATGACGCTATAAATCTTACAACTTAATTAAACAAGAAACTACCGTAAGATTCAATCATAATGAAATAAACGGATCACTTACGTATGTCAGAGCAGCGTAGCGTAGCATGAGCAGAGCCGCGGCGCGCAGTTTACGTGGCATGTGCTCCTAGAGGAAGGACTACGGATTAGCCCGAAACATGTCGGGCTATACTTACTCGACTGACATACGTGAGTGATCCATTTATTTCACTATAACTTAATTGACTACAATTCCAACTTAACTGACTTTAGTCACTTTAAGTTTGGAAACAGTAGGTCTGTATGATTTGACAACAATGTTTAAGTTTAGTAACTGTGTAACCATTATGTAACACTAAATACTGGCACTTGCTTGGCCGTAACTGACCAATATTCATTAGGTACAGTCAGCAGCAGATACTTCTACCGACTGCTAAGCAACCGAAGCGGTCACAATGATCTACACAAGCTATAGAGCTTTGTTGGCTTTGGTGACATATAGATGTCTATAACAATAGAGCCGTGCTTAGATCACTGTGACCGCTTCGGTTGCTTAGGCTTAGCTACTTCTGCTGCTGACTGTATAAACCAGCGTAAGTGACAGCCATTTGGCAATTACGGCCAAGTGAAGTGCCAGCATCATTTAAAGCAGTAGATTACCTAAGACTTGCATTAAACTATAAACTATGCAGAGTTCCAGATTATTAAAAGTCAACCGTCTGTATTTCAGCATGACCGTGAGATTCATCATAGTGAACGGATTATTCACACATTCGCTAAGCAGCAGTGCTTGCACCACCACTACCACGGCTTTTTTATTGCCTCCGCTGATTGGCAATTCTAGTAAAGGTGACATTTTTATCTGAAAAACTTCTCAATGTTGTCCATGTTCACCTACGCTTACTTGCTCAATCACTAGCTGATATATTGACGCTTCATTATATTAAACATACCTACCTATTATATTAAACATCATCATCATCATCAGTCTCTTTTACGTCCCACTGCTGTGCACAGGCCTTTTCTCAAAATGAGAATTCTTGGGCTATAGTTCCCACGCGGGCCCCGTACGGATTGGGAATTAAACATGCTTACATAAAAAAACCGGCCTAGTGCGAGTCGGACTCGCGCAAGGAGTGTTCCGTTCAAATTTGTAGGTATATAAGTAGGTAGGTTTGGTAGGTTGTACTGTTTTGTGGTTTTCAATAAAGAATATTTGTATTGTATTGTTTGTAAATAGTTCATATACCGGGTGTACAATCCAAATGGGTCAGTATGGAGTAGTCGGAAACTACGAGAGATAGCGAGATCTGTTCTGACGTCGATCTTAGATTTAATAATAATTACATTCAAACTTTTTTATTAACTCTCATACATAACCGGGAATCGAACCTGGTCAATATTTTTGTAACCTAGTTAAGTAAAAAGGACCAAATTTGGCTACGAAATCTTGTGTAAACACAACTGACAGTAAATTAAACTAAAATGCCCACAGTTTTATTAATTTGCAAAAAGTCGTGAATAATATGAATCGATCATCAATTATCTGAAGAGACCACATATGCATATCTTATCTGCATCGGTATTATGCATTACAAAAATAGCGTTTATTTAAAACTAGCTTTTGCCCGCGACTTCGTACGCGTAGACAATAACGTAAGTACCTAATACAAATACTGGTTTTTAACGGAAGATGGTGATGTTGCTGTTTTTTTGTCTGTGAACCCAATGGAACTACCTACCTACTTAATTAAATGTTGAAAACTACTATACACCATTAACATTCTACATACAGTCCATGTCTGACATGACTACCTACTTTTGCGAAAAATCCCCGGGGATAGAAATAAGTAAATTATACATTTAGACCCATTAAAAAATCTTTCACTAATAGAAAGCTACACTGTTTCTGATTGACATTAGGCTACTTTATCCGGTAAAAGTGTATAAATATCCCGCGGGACAGACCTACATATTTTAAAAATTCTTAAATGTCAATCAGAGACTGTAGCTTCCTATTAGTGATTTTTTTTAAATCAGTCCCGAAATTGGATTCACTTATTTCTATCCCGAGGGAATTTTGCATTTTAACTCTTTAGATCGATTTAATAAAAAAACTTTCACTAATAGAAAGATACCAGTTCTTGCCTGATATTGGCTACCTATTTTTCCTCGGAAAAATGCAAAACTAATAAAAAAAAGTGAATTTTTCGACCGATCAAAAAAATCTTTTCGCTAATTGAATGTTACCTACACTGTTTATTCTGATTGACATAGGCTACTTCTATCTCGAAGTTGAATTCACTTATTTCTATTCCGCGGGAATTTTGCATTTTCCCGGAGAAAAAGTAGCCTATGTCAATCAGGGATAGTGTAATTTTCTATTGGTGAAAGTTTCACTCTATATCCGCTAGTCAGTTATTATGAAAATAATACTATTAGGTCTTTATCCCGTGGAAATTTCGGACAATCATGAAGACTGTTTTAGCTGTTATTGTTACCTACTTGCATGCCAAAATTGAAATATCTGATAATTATAGTTACGGAGATAGAGTCACTTTGATTCGAAAATATAAATCTCATTTATTCTCTATCCCGTGGGAATTTCGAAAAATCCTTCCTTAGTACACCATAGATCTCTATGATACTCTAGGTACATGTATGCCAAATTTCAAGTCTCTAGCACCAGCAGTAAATTTCCTTTATTGGGGATCATAATTCCTAATGCTATATATTGTGTTTAATATTGTATTAAATGTACGTACCAGTTTTCTTTCTAGTGAGACTATAACCATCTTCCAAATCTGAAAGAATGAACTTTCTCTATATTCCATATTCTCTTGAAAAACTTGAAATACGATTTGCATACCACAACTCTCAAATAGTCCGGTCCATTTTCTATACTCAAATGGTTACATTCGTAAAATCACAAGAAAAGAAATCTTCAATCAAAGTAACTAATCAAACAATCAAAGTACGAGTCTAGCAATTGCTATTCTAGCCGTGGCAGATATAGATTTTTTCTCAAACATTAAGAGGAAATAAGGAATTTCTAATTATTAACTAACTCTTATAATACAGCGAGCCAAAACTGACATTGTTGTTACTATAATTGTGGCAGTGTCTTAAATATTATTTATTGCAAAATATTGCAATATCTGAGTCATTATTAATATATTTTACTTAATTGAATACTCAATAACTAACTAAATTTATTAATTTCCTTACCCCTATTTTATAATAGTTTCACAATGACTAAAAATTTTCCATTGAAATTTATACTAAGTTTGCTCTAGTTAATAGTTCTCCTCTTATTTTCATCATGGTGGACTGCAATACAACAAATGATCACGATTTTGTTACTAAAAGCTATTAAATTAATATCATTTACATAGCTATAATAGCTATTTATGTAAATCGAAACTTAGTGCGTTATTGTTATTTACATAGTCCCGCCGGTTTTTTTATTAAAAAGTGTATTTTTCTTTTTAATACTACCAAGCTATTTAAGACATTGATAAAATGTTAAATTTCGAATAGAACGCCTGCATACAGCCACCGATTTGGCTGAATGAGACATGTCACTCAATGTGTCCATGGTCTATAATGAAAAAAAAACAATGGTTTGACAGCCATGACAGCTGAATCAGTTTCAATTATGAAAAAATATGTACTTAAGTAAATTTAAACAATAATTAAGGTAAAAAACATGAAATAAAACGGGATAAAAGTATCCTATGTATTATTCCAGGTTGTAAACTATTACCATGTCAAATTTCATTCCAATCTGTCCAGTGGTTTTTGCGTGATGCCTCCACAAACAAACATACAAACAGACAAACAGATAAATAGACAAACAGACAAACAGACAAACAGACAAACAGATAAATGGATAAACAGATAAACAGACAAACAGACAAAAAAAATCAGTTTTGTGTTCTATTAATTATTCCACGCGACCCAAATTTTTTTTTTTGCAAATATCTTCAATGTACAGACGCGCCGGGTCTACGATTTATAATATATATAGCTCGATTTTTATTATATGTATAGATTAGAACGCATTTGTTCAGCGGGCGTACCAATTCATTTAAAATTTGAAAATGGAATACTGTTTTTGGAATTAACTTCAAATGAAACACGGCTTTTCATAACCTCCTCGTGTTGATTTTTGATAACTTTCACTTTATTATTGTGTTATGTGTTGTGTACTGTTTATAAAATGCGTCTAACGAATGAAGAACAGTTAGATCTATTGGAAGCCTATTTTAAAACTGATAAAAATTGCACACGAGCTTTAGATTGGTACCGAAACCGGCATCCGTTACGTGATGTACCCACGCGAAAAATATTTAAAAAGCTTATTTACAATTTGAGGACATGCGGTAGTTTTAGAAGGAAAAACGCAGAAGAAACCACGAAAATGTGATATTAATGTTGATATCGCTATTTTAATGTTAATATCGCTATTTTAATGTTGATATCGCTATTTTAATGTTGATATCGGTATTTTAATGTTGATATCGCTATTTTAATGTTGATATCGCTATTTCAATGTTGATATCGCTATTTTAATGTTGATATCGCTATTTTAATGTTGATATCGCTATTTTAATGTTGATATCGCTATTTCAATGTTGATATCGCTATTTTAATGTTGATATCGCTATTTCAATGTTGATATCGCTATTTTAATGTTGATATCGCTATTTTAATGTTGATATCGCTATTTTAATGTTGATATCGCTATTTCAATGTTGATATCGCTATTTTAATGTTGATATCGCTATTTCAATGTTGATATCGCTATTTTAATGTTGATATCGCTATTTTAATGTTGATATCGCTATTTTAATGTTGATATCGCTATTTCAATGTTGATATCGCTATTTTAATGTTGATATCGCTATTTCAATGTTGATATCGCTATTTCAATGTCGATATCGCTATTTTAATGTTGATATCGCTATTTTAATGTTGATATCGCTATTTCAATGTTGATATCGCTATTTCAATGTTGATATCGCTATTTCAATGTTGATATCGCTATTTCAATGTTGATATCGCTATTTTAATGTTGATATCGCTATTTCAATGTTGATATCGCTATTTCAATGTTGATATCGCTATTTCAATGTTGATATCGCTATTTTAATGTTGATATCGCTATTTTAATATTGATATCGCTATTTTAATGTTGATATCGCTATTTTAATGTTGATATCGCTATTTTAATGTTGATATCGCTATTTCAATGTTGATATCGCTATTTTAATGTTGATATCGCTATTTTAATGCTGATATCGCTATTTTAATGTTGATATCGCTATTTTAATGTTGATATCGCTATTTCAATGTTGATATCGCTATTTCAATGTTGATATCGCTATTTCAATGTTGATATCGCTATTTTAATGTTGATATCGCTATTTCAATGTTGATATCGCTATTTTAATGTTGATATCGCTATTTCAATGTTGATATCGCTATTTTAATGTTGATATCGCTATTTTAATGTTGATATCGCTATTTTAATGTTGATATCGCTATTTTAATGTTGATATCGCTATTTTAATGTTGATATCGCTATTTCAATGTTGATATCGCTATTTTAATGTTGATATCGCTATTTTAATGTTGATATCGCTATTTTAATGTTGATATCGCTATTTTAATATTGATATCGCTATTTTAATGTTGATATCGCTATTTTAATGTTGATATCGCTATTTTAATGTTGATATCGCTATTTTAATGTTGATATCGCTATTTTAATGTTGATATCGCTATTTCAATGTTGATATCGCTATTTTAATGTTGATATCGCTATTTTAATGTTGATATCGCTATTTCAATGTTGATATCGCTATTTTAATGTTGATATCGCTATTTCAATGTTGATATCGCTATTTTAATGTTGATATCGCTATTTTAATGTTGATATCGCTATTTTAATGTTGATATCGCAATTTCAATGTTGATATCGCTATTTTAATGTTGATATCGCTATTTCAATGTTGATATCGCTATTTTAATGTTGATATCGCTATTTTAATGTTGATATCGCTATTTTAATGTTGATATCGCTATTTTAATGTTGATATCGCTATTTCAATGTTGATATCGCTATTTTAATGTTGATATCGCTATTTCAATGTTGATATCGCTATTTCAATGTCGATATCGCTATTTTAATGTTGATATCGCTATTTCAATGTTGATATCGCTATTTTAATGTTGATATCGCTATTTTAATGTTGATATTGCTATTTCAATGTTGATATCGCTATTTCAATGTTGATATCGCTATTTTAATGTTGATATCGCTATTTCAATGTTGATATCGCTATTTCAATGTTGATATCGCTATTTCAATGTTGATATCGCTATTTTAATGTTGATATCGCTATTTTAATGTTGATATCGCTATTTCAATGTTGATATCGCTATTTCAATGTTGATATCGCTATTTTAATGTTGATATCGCTATTTTAATGTTGATATCGCTATTTCAATGTTGATATCGCTATTTTAATGTTGATATCGCTATTTCAATATTGATATCGCTATTTTAATGTTGATATCGCTATTTTAATGTTGATATCGCTATTTTAATGTTGATATCGCTATTTCAATGTTGATATCGCTATTTTAATGTTGATATCGCTATTTCAATGTTGATATCGCTATTTCAATGTCGATATCGCTGTTTTAATGTTGATATCGCTATTTCAATGTTGATATCGCTATTTTAATGTTGATATCGCTATTTCAATGTTGATATCGCTATTTCAATGTCGATATCGCTATTTTAATGTTGATATCGCTATTTCAATGTTGATATCGTTATTTAATGTTGATATCGCTATTTTAATGTTGATATTGCTATTTCAATGTTGATATCGCTATTTCAATGTTGATATCGCTATTTTAATGTTGATATCGCTATTTCAATGTTGATATCGCTATTTTAATGTTGATATCGCTATTTCAATGTTGATATCGCTATTTCAATGTTGATATCGCTATTTCAATGTTGATATCGCTATTTTAATGTTGATATCGCTATTTTAATGTTGATATCGCTATTTCAATGTTGATATCGCTATTTCAATGTTGATATCGCTATTTTAATGTTGATATCGCTATTTTAATGTTGATATCGCTATTTCAATGTTGATATCGCTATTTTAATGTTGATATCGCTATTTCAATGTTGATATCGCTATTTCAATGTTGATATCGCTATTTTAATGTTGATATCGCTATTTTAATGTTGATATCGCTATTTTAATGTTGATATCGCTATTTTAATGTTGATATCGCTATTTCAATGTTGATATCGCCATTTTAATGTTGATATCGCTATTTTAATGTTGATATCGCTATTTTAATGTTGATATCGCTATTTTAATGTTGATATCGCTATTTCAATGTTGATATCGCTATTTTAATGTTGATATCGCTATTTTAATGTTGATATCGCTATTTTGACTTACTTCGAGGGAACTCCTGATGCTTCTATTCGTGACGCTGTACGCGATATCCCAGACGTTTCTCACGGTACAATCCAAAACGTTTTGAAAAAATACAAGTACAAGTGTTACCGTAACGCACATTTGGCTCAGGCCTTGCATCAAGGTGATAACATCAGACGGCTCGAATTTTGTAACTGGTTAAAGGAGAAAATAAATTCAGATCGACACTTTTTAGAGTTTATAATTTTTTCGGACGAAACTCAGTTTTCAAATAATGGTATGTACAATCGCAAAAATGATCATTTTTGGTCACGACAAAACCCCTTGCGGATCCACGAATGGCGTCGCCAAATAAGATTTTCATTTAACTGTTGGGTTGGGCTTGTACATAACAGAGTCTTGATGTTTAAAATTTATGACGGGCGATTAGATAGATTTAAAATACATCGAAATTTTAGAAGACGTAGTTGAAATCATACGAGGAATGTCAAAGAATTTCATAGAAAATATGTATTTTCAACAAGATGGAGCCCCCGCACACAATAGTCGAATTGCCACAGACTTTCTCAATTATCATTTTCTACATAACTGGATTGGTACAAACGGCCCTATTAAATGGCCCCCAAGATCGCCGGACATCACGCCACTTGACTATTTCTTATGGGGTTATGTCAAAGATGAAATCTACAAATCAAATTACGACACTGTAGAAGGTTTAACTACAGCCTTAGAAAACATTTTAACACATATGCACCCCATAAAAATACGAAATGCAATCTTGCGATCGTACCCAAAGGAATTAATCTTTGCATTCAACAGAATGGTTACCATTTGAACATTTACTGAAATAAATGTATGAGAGTTAATAAAAAAGTTTGAATGTAATTATTATTAAATCTGAAATCGACGTCATGGTTCCTAAGAACAGATCTCGCTATCTCTCATAGTTTCCGACTTCTCCATACTGACCCATTTGGATTGTACACCCGGTATATCCCGAAGATTTGTCTTACCTTTCCCCGAATGATTAAAGTAGTCGAATTAGCCCTGCATCAAAGCAAAATGTACGCAGAGTGGTGTCATTTTATATTGGTGGACGTATACTTACAGACAGACATAAAAAAATATGATTTGAGACGAATTCCATTGGTTGTGCTGAGCTGCTTTCATTCCAAATATCAGGTTTCTAGGATAACTGGAAATAGGTACTTGAATAAATAAATAAATATCATGGGACAAATTGACACCAATTGACCTAGTCCCAAACTACGCAAAGCCTGTACTATGGATACTAGACAAAGGATAAACATATTTATATAGATAAATACGTACTTATACAACATATTAAACATCCAAGACCCGAGAACAAATATTCGTATTCATCATACAAACATCTGCCCCGACCGGGATTCGAACCCGGGACCTCAAGCTTCATAGTCAGGGTCTCAAACCACTAGGCTATTCGGTCGTCACTTGTAATTTAACAGTCGTGACAATAGAAAGATTATTTTTTATTTTTAAAATATTCCGTATTGTAAGTAAATAATCTAAAACACTGACCGAGAATATCTTGTCGCGTAAGCGGCCTAAGCTCAGTACATGCTGGCCTTAATCGCAGGGCAATGTCCTGAAGGCGCGCACGCCACTCCGATAAGGCGGTCTGTACCTGCCCTGAAATATTATCATCTATCTCACTATCAGCAACAAATGGTTCCTTGATAGTGCTTAGTGGAGCAAAGATGAGCAGATAAACTGTTAATGGGGTGGTACCCACTGCGAAAATTTACGCGTCTGAGAGTTACGCGCCGGCGCCGCTAGCAGAGGGTTACCACGACTTTACGAATGCTGCGTAACGTTACGGTTATCGTATCGAGATCGAGAAACCTCATACAAAATTTTAGTTCCAAATACGCTCACGAGAGGGCGCTGTTCCAAACGTCATACAAACTCGACAATGTTTACTATTCGACTTTACGTGACGCAGGTTTCGAAAAGTCGTGCTCGACCCCCTGGGCGCAATTTTTCAGCTATAGAAATCAGAAGGTTCTAACTCAGTGTGTCTTTCGTATTTCTTTCGTGTAGGTACCTATATGCTCTTTTTTCGTTTAAAGTCGTATCGTGAATGGCACAATGCGTTTAAAAATGTTCTTTCTCTCTTGTTTTCAGTACCACTTAAGCCGCCGCGCTGGAATTAGGATTAGGATTGCGCCTAACTTTAGATACATAGTTAATTTGAATATTAATATAAGGTATAATTCAGCTAGTCAGCATTGGCCTTACATAGCCATAAATACAACATATACTCGTTTCAGTCATATTTTAAGCTCAAACAACTGAAGAAACGACTTCCCTCTTACATGGTTTTCCAAGACAGAAAATAAGTATCGAATTCTTTACATTCCCGGGTAATAGAAAACCACACTCCAACTAGCGCGGTCTCACTTCATTGTGTAACACAGAGCTTTGTCCAGGTCATACATCCAGGCTCTACAGACATAACCTACATGCTATACCTAGCGATAGTTAGGAAACAATGCGACATAACGTAAGCCCGCCATTCGATACGCCGTACAATGCTCCCGATAAACGCATAGATTATTGTGCCACAATGGAATTAAGATGTCAGTACGTATCGATTTACTTGCAGAATGGTGGCGTGAAGTATTCATACGGCCATGGTCTAGGGAATACATTTAGGCAACAATACGAGCGGATACAGGTCCTAGTCCATAGTTCCCCGTTTCTCGAAGCTTATTGGACTAATAGTATTTGTGTTTTCTTTACTTTTTTCGTGTAATTTACGAGACAAAACACTAATATTATTAATCTAATAGCTTCGAGAAACGTTTCCCAGATCTACGCAAGTAAAATATAAGTCAAGCCACATCACGTGGGTACAAGCAGCGTCAAACAGAGCCTGCACTTGTCTTTTATACCTCGTTGCTCTTCAGACCAATAGAAAGCACCATAACATGATTTCTATATGTGTGAACAAGATATTTTGACGTTCACTGTAGGTACCTACCTATAATATAGAAGGAGGTTTCTACGTAGAGACAAAACACAAAAAAAACGAGTGGGTAGATGATGAAAAACACCAGTAAGGAACAAAAGAC
This sequence comes from Clepsis dumicolana, assembly GCA_963691665.1. Lineage (NCBI taxonomy): Eukaryota > Metazoa > Arthropoda > Insecta > Lepidoptera > Tortricidae > Clepsis > Clepsis dumicolana. The sequence continues at coordinate 6,249,134 of OY829519.1, read as the reverse complement.
ACAATAACAACAACAACACAGATATACAACACAATAATAGATTAAATAAGGGGAAATCAAAAACCTCTTTTTAATTGAATACCTAAGTAAATAGATTAACATTACTTTTCTCTTTTGTATTTAGTACTAAGTACGTGAACTTTTTTTTTATGGCTTTCACTCTTGCTTCTGTGGCAAGGAGTATTTTGCCAAAGTACGTGAACTTGTTGTAGAGGTTGTCTTATAACAGAAGGAACTAGTATGCTGTGAAAAACTTGCAGTTATGACACGAAGGTACGCGTACGCGAGCCATCTAATCTTAAATTGACTTTTCTAATAGCGCTCAGCTCACATTCTTCGTTCCTTAAATTACCGCTGTCAATCATTTCCTGGCCATTGTTGAAAAAACCCATATTGTCAATACCAACTAGACAGTAACTCAAGTACTCTTAACATTCCAGAAAAGCAATTTAAAAACTGAAAACATCGCGATTGAATTCAAAGTTCGGACTCCCTTCGGGTGGGCCGGCGGGTGGAAGCCGTAAATATGATTATCAGCGAGGGAGGCGCGGACTAATCATATTCTCCGCAATTTACATAAATATTAGTGTTCCGTGACACACGAGTCACACGACGGTCATTACGAAGCTTCGGCCACAGTTCTAAAACCTCCAAACGCCCAACACTTTACGTGCAAGGCACAGCGGCTCCGAAAGGAGTCGTTGGTTTTTACCGCTAAAGGCAATAAGGTCGATGTTAGATACGGCCGCCTCAGAAGTCACTTTGTCTTTTTTATGAGTGATTAATGTTTATTGCGGCGGGGGACGCCCTGTTTACCTATGCATATTCAAATGTTACAGGGTTGTCAGTTTTTTCGGGTCTTACGGTGTCAGGGCTAAACGGAACGCTTTACTTAGTTTAGTATACAATACAATGGGAAGCTTCTTTACCATAGCGTACCTACGTGGCTTGCTAGTTACTGTCACTGGACACGTATTTGCCTAAAGGAATTCCTTAAATCAAAACAGGTATTTAATGATTTAAGTTTTTAAATCTAACCTTCAATATAATCTTCGATCAGACTTCATTACTGCAAGTCCCCAGTGACAGGAAGGAAGTCTCCCCGGTTGCGGATTTCTATAGACACATTTCGGACCCCCTCACAACACCGCAAGTAATCACGGACAAAATAAATTATTAATTACAACACCTTTAACGGCACAGCAGAGTTCACCCTTCCTATAAATTAAGGGGCCAGATGTTAACAGAGTTCAAACAAACCCCAAATATCTTGTTACGCCACCCACAGTACTTGTCCGCAGTCGCCACACATACACAGATTTACAACAAACGCATCTTGAGCAACTACTTAGTAAACTGCACTCAATTCTTACAGCAAAAGATTGCTTTTCGTGCGGTCATAAGCGGCGGTTTGTCTTTTCCGTTCCAGAAACTGTTTCTTCCTTATAATATATCGTACGAAGATGCACTTACACTTCCGAAAAGACGACTCCGTTTGTTGCTAACACACGAACCACAACCGTACGCATTGCAACCTAAAGTCGGATTTGTAGGAGCGTTTCTTGGTATCTAAGTTGTTCTTCCCATGCAGGGTATGTGATATGATTATCAAGGCGAGACAGAAAGGGACAGTAGAGCGCAGGCTCCTCGGCAGACGTCGCGGTTGCCATGGCGAACATCGATCCGCCCCGCACCTCCCGCAGCCTCCGCGGATTCAGGTCATTCGAAGGCACAGACGCTCCAGATAAGATTGAGTTGAAGTACTTGTCTCGATACTGTTTCGTTGGTACTGGCCGTTACACTTTGCTTAAAGAATGGGGTAAAATTGATTGAGATTCGAATAAATAGGTACTTAATGTTGATCGTAGTAGAAAAAGAGTGTATTGTAAGAATAACTTTGTAAACGTTTGAAACATCTTATCAAATTCGTTTCGGAACATTTCAAACCCAGAACCTGCTGAGTATGACGTAATGCATTTCAAGTAGAAAATCATGTTGTTTTGTCATAAAGTTATAAAGAACACAGAACGAAACTATCTCTTTGTGTAAGTTGAGTAACAAATTGGAAAATAAAACATGGTGTTATGGGCGATGTCCCCATGTAGGTACCTAGCTACTTCATATTTGGCGCATTGTGACATTTGTGACATTCGTAATTACGAAACGACCACAGAAGCCTGCAATTAATGATTCTAATAGTATACTGTAGTATGGAGCAACAATCTTGTCATTGCGGAAAGGTTCTACTTTGCTTTACCAATCTGTATTATTACATGCACATAGTTTTTAAAATTTAATAACACTAATTAGCAATGACTTATTCATTCAAGAAAAATATACCTGCATACCTGAATACGTGGGTATGTTTATTTCACACGGGGACATGTAATATTACACTTATACTTAGGTACAAGTAAGACGAAGTACTCTCGCGCCGTCGAAAGCTGAAGCATTCTTTAAAATATAAAAAATAAAATTTCCTTTTCCGTTTTCAGCACCAAATTGGCATTTACAAAGTACATAAGGCTGCTTTGATGTATACGACCCAATTCTTATCTGAAAGACACGCCCAAGCGACTTGACAAAGGCAAGAGCCTGGACCTAATAGGGGTACTTCTTTGGAGTCGCCCTTTGGGCCCTTTGACGTGGCCAACAAAATGAAGGTAATTTAAAAAGGGAATGCGTACACCTTTAGCCGTTTCAGGCGGAGGTAACGAGACGAGCCGTTTTTGCTGTAACGCCGAGCGTGCCTCGAACATCTGAATACGTCCGATTTAAAGGTTTGATGTGGGATTTTTACTACCATAACTCCGTGATTGCATTTATATACAAATATCTCTGTGCCTCTCTGTACCTCTCTGTGCCTCTCTTTACCTGTCTGTGCCTCTCTATGTCTCTCTGTGCCTCTCTGTGCCTCTCTGACTGAAAATCTGTTAGAAAAACTGGAAATCAGCCTATGGTTGGTGTAACTGAGCTACCAACTTTGCACTAATTTTGGATTAGCTAAGTTCGGTTTAGTGTTAACATTAACACCGAGTTAACATTAACACCGAGTTAACATCTAACCCATTCCAGCTCCATATCTGTTTTTTTCCGTTTTCAGATTACTTAAATAACTTTTTCTTTACATCTCTTGAATACCTATGTACAAGTGCCTCCATACTTACAAGGATCTCCGATAATAGACTGTTTTATTATCATATTGAATAATATGGTTTTCTGTTTTTGTTAAAATACTTTTTTATCTCACAATTTTCTTTATTCAACTCCTAATCATTAAGGAGTTGTATCTTCCATTCCATCATCAGCTCATCAACATGAGATGATGACTACCAGACGCAAATACTTGAATAGCTTTCGGAAATAATAATTATGAAACACGTGACACGTGCATATATAGTTTGAGATGTGCCCTGGATTTCCCTGGGCTCACATCATCAGATCCTGACTTGGTGACAATAGGACCACCTCAGCAGTATACTCTTTTGAGTAAAAAAATAATTTAAAATGGTGTCCCGGCGCTTACAAGCTTATTTCAGCGTTGCAAAAGCGCTTGGTCGATGCAAGTTGTGACCAAAGGGTTGGCAGTTTTCTCTCTCAAAGGATCAGCGTCGCTATTCAGCGAAGAAACGCTGCCAGCCTTTTGGGTACCATGCCACGGGGTCCTTATTTAGGTTTAATTTAGTTTTAAGTTCTAGCTTGGATTTAATGTCATTGTAAATTGCTTTTGTGAAGTAGGTAAATAAATTCTTTAGAACTTTAACTTTGAATACTTTATTCATAATACAATTACATGTCATTCCAAAATAAATAATGTCACACAACAACAAGAAAGTCAAAATTAGTCAAATAACCCGCCCCGCGTCATTCCAGGCGCGAAGGTGCCCAGCACGCTCGCCGCGTTACCCCTTTGAACTGCGATGGACAATCTTTGCACCAGAAACGACCCGGAGCGAGGGTCAAGACCCCTCTCACGAAGACGGCGCCCTATTTCTTTAAAAAAAACGCTTAGCCTCAGAGCCCCAACAACCAGTCGTCTCCACCGCAAGCGGGACAAACAAGTAGTTTGTGAGTGCCGAGTACTTCTCGTGCTTTTTTTTGGCTGCCATTTCAGCAGCCGCCCCAGCCATCCTCGTGGTGCGACTGAGGTGCGAAGATGCAAAAGTACTGGCGCACGTGGCGTCCCAAAGCAGGCACTTTCCCCTCTGCCAAGGTACCAATGTCAAACCATCAGGCCTTTTGCCGTCTGACCGGCTAAGACCTGGAGGCTCCAATACGCACGGGACGTTAGCCGACACCAACGCCCTGCGGATGATGTCGTTCAGGGCTTGATGGCGCGGAAATCTCCCCGCACAGCGACAACAGTGCCCTAAGCACGACTTGTCGAATCCTGCGTCTCGTAAAATCGAATAGTAAACTATAACGAGTTTGTATGACGTTTGGAACAGCGCCCGCCCGTGAGCGTATTTGGAACTAAAATTTAGTATGAGATTTCTCGATCTCGATACGATAACCGTAACGTAACGCAGGATTCGACAAGTCGTGCTTAGGGCAAAGCTCAAGGCGTAGTGACCGTTGCTCTCCACCATAGCGCCACAGATGCATACATGAGGTTCACAAACATCGCAGCCCAGGCGGAGCACCACAGCCGTCGAGTCAAAGAGTCGTCGTCGACGAGTGTTCCCAGATGCGGAGACGGAAGCGCGTGCAGCCACGCCCCGGACTCCGGCCTATACACAGCATTCTTTAGATACGTATTTTCAAAATCTGTCTACAAATGACCGAAAAATCGGTGAACATGCATAAAAATAAAATACATTCAGTGGAACATAGAACCTCCTCCTTTTTGAAGCAGGTTAAAATTATCATTTTATCATACAATCTTTCATCCCGTTTTTACCCCCTTAGGGATGGAATTTCGAAAAATGCCGCCTTTATCCAGTACCTACCTAGTACATTGTACATGAGTATAATTATATGTAATTATATAAAAAAAACATTCCGACGAATTAAGAAGCTCCTCCTTTTTTTAAGTCGGTTAAAAAGGAACCTCTATGCCTTTAGGTATTGTATGTTATGTCAATGTCACATTTGCAGCGAAAACGTTCCACAGTGGTATACTTACGTGATTCAGTTTTTTCAACTGTACCTAGCATATAATACCTACTTAACTGATTTAAATAATAGTTCAGTAAGTAACTCCCAAATCGTAGGGCTCTGCCGAGTAGAGTCATATTTCATCTCAGCCCTCTATGTCCAGTTGAGGAAAACATAATAACTACCTGTAATAAGTATTACATGTATTTTTTCTCATTTGTCTTCGAATTGTCAAAAATATCTTTCATACTTATTTCGTAAAAAAAGCCATTAAAAAAATCTAATTAAGTTTACGCTCTCTCAGAGTGTAAATAATAAATAAAGGATCAGACCTACAAGTCAGTACTTACATCTTTAATTAAATTTTAAGTAGGTACATCCAAGGAAATGGGTATCAAATTTGTTACAAACTAATCCAGGATGTGCAATAAAATCACATAAGTTATTGCATAACTGCATAACCGACGAGAAAACGATGTCTTTTTTAATCTGCCATGAAATTAGGGTACACCAATATGTGTCACATGGACATTTCATAGGAACGCGTGTACTTATCCTTAGAGATAGGTAGGGATATGCTGAGAGCCTACACCTATTCGGCGATTCGAGGTATTTGTGCGAATAAGGCAAATACGGCTACTCCCCACATAAACCAGTTTACAACCAGCACAATTCCTATGAGCTTAATCATCTCTGCATCTATAACCAACAAAGGACTATTTCACTAGCTTTTTTATTGGCGCCATCTGTGATGATTTCAAAATAAACATTCAAATCAGCTAACACTGCCAGTTCATTTCTATACATTATAGTGCTATGAAATAAACAGAGATGGCACTTGAAACCTATTTAGCAGTGCCATCTACCAGCGATGCTTATAACTACTACTCAGCTTTTATACTATCTAGTTTTATTCTGAGCTACTAGATGGCGGCAAAAACTACGGAACTGCTTTATCGACTAGTGATTGAATCAAAGTACCAATAATGAAAAAAAAAATTAAAGTGGCAACCAACAAATAGTACTTTTTTATCTGACTTGTTTTAAGCAGTAAATACCTATTGCCCAAGAATCGTGGAGGTTTAATTTTTTGTTATATCCCATTATCTTTTAATTTTGTATTTTTGTCGTTATCGATTGTAGGGCAACAAAAAGCATTCGATTCACATCCCTATCCGCCTGGAAAAGTAACCTGTTTTACCGACAGAACACTTTTTGGAAATCGTGGTTGGCTAAACGCGTGCGCGTCGCGTTTTTATTCCTTCTCTTTTTCTATTGGATTGGTTTGTTTTCTGTCATGTCCGAACCCTTGCTTGCAATAACCTGCTTGTGTATTTTTTGTTAAAATTAAAGTTTACTATCATTTAAATGGTACACATAGTTATTAAATATAATATAGTATTGTGATGATAAGTGCTGTGAATAACTGTACTCTAGGCTGGGAATCTAAAGCGGCACCGTGGAGTCACGAAAACGAAGGTAAAAAAGTTTTCATTGTTCCTACTGTACTGACGCTTCGGTTTGTGAGAAAAATTGGAAATCGATCCGTCTGCAAGTTTGCATTTCCTTTTGTTTAAGTAAATAAAATAGCTACTTTTTTGTTTCCATCGAAATTTCGGTTTAAATGAGTTTAGTAGCGCATGTGAAGTAAACATAAGTTTTTGGTGTTTAACCACATGGGTCGATAATCGGGAGTTAGTGACGGGATTTGCTTAATTTTACCTTATATGTTAATCTTTGGAGCGATGTTTCCTTAGTAAATGCCCATACGACATTCTTTTCCATTCCTTTACTCGCTAGTCTGATGATTTAAACCTTAAAATTGAGGTTAGAATGTCTAAAGTAGCGTTGTTATGAGTCAATACTCAGCTGTAATGATAGCTACATTTAGCTTATTTGTATATTTGTAATGTTTTTCCTTGTAAACTTGTGTTTTGTTTGTAATTCTTGTTGGAATATTCCTGTTCTGATTTGCATGTGGTAATTGTGGTATGCATATAATTCAAAATAAAGCACACCTCATAAAATGGTCAAATAAATCACAGCAGTTTTTCATTTCACTCCAAAGCTAGGATCCAAAATTTTAAAATCTTAATTTTCCACACTGATATGATCATAATCTTGCATGGCTTTAAAGTTGACTTGATAGTAGGTAATTCATGAAAGTTTGTAATAAGTATTTTTTTTTCTGCTAGAAGTAGGTAGGTATTTTCATTTTATTAGAATACACACGAGTAATTATAATTAATGAACTGAGTAACTAAACTGAAACTCCTTTTAAAAGTCTATTCAAATTTAAAGATTAGTTTTCCTTATTAAGACTTTTTTGATTTAAAGAGTTGTTTCATAACAGGTCACACTGTGTGTGACATTCAAATCATCAGCATCACCGGCCTTTTTCTATGTCCCACTGCTGGGCACAAGCCTCCTTTCAGAATGAAAGCACTTATGTCTAATGAAAGGGTCTGGGCTATAGTTCCCATTCAAATCATAACTATCATCTTTTATATTTTCATGAGGTACCTATCTAGTTACCTCATTTCTGATGTCATTAGCTAAGTCCATAGGTCCTATAGGACCTATAGTCTACCTACATTACACTTTATTGATCCCATTGCTTAGGTAGGTACAACCTACCATGTTTTAGGTATATCTGAGCATTATTGAGTACTCGGTATTAACAATGGCAATGTCCATGTAGGTAGGTAGGTACCTATTGTTTATATTTGCTTTCTTTAGCCTTTTTTTCCTAATTATGTCAACTGAATGGCTGAAACAGTTGTTTTTCAGGCAAGAAAGTGTGTAGGTAAGATGCAGGGTTAAAATACCATTTCCTGGCTTGTCACTATCAACACAGTACTTAGGTATGTCTAGGTACATGCTACTTAATAAGAATAACATTAAATCTAAACTAAATACAATTAAGAACAATGCTTTCATTGTTATTATTTTTTTTAAGAATCGGAAAAGCAGTATGAGATTAATTTCATGACACTTTAAAAAAAAGTTTCTTTATCATTCAGTCATAATAAAATTAATGTTGTTACTTGTTTGTGAAAATATTGCAATAAAAACCATATACCTACCTAGGGTGTAGATGTAATTTATTGATACTACTTACTAGCGAGAGACTTGTGAAAAATTGCTATTTTTACCCAACTGCCCAAGGAGGTTTCGCAGTGGGGTTTTCTGTTTTTATTTTAATTCGGTTAGTTTAAAGAAGTGTAGGTAGCTGTCATCCTCCCTCTAATCGCCTCAATTAGAGTGTAAAAGGGACAATTGCAGTGTGAACTTTCTTATTAAAAGATGGCCACAACATAGGTACTTTCATAGTCCCCTGTTTTCAAAACTTCACTGATATTTCATTGAAATAGGTAGGTATACTACCTATATAAAGATACTGGGCTAAGTCTCGGCTATGTTTTCTTTCTTTGTTTAATGTTATGTGAAGTCAGAAATTGGCATTCTGAACTGGACTAAGTATTTTTTGCGGTTTTATAGGGTCCCTAGTTTTTCTAATAATAAGAATATAAATAGTGAGAAGAAACGATACATGGATACCGATTAAAGAAATGCTGTAATTTTATGGAAAAGCAACGGGTAGTGTTAGGTACCTCTTTTAGTATTTTATGATGATTTATGTTATTGATACCTATTAGTTACCGGATTAGAAAAAAGTTTAATTAAAGTACCTAATAGCACAGAATAATTGGAAAATAGTCATTCAATTAGTATACTTACATACCTACCTAGTTGACTTTTTCCTATCTTCTTTATACCTACCTAAAATGTCCATTAATTGCCTTCTTATTCATTAAGATTTATTTGTTTCAGGTAAATGGAGGAATACAGACAGTAAATTCTCATGATTATCTCAAGGTATTGTATCATTGTTGGTAACATGGTAACATAGATAATTACTTAGTCATTAATAATAGCTGTACCTAGTTATATCTCTCATTTTAGATTTGAAATTATACCTCATGAGATTACTATCGATCACGGTGGATTTTACATGCTGTCTCCAATTGATGTCGAGATTATCACATAAAGAGCGGAGCGTGCTTTATGACTTATGGCATGTATGTTTAGTTCTTATCGAATTAAATATTAATCTCTGAGCAGGATCGTTCTAGATACCTACTTGTCATACCTATTACATGAAGGTTTTCGGCGACCGTACTGTAGAGGTACACTGAACAGTCGTCCTTAGTCCCCACTCAACAACTTTGCTATGTAGGTACCTATCTCAACTTGTGTACATATCTCGTTGAAGAAACGCTCATTCTTATTATTATATTGAGTAGTCTACCTGAACCGGCGCGGACCGCTCCGCTTCGTGAGCGACTCAGCAAAAAGTAAAAAGATAATTTTTCGTCGAGTCGGGCCTCGGACGAGAAAGAACAAAGGTTTACTCTTACCTAGTTATAGCTAGTTATTCCGGCTCCCCGCAGGTGTAACTTGTTATCTTTTACCGAGAATTTCTTTATTTTCTTTTTCTCCGAGATAGGTACCTCGAATACTTCTATGGTGTGAAAGTACCTACTTATAGTAGGCTCGTAAAGCACTTTGTGTTTTCGCAGGGACCCATGAAGAATATTTACTGCCCGTTTCGTAGGTAGAGAATAACCTTTATTTTAATAGCGGCTCCAGGTATTATTTCTCATTGGATGTCGCCTTATAGATACCTATTAAAGCCGTTGATTGGAACGGCTCGAGTTATTGGTTATTATTGAGCCTCGTCCATCCGGCTTCGATAACACATCATCGCGTTAGTGAACGTCGATGGCAAAAAACTCGTAGCCAGTGGCATTCACCCGGCGCCCTTCAACCGCTCGCTAGTTCACCACCTCAGCTGGTCCCGCGTGCTAGGCCTTGAAGGTGTCCATATGGACATTCAACCTACGACTAAAATAGCCTCTCACTGGACACTTCACTGAAATAAACAAAAATATCCAGTTGAGAAATTCTCGAGTAGTATTTTTATATGCCACACTGTACGGAAATGACTGTGCTGGTAACTATCCTGTCTTATGAAGTGACGGTCATTAATCTTTATACTTCCACTCTCGCGCTGGCTTGGCACTCGTCACAGGTTTTATGGTGAAAGCCGTAACTTTACTGTCATAGGAAAATCGTTAAGTGTTTATAATGTCCTAATCTAATAAACACGTTGCTCTTAAGAATTTATTTATACCTACTTAATAACTTTTAGCACAGAGGTAATTATTTTAATTATACGTGCGCGTTATTTTTTACTTACAACGAAAGACATTAGGGAGTGGTCTTCAGACAGTAGGTAGATTAAATACATTTTTTTTAATAGCCTTATTTTTACACTCGACCTAAATTCGTTTGTCAGACTTGTGGTTAACTAAACTAGTACATCAAGTCAATCAATCGACTCGATTGTTTATTTAAGGAAGACGTGTTTTTGCTTTCACGGTCTATGAATGCTTAAGCATAACCTCTACTTGTGTGCGGACAGACAAAAATGGTTCGTAATCTGATTAACGACCATATAGCCTGGTGGGTATCGAAGCTGACTGTCAAGCTTGAGGCCCCGGATTCGATCCCCGATCAGAGCCAGAGCAGATATTTGTATGATGAATACCTGTTTGTTCTGGGGCCTTGGATGTTTAATATGTTGTATGTTTTATTAATCTACATAAGTATGTTTATCCTTTATCTAATTAGTATTCATAGCATAGTATAGTTTTGCCTAGTTTGGGACTAGGTAGCTACGTCAATTGGTGTCAATTGTTTCATGATACATATTTATTAATCGAGTTAAAAGTACACAAATTATTGAATAAATTTATTCCCTAAACCATTACGTCTGGTCTGGTAGAGGTAAAGATTTTTTTATCAGCCTACAGTGTTGCAATTGCAATGTCTCGCACTACTGGGTAAAAGTATCTCTTCTTGACGTAGTAGTTATTCGTAAAAACCGGCCAAGTGCGAGTCGGACTCGCGCACGAGGGTTCCGTAGAAAGATTTTAACGCTTTTCCCCAGTGTTTTAAGAAGTGTTAGCAGAGACCTGCCCCTAAGCAAAATGTACGCAGTGTGGGGTCAACTTATATTGGTCTGCGAAATCTACAGACAGACATAAAAATTTAAGATTTTGAGACTTTTCGGAGTGGTTGTGCTATAAGGGCTACTTTCATACCAAATTTCAAATTTCTAGGACATCTGGAAGTACCCTTTAGGTTTTTGGAAATCGGCAATTTGTATGGAAATAACCTTTTTAATTACTGTATCTTTTGATTGCGTTGACTTAGAAGGTTGATTTTTTCACAGCTTCAAGGGACCGCAGGCTTGAGTATTTGATATTAATTTCAGCATGCTACCTCCACGCGTTCCAGAGAAAAAAGGTCTTGACAGACAGACAGACGGACAACAAAGTGATCCTATAAGGGTTCCGTTTTTTCCTTTTGAGGTACGGAACCCTAAAAAAAGATTCTTCCGTCTGTCAATGCTTGTATTTTGCATTATAATTGAGTTTTAATTGAAGGGTAGTTAAGTACCTATTATGCCAATCATGCAAAATGGTCTGTTACTATTTCACACCTTCACGCCTCTACCGGTCGTTTACCTGAAAAATTTAAGGATTTTGCTAACAGAGAAAGAAATGATTCACACGATTAAAACCTTCAACACCTAGATCAACTTAATTTTCACCCAATATGTCATTATGAGCATTTAATTTTACTACATCATTACGACTGCCGGTAGGATAAAGATAATCTCCTCAGAGCGCTTTAGCATTGAATAGCTTGTTAGAAAACGTAAATCGGGGCACAATGCCACGAGGCGGAAGGCTAGTGTTCGGTAAGATTCCGCAACACGATGCCTACAAACATCGGGCTCTATCAGGCGCTGTTCTGACGAAGATTAATTGAGTTATTCATAATGGCTCGACCTAAGCTTGATACTTGTTAGACAGTAAGGACTGGTTTTGTCTTGGGCTTTGTTTATAACAATAGAACTTCATGCGAGACAGACATTTCAAGGAACACTTTCTATTTCGAATTCTGGAGCTTCAAATTTGCTGGCCGCCGGCCTCCATTTGTGCTTATGCTTAACATATTACTCAATCTTTCATTGTTCAGTGGACAATCTTTAAGTAAAGTATCTTTTGAATTTAAGTGCGTTACGACACCTACCACAACCTTGCGGCCGTCGCGCCCGTTTGTTGGTCGTGTATGGACATAATTCGCTATTTGTGCAGGTCCTCGAGTGGGTCGTAATATCTCATTGTTACTACCTAACGCATTAACTAACGCCAGAACCTAAATGACGCTCTGTAATTATCGGCACACGATTGTTTCAAATGAAGCAATGATGTCATCAACGCTAGTTAATTAAGCACTTAAAATTACTTACGTTCCCTACGCAGCAGCGCCCACTATTTGACGTGCTGCCCATGCCTATTAGAGTGATTTAACAAAACCCCTTTGAACCAAGCATTAACTTTCAAAAACGACTCTGAAATCATTAGAATGACCTTCGTAGTTCACAGAATCGCCTATTTAGGCGATCCTTCGCAGAATGTGCATTCGTGTTACAAACACTGAATTAGGACCCAAAGGAGCGTTTATCTCACATCATAAACCACATTATAAAAGTAAATACCATTCTTGGCGTAAAGACGCGAACTCCCCACTGAGTCGTTTAGCGTACAAGCAATTCAAATAAGAAAGGAAACTGAAATGCAAAGCGCCGCAAGACAACAAGAATGGGATTCCTCTGAAATCTACTCACGTGCGCTGTTGTCAACTTTCGCAATGTTACCTCGCGACACTCAAATCGTAAGTAGACTCGAAGGCTAAATGGCAGTTGAGGTTATGCACCTGTTTACGTGAAGTTTTAAACTGTAGCCCGCCGTGTCGAATGAGAACTTTACGAAAACCGAACCTGTATACCTTTATTTTATTCCGAAAAGGATATAACTTTGTTATGAATTGTTTCCGAGAAGATTAAACCCTTTAGAACGGACGAAACCAATACTTCTGAAACTTGCCCGATCAACGCATCAAAGTGGAAAGCCGATTTTCTTTGAACATATAACTTGGTTAGTTTAGAAGTTAACACAATTCGCGGTTTCAATGAAAAACATATAAATGTAAATATGAATGAGTGCGAAGGTGACATCAAGGTCTCCCCGCCAGGTCAGAGAGACGTGTCCCTCCTATACTCAACAGGCATTCGTAATTACGACTAAGCCATTCACTCGTGAATTTTACCTTGCGTTTACTTTATGGTGTGCTGCCGAGTCTCAAGTAGGGTAATGTTATTTAGTCATTTAAGTATTTAAACTGTTTAACTTCATTGCCATTAAAATTAAAATGTCAAAGTCTGCAGTCGAGTCGAGGAACAGTAGCGACTGTTGTTACAATCGCCAGACCACTCAGTATATCAATTTAATTCACGATAACCTTAATAAGACTTGAATCTTGTAATATCGTGACGGGAAATTATTAGCTCATCAGGGCCATGATTGATAGCAAAATTTTCTTTTCCACGGTTAACGTTTATTTCAACGGTTTACCGTGAAACATGGTCAGCTTAGCATCTCAGCCTTGGCTTACTCTGGGCGTTCCTGCGATAATAGTTAGTACAATTACTTAGTTGGAATTATTGAAAAACAGTGTGAGTAAAAGACATTTAGGTTTAGCATAATTCTACGTTTAAATGCGTGGGTACGTAAAATGTGATAAATAATATACCTAATCTTGACGAATATTATGACATTTATGACAGTCTAGCCGCTGATATAACGAGATTATTGTAATTATTTATAAAGCATCAACGGACCCTTTGTTATTTTAGAATATTTATCAGCTTTTTGCTGCATCTACAAACAGAAATAAATAAATTTATCTTTAATGCTTCAGTTTGCAGAGTGGGTGTCTTCACTTTGCTAAGTGAAAATTGTGCTTTTAGTGGGAATCTCATCCGAAAACGTGAAAGCCTGAAAAAAATCAAAGATTATGGCTAAAACCTTGTTGCGTTCCCCATCAAATAATGCAGAGCGCCGATAGTCCTCAAAACCATTGTTTAAGGCGTATGACTACAATACAATTACACGTTTTTCAATACAAGACAGTACAATTAGATTACAGATAAAAAGGCAGGCGTTAGTGTTGGAGACTTTTTGAACACCTTATCAGCACCGATCGTATATACAACTCGGAGACTGGGACCGGGACGAGACATCGCACACACCAGCGGACTTGGTTTGCTAGCTAGCTGTGTCAGGATGAAATGGGTTTTACACGTAGTAGAGCTTGGTCATGAGCTTTACTCATCCTCAAGGTCGATTGAGGTGGTAGAAATAACTGCAGACACATCATGTTTCACTTCTAGGCCAGTCTTTATTTGATTAAGGCCTACATCAATGACTCTACCGCACGGTTCGGAAATAACCTCTATTGAGAAGATACCGGCAAGAAACTCAATGAGGTATAATCTTTTCAATAATAACACCATACGAGGTCTAAATTAGTTACAATTGATATCACAGTTAACTCGTTACTATTAACGCGAAATGCAAGTACCATATTGGAAACGTTGGAGAGTTCTGTGCTTGCGCCCATTCACGTGATCTATTGCCAAGATATCATTTAAGACTCAAAATAAGACTCTGTACTTGGGGCACAGGCACTTAGTTCATTAAATCACTAACAATTCTCATTAAAACTCAAAGCACCAAGCCGATGCAAACGGATTACATTACCCACTTGTGATCAGTCCGACCCCCCGATCAAGAATGCCCTTTTCTTTTCAAAGTTACTAAATGTCATTTCGACCTTATACAAACTACCCACAAATGAACCAAGCACAGACCACTCCCAAGCAGTATTTATTTGACAGCTGTCACCGCTTGACGTTTCGTTAAAATCATAACAAATGAAGGTAATTTATAACTTTAGACTATGATCAACACCGACTAGTGTATCGATTCTCCGACACGGCCATTCTGACGTCTCACACGTCCTCGTGGGAGGTATCTGTGGACAAGAAAATCTGAACAGTACCCAAAACTTTTCCACTCGGCCTTCCTGACCATAAAAACTAATAATCAAAGAAATAACGAAAATAATTCTATTGGTGAACAAAAGTCTCTTTACTTGTCAAGCAAAACTCAAATTAGCACAAAGTTTAAACATTATCGAGTCTCTCTCTCAGCATCACATGAGTGCACAGTGCTGTGTCAGTTGCCTCCATCCAGCAACCTCTACACACAATATCACATGGAATACCTTCATCCAGTATCCATCTCACACAAAACTCATCGCCTCCATCCAGCGATATCCAAAACCAATCGCCTCCATCCAGCGATATCCAAAACCAATCGCCTCCATCCAGCGATCGTGGCGACCGATTACACCCGCGAGCCAAACGCACGCCAGTCACAGTCGTGGCCGCACTGCGACGGGAAATGAGGCCCGATTTTACGCCTACGCCTACGAATGACCGAAGGTGCAATCAGTCTCAGCCAAAGACACTCACACCAGCGATCAACAACACATGACATACGAACATCAAATGAATTTTGCTTGTCAATCTTAAGAGCTCGAATTAATGGTTCACACCACGAAAAGGTTAATCTTTTCACGTTATCAGTAGCGTAACCAAAATCACGAATTCAATTTACACGAACTTGCTTAGCAAAAATTAAAACACTCGCTTCTCTTGCCTGTCCAAAACCCAAAACTATGATTTATTGTAAACTGGGTCGCGAACATACACGTACTTACCACTCAAAGCTAGCGACATGAGCGCTACGACAACATAATTAACAAACGTTACCTCTAGTTAGGTACTCAATCGAAACGTATTTTCTTTGTACAAAAAAAAACAAACAATTTAAAACACGTCGATTATTATTTCAACACACAACTCTTATTATTCATTGTCACTTATTAAGGGCTCCGATTAACTACATAGGAACCTCACGTGTGATTTGCACACAAACACGGATAGCTAATGTTTGTTTTATCCAAAAAATAAACTGATTACCATCGTATAAACCTCGCGTTGCTTTTTAAAGTCAAACCGTTCAAACCATTTAAACAAAGTCTACGTGACAATAATGACTATTCGGTGCACTTGCACTGAACATCACGATAGCTCGATTGAAATTATGAACTTGAGTACCTATTAGAATTCGTTACTTATCATACTGCCATAGTATCGAACATAGGGCACGGGTATACCCTACCAGTTTTTTTAACCAAATCACGTACTCAGTAAAGAAATTTAACGGAAACCCACGTGTTACACAAATTATAACAAACTGAAAGCGACTCACCAGGCATATTTAAATCCTCCGAATTGGGTTCACAAACAACTACTTGCACGGTAGCCGGAGCAGCCAAAGAAGACTGGCATGGTCACCTCGAACAGCATCGATCGTACAATTCAATCAATCATCATCAGCATAACCGTCGTCATAATCATCATCATCATCACCTTTGTTATCTTGAAGTGGGACATGCAGTTCCATCCCACATCTGAACTCGGAGACTGGGACCGAGACGAGACATCGCACACACCAGCGGACTTGGTTTGCTAGCTAGCTGTGTCAGGATGAAATGGGTTTTACACGTAGTAGAGCTTGGTCATGAGCTTTACTCATCCTCAAGGTCGATTGAGGTGGTAGAAATAACTGCAGACACATCATGTTTCACTTCTAGGCCAGTCTTTATTTGATTAAGGCCTACATCAATGACTCTACCGCACGGTTCGGAAATAACCTCTATTGAGAAGATACCGGCAAGAAACTCAATGAGGTATAATCTTTTCAATAATAACACCATACGAGGTCTAAATTAGTTACAATTGATATCACAGTTAACTCGTTACTATTAACGCGAAATGCAAGTACCATATTGGAAACGTTGGAGAGTTCTGTGCTTGCGCCCATTCACGTGATCTATTGCCAAGATATCATTTAAGACTCAAAATAAGACTCTGTACTTGGGGCACAGGCACTTAGTTCATTAAATCACTAACAATTCTCATTAAAACTCAAAGCACCAAGCCGATGCAAACGGATTACATTACCCACTTGTGATCAGTCCGACCCCCCGATCAAGAATGCCCTTTTCTTTTCAAAGTTACTAAATGTCATTTCGACCTTATACAAACTACCCACAAATGAACCAAGCACAGACCACTCCCAAGCAGTATTTATTTGACAGCTGTCACCGCTTGACGTTTCGTTAAAATCATAACAAATGAAGGTAATTTATAACTTTAGACTATGATCAACACCGACTAGTGTATCGATTCTCCGACATACATTTAAATGAGTATCTGATGGCACCTGTACCACACTATACCCAAGTTTAAAATAATGTCTTGAACGTGTTCTCTTGAAATCGAAGAGGTTCGATCTCATGGACGATATCTCCAGCACTTTTTTTGCGCGCAGTGAAATGGTTCGATTCCGTGGCATCGGATATCGGAATGGTTTACGGGCAGTGCCCTGCGTACGTGTCATGGACTAACTTAAACTGATGCAAGTCTCAACCCATAGTGAGATTCTAGCTTTCTTACGACAGTCCATTTTGATTAGCAGATAAATCTTGTAAATTCCTAAGCTAACTTAATTCCTTTAGATGTATACGATCTCTTCACAAAAAATGCTATGGAATTGTGAATGTCTGTATTACATTCATTGTTAAAAGATTCCAGACCTCATGATTGTAATGGTGCTACTGTATTGTATCCCGCAGAGGATTCCTATTTATATTCATGCTCATCTATCTAAAATGGTAAGCGAGTCTTGTTTCCTAGAACTACCCCCTGCCCCGTCTTGGGACTCGAACTGGCTACGTAAAAGATATTAGAAAAGTAAGCAAAGCACTGTTTTAAATAAAAAAGCTCACACTTTTTAGACATGTTTCTCAAATTATAAATATCAAACTCGTAAGTTTTTAATAAGCCTAAAGATTATTATTTTTTAGGGTTCCGTACCTCAAGAGGATCAAAAGGAACCCTTATTGGGTTGAAATTTAGTACACATAATATGTAAGTCGGTGACACAAAGACGGACGTGTCACGTAAATTAATGAATTTTAATCATGGGAGGCAGTTTTGGGGGGGAAATTAGGAAATTCGAAAAAAAGTTTTGCAAACTATATCGTTTAACATATCAAATGAAAGGGCTCCATTGTAAACATTTGTTTATTTTTATGATTTGAAGATAAACCGTTTTGAAGATATTTAAGAAAATAGGCAAAAATTGATCATTCTACCTGTGAGACCTTTAAGAAATCTATGGAATTAAAAGTAACTTACGGAACCCTCTCCACGCGAGTCTAACTCGCAGTCGTCCGGTTTCATAATTATGATACTAGCCGATAGCCATAGGCCGTTCCATACAAAATGCATGAGAATGAATTTTCTTCACATTTTTTTCGCCACTTTTTCCAGTCTTTTAATAGTGATTCTGATATTCGTAGCGTCTCAACAAATCAAAGATCATAAAAATCGGTCCAGCCATTCTTTACTTGGGTATAATAAATCGCCTAACTAACTAAGACGACTTTGTTTTGTTTAAATGGATTACATATTATTATTAGTCATACATAAGATCTCTAGCGTTGAATGTTATTTCCGCAAATAATATATTTAGGTATTTTCCTGAACACAAAATTTTGTTGCACTCGTTTCGTCTGTCGTAACCTATTATTTCTAAGAGAAAAGTATTATATCAGTGTTGTCACGGAAGCCTTTTATGTCATGATGAATTTTGTCAGATAGTGTCGTCTCGGCAGCAGTTCGGTGGAGCCGGGCCTATGCCCTATGCCGCGGGCGCGGATGTCGGCGGCAGGGCGCGTTATCGTAGGGCGGCACATGGCGCGCCGGGCGCCGGGCGCGGGGCGCGCGGCCGCTTCGCTGTCAGTCCGACACGGAGCGACGCACCGACCGATCGCATCGCGCGGCACAACGCTCACCGAACTCGCGAATCTAGCCCCAACGAACTTCAAACGATACGCACCATAAACTTACCTTCGCTCGCAACCGCGTCTCACATCAACAAACGCTTGATTGGTAAAACTTACTAATTATTTTCTCTTATAACTTTATCAAGTTTATCGACCCCAAGTTTACTGCCATAACAACCCTTATCCACTTCTTTCGGTTAGTCGCTCCCTCTAATTATTGACTCCCCTAAACTTTTGAAAAATCCAGTCTCTCGATTCGGCCCTTTTACTGCTTCAATATTTTTTTATTACCAGTTACTACGGTCGGAGTCCATTCGTTCGCCTTTCATCGTGATGCTATTCGTCAATAGATATTTCGATGCAATTACGATCACGTTTCCTTCTTTATCTACTTCCGCGAACATTTAATTACACTACTTGGGGACAATTAATTTTTTCTCGATTTCGCGAGCCGGAAATTTGCGCTTTATCGTCGAGGCTGTTGCGGGCGTGAGTCTAAGTTTCCACACGGTTTGCGTCACCGTTATCTGTATCCAGGTCAATTAAGAAGCGCTGAACCATGACACTGCGTTGACATTGTCGTCATAGGTTGTAATAGTGTGAGTTGTGAATGTGGGATTGGTGCGGGATACTGTGGGGGTGCTGAGGACTGCCGGAGTGGTCGCGGTGCATGCTCACGTGAGAGCCGCCTCCGCAGCGGATGTGCACGCCGCTGCCGCCGTGGTGGTTCGTGCAGGCTGGAATGCCAGCTGCTCTTGACCTAACTAGGTAATTAACAATTCTCATTAGTCTAATGCACTAACTACGTTGTTGACACTAGTATTTGTCACCGTCCTTTTTGTGTTAATTACTTTCGTACCTACACACTTTTATCGATATTGTAATCCTGTTATTGTTATTAATGTTATTATTTACCAATACATTGTATGAAAATGCTGAAACAAAAGTAGGTTTCAGTATACAAGGTAGGTATGTAGCTATAACTTATGAGAAAGAGTCTTTCGTGTGTGTGTTTTTTTAACTGTGCCATTGATATAAATGAGTTTTTAATTACAATTGTACCGTTAGGACGATATGTAAGTACATAATTCTCACTGACGCGTCGTTATGTGAGAATTTGTCATTTATAAACGAACCTAATGTAGCTATAACCCTACTAATACTTGGAAATATATTGTAATTTATTAGACAGCCATTATTGGTAGTAACGTATTTTTCTGGAACATTTGGAACCCTTGAAGTGTTTTTCAAGGTTGTGGGTATTGCGAATCGACATGAGCCGAGGTTGGACCTCAAGGCGCTAGTTTAGCTGAACGATTGCAGTTCTTCAAGCAATGAAATTATGTTTACTTGTGGCTGGTATATTTTTTCCCATATAATTAAAAGTCATATCCATATCATAATGTACATGTCATAACTCTTTTTTTCTCTAAAACTATTATTGTTCAGGACCTACAGTTCTACAGGATGAACATTACAAAATTCCTGAAATTTTTACTGTTTTAGAAAAAAAAACAGTTATTTATGACTAGTGAAAGATTGCATTGCCAAACATTGCATTGTAACTTTCAATTGTATGGAAAACAGAAAGACCCGCTCGTGGCGGTTAGAAAACGTCTGTTATTGCTAAATTGGTCACATCCACTACAACAGTAACGACGCAATTTCTTATCAGTCAGTATCTGTATCGTAAGAAAGAGGTCAATTGGTCATAAAACTGGTTTTATGTCAAAACAATACTGTACCAAACTAATAATAACTCCTAAGCTACTAGTTTATTCACACATTAGGTACATTAACAAAAATGCAAAATTTAAAAAGATAGTGATTCATTGTTGTTTTTTGTGCTTTGTGTTTATTAATCGAATTTAATATCTGATTGGATGAAATTATTTAAAACTTGCATTTAAGTACAGTCAAGGTCACCAATATGTATACACCACATAGTCCCAAAAATATGTATACAGACCTTGTTACTGCGACTTTAAGGTTGATGTATACATATTTTTGCAGCTTTGCGCGGATCCATGTCTTTGCCTTTGACTGTACATTCTTCTTCAGCTGTTTGTATTTTCTCTTCTTCTTCTTCTTAAAGTGCCACTCCAATACTGGAGGTTGGCCGTTAGCGTTTTTTTTTGTGTTTTCCACTAATATTGTATTTCTATGTAGTTTTTCAAACTTTTGAAATGGCTATTAAAACAAAGAATTTGTAAATTAAGAGTAAGCATAATGATCAAATTCCAATGTTATTGGAATCAATCTCGAGAATAAATATGACTTTTTAGCCCAACACTTCTGCCATAAGTCATAACGGTGAACATGAAATACAATTTCAACATTTTAAGGACACAACTCCACTAATGGAATGATTGTCTTCCACCTCAACCTTTACCTTGCCTTGCTATTCTACTAACCGAGTGCTTGGCAAGATAACTAGGTAATTTGTTCTATTTTCTAAATAATTAATCAATTATGATCGTCTTTTGAAATTGCAGCTTGATGGATGTCTTGATTTCTGCGACCAAGGTCCCAGAGTGAAATCACACAATTATCAGAGTTACAAGAGTCTCCATCACAGCCTCCATCACTACAGCAAAAGGTGCAAGTTTCGGTCTCTAAATCCAAAATGAAGAAACTACAGTATCTGAATTTTGGTATTCGTAGCGGAGACAAATCCAACAAATCAAATATCATAAAAATCGGTCCAGCCGTTCTTGAGTCATAAATTATGTAACTAACAAGCCTTTGTTTTATATGTATGTTTACTCGTACATAGATAATGTTATATACGAATCTCGACTTCGTCTCAAAACTTATCAACGTAAGATGCAATTATCACGATATTCGGGACTTAATCCCGTAAAATACATTTATATTTAAATTTGAATTTAAATACCTCAACGTCGTAAGATGCAATTTACTAACAGTGTTATGATTCGTTATTTAAAACAATAATGTATTTGCTGGTTGGCATTTAGTAAGTATACATAAACAGGAATCCAACAATAAACATAAACAAAATGAATAATTTGTCACCCAATAAATAAATTGCTTCAACTGTAAAATGCTCTTCCTTTCACAACGATTAACTAAAAATAATTAATTTGCAGCGTACATAATACAGGGATAGTTGAGTCTATGTGACGTGTTGATTCGATTGGTAGTTGGGGTACTTGTGGTGGAGATGTCGCATGAAAACATGCATTTTTCGCATAGACGTAGCTGTCTTACACGTATAGTCGTGTGACATGAGAATGTTATGCCTAAATAGTGAAAAATTTGACGCTTTATCGTACGTAGGTTGTTTACCGGATTTTTTATATAAGTATTGGTATAAATATCCAATTGCGGGCTATGATACATATTATTCGAACATTTCGTTTCAACTGCCTCGCCCGCTAAAATAAAGGCTGATGTAGTCATAGCGTTCGAATCGACGTAGTCTTCTAACATTTACGAGACGTTTATATTCCGAAGGGCGTACCACCCGCGTCGCTGACGCTCGCAGCTCACGGCGAAATCGGAGATACCATGTTGGTGGCAATTCATACTGGAATTACGATAACGTGACTTAAATCAAATTTTCAGGAGGTCTCAGATACAATTTGTTGAGACTGTAGCCGTCTTATCTACTGTATCCACACCACTGACACAAATGTAGCCAAATTCAATTTCCAAAATCAGGCTAAATCAATCCCACAATAACTGTCCCGAATACGAGGGTGGGGTATTAATTTGAAATGACTTGATTTAGAGTATTAACCCGAACTGAATACAAGGAAATAAACTTACGTCTATTTGATAGGAACTCGCTCATAAATATCAAGAGACCTTAATTATTCCACGTCGTCATTTAAAAGCGATGCTCCTTCAAGGTCACGTAGAATTTGAATGTTAATGATTGTTTAGTAATAAGTGGCAATAAGGTTTACTTAGTTTTTGCACATTTGGCTAAGATTACGAAGTATGTGTTTAAGCACGACTTTGCTTTTTTGTGTTTAAAAGAAGCTTCTGTTTAAATGCGAGGTAAGCGGTTTCTTTTAAGTTAGGTAAAGAATACCTCAAACGTACAAAAAGGCTTTGACAAATAATATGAGCTGTAAGTTTGTCTGCTTCAAAGTGTGGTGTACAATGGCAATCTATCTCTTCTCCCCAAGGAGCTGCCCGGACTCGACAACACCTCTCCATATAACTAATTATCCTGACTATCTAGAGGGAATGTGCAATTTTTGTATGTGTAAAACTAAACGTAGCTACTGCTGCACAGACTATATTGCTGTTCATCACACTTCACCCGGTAAGAGTACTGCTATTGGTTGAGATTATTTTATCTGGGCTGCTTGCGTCGTAAAATTGGTGCTGCATCTGCATTACTGCATTAATTTACTTATTTATCAATTTATCACTAACGTTGGATTGTTAGCATCCATTACAGTGAAACGTGTTTATCCTAAAAACAGTTGTTTAAGTAAACTTCCACGGTGACATGTTGCTGTTAAGTCGCTACGTGACTTTTAAACGGTAATTTTCTGTACACGCTGAAAATATCGTTTATGTTCATAATTCATAAAAACCTAAAGAAAGTGATACTCAAGTGTTATTTCTTAATTAAGGGCGTATTGTAAGAATTTCTGATTGGCATTAAAATAGCTGTAAAGAATTGGGTAGATAATTCATAAACCATCATTGAGCTCGACAGCCGCTGTAGCGAGAATAATCTTTCAAGTTCGGAGCGGGTAATCGCTTGGAAAATTTAATATTTCGTAATTCTGATGCCTTTATTTCGCCCTTGTTGCGAGTTATCAAATCAAAGCGCTTAAAGTGAAAGATCTTTGCCTATTAATTTTCCAGACCATCCTGTTTGCTGTTGAGATTAAATGAGAAAAAAAAAATTCCTTGCATTTTCTTCCCCTGGCGCTTCTCAGCGTTTTAGTCAATGAACTGGTTTTAAATATACTCGCGCGGCTTCACGGTTCCATTAGCGCGCACCTAAAGGAGCGTCGGCGTCGGCTCTTGTCCCGTTTCCTCGAACCGGCAACATTTTATCTGGCCGAGTTCAGTGTACCGGTGCCGGCGTAGCGTGTTAACATGTGTGGCGGCCGAGTGGCGAACGCGAACGCCAGCCGGGAGAGGACCACTTTGACGTACTTTGAACGTCAAAAATAATATCACTGACACGTTAAGTTGAGACCTATCATATGTACACGTCTACACAATCTTGTATCCAAATCCATGTAAAGATCATTATTTTCTACTGTCATTTGTTTAAGGTTTCATACATCCGAGAAGACAAAGGAACTCTCGTGTTTATACGGCCTGTCAGACAGGGACAGCAGTCTTTCCGTCGTCGTGGAAATTGGGGACGTAATAGAGAGCTAGATAAACTAATAAAATAACTAAACAAGAAACAAGTAAACGTGCACGTTTTTATTTCTGGGGTTGGGGGAGCAAATAAGAAAAATGTAAAAGTGTATTTCTCTTAGCACATAGTTTCTTTATTCGTAACCATGTATAATGATAAATAAAAAAATAATAATAACAATATTAATAATATTTGTATTGTTGTAATGATAATGAATGATAATTCTATGTAATAATAATCAAGCAATTTAATTGGTTTCTGTTCATTATACATATAATTTTTTGTATGTGATGTTAAAATAAATAGACTAGTTGTCAGAGAACCTTACTACGAAGCTTGAGGGCCTGGGTTCGATCCCCAGTCAGGGATTTAGTAGGGTCATTTCGCCGGTTAGCGACCAGTTAGCTGAGTTGCCCACTTCAGATGAGTAAAAGAAAATGTTATCTACACGCAACATAGTATGTGTTTGTTTAAATTAGTTCCAAGTATAGGGGGCCATTCAAGTATTACGTAAGCGCTTGAGGGGGGCGGGGGGTCTTTGCTTTGCTTATTTTTGATGACATGGTGGGTGGGGGGGTCGATATCGTGATTACGTCAGCAGTTATTATTTTTACAAATATTTTTAAATACAAACAAAGCCTTCTATCAGTGTAAAATTATGATATCTGTACCTAATAAATAAATAAATGTTTTAATTCCTGTGTCAATAAAGTTGGTTTAAAATAATATTATGTGCGTTAAATTCCTCTATCTTAAGCTTGCTAATTGCTGCTCACGAATCAATAAGAAAACAGAATACGTTAAAAGAAAAATGTATATAGGTACCAATGATTACGTAAGCATTGCTGACAAGGGGAAGGGGGGGTAAATAATTGTAAAAAATCTGCTTACGTAATACTTGAATGGCCCCTAGTCTAGTTTGGTTATAAAACAAAACAGAATAGTTTCATCCATAAATTGTGATAAAATGCTGAAAAAGTGAAAATATAGCTAAAACGCCGGTTTGCGACCACTTTTATCAGTTGACGACCACCATTGAGCTGGTTTGCGACCACTATTTTAATATTTAAAATATGCCCATAGAACAATTAAATTTTGATTTAAAAATGTTTTTAATCTTTTCTTTTAATAAAGCATAATTATAGAAGTAATAATTGTTAACAAAAATAAGATGGTAAGTAATCATTTGGTGGTGTGTGTCAGTACACTTTGTTTCTTCTCATTTTTATTTATGACAGTAATCGGATTTATTTCTTAATGAAATAAAAACGGATCACTCACGCATATAAGTAGAGTTTAGCCCGGCACGTTTGAGATTAATTCGTAGTCCTTCCTATGGGAGCGGCTGTGTGGTATATTATATAGGTTATAAAAAATAATTAACTCCAGTAATTTCTAAGCATCTGGTGTACCTTGTTCCATGTAGGTAGATCGGAATTAGGTGACTGGTGATCTGTGAAGATTTTTTTTCCTCTAAGATCATTGGTTACCTGCAAGGGTTATATTTTCGTTGTTGTAACTTAATAATTATTTTCGATGGTTCTGTAAAGTAAATCAGTTCCTCCTAGATCACTGGTTGCCTGCAAGGATTCCATTTTCCTTATAGTCATCATCATCATCATGCCAGCCGAAAGACGTCTGCTGGACATAGGCCTCCCCCAAGGCTCTCCACTCAGACTGGTCTTGTGCTTTCCGCATCCACCGCGGTCCCGCAATCTTTACTAGGTCGTTGCTCCAACTTGTTGAAGGCCTACCGACAGCTCGTCTCGTACAATAAATATTGGTTTTGGCACATTTTTCCAATGTACTTACGTGTAAGTAAGTTTTATGACGTTTTTTTTGGTACCTTTGACACGATGGTGATGAAGTGAATCCCGGAATTCTTTCATGGCTAAATGAACCATTCGCATTAATATATCTTAAGTTTAATATGTTTTGTTGGTTTATATGAGTCGAATACATTTGATGTCATTGGTTTGATAATGAATCCAGGAGATAGCGGAGGTTTATTACTGTATTCTTATTCAGATACTTTTATTCAAAATAAAAAATCATGAATAAATGTAATTGACTAAGAATAAGTTATTTTTATTAAATTTTCTCACGTACAAATTATTCCCGAAGAAATTATTTGAATAACTTTGACAGGAATAAAATCGAAATGATTTTATTCTTACGAATCTTTATTCAAATAATGATTTTATTCTTGAGTGCCCAACACTGCTCTCCATCGCCCTCTGAGTGACTTTGAGCTTCCTTATGAGGCCCATCCTTATAGTAAACTGATGTTTTCGATGGTTATTTGTAAATAAAAACAGTTCCTCTTAGATCACTGGTTACCTGCAAGGAATCCGTTTTCCTTGTTTTAAACTGATATTTTCGATGGTTATCTGCATTGATGTACCAAATAGTGACAGATTCGCCACCTCTTCATCGCGCGCGGACAAGCAATATAGGTGATTAGGTTACTCGGTGACTTAGTCGCCAACAGCCGCCGCGCAGGTGACATCTCGTTGATTCGCCCAGTTCAACCGCTCAAAATGACGTCGTGCACATTTATGAACTGTACAAATAACACAAATAAAAAAGAAAAACAAAGCACAAGGAATCACATTCCATACGTAAGTAAATAATATACTCATTATTTATAAAGAAAACCACGCACTTAAAATTATAATATTATAGCCAAATAATGCAAGGCCGGGAAATTATTTCTCCGCATGATAAATCCCAACCTCTAATAGT
Source organism: Clepsis dumicolana (assembly GCA_963691665.1). NCBI lineage: Eukaryota > Metazoa > Arthropoda > Insecta > Lepidoptera > Tortricidae > Clepsis > Clepsis dumicolana. The sequence goes on along the minus strand of OY829519.1, from coordinate 6,221,968 downwards.
ATGGCCATTTTGTAATTCCTAGTAAACTAAATAAAACTATTACAGAAGCTGGCTATTTTGTATATTTCTACTGATTTTCCAGTTTTTAGATTTACCGATTTAGACTGTCCATTATCTGTCCAATGACGACACTGAATTAGGTACCTTTTTTGTAATTTTTCCATTTTTTTATATTTTTACATTTGAAACAGTTACGAAAGACTTGCCTTCCATTCCACTTGCCACTCTGAGCTTTTTCGTCTTTTATACCTAAAATATTATCAATAGTGGCTCTGAGAGCTGTAGACCTCGTGAGCTATTTTTTTTATCCAAAAAACTATAATTATCGAGCCTGCTTACAAAATTTTACACTGCAGAGGAGAACAGCTGGACGACATTAAGAAAGCATTTTTGTCCCATTTGAAACGTTAATGCTTCGCTCGCTCGGTCAATAAAGAACGACCTGTTATTTTATGTTCGTAAATTAGCAGGTCATTGTTATCATGCGACTACTTGTTATTTTGTGGACGTGAACTAGTAGGTCGGTACGGTAGTCGTACATTATCCAGATGGTATATTTGTCTGTGGTATATTCCCTTGAAGTTTGACATGTCAGTGTAATGACAGCTAATGAGTGAAGGCCGCATTTTGTCAGCGCTAAAGAGGTGCGTGGCCAGTCTTCATGTATAAAAGTCGGTGGTTATCTGTAAAGAAAAACAGTTCCTTCTAGATCACTGGTTGTGGTTGTAACCTAAAATCTTCCGAATAAACCAAAGCTGCACGTTAGTGAAAACGCATCTTACTCAGCCCAGTAGTTTTTAGTTTATACCTAAGGTGACCATTTTCTGTTCGCCACAAAACGGGACAACATGCTACCACAATAATATTTTGTGCAAAAGAGTTTAACCCTTTCAACGCCAACGACGCATACAAAAGTTGTCATCCACACGCCAAGTTGGCATAACGTCAACGCGGACTTAAACCTTAAGCATACGTCCGTAGGTCGCATTTGCACTGCAGCCGGACGCCTATAAGCGTTGGCGGCGTCGTAAGCTCGTCAGCTCATGACGCTTTTAAGCGTCCTTGGCGTTGAAAAGGTTAAAACTATTTTTTTTTATATGAATCAAAGTTTTATTATCTTGCACTAGATTTTTTTGAAAAGTAAATCTGTTTCAATAAAATCGGTGACGATTATCTACACATGGTCTTACAATTAGACTTAGTGTCTTTTACAGGGCAATTTTATCGCTCAAATGCCAAAACGGGACAATTTAGCGCCCCGAAGGCTTATTCGGGGACACCGGGACAGGTTACTGGAAAACGGGACTGTCCCGTCCAAAACGGGACGTATGGTCAGCTTATTTATACCGGACAGAACAGACAAACGAAGAGACGCGGACGGCGACTTTGTTGTTTTACTAGCCGAAGACAAAGAAATTCTTGCAGGTAACCAGTGATCTAGGAGGAACTGGTTTTCTTTACAGACAACCATAAAAAATATCACTTTACTACAAGGACAATGAAATTCTTGCAGATAACCAACTTAGTTATCTTGGAGGAAAAAATCTTCACAGATCGCCAGTAACTAAATCCCGGTTACGTACACGGAACAAGGGAGAGCTTTTTTTAGAGCTTCTTCGGTGTACTGGACAGTCTTTTCTTTTCTTTTATATTGTATCCGATTCTTTTTGGGGCTCTTTCTAAAAAAAAACCGCTAACAGGATAGGGTTCCTAAGCCATTACGAAAAAATCCTGGCATAGATACCTAACTTTAAAGGTATTTTCGTCATACCTATTCGAAACCAGTGTTAGCTGAGCCCTACTCCTAAGCAAACTGTACGCAGCGTGGGGTAATTTTATATCGGTTACTAACATACACAAACATAATAAGTTGGTCAACTGTCACTCGCAAACCTGTAAAGCCTACGTATTCCTTTTAAATTCACTATATGCACTACTACTCGGATTTTTTTCACATTTCCAAACAACAGTTACTCTGGTAGAAGGGGGACACGTGACTCCAACAGAAATGAACACTTCAAAGCAAAATATTTAGCAAACGAACAACTTACGAAAAATGATCTTCAAGCACCCCCATTATTTTTAAAAGACCTATCCAACGATATCCCACACTATGGGGTAGGCGAAAAATCAAAAAAACATCCCCGCTTTACGTGTAGGGGAGGCACCCGAAAAAAAAAGATTTTATCCGAGCACTTTCTCGGCCTAATTAACATGTGTTACAGCTTACCTATGCATAATTACAGCTTTCTAGTACCAATAGTGTCTGAGCTAAGCCGCGGACAGACCGACAGACAGACGGACATGACGAAATTTTAAGGGTTCCGTTTTTGCCATTTTAGCTACGGAACCCAAAAAACGTAGTTGTAATATTTATTTTCTTTTTCTTATTGCGTAAACGGAAAAACAGTCACTTTCAATATTCGTCAAATTATGCCCACATGGATGCTTGCTAAAATTATTATTAAATGGACATTTCAGTAACCTACCAAATTCAAAAAATTACATGTGGTCGCATACTCAATAAACTTACATACTTATTTCGATTTGCGGCCGTTGTTTCTCTCATATTAATTATGGTGGCCGGAAACTAACGTCTTTGTTTCAATTATGTGGGTTTACGACCATCTACTTATGACCCAAAGATTGTAGGTAAATTAAGGAAAGTTCCTTCAAAGAAACTGGTGGTCGCTTACTAAAGAATTGCATCTTTACACTTTTGCAACGCTACACCCCAAATTGTAACAGTACTGTATGAACCATTAGGATCATACTAAGCAAAACAAAATCAGCTGTATGCGTCGGTTTGCGACCATGTGGTCGCAATCCAACGTTTTTCGTAAATGTGCAATTCGGTTACCGACCACTGGATTTTATATTAATATCAAAATAAGACTATATCATTATGAAAACTTAACCATTGCACTAATTGAACTACTAACTTGTGTGTACAACATGAAATAAGTGATGAAATTTGCCTTTGAACACCGCGCGCCGCGCTATTTTTTTGTTTAAATCCCCACACAAAAACACACTACTAAGTATCACGCGAATTGAGTAATTTTTCTTCGACACTGGGTTAAACCATTTGTTTCAAACTGTGTAAAATCTTATTTAATAATCGTTTAAAAATCGCGTAAGATTTTTTTTTGTATATATGTTGCGTCTAGAAATGCTATTATCTTGATTTAAAGAAACTTGAGTCGGCCAAATGGTCGCCTACTGAAGGTGGTCGGGAAAAACCGGCGAAACGACCCTATATGATGTATACGAATTTTTGCTCTCGTGTATTGGATGTTTAACAACTATTCATGTTTATCAGTACTCATAGTAGGTACTAATTTTGTCTAGTTTGGGACTAAGCCAATTGGTGTGTCCCATGATTTTTATAATCAAATCCTGAAAATGCTGAAAAACAAACATTTCACTAGGGCATTCTATTTGTGCGAACAGGGGAATGCGCTAGTAAAATGTATCTCTTCACGAGTTGTATTTTGCTCCGGATGTGATTTACACTGTGATGTTCTTGCTATCCCATTTATGAAATTCTTGACATGTTTATCGTTATGACTTGTTTACTCTCTAGAGTCATTGTCTTCACCAAGATAATAATTAAAATATTAACGGTACTTCCAAAGTTGTTTTATGTATTATTATTCAATACATACGGCTTTAGCGCATTCGACCTTATTTTAAAAACGCCCCGTCAGTGTTCCAAAGTTTATGCAGGATGTTCTTTATCTATTTCTAGGATACATTCTGTAAAAGCATTGGGGTTGGCTGGCTGACAATGTTTACGCCTCTGGCTATATCCACAAACATTCTTTAATGGCCTAAGAAGCCTGGCTTGTTTTAAACGGCACGTTGCATTTTCTTTTAGCAACCAGTGAATTTTCAAAAATAACCGCTATTATTTATTATGGTTCTTGATTTTTGCAGTCTGTAGTATCAATTTCTTGAACTTGGCTTGACACGCTGCCGCGTGTATAGTTACTAAGTTATCTAGAATTTGCCAACACTCAGGTTTAAACCCTTAATTTATTATTTGGTTTTTGGGGTTGACTTGTTAACTTTCTGAGTTGTATAATTTGTTGTTCGTATAGGAATACACAATTGGGGTTGGGCAGGCTAGACCGCAACGAAGGGTAACTGGTAACTTTGAAATTCCGACCCCGGCCTCCCGGCCTAGTCTAGGCTCTACCTGGCAGCTAAATAAACTCAACAACAACTCAACAGAAAATAGCCGTACCCTACGAAAAGATGTACTCTAAATCTAAAGTGATCCTGGCAACTCCTATCAATAACGGTCACATCAGTTGTTCAGTCATTATTTAACCTAATCACTGATTTGTATACATTAATTCTAAATTAAGATAAACATACTAATTCTAAGCAATAATAAGATACCTAAACAATCTTAACATACCTAACTAATGATTTGTTTCTAAACTTTGCTTATCTCCAACTTTATAACCAGTGTTTAGAACATTAACACGAAGTTTTAGGTAGAACTCTGAGTAACTACTTGGTTGGCAACAAGAATAATCTAATCCAAGTATCATCGTGGGGCTAGTTAATTCGTATAGCTCGTAGGCGGCAGTCGTTCGGCATTTCCGCGTTCGTCAGCCTGTCAGCATGGCACACGCCAGCAAGGCCGTGCGAACCTCTTTGTCTTTATGGCGATGTGCGCACGCCTAAAAAATCCGACTCGCGGTTATTCACATGCCACATCTTGTGAGCAATCGCATTAATTAACTTATTCCTTGCCTTTAAATATAACGAACATAGAAATAATAAAGTAGCTTTTTATTCATAAATATTATTGTGGGCGATTTTCCGGTCCCATTTTTATTACAATTTTACTGCAGCCTATATTTTCAGCAGACTGTTACTGGCAATAACAACGGCGGCTCACGAACGTTTCTTAATTAACGAAATTTGTTCTTCCAAAACCGCCGAAGCAATTGAGCCCACTCGAAACAAAGTATTGGTGTACACAATTTAAAATAAAAAGGTAAGCAACTCTAAATCAATTTACAGTGATTGCCTTTATCAGCCGCTTTGCTAGTTGCTCACTCTTCCGTAAATTGGGTAACTATTTTGTTGCAGCATCTCGGCTTGGCTGCAAGCGGTTGCGAAGAAATGCTCTGTGGGATAGCAACCGGACATTAAACAACATTTTGCAATAGCGACTTGTGACAATGTTGGTTGGTTTTACTGAAGTTTCTTGTCACTTTTATTTGAATACTTTCTTTAAGATAAAATATAATCACATTTAAAGTTCTAACTTTTTAATCGATGTATGTACACTGTAGTGCTGTTTGGATTAAAATATGCTCTAGTCTACTAGTAGGTAATTCGTCCAAACGTCTGACTGAACTGTCCTAACGACATGCAATAGACTACTTTCACACGAAAGGTACGTTTGTAGGTAGCCGTATTCAAACATTACGTAACAGTAACAAGATCATTGTTTCATTCTTACCTTCCCTACGGGCATGCGATAATAACATCACCCACCTTTGTTCTCCAGTGGAACAGTGCGTGTAACGTGGATCATGGGCATGTCGTAAAATTAACACGTCTGTCAGCAGTGCCAAGTCATCAGCAACAATCCGCTTTATATCACAAATTTTAGTCTTGCACAGGAAATTTTCTCTAGTTGTAATGTTAGTCTCGATTGGTTATTTATGATTGATTGTCTGCATCTGGTACGTTATACGAAGGAAGCGACCAGATAGCATTGTATTGACCGCAGTCATATGACAGCGGTTTACCGATTGCCTTCTAGGCTTCTAGACTAAGAAATAAACTGTCTCTATCTGTGGATGACTTGATATTTTGCAAACATTTGCACTGTCTGATATTGACATTGAAATCGATCGTGTGATATAACATTGCATTGCAAATACAATCTCTTAATCCACTTAAAACTAATAATGAAAGAGCTTATTCATATGTTCAATATGAATTAGTATCTAGTTGTAGGTTAGCCGGACGCGGCACGCCCCCCCTTAGTGCGTTGAACCGCCGGTTATATTTAACTACGACAACACGTGTGCGCTGACAGTGGCGGTAAATGCAACACACTAAGCTCTCCAGCTTCGAAACCGTTTTAAATCACAAAATACAACTTCTTTCAGTCAAAAAGAGGCTTGTTAGAAATAATACCACAGAGTAAGTCGACCAAACCTCTATGATTGGTCTTTCTTTTTGGTAGAGATTAGCCGGAGATCCCCGCCTGAATCGTTAAACTAATGAGACGTTATATAAAAGCGTACACATTTTTCTGTCGTTAACAAAATAAAATCGATCAATTCTTGAATAAGAATATCTTCTCCCTTTTCAAGTTATTCTGCCTTACAGATGCAGGGTCCCCTTTGCAAATAGTTTAGGTTCCATTGAGGGAACAGTGTTATTATGCAGTTATATAAGGTAACAAGACAGACATTTGATTCAGTACCTGAAAATTTACAATGGCGTTCAGTGAACCCTGCTCGTCGCCCACCCACTCCGTCATTGTGTCGCTGGGGAACAGTTCTCTATTGTCGCTTTCTGAGGCCTATTTTGCGATGCCAATGTCTACAGTCCAAACCTTAAAATTTTAGACGCAGTCCTCCTATCCCGTTCCGTTCGCGACCTAAACTTAATGTTGCTGTCGAGTTTTAAACGATATTGGATACTATCATTATAGTACGCAAAGAGGAAACATTATACAGACGGGCCGGACACAGAGCTAATAGGATTTTCGTTTACGAGCGAACTCAGGTAAGCGCTTCTCAAACACGCAGCGGCATTCATGGTCTGTGGTAACCTGATATTACTTATAACATAACTACTTTGTATCTGATCCTCAGTTTACCACACCATTAAATTTTAGTGTTTCCATATTTTGTTTACAAATTTTTAAAGCCCGTTCGAACCCAAAAACATTGTTCATCGCGCATATTGCAAACCATTTCTTAATTTGTAAACCCATTATCAAATATGTTGCTTTCACAAAAACGCGTTATTGAGTTAAACGATAACTTTATAGAATACCGTGACCGCACAAAAACTACTAACTTCGCTGATAAAATTTCCGCGCTTTTAAAGGGAATTAAAGCAATAACTATGTAGCGAATGTTGTCTGCCAGGTATTAACTGTGGGTACATGTATAGGTTTTCTTTCAATAGTAATATTAACTCGATCAGAATGAAGAGCTACTTTTTTTTTAACAAAAGGACCTTACAATAGATATTTTCATTGCTTTCCTGCTAATAAACCGCTCTATTTAACGATGAATCGACGAGTCTATTTAATAGAACTGAAAAGTTTATGGCTTGTAATGTCAATTAAGCTTTTCTTTCATTTCATCTACAAATTAAGTGATTTGTGTTTTAGAGGTTGCTAAATTATACTCGTTTATAATATTGAATATATTGATTCTACATTTACCTTTTTAAGAAAATGAAAAATTGGTTCTTGATTTTAATATTACATGATGACAGCGAACTGTAAAGATATGGAAGCATAACGCCTATACATCGGCGCACGCAAATATGAAACGACAACACGCACACCTACACGACACTCGCATCTTGCTCATCGAAAATCGCAGCCCGCCAATGAGCGGAGACACACGTCGGCTGCACTCGGCATTTCTCGACAAATTTCGATGGTGGTGGTGATTCCCATATATATATTTACTTATTTAAGAAAGGTTATTCTAGTGTTTTTCATATCCGTGTGGTTTCTATACCACTTCATGATACACAATGGCATATTTTCAAAATATTAAATTACGCAAAACAATATTATTCACAATCGAAACTCCCGTGACATAAGCCCGCTGACTGACAGTTTTGTTTTTAAATTGCTCCATGATCACGGTACCTAGGTGGTGGAGCCACTTTTTGGACTTAGTTACGCATCAATAGATATTATTATTCGTAGAATGATGATAAATCCGATGATGATGATGATGATAAGTCCGCCTTTGTACTCAAATGTTATTGTTGTAACTTGTGTTTTATCCTGTTTTTTGTACAATAAAGTGTTTACTTACTTACTTATAAATATTACTTTAGTAATGACGAAAACAGCGTTATTTTTAACCCCCGACGAAAAAGAGGGGTGTTATAAGTTTGACCTGTGTATCTGTGTGTCTGTGTATCTGTCTGTGGCATCGTAGCTCCCAAACGGATTTACCGATTTGTATGTGGTTTTTTTTTAAATCGAAAGCTAGTTTAATCGAGATGGTTCTTAGCTATGATTCATTAAAATCGGTTAACCCGTTTTTGATATATTGAACTTTGAAATGACGGTGTCGGGGGTTTTCCTACTTTTCTAATTCTTTGCATGTTGAATTTCATACTATGTTTTCATTCATTTTGATGATTACCGCCGTCTCGTTTCCACATTAAATAATTGGTCGAATGGAAGGTATTCGAAGGTATAATACACATTACACACCAGGTGCTATTGGAATTTACAACAAGTGAGTGGGACTGGTTTTTGTCGAGATTTTTTTTCTTGAAAGCCACCGAACGAAGCTTGGAGACAAAACTGCTTCCTGGCATCGGTAAAAACTCTACCGAAACTCGCCGGATCTGGGCACTTGCGAACTAAATGTGTAGGGCGCGGGCTTAGTACCTATATAACACAGTAATCCTGTAAAAGTCTAAGGTACGATTCAGCCTGGGGACCAGAAATGTACCTAACTAATATTCTCGTTCTGCAACATGAAATGGGTGTAAAAGTTAAGCCCCTTTTACTGTTAATACCCAGGAAAACCAAAATGTCTTAACCAATTAGTCAAAAGGTGGCGTGTGCCGTAAGCAAGAATCGATTCAAACGGCTCAAATGTCAGCTTACCAGCTAAGACCGTATACTTCACATGAGGCGTACCTAGGTATACCTACACACTTACAGTTAAATGCCAATAAGTATTAACAATTATTTGATCTTTTTTCTGGAGATAAAATAATCACAATATTATGTGTCATTTAAATGTAATACTCGCCGAATCACAAAGTACCCCATAAACAGATGAAACGTCTGTTTTGCTTTGCTCAATACAGTCTACAATATGTGTATGTACGAGTTGGACGATATTGACAAACTTTCCGACTAGTCGTAAATAAAGTTGCCCTTGATATATTTTTTGTGATTGTTTCGACTTTCACATTTCAAAGACAACTGCCTGCTGTCTTTTTTTTTAAATATATGATTATTTTCATAAATGTTAAAAAAATTATCTTCAAAAACAAGTTAGGTTGCATCGCGAAAAGTAGGACCACGAATTTTGAGAGCGCGTGGTGCGAACTCGGCGCAGCGGCGGTCGGTCGCAGATATTGATCGCAATGCGCGCGCATCGTCTGACCAAGTGTACACAGAAGGTCGGCGGAGCGTTTCGGCTTGCAACAAGAACCAGGGGAACACTTGGCCTGGCCAGAGAGCCATTGACTGTCGAGATTCTTAACAAGATTCTGTAATGTCTTGGATGTCGAACATTGTGTTGTTGAAAAAACGCCGGGAGGCACTTAGGGTTTTCTTCAGATGAGGCATTCACTGACAATCTTTATTTATATTTTCATATGAAGTAAGCTTTTTGTAATTGGCCTCTTAATTATAAAGCGGACTAGATTGATTCGTATTAATACTGTCTTATCGTCGAAACTTTACTAATGTTCGCTTTGGAAAATACCTACATTACCTACAATAGATAGATCAACGTAACTATGAGTTATAAGTCGTAATTTCGTTTTCGTTTGCACCAGTAAAATTCCGTTGTATTCTAATGGGAGCGTTAATCATAGGTCGCGAGCGAGCGATCAGCTGTGGCTGCGGTGGCGTCCCTCTCGGTCCCTCGTGCGGCGCTTATCTGGCGTCCTCCCGTGTGATTAATCGCCCCCCGAATCTTAGATCCTCGCCGCCAACTGACGGAGAAAGCCTCTTCGCTATTCATCTTGCTATTCGTTTGGACGCCTGCAGACGCTTCAGCGGATGCATCAGACAACTTCCATGATAATTTCATTTCAATAATAACTAAAGTTAGTAGAAACTCGAAGTAATTCAGTAACCTGTTCGACGAAATAGGCATTGGACTTTTGCTAAATTGTAATGAATGTCGGGAATTGAATGTAAAATTTTGATTTAAAAGCCAGTGTTATGGGCGTTCCCGATGTCGACGTGCCGAGTACTCCCGGATAGGCCATTAATTTTCATGCGTTTTATTTTGAAGTGAAAAATGTCGCTTCGGAAGCGACCAATTCATGGCGTTTAATTGATGTCACGACAATGACCGCGCTATGAACCTATCAATGGCAATAAAGAGCGTTTGATGTTTGATTGCGGTTATGTCCAACCCAAATTCAGTTTTAATTTTAACTTATGTATTTTTTTTTTTATAATGTCACATTAAAACTGGAATAATATACGCCAAGTAATTGCGTGCCTAATTATTATCCAAGCCACATGAGCCCTAAAAAAGTACTAGTCCTAGAAAAACTGTTTGCCGTTTACGAAGTTGTTAAAAAACCAGTTCCGCAGAAAAAACCATGCGAGTAGCAAAATATATTGTACATAATTGTCTAAGTGGCCATCAAGCGTCCACTGTCAAGTGTCAGCGTAGCTAACCTTGCCCGTTCCTCGCTACAGTATTCTCAATTCACGTCTCGTCTCGCGCCTTGTGGACATTTCACAACTTGACCGTGGTCGGCAAACCAGGTGCTTGGAACGAGATATCCTTCCTTCTGATACATGTTAATTCTCACAGTAACCATTACGTAATCAAGATGCAATTAAAAACTGCGAAGAACGTTTGCACGCTAAATTTGAACTACAAGGCCTGCAACTAAGTTTTACTGCGAGTGCTTTATTATTTCTAAATTATGTAAATGGCTCAGGTAACAATATTAAAGAGAGTCATTATTTAAATGCAGTTCTGGTGCTATGAAAATGTGGTACTTTGAAAATTGCATTGAAAATTTTATTAGATGTTCCCTGACTACACTACTGCCGCGATACGTCGGCAATATCGATGATATTGCCATGTCGCTCCCAGAATATTACTCATGTCATATTTCCAGCATAAAACCTGCTTACCGAGAGATCACGATCAGCCAAATAATATTCTATTCTAGTTGCGTTTATTCGATTATGACAAAGTTCTTTTCTTATTATCCTCACTTAAATACATTGACAAGATTAAAACAAAACTGAATATAAAACGTGTTTCTGTTGTGCAATAGAAACAACTTTAATAAAATGTTTGTGGCACTCGTTAGACCTTTGCCCTAAAATTAAAATCTGCATTTTATCTCTGACCCAATCAACTCACTTTTGAATAAGATTCATAGAATCAAAAGCAGCTAGATTTTGTATGACATAAAAGCGATAAGACCGCCTATTGTCTACCAAAGCTGTTTTCTGTAATCTCCTTGTACTGTTTTGTGGTTTTCAATAAATAATATTTGTATTGTAGTATTGTATTGTATAAGTTTTGTTTTAATACACCACATGATACAGTGGTGTTTGGAAAGCTTTTATAATTTTCCCTCTATATTTAGGGTGTGGATTAAACTACTCATAATGTATATAAAGAGACTAGGGTCACGTCACGGAAAGGACGCAGGTGGTGGTAATGCTTCGCGTAACCGCCTACCTGTTGTATTTAATTGCTCAAGGATGACATACACGTTTAGAGAACAGGAAGGTTTTCTTAAAACATTTTTGCTTCCGTATACGTTATGGTCTTTTGGTGTTCCGAATATGTAAAATTGTATTCAATTTGGAGTTTTTAAAATTTTTTTTTTTTTTTCAATATCTGCAGGAAACGTCAAGCAAGCCGTTCACCAAGTGATTGAGCAAGTCTAGGTAGGTCATCCCTGTTAATTTTTTTGACGGTTCATTATCTGAAACGCTGTGTAGAAAGTGCGTTCAACCTTTTTCATACTTGAAGGTATTTAAGCTTAATATATTCCAACATAATGATTAAGACGTAAACCCCTTCGAGACAACGGTAAAATGGGAAAGTAGCACTTGAAATGTCGGAGATTGGAACGTTATGTTAGAGAGAACGTGACGATAACTGCGACACCTGTCTCGATGCCGGTGACTAACGGCCTTGAACATCACGAATGCATTGAAATGCGCATTATCGCTCTTTCTCTACAGATGTAGAAGCAGATGCTTTGACCTGCAGGACTGCAAGCATTAAGGTCGCAGTTGGGGGGAAATTTGGATCACGATGATACGATCATTTCATTCCTTCGCACGGAATAGGCAAAGAAATGCAAACAAAGCCTATAGTCATGAAAAATCGAAGCAAAAGGCGTCAATTATATTTAAATGCAAATTTGGACATTGTTATTGGAGTGCCCGACCTTTTGACTACTAAAAGGGGTGTCGGACATAACAAGTCGGAGTCACCTATTGTGAATTTAGATTAATTACACGGACAGTAACATGGGTTCTTAATGAGAAAACCGATTAAAAACAAGCTATTTGTTTTTCTCGAATAAGTACTTAAATCGTTGCGGGTAGTAGGACCTTGTGCAAGGTCCGTCCGGATCGCTACCATCATCTTACTCGCTATTCCTGCGGCTAAGCAGCAACGCTTGCACAGTTGTGTTTTGATGTGGATAATATAATAGCCCAAGCACAAGAGGCTTTTTATCTTAGCCCTCAGAGTTGACAACGCACCTGTAACCACTCATCAGGTGGACCATTTACTCGTTTCAGCATATCATAATACTTACATGAAATTGCGTACTGAAAGTCTCGCTTTAACTCTCACTACACGTTTCCTTATCTTTTCAGAAGAATCACGACACTCTGCTTTCCTTCAAATTTGTGACTACAGTTTAACAAAATGAAGCGATAAAACTGCAAAAACCTTTCGTCTTTACTGTCATTAAGTTCATAATTTGACGCGCAATAGACGCGTAAATAAAATATATTAGCAACACTTGAACATATACTGCCTTTTATAGCATACCGTGCGTAGATCTCTTATGTAGAAAACGCTATCGATGATACAAAAATCTAACGGAGCACAGCGCGTGGGGGAAATGGACCGAGAGCTTGCGCACGCGCACCGATATCGTCGCCCGTCCCAGTTGGTTTCGGCGCGCTGCTCTGTGCACGTGGCTTGATAACATTTGCTTCGTGCTACGAACGAGTTAGTAATTATGTGCATTGTGTGGAACTTGAATATACATCGGCTGCAGTGACTCCGGTGTCGTACCTACATGGAATCTTTACTTTGCCGTCTCTTGTGTCTCTCCATTTAAGGTGAATATTTTTCTGTTCGTTGTTACATGCGATGTATTTGTATTGCTTATAATCAAACGATTTGTTTGTTCGACGATACCTGCAATTAATCTGATAGTATTAATGAGTTTGGTATGTGTTCCGTCAGTAGTTTGCTTCTGTGTAGCTGTCTTACGAGCTGTAGGTATAATATTTAATGAACATTAGTTGTGAGATCCTGTAATTGGCTTCAATGTTACTATAGAAATAACCTACTCTGTAATTTGTAGCTGTTGGTTCTCTGAAAATAAATAAATAAATAAGTAAACATACCTGTATGCCGTGTGAGGTATAACATAGAATAGGGCATACCTACGTGGAAAATGTTGAGAAATATGAATAATCGATTGTGGTATTTTATCGATAGAACTAATATGCATGTGTTGATAATCAAATGGTTGATTGTTGGATTAAGCAAACTCTATGTAAACAGGTTATTACTATTAGGTCAAACCTATAGCGTATAAAAAAAAAATACTACATAAATGATGTGCATCTTTATTTAAAAAAAGTCACCCAAATCCATTCCAATTTATACCAAAGTTTCTCTGTTTTAGTTATTTTGCTAGTTTCAGTCTCGCGTTTGATAGGTTCGATCATATTCTTGATTACCTATACGCTCTCTTTTATAAGTTGTCGTTTTGTATTCGGTTCATACGGAAACATTTTCCGGTCTCGGTTGAACGGTCATTCAGCAGTGATCTAATAGCAGCCTTGATGTGTTTATTTTACCTTGGAATTTGTCATGTATACATCATTTATAAAAACGCGATTTTAAATATTTCCTATTTGTTTACTCCCCTAGAGTTTCCTTGAATTTTAATACCTCAGACGAGATATTACGGAATCAAAGCGCGGCGGATAGAGCAAAACTTCTAGTAACATCTAACACGATCGATATTATTGACTAAATGGTTCAAAACAGGAATGCATTTTCTTGATAAGCAGTAAGTTATCAAGACCAGACAACTACAAGTAAATAGATCGTTAGAGACAGCGATAGCTCTGACCCATGGACACAGTACAAACAATAATATGGAACATTTACTTACCACATTTACCATTTACTTAATAAATAACCATTAGCGTAGCAGGCATCGTTGCTTCGGTCGCTAGTTCGTGCATACCTAGTTACATACTCGTATAATACAATACAATACAAAACTCTGTCTTCTTTTTAAGCAATTTTTTTTTTAGTTTTCGTGACCCCCGCTAAAAGACGCGCCGATCTTTGCAATCTCGTTTTCTATCGAAGACAATCTTTTGTGTCTATGTTTTCTATTGAATGACCTTGAATATATTCAATAAGCGAACAGTTTTCAGTTTCACATGAGTTGTGGTATTGACGTTTTGGTAAATAAGTAGGTACGTACTTTATCCTATCTCGCCTCTCACTCGTTTCGTATGTCCTCGCGATTATGTCAAGTACGCTTAATTTATTATTCGCTATGTGCAATCTCAGAGTATGATTGAGATGTAACATTAAACATTTTATTTATCATTTAAAATCATTTAAATTTCGTCGAAGTCTTGCACACGTGTGAAGGTTCAAATTTGCATTTCAATAAAGTGAGCGTCTCGTGCAATGACGTTTAAACATTTTTATAGGCAGTCGCCTGCTAAAAGTGGTAAGCCTTGGTAGTTTCGCGTAGGGCAGAGGCATGTTTCAGTCGGTCGTCGGTTCGCGCAAATGTTTATCTTGGCGACAATTTGCTGGACGATTTGTATATGTATACCTTTTCATCCATCAGAATATTTTACATCACAGTATTTAGGCTAATTCACCGTTTGTTGGTACAAAAAACCGGCTAGTAGCGTCGTGTTCATTAAGCAGGCACGTCGATGTCATAATAAACGAGTAGCGTCTTCACAACATAAGATGTTTCAGGTAATGAGGACACGTACTACGCTTTGACAAGGAACAAATACCGGGCTGCGTTGACGGCATCCGAAAGATTTCGCTCTACCTACGTGTTATATTCGAGCGATCTTACTCTTATTTGTCACCTTTGAGGAAATTATGTTAGGTTATCAAAAACCTGACATTCGAAAGCGAACTAAGTAGTCATAATCATAATATCAGCCGAAAGACGTCCACTGCTGGACATAGGGCTCCCCCAAGGTTCTCCACTCAGACCGGTCTTGTGCAACTAAATAGTGTTTTATTAAAATATAAAGACGAATATTTCTTTTATTAAAAAATTTGAAATATTCTCTTAAGATAACTTTATAATAATGACCATTCAGTAGGTACAGGTGGTTGAGAAATAATTTATGCACGATGTACGCAAGACTTGCGCCCGTGAAGACCCAAGTTTACTGACTCGGGATTAACGTCGCTCCGGACTCTCGCATTATGCTTGCTCAATCTTGCATGGTTTTAAATTTGTTAATTCGGAAGTTAGTAACATACGGTTTTAGACCTATTACTCTCATCCAAGTTTAACTAACAGTCGCCTAAGTAGACATAACCATAAAAATAAACATGACTTAAGGCATGCTTAAGGCCAATATTTTATTCAAACTGCTTAAATAAAACATTCACCTATGTTTTACAAATAAAACACTTATGAGTTACATAACGTGAACTTGGTTCTTAGCATTATATGCCAGCAAAGTCACGCAATGCCACCTACATGTAGGTATGTATTTTTGTGGTCGTACAGCACAATAATATATTTCAAATAGCTTAGATCTCAGCTAACTCAGTAAACTAGAATAAAATAATGGTATTTTTCCCCCAACAGCGAGTTTTAGATTGATTATTTGAGAAGTGAAGATACTATCGCTTCTGCTATATCGGAAATGAGATCTCTGCTCAGTAAACATCAAACGAATGACGTAATCGACATCAATTTTATATTCTGAACTTCTGATACGTTGCCTCCGTATCACTAGCCTGACTCTTTCCGCTGGGTTGTCTATCAAAGTTATTAGTTAGGTCTTTTATAAGCATACTATTTCATGATATAACAAATTAAACAAAAACACTTATTGATTGGAAGCCGTGATAGCCTAGTGGTTTGACCTATGGTCTCTCAAGCAGTGTCGTGGGTTCAAATCCCGGCTCGCACCTCTGAGATTTTCGGAATTTATGTGCGGAATTACGTTTGTAATTTATCATGAGCTTTTCGGTGAAGGAAAACATCGTGAGGAAACCTGCACACATCTGCGAAGCAATTCAATGATGTGTCTGAAGTTCCCAATCCGCACTGGACCCGCGTGGGAACTATAGCCCAAGCCCTCTTATTCTGAGAGGAGGCCTGTGCCCAGCAGTGGGACGTAAAAAAGGCTGGTGATGTGATGTGACTTATTGATTAACCCTGTTATTCATAAACCTATATTAACTAAAATGCCGTTAAAGTTCGTTTGTCCTTTTTAACCGACTTCAAAAAAAGTAGGAGGTTCTACGTTCCACTGTATGTTTTTTTTATGTATGTACATCGATTACTCCGTCAATTGTAGACCGATTTTTTTTTTTTTTTGAAAGGGTATACTCCTGAGGTGGTCCCATTGTCACCAAGTCATGATCTGATAATGGGATCCCAGGGAAATCGAGGGCAACCCTCAAATTTTACAGGCACGTACTATGTGTTTCATATATTTTCTAAGGTTATTCAAGTATTCGCGTCTGGTAGTCATCATCTCATGATGATGAGCTGATGATCGAAGGTACAACTCCTTAGCGGTTAGGAGTTGGAGGATAATTCTAAAAATGTTAAATCCTTATTCGAAAGGGTATACTCCTGAGGTGGTCCCACTGTCAGCAAGTCATGATCTGATGATGGGATCTCAGGGAAATCGAGGGCAACCCTCAAATTTTATAGGCACGTATCATGTGTTTCATATATTTTCTAAGGCTATTCAAGTATTTGCGTCCTGTAGTCATCATCTTATGTTGATGAGCTGATGATGGAAGGTACAACTCCTTAACGGTTAGGAGTTGGAGGATAATTCTGAAAATATTAAATCAACGTAAAATTGTGAAATAAAAATCTTTTAACAAAAAAGTAAAACCGCCTTCAAAAACAAACCTTAGTAAAAAAACTTAAAATAATCCTGTAAAATAATGATAAATAAATAAAATAAAATGCGTTTATTTCGGACAACAGAAACTAAAGCCTAAAGTTTTATGGCCTAGCACAAAGCAGCAGAAATATGAAGTCGGTGCTTCATTCAAAGACTATTCCGCTCGCACCGCTCCGATTTCATATTTCTGCTGCTTAGTGCTAGGCCATAAAACTTTAGGCTTTAGTTTCTGTTGTCCGAAATAAACGCATTTTATTTTATTTATTTATCATTATTTTAGAGGATTATTTTACGTTTTTTTTCTAAGGGTTTTTTTTAAAGCGGTTTTTTGTCATATTGACATTTCCATTAGTAAGCAGAGGATCAAACCTATTTTAGCTAATAGAGGCTTGAGTGACGTTTATGAATAAGGCCATAAGTATATAAGGATTTGGTTCTACTTTACTGGACTTTATCGAGGAACGCACGCACGCAAAAGAAACTCAAAGTTGAGGATATTTTATATGCCATCGTTAGTATTGATGTCTCACTCAGTGGCATAGAAACGGCACGTTAAACAACGGCAATTCTACCTGCTTTTACGTTATATGTGTCTTCTTAATAACATTGTACATATCTTATGTTTACTAAACATATGAGTATGTTATGTACCGTAAAGCAGACTTTTATTAATGGATTTGTGAAACTCACATATTCACATTTCATTGCGGTTTCACAGACATCAAAGGAGCTGTGAGCCGAAAATTTATGTACCTTTTTATCTAGGTACCGGCACAGTAGCGAGCTTTCATTTTGCTGAAAAGCGCAATTTTCCCATTCAGTATGGCTGCCTAGTGAAATCGTTATCGTCCGTTCACTGCGGCGTCGCCCATTTTCTAATGGCGGATTCGCGTGTAGCTAGCTTTTTATTAAATGTCTAGCCTAACCTTCTACGAAAGTTCTGCGATTAGTTTACTGTTTCAGCCAATATCATATGTTTAATCATTTATGTTAATTAACCAAACCAAATTTCTTGTTACAGGTACGCAACGAAACATGTTTCTGGTGTCAAAGGAGCGGTTAAAATATAAAGTAATCAGAGGAATCTTAAGTATTAGAGTCAGAAATCATTAGAGGCACGATTAATTTACCACTCCATCATAAGAAGGTAAGCTGTCGTTGTCTACATTTCCGTTCTTGAATTTGAAGTAAGTAGGTAATACTTACAAAAACTAAAAAAAGCAGCCATGGCAATGAAAATCAAGAAAGCCAGCTTGATACAGTATGTATGTCAATGACATAGGATCTATCTGCTGAAGCAGATTAACAAAATTGAACACATCTTTTTAAAATATCAGTGGAAACATTAATTGCGGCTAGGCTAAATAGTAAGCCGCGGTCTTCATCCTCTCCACCCCATATACTTCAATCAGTTAGTTAATAGCACTGGCTAATGCAGACACATAAATTTTTGAGTGCTCGCGCAATATCTATGGACATGATATTCGCGATAGGCTATCGATTCAGGTCGATTTATCGACGTATGAAAATATCGGTCCACGTTTCCACGGGCGGCGTCGGATCTCCCAGGCGCTGCTTATTATCTGCTTTGAACCGCGTCATCGCTCGCGATTGCATTCGCCCCTATTAATAATTAATCATGAATATAACATCCGAAAGGAAACCTTTTATCGAATTATCCGTGTTTATTGTTGCTATCGATGTGTGCCATCTCTGCTATTCAATCGTATTTGCGATGACATATTGTGATACAAGTCAGTGGTAATCCAACTCACATTCTTGATTAGTACGTCGATCGATTTGAATCGATTGTTCCACTCATATGCAGCACAACGAATACGGTCAACATTTTACACGTAGTAACATAAGATGAATATTTCAAAACGTTGTGTTTTTCTAATGAAAATAATATCATCTTTTTATTAAGTTCAATCGGACTGTTTCGACAAAGACAATATTTTTCTCCAATAAACAATATTATCGAAATCATCGCTAGCCAGAGCTACCTAGTAAAATTGATAATTGTTAAATATTAATAGGGCAGATAAGTAAATCATTATTTGGTTTTATTGAAGCACTTGGTTGTCTAAACTAAAACGTTATAGTGATTAGAGGCTTCCTGACATGAAATATGTCAGACGAGTATAGCCCTTCATGTTTCCGACTAATCCGTTGTCCTTCCTCTGGGAGCACACGCAACGAAACAAAAACGAATGTTGTTGATCTTAACTTATAGTCAAGAGCATTTAGTTTCCTTTGTACATTTTAACATTTGAGGTTTAATTTAACATTTTTGTGATTAGTATTTTCAATCTCTTGTTTATCCAGAGGCAGGTAGGTATTAAGAATTCACAAACAGGGAGCATCCTGTTTGTGCTGGTCAACATATTGTTATTTATATTATAAGCGTTCTTATTTGTCCCAACTAGGTGACTATGGTTGAGTCCGCTGTTACTCTACATAATAAGTGGTTTCAAGTACCGAGAACGTGCAAGCATAACATGTAGGTACTTACCTCTTTCAATATTTAAGTATTTTGTTCGGCCTTTGATTTAAATATTAATTTCACCAGTTTCACCATTATTGTGTAAGTGTTTAGATAATGTAACTCAAGGGTTTTTCTAAAGCTTTACGACAGATTTCTACCGTGTTTGCTTAGCGTAGTTTCTTCAGTGGTCTAGTTATTTACCAAGTTTCCTGAGGACTATACTAAAAAAAGTGATTCTTATTTGACAAGTAATGAAAGTGAAAGTCATTTCTATTACAGCAACGTTACTCTTTCCAACACGTTAATGGACAGCTCGGGGGAGATTTTCTTATTAAAAAAATTTAAGTCGTTGTCTTTTGCGCTCCGTTTCAAACTTGGTGCACAATAAACTAAATTACCCGGAGAACAAACGGGGAGCGAGGCAACAATGATATTTTGGTAGCTAAGAAAAAAGGAGGGTCATTCGGGACCCGGTGGGAATACTCTTCCCGCCCCGTCGTGTGCGAGCCGAAAACTCGGAAGCGCTCAGGATGCTCCTATTAAACGCTATTTACATCGTCACGCGAATGTAAAACAGCAACGATAAACATAAATGTCTAAACAAATAACCATTTGATAATACTCGTAGCATGCATTGCAATATCTTGTTTTATTATGTCTGCGTCGCGGTTTGTATAACTATATATATGTATGTAGCCGAAGGGGATAAACAGGCCTGTAGATTGGACGATGTTAAATGTCTGAAATAAAAAAATGTGTATGATTAAAATTATCAATAAGTAGTCAGTATTGTTCCACAAACAAGCTCCTTTTTGAAGTCATACAATGTAGAGCAAAATTAAAGCGTGGTTCGTCAGTCAAAGTGTCAAATTCAGAAATGTAGCTTACTTTGTTGCGTCCAGCGACAGCGTATAATCCTAATTAATTATCAATGTGTATGCGTGGAAGAATCATAATAAATGTTATTCTGAAATCGAGGATGCGGGTGATGCCGATATTATGTACATATATGTTATCACTGACAGATCATGCAAAGCCAGTGACACTTTATCGTCGGGAATATTGTGTAGTAAGTATTAATTTTAAAATTCACAATTACATATTATGGGTTAAATCTTGTTCGTTTTAGTTGTTGGCAACGCGTCGGGGAGTAATTGCAACAAAGGGCCGTTTGGCTACAAAATCGACTCGGTTAATTGTAGGAGCACGAGCATTGGTGAAAGTCGGCCGAGCCTTCGGAAATGACTCATGTTTAAACAAACAATATTCACATGTAAATTAGGACGTGTACCTACATAACCTGACTTTTAAAAGTTTCTCTTCAGTTTTGAAAGACCTGCGATTCCAATTACCAGCAAAAAACATTGGCCAATTCTAATGCTGAATAGGTATAACATTTTAGTTGTTATGAAATAAAAACAGCTGCCAATTAAATTGAACTACCGCTCTACCTGGCTTAAACTGAAACAATTTGCTGAAGTTTGTTTTGTGGCATCAGTTTAATTAAAATGAATGTTTACCTTCTGCAAAATCCTTATCAATAGTCAAACATGTGTCAATGAGAATAATTGACTATGTTTATTCATTTAATGTACCTAGAGCGTTTTTGCTTTGTAGAGTAGGTACATATTTCAAATACTTAGAATATTTTATGTACCTTATGGTGTCCCACCTGTTTTATTCCGCCGCTAAAGATCAGACAGGACGCGTTTAAGACGTGGGGGGAGGCCCTGTGGCCAGTAGTGAGACACTTCGCCAGGCTAATAAATAGTAATAATTGTACAGTCAGCGTCATATATATGGTGACATCCATAACATAAAACGTATGGTGTGCCGAAGTATTTGAGCACTTTGGATGTCACCATATATATGACCCTGACTGTACTGTGTTGTGGTGTCCATTAAAGAATATTTGTGTTAGATTGTATACCTACAATGTTTAACTTACACACATTTAAAAGTCTTATCTTGAAAATCAAATGTAACCTCATCTAACCACCATTAAACCGGCTGCTGTCTGTAGTGTTGTTTTGTGGTGAAGCAACGAGTATGTTTTGACGGGGATCGAGCCTGTCGGTAGAGCGGGCCGGGTGTCTTGTAGGGCTTTTGCGGCATAGCAGAGTCGCTGCGATCCCTGCCCCTCCCTTGCAGCCGCGGCGCGGACCTGCCTGCGCGTGCGCCGCGATGCGCACCTCCGCTTCACCGCGCCGCGGAAACGGCAGGTAGCTTGCGCTCCGCCGGCCGATTGTGGCTCAGTGCGCGCGTTCTCTCGCCGCCAGTGGTAGTGTCCGTGGTGCCTCGACGTACGTGCGCGATCGTGAGCATGGTGTCAATGCCTCGCTGGTGAAGTGGTCTCCGAAGTGTACTAACCAACAGACGACATGTCCTGTGACAGGAGAAAAAAGGGCGCACGTTACCTCGACCTGCGGTGAGTTGTCATCGCCGCCTCGTGCTTCCTGTCACTGCTCGCGATCGCAACTCACGAACGACCACCGATCCTTTGTTGAATCCTTACTTCGAGTGAAGTGATGTGTCTGTCTCTTTTCATCGCGCTCTACCTGCCGTGCCGATCCGACAGATGCTGTGTTGTGTTGTGTCTTTAGTGATTATGACGAAGATACATTCTATCATAATTATTACTGTTGTGCCATTACAAGTAGTTAGAGATGCTGCAAGTGACAATTTAATAGACCTATTAAAGCGATAAGGATAAGGATTGTATTGGAGGCTTTAGGTACCACGTTTTGTAAGAATTGTTAGTCTGTTACGTTAACATTTCAAGTACAAAGTCATTAGTGTAGTGACCTTGACAGACTAAAGTTACGAAACCAGCGAGCCGTACACGTAATGTCTACTAGCTATAGTGACGGTCACGATTTTCTCTTTAAGCTTTACAAGAAACATTAAAACTTAAAATAGAGAACCTGTCTGATTTTGTCGCTGTTAACACAAGACGACAATTTCAAAAAAGACATTCGTATTTTCCAAGTGGATAAAATGAAGTCTGAATGGATTAATTATCCACGGCAATGAATTGTCACGCGTTCTTTCTGAAGGAATGCAGGCGGTAGGGCAAGAGTGGCACGGCTCAGGCGCAAATGTGGGGCGCAGGCTCACTCCCCGCCTCACCTCCCGGCCTTGAAAGGCTCTTGACCAGACCAACGCCGCCGATGTCGTATTTATTGCAACCTCCACGATCCGTACTGGCGAGGTTATTGACGCTTCGTAGCGCACCCTCAGACCTCACTCGACATTCATATCCTTTTGTATGGGAACTTAACCATCAAGGGCGCCTCTATACTCCACCACGCTAACGCTAATGCCCGCCTTCTCCTTGGAGCAATTGTTCTCACGCCGATCTTTATAATGAATAGCTACAATAGCTACTTATTACGTCATTGCTAAATGAATTTCCGCCTTTAAATTTCGTTAACGATGTGAGTCACGCAACTTACATGTTTTATAATAGTTCTACGTTAGAAACATGATGTATGTAAGTATATGAAACAAAACGAACGCTAGGAGCGTTGTCCTCTCTGGTCAAAACATGTAGGTACCTACTTGTGAAACAACACATTACATAGAGCAAGCGAGTTTATTGTCAGTGTAGCGAGAGACATCTATAAATAAATACACGCGTCAACGCGAGCATGGGCAGGATCGACGCCCAGCCAATCCTAGGTGAAGGTCGACTATCTGTAGTTCTTCGCCCCCAGCAGACAAGCTCTCATTCACGAACTAATAAATTCATTATGCTCAGCTTATAAGTTTTAGCGCTCATTTATTTGGTTTAACTTTAGTTCGTGCTACTTGCATATTAATGCCAATTCAGTATCATTGCCTAGTACTCGACAAATCTCATCAAACATTTTCGTAATTAGATCACTGCGAACACGGCTTATTGTATCAACAACAATTCAGTTGTAACAATTGTTTACTATAATAATAGGTGTTATTATTTTCATAATATTAGTTTGTTAGTTACCTGCCTCAATTGTTATGCGCATAAAAAGTTGAATCAGCTGTCTGCGTAACATATGGCGCCGCGACTACACTTCATGCTGCGAATGAGGCCGGCATATGTTACAGCTACAGCTTTCACTCCCTACAATACGATCCATACGCAAATCTACGTATATAAATTACACTTACACTAAGAGAAAAGGTGACAAACAAAATGTGTTATTGTGATTAGTTCTACCCAGCCAAGCATGAATAGATTAACAACAGAAACCTATTTAAATAAAAAGCGACACATACACACAAACATGCTATTTGCTTCGCGATGTTGTAAATCAAGATAATCTTGAATTTATGCCTGTAGAATCTGGTTCAATAGGTAGGTACTTATTTTTCAAAACGTAAGTTGTACGAGGGCTGTTTGATAAGTACCCGTTTATGGAAAAAAAAACATTTTTTTTTTATATATATGCGTTTATTTTTCTACGTAGTCACCTTTTAACTCATTTGTTCCACCTATACTCAAGCTTCAATAAACCATCCAAAAAGTATGATTTTGAAAAGTCATTAAAATAGGCCTCTGTGGCGGCAATGACTTCGTCATTTGATCCAAATCGCTTGCCACCGAGCCATTTTTTTAGGTTGGGAAACAAAAAGAAATCGCACGGGGCCAAATCTGGAAAATACGGGGGGTGAGACAATAGTTCGTAGCGTAACTGTGCTAATTTAGCTGTCACAACTCTGGGCGAATGAGCCGGGGCGTTGTCGTGATGAAACAGTACTTTTTTCTTTTTTAAATGGGGTCGTTGGTCCTTCAACACGGCGTCAAATTCATCCAATAAATTGGCATAGTGCTGCCCTGTTATTGTTTTTCCCTTTTTTAAATAGTCAATATGTATAATACCCTGCGAATCCCAAAAAACAGTCGCCATGACCTTTCCAGCCGATGGGACGGTTTTTGCTTTCTTTGGAGCAGGTTCACCCGGTAAAATCCACTGCTTCGACTGCTCTTTCATTTCCGGGGTGTAGTGGTGGACCCACGTTTCATCCACGGTCACGAAACGACGCAGAAACTCCTTCGGGTTACGTTTGAACACGGCCAAACACTGCTCCGAAGTAGTCAGTCTGTTCCGTTTTTGCTCCTCCGTGAGTAAACGCGGCACCCACCTCGCCGATACTTTCTTCATACCCAATTTTTCTTCTAATATGTGTTGTACCCTCTCGATTGAAACGTTTACAGCATCAACGATTTCTCGAAGTTTAATTCGGCGGTCGGCTAAAACGATATTTTCAATTTTCTTAACCATATCGTCTGTAGTCACCTCAACTGGCCGGCCTGGGCGATCCTCATCAAAGACGGTTGTTCTCCCCCGCTTAAACTCGTTATACCAATATCTGACGGTTGTCATAGAAGGAGCACATTCATGGTAAACCGCTTGCATTCTTACTTTTATTTCATCACATGGTTTTCCTTCCGAAAATAAGAATCTAATTACAGACCGATACTGTTCTTTCTCCATTTTAACAATTTTAAGTTCACGCCTTCACTGGATCGTTGTCAAATGAGAAAAAAAAAAAACAAAATAATGCAATTTTTTTTAATTATCCCGCCTCTGAAAAATGGCTTAAAAAGGTGGTATACTTATTTGCGGCAAGTGATATAAATATATTTAGAAAACGGGTACTTATCAAACAGCCCTCGTATGTACCAGAAAACACCGTATTTTTGAAGCAAACCAAAGCTCCCGTACAGATGGCCTGTTTAAAGCTGGGGTAGTTTTTGCCCACAGCAGCTGGTAACCCCACGAGTGACTCACGTCCTGTCTGTCTGTGCCCCACTGTGGTACGGGGTGCGTGTCAATGACCCCACGCGCAGCCCCGTGCCTAACATATACACCACATACAAATTATCCATTGCTCTTTATGTTCTATTATTTATAGCGAATTCATTTAATTCAACCCTGCTTTATTATTTTGCACGCTCCCGAATTATCCGTTTAGTTCGGGAGACTTCGTCACATTTAACGTTGATGTATTGTTCTTACTTATTGATAAGTATAAAGAGTTAGTTCATGTATACGCCGATCACCCTTAGTGAAGTTTTATGTGAATAAATAATGCGTTATGTTGAACTCTAAATAAGCTATGACCATTGTCTGCCACGTCTCTCGTTAAACATCTTGAGTCTTGATCAAAAACACCATAAAAGATCGTGCTTCACTGACCGGTATTCTAACCTGGTGTCAAAGTTTAGGATTGCCTTAAATTAATTATATAGTAAATTTATTTTACATCCGCATTATATACCGTGTAACTTCGTGCTATAGTTTGACTCGAAAGTATCTTGCAAACGTTACAGGCATTGTGAAAAAAGCTTTTACAATGCCTTTGCAACGACTGTATCTCCTTCAAGATAGACCGCGGAAGTGTTAGTCACTGTCGTCACGTCCCGCCGATGCGATTTGCCTATAGCAAATATGTTCTGTAAACCCTGCTCAGTGCCGTATGTTCATGATTTCCTAATCAGGTAAGTAGACAAAAAAAAATTTCAGTGCTTATTGCCAAAGGCATTATAGCGCTATGGTGTCAGATGTGATGCTTTTGTGGGCGACTTATCATTGGTATGATTTTTTCGAGAGTAGGTATCAAGATTTTGCATTCAGTTCTATCTGTCCGAGTTATTTTCCATGAAGCTTGCGTTTCTGCGCAATCACAACTGATGATAAGTGAATATGGGGTCTAAACTGAAACACATGTACCTATACATTATATTATTATCATCTGTGTCCTCACAGCTTCGCTTGTCAAGAAGTTTTATCATGGTCAGATGGTAAGTCGCTGACATACTTTAGCAATTGAATCAAAGATTTCGCGTTAGAATCCGTATGCCTATAAGCGTTGGAATAGGCGTAGAAGAACAACCTATCCGTAACAACTCCTTCAACAACCTCTATTACTTTTTAGCTCATGATCAACACAAGATGCTGTAATTATACTTTATACTGAAATAGACATTTCCGCAATTTTATCATTATCATTGTTGACATAACTTTCATTTTCGTAATTCTTGATAATGTGACTAGAACTGATTATTTATATTGGCTAAAAAAATGCAAATGAAAAGCTGCGGTCCACTTTATACCTTATAACTCATTAAGGTGAAGGTGCATGATTCTGTAACTGATTCAATTTCCACTCAAATTTGTTAGTAGTGAAGGAGTTGGATACATCGTCGCATATTGCGACGAGCTGACTTCTGAGGTCCGATTGTATGAATAATTCAGTTCGCCTTCGCCGACACCCTTCGCCGACGCGCCCCGGTTGGAGTCGAGAAATTCAGAACCTTGCCGAGATCGGGCCTCTCCGCGCTTACGTTTATACCAACTTTAACGGCAAAGTACACAGCCAGTAAATTGTTTTCCGTAACTTCCTTTTTGCTACTTATACAGTTTTTCCTTTATTGTACAGACGTTTGCTTGCAATTACTGTTTCATTGCGTTCCTTGCTTATGCAAATTATTCCCTGCCGGCAACGTGTTTTCAGTCGAAATAATTCTAAATATTTACTTCTTGCTGTGGCTTATGGTAACCTAAAAATAATTACTTGCCCCATGTAAACTCTTTAAACATGATGGCGACGTTTTTTTTATAATAATGTATACCGGGGATAAGGCGGGATTTTTTCAAGTTCCACCCGTAAGGGGGTAAAAAGGGGATTACAAGTTTGTATAAGAATACATTATTTTTAAAGTTATGATCATGGAATTTAGTGAATATATTCTTCAAATAAGATATAAGAATACGTGTTAAAACATTTTTCAAAATTCAACCTCGTAAAGTGGTGAAAAGAAAAGGGAGGTAGAGTAGGAGTATAAATATGAAAAAGTTATTTTTATCATGAAACTTAATGAATATACTCTTCAAGAGAAATAACCACATGCTTCACTGTTTTTAAAAATTCATCCCGTAAAGAGCCGGAAACACATTGATTACAAAAAACGGAAACTCAAAAACTATTGAAAAATATTTTTCACAATTAGTAAGTCTAGTACTATTTAAAATCTTTTATTTACATAATAAAAGCAATTTACAATGACATTAAATCTAAGCTTAAACTAAATAAACTACAACTTAAAACTAAATTAAATCTAAATAAGGCCCCCGTGGCATAGTGCCCAAAAGGCTGGCAGCGTTGCCTCGCTGAATAGCGATGCTGATTCTTTGTCTAGTACTTATATATTATTTATCTAGCAGATTACCAACAAAAATCTGATTGGATGTTTTATAAGTTTGTAGGTTAATTACACCTTTCCCGTTCTGATTGTGAGCTATTGTTTAACATAAAGAGATAGAGAACTATCGGTTCCCGCCGCTGCGCGCATCTAACTTACTTCGTTTTTAGATAAAGCTGTAATCATTTATTATTCTCTTTGGAAACACGCTGAAATTCAGTTTGATTCCCGAACATGAATAAGTTTAAAGTCGACGTGATGTTATTCATTCCTCATTAGATATACATTAAAGGAAGGTTTCCGAAGGCGATATTTGTATATCTCATTCGGCTCCTTGAAGGCGGGCTGTGTCGGTGGCGCTAAAGGCATTTAGAGTTGGAGGGCGCGCTTATCTCCGGGAGGGGGGGAGGGCGGCGTGCGGCGGGCTTTGTTCCGTGCAGCGCCGCCGACCACTTAGAAGATTGCTCGGCTTTGTCTTCGCGAGACACTTCTTTATACTTCGCGCCTTCAATTTGGGTTTTAGATTTAGAAAACTCTACATTTACCTCTTATGGTAAGCCAATTTCTGAAATTGAATTGTACGCTTACTACTTAGTTTAGAACATCGCCCTTGGCTTGAGCATTTGCATATGCGCTTAACGGGAACGTCGGTGTACTCGCAAGGTAAAATCTTTTTGCATCTAATCAGGTCGCATAGCGTACAGCTCGCGATGTACGGTTCAGCCGTACGGGTAATTCATTTGACGTTTAAGGTCTACACTTTGCACGAAGGCTGTTCCAATCGTTTTTACCTTCAGCATGTTGTTATAAGCCATTGTGTGTCAATGCTGAAGCAACATCCAACAGTCTGACACCGAGCCAGTTTTCCGGCATTCAGTCGTGACTGTCAATTTAAATTTTCACGTGACAATTAAGTTATAAGGATCCTCTGCTTTTTAATTAAGCGCTCATTATAACTACGTTCGCCCCAAACTAAGAGCACTCGAACTATTTTTTACGTCAAACATGACTCTTCAGCATAGACGGTGAAACCTGGCGTCTCCTATTCTCACCAGATCTAGATCTTGGTAACCCCGAAACAGATTCTGCTCATGTCAACTATTCGCCTACCAAATTTCATGCAGTTCAGATCAACGATACTCGCTCGAGTTATCGTCTTACAAAGTTTTGACAGCCACATACATACGAACGCCGATTCGTCCCCTTTATCGACACTAAGAACTCGCTTAGCTCGTTCGATTATATTAATATATGAAACAATTTTTTCCGAAAAAATTTTGGCTGTAGCAGGTTAAACGTTGCTTCATTCTCTAAAGTAATTGAAAGGCCTAGCTTCGTTGACACCGTTTTCAAATCCGAAGGTGTTTTTTTCTCTAGCGCGCCTGTGCCTGTATATCTATCTAGGCACAGCGCAGGCGCGGCGGGCGGGTGGCGGCGAAAGCAGCGCTCCCTTGACACGCTACGCCGCGCGCGCATTGCAGTCAAGGCCCTCCCTCCTCCCAGCGCATGCGTCCGACCCGGCTAAACTGCACTACACAATACAATATATTAATGAACAAACAATATCGGCCCGACCACTGAGCGTAGACAGATGATGTCAGATTGTATAGGCGTTGAACAAATTATATTACGTGGGACAGCAGTTACTACGAGTATGATCAGTTTTTGTTCAAATTCCTGGCACTACATTGATTGTTGTTTACATGAAACTGTATTATTAGGATTTTATAGCATGTTTGATGAAATTGCGTGAAAAAAACCGTTATGGCCTAGTGGTTCGACCTGTGACCTCTCGAGCAGATGGTCGTGGGTTTGAGCTCCGGCTCGCACTTCTTAAGTTTTTCGCAAATTTCGTAAATTATCATGAGCTTTTCGGTGAAGGAAAAACGTCACGAGGAATCCTGCGCACTCCTGCGGAGCAATTCGACGGTGTGTGTGAAGTTCCCAATCCGCACTAGGCCCGCGTGGGAACTATAGCCCTTAGGGCTTGTCCTCATACTGAGAGGAGGCCTGCGCCCAGCAGTGGGATGTAAATTGGCTGATCATAAGATGACATTGTTTTGTGTGTTACGCAAACACGTATGTAAATGAAATCGCATCATGTTTAATGTCACGTATGTACGTAATATTCTCATATTATAGCACAGAAAAGTCATGTTCATAACAACCGTCAATTGAAAAATGTTAGACGCGTAATAATAAACAAGGAACTAAATTTTAAATTATATACGGGTGACCATGGCACAATAGCTTCATTAAAATATGCCCAAGTCAGCGCATCCTTGACACGCGGCGCAGCAACGAGCGCTCGCGCAGTACCGACGCCCGCGCGCTGCTTGTTATGTAATCTTCACCAACTATCATTTGTTCAACGCCTCTTATATCATCTGACCCCTCCACTTGAACGTGCCACTGTCGCTCTCCATCCAAATAACTATCACTTGCATAAGGGAAATATTTACACATCTAATTTTAAACGCCTATTGATCATGGCAATGCAGCGCCGTTTTCTTTAGGTCACGGTAAAGTTGTGTAACAGAATCAATAAATGGTAGACCAATGTTATAGTTATAGCTACGTGTTCGCCATCGAGTCGGAACTATTTGAACATAAATAGGATTTATCGGCCCTATCCATGCCAAATCTGTGTTGGTGATTTCTCGGTGCCAGGGAAACTGCTAAGTAGGTTTTTCCTTGACACGGGCCCTGTTGCAACCGAGACAAGGTTGCTGCGACACGCCCTAGCAATTATTAATTGTTATTTAAGCTAGTGATAGTCCATCGATGCAATACCGCGTGGTCACAGTGCACAAGAAATAATTGCAGTGAATGCGCAACGATTAGAACAGAAAAGGAAAGGTCACTTTATTAACCCATGTTGTTTCAAGTTGCCTATAAAAAAAACAAAAAAC
This sequence comes from Clepsis dumicolana, assembly GCA_963691665.1. Lineage (NCBI taxonomy): Eukaryota > Metazoa > Arthropoda > Insecta > Lepidoptera > Tortricidae > Clepsis > Clepsis dumicolana. The sequence goes on along the minus strand of OY829519.1, from coordinate 6,191,051 downwards.
ACGTTTAACTTCTTAGCTTTTAAAATACTGATAGACACTTTACTTATCTCGTAATTCCAACTAAGGATCCCACTAAGACATGAATATTAAATATTGGGGACACGATAAAGTAAACCGTACCCACGAAGCTTATCTCTTTGCAAAACAGATTACAAACTTTGGCTATCGATTTTGACAAACTTTTGAGAGCTGGGATTTGGAACTCGATAAAGTGAGTGCAATTTTAGCGGACTTACATCGGTGGTCGACTCCGAATATGAGAGGACAATAGTAGATAGTTAGTACTAAAAGCGCTCTTAACGTTCGTATCCCAAAAAGGCTCTGTTGCGCGTTCTCTTCGAGGCATCTCTTTCGCAAGACGACGCCACCCTCGATTCGAAGCCGCCACTTTCTCCATCTGACCCAACGAGAAATGTTAAATGCACCATGCACTCATGCACTCGAGCCTCGCCTTTGACTTGAAATATTAACATCTGCCTACGCAAACCGCGTGTTGAAATATTGCGTCTGAATTAAGTTGAAACTCATTTAAATTTCATTGGCTCGTCCTGCACGGAAGCATGTATTTCCAGAGATAAATTAAATGTGATGTTTTAATGACGAACACTGATGTCATTTTCGAAAAATCTCATCGTTTCTCCAATTAAGCACTATTTGACATCGTATATCGTTTTGAATCCAGTTCAATTATAAATCTACGTGATGCGATCCGATCCAATTAATGATTTAATCCTTCCTCGAATTTGTTTCCAATTCCGGTAGGTCCAAAAAAGCACACTTTATGCGAGCTTTTTATGGAGTTTAATTTCAATGACATGAGTGAGATCATGAAACTCCGAAAAACAAGTATCCAGTCCAACACTAAAGACCAACGGATTATATTATTATTTCTTTCTTTCATGCATCCTAATTCTACTAATATAATTATAAATGCGAAAGTTTGTGAGTATGTTTGTTACTTCTTCACGCTGAAACGGCTTGACGGATTTGGATGAAGTTTGGAATGGGGATAGCTTATACCCTAGATTAAAACATAGGCTATTTTGTATCGCTGAAAATCATATAGTTCCCGCGGGATAGCGTTAACCGAATTCTACGCAAACGAAGCCGCGGGCAACAGCTAGTATTATAAATGCGAAAGTAACTCTGTCTGTCTGTTTGTTACCTCTTCACGGAAAAACCGCTGCACCAATCTAGATGAAATTTGGGAAGAAGATAGTTTGAATATTGAGAAATAACATACGCTACTTTTTATTCGGGAAAATTGTATAGTTCCCGCGGGATATCGTTAACGGAAATCTACGCTGACGAAGTCGCGGGCTACAGTTAGTTTATTATAAAAGTTTGGTATCCGTCAAATTCGGTCAAATTCATATGTTTAACTGAAGAAACCCAATAAAATAGCTACCTGTGACATGAGAAAATCATTAGTGTTTTTTGTTTTATTTCGACCTTTATTTTAAAGTTGCTAATATTTTTTGTCGTTTTAAGTATTTCATCAACAATTACAATCTAATCCAACCAACCAAAGTGGTAAGTTTACTTCGCGAATACAAATAGAATAAAACCATGCTGCGAAAATCGTAAAGTGCGTTTAAAGAGAGAAATGTTTGTAGCAATTTTAAACAGCCGCCGACCACGGTTAACCAGTTCATTATTTACGACAAACATCACGCTCTGGGTCGGCCCTCGTATAATTAATAAGTACAAATAAACAACGATTTTAATAAAAACAATTTAATAAGCCTCATTTATGTACTTAGTTTGCTAAGTAGACAATTTACTTACAAATCAAGACCGTGATGATACTTTGCTCCCTAGGCTAGATACAATGCTGTAGACCTTATTCTCGCTGGTGCCATCTAAATCCATCTAAGATATGCCATACGAACTGCAAATTACGGATATAAACTGCTCTGGATCACACCCAGAATTTACCTACACGACACTATGTATGACGAAGGCTCGTACTCATTTTTATTTAGGTACAGCGATGTTTACCATGAAACCACGTCAGACGTTTAGTTCATTGTTCGCGCTCGTTGGCACACGCTAATGTAGGTAAGTACATAGTTGGCGCAGCAATGTTCGCCGCTTCCATTCACCTCTCACCGAGCGTGAACGGCCACGATCTATCCGCTCAGCCGCACCCCACACTTGTCCCCTCTTTTTCAAAAGACAATTTTCTAGTTTACATTGGCGACTAGGTTTCTTGCCTGTCTAAAATCCTCTCACCGCACAATTATGCCGCCAGCACGTTTTCCCACGGCGGCGTCGTAGCTTAATGCAACGTGATATCACTGCTATTTCAGCATACCTACGTGATTAACTCAAATAACGTTTAAGTTTATATTTTACATAAGTTACATGTCAACGTGTGCGCGTCTTTTTTACAAATAAAAATATATTAATAATAATAGATATTGTGGTGGAAAGACTGGGTCGTCGCCGCTAAGATAATCTACGAGGCAATTATCAAAAGGTACCTGCAACGTAACTAGCTGTTAAGACGTTACTGTGGCAAACGGTCACGTGTCGATTTGTGTACCAGCAGCCAGCCACGTGAATTTACCAGATAATGCCGTTATCGGTTGAATATTAACTCTCACCTACTTACCAAACATACAGTAACACAGCGATACACTGTTAAGTTAATTAAGTTCTACGAGTTAACGTCCTTGTTATGTACTTACATTAGTCTGTATTTATCATAATACCTACTATGAAGAAGCGTTTTGAAAATTTCTAAAATAATGATATTGAATACACAGAAGCGACCAAGAGATGCATGTTGGCGGAAGCGCTAGCAGCGCGGGCGCATAACCAATGGCAACGATAATTGCACGCTATTCGTTACGAATTCAAATAGTCGTGTCAAGTTTATCGAACCTGTCTGCGGTGCCCATTCGCCATTTGAAGCATAATTTAGACGAGAACGATTGTCGCCGGTGCGGTGCTCGGTCGCGTTGTTAGTTTTGTCAGAGGCGACGGAACGGGACGCCATTCAGTGCCTTTCACTTCCCGCTTTTGTCGTGCGCCCGCTCTAGGCTACGGAAAGGCAGACGGCCTTGTAACTTACATGCCTTCTAGGAGTCCCTTCGCATCCTACGTAGTATTGTTATAAATAAGGTTTACGAGATATTATTGTCTTATTTGTACAACTTTAACGTAAAAAACGATCCTTGCGCGGAACTGCAATGACATCATGGGCCCAAAACACCGCTCGTGTCGGCATATCAATTACTATGATCGTTTGCGACGTCATTATTATTTAGAAGTCGTCGGGCTTACCGCGCCGAGCAATTATATGTAATTTTATTATATGACATCATAGTTAAGGAAAAACATACGGCTACTGTATAAACAGTCGTAGACGCCGTTCCTATAGAACATTAGCGTGTGTTAGAACGAAGCACCAGGGCCATGTTAACCTTGGATTTTGAGCGGCAACTTTCACGGTTAGACGACCGCCGGCGGATCGAGATGAGCGAGCACCGCCACCAGCTATGACGACACCGCACATAATCACGGCGAGCACGTTCACACCGCCGCCGCCAGTTTCCCGAACTTGAACAATGTAACTCTTAATTGCAAACAACTCATTGATTACTGGAATTGAAATCAAATCAGTCTTTTTCACTATCTACTGCGACAAATTGTTTTTACAAAGTAATCTATACTGTAAATGCAAACTAGACATTGTAATTCTCATTATTTGGAGTTTGTTTGCCAGTCCGCAAAATTATTTTTTGCAATATGAACTCTTCGTACTAGATTTTAGTCACGATCATTGCAATTGCATTTTATCACGATAACGGTACTCGGTATCAGGAGATATCTAGCCACTCGTTACTGAGTAGTACGTTCCCACGCTAATAATGCCTTGTTTACATTCCAGGTACAAGAGCGGGGTGCGCTCAGTGAGGGGCGGCGGCGGCGGCGCGGAAGAGGCGCGGCGCGGCGGCCTCAAGGCGCTGCCGAAGCGCGCCCGCACTCGCTGCAGGGGCATGAACATGGGGCAAAAGCTGTCCGGCGGAGTCAAGTCGGTGTCGCGCGACTGCACGGCGCCGTTCAAGGCGGTAGTCGCGCGCGAGCTGGCGCCCGAGCCGCCTCGGCCCGCGCGCCTCGACGCGCTGCTGGACGCGCCGCCCGCGCATCCCGACATGCAGCTCAAACACGCCTGGAACCCCGGCGATAGGTAACTAACATCTGCATACTTACTACAAACAGTAACTCTCGCTATTACGTACTAATGAGAGCTATCGCGAGTCAAAAATTCGCGAGGATCGCTGTTAAGTGAGGTCTATCTGTCATTCTCCATCGATTAGAGTCAAGCTACTGGCCTGTGATTGGTGGGAATTGACATATAGACCTCACTCGACACCAGCGAGCCTAGCGAATTTTTGACGCGATAGCGCTCATTGCATAACAACTAACTCTGCACTGCGTTGCTGCTCAGGGCGTTGTTGTACGTTTATGGCGATGTTACATCGGAATGTATGACTAACGTGACTGAGAGTCCATATCTGTCACAGTTTAAAATTTCTGTTCCAAACAGCGAGCGATCAGTGAATCTCATGCCTACGTATTTATATCAGAGACGTGACATATGAGTTCACAAGAATAACTTTGAACCAGCCAGTGAAGTGTGGTCTGCCGTTCCTGGAAATGGTTTCAAATAGAACAACGGGTTTCCCCTTTCAGTATCTCATTTGTGACACACGTTTTAGATTGGCCGTGACTGTGCTACCACTTTTCCAACCAATGAGGCATGCGCTATAACTATATATAATAACTAGCCAAAGTAGCCTTTAGCTGCGTAGATGTAGGTGTTCACTGCGAGCGTATCGTGCGGCGATTGCTCTTAGAGGCACACACGTCGATACGTTTCTTATACGCGGCTATCATAATCGGCGCCAAATTAGAGAGCAGTGGTGCACCATGTGATCCCTGCTGCTCTCTTCGTCCTACGTCATTCTAATCCTTATACTGATGATAATTTTTTGAAATTCCAGATCACTAAACATATTCGTAAAGGAAGAAGACGCGTTAACGTTCCACCGGCACCCGGTGGCGCAGAGCACGGACTGCATCCGCGGGCGCACGGGGTACTCGCGCGGGCTGCACTGCTGGGAGGTGGTGTGGCCGGCGCGGCAGCGCGGCACGCACGCCGTCGTGGGCGTGGCCACCGCGCACGCGCCGCTGCACTCCGTCGGCTACCAGAGCCTCGTCGGCGCCACCGACCAGAGCTGGGGCTGGGACCTCGGGAGAAATAAGGTGAACACTTGTCTTCACCCATGAATTTGACGTGGATCACTACGTGTGTCTGAGTTAGGTTTCGTTGCTCCAGAAATGGTCTACAACAATGGTCAGACCTCGGTAAAGTATCTTATGCACCCTGTATATAACCCTGACGAACTCTTGATGGTCCAGCCGTCATCGTCTACGGAAGCGCGTCAATGAATTCGAAAGCATGTGAGTGAATACTGCTCTTTCATCGCCTTTTGCTAGTTTTAATAGTTTGAGATCGGATACTCTGATACCAAATGCAAAACTACTAAGATCACTGAGAGTTATTATTTGCCTTATCACGGTCAATCGTAGCTACCAAGTTGTCGCAACTTTATTAAATTTATACCAATCAATAGCAAAGCAATAAAATAGCAACGTCTACCAATTTTTCTTGGTAATGAGTTTTGGAACTGCTCGACGTTCAAACTTCTCGCAGATAAATAGTAAAAGTTTTTATGAATAGTATGGTTTCCTTTACAAAGAATAATAAAGGGGGCTTCAGCTAACCGAAAACGTAATATGTTTATACATAACTATATATGTTCCTTCTATTTACCAAACGGATAAGCATCGCTCGACAGCTTAGTATTGTTTCGTAGTCCATACAAACAAAATAGCACACTATTTCAACTCGCTGCAATCTGGAGAGCGTAATTGTTGCTGATCTCGCTCGCTTGCCGCTAATGTCGAAATAGAGAGAGGTGCCACGAGAGGGACCACGGCACAGTTCTCACCGTGGTAACTGCTCGGCTATCCCTTAATTTACGGCTAACTTCATACGGAAATTGCAGTGCCAATAGACAGCATGCCTTTCTAATAGTTCCGCGTATGCGTATTTATTGAATTTAAATTAGTATTAAATTAAACCTGTTTCAACAAAAGCAGTGATTATTCAAATTAAATGTTATTATTACATTATTATTTACATTCACCTCTAGTCAAATTAGTCTTAGAAAATGTGCCTGTTTGGAATTCACTGCCTAGGTGACAATACGAAAATAATCCAAAACGCAGGAATTGTAAAGATTTTCGCTCCATTTTGGTAACGAGAAAGACAAACTAAACTGACAATTTATTTAACAAGCCATTTTATACCACTGTGTTGAGCAACCACGCATGTAGTAGATAATCTGATGGTAATCAATCACCTTAGAAGCACTAAACTAAGCTTTCCTATCCTATTGGACCTATACTTACTTACTTACTAGCTGGGCGCAGTGACCCGAAGTGGATCTTGGCCTCCGACACCAGATTACGCCATGCCTTGCGGTCTTGGGCCAGCTCTTGCCAGCCATCGACCCCGAGGTCCGAAAGATCTTTATGGACTTCGTCCCTCCAGCGGTACCTAGGCCGCCCAACCGGCCTACGACCGCTCGGTCGACCCAAGTACGCCCTCTTGACGGCTCGATCCTCTCCCAGCCTCTCCACCTATAAGTTCTAGAAACCTTTTCAATGAGGGCTATCGCGAGTAGTCAATAATCCGTTAGTATCGCTAGTGTCGAGTGAGATCTATGTGTCATTCGTCACCAATGAGTGACAATCTACTACTGACCTATGACTGGTGGAAATAGACAGACCTGACTCGCCACTAGCGATTCTAGCTAATTATTAAATTGCGATCAAACTGACTTTTGTCTATCTAGAAATAAAATAACCTAACATCTAACCATTCCAGGTGTATCACAACGCGAAAGGCACAGGCGGCAGCGGCACGACGTACCCGGCGCTGCTGCGGCCGGACGAGCAGTTCCTCGTGCCGGACCGGCTGCTGGTCGTGCTGGACATGGACGAGGGCACGCTCGCCTTCTGCGCCGACGGCCGCTACCTCGGCGTGGCGGCGCGCGGCCTGCGCGGCAAGACGCTCTACCCCATCGTGTCCGCGGTCTGGGGGCATGCCGAGATCACCATGAAGTACATAGGCGGGCTAGACCGTGAGTACACTATCTTATTACCAGGGGGGGGGGGGTCGCCCCGGGTGACAAGTACCAAGGGGTGACAACGACAACTCACTTAGGTATTTTATTTTAAGTAGGAGTGCTCAATACAAACCCGCCCGTGGTGCCAGTCTACCCTACGACCCCGCTGTACTTGTGCTGTTTCAACGTGCCTTTCGGTTACCTTGACTCCTAATTTCTAGTAGAAGCGAGATGACTGCTGTCACACTGAAACAAGTTGGCACAAGTTTTGAACATATCATTACTGTTAATGCACGTTACGCTTAATTGTAAACCTTGTTATAAAGTACCGACTTCCTAATTACAGTAGGAACGTAACAAATGCAGAATTTCACTGCTAATCTACAGTTATTTTTTGCGATACTAGTATTATAATCATGTCACAACGGAGCAACATATGAGGACATTTCCGTCAGAGTTCAGTAAATATTCTGATGTCTCGCTGATACACAACTACTTTCTTTGCGTTTTGGCAACACATCTTGACCTAAATAAGCAATCCCTTTTACTGCCGTGTATCACGATAAGCTTAAAGTTACGCAATGTTATGTTTCTGCGCCGGGACTTATTGGGGTAAAATTGTGAAATTTTAGAATACGAACTCATTAACAGTTTTACAAATTCCTTTTTATGTTATGTGTTTACACAAATTTCATACCATCACAGGCCATACCTTTCATACCACTATGAAAGAGTTACTAAATACCTAAGTTAAAAAAGCGACGCAGTCATAGTTTGAAATGCACAGATTAAAACCTTCAATAACATTTAAAACATTCTAAAAAAAATTAACGTTATTTATTTACCCGGTACCTACGCCCAACACTTGGCAGCCAGTAATCAATGAAACTTACACTCTTTGGGTTGTTGACCCACTAAACCATTCAGAGAAAGACTAATCGTTGACCATTCACATGGTCGATTGACTATTACAGCTCAATTCACACCACCAACTACAATTCACTTTGCAGTTGTTGCAGTCAAGATCATTTATTTGTACATTTATAAACCAAAATTGATTAACTCTTGTGACGAAGACGGGACTTGCATAATAAGGAAGTCAACGTTGCAAAATGATTGCGATCATTAACGCAGTCGGCGTGATTATGACCGAACAGCCTTCAGTTAATGATCTGTCAGCTTAATTTATCGTTCTAGCATCAACTGAGATTAAGATTCGCATCTTAAATTATCGCATCTCGCATCTCGAAGTGTTTAAGATACCAAGCTTTTAAAGCAATTTTGAGATGCTTTAAGGAATTGTTAGATGGGTTAAATAGTTTACCAAAGATAATAAACGTGACCTATTCATTTATTCGATTCGACGTGAATTTGGAATACAGTACAAAACAAAAGATGTCTAAGTTGATTAGGGTTTAATATCGCCCGCCCTTTACATATTTTCAAAATATCAACATCGTTTATTTAAGGTGAATTTGATGGTGTTATACGCCCCTTTTAATTCGTCGGTAGAGTACAAGATATTACAAAATAAAAAGGATTTAGTAGTATTGATCGATGATGCAAATGCAAAAGCGCGTAGAGCGTAGGAATAATTAAGCTAGATAAATCACCAGTGCGCGTAATTTTTCGTGGGCCATCCTAACCATGCACATAATATTTTCCAGCGGAGCCACTACCCCTAATGGAGCTGTGCAGACGCGTGATCCGACAGCGCGTGGGGCGGCCGCGCCTGCGCGCCGCGGCCGGGCGGCTGGCGCTGCCGCCCGCGCTCACCGCCTACCTACTGTACCGCGCCCCATAGTACATCGCCCCCACCCGCCATCACCACCCGCCGCTCTAAGCCGGCCCGCGGGCGCCCCGCGCACGGTGACAGTGATACGGGATACGGTCCAGCCGACGGTCGATGGTCGCCGAGTGACCGCTCGAATCGAGGCCGACGGGTAATGTAGGGTGGGTTACCCGAACAGTAACTATATGCACAACGTTCATTTACATATGTGTTATCTCGTAAAATGTTATTAACTTTTACAAGTTCATGTGAATAGCGCGCTCGGTTCGTATGCAGATCTCTTGACAGTTTTATGAATATTTTGACGCTGAAATAGTTGTATGTATATTGATCCCGTAATACACTTTCCGATCGAATTCGTATGTACAAGCTCACAAGCCCGTCCGTAGTCTATGCATAAGGAATATGCACCCAATGAATTAGCTTAACATAGAGAGGTAGAGCGGGAAAACTCATGGCTCAGGAATAGATTTGACGAAGACGAAGTTTAATGCTAAGAGTTGGTCCCAAGCGCATTGCGACCGCAGTCATCACTTGACATACAGTTCTTCGTTGAACTCTTTCTGAACGATGTAGTCGCCGCTTTCGGCCAAAATTTCCTTGATATCAAACATTGTGACGAGTGCATACGCAAAGTTAAGGGTTTTCATGCAGGCATACGTTTATTTGACTAGTAATGTTGGCAAGACTTCCATATTAGCTATAGCGCCGAATAAGGACTGATGTTTATTTGATAAAATGAATTATAAACGTAGTTACGTAAAATATTCCAACTATCATATGTGGACGTGTGTTCAAATAAAACACGAAATTAATACATGAGAAAATTTATTATTTTGATTTGCAGCGCAAAAACCTTTCAATTTATATTTATTTCAATAATTACTGTGATAATATTTCTTTAATCAAAGCCGGAATTTATACTAATTGCGATGAATTTCAATTTTGAATCATATAAGTTTGCATTATTATCGAAAACTCCTAAGCCTAATACGACGGCCCCTAATTATTAAACTCGGAGGTATAATGTGGCGAGATCCTGGGTTACTATATTACCTATAAACGCGACTTATGGACGATTTATATACGACACTATTTATAAGTTAGATGTGGCAGTAAATAATGCGATTTGTTTACATTGTTCTATCGTAATGCAAGCCGCAAATTTTAAAGCCATATTGATCTCTTAAAAAAATACGATTTCTGCGGCGGCTGGTCGCCGGCGGCCGCAGAGAGTGTGTTTGACTTGTTAAGAATATGTTTTAGAGTGATCGACAGCGACTCGCGGTCGCGCCTCACGCGGCGCCCGAGGCGCACAGGCCAGTGTATTGTTGGCAATCTTACAAACTATTTTATAGCTCATTAAGCGACTGGTTTAATTTTTAGTTTAGTACCTTTAATTCCTATGTAAAAACGTGTGAGTGTGTAATGTATATAATATACGACTATACGCATTAATCCGCCGGAAGCGAACATGTCACCCAGGGATTACTTTAGATGTACATTCTGAAACCTTTGCTTTAAGACGATTCCTAGTATGTATTGGTATAATTTGCAAGTCAAATGCTCCTCGTTAAGTCTTCAGTTTTACAACTTAGTATGTAGAATTGCAATTAAAGATAAATAGTATTGTCAAAGCACTGTACTAATCGACTTGTCAGCCATTTTTGACCCAAATTAGTTGTATTGTAATCTTATAAAAATGTGTAAGTACTTCCATTTTAATAAGATTTTTTTCTTATGTAGATGTATGGCATGTAGGCATCCCGCGTGGAATCCAGTTTTGTACGATGTTGATATTCCCATTTTATCTCCGATATAAATATTATAGTTAAGACGTACGGCGTTTAGTTGACAGTCGTGAAATGTTATATTTTAACGCAGCATTATTTTGTAATAATCGTCAAAGAGTTTCATGTGAATATCGACATGTTATACGTAAATAGAGAAGATGATAAACTGCCAAATGCGATGATTGTGAGTGTGTGCGATGTGTGCGAGCGTGAGTCGGCGTGGGAGCGCGTGCGAGGCGACGGACGAGCGACGCGGGCGACTGCGGAGTGCACGGAGACGCGAGTTAGAAAAATATTTTCGTTGCGTAAGTGATATAATCATGATATACACCAAACTTGATGTACTGTTCGTGCGCTCTCTTACGATAAACCCCTCACTGAAGGACCAACAATTTCTCATTTCAAAATACCCGAAGTATGGTTTGTTTACATTCGAAATCTTTTGATCTTACCTCCCACTTCTAACTATATCCTAATAAGGGGTTTACTGTAAAGGATGGCAAGCATTAGTAGCAGAAAGTAACCATTTAAATTCTACGAACCGTCTTTAGTCCTGTATATATAGTTTATCATTTGCGGTGTTTAACTACATTATAAGTGGAAATGCATTTTAGTTTTATAAGTTAGGCAATATTTTTAAAAGATCATTTCTAACGGATAACTACGATTGTCAGTCGGAATCTCTTAGATACAATGATTTAAAAAAAATAGGAAAACGATTGGAATAAATATAAATGGTTAAGAAAATAATAAATGATAAAGAATTGATAATAGTTTTTATTGCTTCTATTTAAAAACTTAATTAAGTACTAAAATAATATATGTAAACCTGCACAAACACAAATTCTCAATTGAACCTTACAACAACAAAGAAATGAAGATGAATATATTTAGTGAAAGTAAATCACATACAATAAAATGTTGAACCCATTCATTTGCAAGCCACAAATTCAAACTATCATGTCATTGGCAAGCTACCTAATACATCTGAGGACGGATTTGAGCCCACAAATGGGCTATTATACTTTTGAATATTTATTCACAATATATATATGAACACAATATACAATTCAAGATTATTTTATATACTTATATAGATGATAACAGGTTGCCTGAACCAACATTGTAATACTAGTTAAAAATGCTACTCGCTGCATGAACCATGAATGGAAAACGCAGCTAATCTCGATCTAATACTGAAACTTCTTGCAAACAAATTAAACGCTTAAAAGCTACTGCGACTAAATAAAGTTGCATTTTGTCATTAAATTTGATAGCTAATCAACCTACTTACAACAGATTCATCGATTTGTACTTTTTTAAGATTTAATTATCATTATCACAGAAAACAGTCCCAGTTTCAAAAGGCACTTGTAACGTGGCGAGCGACATAGAAACAATATTTACTCGTACAGAGTGTGGTGTTCCAAGACTGTGTCATCCGCTATAATGATGGTTTCTTCAGCGATGTCTTGCGGTAGGTCGATTTGGGCCTTCAGTTCCTGGAGACCTCCGATCAGCTCGACCAGGGAAGACTGGAGGGAGGAAAAATTAGTAAGCCATCATGTTTTGATTTTTCGCGATTATCTAATTGGAATGTAACTAAATGAAAGTCTCGGGATAAAACTGTCACACAATTGCCAAAAACACGCACACGTCAACAGACCCTGACCACTTTGGTCAGACTTAATGTTAGAGTTTTGGCGGACGGGAAATCGCGCATTAACATCTCCATTCCTTTCCTGCTCTAATAATGAGTATTCATTTTAGAAAAAACAAGATAAAAGTGTCAAAAAGTCCGCCCTAGACAGCAGTTACATTTATTAATACCGTCCAAAAAACAATAATCAAATATTATTTATTCAGTATGAAATCCATCCACGTAAAATTTACACGGCAAGTTACTGTTATGCACACTAACGCCATCGTTGACGTTTTTGAGAAGAAACAACTGGTGGTGAATTTTAAGAAAAAAAGAAATTAATCTTGAGACCAGAAAAAAAAATAGTTACGTCCATACCTTGTTTTCATTGAATTCTGACAGCAACGTGTCCATGCTATCGTCTTCCCCCTCAAATGGACCCGCCAGCATTCGTAAGTTTTCGGGCAGCAACGAAACGTCCAACACTCCGTTCCCTTCACTTTTGAGTATACTGAAACAAAATGAACGCTTTGGTAATTTATTACTTCGACTACCAAGAACTACTGCTATCTTTTGAAATACGAATCAAACGAAAACTGGAGACAGAGAGGTATGTTGCCTGGAATTATCGTAATTTATTATAAAACTAAGGAACGAAAGTTTCTAAAATGGCAGCAATTCGTTAGCCAGACTTGGAAAAAAGGCTCCGCAACATGAAATCGTTCATTACAACTATATAAAAACTCGAAAATCACGAGAAATGAGCCCGAAAAGTCACGCTCTGCAGTCGGACCCGTTAGTTAGCTACTCATCATCATCATCATCATCACCACTCTTTTTTTTACGTCCCACTGCTAGGCATAGGCCTCCTCTCATAATGAGAGGCCTTCGGCTATAGTTCCCAGACCTTTCACACACACTATTGAATCGCTTCGCGGAGGTATGCAGGCTTCCTCACGATGTTTTCCTTGAACAAAAAGCTCATGATAATAATAATGATGTAATTTTCAAACTCAAGAGGTGCGAGCTGGGGCTCGAATCCACGACCCTCTGCTTAAGTCGTTGCCTGCGTCGCATAGTGTGGCGACTGTCAACCGCGCCGTTCCGTAGAGAACTAAACTTGTTGGTATCGTACCCATCGATATATAAAACATTACAAGATAGGCCACGCACCTATTCAGCGCTGACAAAATGCGGTCCTCACTCATTAGCTGTCATTAGACCGACATAGTGTCAAACATCAATGGATACTTAACTCACCGAATCACCTAGTCACCTGTAGTTGCTTGTGAAGCGGTGGCGTATCTGTATATTTTTTAACCCCCGCCGAAAAAGAGGGGCGTTATAAGTTTGACCTATGTATCGGTGTATCTGTGGCATCATAGCTTCCAAACGGATGGGCCGTTTTCGATGCGGTTTTTTAACTGAAAGCTAGTTTAATCGAGATGGTTCTTAGCTAAGTTTAATAATGTATATAAATGACCATACCGCAATATCCTGCGCCTGGTCAGCTCGGGCCCGGTGAGCGCGGTGAGCGTGGCGAGGGTGGGCGCGCGCGCGTCGGCGGCGCGGCGCTCCACGCGAGCCCAGTCCACGCGCAGCAGCACGCCGTGCGCGCCGCGCCCGCGCACCACGCGCCACGCGCCCTCCAGCCGGCAGTGGCCGGCCACCGACATGTACTGCACTGGAATGGCAAAACAACACGAGTGGGGGTGACGCCTATGGCGCTCAAAAGTGTCATGAGCCGACGTGCCTACGACGCCACCAACGCTTATAGGTGTCCGGCTTCACAGTGTAAATGCGACCTTCGAACGTATGCTTAAGGTTTATTCAATCAACGACCAACAAAACGCTTGTGATGAGGGCTAATTGCGAGTAGCGATGTCACGTCACGAGTCCACGCTTTTCCAACTCGGATAACTCGAGTTGATTTGTAACGTTGATTCGAATCAGAATACGAGTTGACTCGACTCGAATCAACCGGATGGCGTTCGCCGAGTCGGCGAGTCGAGTCGAGTTCGGTATATTCGAGTTGGCATGGCTCGCCGACCCAAGCTGAGCGTGTGCGAGTCAAAAATCCGCTAGAATCGCCAGTGTTGACTAAGATCTATCTGTCAATTTCCGCCAATCATAGGCCAGTAGCTTGTCTCTCATTGGTGGAGAATGACAGATAGACCTCACTCTTGACACTACTGGCGATCCTGGCTCACTGAGTTACACTGAAACTGAGGACATTATTAAAGTCATTAAGATAAAATAAACCCCAGCCCGTTTACAAACACATAGTACGCAATAACGCACAATCACACTCGCTCATTTACGCACACGCGCGCACACATGCACAAACACGCGCTCACACATACACACACACAGGCATGTATTAATTAGAATAGCTCGTATTTAAATTAAATTAAATTAAGATAAGTACATTATATTAATTGTTACGTCAATCACTATGTCAACCGCACTCGCAGACGGCCAAGATACAGGCTTAGCCTAGTTTGGTCTCTGACGGATATTCATGTGTATGGAAAATTTTGTTCTTGACCAAATAAATTATTTTGCATTTTTTTGTATTTTTTTGTATAAAATTTCATGCAAATCCGTCCAGTCGTTTAGCGTGAAGAAGTAACAAACATACACACTCACGCAAAAAAAATCTCATTCATAACATTAGTATAATCCTTCGATACTCACGATTGAAATTGACCTTAGCGCACACAAAAGACGGCATCGGCGACTTGTTGGTGAGTTTGAGCTCGATGTTGGAGCGCGCGACGGCGCGCACGAGCGCCGTCTCGCCGTACGTCGCCAGCCCGCACCAGCGGAGGGTGTCGCCGCTCGAGCACCCGTACAAGCTTATCTGGAATTCAATAAATTAACATGGTCATAATTTAACGCAAAACATTTAGCTACATGGCGATGCATCGCGAGGACAGCGGTGACGCAGAAACCGACCGAAACATGACCACGACCACTCCGCCAAGGACTCTGACTGAGGAGAGAGAGAATTTAATGCACTGAATACTGTAGGCCGGCGCTGTTCCTAACGTCATACGAATTTCTCGATTACGTTACGCAGGATTCGCATATTCGTACTCGGGCCTATGTGAGCTCTGTTCTACGAGCATATAACCCAATTAAATTCGTATGTAGACTAGCGGTGCTAGTTGTGATCGCTCCGAAGTATCCCTAAGTATTCCGAACCCGATCGCTAGGGGCGTGCGATAATGACTTAATGCTTTCTATCGATATCGATAAAAGGTTTTGCATTTTTCTATGCTTGCTTTTATACCAGTAACTAGCTTTTGCCTGTGACTTTAATTTTGCCACTAAGAAATGCAATTTGAAATGACCTGGTAAAGGAACTAACATCTTCAAGTAGTACCTAAGATAAGATATCATCACCAACTTTGAATTTTTTTGTGGTAATGGTAAACTAAACGAGTTAAAAAACTGTCAGTGATTTGTTGAACTTTAAAGGTCAGAATCTAGTTAAATAAAACGGATCACTCACGTATGTAAGTCGAGTTTAGCCCGACATGTTTCGGACTAATTCGTAGTCCTTCCTCTGGGAGCGCACGACCCAGCGGCAGCGAGACAGTGAGTGGAAGTTACTTGAATTAGTCCGAAATATGTCGGGCTAAACTCGATTTATATACGTGAGTGATCCGTTTTGTTTCACTTGACCTTCTAAAGTTCAACAAATCACTAAAAGTTTTCTTAACTGGTGTAGTTTACCATCCCTTGATAACCTTATTGCAAATAAATAAAAACCGCATTGAAATCGGTTCAACCGTTTAGGAGCTATATTGCCACAGACAGACACACAGACACACTAGCGGTCAAACTTATAACACCCATCTTTTTGCGTCGGGGGGTAAAACATACAGTTTAAATAAAATAACCTATCCAATAATCATACACGAAATAATTATAATAAGATAATGAAGTATTTAGGTACTAATAGTAGTAAATAAAATCCACAAATAAAAACCCGATATACAAACAATAATAATTTAGTGGATAATTATCGACAATACAAAATAAATGCACTGCACCGGTCTAGCGTTCGGCGTCACAATGGTAATTACGATAATAAGAGATAGACGTACATGTTTACAGTAAGAGCAAAAAGGACGGGGAGTGGACATGTGACGGACCTGTCCAGTTTAACTTGACCCGCGTTGCATTCATCAATTTTTTGAAAATATTTTGGTAAAATAAAGAAATGGAGTTACCGATGAAAAGTGATATTGTTTGTTGTTACACTACATGTTTTGCTGTTGTTTTTGCACAATTTAACGGCACAACAGGACATGATAATGTAAATTGACGGTGATTTATATTTTAAATGTCAAACCGTCTTCGGTTCTAGTTTATGGTCGAAACTGACGGAAAGCAAATAGGTTGCGAAATATATCGATGACAAATCATTGAAAACTTGACAGGGTCGGGTCGCCTTATATTACGTCTATAGGTTATGTGCTCGTAGGCTCTGTTTAACACAATAGCGCCATCTACATATAGGTATATTACTTTCGTGTGTCCAAGTGCAATAGGTAATTAATTAATGGTACAGAGACCTCTCTATAGTGAGCTAGCTATATGGCTTCAAAAAAGGAGGAGGTTCTCAGTTCGTCGGAATATTTTTTTAAAGGAACGCGACATTGCGACTTGGCAGTACTCTTGATTTTTGTCGTCCTTTCTACCAAGGTAAATTAAAATGGTACGGCCAACTTACCTTCCTAGAGTATTCACTGCTCTTGTCAAACATCAAATGTAACGACGCAGCGTTTGGTAGGTATGAAGTGGGTGAATATATGATAGGCAGCGGTCTGCATTCGTTGGGACTAAATTGTATGATGCAACAGGTGCCCCTAGCGTCGACACCAGGCATGTCAATGGTAAAACAATCCCCAATGACTTGACAGCGAATCTGGACTTTCTTTTCGGTAGAGTTCTTCAAGCTAATCTCTTTTCTTCCGCTTCGGATCCATGATAAGATGGTGCAGTTGGTTTTGATCGGAAATTGCTTGGGCTTTTCGGCGCCGCCAGACAGTTCTAACGCTGTCAGGGTGCCCGTGATTGCTTCTTCGAATAATAAAGTCCTGTAATAATAATCTCATGACATCTGACACGACAACTCATACACATACTTAATTAATTAATTAATAAACCTGTAGAATTATGTAAAGACTAAGTGTGACAATCTATTTGCGAAAGTCGGGACCATTGCATTTACTTTAAGTTGAGGTAGAATCAATTTTAAAGTTCACCACAGTTCTTTACAATGCAAATATTATGGAGTCTAGCAATTTTGTAGATACTCTGAAAAAGAGTTGTGGTCCACTTACGCGGTATTCAAACTATCCTCCGGCCCTGTGTAATACAGGCTCATGCTTTTTGTCTCGCCCGGGGCCAGTTCGAGCTTAGTCAAGGACACGTTGAAAAAGTTCCTCTCGTCAGAAACCTTCATTTTGATGAACCAAACCCCCGGCACTGATCCTGTATTGCGTACGATGACTGAAGATACATCTGAAATGAACATACCTGATAATTATAACTGTCTGCATCGCAAATTAAATGTAGATCTGACGAGGGAAATCATTGACTTGTAAATAGCCGACTACTGTAATGGGCGATGGAGTGCCTATAAACACAAACTGAATCATAGTTCAAAGTCGCAAAAAAATTGCCACTTCGCGATGCTTAAAAGGGTCTATTTTTTATTGGCTGTGAGATAAACTACAAAACATTTGGCCCTAAAAACCATACGAATCGGTACTTTTGTTACAACACCGTGTCACAATACGCAAGCTCTTGGACATTAAAAGTTCCGCCATAATCTGCTAGATGGCGCTTTTCCGCACTTAGGCGAATAATATTAATTAAAATCTAATTAAAAATTGCATCGGTTGTAAATTAATTAATTAACAACCGCTACTTGCTCTTAGCCAACATAAAACATAAAAAACTACATTACACACTACACAGAAATAATACGAAATGAGAAGCACGGACACGCCCATGGGCGTCGCCCAATTCAAAATCTTTTGGTTATCCGTATCCGGTTGCACTCAACCATAAAAGCGCCTGTACGGCCGGGAGACCGTACATTTCTCTACACCTCCTGAGTGGAACCAGCCAGCCCAGAACTTGGTAAGAATACTGATCGTTTCTGTACTTTATCATTGTGTTACACTACTTGTGTCTTTTATTGTAATTTATTTAATTCTATAGGTTTCCACTCTGTTACTCTGTCCGAAGCATTACTGTACCTTAATAGCGCTCCGGACAGTTAATTATAATTTAATTCTTCCCTATTTCACTGCTCTATGGTTATAGACGTAGCGCTTATTTTAAAACCTAACGGCTTCCTAGAACGGTTGGAATTTAAAGTTCCAACGGTCACTTTGTGTAAATCTGTTATCCACTCTCACTAGAAACCTGTAAAAGCTTACTCTCTGACTCTAGCTAAATTGTAAATCCGTATGACCCTCCGTATTGCCATGCACTGCTAATCTGGTTCCCACTCCCTCGGGAATGGTCGGACTGGAGAGCGGAATATGGCAGTGCGAGCATACCATGGACGTTTGGCTCACATGTAATTATTTACAGGGCAACTACGCTACCCGTGGAGAATCTCTCCACCACCATGGTTCCTAACGGACCCCTGCCGACCTCTCGCAGCCTGATCAGAGGCTAGCCGTTGGCACGCTACGGTCCCCTTCACACCATCTCTACACCACGACATCTCACGAGCCCCCTGGTCACTCCTGGTTGCTCTACGACGCCTGCGCCCTATTTTCGCCGTCGCCGGAGGATCCAGACACCCGAGGGAAGTGTAGGCCACATTAGCGTGTAATCGAACCCAGTAACTTCAAAAGTGTCTTCGAACTCAATCCCCTGAGATTCTCTATTTTACTTGTCAAATTAGCCTATCGATTTTTGTATAAATAAATGTATTAAACTTGCAATTTGTTTCCTTCACAAAAACCCTAGGTAGGCTACCTAAAACAGACTGTGTCCCCTGAAAACGGCCTGTGACAACCGCAACTTTTTGTTACGTACCATTTGTAAGGAAAATCTTATTATCAGTTACATTGATCGCTAAAGTGGCTGTGCCCACTGTCGCAACCAGCTCCATCTCCTTGATTATGGTCTCGACATCGATCAGTGTCACGCAAATCGCGCTCGTGAATGTCTCCATCTTAGCAGCTGCAAAATGAAAAAGGCATTACTCTATTTGAACGTCTTTACGAAAAAATAGAGCAGTCGGGAAATAATTACGTACTTGTATGATCCGATAGCGTTGGAGCTTCAAAAGTGACAGTCGCTCTAATTGCGTTGCCGCGCGTTAACCGACACAGTTGCTTATTCAAAGCTTTATTCTTGAGTTTAGGTGGCATTTGCCGTTCCTCCATACACTGTTGCTCTTTCAACACCCTATTCACCTCGGTCTTTTTTATTTCCTGAACATTTTTAATAGCAAACATACTCTTGCCTCCGAGAATTGATAAAGAAAGCTGCAAATCGACTGGAGAGTCGCTAATAAGGACAAAAGTCTTCGAAAGGAGAGTTTTCTCCAAAGTTGGTGAAAATATCACTTTGTTTATGCCATCCAAAGACATAGCTTGCACAACTGGCATTCTAAAGTCCACTTCGAGGATTCCTTTGTGTTCTATCTCACAATCTATGGAACTGTCTTTGAGCGTGACTGTGTAAGGTAGGACTGCATTCATTTCTGCACTCGTTGTAATATGTATTTGCAGCTGTTCGGATTTGCCGGGCGAGAGCAGCAGTGGTTGGCGCGGGAGCTCGATTCTCAAGTCTCGTCCCTGATTGGGCAGGGTGTGAAAGTAGAAAGTAGCGGTCAGCCAACTGTCAGTCAGGGTTACCACTGAGATTGTCGCAGCGCAACTGACACCTAAAATGAGAATGAGAACAGGGTTCGTCAACATATTTTAAACTCAAAATATAGTAAAGATTATAAGTTATTTCGCCCTATTCACAGCTTACCAACAAATCCGGTGATGGGTGGTGATGTTATGTCAGCCCATTTGTCTGAAACAACCAATCAAAATCGTAAGTATAACATAGAATGTTTAATGTTTATAGAATTTTGTGGACCGACATTGGTTAATTCAACAGAAATAAAACGATAATGTTGTTTGTTATAATGATATCCAATGCAAAAATGCATTCGATTTAATGAATATTACATGGTGGTTATTCTTGCGTTAGTATATATCAAACAAGCGAGTGATATGATCCGGAGACAGTCTCGAGCATTCTAGAATGTCTACTAATAAGTAAGTGTCCTACAGTTAAGTTTTACCAACAGTTCAGTTAACACGTAAACGAAATTCTATACCGATCGTACACGCAAAATTGGGATAGAAAACGTCGTGTATCGACTTTGCTTATAAGCGTATTGACTAGGACGGCTTATCCGTAAGGTTACTTATTAGTAAGTACTTCATAGAAGCCGAAATTAGCGAAGCGCCCCACCAACCTTTAGCTATGCCCTGCTGCCGTCTACGTTTCTGTTGCATTACCTCGTGCCAATCTACAGACTTATCTAACTCTTTATACTCAATATTTGGGGAGGGAACATGTGACGTATTAACTTCGCCTGAAAATAGCAACTATTAAATACCAGCAATATATACATAAGTACATTAAACAAATAGATATTACGTTGCGTGCAAAAAAAAACAGTTTTTTTTTCTGCACCAGAGCAAATTAATGGAATGCTATCGCAAATTATCAGAAAGCAGTTTAAACAGTTTTACCTCTGCTCGAGTGTACTGGACTTTCCGCGCCATAATTTTCTTGGACAGTGCTAAGAGTGGACCGGCTTCTGGTTGACGTTGATTTGGATCTCGTCCGTTCAGTTTTAACGCTTTCCACGTCCACGCCTTTGGTCAGTGAAGATCGCGTTACTATAACTTCGGGAACGGTTTTATTCTCTTGATTTAAACTGGCTTTGTTAACTGAAATGACTGTCTGGACGCTTTCAGAGCTGGTCGCGTATTCCACGTCCCTGCTGTCCTTTAAGCAGGTGACCGGCACTTCTTGCTTGGGAAAATAACTGCGTTCGGCTAAAGGTTGCTTTTGCTCTTTCTTGGTGAATTGATCGAGAATATCCGAGACTCTAACAATGGACTGGTTTCCTGTAAAATAACAATAAGTTTAATTATCGATTATCTACCATAAAT
The DNA here is from genome assembly GCA_963691665.1 of Clepsis dumicolana. Lineage (NCBI taxonomy): Eukaryota > Metazoa > Arthropoda > Insecta > Lepidoptera > Tortricidae > Clepsis > Clepsis dumicolana. Next base: position 6,169,392 of record OY829519.1, on the reverse strand, counting down.
GGATGGATGGATGGATGTTTGTTACTCAATCACTCAAAAATGGTTCAAATATGAATCAAATTTGGAATGGAGATGGCTTATACCTTAGTTAAAAACTTGGGCTTTGTTATATCCCGGGAAATTGCATAGTTACCACGGGATAGCGATCACCGAATTATACGCAGACGAAGTCGCAGGCAATAGCTAGTGAGAAAATAACAAAACAGAAAACAGAGGGACACAAGTAAACTCTTAACGCGGCGATAAATCATTCATGTACAAATGAAAACTGGTTAGTTAGGGATATTTGCTTAAAGTGGAACCCCACTGCAGCGCACGCTAGCACGCTCCAAATAGAAAAACGTAGCTGCGGCGTGCGTCGGTTTGTACGAAACGTGCGTTGTGTGCGCGGCATCGGGATTTCGCCCTTACGCTACGACCACACTTATAGGCGCCAGCAATTAAAACAAAATGCTCTTACCTAAGAGCTCCGCTATCCTGGAAATGCTTAAGGAGTTATCAGCCATAGAGCCCTCAGTATCCTCCGTAGTCGGTTTCATGGCGGAGTGAGTTACCGCTTTCATGAACAAATCAGTTGTCCCCTTACTAGCCATTTTGCGTTTATCTACTGGCACTGTTTGAGGCTCCAATTTAGGGGTATTCCTAATAGGAGTAGGTGCAGGTACTTTAAATGTTTCCATAGTTTCTTTACGCAATGATGGTTTTGGAGCGGTTTTTTCCGTAGCGCTGGGCAGTTGGGCTAATATTTGGTCGGAGGCGGGGTTCCTTGGCTGGCGCACCGGGACACTGTCTAAAGACGGATCTAGTTTGTAAGGTTGGTAATTCTCTGCGGATTCCATGTGTGTTGAACTTGAAACTAAAATAAATGCAAAAATAAAACAACAGGTAGCGAAAAAAATATTTCCTGATCCCATAACATGTTTTAAAGGACCTGGGGCTGTAACAATACAATATTTACCTTCGGTTAAACTAGGCCGCATACTGGACCGGTCGGGGCTATCAGATTGAGCAAGAACTTTGCCGAATTCGGGACATCTCTTCCTGAAGTATGCACCAACTGACATGTCGGAATTATTGATACTGGAAACAAGTTCACATTATTGACCGTGCGAGCGCAAAGCGCCAGCTTGGGCAAGAATTCTTTCGTATATCGGGATGTCCGTCTGTGTGGATGTCCAACTGGTTCTTTTCAACAAGTCGCATTTAACAACCGATTCTTGTAAAATTTTGTGGCCGGGTTCGATAATTATTGTACATTTCGCACAGATTTTTTATCGATTCGTTTTTTGGAAAAAAAAAACATATTATTTTTAACATGAAACTACCGTGAGACCTCAATCGTAGTGGGATCACTCACGTATGTCAGTCGAGTATAGCCCGACATGTTTCGAACTAATCCGTAGTCCTTCCTCTGGGAGCACACGCTTCGCCGGTTGCGGAAGGTAATTGGATTATTCCGAAACATGTCGGGCTATACTCGAATGACATACGTGAGTGATCCGGTTATTTCACTACTAAAGTTAAACAGCTTCAAAAATGAGCTCACAAAGTCTACCGCTCACAGAGCCACTAGTTTTACTATTTTTTGTTATTTGTTACAAAACCATTTTTGGTATACCTACACAAATCATCTGTAATATAAATTTACCTCGAGGTTTCCTGAAAATGCGTATGAGTCTGCTGCAGTGGCAATGGAGCGCGCTTGGCCATAAATGATTCCTCGTCTGCAGTAAGATTCTGAAAAGTGGAAAAGTTTGAAATGAGTCGTCTTATTTTTTTTAACTTACCAGGGGGCATGGCACGGAAAAAAGATGAGCCAAAACAGCAAAGCATTTATACCATATTATACAAGGTGCGTTTTAATGAAGAGTCAAGAATTCAACCAGGGGTTGAGTAAGTCTTAGCGAACTGTTAAGTTTATATTTGGAAAGAAAAAAACATAATTCTCCCGTACTTTCATTGCCTCTGCTGGTTGACAATAATGTATACATTTACAATAATGTACACAGGCACACCTACAGTGAACTATTTGTTTTTTCTTAAAAAAAAAATGGATAACAATATACAGGGTTTGTTGAACCGTTGAAAAAAAAAACATTCTCATACTTTCATTGCCTGTTCTGGTTGATAATAAAATTTATACATGTACAGGTACATGGATGGTTGACAAGAATGTGTAATGTAGGTGTGCCTAGCAAGACAAGTCTTACGAACAACATGACTACTATTAGCTAATGATACCTACCTATTTAATAAATTTTCTAAATCACTCACCTTAGAATGAAATGAGTAATTCGTAGCAATAGAATGTCTCATAATATCTTGGACCTCATTTGTCTGTCTGTTCAATTCAGAGGTAAGAGTTTCCATGTTGAAGCAGGAGTGGCGATATTTCGGGACTGATTCGTCTGTTCCTGTAGACCTGCCTGTCATCTCACCAGGATGGAAGCCAGTCTGAAAAAAATTTAATGTTTAACACTCACTCGCTGTCACCATCTTCTATGAAATGATATAAGATGGTGCGAGAAAGGGATTATTAATGCAATAGCGTAGCGAGTACGCGCGCGCATTAGACAATATATGGCCTCAGGTATATGTTTATAATACCTATTACAGTTAGCTAGACACTTTAGTACTTTGACTACTTTGTTGGACACTCCAGAAAATTTATAAAATTTAAGAGGCAATTAAATGTTTCTTTAGAAAATCAAGCAGAAAAATATTGAATAATTTTACATGAAATCACTCACAGATCTGCCTATGGATCCAGCCTCAGACTCTCCAAATCCTGAAATAATTTAAACAATTACATATAAAATTAGGTTACAAACTTGTATTAATTCCCAAGTCACAATAGACAAATTAAAATAAATTGTGTTACCTTTTACTTGGTCTAGGTCCAGAAGACCTGAAGATGATTCACATGGTCCCGAGTCTTTGTTGAATGTTGCCGACGGATTAAGCCTGAAGTCAAAACAATGTCTCAACCAATATAACAAAACCTTTGAAAACCACTCCCCAAAAGAAAGCTCTTATTTACTCCTTTACTAACAAATACTGTGATTTGCATTGTACTGTAAGTGTGCCTATGCCTAGAAGGCATGTTCATTCTCAGGATTGAGACACCTTTCTAATTCTCAGGATTGAGACACCTTTCTAATTTTCAGGATTGAGACACCTTTCTAATTACTAGAGAAATAAAAGTTCCATATTTTATAGCAGGAGTGTGATTGTTTTTTTTTTTTATCTTATATTTTATTGAGGCTTTGGTACACCTGCTGTGACCATGTCAACCTCATGGGGAGACTCTGGGTATTAATAGTTTACGGAGCACTGCCTTCAGTGTTAGTTTCCCTAGCAATGAAGGAGCTCTCCACAATTTTGTAAATTTGGACAGCGACTCCGGACAAAGGGTTGGACAACACAATATTAATCCCTCCATTACTCAGGTCCAAGCACCCCATAAGTGTGATTGTTGCTCAAGAGTTTTTTGTATGAGTACAGAAAAACATACAGTATAATTAAAATATTTGTAGATATTCTTGGAGCCAGGATGGCATATCTTTGCACCAGTCTTTGCCTTTTGCTTTAAAGCCCGGCTTAGGTGTACCTGAAGGTGTGGTGTTACTGCTTTAGGGAAGTGATCAAAGATGGCATTGAATACTCTCTACATAGTAGTTGTATTGTTAAGTTTTTTATTTGTATATTTTGTATAATTATTATTTTTTTGTACCCAGTCTGAAATTTCCAGCGCTTTGGCTTTATTATTATCGTTATTATAGGGCCAAATAGGTTGGAAAAGTGTAAGTTGCCAAGAAGCTTTGAAGAAACCATACCCATGCAGTTTGGACACAAGATGAACCGTGAAGTTGTATTACATTGCAGCAGCATGCAACTTACATGATTCGTCTTCCATGTGTAAAATTCGCGGTTATAAACAATAAGGGCTAAGATGGTTGAGCCACCTACTTATGAATTTATGATGACAACTACGAAAAGTTTCTAGTACTCACGCAAGATGATTTCTCCTTTCAGTAGTAGTACTGTTCTGAAACTGATTGTAGACTTACCGTTTTAAATCCTCTTCACTAAGTAAAGTGCGTTTGTGTGGTATATTAAATGATGAATCTTCAGCCAAATGCATAAGTCTTTGTATCTTGTTGGGTGTTAAATGATCCATCTTTAAAGCAATAATGTACTACGGTTGTAATAATCAATTAACAATTTCTTCACTTCTCACGAACACAACACAAATTAATCATAAATTCGTTGGGATTTAAATTTTCAAACCGTAGTTGTTGACAGCGTCATATCTGTCAGCTGTTTATAATAACGTTCCGTTTGGCGTATACATTTTAATGGGTATTAAAGTAGTAATAGCCGGATAATAGAAAGTCGTCTATGCATTCTCTATGCCTAGTGATTTGACCAAGATTTGACCTACGACGGCGACGGCGTCTCAAGCACGCACAGAGTCGTCACCTTTTTATGCGCGGTGTTAGTAGGTATTATCATGGTACCACTGGCAGGACCTTAAAGCCACAGCACAGGACCGTGACGCATGGAAGTCCCTACTGCGAGCCCTGTCCCTGCCGAGGGATTACAGGAACACATCATCACCATCATCATCATGGTATTATAATTATAAATTCATTTTACACCCTCCGGGGTTTGCCGGTGTCCATGGGCAGTGGTGATCACTTACCATCAGGTGACCCACTTGCTCGTTTGCCTTCCTTGTTGTATAAAAAAAAATACTTATTTGAAATGTTTTATCTTGGTTTGATCAAAATCAGTTTTTATGAATTATGAGTAAGATTATAAGGTGTAGGTTTAAATAAAATACAATTTTCTTCCTGTTGATTTAATGTTTAGCTTGATAAACACATATTATTTCTTACTTAATTAGCTAGTGTTTGGACCCGTGAGGGGCAAAGAACTTATTTCCTTATTTAGCCTAATCTGCTCATTGATTGCTCGCCATGCATCTTCCTTCTCTTTCTTAGTGATTGGCCGTTTCTTTTGTTTTGCTGCAACCATCTTCTTGTAAATGTCAATGCATTCCACATCCACTTGGACTAGTTGTTTCTTCAAGTTCAGTCGAATCATCTCTTGCTTGCAGAGGCCTATAAGGTTTTTCAGATTGCGACAATTATCCTTCCTCACAGCAGTCAGTTCTGTCTGGCATTTCTTTATTTCAGCCAATATTTCATCATCAGCTGGGTTGGTGAGAGGAGGTAAGTCTTCTGGGTCTAATATCCCTTGCTCCACAAGCTCCTTTCTCAAACATTTTTCTAATGTGAGGGAATTTTTGTAGTTGCTTTTAGCATTAGTGTTTTGCTTAACTTTGACATCAGGTACTTCATATGGCAGTACATTTTCTTCCATCAAGGCTGACACAAGCCTTTGAGTCAATGGACCCGTAATCATATTTTCAGTCAACTTCTCAGTTTTCTTACGCAAAAGTGAGGCATCAGGTGACAATCCTGATGATTTCTGTTTATTTGGATTGGATGCATTTTGGTCTTCAGTAAGATGTTCATCAGCCCACACTTCAGAGTAATGTCGGCCCAAGGGTGGAATTGGAGGCAGGGTCGTATTACTGCTCTGAGCTAACAGCGATTCCAAAAATTTAATATCATCCAGTGTAACAGGTGCACAATAAGGTTCCACAGAGTTCCAGAATTTGTATGGAATATTGTTTTTCGGTAGTGCAAATTGAGATGTTTCCAATTTGACAGAGTTATCAGAGTTCATAAGATCATTTGAATAGTTAGCATGTGATGCGCCAGAAGATGCATTGTTATAATTTTTAAACTTGGGCATTTTGGGTTGGTTGGACAATTTAGTGTAGTCTTTGGTTTTGACAAGCTTATCATCTGGGAATTTTCTCTTAACTGAATATTGCAGTTGTTTGCCTGCCGCTTTGCCCTTTTTCTCTCTTTTTGATTCATCGGTGTCAATGCTCTCAATCTCGGATTGGAAATATCGCATCCGTAGGGCTGTATTGCATAGTAGAGACTCTAATTCTAGCTGTAGAGCGTCCAGCTCATCCATCCCTATGGGTTCATCAGCAGATCTTGCAGCAATAGCCGTGTATCGAGGTAAGTGCACCGGATTGTCTTGAATTTTGATGTATGGAATTGGACATGTCTCTACCTTTGTTTTGCCAACAGACACGGAACCGGGAAGTTTCGCAGGCTTATTGTAAGGGGATAAGCCTGGACTAGAAGGTTTGCCATCGTGTCCCTTGCTGGCTAACCGGCCTTTACTGTTATGATGCATTCTTTTACCCAACATTTTTGTCACCAATCCAAATTTTCCCGCGCCAACCTAATGTACATAAACAAATATAATAAAATATCACATTACTTAAATAGTGTCATCACAAACTTTAACTTTAATAAGTAAATCACCAACAGTTCGTATTATTCTTCAAACCTTATGCGTGTCAATGTATTTCGTTTTTATTGATACGAGACGAAAAACAAAGTTCTTGCCTTAGAAAACTCAATAAACCAAGAAACGCCACGACTAGGACCGCAATCCACAAAATGGCGATCTTTTTTTTATGTTCGATCAATGTTGCCACAACACAACTAACTTCTGCGAGTTGCGACCGTCGCGCAAGGAACTTACACTAGAGCTGATTATTTGACCTTGAAAATGAATGAAATAAATATTTCTATTTCTATTTCTAAAAAAAAAGTGACAAAAACGATAGGCAAGCGCGGTACTGTCTCTTTCGGATTATGGTGACTAGGCTATCGTAGGACAAACAGGACCACAAGGGCTTTTTAACCGACTTAAAAAAAAGTAGGTTCACAGTTTGACCCGTAATGGCATTGACCTGAAATTTGGTACGGGTATGTAAGTTGGATGACAATACAAATACAGACAACAATAAGTACCTACAAGTACATTCGATAAAAAAGCTTGTATTAAAAATTATTTTTAAAGAAAAATTAGTTTTCAAGTTTCAATAACAACATTACGTCGTAATTGTAATTTAGTAAAATAAAACTTTCTGATATTATAGTAGTTTATGCAACTGCTACATAATGAGTGTTTTAAGGCCTAATTATGTGGAGTTGCATACATTACTTTATCTACACACATATTATAAGTACTCTAAGATGGGTTCAGAAGCCGAAGGCATATATCATACCCATAACTGTCACGAATTTGACTGTTTTTTTTTAATCGTAGACAAACATACTGAGCTGACGTTTCGTAAACTGTTTTTTTTTTTGTAAAAAAAAAATATTTCACATTAATTATACATGTTGGACTGAACTCGGCTTATATACGTGAGTGATCCGTTTTATTTCACTATGATTGTAAATTACGGTGGTTGTCAAATTCGAAACATAGAATTCGATATCGAAAAGTCATTACGACATCGAATTCGATGTCGTAATGACTATTACTTTACTGCTGGACCTCCTGGTGGTGGCTGTCGGCGAGAAGGCGTCGTCGTGCTGCAATGCTGGTCATTTTCTACGGTTTCTGAACCCACTATAGAGGACTTATGATATGTGTGTAGATAAAAACCTTTAAATCCAACCATATTCTAACTATTTCGAACACTCAAAATTGGTTCAGAAGTTTTCACATTATAACCGAACTTACATTCATACATCTGTGTAGTCATAGGTTACAAAAACACACATGTGATCTAAATAAATTTACATTTATTATTATTATTATAAATTTCTAAATAAAATAATATTACGTAGTTTTTCCCTTGTCGTGGCCCGTCTTCCCAGATGTTTAAACGTGGTCACCTTTATTCACAGATGCACACAAATATATAAAAAAGCTACCTCACAGGAGCGACTTGCCAACTCCTAAAAAGTTTACCCCTGAGCTCAAGTCAAATACCTACGTCATATTATATTCATATTTTGCTAATAAGAAGCTTGTCAACCTTTGCTGCTACCATTTTAGCTACTTTTCTTTTTTTAATTATTGACGACAAGACGTGAGCTAATATTGGTTCGCGCTGGAATGCCAATTACTAAACTCCTACAATCCACTAATAGTGGTCCAATATTTTATGCTAGTCACACAGAGAAGTATAAAAAGAGATAGACCCGCCCTCGGTGACGTCCCTTTCACACTTTTTTTTTAATTCCAAGTTTAGGTACGACCACGTTAATGTTAGAGAGATATCATTCCAGTTGTACGAAGTACTTGTTATTTCCATGCCGTCGCGACATTGTGCGACATTCTTTTTTTTACATTCGCTCTTGCTTGCCAAAGACTGCTCATGCTGCAAGGCACTTTGCCAAAAAGTCATAACTCGTCAGCCTCCATACTACGAAATTCGAAAATCGAAGTTCGTATCGTATCGTCCCGCTCACTCTGGCCCTGTCTGTCGGGGAGGTATTTACGGTATTTACAATATGCATATAGATTTCACCCTACGAGATTTCACCCCTCTTGATACGTCATGTACGTACGTAGTGTTTAGGTACTAGTTGCTCGCCTATGGGCCGTATTTTATAAAGCTACAATTTACAAGTGGAAGTATATCTTTAAGTTGGCCAATAGAGTTTAGGCTACACACTACCAAGAAGCTTATACACACTACAGACCACATTTTATAGCGTATCTGTTATGAAAAAAAAACTACTGTCAATTCAATTGTCAAAACTTGTGTCATGTCCGCCGTGTCTGCCTCAGCCGCACTTCGTTGCGTTGCGTTTTGGTTTGGATTTTCATTCTTCTAATCTTGTATTAGTGTGAAGTTCTTCAGGTTAAAAATTGTATAAATAAACTGAAATTAGCAAGGAATGATTATGATAATGTTTACAAAATAAAATCTGATAAGCGCAAATTCATTTTATATGATTTTTTTTCCTCATAATGGGGGATCTTTTGTTAAAATGTCCATTATGTTGTAGCGAGGTTTTTCATTCTAAACAATTGTTAATTGACCACTTGTCGAAAATATGGTTTAATTTTCGTTGTCCTGTTTGCAACGATCAATGCTCTTCTATAGCACATTTGATAGAACATATGAGTTCAGAGGCATGTGTCCCTAAAACCAAGACTGAAGAAGTAGACTCGAACTCTGGAGTCCTGAGGGTCCACATTGAACATGGAGAATGTCAGACCCTGGAGCATCAGAATGTTACAGGTGTGATTGTATGCTTAGTTAAATTCCTCATTAAATTGCTGTGATATTAACAATGTTAGATTTGTAATTCTTAAGCTATGAACCTGATAATTGTATCTCTCATGTGCAATTTGTAAGCTTACTCTTAAGATCATCTGCTTTCTAGCACCATAATACCATACCATACATTAAGCATTATGATCTCTTGTAGACAACCAAGTGGACCATAACATAGATCAGAGTCAAGTAGCAGAAGTAACAGATGTCAATAGATTGTATGTAGAGTTACTGAGCAAGCAGCTGGCAAAGCCATGCCTTCAGAAACAGGAATTAAAGTTGGTCAAAGAAGATGGTGAGAGCCGCTATGTCATTGTTACACAAGCCGACTCCATCCTTAAGTCCGGAAACACTGTTTTCACAAAACAGAACAGTGATGGGACAATATCTTTGACTACAATAAAAGGTAACCTATTTTGGCTATTTTTATTATCCTTGACAAATCATTGGATCAATGCTTGGCTTAAAGATTGTGAGATACCTATCAATTTTGACTGTATTTTGAAAGACCACTTTGCTTTATTAAAAAGTACATAGAAAACAAATCCTAACGGGAATATAGTTTTATTTTTTCAAGAGCAGACTGCAATAAAAATTCTATAATATCCTAATAACTATTGGAGTTTTAGTTTAGCTTACAAGGAGGAAGTATCATTCTGAATGTTTTATTATCCATAAAGTCACTGTAAATAAATTATACCTATGTATTAATATTTCAGATATGAAGATAGAACCTGACCCATTGCTTACTGAGGTTGAGCTAGAGGAAAACCAGGAAATTTACAGCTGCAATACATGTGGTGTGTCCTTCTCATCCGTAATAGACCACATACAGAACTATCACAATGACCAAGATGTTGTGGTTGAGGTAGCTAACAGAATTAGTACTATACTAAGTTGTTTTTGATGACCTGTGATAAGATTTTAAAGTAACCAGCTTTGTCTGAGAAATTTTTGATACAAATGATCCAGTATACCTAGTTATTGTGTTTAAGCCTGCTTAATCTTTTAATTATTATGTAAGAAGTTAATGCTAATACTTGGCAATTTGTGTCTATGTTTAGTTGCCAGTTTTGTCAGCCCACCTGAGTGAGACTACAATGCATGCACATTTAATCTTTTTTTATTTCAAGACTTCAGTGCATGTGTGACTATTCTAGCCTCATTGGAAGACCAATGCCAAATTCATCAAACAGACCCCTAACTACCCGATTCCTTGACAGCAAAGGAGTGCTTGACCAAACTGTACATACTGCATCTTCTGATACCGGGCAACTCAACACCATATTCACTGCACCATTAATCAGGCTGCAATCTATATTTACTTCCAGGAATCAATGGAACACTGCTCGCTGCCCGAGGAATACGAGCCAGTAAACAATGAAGAGACAATGTCTGCAGACCAGCAGACCTCGCGGCGCGTCATCACCGACACTGGCGACATTGTAGAAGCGCCTGTCCTGCTAAATGTCTCTGGTGGAGATAATTGTAAGGCCTATATGTAAACAAAATAGAGAATGTACACTAATATATCATCAGTCATTGCAAAATTGCGACTGTATGGACCAACACTACTGTTTGTTAAGTCTACATTTCTCTAGATTTTTTTTTGTTATAAACATTTTTGCGAGATTTTTTCTCCAATCCAAGCAACAATATCCATGCCAAGTTTCATGTCATAACAACCACTGAAAGTGGGTCAAGTTTAATTTGCAGAATTTGATTACATACAGACTCACAGACACGGGGACAAGTGAAAGCTTCTAAAATTTACATAAAAATACATGATTCGTTTTTGCTAATATGCTAATATAAAACCAGTTTAATGCTGTCATTATCATTTCACTCTGTCTGTGATTGTCATTTCATAGCAAATTATAAAATAGCCAATGTAGCTTTCCAGTAGGGATAGCTTCAGTCATACAGCAATTGACTGGTTTATTTTTTTTTCCTTACAGTGGCACTACAACCCGTGCAGACAGAACAGCTTGTATTTAAACAGGAGGCTATTAAGCCTACTCGATTGGCAACTACAGAAAAACTAGTTGTCCAAGTTGACAGTATGATCAGAAACATGAAGGTTAAAAATGGTAAGAAATTACTGACTTATTTACTAGTTTTAAGAATGACATTTCTGTCTGGTTTGTAACTGGCATATATAATTAAATTAGCCAATGCTTGTATTTGTAATTACTTTTAGATATCAAAAAAGGCCCATACCACAAGGTGGTAGTGAAAGAAATGCAAATGTTGGAGGGTGGCAACAAAGTAAAAGTTTATAACTGTATGACATGCAATATCTATGTTACATCACTGGACGAATTTAAATCACATCCTTGCAAATCCCGTAAGTTGCTATTACCTACTTAAGTCTCTTTGAAAATTAACAACCATGTATGTGTAATCTGTTTTTTTTTATCAGGGTTGTATAAAACTAGCCTTAAGATCATATAAGCAAATCATTGTAATTGATAATAATTATGCATTATTTTTATTTTCAGCAAAATATCAATGCCCACACTGCCCAGTAGCTTACGAAAATTCAAAATCATTAAGTGCACACATGAAAGTTCATAAAGTCCATACAGGTATGAAATAAGAATAACTTTTCTCCCAGGACACATCTTTTAATGCCACTGAATTAAATTCATATAATCTTGGGCAAAGATACCTAATGCTGGCAGTTGGCCGTATAATTTGGCAAATATTTTGGTCACCGTTTCATGTGTGTATGACAAAGATTTGGCAAATACGGCCAAGTGAGTGCCGCATAGCGTATTGCAGCGACACATTTTCAATAACAAATACAATATCCATTCACAGAACCTAGTTTTAAATGTAAACATTCAAAGTTACAAATTTAAATGAGTCATTGGTGTCCATAGGTAGGGATGGCTTTTATAAAGCTTTTATAAATTGTGTAAAATGAAGGACTTAATGTGGTATTAATGTTATGTTTTTTTAGAGAGTGAAGCGGACAACTCGGGACCATTTAGATGTGACATTTGCTCCACCGTTTTCCCGAGCAATAAGTCGTTAAAGCTGCATAAAAGAATGCATGACCCTGTCAAGTAAGTACTTACACATGCACTTATTTTTGATTTCAATTGGTTTTGAAATTTATAAAAGCTATGCTGTGACGTTATTTTATCATCTGTCATGGTACCTATTTATTACAAACATGGAACTTTAATCGCGTTTAACATTGATTTTAAATACCTCGACTTTTTGGGGAATTTGTGGATGTTGCGGCAGCCGTGGTCACGAGTAGACCTCATATGAGAAAAAAATATATGTATTTAAATAACAACTAGTATAGTCGAGGTCGCCAATATTTGTACAGCCAACCACTCAAAAATATCTTAGAACAGACTTTATTACCAGTCACAAAGTCCTCGTTAAGATATTTATGAATGTTGGCTGTTCAGATATTGGAGAACTCGACTGTACCTAGTACCTACTTCCATTTAGTCAATGTAATCGTAAGTTTAATCTGGACCAAATGTGAAACGCAACCGTAGATACCAACAGCCATAACAAAAAAAAGCAACTGAAGGTACTGAGACAATAAATCTATCTCTTTTTTTTTTATACAACGAGGAAGGCAAGCGAGCATATGGGTCACCTGATGGTAAGTGATCACCACTGCCCATAGACACCCGCAACTCCGGAGGGTTTGCAGATGCGTTGGCAACCTAGAGGGCTAAGATGAAATGCCTCTTGTGCCCGTAATTACAACAGCTGTCTTACTCTCCACACCGGAACACAACCGGTCAAGCACTGCTGCTTAGCGGCAGGATTAACGAGTAAGATGGTGGTAGCGATCCGGACGGACCTCGCACAAGGTCCTACCACCCGCAACAGCTTACTAAGCTTAAATTTAACAATTAGCCAAAATAGCCGTCTAAAAACCTTTTCTCCCCCTCAGAGCGCGGCCCATAGAACTCCCCGTGGAAACCGAAGGCGCGGAGCCCAGCAACGACAAATACATCTGCTCCATATGCGACAAGCTGATTCCCATTGACTACCGCGTCGTGCACTACAACTCACACAAAACAGACAACAAGTTCAACTGTGATATTTGCAATAGGAAGTTCCACTCTAGTGAATATTTGGAGATGCATATGAGTGTACATAATATTGATAAGGTGAGAACACAGGAGTGACGATAGTAGTACTTTACTACGACGACTTTTAACATGAAACCGTGAGATTCAATCATAGTGAAATAAACGGATCACTATCCTACCACTGGAAGTGGGTCATTTGAATTGCAAGATTCAACCCACACAAATACATCCATGCTAACACGGCACGTGAAATAAAAGCCTTGTAAAACAGTAGCTCTCTTGTTATCAGTAATATAATAATAGGTGTTGTAGAGTCTGTGTTAAATTCGTGGTCGTTTTCAGGTGCCACAAAACAAACAAGACAAAACGCTGCCATACATGTGTATGTATTGCAGTCGGCAGTTCGCGCGCCCGCACGAGAAGGTCAAACATGAACGGATACACACTGGTACGTATCAATGCATGGACCATTGCAGCTGTATGGAGTTAGTGTTTGAAATTAATTGAAGTTTGAACTTTACAAGTTTAAATAAATATTTACTTTAGAAAATATGATTCATGCGATGAGCACGGGTATGATGCCTAGTTGGTCGAATCAGCATTTTTTTTAATATCAATAAGTATGAAATTTCTTTGGAATTACTCAACTATGACGTCATAGTTTTCAGTGATCGAACTGTCTCCTTTTTATTAGTTTTTGTCAAATTTTTAATCTTAACTGCAGTAATAATAATAATAAGCGAAGCAGCGGTTTTTACGAGTATTTTCGGAAGGTTTATTTTGTGAAAATGAGAAATGATTTTATTTTGACATCAGTCATCACATCAACCAATCATAACTGTTTAAATTCACCTGTTGATTGTGGGGGTTAATGGTATTTTCCTTCCTTGAAAGTACCTATCTAATTTCGATCTATTAAAATTTTGCTTCCATTTCCTGTTTGTGTATTTGACAGTGGCGGGAAATTCTAAAAGTAGGTTCTTATTTCTTACAGTGCGAAACATTATGTAACTTCTTATGTTCACTTTCTAGAGGGTTCCAGATAAGGAACCGTCAATATTTCAGCAAGTGATTGAGATAGTCTAAATGTTTCTCAACACTCCGACTGTTAACTAAACAGGGGTGTTCGCCTACTCCGTTTATTATTTTTATTATTTTATTTCAATAACTTGTTGGTTATCTGGTATCCCATATATGTATGAAGCCTTTTGTGCACTTTGCGGCGAAACAAATTTTGTGATTGTTTCAGGTGAGAAACCGCATTCGTGCGAGATTTGCGGGAAATCGTTCCGCGTGTCGTACTGCCTCACGCTACACATGCGCACGCACACAGGCGCGCGGCCCTACGCCTGTCCGCACTGCAACAAGAGGTATAGGCATCATCGTTGAACTGTGTATTAATCCAAGGATTGACGAGGTCACTAGTGTCCCGCGGCACAAAGCCCGACTTCGCTCAACGAACAATCTCCATACAAAACTTGACGCGCGATATCGCTAGATACCTAATGACAAGTTAAGTCGCTCGACTTTGCAGGGCATTTTTCCCTATTGAAAACCTGGGCCTTGATTTAGAAAGTTACAGATTACAATTTACAAGCGGAAGTCTCTTTCTAACAAAAGGTGATAGAATAAAACACGGCCCGGGCATTATAATTTTTGTAAAAAAGCTGTATATCTGTCTATTTAAGAAAGACTATTTTAAGCTGGTTTGCCTTCTTAATATACTAAGGTAAGATTAGACAATCTCACCTTAGTATATTAAGAAGGCAAACCAGCTTCTCATCCGCGGACTGCATTATCCGCCTTGTTTTATCCAGGTTCAAAGCGCACAGCGTGTACAACCATCACTTACTGACGCACTCGGAAGTGCGGGCTTACAAGTGCCCGTTCTGTCCTAAGGCATTTAAAACCAGCGTCCAATTGGCAGGGCACAAGAACTCGCACACCAAACCCTTCTCCTGCCAACACTGTAATAGGTAAGAGAATTATTTTTAGACGGTACTTTGCGGAGGTCTACGTCTACATCAATAAACAGGAAAAAAAATAGCGCGCCTCCTCAAGCAACCGCCTCCAAATTAGTAGTGAGATAGACGTATGACTTCCAGGTCATACAAAAATCGAACTCTCATCCGCCTTCATATGTTGGTTTGATACCTGCAACATACAGATTCAACTATTAACCACGTTTTTACCTTTACAATATGTGACAAAACTTATTGATTTTCTTTACCTACTAAACAGTAATTAAAAAGCTGATGGTTACCCTTGATGTGATGCTCCAAATTGTAGACTAGTAGTTTATGCAACTGTTACATAATGAATAATGAGGGGTCCTTTCGCCTCGCTTTATAATAATATAACATGAGTGTTTTAAGGCCTAATTATGTAGAGTTGGATACATTACTATTATAAATGTTTATATAATTTATTGAATCAGACGTTACTTTGCGGAGATCCATACTTATAAACTAAAAACAATTGCTTTGCTCACCCGCGACCACAAATTTATTAATTATTTTATTGCCCCGGGGCCCCTGCATGATCTATCTAAGACGGCCCTCGTTTAGGAGGTAGGTATTCAACGAAGAGTTGTTGTATTTGTACAGGCCTTTCGCGTCCCTATATGCCGTACGAGCTCACACGGAGACTCACGCGCGGCAGAACAACCTGAAGTTTTCGTGCACGCTGTGCGGCGCATCCTACGCGCGCACCTTCGCGCTCAAGGACCACATCAAACAAGTCCACAAACAGGACATGGATACCATAGACAAGACGGTAAGCTTTTTTTATTTACGCCCAATGATATTCGCTTCTGGGGATTTTGGCCATTTTGTCGCTTGTCGCGCAGTGCGTCTCTTTCATAGTGATGGAATCAGTGAAGGACGCACTATATGTGCATAGCCCCGTTTCTCGAAGCATTTAGACTAATAAGTAATGATATTTGTGTTTTGTTTTTGTTTCATTTTATCGTGTGATTTACGAGACAAAAAACTAATAGTATACATAGTGTAATGCTTTGAGAAAATGGGCCCTAGTGTTATTAGATTAGGTGTGGTGGTAGAGATATTTCTAACTTATCATTATAACTTAGAAATATCTCTACCACCACAAAACTTTATGATACGTTAGACCTGTAACGTATCATAAAGTTTTCAGATAATACATGTACTGTTCCTCCTGTGTATAGAGGGTTCGTTTTTATGTACCACCGTCAAGACTTCAGCCAGGGGTTGAGTAGGTAAGTCTAAGTGAGCACCTCCGTCAAGTTTTTTTTTTAATGACCTATTTAAATTGTCAACCAGCAGAGGCAATTGATGTAAGTATGAGAGTTTTTTTTTTTTTTTTCAAAGTAAACTTTATAGGGGTGTTCACGTAGAATTACTCAACCCCTGGCTGAAGTCTTGACGGTACATTAAAACGAACCCTGTGTACGTAACTTACGACTAGCTATAATCGTCCCACGATAACTCTCCATAAGATATTAATTGGCAACCCAGAAAAATCACGCTGTGGTAATACTTTTTTCATGTCACTCAGACATTTCTTAAATTAAAAACAATAATGATAGTAGCAATCAGAAGTTGCTGTTTTTTTTTAATATGGCTCTGTCCATTGGAGGACAATTTTGCCAGTGTTTAGTAGGTTTTGCCGTTGTACGGTAAAAAAAATCTAGAAAACAAAATATGAGAGGTATTTTAATGGTGGATGGTGAATGAACGATGACCTGTTTAATATTTAATCTAATCAAAAGCTCAAAACGTGTTGTTTGACTATAAATCAATGTTGCCATACACAAACTTTAGATTTCTACTGTTGTCAGTTCGTTGCAGAGTTATCGTGGGACGATTATAGGTACCTACACTCTACACACGGCTATTCATGACTTGATTGACGTTGACCGTGTATTATTCTTTGTAATTTATCATGGGCTTTTAGGCGAAGGAAAACATAGTGAGGAAACCTGCACACTCCTGCGAAGAAGTTCAATGGTGTGTGTGAAGTTCCCAATCCCCACTGGGCTCGCGTGAGAACTGTAGCCCAAGCCCTCTCATTCTGAGAGGAGGCCTGTCCCCAGCAGTGGGACATGAATGATGATGATAATGTGTATTATTCTTGCAGACGGTGGAACTCAAAGAGGATGGTTGGGTGTTATCAGAGGGCGACGCCAACGGTGCGCAAGCTCTCGCGAAAGCGATGCCAAATGAAGTAAGTGTTTAATTTCAAAGCCTGCTTTGTAGCCTGCTTCTATCTACACACATATCATAAGTCCTCTATAATGCGTTCAGAAACCGTAGAAAATAACCAGCATTGCAGCACGACGACGCCTTCGCCGCCAACCCCAGCACCACCACCACCCCAGCAGTGAAGTAATATCGAATTCGATGTTTCAAATTTGAAAACCGACGTAATTTATGATCATAGTGATATAAAACGGATCACTCGCGTACATAAGTCGAGTTCAGTCCGACATGTATAAGTAATAATGTGATAATTTACAATAAAAACGTTTACGAAACGTCAGCTAGGTATGTTTGTCTATGATTATAAAAAAAACAGTCGAATTCGTGACAGGTATGGGTATGATATGTCTTCGGCTTCTGAACCCATCTTAAAGTACTTATAATATGTGTGTAGATAAAGTAGTGTACGCAACTGTACATAATTAGGCCTTAAAACACTCATATGTACCAGTTGCATAAACTACTATTATAACATGGTTGCCTAGTAGAGATCGCTCTGTAGCGTTCAGGCCGCCCGTTGCTACCTTGTAATTTCTTTGTATCTACCTTTTTTCTATATTTTTGTTGTTTTTCAATAAAGAGTTTTGGTATGGTATAGTAACCATAATTTTAATTACATACGTCATTGACTAGCCAACTATTGCTTAGTGATTAAAAAACGCAGGCTATGCTGTCAAATTGATTTTATTGTTTCTGTACAGATTAAATATCGCATTGCCTACTTGTAAATTTTATATGTCGAAAGGAAAGAGAACATGAAATAACTACAACTTAGAAAAGTCGAAAAACCTCCGACAGTTTCATTTCAAAGTGTCAAAAACGACTGAATCGATTTTAATGAAACTTAGCCAAGGACCATCTCGATTAAACTAGCTTGCAATAAAAAAACGTCGTAAGGTATATCCGTTTAGAAGCTACGATGCCACAGACACACATATGTAGGTAAGTACATACACGTGTCAGACCTACAACATCCTGCTTTTTGCGTCGGCGGTTAAAAAATATTAGAATGAACATTTTTCCGCGAATTTTTAAACCACTATATTGTTCTTTGTCATCTAACTTAAAAAGAGAAATATAGTCGATAGATTGGTCTTGTCTTCATTTATTTCTTTCTTTTGGCAGATAAATCAACTGGTCATAAACACAAACGAAGCAGAGTCTGTGATGATAGTCCCTTAGTATAGTTAAGTATACGTAAGATCTAAGTTAGATTAGTAACAACAAGTGGGAAGTGACTCTGTCTATTAAAGTGAAATTTAAATATCATTGAATCATTGTGTAAATATTATAAGCGGCAAGCAACTTGATGCAATAATCAGTGTCAAATTATTTTTGTATTAAAATTTGATCAATATCTGTATAAAGTGTAAGTAGTGTTGAAATTACAAAAAAAAACATGAACAGTAAACAAATAACCTTTACAATTACGAGGACATTTCGACCATTCCGTTAGGTACGGTCAGCAACTAAGTGAAAATGAACTTTATTTCTTAGTGCGATTTTCTATGACAAATCGCCACTAAGCAAAAAGTAAGATAATTATTTCAAAATGTGTAAATATCATTAAATTTCAAGACAATACAAAGCTAATATTTTTGTACACCTGGCCTTTCTTCCCCTATCTGTTGGAAGGATTAACCTTTTAAGCGATAACTAGCGGTCATTACAGACAATAGGGCTTATCAACAAGGGATTATTATTGTCTTATAGCTTAACGTTCATAGGATACCTAAATAACAAAATTAATGGACAAGGACAAATAACATGTGACCACAGACAAAAGTATGGTTTGTCAAGTCAGGAAGCTCTTACACTTTGTTTTTTTAACATTAGAAAGAAGGTAAACAACCTTGACATGTCTTTTTATTGAAAAACGCTTTTTAAAAATAAGTAACTATTACGTATAAAACCATAACAATACAAATAATTGAATGTCATTGTTATTTCATTGTTACTCGCTGTTACTTATTTTTACAAAGCATTTTTCAATATAAAGACATGTCAAGAATGTTTACCTTCTTTCTAATGCTAAAAAAAACGAAGTATAGTGGCGGGTGAAATTTCATTACACCTATACTTATTTCTGTTGCATGCGTTAATTATGAATTAAAAACAATTACTTTGCTCACCCGCGACCACTAATGACAAATAGTTATATCTGTGCGGCAAATGTATGTTTCCATGCAACACCTCCGCCTCCACTGCTACACGAATCAACACATGCCACACAGACCCAACTATCACCACCACCACTAAACTAAACGCTGACGCGTTTCGGCACTCTCCATTCACGAAGCACAACAACAACCGCTCAACATGCCACCACATCCACTACTGACAAATGTAAACCATGTACTCAACTTAGTTAATGACAAAACCAACGTACCCACTAATATTTTATAAATTCCAAACTACCCTTTTATGTAAGTTCTAAACTACCCTTTTTTAAAAATGAATTCCAAACTACCCTTTTATTTTTATTTTTAATTTACGCCAGGTACCCCGTTATTTTTAACCGAGTACGGTAAAAAGGGAAGTCATGTTCTCATTATTACTATGACTCATTATTAAAATTAGAACCAAGTCGTAACAAAGGCGAAGAAACCAAATTAACTTGTTCATTAATAATAGATCCCATGTTGTTGTACCTAATTATTTCCAATTGTTCTAAAACCGATAGCCGCAAACCCTTATCATATGTCATTAGTGGTCGCGGGTGAGCAAAGTAATTGTTTTTAGTTCATAAATATGGACCTCAGCAAAGTAACGCCTGAATCAATAAATTATGCGTTAATTACATCGATTCTATATTTATATACTTATACGAATTATATTATTTTATTCATGGCACCTAACAACTTTTCGTTTAAACTTGCCATTATTTTGCACAAGTATGTTAAGGGTTACAACGGTTATTAATCCCTTCTTATGAATGAGGTTGAAATTTAATTAAGTTATCGTTTTATTTCTGTCCAAAATTACGAAGGAGTAATGATCTCATGCACCTACTCTGGGATATTTTTATGCCTAGCAATTACGGGGATAATTTTTGGAGTTCATTTGTAAGCACAAATGTTTTTGTAAGCTAGCTATATTGTCATTTGAAGATTTTAAAGCTTGTGAATTTTGACGACTGTATTTTTAGACACCAATATGTTTTATGTTAATAAGAAACCCACTAATAAATATTAGATACGTATTGATGTAAATAAGTATCCTTAGGAATATAGTTCTTATATAATTGTATTTACAATAAGATTTGATTTCAACGTGAAATCGTGTAAATTTAATCAATTAAACTATTTTAAAAAGCAATTGTTTGAGTGAATGCCCTCTTCCAACTGTTAATATTGAATCGAAATGTGTAATAAAATACTTTGTTTTAGTTTGAAATAGAGTTTATTGGAATAAAAACACGATACATAGAGGTCTTAAATCGTATAACCTACGTTTTGTTTGCTTTGGTTAAGCTTCCACTAGATATCTTTTGATCCTTATAAATAAGTAAACGTACTTACATCTACTCGCTTGTGCGATCGATCTTTGGATTCGTTATATTTGATTTATTTACCGTACACATTTTAAACTACACGTTTCTTTAGTATTTTACAAAATACCTATTTAATTATCACAATTGTCGTATATTTTTGTCCAACTATGTTTTATTAATCACTCATTTCCGAGATGCGATGTTACATTTTTCCCAGCACAACCCATTTGCATTTATTTCATTGCTGTAAAATGTCTTATCATTTCAACACGCTTCGTTACAAAATAATCAACAATCTTAACAATATGGAATAAGAAAAGCGTCTTTTTCTGTTCAACACCGAGGAAGCGGTGTCACGCCTGCCCGTTCCACTCGCCCTCCATTCTCCACACGGAGAAAGCATAACTGAGTTTGTCTTGCGCGAGGTACTTGCCGTGCTCGCCCGCTTCGCCGTCGCTGCTCGGCGCGCACTCGTTGTTAGACAATATCTGGTACAAGAACTCTATGTACTGCGTGGCCAACTGAAGAGTCTGTATCTTCGACAGCTTGTCGCTCGGTAGCGAAGGAATGATCTGCCGCAAACTCGCGAACGCCTCGTTCAAACTCTGAGTCCTCTGCCGCTCCCGCACGTTCGCCATCACGCGCTGTATCTGCATTTCCTCGAACGACTGCGCTTTCTTGCGGGACGATTTCGAGGAACGCTTCCTCGACCGCCGCTGTTCGTCGCTTCCGTCGCTGCGCTCCTCCGTGGAGGCGCGGTACTCGCCCGTCGCATCCCCCGATTCGTAGAACGTCCGCACCGTATCCTGTGAATTTGAATCGTCGAAATAGAAGCTTCTTGACGGCTGTCTCGGCCTTTGATCCGGGGTGTACTGTGGGTCGTAAGGATTGTACTGCGCCGGTTGGTATTCTCTTTCGTCGCTGTCGAATATCACGTTGGAAGGCCAGGGCTGCAGCTGCGCGGGCCGCTCCGTGCCGTTGCTGAGGTCCATGAGGTGCGCCGGGGACGTCGGGGCGAAATTCTGCTCTGTTTGTCGCTTCACTTCCAAGGGGGCGTAGCCGTAAAACTGATCCTCGTCGTCGGGGTATTCGGAATCCTTTTCGCGTTTTATCGGCACCATTCTATAGTCACAATGGTCGTAGTTCATAGTTCGCGGTTCGCTCGACGGCGGGTAGCTGGGCGCGTCGTTCTGCAACATGGGCGCGTGCACGCGGCTGCAACTGCGGACTGAACGAGTCCTGGGGCCTGCCCCTGCCCGGCTCCGTCCCTTCATTGACAAGATACAAAAAATAACCATTTCCAGCGCGGGCGTCCCTCCCAGCGCGCGGCCCGCCCCCGCCGCGCGAGCGGGACGGCGAGCGATGATCGCTTTGTGTTTATCTTGTCCATCATCTTCGGAGCGTATTTACTGCGCTGTACAGTACATAGCTATGTGGCGGTCGCCATTCCGATCGCATCGTTGATCGCGCATCCTGTGATTCTCCCAACCGATGTAACTTGATTTAATTATGACTGACAATTTATTCTTAATGCTAATAATGCGTCTAGGTTTAAGTACCATTTTGTTTTACTGGTTACCGTAAAAAATAGTTTTGGTTTGAAATTGAAAGTTTCACTGTTCAACAAAACAGTAAATCTAGCGTGTACTTCTATTTGCAGTGAATGTAGAGTCCCTTGTGGCTTACAGAACTTTTAACAATAAATATTGGTCTCTTTGTCCTAAATTAATATCCTTAGATCAACTTTCCTTACCTATGGCATTTGTCTTACTTCATACTAAATCAAATACCTAACACAATAAACTAAATATCTACCCTTTACAAGCCGCAAGCCACAGCCGAACCCGTAAACTTGGTCCTTCGTCCCATATAAGTCAGTTTTTTTGTCGAGCCGTTCCTAAAAATACCCGTGACGTAATCAGACCACGGCGGCGATCCCACGCCTGCCCCGGCGCAGCCTGCTCTTTGTTATAACTCGTAAATATTTAATTTACTATCTCACGCCTTTAACGAAGATGGCATCTGCATAATGTTCTGATAGGTAAGTCAATGGGCACCTTATTGGGTTGTAGTTTGTTTGGGATGTGTTAAAATCGGCGTGTTGTGGAGACTTTATAGACCTTTCGTATCGGATATTTCTTGGTCGGGGCTGTTTTGTGTAACTATAGCAGTCATATTAGGGTTCTTTCCGTACTTCCATTTAGAACGATCCTGACGCTTCTTGTGCACATGTGGCCACAAAACGTGTAACGACCTAACGACAAATAAATTAATCTCAAAGAAATTATTTATCCTGAAAAAAAATTTTTTTTGAGCGATATGGAACCCAAAAAGCACAAAAATTGCTCAATACCTAATAATAGTCGAACTAACAACAAATTAACAAGTCTTTTCTATCTACTTAGACTTGCGCATCTTCGAAATAAAAATAGATAAGTTTGAATTAACGTCCCTTCACTACAAAGCAACGGAATTAGTTTGAAGTTAACTCATAATACGTTAACCCTCGTCATATTTTTATTCTGCTGTAGATATTGTAGAACTTTTACCTCACCGCGCACCGTGACTCTAATTTTTGTTTCATTGAAGATCGACAACTTTGCCTATATTTGCAATAACTCTGATTTTAACTAAACATGCCCTCCTGGGTCCCCTGGCAAAATTTAACAGTGTGAAATCCGAAACTTGTCTTTAATGAAAAGTTCAAATTCGCTTTTGACATTATAATATAATGTCAAAACCTATACTACACCTGTACAGTCAGCGTCATATATATGGTGACATCCAAAGTGATCAAATAGTTCGGCACACCATACGATTTGTATGGTATTTGTATTTGAGCACTTTGGATGTCACCATATATATGACGCTGACTGTACCTAGGCCAGGTATCCTAGGCTATATTATGGCCTGGGATACCTAACCTACTTAGGTATTAGACATGGACGATACGTTTCCTGTAAATCTGCGGCTTTGTTGGTAAGATTCAACAAAAAAGTATTTAAATTAAATAAAAGGATCCCTAACCTAATAGCTCTCCACGGCTCTACATCCCCACAAACCAAAACAAACGAGTGTTTTTATAGATATTTGCTAGACATTTGAAATAAAATCTCAAACACTTGATGATGTAATAGTTATTTGTTATACAAGGGTGCAAAGTTGTATTTTACCCGCGAGTGTGGAATTGAAACACAAGCAAGCGAAAGGATTCTATAGTTGAACCACGAGCGAAGCGAGTGGTTCTAAAATAGAATCCTGAGCGTAGCGAGTGTTTCAACACACGAGAAGTAAAATACATTTGCACCCGTGTGTAACACAAAACTTTTCTCCTCACTGTAGCGAGGAAAGCGCAACATGCAAAAAAACAGCTCATAAAATTAAATCTTCATCACTGGAATCACAATTTTTTTTACGATATTATGACAGAATACTGGTGATTTTTTTTTTATTGACAAGTGTTGACATTTCTGACGATGCGTTTTAAAATTGCATCGACTCAACTTGTGCGTTCAGAATTATATCCAACATCATCATAAAAAAAAACAAATGTTTCTTATAGAATTTTAAGGACCATTAAATAAAGCTAAATTTGGTATTTTTTATTAACTTCTCAAACCATTTATCATTTATTTAATGATAATTAATGTCGAACGAACCATTATTATGAGCGTTTTGCGTTTTGTTATCTGTCAAGTCAAAAGCTACTTGAATACGCTCCACTCCAAGGTCAAATAACTTTCCCCACTAGTAGATAAAATGCGATTTTACCCGCTTGTATTAAAGGATAAAAGACGGCTTTCCGAGGTAGTGAGGGGAAAAAGATTTTTTTAATTAAAATGGACACGGATCCTCTTTGTACCTCTGACCACTTCGTCTCTTGTTGCAATTGCTGTTTAAATAAATAAATAAAATCTTTATTCAGCGTACTTTCTTACAAACTGATACTATTATAGGTACTAGGAAAGTAAATGAGAAGAGTAACACACATGCCTGAACTAGGATGATCCTGTGTTTCAGACGAGACAGGACTTAAGTACATAAAGCACTGTAAGAGCTCGTTTCAGCATCGCAACGCGCCTGATACTTTTTTAATGTTGCATGTGCATGACTTCTCTATTGTATTAATTATCTCTATTCTGGGCCATGGTTGAGTTGCTGTACCTAATTATAATTCTTCGCAATTTGCAACAAAAGAAAAATGCACGACCTGTCTACATTTCAACCTCAAAAATACAATCCTGATCCTTGAGAACTGAACAGGAAGCTCAACTTAGAAGTAACGGATGTGCGTTTTTATTGGCCGAAGTGGAATTCCATTGTGTCGCTTTGTCCAATAGAAACACGGCCTGGTGGGAGTGACTCGCGATTGCTGATAAGCCGAGCCAATTACAAGTAGATATACCTGTTTATAAAAATAGATATATGATACCAATTTAATTTACATTATCACATACTCGCACTACTTAAATTGCTTTACAGTTATCCGTATTCGCTGAAGTAGATTTTGCGAGTTTAAGTATATCATCCATCGTCATCATCATCATCAAAGAAATTATTTTCATGAAATGATTAAGTAAAATAGGTACTGTAAATTTATACCCAATATCGAATTGAACAATATTCAGGGTTATTTCTTTCTGATTCCAGTTCAGGGTGCTTTCTTGCTCTTTTTTGCTTTACTTTACCTTAAGTTCCTTGTACAGATTAGTGCATGTTCATTTAGCTTTCAAAATATTGCAGTGCTGAATCACTGCCAGATGTGCTGACAGCCGGTATTTCCCAAAGGATACGAAAACATCGACGCCGCTAACTTCTTAACAACTTACCCACCACTTACCGTTATCTCACTTTTTAAGTTTCCCACGCATCGACGCCGCACCGGAAACAATTTTAAAATCACAACAAGCTTTTGACAAGACATAGAACAAGCCAATGGTTTTTTTTTTAAATATTCCATCGCAATCCGCAATATCATAGGACAGATTACATTTTGATATCCGTTCTTCTAGCGCGACAAAGATAGTAACATAAGGCCGGATTTATTGTTCGACCGATGGTCGCCGCTGCCATAGGTCGCGCATTCAATCCACCCTGACCATACCCTAAGCTCAAGTTTAGGTTATGTATAGATATGTTATGTACGTATGTCTCTATGACCCTAGGTTATTCGGTTTCGATAAACCAATAATTTTCACGCATTTTTTAAAACAATAACTTTGCATAATTCCCCTGCCGGGATGATAGGTAATATGTAATATTAATAAAAGTTTCTTAACTTCTGGAAGATTTTAACTCTTGGTTATGACGGTGATGACGAAGTAATAATAAGCACAGTTTAGACTTGCAAGAAAAATCTTGCAAGTCACATTATTACATTACGGTGCTCGATCGACGCAATCTGAGTTTCTCGTTCGATTCACAGCTTCACAATGTACCTACCTACTGCAAATTGCAAAATTTTTCTTGATAGTCTAATTAACCTGGGCTTAACAGACTACTTTGTTAAGTGGGTACAGGTACATAAGAACTTACCTTAAATTGTGCTATCACAATCGTACCTTTTAAGGTAAGTACTTACCTATATCCAGATTTTTAAATTAAAGTTAAACCATTGCATTATTTTATTTGGTAAAATAAGAGGAAATTGTGTAGCCGTGATGAAATACTATGTTTTCTTCTCGCTATTATTAGAACTGCTTATTTCATATTGTAACGCTTTTTAACTCTAATCTCCGGAGATTATAGAAAGTGTGTTAAGAGTAGAGATGACTCCTTGTCATCCCCTAGTTAAGTGTACAGATGTTACTGAGCTTAACGCCTCGCTAGTTTATTTTGTTAAGAGTTTTACGGCATTGTGGTTTATTTACTGAAGTTTTTGTGCATTGAAAGTGACACCTGCTTCAGATAAAGAGACATTTATGACCATTTATACCACACCAAGACTTAGCTTACCCGCGGTCGTCTTTGTGCAATTGATTGAAGATCATTTATGATTGCTTTACTTAAGCGTCTTCCTCACGAAAATGGCCATTGAATTGGAGTAATGTCGATTCTCTTTCTCAACGAAAGTTTATTTAATTTTGATATACCTAGGTAATAGTTTATAGATATCTCCGACTAGGTACGCATATTTGGGCAAATATCAAGTCGTTTTTTTCTCGACCTTTTTGGTTAGGAAGCATCATGTTAAGTCTACAACAGTCAATGAGAGAGCGGAGGGAGCAACACAACATGGTACATGCAGGACTTCTTATTTATAATTCTAATTATTTTAGCGTAGATAAATTCTCTACTTAACTATATTTCTGTCTTGAATAAATAATAAAAAAGAAAGAATAACGTAAATTCGGAAAGGCATTCAAGATAATGGTATAGACCCTAAACCGCCTTCTTCGCAATGGCCAACATCTGGCTTTTCATTGCGCTGCGTAAACACTTGTTTTACAGGGCTCATTGTCACAAACGGAACTAAAACGGAAATCATTAAAGAAAACAATCATATTTATTTTAGTTAAACGCCGAAGACGGTCAGCCTTTCCCACGTCCACATCTGCGCGCCGCATGCCGAAAATACTTCGTTGACCCATTGTTTCACGATAGTAAAACGAAGATTAGGTTCTAAACGGCAATATTGTAATAAATAAAGCGTCTTGGAATTGTTTGGGCCATAAAACATCTGCGGCTTGCAGCTGCACGGTACGTCACACGTGCTAATCTGTAGTCTAGCGCTACCTGCTGATAACGCTCATTGTTCTACTGAATATTCTGTGAAAGAGCGCACACCTGAACTTTGAATCGAATTAAGAGAATGCTTAAGTAATTTATCCTTTTTTTTGCCAATTTTAGAAATGAACTATTGTGTAAAAAGTCCACGTCAAATTCTTGCGGAGAGATTAAAAAAGTAGAGCCGATTCCTTAACTCAGTCGTCTCGCAGATACTTCAATTAATCATGTGTTTAATGTAACCCTAATATATACCCAGGATATTTCAATAAACGAGTATGAGAATTTGCTTTCAAATACCTAACAATTAATTTAACGTCCTTTTACGTTATCTACACGGTGTAGGTAGAGCTGAAATTCTTTCTTCTCCACTATTCATTCAATTAATGGCTATGTTCGTTACTCATATTTGATTTTTTCTGAATAATTTGTTTATGTTGAATGCTGAAGACTTAATTCACTCTATGGAGGTACCTACTGAATTCTTCACCTTTAGTAGTTAAGTAGGTAGGTAGTAGGTGTTTTAAACAGCGACCATTTAGTTATAATTATAAAGTTACAAAAACAATAAAGTTTCATTCAAAACGTTCGCCATTCTAGGAATGTATTCGTAAGATTGGTTGGTCTCACTATGGGTCGGGGTACCTCCGCAGATGGGGCCCATGTGTGGCGCTCTACGCGCCGCCGACGCCGGCGCAGGGGCGCCATAATTTTAAGCCTTTTGTGGATAATCTTGATGAAGAAATTTTACCTCGTTTTTTTTGAAGAAGCTATAACCAACGCTGTAATATTGTGTTAGTGCGATAAAGGTTCCTATTACCTATATGTATTTTAGATAAAAAACTTACAATAATGGGTATTCTTTCTTAGTTTGTTTTACGTGCACAATTAAAGTGCTTTTCGTCTCACTACCTCGGAAAGCCGTCTTTTATCCTTTAATACAAGCGGGTAAAATCGCATTTTATCCACTAGTGGGGAAAGTAATTTGACCTTGGAGTGGAGCGTGCTTAAGTAGCTTTTGACAGATAACAAAACGTAAAACGATGATAATAATGGTTCGTTCGATATTAATTATCATTAAATAATTGATAAATGGTTTGAGAATTTAATAAAAATACCAAATTATATTATTATTGTAAAAAAATAGTGATTCCTGTGATGAAGATTAATTTTATGAGCTGTTTTTTTACATGTTGCTCTTTCCTCGCTGTAGTGAGGTGAAAAGTTTTGTGTTACACACGGGTGCAAATGTATCGTGTATGTTCTCGTGTGTTGAAGCACACTCGCGGGTAAAATACAACTTACAACAATATTATGTATTTTATTGAACGCACTAACTACGTTTAAAGAAAGGCATTGCTAGTTTTTACAGGCTTAAGGGAAAGCTCATTTAAGTTTTACCTAGGTTTTAGGACGTATAATATAGAGCTAACAAAACGGATTTCTTCTTAACACGCTAAAGGTGATTGCTGTGATTAGAGTAAAGAATTACTTAATAGGTAAGTACGAGGGCTGTTTGATAAGTACCCGTTTATGGAAAAAAAAAAAAAATTGTATATATGCATTTATATTTCTACGTAGTCACCTTTTAACTCTATACATTTGTTCCACCTATACTCAAGCTTCAATAAACCATCCAAAAAGTATGATTTTGGAAAGTCATTAAAATAGGCCTCTGTGGCGGCAATGACTTCGTCATTTGATCCAAATCGCTTGCCACTGAGCCATTTTTTTAGGTTGGGAAACATAAAGAAATCGCATGGGGCCAAATCTGGAGAATACGGGGGGTGAGACAATAGTTCGTAGCGTAACTGTGCTAATTTAGCCGTCACAACTCTGGACGAATGAGCCGGGGTGTTGTCGTGATGAAACAGTACTTTTTTCTTTTTTAAATGGGGTCGTTTGTCCTTCAACACGGCGTCAAATTCATCCAATAAATTGGCATAGTTCTGCCCTGTTATTGTTTTTCCGTTTTCTAAATAGTTAATATGTATAATATCCAGCGAATCCCAAAAAACGGTCGCCATGATCTTTCCAGCCGATGGGACGGTTTTTGCTTTCTTTGGAGCAGGTTCACCCGGTAAAATCCACTGCTTCGACTGCTCTTTCATTTCCGGGGTGTAGTGGTGGACCCACGTTTCGTCCACGGTCACGAAACGACGCAGAAACTCCTCCTTCGGGTTACGTTTGAACACGGCCAAACACTGCTCCGAAGTAGTCAGTCGGTTCCGTTTTTGCTCCTCCGTGAGTAAACGCGGCACCCACCTCGCCGATATTTTCTTCATACCCAATTTTTCTTCTAATATGTGTTGTACCCTCTCGATTGAAACGTTTACAGCATCAACGATTTCTCGAAGTTTAATTCGGCGGTCGGCTAAAACGATATTTTCAATTTTCTTAACCATATCGTCTGTAGTCACCTCAACTGGCCGGCCTGGGCGATCCTCATCAAAGACGATTGTTCTCCCCCGCTTAAACTCGTTATACCAATATCTGACGGTTGTCATAGAAGGAGCACATTCATGGTAAACCGCTTGCATTTTTACTTTTATTTCATCACATGTTTTTCCTTCCAAAAATAAGAATCTAATTACAGATCGATACTGTTCTTTCTCCATTTTAACAATTTTAAGTTCACGCCTTCACTGAATCGTTGTCAAATGAGAAAAAAAAACAAAAGAATACCATTTTTTTTTTTTTTTCCCGCCTCTGAAAAATGGCTTAAAAAGGTGGTATACTTATTTGCGGCCAGTGATATTAATATATTTAGAAAACGGGTACTTATCAAACAGCCGTCGTATCTATAGCATTTTAATTCAAATAATCTCCATCCCTCTAAGTACCCCTTCACTTGACTATTAAAATAGTAAAGTATTCGATAAATAAAACTAACAATCATAAACAAGAATTATAAATAAATTAGCAAACCAAAGATCAGCACCAGGCTTTCGTCAGTAGGATCGATATACTTATGAATATTAAGTATGTTGTACTTAGCTACTTAAAACTTGATCTATATATCCGTCACAAACCCGATGTCATGGTGTCAACAACGTCACCCTGCATTGTCCGGCGTTCACACGAAGCGTTTTCTTTCAGCATCTGCGCGGGCGCAATTCCTACCTACTCGGAGCTCTGCCAACTGAAAGACAAACAACTACTAAACGAAATCCCCCAAATGAGGAAAAATTTCCTCTATGTCAATGAAATAAGAGCTTTGAGGGTGCAAAATTTTTTGTATTCGATATGCTCAATTAATTACCGTAGATTAAACTAAATTGACAGTGTGATATGTTTTGGTTTTAGGTATTGATTACGGGGCTAAAGTATTCAGCGAGTATTTTTGACTCTACTCTAGTTTGCCGCGTGTTAAAAACTTAGTAAATTAATAATATACCTAAAATAATATATTTATATTATAACTAACGTTATACTTAATGTTCAAAAACTTAATTAGTAGATAGAAATGTCAAAAATGTTTACATGGTGCATACCTACATATAGATAGAGACACCTTTACATAAGGCCCATACGATTTGATGAAAGTGTCACACTCGCAGCTGTGGGGCGTAAGGGGAGACATGCTGTCAAATATGTCCACTTATGAAATAAATTAGGCTAAAAACAGTTTAGTAGGTACAAATTGCGTAGGTAATTTTTGCATAATGCTTTTAGTTATGCCCAAGATAAAAATACCCTATATTTTACCGAATATCCCTCAGATTTAACTCCAAAGGTTATCGTTAACTGGCTAGCTACCAAAAGCTGCACTAACCCTCGTTTTACGACTGTCGGCAGATGACAGGCGACGCTCGCTAATTCTGCGCGCGCGCTTCCGCCTGCACCTATCGATTCCGTGTGTTGTGTTGTCGTGAATTCACAAATACATTGCAATGCCACTGAAATGCCGGTCGCTTTGGTCTTTAGTTTCGGATCATTAGAAGTTTAAAGCAAGATATTTCTGCGTAAAATATGTTGCGATGTTTAGGGCGAAGGAGAGCAAATTGAAATTAAAACATACAGACGGACATGACGAAACTATAAGGGTTCCGTTTTGCTATTTTGGCTATGGAACCCTAACTTTATTTATACCTACAATATAAACCTTACTTAGGTACCTACTCCGTCAAGTAGTTATACGTGGTTATACCTAAGTAGGTAAGGTATAGATAGGCACAGTTTTGTATAGACGCAATAAATGAATATTATTAAAAGTACCTCTACCGCAAATTGGTCTAGGCCATTTTTCGTGTTTGTCACCGGCTCGACTAGACACCAAAATAAAAGGAAAAAACAATAATAAACAATTCAAAAATTTTGCCTATGCAAAACTTGTGTAATATGTATTATTGTACATACCTACCACTTAATAGGTACTTATTACCTACTGTTTTACTGTGGCGCAGCGAATGAGTCGATGAGTAAGCAAGTATGATTGTATCAAAATGACTTTAATTCCCCGACGTTATATTAGAAATGATGAAAATAAGATCGTATTTACTTTGAAATCAACGTGTTGATACTTTTAGTAGCAGCTTCCGTTCGCATTAAAGTCCTCGATTCAAATAAAACGTTATTTAACTCAATATCTTGAGAACCAAACGTCTATTATTTCATTTTTATGTCGCAGTGATTGCGACAACACGTCATTTATATTTGCAAAAGTTATCGAACTAAGTGAGTAGGTAGGTACTTACATTTTCGGCTATTTACAAGATAGACGTATTTAGGTACTTACTTACCTTTTTGGCTTAGGCCCAGGTATGGATTTTATAAAACCGACTGTCTGTCTGTGAAAATACCACTCGAAACTGGTGCAAATTGTAAACTGAACTAACGCTTCACCAGTTTCGAGTTACGCTGGTACGCTTTTGTAAAATCGATACCTTGGACTTAAATATCGATCGTCAGTTAAACTACTTTACAGTTGACGGCGCCACCATACAAATTAGTACCCCGAAGTTTTCACTAGTGGGCGCCGTCAACGCTGATGTCTAAGATGCATTAGTGACCAGATATAATTGATAATTTACATACTCATTTGACAGGGGCGTTGATTCTTTAAATAGCAGTGCGCTTATGAAAGCGAGATATTCTCCTTAACAACTCTGAAGATCTAAAGCTCATCACCTCTGCTTCCTTTGGCACGCCTAGCCTGGTTGCTCCAGCTGTTGAAAGACGCCCAACCACCCTTCATCTGCGCTTTACCCTTTACCCTGTCTTCTTTCATACCGCGTACTTTCCAGTAGGAGAATTTATTCGAACAATATAATAAAAGCCTATTAGTCACGCATTCTTTTGTTAACTTGCTCTCCCACAAAAAGCTCTACCACGCCAGCCGCTAGACGCGACACCACCAAGCTTAGTTAAGGGTAAGGTAAGCTATCTAGCTATGTAAGTATTTACATATAATTAACGCATTGTGCTGCGCTGCGAGAGGTAATTAAGCATCTAGGTATGTCATTGTGACCATTTGTAATCTCTTTATATATAAAATAAAAGAGGAAGGTAACTGGATGATTGACCCAGAGATCAACCCACAGCCTAAACCACTGAAGCTGGAGGCTTGAAACTTGGCAGACGTGTGTCCTTAATGATCATAGTGCTGTGAGTGGTGCACTAAGAAGGGATTTTTAAAAATTTCCATGCGATAGTGCGATAAGGGACTATAGCCTATTTTTATTCTCTCACGGGGATAAAATCGCGTGGCATAATAAGCTTGTGAATTAAATTATTAAATCCTCCCTCTATGTATTTCTCTTGAGGTTGTCGTAGTTAGGTACTCAGAGACGTCATCTAACTTTTAACAGGAAACTACCGGAGACTCAATCACAGTGAAATACTGAAACGGATCACTTCACCATATAGGTAGGTACCTATTAATCGAGTTTGAGCTTGACTACGAACTACGAATAGGTAGGTACGACGAATTAGTAAGAAAAGAAACATTGACTAAACTCGACCACTTACAGGTATTTTACGTGAGTGGTGCGTTTATTTTACTATACCTACCGCTACCCATTAACCGTAAATGTAATTGATCGATTTAAGCCTTATTAAGTTAGATACAAGCTTCCCTCTGTATATTTAAATAGTTTAGGTGGGGGGAGGGTGTAGAGTTCAACTTTAACGTGTAACCTAAAGTACTTGGCTGTAAATATCTTAATATTGCATTTCTTGTTAAGTGTGACTTTTGCCACACTCAAAAGAGCAAAACATGCTAATACTCGTTTGATAAGTTAATAACACTTATAAAACAGTGGGGATAAAGTATTCCAAATCAAGTTTCAACTGTTCTAACTCAGATTTACCTACGTACAGACGAGTCTCCTCAAAATTTATGTCATTTTACCAGCACTACGCAATAATTGATTGATAGTAAACATGAAGTACCAAGATTGACTGATGATCTCATATATCGCCTGGCATCGGCGAATGGTTTCCGTCACAGCATGCTTTTGAAATATCACATGTGTAATGAAATTCGTCTACACAGTCTGGTGTTCCGTATTACGCCACGATCCCGCACAGTGGGGCTCTGAATCCATAATAATACTGTCTTGTCTGGCTGTCTACGTATCGCGTTACTTTAGCGCTAAATGCAAATGATTAATTTGTTTGCCATGTTCTCTCTACAACTGCATGCCCAGTGGCGTAGATAGCATGACGAATGGTATGTTGGTAGGTATTAGGTGAGATTTTTTTCTAAATCATACGTTGTAAAATCGAAATCATTATCCTCCAACTGCTTAATTTCACACATCACAAGCTTATTAATGTCCTACTGCTGGGCACGGGCTCTCTTTATACCGAGGAGGGCTTGGGCTATGCATGTATTCTGTGGCTAAGCTTGATTTTTATTAGTAACTGGTGTAACTTAACGCGAAATTTTCGCAAATGACGTTGCCGTCGCTATTATTTGTTTTATTATTCATCGAAATTATACTTAGTTAGTAGGGTTGAACTGAACTCTGCGACGTAATAAATTTTCACGCATTAATATAAACATCAGGATATGTCCTTTGGAACATTTTGAAACAGGAACGGAGTTGCGAGCCCGCCGGCTGGGAGCGGCGTGCGGCCGTCAGCCCCCGTGCGGCGTGCGCGAGGCTCATATCGCTAGGTGGCACTGATTTAAAAACCACATAATTGGCATCAAAAACGGAGTAGTTACCGAAGGGCCCGCTCATAGGTCACTCACTCACTCACTCACTCAAATCACTCGATTGTTATGCTTATTTAGTTAACCAAATTTATAACTAAATGACTTCTTATTCATAGGCATAGGGTATTCAGTATTCATTTTTTGCAGGAAATTAAAAAAATAACATGTTCATCCATATAGATCTTCTTAATATGACTGTTGAATCCATGTTATGGTCTATGGATTTACATTATATTTACTGGTTGTGCTAGTACCCAAAGAGAATATAATCACTACTAGTACCTACTTAAGTACTTATGAAGTGCACGATTCTGCTTTTCTGAGTACAACCAAACAATAAAGAAAAACAATCAACCTTAGCAACGCGTGGTAAATTGATAAGACCTAAGTATTTAGACAAGTAAGTAGGTAAACTAAATATAATTTTACCCAAATTTAGTTCAGAGAATTTCAAAACAAGTTAGACTCGTCATACCTCTAATAGGTAATTTAATAATTATTAACTAACAACGTAAAGACACTAAGTAGAATATTTCACAAAAAAATCAGCTCTTCATAATAACTTGCGCACTCAATATAAATATAATTATGAAACTCCCTGGATACACAATAAGATAATGTACAAGAGTGCTTTTGTTGCGGCCACTCGTGTTTTTAATAAGTTACATGTCGAATTTAAAATATTAGAGGGAAACAACTTTAAAAGTACCCTTAAGAAATGGTTAATTAGCAAATCTTTTTATAGAATTAATGAATGTTTAAATGTGGTACCATAATATTATATAAGTACCTACTTAATTGAAATTAATTATTAAAAATTAACATGCTTAGTTGATACAAATACGTTTCATCCTGTAACTCATATCTATTGTACGTCCGTGATGGATAAACTGTTGAAACCAAATCCAATTTGTTGTCACCTTATGTATTCACTACACAGTTTTTCTATTCTATTCTATTCCATTCTAAATTCTAACTACATTGAAGACACCAATAATGCACTATAATTACACCCATATCGGTAGGTAGGTAAAAAGTGATTTGAAACACATAATGAGCTATTTCTGTTTAGTTCTGACAGCGTGTTTATCTTTAGCCCCGCTTTACGATCCGCCGATGAATTATTAGCCGTCGGGAGTGACAGCCTGTCTCCGGGAATGAAATAAAATGGAAATAAATACGAAATTTGTACGCTTTTATTGAACCATTAACGAGAATTCTGCCATTCCCGTGTAGAGGTAGGGGATAAAGATTTTCGCATTGACGCAATAGGTTAGGTAGGTATTATTTTCTGGACAGGGTAAGGTCACCAAAGAACGATTATGGGACTATGCCCATGTGAAGACCACTAGATAGTCGCGGGCAGTAGGTGTGCGTCTCCCTGCCGCAGGGTCGTACTCTCCCAGATTAAGGACTACTCGACTTAAGTATATACGTAATAATCCGTTTAATTTCACTATGAGCTGGAGTCGGATTCATTTCTCCTGATGCTAGTAGTCATTTAGCTGATTATCTATTAATTATATTGGACAATAAAATGAAAATACCTATGTAATAAAAACATGTAGGTACGGTTTCCCAAGTTCAGGGTTTGAATCCTGGTAGGAGAGGCCCGAGTCCGAATATTAGAATCCTGCTTAACGTTGACGGTAGGAACAGCGCCCGCCCGTGAGCGTATTTGGAACTAAAATTTTGTATGAAGTTTCTCGATTTCGGTACAATAACGGTTACTTTACGCCGGGTTCGAATATTCGTACTTGAGCCTCTGCAGACATTTGTGTGAATTGTATGACGAATATGACGACACAATTTGTACTCTATTCATTTATTTTCTAAGTATTTACTTATACTTAACTACCTTTAGGTAGGTATCTAATAAGTCATCATGTGCACGTTGCTTGCTATGTTAAATACGAATGATGAACTCCATTACTTGTGTTCTATTGAATTTGCAACGAATAAGTGTGATAATTATGATAATAGTTGTTAGTTGTCAATGAATTATTCAACTCTGTTTCAGTTTTCAGTAATTATTAATCAATTGGTAAATCTAAGGCTGCAAACGTTAACTCTATAGTCGACTGTTAGCGCCCTCTGTTGGTAAACTGTATTAACAAACCTGTTTGAAGCGACTCATATCAAACTAACTCGAAATGACTTAATAAATACTTAATCAATCACAAAAATCAC
This sequence comes from Clepsis dumicolana, assembly GCA_963691665.1. Taxonomy (NCBI): domain Eukaryota; kingdom Metazoa; phylum Arthropoda; class Insecta; order Lepidoptera; family Tortricidae; genus Clepsis; species Clepsis dumicolana. The sequence goes on along the minus strand of OY829519.1, from coordinate 6,132,326 downwards.
ATGTGATCACAACCTAAGAAAGACGTAGAAAAATCAAAACGAGAAATAACCTACCTACCTAATTATCGCAGTCGGCTATATCAGTCACATATGACCATGTTCACCTTAGCTGAAATCGGAATAAATGACATCATTATTATTGCCGTCAATTATCGCAAACTTCATTAATTCATTTAAACCTAACAGGGTTTTATTTTCATAACACATTAGGCTATAAAGTAAAATGTAGAATTAATTTAAATAATATTACATTACTTACATTTCGGACCGTTTCTAATATTTGACGGTTAGCTTGGCGTCTGACACCTGTCATGTCTGTCTGTCAGTGACATGGCGCCGTTGCGTTTGCGCATTATTGCTGTCGGTCGATTGTTAATTTAGAATTGATGTGTTAAAAACTATCATTTTCTTTATCATGGAAGGCGGAGATTCGTTTTTGTCATGTGCAACAACCGTAGAATGGACGACACCACAAGGATCTATCATAAGAAAAGTTAACTACAGAACTGCATCGCTTCGACTTATTCGCAACGAATATCGCGAAATGTTTATGGAAATTTCGAGTGAGAAACACGCAGCAATCAGGTTGGCACTTAAAGGTATCAACGTGTTTAAGAAGTTTATGGCAGAAGGGAAAGCAAGCGTCAAGTTTCAAGATGCGGGATGCACGCTGTTTATATTCAACGCGCCACCGACGAATCTAGTGTCTTTCCTTAGAACTATCTTCGTTAAAATGACAGGTGAAAAAGATCAATCTTCCACCACTACTCCATCTAAGCAATCAATGAGAGCTAAATTGCTCAGTGGAAAAGCTCAATCCTTTGAAGAAATAAGTCCAGTGACAGTAGCGGATATACACAACGCGAAGAGCAAAATTCCCAAGTCGACGACGACGACTCCTTCTCCACCATCCAAAAAACGGAAACATGACGATGCTTCAAGAGGTCCTGCTCCTAAGAAACTGTATTCTCCATCCCCCCTGACAACAACAAGTGTGTTGAATCCAGAACAACAAAGAGTGCTTGAAGCTTGTCTCGGTGGGAAGAATATATTCTTCACTGGATCTGCTGGAACTGGCAAGAGTTTCCTGCTCAAGAGAATTGTGGCAGCTCTGCCTCCTGATGTTACGGTAGCTACTGCTTCTACTGGTGTTGCAGCTTGCCATGTTGGTAAGTCTCCCAAATAAGCAGAAAGGGTATTATATTTGCAACTAAAACATAAACATATAAACTTTTTGTTTTCAGGTGGGACAACCCTTCATGCATTTGCTGGCATAGGAGATGGAAGTGGAACAGTTGATCACCTGTGTGATAGGGCATTAAAACTGCCCCTTGTAGCCCAAAAGTGGAAGAAGTGTAAACACCTGATCATTGATGAGATTTCTATGGTTGATGGTGCATTTTTTGAGGTAATTTTCAGGAGAAAAAAACTGCAAATTGTTTTGTTAGACATGACTGTAATAAAAAATCCCTTAATTTTCAGAAATTAGAAGCAGTAGCCAGACATGTCCGAAAGAATGACAAACCTTTTGGAGGAATACAGCTCATACTGTGCGGTGACTTCTTACAATTACCTCCAGTGGTGGACAAAGGAAAGACAGGAAAGCGATTTTGTTTCCAGTCACCATGTTGGGATCGATGCATTGACCTGTGCTTTGAGCTAAAGGAAGTTCACAGACAGAAAGATCAAGAATTTATTTCTATACTCAATAGCATTAGGATAGGAAGGGTAACAAAGGAAATTAGTGACAGGCTTTTGGGTACTGCTAGGCAACAGATTGAAAGTGATGGCATTCTTGCAACAAGGCTGTGCTCGCACACAAATGATTCCAAAATGATAAACAATTCCAAGCTACAGGATTTAGATGGAGAAGAAAAAGTGTTCTCATCACAGGATAGTGACAATGCTAGTAAAACACTTGATATGCAAACTATAGCTCCAGCAAAACTGATCTTGAAAGTAGGAGCTCAAGTGATGTTGCTCAAAAATATTAATGTAAATTCTGGTCTAGTGAATGGGGCTAGAGGTGTGGTAGTGAGATTTGAGGAAGGACTTCCTGTTGTGAGGTTTAAAAATAAAAAAGAATACATGGCACGGTCTGAGCGTTGGTATGTGAAGAATGCTAGCGGGTCATTGTTATGTCGGAGGCAGGTCCCATTGAACTTAGCTTGGGCTTTCTCAATTCATAAGTCGCAAGGGTTGACATTAGACTGTGTAGAAATGTCACTGTCAAAGATTTTTGAAGCTGGGCAAGCCTATGTAGCTCTCAGTAGAGCTCAAAGTCTGGATACTTTGAGAGTTTTGGATTTTGATTCCAGACATGTGTGGGCTGATTCTAGTGTCCTAGAATTCTATCAGAAGTTCAGGCGTCGCTTGCAGCAAATGGAAATAGTACCGCTCGGGAGACCTCTGACTGACAAAACAAATAAAAAACTAAAACTTCGGGAAATTCTTGAGAAGCAAATGCGACGGAAATAGTTTAATGATAGTTGATAATTTTATTTACCAGACTGAAAATTGTATCTATTAATATAGTTAGAAATTTTATACATATGCTGTCTATTTATCATGTTAGCATATTAAAATTGCTTTTAATAATTTTAGGCAAATGAAAAGACTTGACTTTGAATTATAATACAAATATAAAATAAATGTGTTTTATTTTTGTTTATCTTAATAGTGAAAACATTGAACAAATCACATACTTTCATAAACACAATCAAGATAGTAAAGTATATGTGATAATGATGAGGAATTAATTTAATATTTACCTATGCAAATTTACTTGGCTGCTTAGTAAAACCTCTAGTTAGAACCATACTCTTGCTACCTGCCTGTCTTGTCAAATTGATGCTAAGAAACCATCACATGATAATTAACTGCTTGTTTGCAGCCATTTAGCCAGAATGTGGTTCTAACTTAATTAATATTTAGATTAAGATTAACAAGTACCAACTACCGTGTCTCAATAGCAGTCAGAATCTCAATTTGTTCTTCCAAAGTGGCTTGTTTCTCTTGCAGACATTTAACAACATATTTATAGTTTTCAATGTTCTGTTCCATTTCTTTCCTACCCGACTTAGTTTCGATCAAAGTTTTCTGTAACACTTCAATCTGTTTGTTGTTCTTTACCACAGATTCAGTGAGCATACTATTCAAATATTCTTGCTTTTTGATCAGAACCCAGAGTTTGGCTTCAACTGGGGCATCAGTTCTGCATCTTAAATCGTCAGTGACAAACTCATTGAGGTTAATTGGTTCCTTCATTCTTACTAAAGTAAATTTGATGTCAGACATTAGTTCAGCTTGTGTCAGTTTGCTTAGGGCATTGTCTAACTTGTTTCGTCCTGTGTCTGAACTCTGAAAAAAAAATGTGTGAAAAATTTCACATAAATGAATATTTTGACACCAAGTTTTATTTTGGTAAGAAATTGTATTAGTATATTTACCAATATAAAACCTAATGGACTCTCTAATGCCAAAATGATCATGGTTTGAGATAAGTAGCATTTGCAGGCAATTTGTCTTTATGGAATTTCATTTTGAACTTATATTTTGAATACTTACACCACTCACTTTGACTATTGTTTTGGAAACAGAATCTGATGCTAGAGCAGGGAACAGTGTAGGCACAGCATTCGGCTTAAGCCTTCTCTGGCTGTCCATGTATTTGTTCTCGAAATGTTTCGAGCAAATTCTGCTTTTAGACCAGTCCAAAATTGCGCATCTATTCTTCAAAATATGGAGCCATCGGTTTCTCATCTCCATTGAAGTCGGGCATCTGAAAACAAAGCGAAGAGGTTATGTTTTCAATTTTCAAGTCGACACCTCCAGCTTGTATTGTACTCAAAAGAAAATATGGCAAAAAACTTAAGGGTTTTTTTTCAGCGTGTAAATAAAAAATACAATGCTCATTAATGCTTACGGATGGAAGGAAACGCCGGGAGCTTTGTTGAAGATCGATGTTTTGCAGCCCTTGATAACACAATGAGCTGGAGCCATGACAGCGAGATATAAACAAGCAGTTATCTTATCTAACTAATTATGGGGCAAGGTAAGTAATCACTGAATGTGTTTCTACACTAGACTATGGGGAAATAAACGATTAAACGAAGCAAAACCACAGCAAAACGAACGAAGTCGTCAACACGGTGGTATAACTTAGAACAAAATGTACACTTCGTTGTCCAGCTAATTTCAGTAGTCACTCAAGTTACATTGTATAGTATATGCCTAAGTAATATTCTATTTGGTTGGGTTATAGACATGAAGTTGTTGTCACACGTCGATAGGTAGTGCTAATATCAATATAGTTTATATTGGAGTTTTAAATTTTGGAATAAATATTTTATTTTCGCTTAATAAATGCTTTCATTTATCTTTCCTTGTTTAAAAATGTGTTTATGCTAATTAATTATTTTGTGAGCACTGGTAACATTGACCTTTTTTAATTATAGTAATGTCTTATCTAAAATATCATTACACGCATCAGTTTTTCTTACGCTAAAATATTATATAGAATATTCTATGGACACTGGTTGAGTTAACGTATCGTATCTGCAAGTAAACCCTAATAAAATGATGCGAAAACTTAGATTTTTAGTAATTCAGGAGGTTTTGATATTTATTTAGATTTTTTATTTACTAAAAACAACGTACAGTGAAGGTATAAGTGGAACGGAACGAATGAATAATGGAAGCGATTATCTCTCTAATCTGTGGTTTTTCTCATTCACCGGGTGTCTAAGTTGGAGTTGGAATGCCTGATAAAAAGAAAATGTGTAAAAAATAAAGCACTGAATTATTATCAAATTCATCAAAACGGGAAATTGAGCAAATTTCTATTACGCCATGTTCTAATGTATATAATAGAACATGGTGTAATAGAAATTGCTCAAAGTAAATTATTTTAACATTTAGGAAACTAGACGTCAATGACGTCATCGCATATTTTGCCGTCACAAAGCACCAGATGTCGCTGTGTGCGAAACGTTTAAGTGACATCTCTATCTCAGTTATAAAAAGGTACTCTGTGGTCGTCAACAATTTTTTATTATTTAATTCATCCCATAAGGGATAGGCAAAGGAAACTAAGTCCATACAGCCAGCCCTGAATTAATAATGACAGTTGTATTGTAGCTATGAAAATCTGCCTTGACTATGGTCAATAAAACGTGTTATGAGGTGCTTGGCGGGAAATCGGTACGGTGGATCGTAACAATTTATTTAATTTTAGTTTCTGTGCTTAATGTTGTTTGGTGGATACTAAAGATAGTGTACTATATTATACATCAAATTAACGTGATAGTGCCCTGCAAATAAAGAATTCAAGTGAAAACGAGTATTCCGTTTCTTGCCCCCAAGTACCCGACGGCCGCTGCTCGCCGTACTCTTTCGCTTGTAGGTAAATCAAACACAATTTTGTAAATAATGCAAAACATTTAAATAATGATCTGATAAACATAATAAACATCATTCCAATATACAACAACGTTCAATAAATAATTGCGCTTAACAACTAATCGGTTACTCTGATGGCGACGGGTGGTATGAATCGCCAGATGTGGCTGACCTCCGCACAACTTTGTATCAGCGACTGTTGGTCTGAATCCCTCAGCGGAGGGGGGTCATCTAATACTGGTTCTGTCGTTGAGCACTGGATGTCAATCTTATATTCCCCGGGCGTCAAAAACACAACGGTGCATTCGTGGTAGGCTTTCGCTGATTCAGGTAGTGTAGTAAGTAGAACTCTGAAAGAAATAAAGAAATTGTAATCTAAAATCTAACGCCAGTCTTACTGACGACGGGCGCATCTGAGTAGAAAAATTTTCATCCCTTCTGCTTTTACGTCAAAAGGGCGAGGATCCACTTGTAAGGACGTTGCGTTAAAAAAAAATTACGTGATGCTAAGCTAACAGATATACGAGGGCTGTTTGATAAGTACCAGTTTTCTAAATATATTAATATCACTGGCCGCAAATAAGTATACCACCTTTTTAAGCCATTTTTCAGAGGCGGGAAAATTAAAAAAAAATGGCATTCTTTTGTTTTTTTTTCTCATTTGACAACGATTCAGTGAAGGCGTGAACTCAAAATTTTAAAATGGAAAAAGAACAGTATCGGTCTGTAATTAGCAAAGACTACAGTAGTATATATGAGATTAGATTCTTATTTTTAGACGGAAAAACATGTGATGAAATAAAAGTAAGAATGCAAGCGGTTTACCATGAATGTGCTCCTTCTATGACAACCGTCAGATATTGGTATAACGAGTTTAAGCGGGGGAGAACAACCGTCTTTGATGAGGATCGCCCAGGCCGGCCAGTTGAGGTGACTACAGACGGTATGGTTAAGAAAATTGAAAATATCGTTTTAGCCGACCGCCGAATTAAACTTCGAGAAATCGTTGATGCTGTAAACGTTTCAATCGAGAGGGTAAACACATATTAGAAGAAAAATTGGGTATGAAGAAAGTATCGGCGAGGTGGGTGCCGCGTTTACTCACGGAGGAGCAAAAACGGAACCGACTGACTACTTTGGAGCAGTGTCTGGCCGTGTTCAAACGTAACCCGAAGGAGTTTCTGCGTCGTTTCGTGACCGTGGACGAAACGTGGGTCCACCACTACACCCCGGAAATGAAAGAGCAGTCGAAGCAGTGGATTTTACCGGGTGAACCTGCTCCAAAGCAAAAACCGCCCCATCGGCTGGAAAGATCATGGCGACCGTTTTTTGGGATTCGCAGGATATTATACATATTGACTATTTAGAAAAGGGAAAAACAATAACATGGCAGTACTATGCCAATTTATTGGATGAATTTGACGCCGTGTTGAAGGACAAACGACCCCATTTAAAAAAGAAAAAAGTACTGTTTCATCACGACAACACCCCGGCTCATTCGTCCAGAGTTGTGACGGCTAAATTAGCACAGTTACGCTACGAACTATTGTCTCACCCCCCGTATTCTCCAGATTTGGCCCCATGCGATTTCTTTATGTTTCCCAACCTAAAAAAATGGCTCAGTGGCAAGCGATTTGGATCAAATGACGAAGTCATTGCCGCCACAGAGGCCTATTTTAATGACTTTCCAAAATCATACTTTTTGGATGGTTTATTGAAGCTTGAGTATAGGTGGAACAAATGTATAGAGTTAAAAGGTGACTACGTAGAAAAATAAATTAAGGAACGTACTCTCTTGATTAGTAAACTTAAGTCAACACAAAATAAATTAAAAACAAGTGGCTCTTTATATAACAGCATGTCACAGAGCTTACAAGCTAAAATCAGTAGGTTAGAGGATTCAATTCCCAAAAAACGGTCGCCATGATCTTTCCAGCCGATGGGACGGTTTTTGCTTTGGAGCAGGTTCACCCGGTAAAATCCACTGCTTCGACTGCTCTTTCATTTCCGGGGTGTAGTGGTGGACCCACGTTTCGTCCACGGTCACGAAACGACGCAGAAACTCCTTCGGGTTACGTTTGAACACGGCCAGACACTGCTCCAAAGTAGTCAGTCGGTTCCGTTTTTGCTCCTCCGTGAGTAAACGCGGCACCCACCTCGCCGATACTTTCTTCATACCCAATTTTTCTTCTAATATGTGTTGTACCCTCTCGATTGAAACGTTTCCGGGAGAACGGAATTCCGTGAGACTTCTGAACCTTTTTAAATCATTTAACTTGCATCATCTTTTTGAGGAACCGACTAGAGTGACGGCCAACACGGCCACATGTTTAGATAATATTTTATGCAAGTGTGAAGCTACGAACAAAGAAATTATTAACCGCTTCAGTTCCGATCATAGCGGCCAAAAAGCTGTTTTTAAAATGCCTAAGCAGACGAAGGAGCAATTTATTACTTATAGGCCGGTAACCGAAGACCGTATAGGAAGATTTAAGGAAAGTATTATCAGTGAGGTTCCTCAACCAAACATGGAGAAGAATGATCCTAACATCTTATATAAGGACCTGACTACTGTAATAAATCGAGAGTTTGGGAACATTTTCAAACTTAAGACTGTCAAGAAAAATGGTAAGAAGGTAAGGTTTAGTGACTGGGCCACGGTCGGGATTCACAGGAGTAGGACTAAACTTTACGAACTATATGAAATGAAAAGCTACAATAACGACCCCACATTTAGAGAGTATGTTAAAAGATATTCGAAACTATTTAAAAAAGTTTGTGTGGCCGCCAAAGCGGAATATCTTAGTAATAAAGTTAAATCCGCTGATAATAAAGTAAAAGCAGTATGGAACGTAATAAATTCAGAGACAGGTAAATCAAAGCCCCATAATAGCCAATATAAGTTAAAGATAGATGAAAGAATAGTAACTTCAGATTTAGAAGTGGCGAGTGCTTTTGAGGATTTTTCTCTAATATAGCTATAGATACAACTCGTGACTTAAAGTCATCCACTGCGCTGGCTGGCTCATACTTAAATATGGTTCAAAAGGATAGTAACTTGAAATTTGATTTTAAACACACAAACTCGGAAGAGATTATAAAAACATTTAAATCTTTGAAAATTAAGAACACAGAGGATCTTTGGGGTATTTCAGTTAAAGTAATGCAATCTGTCATCCATATTGTGGCACCATATCTGGCCGTCGTGTTTAACAACTGCGTCGATGAGTGTGTGTTCCCTGACTTAATGAAGTACAGTAAAGTTATTCCTTTATTCAAAGCTGGCAGCTCATCTGAGCCTGGTAACTTTCGACCGGTTTTCGTGCTTCCTGTACTAAGTAAAGTGTTTGAGAAAATTATGCTAAATCAATTGCTTCATCACTTCAATATTAATGAACTATTTCACAGTCAGCAATTTGGGTTTACGAAGGGCCGCTCGACGACGGATGCGGCTACAAATCTCATGAAGTACATTTATGACGCATGGGAACAATCGCAAGATGCAATAGGAATATTTTGCGACCTCTCCAAGGCATTTGATTGCGTGGAACACGAGACGCTTATCCGCAAACTTGAACACTACGGACTCACAACTAATGCACTGAACCTTGTTATGTCCTATCTCAGTCAGAGAATCCAGAAAGTAGACATACATAGAGTGCAGTCATGTGGATCACCGGTGAAGCTTGGAGTACCACAGGGCTCTATTATGGGTCCGTTTCTCTTCTTGGTGTACATAAATGATTTGCCCCAGCTGCTAGAACACAAATGTGACATAGTACTGTTCGCTGATGATACCTCTCTCATTTTTAAAGTAAACAGGCAACAGGAAGATCAAAGTCACATCAATGAGACTCTAAGAGATGTGCTGAAATGGTTTACTGCAAACAATTTACTATTGAATGCAGCTAAAACGAAATGTATAAAATTTTCGTTGCCTAATGTAAGACAGGTTGACACTACTATCAGATTAAATGGAGAGAAGCTGAACCGCGTGGATGAGACTGTTTTTCTCGGGCTTACCTTAGATCGCAATTTGCAATGGAGCCCACACCTATCTGGTCTTGCTGGTAGATTGAGCTCTGCCGCTTATGCTGTACGAAGAATCCGGCAATTCACCAATGTAGAAACCGCGCGGTTAGTTTACTTCAGTTATTTTCACAGCATTATGTCTTATGGCATCCTAATTTGGGGCAAGGCGGCCGACATAGAGACAATCTTTATCCTGCAGAAGAGGGCGGTCCGGTCTATTTACAATCTTGGCTCCCGAGATTCACTTAGAGAACGCTTTAAAGAAATCGACATCCTTACAGTAGCTTCTCAGTATATATATGATGTAATATTGTACACACACAAGAACATCAAATCTTTCAAGAAAGTGTCGGATGTGCATGGTTTCAACACTCGCAATAAGCATAAACTTGCCGTCCCTAAATTTCGTCTACGAAAAGTCAGTAAGTCTTTTTTGGGAAATTGCGTGAGGTTCTACAATAAAGTGCCTGTAAATGCATGGGAATTGCCTCACAATTCATTTAAAAGATACATAAAGACCGCTCTCTTGAAAAAAGCATACTACAAAGTGGATGAATACTTATGTGATGGCACCACCTGGCCAAGGCCACAGAAGATAATTAGGAACCCAATGTGACTTGGCTGCGTCCCGAAGATATTCGTGTATGGTGTCCGGCTCTGTTGCCGTTGTCCGCTGCGTACTAATTGTAATACAATTGACATAAATAATGTTTTATTTATTTGACATGATGACATGAAATGTATATTTCATCAATTTTTGTTATTTGACATTTGGAGACCATATACATCTCCAGTTTATGTATATGTATTATTATACTTATTATTTGACCGTGGAGGCGTTTTACACCTCTGCTGATTTTAAATTTAGTTTAAATTGACCTTAGAGACTATACATCTCTAAGCCATTTAGATTAAGTATCATATTATAATATTAATTCTGGGACCCTATACATCCCTTTGTAATTTAAATTTTCACATATATTTGACCTGGAGACCCTATACATCTCCTGCTCAATTAAAACGTGCCAGTAAAGTAGTGTTCTGGTTTTGCTGTTCTAATAATTACTTTTTAAACTTGTTTCTAAAATGCGGTTTTTTTTTCTCTCTTAATCTTTTAATGACAGAGTGAGGTTTCTTTGTGTAATTTGTCTGTGGTTACGTATTGTAAGAGCTAATGTAATTTGTTTTTAGAAAAAATGACTTTGTGCCAAGTTTCTTGCGGTGCATTCTTCTTGGCAATCATGGTTTTTCCGAAAGCGTTGGTAGACTCAAAAAAATTACGTGTAAAAGAGCATTCAACTGCCTATTTGCTGAATAAAATTTTGATTTTGAATTTGAATTTGACATATATACAAAAAAATGTATTTTTTTTTCCATAAACGGGTACTTATCAAACAGCCCTCGTAGTATGGTAGCGGGTTTGATTAAATATCACAGCGAATCAAACTTTTCGAACACTCACTTGTTGTTTCCAGCGGTGGCGACGCGATTATCCAGCTTGTAGCTGAGCACGCCGTTGTTATAATCCTGGTAGAACTGCACGGACAGGCAGAGGCGGCGCAGCGGCCGGTTGAGGTGGTTCCACACCGCCACACCGAGCGAGAGGCACTCGCCCGCCGTGCAACTGTACTCCTCTTGCGGCTTGATGCACTGCGAGTTTACGCTCACTTCTGTAGATAATGGCAGAGATGAAGTTGCGGATTAGATACAAATGATCGGCGTCTGGTCTGTTGATCTGTCGCGCAGGTACATGATAGACGATTGCGGATTATACATCAGTCACACCAAACCACCCCTAAAAGTATGACATTTATGTGCCCCTTATCGAGTTGCCGCGTTCTAAAGTACAGTCAGCAGCAGAAGTAGCTAAGCAACCGACGCGGTCATAATGATCTAAGCACGGCACTATTGTTATAGACATAAGAGCTTGTGCAGATCATTGTGACCGCGTCGGTTGCTTAGCTACTTCTGCTGCTGAGCTGACTGTACTACCAACTAAGCCGCAAATAATTAAAAAGTTATCCCATATGGACACATCAAGACTATCTATCAAAGAAAGACTATGATGCAGTTTTGTACACTCTCCTAAAATTCACTTACTCCAGGAAACTCGGAAGCCCTAGAATTCTAAAATGAATAAACTGCTATTTTCTATTTTAGTGAAAATGTAATACAGCGCAGTAGTAAAACCCACACAAACTAACCCCAGTTCAAAGGCGACATGCGAACGATGTCCATCATGGCTTGGGACAGCGTAATGCCTTTCACTGAGGCTTTCCCGCTAATGTCGGACTGCATCAGACGCCAGCTCAGCGCCACGTTGTTGGTGATGTGCTCCGAACACATCAGCTCGAGGCTGTTCGTTGACGTTCCTGTGCTAATCGATTTGGATTCCATTTCTGGAATATGAGTGAAAATTAATAAATGGCGGATAAAATATGATCTAAGCAAATAAAGTAGGTAATGCTAGATTATAACTATTACTGGCGGTTTTTATTTCACATGATAAAACATATTTAATGAATTAAAAAAATAATCACTAGTTGTGAGATTCTGTAATTGGCTTCAATGTTAATTGATTTCCCCGAAAATAAATAAACAAAATCTTTACTCCAACAAGAGGTCCAGCAGTGGAACAAAAATTTAGGCTAAGAAAAGTCATTAGCGAAAAAATAACAAATGCAGTCCAACATGGAAATTAAATACGGGCGCCAATCCGTTCATAACAGTATTTTCTTTACATAAAATATGGCAACAATTCGCCATACTTTTTTATCGGTTTTTGAAGGTACTCTTGGCAGTCCGGCTGTAGTGTAACTTTTGATTATGATTTGATGATTAAATATACACTGTCGGGCTATTGAGACGGCCACAATGTTTTGTAGTGGAGTAAAATACCTTCCTCCTGGCGGGAGGCGGGCGCGCGGAAGGGGCACCGCGGCAGGGGGACGGGCACGCGGCACGCCTCGCGGCTCTCTATCAGGATGCGCTTCTGCGGCGCGTAGTGGAATTCCATCTCTTCGTCCGTTAGGTTCGACACGTCCAGCACTAGGTACAGTTGGCTGGGGCTGGAATTCAAACGACATTTGTAATGGGAGAGCCATACTGTAGCCATTTGCTGCCGTACGAATCGGCCGACGATAAGATGGAGCAACGACCTAGTATAGATCGCGGGATCGCGGTGGATGCGGAAAGCACAAGACCGGTCTGAGTGGAGAGCCTTGGGGGAGGCCTATGTCTAGCTGTGGACGTCTTTCGGCTGACATGATAATGATGATGATGAATGGGCCGGCTCGTCCGGGGAAGTACCACCCTCTCGCAGAAAATCGACGTGAAGCAGCAGCACCCGTTGCGTTTCGTTCAGTCAGTGAGTGCTGGAGGATCGATCCTGTACAAATCCATAGGTCGCTGGTTCATATCCGGCTCGAAGGACCATTAAATGTACAGTTCTGTTAGATCTGTACACTGTATTTTAGTTGTTGTAGTTAGTTGCTGGAGTGCAGAGAAAGAACGATGTTTTGATGTTGGTTTATTCACGTAAATGTTAAGTTAATATAAAAATACGATATTAAGTTGGTGATTCTTTCTCTTGACGTGTAACTGTCGCGAGCTCGTTATGCACTCTGTCTATAATTACTTAAAATGCTATATTTACTAAACGTAAGCGCGCGGCCTAAAGTAGGTCGCAACGTAAACGGAAAAATGTACGGTGGTGAGACCGTACAGATCCCCTCCCCTTCCTCTACCCCTTTTCCACCTTAAAGGCCGGCAACGGACTAGTGGGTTGGGGTTGCTGGTTCTCATGGGTGGCGGTGATCGCTTACCATCAGGTGACCCGCTTGCTCGTTTGCATCCCTCTTTCAATAAAAACAGTAATCAGTATTACCTCGTAGATTGCCAATTTACGATACATTTATAAAAGCGGCACTTGAAGATGATCCTTGTGAAGCGAGGGATTTAACGAAAGCGACCAGTGCGACGAATGTGCGGGAAGCGTCGCGAACGTGCTATGAATAGAGAACCCGTTTGCCGTCCGGAGTTGTAAATTAAGTTGACAATGTATCTTTTTATTAGATTTTGCACAGAGGGTCGAGCACGACTTTACGAATGCTGCGTAACGTAAAGTCGAATAGTAAACGTTGTCGAGTTTGTATGACGTTTGGAACAGCGTGAGACACTGATCTGAGCGCAGCGTTTGGAGCGCCCGTGAGCGTATTTGGAACTAAAATTTAGTATGAGGTTTCTCGATCTCGATACGATAACCGTAACGTTACGCAGGTTTCGTAAAGTCGTGCTCGACCCTCAGACCATTAATGTCAAAATTTTGGAGTTCTCTCCTTCCTTTCCGGCTCTAAGATTTTACTAAAGATACCACTTTAATATGTCACTACTCACATTTCCGCTGGCAGTACATCCCAATGCGTTATAGAGACGCTAGGCAGCAGTTCCAAGTTGATTTGCAGCGAGGATTGACGACAATGCATCTCTTTACCCTTGCCTCCAGAGTATCTAATAATCACCTACAAAGAAGTTGTATTTTGAATTCATTTCTTTAAACTGTGCACTGTTATAAATTAGCTTATAATTATAACCACAACCACTACCATAAGAGATCAAACGGAGAAAAATTGGGTTTGGATCAGACGGACAGAAAATGTTTCATATCAGACTTTAATATGACCTGACCCAGTAATTCACGTTAGATATTTGTATGTATAATGAATTTAGATACTTTTAAGATAGCGCTCTTAAACTTCTAGATACGATAGACGAAATAATTCAAATGTTAATGCAATTGTAGTATTTATAATTTGATAGAATATGTACGTCTTCGAGTATACAAGTCCTACCTGAGTCTCGATCTGTCGGCCCCGAGAAGGCGGCATCACCGATATAGGAGCCGACCAGTTAGTTGTGTGGGAGTTGCTTGATCTAAAACAATAAACGATGCCATTATTACTTAAACTGGTATTATAACTTATAACAACACTTATGTACAGGGTTCGTTTCGGTGATCCGATAAGACTTCAGCTAGGGGCTGAGTAAGTTTAAATGAACAGCCCTGGTAAGGTAAAAAAAAATACATTTTATTTTATTCATGTTAAAAAAAACTTCACAGGCTGCTCACTTACTTACTCAACCCCTGGCTGAAGTCTCGACGGTTCATTAAAACGAACCCTGTATAAGAACTTTTCGTTCCTCTTTTGTTTTTTACCATTTTTCTGGCCAGTCTGCAGACACATTACCTGAAGCTCCCAGAGAGATTCCTGTTAGGCACAAGTCCGCTACTCAAGGACGTTTGAGCGTTGGAGCTCTGCGTGGGCAGCGAGGTCTGCGCGTGCGGCGCGGGCGAGCCCACGCGCGACGGGCAGTCGGACGCCAGGCTGCTGGGGAACAGGTCGCCGCCCGCCCCGACGCCGCCCAAGTCCAGGAAATCCGCTTCTCCGTACAGCCTCATCGATATGACGGCTGTCCCGTTGGGCGGTATCGGCAGTTGGGATTGTATGTCGTCGTTGGACCATTGGAATACTTTTGATTGGAGCTGGGTGTCCGTGTTTGACTGTGGAAAGATTATTAGACGAGTATTTAGAAGCCATTTTCACCGCAAAAAGAGGCACTTGGTAACACAGTTCTATCAATAAAAATTAAGCCTGCTTTTCTGTTACGTTTTTTTTTGGGATTCCTTAACGCATCGTCCACACCGTGCACCGTATACGCAAGACTCGGTCACGACTTATGCGCCACATTGTCTTCGTACATTTTGTCGTGAACACGCACTGTCAGCGTATTTTGAGCACCGGTGTGGTGTGTGCGGATTGAAAGGTCAAACAGAACTCACGATACTAATGCCATCTAGCGATATTCTGTGTAACAATTAGCCCCCAGTGTCATAACGGGAATCTTACCTGTATAGCTAAATCCAAATACTCAATCGGCACATCACTGGTGTTAGTTATCTGCATAGTGCATTCCGTGCTCTCTCCGTTATACAACGAAATGTTGGTGACACTGCCGACGTTGTCCTCGCCAGGCGAGTTGATATTGCCGGAGGGCGCCACTGTTGTCTCTATGGTCATGGTGGGTAGACTCGGTATAACCTCAATGGTGTACGAAGCCGGGAATTTGTTAGGCATAGGCATGTTCTTAAGTCTACAGTTCGACTTTACGCCCAGAGTATGCGTAGAATACCCCATTATTTGCAGTTCACCGACTTCTTTGGGCGTGCCGTGGAGATTCACAGTAGTGGGCGAGTCGGGGGGCAGGACTATAGTTTCTGGGATGGATTCGAACACTATGCCTGAAGTTAGAAGACGCATGTTGGACACTTTCAGTTCGAACGGCAAAGGGTTTGTGAGCTTCATTTGGACTTCGCAGATGTCATCTTCTACCCAAAGGTATTCTGTAACGGAAATTGCTATTGTCTTACGAAAAAAAAATTAGAGGAAACAAGCTATTAAAGTAATAGACGACAAGGGTAAGTATGAAACAAGTTTATTCGCCTTCAACTATATAAAAAAAACATAATCTATACCTATAAAACAGTACCGTGACTGACTGACTGACAGACAACGCACAGCCTAAACCACAGGACCTAGAGACTTGAAATTTGGCAAACATATACCTTGAGTATCCTAGAGGTGCACTAAGAAGGGATTTTTCGAAATTCCCACGGGATAGGGAACTAGCACATTTTGAAATATTTCACGGGGGCAAAGCCGCGGGGCATAAGCCAGTTACATATATATTATGAACGGTAATGGTGTTCTCATTTTTCCATTATTGAATCCTTGAGGAAGGAGGGGAATCTACCAAATCTCCGCAATAGGATACCAAAATACATTTCCATTATAAATACTTCGCCAAACTGCAGTACAGTTTGCTGGCAACATAATAATTGCCAGAATAATTGCAAAATTCAACAAAAACCTCACCCATTTTCCCCTCATCCTTCTTGCTTTTCCTCTCCAGACTGCCAAAGTGTATGGGCGTGAATATGAACGGTCCGTGTTGCGTCTTGCATTTGACGAGGTGCGGCGCGCGCGGCGCGGGCGGCGGCCGCGGCCCGAACGACGAGCAGTGCGGTATGTGCGTCAAGTTCGCAGGCGGGATCACCTCGCCCGTCTCCAGGACCAAGGGGACGGGGCCGCCTTCGCATTGCGCTGATGTCGCCTGAAAAAAGCGGCCAAGTGCGAGTCGGACTCGCGCACGAGGGTTCCGTAGAAAGATTTTAACGCTTCTCCCCAGTGTTTTAAGAAGTCCAGTGTTAGCAGAGCCCTGCTCCTAAGCAAAACATACGCAGTTTGGGGTCAACTTATATTGGTCTGCGAAATTTACAGACAGACATAAAAATTTAAGATTTTGAGAAATATTTGAGTGGTTGTGCTATAAGAGCTGCCTTCATACCAAATTTCAAGTTTCTAGGACAATTGGAAGTACGCTTTAGGTTTTCGGATTTCGACAATTTGTATGGAAATAGCCTTGACTGTATCTTTTGATTGCGTTGACTTAGTTTGATTTTTTCACAGCTTTATGGGACCGCAGGCTTGAGTATTTGATATTAATTTCAGCATGCTAGGGTTCAGTTTTTTCTTTTTGAGGTACGGAACCCTAAAAAAGAAGTCTCGTTCTACTTCTAGCTGCTATATTTAAGTAAGTACAATTTAAGTAACGAGATTTCTTGATATTGGGATGGAAATAGCGTGAGTATACACCAAGCTAGATGACAATTGAATGAAATGTTATATTTAAACAGGATCTTCATCTAAACTACACATAGAAAACGTTCCTCTAATTTTGGTTTTGAGTGCACAATTATGTATGATTAAAACCTTATATGGCCTTGAACATAACATTACCGCCAGATTTTAACCGTAGTGAAACAAGTCAGTCCAGTCACTCAAAGTCGAGTACAGGCCGCCCCAGTAGTCCTTCGGACAGCGCTCACCTGCAGCCTTATGGCGAGCTCCCTGTGCTCGGCGCGGGAGAGGTGCGGCCACATGGCCTGCATCAGGAAGGTGACGTGCCGCGTGGCCAGCGCGGGGTGGCCCATGCGGCGCGCCGCCTCCACCAGCTCGTGCAGCAGCTGGATCTGCAGGACCGGCCAACCTGAAAACACCATCCTACGACTTTTACTGCCATCACACTAGCGATTTGCGGGCGAGTTTTGCTTTGTTTTGCGAGTTCGCCGCGAGCGATGTTAGTATGGAGCACTCGCTCGCAAATCGCTGTTGCTTAACGCCGATTTTCTGCGAGAGGGTGGTACTTCCCCGGACGAGCCGGCCCATTCGTACGGCAACAAAAAGCTACAGTAGGCTCTCCCACTACAAAAGTTTTGGTATGTTACGTTTTGGTATAAATTTGTAGAACCGTAATGATTTTTGATATTGAGCGTAGACGTATGCTGTACATGTGCACCTCGTCTCCCGCGGAAAGTGGCAGAAAAAAAAGTAGTACAAAGATAAGCCAAATGCTGCTCCCGTCTGTCTTCCTCTAAGGGCAGCCTAGCTCTAAGTCGATCGAGCGTCACGGTGTAAAACAACTGGCTCATTTTTTCTTTCCAGTGTATATATGGGGTAAGGGTTTGGCTAAGGTGGCTGAAGTGATACTCACCCACTTGATGCTGTATGACGCAGCCGGGGTCCAGGCTGAGCTTGTGTCCGGGGAAGCTGTGCAGCATGAGGTAGTAGCAGCGCTGCCAGTCCGGGTTCGGGTTGTTGGGGCTGACGTGCCGCGTGGCCGCCAGCCGCTGGCAGAACGCCGCCTTGCGGAGGAAGCCTGCGGACACAACGCCGACATTATGCTGTTAGCCGATTGTATGGCACATTGCCTTTACCCGCTACTGTCATACTCTATGGTCGGGGACCGACACCAGGCAGGCCACGTTCGTTCTTACAAATTGCTCTGCAAAATACTGTCTTGGAAATTATAATTGTAATCATTGGCAATCACTAATCAGTCCTTCTATACTGTAATAATAATACATACACACAAACGGAGATAGATTACAATTTCTTTGTACAGAGTTTTGTTTTTTCTTTGGCGTATATGATCGCGAGGTCTAGTAGCAGCCAAATTCGGCTGAAAGTGTCGATATATTTCAGGAAAAATTTGAAATTATATCACTTAGCTTGGGAAATCTGACCGTTAAATACACCAACATCAGTAAGGAAACACCTGTCTTTTACAACACATAGTTACTTCATACTTTGACATAAGCATTCTCAAAGTTCCGTTGCGGTATTTTAACACTCGTAGTTGGCGTAAATACATACCTATTTCCTTATAAAGTTCAGCGAGCGTGTCGAATCTCTGTATCTTCTCCTGTTCGCTCAACGTTAAATTGATAAACATGACATTCTGAAGGAAACCCGAAGCAAGCAGATAGTTCCCCTGCTCGATAGAGATCCTGGCCGCTTTGAAGCATGCCTCAGTCTCTATAATACCAGCGTTCTGGTATTTGCTGTAGTCTATTATCGCGTTACGGTATCTGGTGTCAATGTCGTCTGCTGTTAGAAGGTACTGGTTGGTTATTTGGGACTGTGGCTGTCGCGGTATAGAGGGCAAGTCGGGGCCTAAGTAGGATTTCTGACTCTGGTATTCAATGTCGCTGGAAGAAGCTAGGGATTCAGAGTCAGCATTATCAGTTTCTGATTGCCTCGAGGAGGTGTCAATGCTGTCTGATGACGAAGGTGTCAGTTCGCTGGGAGGGTTCACTGGGCTCGAGGTTTTCGAAGACCTGATAGGGGAAGAGGTAGTCTTGAATTTTCTAAACGGGTCGGATTGGGCCTGGAATAATGATAAGGGTTTGGTCTTGCTCGGCGAGCTCTCTTGCAGGCTGGCATTTCGCTGTAAAGGCGTGGGATTTCTTAGCTGTGGGTAGAGCAGTATAGCCGATGCTGCACAGAGACCTGAAAATAACCGTTATTTCTCAGAATCACATTTAACATTTTTACACTTACATAAGAGAACAAATTATGTTCTGTAGCTGTAAAGCGTTAATAATATTGTACGAGGAAATTCTTGCGCGTAGTATTGCGCAATTATCGCGCAACATTGACCAATGGACGTAGTAATTTTATCCGATCGGAAACTTCTGTGATCAATGCTTTATTAAACAAATATCACTAGATTTACCTTCATTAGCAGCAGCCAGCCAGAGCCAATCGTTGACGGACCTCAGTATTTCAGCCGACGAATGGTACAGACTTAAACTTTCCGTCACCAAACCGGACTGCAGCGTCAAATCCGCTAAGTTCTTTGTTACACGCCCCATACACCGCTTTTTGTTGTTACGCGACTCCATATCAAGTCCTAAAAAAAAAAAACAAAGAATACATTAGGGCAAATAATATAATAGGGCGATAAAGAACTATTCCACATTACAAAATCAGTCTTAGAATAAACTGCAAACAATTCACACGCAGTACCGAATTATTGTCGGATAGTAAAACTCAACATGTACCTTACCGCCGCGTCGCTTCTCATGTCATGCGACGGATGGTTTCATACAACGCTTCTAACAACCAGATCGTCGACGCAAAGTTAAATTTAGCACGACACACGGAGGTTGAATATTATTATGTCATAACACATAACACATACATAACAATATCCACATTACATTTACACACACATTTCTGGTGCCAATTAATTACTTATCCTAAATGATCATGTCATGATACCCACATGGTTGACTTACCAACAAAATCCTTCTTCTCAAACGGCGCTAAAAGCAGCGAAACCTTCTCCAACTTCTCCCTAGACCTCTCGAGTCGCCTGGACTCGACGACCCAGAACAGAGAGTTGATCAGATCAGCTACATTTTGTTCCAGGTCTGGCACAGGGTCGTTCTCACCATAGAACATGGCGTGCGTCTTGAAGTTGGACGGGGTTGTGAAGTTTTCTTCAGGGATTGGGATTGACACGCTGGATGAAGCTGATTGAGGAAAGCTTTCAGCTGAGGAGAGGCTGTCAGCTTGCTCGCTAGGTATTGAAACTCTGAAATTATGAGGAAAGAAATTACGTTTCTTTTAGATCTTAAAATCATAAAAAACTCACAGACAAGAATGAAATCTTTTAGTGTCTTAAAAGTCAAACAATCAAGATTAGATAATGAACAAAAGAGGCACTAAAATTGTTCTCATAAAATGCTACCAGTCAAGCATTTTACTTCAAAAATGTGATGGGTGCAAAGAAAGTGCCGCCTTCATTTAATACGTATCAGCTCGTTATACCTAAAAAAAATTCTAGGGATCTAGTGAAAAAGGGGTTAAGTCT
The DNA here is from genome assembly GCA_963691665.1 of Clepsis dumicolana. NCBI lineage: Eukaryota > Metazoa > Arthropoda > Insecta > Lepidoptera > Tortricidae > Clepsis > Clepsis dumicolana. Next base: position 6,111,617 of record OY829519.1, on the reverse strand, counting down.
AAAATAAACTAACAGCTATTTTCTAACTTTGTGAAAAGGGAGTTAAGTTGAAATTAGCCGTTCAAGTCAGCAGAATTAACCCCTTTTCAACTAGAGCCCCAAAATTTTGTATAAGCAGTTATTTCTACAACAACATCAACATACTTATCACTAAAACCCTCCTTGGACTTGTCATCATCAAAGCTATATGTCACTGGCTCCTGCTCAGGCCTCTTCATATTGCTGACTGGCCCAAACATGAAGGCGCGAGAATCGTACAGGGTGTTTGAATACTTGACCTTGAGCGACTCGTGGACGCGGCACACCTCGTTAAGCTCTACCTGGTTGTTGAACTTGCTGAGAGTTATTAGGCCCAGTAGTCGTCTGCATATGAAAGTTATAAATAATTACTACAACATTCAATGACATAAAAATTATACAATTCAATCGATGTTTTATAAAAAAATATGTACATAAATATTAATTTGGTATATCCTATAATTGACTGACATCTTGTTTGCTTGCGGTATTTGATGAAATATTTTTAAATAAAAAATCAAAATCACAATTTTATTCAGTAAGTAAGTAGGCAGTTAGATACACTTTTTCACGTAATTTTTTGAGTCTACCAGCGCTTTTGGAAAGATCATCATTGCTTAGAAGAATGCACCACAAGAAACTTGGCACAAAGTCATTTTTCAATTATTATTTTTTTCTAACTACAGGTAAAACTGACAAAGAGCCACCAGCTAGCTTGCCAACATTGACCAATAGAATCATTACATAGGCAGATTGTAGGATAAAAATAAGGGCTTTATAGCTGGATCAAAACAATATTATATATTTGTTGCATTACCTGTGAGTTTGGAAGTCCCCCCAGTCATTGTTTTCGACAGGATAGTCCCGGACATAGCGGACCCAGATGTCCCTCGATTGTCCAAGGGAATCTAACACAAAACATAAATGTTTTTATCTTAGAATATAAGACAGAGATTTTCACGCAAAATAGGCGCAAACTAGTCGTCGAGTTGCGGAAAATAGCCCGTGCTACAATTACAAGACAGAGATTATCACAATTTAGAAACCATCACCGGGTAGCCCTTGTTTTAGGTAAGTAATGTCTAATGTACTTTATTTATTTAGGTATTAGTGCATTTTGTGAGGTAAAATACTATGAAGCTCTATAACAAGTTTTAAGGAATGTATATACATATCAAAATTTCTATATGTATAAAGTGTACATAGCTTATTTCACATCCTTTTGTTAAATACTATGCTTTCTTAAAATGGAATTACTATCATAATGTTTTATAACATTAGTTACTTAGATTATGATATTCCAATTGGTATAAAAGCAGGTTTAGCTTAATACTAAGATTAACTTTTTAGTTGCAGCCTTGACTCTGGAATCAATGGAAATGCCCTTAATCAAGTAAAATTTCCATCCAGACAGCCCCTATACTACGAAGTGCCGTCCCGCTAACGCTAATATTATATAATACGAGTGTGAGCGGGACGATATGATACGAACTTCGATTTTTGAATTTCGTAATAGTCCCCCAGGACACGACTTTCGCAAATAACTGTCCAGAGATAGCTACAGATAGAAAGTAAGTATTTGACTTTACTCTCACCAAGCCTTGTCATAAGATATCCAAGCATCTGTATGCTATGCCTGTAGGTACCTTAAGATAAATATGTTCAATAGTATCTGGCCAAATATAAAAGATACCTTTTAAACCTTAGATACCTTTTAACCTTTTCAACGCCAAGAGCCACTAAAGTGGTCGAGTGCTGTCGTGCCCACCACGCCAACAACCCATAAAAAGGTTGGAATAAAGTTGTACTTTGATCATGAATAAAATCTATTATGACCTGCTTTGCTTTATTTTTACTGGCTTAAATTTTACATTAATTCATGTTTTGTTCCTTATAAGAATTAACGAATGTTTGGACAGCTGAAAATGTGAAAATTTCGGGATTATTCTTTGGATATGATTTGACGCAATAATGTCAGTGTCCCATACGCCAACAGCCCATAAAGTGGTCGCTAGTGCTGTCGCCGGATCTGTATTATTTATATTTGATTTTTGTGAAAATATTGTTACGATGGTGTCTTTTCCAATAATTGTAACCCTATCTATTTTATAACATTAATAAAATCATCGTCTTAGCATATAAATCTACTGAAACAAAATTTAAGCCTAATAATTACAATTTACTGACATTGGTCTGTCGATATAAAAATATATCTGTATAGCGTAACAGTCACTTCTCTATGATCGTGGGAAATCATAGTTCCTTATATGCCTACAACCACTTTAGAGGCTAGCCTATGACGTCATTGCCGGTAAATAGTCTGTACTAGTGATGGCATAGTGGTGTAAATAAGAAACAAAATTAGTAAAATGGAAAGTTCTGATCCGTTTTGTTATGTATGAGATTCATTACATTTCTGCAAAAGAGTATAGCAAGATAAAATCAAGATTTACACCTGCAAGTTATTACTGTACTGCAACTATGAGTAAGTGGCAGTTATCTGCATCTTTTTCTTGCATAAGAGATTGTCTTAAAACATGCTTCAATAACTTATAGGTGTAAATTCCGCTTTGCAATAGAGGCGGCAAAACTCCTTACAAGAAGTACTTATAATAAAACCTTATCAATTAATTCAACCTTAACCTTGTCTATCATTCTGATTGTTAACTATTATGTCAGTAAGTGGGTAACTGTCATGTACTCTATCGTGGAACATTCGCTCTCGATATCTACAAAAAAATGTCTACTGCAGAAGAATTAATTCGTATTTTGGAAAGTGAAGACTGCGATGACTACGAGTTTGAACAAAATGAAGTGTTACATACGTGTGCAGGCAGCCATGGTGCGCCAAGACTGCGGGTACCCGAAGATCTTCACGAATACCCACATCTTAATATATAACATGCCTTTCCCCAATGTTATGTCCATCACTTCACTCTTAAACACTACTTTTATCACTGACATGCACTACAACTAAATTGTTCATGAACCTATTTAATTAAAAGTCTATTTGATCAGCACTTAATTTAAAATCCACTCACACTGTCCCCACTGTAGCTACTTTCACTACCACTACAGTTATAATCCTTTTTATCCCCCAATACTTCTTTTCGAGCCATTCTTTTTGGAGAAGATGTAACTGACGGTGGGCTTTCACTAGTTCTTGATCTTTTATTGCTAGTTGTAGCATAATCTGGCGCATGAATCTCACAATCATCTGAGCCCCTTAACCCGATTATTTCTGCCCATTGACTTGGTGGAGGTATTCTTATTGTACCATATGTCTTAGCTTGTGACATTTCGTCGGTGCCTACATCCGGTCTTTCTTCACTATGCTGTGGTTCCTGTTCTGTGTTCCTGTCAAACCCAAGCATTTGATTTACGTGTCTTATGAATATCCTATCCCCCTGTTTTATTTTATATCTTACTATTCCAATCTTTTTTATAATTGTACCATCCAGCCACCTTGGTCCACCTCTGTAGTTTCTAAAACACACGGTTTCGCCCACTTTAAACTCTCTTACTTTCTTCGTCTCATTTTCATTCAAGTCTTCAGTCTCCTTTCCTTGAACTGAAAGAGGGTGAAGTCTATCAAACTTTGTCCGAAACCGCCGACCATTTAGCATTTCTGCGGGCGTTTTTCCTGTGACAGAACTAGGCGTCGTACGTAATCCGTACAGTATATTCTGCAGTCTTCTAGACCATGGGAGATGTGCCCTCTTTTTTAATTTTAACTTCACTGTTTGCACCGTTCTCTCGGCCTGTCCATTAGAGGCTGGATGGTAGGGAGGCACCAGAATATATGCTTAATGCCATTTCGTTTAAAATATTGCTGTATTTCTTCAGATACAAAAGCTCTCCCGTTATCACTCACGATTGTGTCCGGCAGGCCTTGTTCAACAAAAATCTCGTTTAACTTATTAATTACAGTGCTGGAACTTTGTTCTCCAACCATCTTAATTTCCGACCATTTGGAAAAAGCATCAATTACAATCAAAAAAACTTTGCCCATAAATGGTCCCGCAAAATCCATATGCAATCTAGACCATGCATTTGGTGGTGTAATCCATCTGTGTGTTACTTTTGGTGGCATATTTCTCACCTCTCTGCAAATCTGACAATCTTGAACGATTCCTTCTGTCTTTATCCAACCCGGGCCACCAAAAATAGCTCCTTGCAATAGCTTTAGCAATCACTATTCCGTCATGATTATTGTGCAGCTCCTCTAGTACACTTTGACGTAACTTATGGGGCAAAATTACCCTACTTCCCCATAGTAAACAGTCATTGAACTCAGTCAGTTCATCGCGTCTTTAATAATAGTCCTTGAACTTTTCATCCACCTTGGCGGGCTACCCCTTTCTTACCCAAAACGTTACTTTCGACAGTGATTCATCCTTTTTACTCAGTCGAGCAACATCTCTCGCCGTCATTTCCAATTCTAGTGGAGTTTCATTTAACAGTAGCACACTGACGTCCTCAACTTCATCTTCTTTCTTGTTGCATTCAGTAGCAGGCCAACGGCTGAGTGCGTCTGCATTTCCTATTTTTTGACCCTCGATATATTTCAGTTCATAGTCGAACGAGCTCAAAAACAAAGCCCATCTCAACATTCGTGGGGATATCACGTTGGGTATTGGCTTCAACGGGTCAAAAATACCCAGGAGGGGTCTGTGATCCGTGCGGATAACTATATTACGCCCATAAACGTATTGATAGAAGTTTTTTTAATCCAAAAACTATAGCTGCCGCCTCTTTATCGATCTGCGCATAGTTCCGTTCGTGCTTGTTCATTGTTCTGGATGCAAACATTATTGGCCTCAATGAGCCATCATCCATCCTGTGCTCCAGAACAGCTCCCAGCCCATACGGAGACGCATCACACGTCATCACCAACGGTTTTTTCAGATCATAGTGGATTAACGTATCTTCCGTGGTTAGCATGCCCTTTAATAGTGTAAAAGCTTGTTGACAATCTTTTGAGCACACCCACTTGGCTCCTTTCGGCAACAGCTTATACAGTGGTTCAGCAACCGTTGCTTTTTGTGGTATAAATCTATCATAGAAGTTAAGCAGCCCCAGAAATGCTTGTAGTTCTTTCAGGTTCTTTGGTGCTGGTGTCCCTGTTATCGTCTCAATTTTATCTTTACAAGGGTGTAACCCCTCAGCATCTACCACATAACCAAGGAACTCCACTCTAGTTGTCCCGAATCGGCATTTATCCTTGTTCACTCTCAAACCAGCGTTCTTCAGAATCTGCATCACCAACTGTAAACATTCACTATGTTCCAGTGATTTTCTCCCGCTGACGACAATGTCGTCCAATAGCACCGCCGTGCCCGCTACTCCCGCCAGCAGATTACTCATCATCCGCTGGAATATTCCTGGGCAAGCTTTTACGCTAAAGCTAACCTTTTCACCCTAAAAAGCCCTTTAGGAGTGTTTAACGTCAGGAGCTTTGACGTAGGTTCATCAACTGCCACTTGTGTATACGCTTGCTCTAAATCTATTTTACTGAAAATTGTTCCTCCCTGTAGCGTTGCAAACGCCTCATTTAAAGTTGGTAATGGATAAGTGTCCGTCTCAGTTGCCATATTCACCGTTGCTCTGTAATCTCCACACAATCTAATATTTCCATTCTTTTTTACTATTGGCACAATGGGACTAGCAAATTCAGAATGGCTCACCGGTTCTAACACATCATCTGCAACCAACCTATCTATTTCTTTTAAAACCCTGTCTTTTATGGCAAAAGCAATTGGCCTACATTTAAAAAATTTTGGTTTTACATCCGGTTTCAGAGGTATTGCTACTACTGGTCCTGTATATCTTCCTAGACCAGTCTGGAACACCTCCTTATATTGCTGCAACATGTTTTCAATATCCACATTATCCAACTTCACATTGTTTATACCGATAAATCCTTTTACACGTTTTAAACATTCAACCACTATGTTTAACACTGTTTTAATTTATTCCCGTCGCCAGTACGTTACATACGTGTGCAGGCAGCCATGGTGCGCCAAAACTGAGGGTACCCGAAGATCTTCACGAATACCCACATCTTAATATATAACATGAAGAATTAAATATTTTTGACGATATCGAGGATGAAAACGCACAATCTTGTTTGTGTAATAATCGCCAATCAAACATAAGAAAAATGCTCTTGTTAATTCCACCGGAAAATATAGAAATATTTTGGATTGCCGTGATGAATGTCCTTGAAAAACATATTTAACGGCAATTTTTATTGTAATGAAATAAACTGCATAAGTAGGTATTGTTGTTTTATTGAAAATTTCATCATTATCACATCTATTTTATTTGAGAATATTTACTTGCTGTAGTCATACCTACTCATTTGACATACATTGTATACCATTTCTTTCAAACGTCATCAAGGGCAGTGTAAGTAGAACAAAACAAAATAACTTACTGGTTGTTCGGGCATTGTAATCCTTTAATATGAGGGTAAGCTACAATATCTGCGGTCGGTCGGCGCAAGGCGAAATGACGGAGTTCACGGCGTACATTCGAGGCGATCGCACGCGCGTTTGGTGTGTGACCAAAATTAATCAAAATCTTACGGATTTCGTCGGTCTTTCGGTCACAATTGGTGGAACATTACTTGGTGTGTGTGTGGTGCACTAGACAATCTAAACTTTGTGGAATACAGCAGCAGCAGGGGCCAGAGGGCAGACCAAGGTGAGTGGCTTTCCATATATTGAGAGAGTGCAATGCCTGAGGCTCCTGTTCTATCCTAACAGAAGAACCAGGACCAGTGAATTTAGTGCTATCGAAGGGTTCCTTACGCGAACATAAAATTTGGTCCTTCGAACCGGATCGGTTTTTCATTATAAGTTAGGTCTTAGTTCAGGCAGCCATTTTGTAACGGTAATTTCCTTTGTTCGGTTTAACATTTCAACTTATGGTTAATTGGTTAATTACGGTTGGTTTATCTTGCTTAAGAGGTTCCGTTATATCGATCAATAAATAAATAAATAAGTGATAATGTCTGCAAAAGCGTTTGAAAGCAAGTTTAAAGTTAAATTCGATTGGTTTAAAAACAGTACACAAATTGTGTCTACTCCGGGCTATAGTACAAGCGTATTGTCGGCTCGGCTACGTAAATTGGATGATTATTTTGAAGTATTAACGGAGGCATACGAAGGCATACTAAGTTCCTTTCCGGAGGATTCGGATAATGTACGTAGTTACGATGCACAATACAAGGAGGCCACGGAGGCCTACAACAAGCTGGAGGCCGTCGCGGCGGCGTGCCCCAACTTGGACGGCACACACATACCTACGGAAAGCATTGCTTCATCACGGCTGCCCCGGATAAGTTTGACGACGTTTGACGGTGACGTTTTCTCTTGGAGTAGCTTTATTAGTTTGTTTACGTCGCTGGTGTTATCGCGAAAAGATATTTCCAAAACCGAAAAATTCCACTACTTATTCTCGAATGTAGAAAAGGAGCCGCAGTCGTTAATTAAACACCTACCAATGGTGGACGGCTCGTTGGACGTTGCCATGGAAATTCTAAAAGGTAGATACGAAAATAAACGGTTACAAGCGGATTCACATATTTCTCGGATATTACACTTGCCGGTACTTAACAAGAGTTTGAGTCTTCGAACTAACATTTTAAACCCTTTGTTAGAATCTACACGGGCCTTAAAAAATTTAGGGCTTCCTACAGATGAATGGAGCTACATTTTATTGCATATTAGTCTGACAAAATTACCCATAGAGATTAAAACACGGTTTGAACAACGATACGGCGGCAATAATTTAAATCTACCTACTTTTGAGCAGTTAACTGAGTTCTTGCAAAATGAATGTCGGTTGATAGATACAGCCTCGGCGGAACCCATGCTAACTTATGCGGAACATGTGCGCATGCGCAAGCCGGTCCGCGCTGCTCATGCAGCGGAGCGCGCCGCAGACGGCAATGCCTACAATAAGTCGCAATGGGTTAACACCCGCAATTATATGTCGGGAAAAAATAACAATTGCATTTATTGTCAATTATCGGGGCATAATATAGGTAACTGTTTTAAATTCGCAAACATGCCTAATTATAGTCGCAAGGATTGGGTAAAAAATAACGGTCTTTGCTTTAGGTGTTTTGAAAGACACCCGGCAGCACAATGTTCTCGGCAGGTACCGTGTAATCAGTGTGGCAACGTCGGTCATAATAAATTAATTTGTACCATGCCCATTGCGCGCTCTGACTCATCGGCGGGAGACAGACAGCATACTCGGCACGCGAATGTCGCGCAACGCGAAAAGGTTTCGGCCAGCGGTCGGCGGTCACCCGGTGCATACGAATACGATAGGCGTCGTATTAATGACGCTGATAATAACACGGTGGGTAGTCGTATGCACAAATTGTTACGTGGCTATGAATGCGAAAATGAGTCTCGTCATGTTAGTGACCGGGATGAGCGGTCGGCACTGGTATCTAGGAACACACGAGACCGGAACTTTACAGCTCGGCGGTCACAAAGTCCGTCAGGGAATCGCAGACCGCATTCTCAACAATAGCAATTAAGGTGCAATAATGTCGCTTCGGTACCTCGGTTAGCTGATAATGTTATTCTACCTACGGTTATTATTAACGTAAAATCGGTTCAAGGAGATTTTGTTCCTTGTCGGGCTTTATTAGACATAGGTAGCCAAGTTTCAATTATACGAAGTGATTTTGTAGCAAGTTTAGGATTGAAGCGACATTATAATCAAACACCTCTCCTAGGTATCGGCGGATTATGCAATAATGACGGCACCCATATAGTGAAGTTTTATTTTAAATCTGAAAAAGCCAAATGTTTATTATCGGTTACGGCAGTGGTTTTAAAGAAACCTACCTCCTATTTGTCAGAAAGATTCGGATTATCGGCCATAAATATTAAACTCTCAGACGACGGCTCATATGACATGAGACATATTGACGTTATTTTCGGTTGCGACATTTTAGGTAACATTTTAAGCGGTGAGACGGTTGAGTTGGGCACGGGTGGACCTTATGCACTAGGTACTATCTTTGATTTTGCTGTTTTCGGCCCGGTGCGGTCGGCAGGAATTTGTAACTCTAAATTAAATAATAATAATAATACCTGTCTCACATTAATTGAAGCAGTCGAAAGGTTTTGGCGTTCCGAGGAACCTCCTCTATCGGCTATTAGGGACCCGGCGGAATTAGAATGTGAAAATCTGTTTACTACTACTACATCACGGAGCGCGGATGGCAAATACGTAGTTAGGTTACCACTGATTCAAGGTCACCAGCGGTTGGGTGATTCTATGGAAACAGCATTAAGTAGATTTTTAGCTATAGAACGGCGGATGAAACGGGATTCGGTTTATCGAGAAAAATATGTCGAATTTATGTCGGAGTATTTACGACTCGGTCATATGGCGGTTTCTAATTATGATGTCGAGTCTGGCCAAGAGCACTATTTCCTTGCACACCACGGGGTGTTTAAAAAATCGGGTGACACTGAAAAAATTCGAGTTGTTTTTGACGGGAGTGTACAGACTACTACGGGTGTTTCATTGAATGACTGTTTATATTCGGGCCCTCGGTTACAAAATGATATTACGCAGATTATTATTAATTTTCGGTTGCCGCGTTATGTATTTACTACAGACGTTAAAATGATGTTCCGACAAACATGGATACATTCAGATGATCGGAAGTACCAACTGATCTTTTGGCGACCGTCGCCCGACGATCCTCTGCGTATTTATGAGTTAACGACTAATACGTATGGCTTAAAGTCTAGTCCCTTCGTGGCAATTCGGTGTCTGCACCAGTTGGCTAGTGATGAGGAATCCCAGTACCCACGCGCAGCCAGGTTGTTACGTCAAAACAGTTATGTCGATGACCTTAATGGAGGAGCGGACTCGCTGGAGGACGCACGGCGCCTACGGGACGAGCTCGTGGCGCTCATGAGCACGGCGGGCTATGAGTTACGGAAGTGGTCGTCGAACGTCTCTGACGTCTTAGATGGGCTACCGTTAGACCATCGCGAGACACCGCGGTCATTTGATGCGAATACGAACGATTTGGGTTTTATCAAGGTTTTAGGGATCCAATGGGATCCGAAAAATGATAGTTTTTCTTACCGATTAAATATACCAACAAACGAAACGATAACTCGGCGGAGCATTTTATCTTCGGCGGCGCGTCTTTATGATCCACTTGGTTGGGTTTGTCCGGTGGTATTTAAAATTAAATTATTGTTACAAAATCTGCTCAGTCGTTCTAATGATTCTCGAAAGGTGGATTGGGACGCTCCCGCGCCAGACACAATAGTCCGAGAATGGAAAAATATATTAACGGAGTTACCTCATTTGCAACGAATATCTTTACCCAGGTATCTAAAAACAACCAGAGACGCTAAATATTCGGTTCATGGCTTTTGTGATGGCTCCTCGGTCGGTTTTTCGGCGGTAATTTACCTGCGGTCAGAGATCGCAGACGGAACGGTCCTCGTACGACTACTGATGGCCAAGTCTCGAGTAGCCGCGTTGAAGAAAAAGCAGACAATACCTAAACTTGAACTGGGCGGTGCTACGTTGTTAACAACTCTAATTAACCACGTCGTCCCTTCGTTGGAGGCCGAGATTAGTTTAGACGAGGTCGTGGGTTGGTGTGATAGTACCATTGTATTAGCATGGTTGAAAACTCCTCCTCATAAACTGCAAGTTTATGAAGGTAATCGAGTATCTGAAATAATATCGTCTAACGTAAACATCAGTTGGCGGCACGTTCCTAGTGAATTAAATTGTGCGGACGTGGCGTCGCGCGGAGCCACGGCGGGCGAGTTGTTTTGCCATCCACTGTGGTGGGAGCCGCGCTGGCTGCGAGCCGCGCCGGCTCGCTGGCCCGGCGCATGTTCACACTTCCCGGCGGATATGTTACCCGGTTTGCGGGCTAAGGTGACTAATGTTGGCATTTTAGATGAGCGTTTTAATTTACTGGAACGGTTTAGCTCTTTTGAGAAATTGATAAACGTAACGGCTTATATGCTACGATTTATTCGGAATTGTAAAACAAGATGTAATGACGGCAGTATTAATGTATCGGTTTCAGAACGCAGGAACGCCATCTTGTGCTTAATTCGGCTGGTTCAAAATGAACATTATGAACATGAAATATCGGAAATTCGGAATAATAAACCTATTAAAAATTCATTGCGGCGGTTAAATTTATTTCTTGGAAAAGATAGTTTACTTCGAGTCGGCGGCAGAATAGGTGCATCGGAGTTACCTTATAACGCGCGCCATCCAATATTATTACCTGGTAAGGGTAGGTTTACGGAACTGTTAGTGACGCATTATCACAAGATATATTGCCATGTCGGAGCAAATACCCTTGAGTCTATTTTATCTCGGACGTATTGGATAGTCGCAGCCCGGCGGATGACGCGACACGTTACATTCAAGTGCGTACCGTGCTACATGTCTCGGCCGCGACCTGATCAGCCGTTCATGGCGGACCTGCCGACGGATCGGGTGCGAGGCGTTCGGCCATTTCTCGGCGTAGGAACGGATTTCGGCGGCCCGTTTTATATAAAATCTAGCCCGCTTCGAAATTCTAAAATTCAAAAATGTTTTTTATGTATTTTTGTTTGTTTAAGCACTAAGTGCGTACACTTGGAAATAGTATCTCAACTCTCAGTTGAAGCTTTCGTAGCAACGTTTACACGATTTATCTCACGGCGAGGGCTTCCCTCATTGGTACGGTCGGATTGCGGTACAAACTATACTGGCACGGATAAATATTTGAAGGAGTTGTACATTTTTTTGCGGAATCATCAAACGGAAATCGATCGGGAGTTCATAAGGCAGGATATTAAATGGCTTTTTAACGCACCGTCTAGCCCAAATCATGGCGGATTGTTCGAAGCGGCCATCAAGTCAGCAAAAACCCATGCTAAACGTGTGCTCGGTGACGCTCGGTTAACGTTCGAGGAATTAACCACATTTTTCACAAAGGTGGAAGCCGTGATGAACTCGCGACCGTTGTGTCCTCTTAGTACGGACCCGGCAGACCTGGAAATATTAACTCCAGGTCATTTTTTGATCGGCCAGCCCTTGGTGGCTCTTCCTGAATATCCTTTCCTGGAAGATGGAATGTCTCGGCTGTCTAGGTATCAACAAATACAAAAGATGTCCCAGCATTTTTGGAATCGGTGGAAAGGGGACTATTTGCACACGCTTCAACAACGTCACAAATGGACCTCTCATACGGAACCTCCTAAGTTGGATGACTTAGTTTTAATTAAGGAAGATAATTTAGCCACACTCAATTGGAGACGTGGACGGTTAGTAAAGCTTTTGCCGGGTAGAGATGGGGTCGTACGCGTTGCTGAAGTTAAAACTCAGAATGGTGTCTTGTTGAGACCCATATCAAAACTGTGTAGGTTGCCTCTGGTAGATTAGGAACCAAGGCAGGCCTTGGTTAGGCGGGAGGATGTTCGGGCATTGTAATCCTTTAATATGAGGGTAAGCTACAATATCTGCGGTCGGTCGGCGCAAGGCGAAATGACGGAGTTCACGGCGTACATTCGAGGCGATCGCACGCGCGTTTGGTGTGTGACCAAAATTAATCAAAATCTTACGGATTTCGTCGGTCTTTCGGTCACAATTGGTGGAACATTACTTGGTGTGTGTGTGGTGCACTAGACAATCTAAACTTTGTGGAATACAGCAGCAGCAGGGGCCAGAGGGCAGACCAAGGTGAGTGGCTTTCCATATATTGAGAGAGTGCAATGCCTGAGGCTCCTGTTCTATCCTAACAGAAGAACCAGGACCAGTGAATTTAGTGCTATCGAAGGGTTCCTTACGCGAACACTGGTTAATAAATATAATAATTCGTTTATGCCATAACTCGGGCGTGTTGCTGTTAGTAAAATAAGTTGTACTCACAGCAACACGCCCAAGTCACCATTTAAAGGACTTACGTCAATGTCAATAAGATTGCTTCAATGAGCACTCGCTCTCGTACTACGATTAGTACGATTACCGAGGTTAGTAAATTTTATCGATAAATGTTTTGCACAGCACTACGAGATTCGTCATTTTTGATAAGGCAACAGCTCTTGGCGTGTGAATGATCACTTCATTCAAATATGAGAGCGTTGAAAAGGTTAAGAGGGCGGATACGTTTGGGATACTTCTCGTAGCTTACCCGTAACTTTGATGTTGTTGATTCTCTGTATTCTCTCCCAGAGTTTGTTAAAGTTCTTCAGCATGCCCCCCACGCCTTTGACGAGCACCAGCAGGCAGGCGTGGTGCTGCGCCTGCTGCGCATAGTCAGGGTGCGACATCACGGACTCTCCGGGCGCGTGAGACAAGATGTAGCTCACTGACGATCGCATTGATATCTCATCGGTTCACGTGTAATTACCTACGCTTCCACTGTATTTAAGTGAAGGACACGATACTTAAACAGAATTCAAGTATTGATAAGTCGATTCGCTTTCTTTTGTGCAATTAATACATAATTAAAGAACCAAATTATTATCTACACGGGCGTATCGTATTTTCTTGTTTTCGTCAACGTCAAAACAAATTTGGAATGTCAGAAAAAGGGTGACCATATGGTAAACTTGAACTGCCCAAGTACTATTGTAGTACCAGTGCCATAAGAATAAATAATAACATAGTAGAACGGAAACTCCCGCTCCGGACGGGCTCAAGGTCACAATATTAGAGTATTCGTTAAACAGACTACTCAGTCAGGCTGACACGGCCGGCGTCGCCGCACCCGCGTTTTGTTGTTTATAATTTGGTTGTAATAGTTTTACGTAAGCCTGTACGTATTTTATTTTATATTTGTGGGTAAGTAATACTTACTTAAATCACCTTAAATGGCTTCATTTGGTATGGCACTCATAATAACTTCTTATTTAGAAGTGTCTATAATTATGTAGGTACGTAATCTTATATATATATATATATATATACATATTATATTTATATTATATATATTATTATATATATATATAAAAATTAATCCCTATTTCCCTTGGTCACGGCATCACGCCTGAACGGCTGGACCAATTTCGCTAATTCTTTTTTTTTCTGTTCGTTATTATCAGGAGAAGGTTCTTATGAAAGAAAAAATTAAGGAAATTGCGCGGAAAATTAGTAAATTTAAAATTAATTAACCACCATATAAAATTATTAAACTTTTTTAATGTAACCTTAGTCATAACTATCGGGTCAGCTAGATCAACCTGACAACTTTATATAATAAAACAATTAACTTAATAAAATAAAAAATCTGCTCATTTATGGCGTCTAAGGCGGAACAAAGTTCGCCGGGTCAGCTAGTGATTTATAAATAAAACTGGAATAAAATAATGATTTCAAAGCAAAGAAAAACCGCTGATAATAAAGTAAAAGCAGTATGGAACGTAATAAATTCAGAGACAGGTAAACCAAAGCCCCATAATAGCCAATATAAGTTAAAGATAGATGAAAGAATAGTAACTTCAGATTTAGAAGTGGCGAGTGCTTTTGAGGATTTTTCTCTAATATAGCTATAGATACAACTCGTGACTTAAAGTCATCCACTGCGTTGGCTGGCTCATACTTAAATGTGGTTCAAAAGGATAGTAACTTCAAATTTGATTTTAAACACAAACTCGGAAGAGATTATATTAACATTTAAATCTTTGAAAATTAAGAACACAGAGGATCTTTAGGGTATTTCAGTTAAAGTAATGCAATCTGTCATCCATATTGTGGCACCATATCTGGCCGTCGTGTTTAACAACTGCGTCGATGAGTGTGTGTTCCCTGACTTAATGAAGTACAGTAAAGTTATTCCTTTATTCAAAGCTGGCAGCTCATCTGAGCCTGGTAACTTTCGACCGGTTTCCGTGCTTCCTGTACTAAGTAAAGTGTTTGAGAAAATTATGCTAAATCAATTGCTTCATCACTTCAATATTAATGAACTATTTCACAGTCAACAATTTGGGTTTACGAAGGGCCGCTCGACAACGGATGCGGCTGCAAATCTCATGAAGCACATTTATGACGCATGGGAACAATCGCAAGATGCAATAGGAATATTTTGCGACCTCTCCAAGGCATTTGATTGCGTGGAACACGAGACGCTTATCCGCAAACTTGAACACTACGGACTCACAACTAATGCACTGAACCTTGTTATGTCCTATCTCAGTCAGAGAATCCAGAAAGTAGACATAAATAGAGTGCAGTCATGTGGATCACGGGTGAAGCTTGGAGTACCACAGGGTACCACAGGGGGAGGGTATTTTGGGTCCGTTTCTCTTCTTGGTGTACATAAATGACTTGCCCCAGCTGCTAGAACATAAATGTGACATAGTACTGTTCGCTGATGATACCGCTCTCATTTTTAAAGTCAACAGGCAACAGGAAGATCAAAGTCACATCAATGAGACCCTCAGAGATGTGCTGAAATGGTTTACTGCAAACAATTTACTATTGAATGCAGCTAAAACGAAATGTATAAAATTTTCGTTGCCTAATGTAAGACATGTTGACACTACTATCAGATTAAATGGAGAGAAGCTGAACCTCGTGGATGAGACTGTTTTTCTCGGGCTTACCTTAGATCGCAATTTGCAATGGAGCCCACACCTATCTAGTCTTGCTGGTAGATTGAGCTCTGCCACTTATGCTGTACGAAGAATCCGGCAATTCACCAATGTAGAAACTGCGCGGTTAGTTTACTTCAGTTATTTTCACAGCATTATGTCTTATGGCATCCTAATTTGGGGCAAGGCGGCCGACATAGAGACAATCTTTATCCTGCAGAAGAGGGCGGTCCGGTCTATTTACAATCTTGGCTCCCGAGATTCACTTAGAGAACGCTTTAAAGAAATCGACATCCTTACAGTAGCTTCTCAGTATATATATGATGTAATATTGTACACACACAAGAACATCAAATCTTTCAAGAAAGTGTCGGATGTGCATGGTTTCAACACTCGGAATAAGCATAAACTTGCCGTCCCTAAATTTCGTCTACGAAAAGTCAGTAAGTCTTTTTTGGGAAATTGCGTGAGGTTCTACAATAAAGTGCCTGTAGATGCATGGGAATTGCCTCACAATTCATTTAAAAGATACATAAAGACCGCTCTCTTGAAAAAAGCATACTACAAAGTGGATGAATACTTATGTGATGGCACCTCCTGGCCAAGGCTGAAAACAGAAGATAATTAGGACATCAATGTGATTTGGTTGCGTCCCGAAGATATTCGTGTATGGTGTCCGGCGCTGTTGCCGGTGTCCGCTGCGTACTAATTGTAATACAATTGACATAAATAATGTTTTATTTATTTGACATGATGACATGAAACGTATATTTCATAAATTTTTGTTATTTGACTTTTGGAGACCATATACATCTCCAGTTTATGTATATGTATTATTATACTTATTATTTGACCGTGGAGGCGTTTTACACCTCTGCTGATTTTAAATTTACTGTAAATTGACCCTAGAGACTACATCTCTAAGCCATTTAGATTAAGTATTATATTATAGTATTAATTCTGGGACCCTATACATCCCTTTGTAATTTCAATTTTCACAGATATTTGACCTGGAGACCCTATACATCTCCTGCTCAATTAAAACGTGCCAGTAAAGTAAAGTGTTCTGGTTTTGCTGTTCTAATAATTACTTTTTACACTTGTTTCTAAAATACGGTATTTTTTTTCTCTCTTAATTTTTGAATGACAGAGTGAGGTTTCTTTGTGTAATTTGTCTGTGGTTACGTATTGTAAGAGCTAATGTAACTTGTTTTTTAGAAAAAATGACTTTTTGCCAAGTTTCTTGCGGCGCATTCTTCTTGGCAATCATGGTCTTTCCGAAAGCGCTGGTAGACTAAAAAAAAAAGACGTGTAAAAGAGCATTGAACTGCCTATTTGCTGAATATAATTTTGAATTTGAATTTGATACGATACGAACTTCGATTTTCGAATTTCGTAGTATGAAGGCAGAGTGTGTTTTGTCACATTTGAGGTTGCTTTGTAAACGTCATAAAATTGTTTTATTCCGAATATTTTTTATTAAACTAATTACTTGGGTTATTAAATAACTACTTTAAAAACGAATGTAAGAATATTTTTTGATTTTCTTGTGCTGTGGTGCAGGTTAAAATTATTCAGTATATTAGAGTATCTTCTTTAGACTAGCAACCCCATATTTTGTTTCGTTTAGAAATCACTCTGATTAAACATGGAAAAAAACTAATTTGAAATGTAAATTTTCTGTATAACTATAAAACTATTTTCAGAGTATGTAAGCAGTGCAAGAGAACTGTTGTGTGCTTTTTTGAGGATGTAATGAAAAAATCCGTTCCATGGTTTCGTTCAGGATTCACGACAAGAGCTAGGGCAAGAGTCCAAGAGCACAGACCTAATAGCAAGTGGACCGGTGATACCTACAGAATTAGCGTGCATACCTACTAAAATTGGGCACGTAATATGGCTGCTTTTCCTAGGGTTGGGACTGTTAAACGTATGCAGATATCGATATCGATAAAATCTACGCTATAGAAGTTTATGCAACTGTCACGTTACGAGTGTTTTAAGGCCTAATTATCTAGAGTAGCATACATTACTTTAATCTACATACATATTATAAGTACTCTAAGACACGTTCAGAAGCAGAAGGCATTATCATATCTATACCTATCACGAATTTGACTGTTGTTTTTATTATAGATAAGTAAACATACCGAGCTGACGTTTCGTTTCGACTGTTTTTTTATTGTAAATTATGTTGGTTTTCATATCATAGTTTTCATATTTTGGATTTCATATTTTCTACGGTTTTTGAACGCATTATAGAGGAGTTATGACATGTGTGTATATGGGTTTGCAGATGCGTTGCCAACCTAGAGAGCTAAGATGGAATTCCCCTTGTGCCCGTAATTACACCGGCTATCTTACTCTCCACGCCGGGACATAACAGTGCAAGCACTGCTACTTCGCACAAGGTCCTACTACCCACAAAAATGAAAATAAATAACATTTGTCTTAGGCATCTCCAAAGTTTTTATTCATTTCTAATATTTTCTGAAAGATACTTTGTCACAACACTCACAACTTCTTTTTCCGTGATAGCGAAACCTCAAATCTATAATCATTTTGATTACAGACATTACCTTACCCTCACACTTGATGTACAAGGCAACACAGGTGACAGGCACGAGTAGACTGAAAAAGAAGAATATTAAGTATCTATAAGTTTATCTCTAGCCTACTCAAGGGACATTTTTTTCAAATCTCAAATCTGGTTCAGGCTGTGCGTTGTGTGTCAGTCAGTAAGTCACGGTTTTATTTTATATGTTTAGATCTAACAATTACCTGAATTGCTCCGTCACGTCATCAATCTCGTCACATTAAGAGTTCTGTTGAAGCATTATGATATGTCGAAGTGCATCGAGCAGACAAACCATGTCTTATGTCGTGGGTTTATATTTTCAATTCCAATCCTTTTCTTTTTGGCAGTTTCATTCACAGGAAATCTGACGAAAAAAATAATTTAAACAATGTTTAGAATTCCATCGATACCTATGTCGATACTTAGCACCGCATAAGCTAATATGCCAAAATCATGCAAATGATTTCTGTTGAAATAAATAAAATCATTGGAAAATAAAACAAATCGTACTAAAACAGACGTTCATACTCATTTTATAAGATCATTATGTTACGATACATGCCAAAATACAATAAAACATTCGAATTATTCAAGGTAACTGGTTACTAACCTTTGAAGGGTCAATTCAGGTTGATTAATGTTTTTTTTAACACTACACTGTCTGACGCAGCACTAGGGCATGATTATCCTATTTAAGACAAAGCCCTGCACACCATGATAACTCGTTTCTTAGAGTAATCCTCACAAAAACAGCAAATATATTCGGAGCCGGCTACCGTTTGACAGCACATCTACCACGAAACTTGGCACGGAACATGGTGGCACCTGCCACGCTGTCGTAAACTCGTGACGTCACTTAGAGAGAGCTGCCAAATTTAGTAACCAACAAATACTATTTGTCTCTCCTATTCATATGCAGCTGTCAGTAAGTTAAAAAGAGATAAAATGCCGTTTGACATGTATGTGTCGATATGGCAGATATTTGTATAAGTCACGCTTCATATAGAAGAATATAACGCCTCCACTTTCCTATCTCAATGTCCAAGAGTACCAAGCGACCTGACATTGACAGTTTGACACATAACATAACCCTAAAATTAATATTGTTTTGAATTTGTACTTATTTCGACATTTTGGTATAGTTGTTGCCGGCAATAAAACTCCAGTTAACAAAAGACTCAATTCGTTGCGTTAACGAAACTTTAATACAATGGCGTCGAAAGAGGGTGGTGATAAGGCAAAAGTAAGTAAAAATTCGACAGATAACTATTTTTTCACATACTTACAAACCGTATAGATAGATCATGGCATTGTTTTTATTCTTAGGGTCCACAAGGAGCGGGGGATGGAAAAGAAAAGCGAAGGAAAGAGTCTATTCTCGACCTGAGTAAATACTTGGAGAAAAGTATTCGCGTGAAATTCGCTGGTGGCCGCGAAGCCGCCGGCATCTTGAAGGGTTATGATCCGTTGCTGAATCTTGTTCTTGACAATACCACCGAATTTCTAAGAGGTTTGTCTATATTTGTGTAAAGTTTGATTAGACTCTTCTAGTTTCTTTTATAAAACAAATTCAATCTACAACATTTACAAATTTATATTAATTAGTTACAATATAACCAGGTATTTTTAACATGAAACTACCATGAGACTTAATCATAGTGAAATAAACTGATCACTCACACATCTAAGTGTAAATAGATGGTCAAGGTGCCTCCAAGTTCAAAGTCTGTTTAAAATACCTACTGCCTTAGATTTTTATAATACTGAATACGGAAATGTTAAAATTCAACATGGTTTGTGACTTTTTATGACCACTAACAGTTGGTAAGTATTTGTTTAAAACCACTATCTATACTACCAATCTATGGACCCTGGTCTGCAATAAATCATTGGTTTCATAGATTTGGTTCTGATCTCATATGTTTGAAATTTCAAGTAATGAATCAACCAAAACATTTGCATTTCATTCACAGATCCTGATGATCCCTACAAACTATTAGATGACACCAGAGCTCTAGGGTTAGTGGTCTGCCGGGGCACCTCTGTAGTTCTAATCTGTCCCATGGATGGCATGGAAGCCATCCCTAATCCTTTCATTACCCAAGAAGGGTAGATGTACGATATACTATGTAATTGTTATATGTATAAGCTTGCATTAAATAATTTAAGGACCAATTTGACTTTTATTGAAAAAAAAAACTCATAATAATTCAAGTACTTATTTATGAAATAATAAATTATTGCACACACACCTTACAAGTATATTACATTCTATTACATTAAATAATACTAAGGAACAAACATTTCATGTCATTCATTCTTTGCTACATTTGTTCTGGTAACTACACTCCTTTATTTACGAGACAGTGTTTAATCCAATCCAAATTCATTTCTTATCCATGGATAGCTCTGTGGACATCCTTGGCAGGTTATCATATATTTATCATGTTGTAGTACTTTTGATGTTAATTTGCAAGTCTTTGGTTTATGGCAAGCATACTCAACATCATCAAAGGTATTGTTCTTGCATTGCCAAGATTTGAATTTCTTGATTTGAAGTAGGTTAGTTGGTTGCTTCATCCACTCAATTGCTTGCTTGTATGTCACGAAATAAACATCTGGTAATTTCATAACTTCACTAAGAAATTTCTGAAAGAGGAAAATAGTTTTAGTGTTTTTATTTGTAACTAGGACTAGAAATGACCTAGCCTGAGATTCAACTAAAAGGCTACATGATGAATATGATAAGTATAAATTAAAACCAGTGTTATTCATTACTCAAAGCTTATGAGAAAGGTGACCATTCCAAAGATATTCATTGGTGCATTGTAGGTATTCATTGATGACTCACTGCATTATTAAAGCGAACATACATAAGTTCATGATCATGACTAGAGATGTTTAATTCAAAAAAAATAATCGTAAAAATCACCTTAAACGCGTTCAAATACTCCGTATTTCTTAGCCAAGTGGAGTCCAAATGTATGCCAAACGGCGCTCTATTCATCAAGTAATGCCTCTTGAAGTTGCTCACTAGGATATCATAGACATCTTTGTCGGCCAACTTGCTTGGGCAGTGTTCGAGTGTGGTGCAACTGTTCTCGCCATTCGTGAGAGGGTTGATCACCATCTCCCATAAACCGGCGTAACTTCGCGTAGGGCAGTTCTGGTTTGTTCCTGGAAAATGTGATGTATTATATTAGGACTCAGTAGGTACTTACTTACTTACTGTAAGCAAGCGTCAATCAGTGGCGTCAATGCTGCTGGTGCTGCTACAGAGCGGCAAATGAATGCTAGACTAAGTATGCAAATGCGAGTCCACCATTCTCCTGGTCCTGGCGTTCGTTGAACATTAATTATTACGTAAGACGCGATTTAGGGGGGAGGGACTCTTTATAGTTGAGTCATGATCGCAAAAATGCAAGTGAGATGACAAAAAACAGGCGGGTAGATATAATAAGGTCCTCTTATCACATAAAAGTGATCTCTCCTGGAATCCTTAGCATTATGTATAGGTATGTAGCATGCGGCTATTGGCAAACTTGGAAGTAGTATACCTAGGTTGCAAGCAACACGTGGGTTTTTTTTTACTGAATCGCGTAAAAATATTTTACGGAAACGCATGTTCAAATCTATAATTAGATAATAGTTAGTGGTTTGTTTCCAGTTATTACTTTCTTAGAAAAAATCGTAAACAAAAGTACCTACCAAAGTATGCCGAACGATAAATAATTGCAAATATGACATGCGATCGCATGACGTTATTCGGAACTGTATAATAATTTCCGGAAACCAATTTATACGTGTCTATATTAACAATGCGGAAATAATTTGAAATTTTTAAATCGTTAAGAAAGCGGTGTCTTTACTTTACAACTTAACTACCATTATTATTATTACCTAATCTCTGAGAACTCTGTAGGTGTACATCTTGCGATAACTGCAAGTAACGTTTTCTAGGCAACAATCACAGCTCATAACAGTTACCTAATCGCTCACACGGTCTAATTACATGTCGAGTCAAAGATGTCTCGTATACAAAGAACAATAGGTATTCTACTACTGTTAGTTTACTACACTATACTTTACCGGTACACTTGTGCGGCATCTTATAGTCGAGTGTGTACGGCCAGAACGGCGGGTCAGCGACCGGCGCAACCACGCTCGCGTCGTACATAAATCCAAACTCTTGCATCATGAGGAACTGGCGGTTCCAACCCACAGACAGGTATGGGACGCGAAGACCTCTGAAAACAAAACAATAGTACTTTATTTATTCCCTAACTAAACCTTGAACCTAATGGTCCTTCGAACCGGATAAAAGAAGTACCACATTCTCTGTTGGTTGAGAGGGTAGATAATTAAATATATTCAGATGGCATAAAAGCAAATGTCTTGCGTTCAAGTAACTGCAAAACTTGTCACGAAAACAATAATTATAATTTACTCGTAAGGTATGAATTGATGCGGTAACCATGTGAATTTTGGTTACCTGAAATCCTCCATGCGTACTTTGGCGAATCTGTTTATGATGTTCGCTTGACCGACCATCTCGTCGAACCACTCCTCGACCGTTGCGTTTTTGGACCACCATTCCTGTGGACCTCGACGCCTGAGGATAACAACGATTAACATAATAGGTATGTGGGTAAAGTTGTGCGCCGCATAAACTGCATTCGCATTCACTTACGTAATGGAATTGACAGCGATCTCGTGTCCGTCGTTCCACAGTTTTTGCACGTGCCTGTAGTTCGTGTATTGGTGCGATATGAAGAAAGTTGCTTGTATGTTACATCCGTTTGGGTTTTTTCGTTCCGACGTGAACAAGTGTTTGGTGAAAACGTCCCAATTCTCGTGGTTTACCGGACCGTCGAAGGTCAAGGTGATCATCTGAGGAGTCTGCGATTAAAAACAAAATAATAAATATTGACATATTTATAAATCTATTTAAGTTTAAGCACAGCATTTCTAATAATATCGCTTATAGAATGTTTTCTATCTGTCACCCCGCTGGCGATGATTGAGTGTATTTTGAGGGAAGATAGTCGGGTGACACGCACACACACGCACATTACAAACATGACTGCGGCTGTCATGTAAACAGTACCAAATAATAATGGCGCGTGCTTAATAAGGAGTGCCCGGTGGTTCAAACAAATACTTTCTTACCTGGTTTGGTATAAGTTTCCCAGGAATATCATTGCCAGTTTTAGAGCAAAAACAATCTGGTGGCTGACACATCCCAGGGTCACAAGGCTCTGCGGAGTTCGGGTCAAACTGGACATCGCACCAACCCTGAGAAAACGCTCAATGAGGTTCAGAGAAAGTGTAGATTGCAGTTGTAGCACTACTACGTGGCGATTTAGCAAAGATGATGTGGCATAAAGACCGGCCCACTCTCACATTGCTTGCTGTTGACGGATACCCTCCGTAGTTTATGTAATTATTTCGATGTGTCTCATGAAGGTAACATACTCACATATAAGTAAGTTTGACCTATAGACAGGCTTTCCGGGATGGTCAGTCAAGAGTTCAAGACGCATACAAGAGTAATTGCGGCTCGGCGCGAGCGAAGTTCTGTCTCTTACGCGGTAGACTAACGCGCGCGCGAGTTAGGATAAGATATAATTTCGCACGCATCGTGGCAGCGATTAACCTAATGCTTCTGTGCATCTCGCCTCGGGGTCCCTCATAGTCATGGACTAAGTGACCTGTCTCAACATTGATTTGTCTTTGACTATAGTTTGCCTCCATGTAGGTATATGTAACGTGGGGACGAGTGAAAGCTAGACTGGACAGTTGGGCACCAGTCGTACTTACAGATGTAAGTAAACAACACTGAATTGAACAAGATTTTCAAGTACCTATTATAGTAGATTAGATACAAAAATAGTGAAGGAATAATAGAGCACATTATTCTCAGCAAGCAATTAATTGCATGGTAAGTACCTATATGTAGGTGTAGAAGAAAATGATCAGAAGACTTTTACTTCCAGATTCGGCTTCCGCTGGCGCAAAGAAGTGGCTGTCTCGGCGCATCAACCAAATGGCCCTCGCACGCAACTGTTTCGTTGTGTTATAATAAGTGACTAAAGTTAGCAAGTTACTTCGTCTGAAGAATCAGCGCAGTCGTTGGAACCGTCGCAGAAGTACTCGGCGGGGACGCAACTCCCGTTGGCGCAGGCCAGGTGTGTCTCGTTGGCGCACGACGCTTTTTCCAGCAACGGCTTCGGAACCAAAGTCTCTGGATAACGTTAGGACTTTTAAGTTAAATGCGATGTGTATTCAACATACAATGACAATGCAAAGAAAAACTCGTTAAGCAGCTGGACTTGAACCAGCAACCTCGGTAATCGGTAGCCATATTTCGACAAGGATGCTAGAGATAGCTTGAACGACGTCGTCTATGGTCGAATTGATCTTTCTGACACCTTATCCATCGTAATATTTGATCGAATTGATTAGGTAGGCTGGTTTTGCTAAAGTTCCTGGCTTAGTTAGGATCTTTTCCCTCATTGTTTTGTGAACTTATACCTATCGTTAGCCATAATCACACCTTAAAATAATGTTGTTTTAACCTGTGGTCACATCGCAGTTGTGGACGTTCTGCGCCAGGTCACACAGCTGCCGGTTGACATCGAAGAGTAGACCCTGCGAGCAATGGAACTCGAACACCTCGCCGTCCAGACAGAGGTAGTATTTGGCGCACTCGTCGCTCCTCCATGTCGCTTCTTCCGTGCGGTCTGGATTCCTGGTAACAAGCAAAAAGCTTTCTGTAACATTTTAAGCCATATACAGCCTTTATATATCATACAACTACCAGGGTGACACAGGAACTAGAAGGGTGATGATCCCGGTGAGAGTTGTATCAAAATTATGAGAAGACATCTAAATCACTACTCTTTCGTACTATCTAACCTTATTCCGTCGTCTGACTGTGACATGAAACGTGATTTAGCCTTTTTAGTGTGCAAAAGTAAAGAAGAGACAATCTAGCGAAAGAAGTTGGTCCTTCGACTCGGACGAACCAAGATAATCGGTTGGATAAAGTTCTACTACATTACATAAGTTCACGGTCATCATAAATATTGATGAAAGAGCGAAAGTTAACGGAAACGTGATGCGGACGGTAGCGTCAGTCAAGGTTGCGGCGAAAGTCGGACGGGCAACGACCGGGAAATGTACGAGTATGCAATCGATGCAATTTGTAAGGAAGTAAGATGACCGTCCACTGCCATTATTTTACGAAAAAAAAAAAAACAAGAAGGGCAGGCTATATTGAAGATCTAGATGAGCACGTAATTCTGTTTAGTTTTCGCGCATCAAAATAAAGTCCTTTCACTCAGACGAGTCCGAAATCAAATCGCTGAAACCTAGTTTCTTTACTTTAACAGGCTTCGTTACGATTCAAATTTTCGTTAAGTAAATAGAATCGGAGATCTAACAGTTTAAAATCGTTTATACTTAACTATTCAGTGAAGTAGATGCAAGATTGAAATTCCTAAAGGTCACTGAGTGGTTACGACTGCACCTATGATGATCTTTGACCGCAGTGGATCGTGATGTTACATTGCACAGCCACCATAGTTAGGTACACAGTCTGTGCCATAGTTATCGTAATCTGACGGTATTCTGCAGGTTACGGCACCATGACGGCGCCAATCTTATTAGGCAGCCAACTCTGTTAGCTAGGTATAGGTAATAGTTAGGAACCCAATAGGTAAGCACAGTCAGCAGCAGAAGTAGCAAAACAAACAAATACTTAAGTCAAAATAATTTACGCATAATTTATTATTGTTATTAGAGCGAATAAGAGCGTCTACAGATTTCGTATTTTGACTTATTAGACTTTGGCTCCTTCTGGCTATTAATAACATAATTTATTACTTAGAATATTAAGGAGCCAGCACAGCACTGTTTAAAAAATACCTATAACATTAACCACTTGCTTTGTTCAAACTCGTGTTTAGATTAATTTAATTATAATCATAACAGATCGTGAGAAATTTTCTGATCAGTAATTAATAAGCCTTTTGGGTTTCTCATCAGATCATCCTCTCTAAAGCTACATTGCGTTATACTTAGGTACTTTATGAGCACTATATTTTTTATTTGTTTCATTTATATTTAGCGAACAACGTAGACAGGTACCTATAATAGGTTTAGTGAACTGCGTAGGTAGCTACCTATAATAGGTTTACTTTGGCAGCTTTACAAGCTATAACCCTAAAATACTCAACCCATTATTTTATTTTATTCGAGGCGCGGTCGTCAATCATCATACTTTCCTGACGACGGTTCCTACACTTATTATTGTTAATTTCGTAGAGTTTTTAGTGAAGGAAAGAAAGTCAAAGGACCCCACTAGTCAGCCAAATAAAATGATCACGGGAGATATAGCTGCTTGTTTATTATGCCTCGAGTTCATGCTTTTTGGTAAAGTTTGTGCACAAACTCTTGTGGCGGAACATATTTAACGAGTGATGACGAAGCAGTCAAATTTCGACCAGTTTTATAAAGCGGACCGATTTCACCTCTGCCTATACTGAGTTAATGACATAATGGTTTCTATTCGAACGCTAAGAATTGTCACCTATTAGGTGCGCTTAGCTGAGCTTTCTTTGTACGCTGACCATCGATCGATTATTATAGTTTCGCTTTCAAGCAAACAAAAAGGCTTTGATAATTTAGATATTTTAGTACCTATAAATAGATAGACTTGATATTCTTGGTTGGTAATTCATTGTTACGATTCCCTATACAAAAACGTAATTACTTACCTACTGCTAGACAAAATTGGACGCATTGTATTACCCACGAAACATTTAAAAATGTTTGGAACTTTGTCATAGTGCCTAGGTATCACCTACTTCGCTATGCAGTCAACTTTTTAATATATTATTTGATAAGCAAGCACTTAAGTAAGTATAGACTTGGACGTTCACAGTGACAACGCTCTAACTGTATGCAACATTTGCATTTATTTATTTTATTATTTAAAAATATTTATACAGGAATGCGGTTTTCATTTAAGAATGGTAAGAAAATGAAAATTATTTCAAACTCAGTTCTTTTTAGAAAAGCTTAATTATTTATATAAGCAATCCAACCTGTAAAATCTTCCAGTTTCATGACACTTAAAATGTCCAAGGCTTCTTTTATGCACATGTTTTCCTTGCACTCCTGTAACGAAAATAAAACTTCACAAACTTATTCGAATCACATCAACTTGTCTTACTAATTCTGCTTGAAAATTCAAAGGGCTGTCTTTTGTCTATCCGGGTTTTCGACGAGTATTTTATGTAAGTAATTAATTTGTCAGTTCCTACAATATTAGAGGCCACTACCTAAAATCGCGCACGTGAGCAAAATCGCGATACAACGTGAGAAGTGCCGCATGTTGCAAGCTTGGTCTCCGCAGAAGCACTGAGTTATCAACAACTCATTATCGTCCGTCCGACGTTACTTTCTTTTACGGGTGTCACGACCAATGAAGTCGTCCGGTAAGTCGGAACGATAGTAATATTATTATAGTAGGTAAAGCAGTCTCTAATAACCGTACTGGAGTGAAGTTGAAGAAAGGTTTGCCGGTTGAATAAATTATTTTATCTACACACATATCATAAGTCCTCTATAATGCGTTCAGAAACCGTAGAAAATGACCAGCATTGCAGCACGACCTGGCCTTCTCGCCGACAGCGCCAGCCCCAGCACCTCCACCATCAGCAGTAAAGTAATAAATAATATCGAATTCGATGTTTCAAATTTGAAAACCAACGTAATTTACAATCATAGTGAAATAAAACGGATCACTCACGTATATTCAAATTCAAATTGAAATATTTTATTTCGGACTATTATTAAAGTCCATAAATGGTTAGTAATACATTAAATCTTATAAACTATAGATTAGTACAAATTAAATGGCAACAAAACTCAAACATAAAAATACAATGTCAAAACCGCCCTTTGTTACTTGACTTTATGCAGTCGTATCCAACGGGCGAGCATAGGGGAGTCCCAGCGGTCCGCCAAAACACTCAGGATGCGGTTGGGGCTGTCGCGGAGGCGACGCAGCAGCGAGGCACATCTGTTTCGCATTATGGCCGCGAAGCCGTCTGTGCGTGCCTCCGCAAACATACCCGAGGCACTACAAAATCGCGTTCAGTCCGACATGTATAAATAATAATGTGATATTTTTTTTTTACAATAAAAAAAAAACAGTTCACGAAACGTTAGGTCGGTATGGTTGTCTATGATTAAAAAAAAACAGTATAATTCGTGACAGGTATGGGTATGATATATGCCTTCGGCTTCTGAACCCATCTTAGAGTACTTATAATATGTGTGTAGATAAAGTAATGTATGCAACTCCACATAATTAGGCCTTAAAACACTCGTGTGATTCTATTATGAAACTCAGCTTCGCCTCGTTTCATAAAAACACGCTCGTGTTTTAAGGACCCTCATTATGTAGCAGTTGCATAAACTACTATTATGCCTACCTAGTTACGTAAATAAAATGTTCTTAGATTAACAGTAAAAACAGCACTTTGTCCTGTCGACTTTAAATCTTATAAAGGCTATAAACTAAACTAAGACGCACCTGTGCATGTATGTGCATCAAAATATGCTTCGAAGGACCAACTTTTCTGTGAAGAACATTCTGATTTTTCTTCATGAATGCGATGTATTGATTTTTAGCAACAAACGGTCAAGTGATGGGCACATTTATATTAAAAGGTTAAGTATTAAAAAAATATTTATCCATCTAATTTTATTAAAGCTGATTCATTAGCATACCCCGCTACAATTTGGAACTCATTTGGACCGACCGTATCCGACTTTGACATTTGACATGAGAATAAGAACGTTCTGCATAATCTGTGGTATCGCGAATCGCGGCCGGTGGAATGGATTGATTGTTTTTCCTTAGTCAATAAATTTGCGATATAACTATTTTCCGTGATATTATTCTTCTTCACACGTCGTGTGACTATAAAATATTAAAATGAGATGTATTTATGCTATTGTGCACGTCTTAATTCTGCTTAACGTGAGTTTCGCCACACTATCACCGCCTTCGGATAAGAAAGGGCAGAAAAGCGTGAAAGCGCAAGAAGGGCCTCGTAAGCATAATGTTTTGGATAGAAAATTGGTGAACGAAGCGCCTTTTGTGAAGGATATTATCAAATACCACGCCACGTATCACCAGGACGTGTCTACGAGGAAATTCAAAAATGCTGTCCTAGGCTACGTTACGCCGGTACGTATTTAATTATTTACCTCCGTCGGACCTGAATTATCTTCATCAATTATTCTATTTGAACTTGAAGTTCTCATTCTCTAAGTGACTTGGGTATTGTTCTACGTCAGTCTTGTCACATAAACAATAAACAAATTGTATCAACAAAGCACATTGTGTTTAACATTACCTACCTACTGTTTGTTCTGTGTCGTGTTTTGAAATTATTGATCTATTCATAAAACTATCAGTTTCAGGTACACATAGCACAAGTTTGTTTATATTTATAATTAATTTGTATCCCTGCTGTGAGTTATTCAAGATTGAAAGTACCTAAAATGTGTTTCAATTTATGTTACTTTTTTTTAGTGGAATAACAAAGGCTATGATGTAGCAAAGACTTGGGCACCAAAGTTTAACTATGTTTCTCCAGTGTGGCTCCAGATCAAAAGACAGAGTCCCAACATTTACATCATCTCGGGGCTGCATGATGTGGACCATGCTTGGATGAAGTCTTTGCGCCAGAAGGGATCTGATAATAATTTGAAAAGTAAATCATGATTTTAATTATTGCAGAAGTTTTACATGAACATTATATTTTGCTAGCAAGAGCAGAGTTTAAGTTTAAGACCTTAAGAAAATTCATGCAACTCTGTTTAAGAATCTTATCTATCTGATTCTGAAGATATTTTATTTTTCTTGTAGTTATACAACTCAGAGCAAGTTCAATATTTTGGCTTATGTAATGAAAAATTACACCTTGAAATGTAATCAGTTTTATTTTATTGAAGTTGTATTAATAAATGCTTACAGTTCTCCCCAGAATCCTGTTTGATAACTGGCAGTTGTCGGATCTTAAAGCATTCTTCACAGAGCCCTCATCACTCTCGGAACAGAAAGCTCTTATAGAAGAAGTGAAGAAAGCTTGCAAACAGTGGAAGTTTGACGGTGTAGTCCTGGAAATGCTATCGCAGATCGGAAAGTATGCTGATCGCTCTGTTAAGTTTATACAGCAATTTGGTAAGTGTTTCCACTCTGGTAACTTTGGACTCATTTTGGCTTTTATTGCATCTTTTTCTGAACACTAGTTGAATAATTAAGCAACTTAAAACCTCAAAGAGACAAGGCACTGCCAACACAGAGTATGACCATAACAGTTATTATAAATCCAGACTGATCATGTCTCTCTGCTGGGCACATGCATCCTCTCAAAATGAGAGGGATAAACTAAAAAAAATTAAGTGTTTGTGTGAAACAGTACACATTTTGATATGCTTTAAACTTTGACAAAGAATGGTTGTACCTACTTGTATATCACTTTTAAAAACATGACAACTGTGTTATTTAGGCCAATAGAGTTTGAATTAATCAAACAAATAAATGGGTTAAAAATGCCAAAACATATTACAATCTCTAGTAATCTTACTGAAACTTTCCAATTGCAGGTTTAGAAATGAGTGAAGATGACTTCAGTTTGATCCTGGTCTACCCTCCCTTCCGAGGCTATCCAACTGATGAGTTCTTCGTTCAAGCTTTCAATGATATCTACCCATATGTAGAAGCCGTTTCCGTGATGACTTATGACTTTTCTAATCCACAGAAACCAGGTACTGCTTTGTTTTTTTTTTGTGTAAAATTGAAAGCATTCTGAACTCTAAATCAAGGAAAGCTTTGTATATTGCTCGCAACACGAGCAAACGCTTTAGAGAACAGACGGACGTGACATGTTTGCTATTTCAGATAAAGAACCTACAAAGAAACTCATTTATGTAATTGCTCATATTTTTGTTCTAGGCCCTAATGCACCCCTCTACTGGATGCGGCTCTGCGTTGAAAAACTAATAGATGATGATGAAAATCCCTCCAAACGTTCCAAAATCTTATTGGGTTTGAACTTCTATGGTAACTCATATACGGCCAATGGAGGCGGGCCGATTGTGGGCACGGAATATATAGAGCTCCTGAAAAATGCGAAGAGCAACCAAGCACTGTCATACAACAATAACACTGCAGAAAATTATGTTGAAATCCGGTAAGAATCCGGTATTCTGTTTATTATCTTGTTTAAGGATTACAACAGATTTTTATGAAATTATCTTTTCTTGCTAGCATTATTGTGATGTTATTTTGTTGATATTATCTATTTTGTCACATGAAGGACATCTTAAGAGCTTATCTATGTATGGAAAAGTGCCCCAAAAGCCATAATGCTCGATTAATTTAATTTTGCCCCTTCACTACATGCAATAGCTTTTGCCAAAATCTAATTAAAGTATTTTTTTTATTTACAGGACATCCCAGGGTTCAAAGAAAATATTTTTCCCCACTTTATACTCTATACAAAAAAGACTGGAGCTAGCGCGCGAGTACGGGACAGGAGTCGCTGTCTGGGAGCTAGGGCAGGGCCTCGACTACTTTTACGACCTTTTCTAATTCCATGTGATATTAAATTTAAGTTATCTTATTAAATTAATGTTTGTGTTAGAATACTGGCAATCTTTATTATACCTAACAAAAAAGAGGAGAAAAAAAAACAAGTTTTTCCACTCAGATTTTCAATGTTTATTGGTACAGTTCAGTCTTCTTAAAATACCCTTATTACATAAAAAAATTCAACAGTGTTAACTCACTAATAATATATTATATTTATCTTATCGTGGACTAATACTCAATTATGAAGGCCTCGCGTGTCATCGATTAATTTTGTACTTTGCCTTTTTTTTGATAAAGTTCAAAATCAATACCCGTATTACTTGGCTTGAAGGAATACTCTTACCCATAAGAATAGGTACAGATACTTAAAAAAAGCTCAACTCCATCCTCTATCGCTTGCTTTCATTTGTTAATTCGACACTGTTTCTGTGTGCGTAAAACGTCGTGAGTTTCGCGTCTATTGGTTTTTATTCTATGTCTACTCAATGAAGTTAGCTGGCGACAACTTTGGGCTTTCCCTTAAATTCCATCATGGACTGCGGTCCCTTCATGACACGGTGCATCAGGTCCCAGCACATTTTTGCGGGGAGCAGGCTGAAAAAACAAAACAGTAGGTAAGTATTATTTTCACCTAAACACTACATGCAACTTGCGTGCGGTGATTACGATAAATGTTGTTTATTATTCTCGGTATTTGACAAAAACATGAAAATAAACATTTGACGCTAACTGTAAATTTAAATGTTAGATGGCAGACTAGGTCGGACGCCCACCCCACATCCCGCCAAGGTTACGATACAGGCTGGATAAACTATCTAGAGGGTCTTCAAGTACCCCTCATTAGCTGCTGAAGGTCAAAGCGAGAGAATACACTTGAAATCGTATGTTGTTTTTTGGTCATTACATTAAGACTCCACTCTCCACTTGGTAGGTAAACATTAAATACAAATGCTTGATTTTTGGTACACAGTCGAACAATTAGATTCGGACACACCATGGAACGTTTTCACAGTAAACTTCCTAACGATTTTTCTTACGAGTACATAGGTACGATTGTGTATGATTGACAAAATCAAATTACTTATTAATTAAAATTTCGTGAAAATATAGAATCTAATTTACTTGCAAATTAAAGCATGCCTACCTATCAAAGAGCAAAGACCAATAAACATACACGTGAGATAAAAACGTAACTAAAAAAACTAAAATTTACTGTGTAAACTTTCTATGGTGGGACAGGAACCGATTGATTCGATAGTAAGTGTACTTACCACTTCAGTGGCAGCAGGTAGCGAACGGAGCCAGGCATGATACAGTTGACCTCGTTCTTTCGGATGGAGTCGATCATGGTTGCCGCGACATAGTCGGGCTCCAACATCGGCATCAGTCGCGGGGTCACTCCGTCGAACATTCCCGTGTTGATGTAGTACGGGCAGACCAGCGTCGCGTGGATCGTGGTGTGACCATGAGCCTGGAAGGTATTGAAGTTGGTGTAAAAAAAGTTCGACTAAGCGATGAACACTCTTGGTTTCACTGTGGTTAAGTATACTATACTGTTGCTAGCGACGAAATCTTTGAAGTAAAAAAAATGGGACGCCTGAATATCTCTCTGAGCAAAGTTTTAGTAAAAGCAATGATAGAGTCGAACCAACGGTCAGAGCTGGCCATACGGTAGAGCAAGAGAGCCTAGCTGCTCTAGGCACCTGTGGGGCCCGTATTTACAAGTGTGTATAAAAAATATGCCATTCGGAAACTGAAAATCTGTGTATTGCTATACAAAATTACAGCGTGAATGTTATTTTTGATAAGTTATAGATATTCACTAGAATACTAGATAGAGTTTCTATTGTAACTGCAGATATTTCAAATCCTTTTGTAAGTACGTATAAATAAATATTTTTTCTACATTTTTGATAGGTTGCAAGGGGGCGAAAGACCAATTAGGTATCTGTACTACACTCAGTCATGCGGGGAGTCTGGAAGTACCTAAGATATCTATCGATGGCATGCGGATTATTGGCCATTCCGTACGCAGTACAGTTAGCGTTGAAGTAGCTTGTCACTATAGCCACATGATCGACAAATGTGTCCTTGCGACAAGGTACAAAAGTGACAAGATAGTAGGTATTATCAGATTATCGTGTACCCACCCTGAGCTCAGTAAACAGGCTCTCGTGGAAGCCGACGGCAGCGAACTTGGTGGCGCTGTAGTCGGTGCAGCGGTAGGTGCCGAGCAGCCCCGCCACCGAGCCCACCGTCACCACGTGGCCCTTGCCGGTCTCTATCATCTCCGGGAGGAACGCCTTTACTGTCTGAAACAGCACAACTTTAACAATAAGTTTATTGCTAAAACTTGTATTCATGATCTCAATATCAAAGGAGCGTTTATTTTATTTTTACGGTTTTTCAAACGTCAAGAGGGGTTTGATTCCCGGGGTTAGTCTTTTCTGGCTTTCTGTGAATTCTTGTTTCCGTGGGTACCTATTTAAAATAGTATAGGATTTGTAATCTGTAACCGCAATACGTAGACTACGTGAGATGCTACGTTTGTATGTAGTTTCTATGGAACCAAGATAGCTACCGTACCTAGACCATCAAGGACCCAGAGTATAAATAGCTGCACATTATTGCTATAAGCTATCCCAAGGTCGTACTGTGACGGGTCAGGCTTTACATGTTCAACAAACAAGAAATTCGTCTTACGTTGGTTTATTTGTGATGCATTGCTTAATGCTTAAGTATAAAAATTACACAACTCACGTAACTACCAACTCATTTTTCAAGAGCCTTGCAGATACTTTTAATAGCGGTAAATTTTATTGCAAAACTTGCAATTGTGCACTTACCCAATAGTGAGAGAGAATGTTCACTTTGTACGTCGTCTCGATGGCCGTGTCACTCAGGTCCAGCAGGGTTTCCCCGAACACTGTTCCCGCGTTGTTTATCAGAACGTCCACTTTTCCAACCTATGAGCAAGCATTTGGTGATTTAATCCTTCTTTACATCTAGCCATAGGAGTACCTAAGTATATACTTCCCATACCCGTTTCAGCGCTTTTAGGTCTAGATTCTCGGTGTAGTCAAGATTAGATTAATGGAATCTCGCAATCGAGATAGATCTGGAAGACAATGGCTTAGCTAGGCGATAACCAGGGGAGGGGGAGAAGTTGATATAACTAGAGGATATAGGTACATTTTTAATATCGGGGTGGGGAACATCACTGCCCCCACTTGAAGATGACACACTTGCTCGAAGACATTCAGGACCAGAACCCTGCGTAGGTACTTTTGCTCATACCTATATGTAGATAATTATATGTATGCGAGTCTGTATGACCGTTAACCAAATTGGTTTGGCCGAAAGCAACGGTAGAGTTTATTCTTCCTCGAAATAAGTGCGAAATAATACTTATTTACCTACATTAACGTGTAAAAAGGTAAAAAACTGTTTTTATAACAGTTTTTGGGATTACGATGAATTTTATGATTTTATCATTCACATCACTTAAAAGCAACAATTGAGGTCTTTATCTCGACTTTGGCTGGACGAATTACCTAATTTTGGATAGGTAGGTACAAGTCAAAATGGTACCTTTATAGGCATGTTGTTTAGGTCTATATTAAATGAGAGTGTAAATGACCAAGTGACGTACTTACCTCCGTTTTGACTTTTTCAGCGGTCGCGTAGACAGCAGCACGATCAGACAGGTCTACGACGTAGCCCGCCACTTCGTAGCCCTCCTCGGTTAGATCTGTGCATGTCTTCTGCAAGCCTGGTAAAAGATTTAGCTGCTTGAAAAAAAAGGGCTACGGCTAGAAATGCTAAGACACCTGAAACTCGAATAATAGCAATGTCATCATCATCATCACCATGTCAGCCGAAAGACGTCCATTATTGCTGGACATAGGGACTCCCCCAAGGCTTTCCACTCAGACCGGTCTTGTGCTTTCCGCATCCATGGCTAAGTAGGTAGGGATATTGGTAAAATAAAACTAACTAGGTAGTTATATCAACGCTACTGAATGCGTAACAAATGTGTCAAGCATTTTAAAAGGGTCGCCTACCTACAAACAAACGTCGTGTATTTATGTATCTTTAAGTTTCATCATCATTGGCATTCATCTATTACAGACTGTAGGTACAAACAAGTGTCACGTACGGATACAGGAAGTACTAAATAATAGGTATGTCTACGCGTAAATCTGTCAATATGAATCAATATGTCAAAATGACAATAAAATATACATACATATTTTATTGTCATTGTTAGGATCTCTCTGACGTTTAATTTTTATTATCTGCGCAATTGTTTATTTTTAACCGACTTCAAAAAAGGAGGAGGTTCTACGTTCCACTGTATGTATTTTTTTTTATATTGTAATTGACGTTGTAACAACTGATAGGTATTGCTAATTAGTTAGTTTTAGCACGCAACGATTAAATTTATTACAAACACGGCCGTGGTAGTATTTGTCATTAGTCATTACAATGACCATTCGCATTAGTTTTATGGCGTTATTGCAAGTCTTAACGTGGTGACAAGTTGTTTTACGAGGGAAATCTGACGTTATATTAGGTAGGTACCTATATCATCGGTCGGATCCTTTTCGCTATATTCTTCGGTTTTTAACACGAGGCTGAGGCAAACTGATATTTTGTTACATGTTACATTGACATACCTAAATAAAAAGAAACACATCGATCGAGATAATTAAGTAGTAAGTAGGTA
The DNA here is from genome assembly GCA_963691665.1 of Clepsis dumicolana. NCBI lineage: Eukaryota > Metazoa > Arthropoda > Insecta > Lepidoptera > Tortricidae > Clepsis > Clepsis dumicolana. The sequence continues at coordinate 6,075,009 of OY829519.1, read as the reverse complement.
CTTCTTAAATTTCAAGCATTTTTTTGGTTTTAGATCTTTTAACATCGGCATCTAGCTAAAGTATGTGGAAATGCTAGAAAGCATAGCCATGCAGCTATCAACAAAAATATGCCATAACAAGCGTCCTTATCACTTCCAGGAACGGAAGAGATTGCTGCACTTTAGTAGGTAGGTATCTATATAGATCCCAAACATTTGGGTCTTATAAACGGATCACTCACGTATGTCAGTCGAGTATAGCCCGACAGTTTCTCCCTACCCCTACCCTACTTTTGACAATAATAAAAATGACGATGAAAATGAGGGTAGGTAGTTAATTGTGAGCCACCGTCAGCTGCGCCGAGTAGAGGGTCAGACACGAGTTTTCGAATCCTGCGTAACGTTACGGTTATCGTATCGAGATCGAGAAACCTCATAAGTACTAAATTTTAGTTCCAAATACGCTCACGGGCGGGCGCTGTTCCAAACGTCATGCAAACTCGATAACATTTACTATGCGATTTTACGCGACGCAGGTTTAGAATATTCGTACTCGAGCCTCAGCCGCTCGAGCAGAGCCCCGGGGCGCAGTTTACGTCTCGCCACCGGCGTGGCGTGTGCTCCTAGAGGAAGGACTACGGATTAGTTCGAAACATGTCGGGCTATACTCGACTGACCCGTTAATATTATTACGATCAATGTTATATACTTAAATACGATTGAATCTCACGGTAAAATTTGGGTCTTATATCCTAGCATTGTCCGATAATCTACAGGAGCTCTACTATATAATTAAAGTAGGTATCTTCATATTCACTGCATATACCTTCTTTATTGATATCCCAAACGACAACCCGCGCTCCCAGCCTCGCGAGCTTGACCGCCAATTGCCTCCCCACCCCTCCTGCACCCCCCGTCACCAGCACCACATCCCCCTTCAAGCTCTTCATAGGCCTGATGGCGTTAGGCACTAGAGTCCAGAACAGGGACTCTAGGACGTAGTAACAGGACAGCACGAAGAATAAGACAGTGTCCTTAGCAATGTCGAAGATGCTCGCCATTTGCGAATGCGAGTTTATTTTTGTGCCTTCCAACATTTTTGTAGTCTGTAACAAATAAACAATGGTAAGTTGGTACCATAATATTCAATACGACGCGCTGGGTCAACTTTGTGTCAGCGAAATTTTTCGCTGAGAAGAGAGCAAGCACCTCCACAAGACTGATATATTTTTTTAATAATTAAATACTACTTAGAGCATTAGCAGACGAGTATAATTATGGAATCGAAGGTTTAGCTTGGATAATGGCCTCGTGGAAAGTGCCGAAACGCGTCAGCGTGTAGTTTAGTGGTGGTGGTGATAGTTGGGTCTGTGTGGCATGTGTTGATTCGTGTAGCAGTGTAGGCGAAGGTGCTGCATGGAAACATACATTTGCCGCACGGATTAACTATTTTTCACTAGTGGTCGCGGGTGAGCAAAGTAATTGTTTTTAGTTCATAAATATGGACCTCCGCAAAGTAACGCCTGATTCAATAAATTATCGAAGGTTGCGTTCAACTAACTACAGTAAGGAAAATGCTACAAAATAATAATAATATAATATAATAGCACCTATAATTTAGTATTTCTTATTATTGTCTAACGAGCACACGATAACAAAAGCAAAACGATCTTGACCTTATATCTTTTCTGATTCTGTAAAGCTTGTACCTATTGCAGAGAACTTTAATCCACCCAATTAACTTCGTTAATAAGTGGATTAAAGTTGAACCCTAATCACCATAATATTAAACGCCTTAGCAAATTAAATTTGAACTCAACGACTTTATTGACGATTGATGGCATTAAATTGAATACTCGTAAATGTAAAGTTTAAAATCCCTTAGTGATGACATTTCCGCTGCTAACTGTAGTATGCAATTAGGTTGCAACAGACACCGTTGGGGACCTAGGCCGTATCCGATTTCGCCCGCCGGGACGTAATCATAATCACGATGATAATTAGAACTGAATGTGTTCTGCATTTACGGTAAGTAACTTATTAGGAAGCAAAGCAAAATTTAATCGCTACCGTCGCATTGATGTACGAAGCGCCTTGGAGTTTGTCCGAGTTCAATTTTATTTATAGAATTTAAATCTTGAAATTATTTAGATTACCGTAAGTTTATGACTTTGACGCCCATGGTTTTGACCTTCTTTCACAAGACTTAAAATTTTGATCCGCACGTGCATTAAAAAAACGAGTTTCTAAAATTACTCGTTTCCTCTAAATGCATATAAATGTGTCACGTGTCCGTATGGGCATTAAAGGTCCAGTTACATTTCGTCGTATGTCAGTCGATATTTGAGTGCCCCCTATACATAATATTCACTTGTTTTTTGCTCTCCAATAGAGCCAATACGATTAAATCGTGCCGTCCCGCAAAGTAACCACGTTTTTAAAATTCAGTTAATTGGAATTACATAATTGTGTATATTCGAAATCATTCATTTATTTAAACTTGAGGGTTAGCCTGCTTTTGGTATATTTTTTTACGTTCTAAACGTCTGAATATGATCGCACCGTTAGGTCAACTAGTAAAGCTCGTTAGTAAGCTCAAACACTGTTTGTTCTTAGAAAGTAGACGAAAAGAAAGTCGAGACCGGCTCTCAGCTGCGTAGGTGTGAAGTGAATTAACATCATTATGGGAGCTAGCTACAGCTCTTGAATTTTAGATACAATACTTAGGTGCCGGCCCGTAGGCAGCTGTGCTTCTAACGACAAATGAAGTTCTTCATTCAGCCAAAATCTCACTATAATTTCAACTGCAATGTATCGTAAAAAAATATTCCGAAGAAATATCATTAAGAGTTTTTGATGTTCGAAACTTTTTATTTGAGGCACCTCTACGTGCACATAAAAATTTACAATTCAAATGCAAACAGAAGATACTTATTTAGTATGATTAATTATAACAATATTAAGTACTTTCTTTTTGTTTTTTACAATTTTAATGCATGTTTGACGATTGTTTTGTTTGGCCATAGTAACAAATTAAAAAGAAAAACTTCAAAAAATGCAATTATGATATTGGCACAAAAATAACCAATAAAAAAAACAACATACCTTAATCAGCCAGTAAAAAAAAAAACAAATCCAAATTATGTAGAGCAGTAGGTAAACAGTAATTTAAGTCACTCCGTTACACGGCTGCGCGCATTCTCTGTGCGGGCGTGCGGCTTTCAACGCGGACCGTCTGACTATACTGCTCGTGAGTTGTGAGATTGTCCGTTACAATCATCGTAGACCTCAAAATTTAGGATACCGTAATCCAAATGAGAACCCTTGAATACAGATAGTTTTATAAAAGAATCATTGTACCATTCTCATATCCAATTAAGAGTTAAATAATGAGACTTGGGTCAGCAAAGAAAATATTTTTGAGTCATAACTGCTGACGCCGCATTTAACGTGCTTCACTATGTACCTAATTGACTGTTATTAATTAATGTACGCTGCTGCCAATTGGGTTGATGACTGATGTGAAAATAAAATAATTTTACATTTTCACTCAGTCAAGCTTCCGAGAATACTTGTAAAATACCGATACCTAACTTATTAGGTACTGCAATAAGACGATTTTGAATTTAACAATGCCAATAAAAGGGAGCAGTTTAATCACTGAAAATTATGATGTCATAGTTGAGTATGTAATTCAAGATTAACTTCATACTAACCAATCGTTTGGCATTTTATAAAAAGTTGCTGATTTGACCAATTATAGCATGGTATTTCAAATTTAGCTAATCAATTAACGGGCCCTGAATACCATTCTACTAATGACTGCTCGCACTTGACCGTTCTTTTTAATACTACGTACAAATAATGTTGGGCCATGTGCTGTTGTAATGGCTACGTGTGAGGTTCCAAACTTTAAGAAAATTACATTACTTTTTAGTAATAAAGTGTGAAAATTTACCTTCGGGTAAATTATGTGAACGTTTTTACGCTTTCCAGCATCCTATGAATTATGAACGTGTGAGCACTACACTACACTACTTACCTATAATTTTATTATCTGAAATGGAATGACGATGCAGCTACTTAGCTGCACCTCTACAATCGACTTCGTCATAGAGAATAATAATTACAGAAAGAAAGGAAGAAAAATACAATTAATGCTTAAGTACTTATTGGCACTAAATCGACATACATAATAAAAAGGAAAAGATTCAAACATGAACAAATAATCCGGGCATACCGCAACGACACGAACATCAGAGGCGTCAGAGGCGATACGAAAAAAGTTCAAAATAAATAGAAAATACAAAATAAACGTAAAAAACCCTATCGCCATTAACATCAGATTGTATGGCAAGACTATACCTACGCAGTCAAGTTGTTTTAAAAACAATTAAACCCCACAAGCTGGCTAGCTGTCAATATTCAATTATGTCATTATAATTATAGTTGTGTGTAGGTATTTTATGCTAATATTGTGTATTTTCATTAGTTACCTATAAATTAATTACCTAAGAATTCTAAATGGCACTACCTGCTTTAATCTGATCTTACCTTTATTCCGTTATGGTTGCCTGGTAGAGATCGCTATGTAAGGCAGGCATGATAAGGCCGCCCATTGCTACCTTGCATTTTCTTTGTACCTTTTTCTGTTTTGTTTATTATGTGGTGTTCAATAAAGAGTTCTCGTATCTCGAGTATCGTATTGTATCGTGTCAACATTTCTACGACATTAAGGCCCACTTGCGCCGACGTGCGTTCGGGATCGAGATTAACTAGACGCATTTTTACCGTCTGACACGGACACACGGAGTTAGTGTGTAATCCAGTTCGTCGCAAGTCAAACATCGGGACGTTTATCTTGTGCGTAATTTCAAATTTTACAGTAAGAGTATAATGTAGAGCTCAAAAAGTAAAAATAAATTCAATTAAAAATTGAGTCCCGCTCCGGTTCGTTCTTGATGCAAAGGTTGGTTATCGCCATTCAGCGCGGTGATGCAGCGAGTGCGATGGGGACCTTTGCGCCGGGAACGGTAAGGGGTGGGTTATTTGATTAGTATTTTTTATGGCTTTATTTTTGATTATGTATTTTGTATTATACAAATACAATTTTGTTAAAAATCTAAATTTGACTTTTAATAGAAAATTAAATTGTTTCTGATTTTGAGGATTTGCCGCGATGCGCGTAATGCGCCTGCGTCGTTTGCTCTACTCTCGGAACTTTCTCCGTATAACGGTACATCTATAGCGCGCGAGGAAACGCTTGGCTTTCAAGGTCAAGAGAGGGCGTTGGTCTTTGCCTCGATCTTTTTTATTGAAAGATTGATTTATACCTAAAAACAATTAATTTGCTCACCCGCGACCACACGTTTAAAATAGCTACGTCTGTGCGACAAATGTAAATGTATGTTTTCATACAGCACCATTTCCATGTCACACAGACTCAACTATCAGCACCACCACTACACTATACGCTAACTCGTTTCGGAACTATCTACGAACCCATTCTCAATCCACATGATCCATATGATCAACATGCTACAAGTTACTCTACTGAGTACTTAGAGTAACGCTCAGGATTATATCAGTTCAATCAAAGATTAATTTGCCTAAAATTTTGCTAAATGACAACCGTAATTGTACGGACACCCTGTTTTAATTTTAAACAGTTACAGCGCACCTATGTGGAACTTTGAAATAGTAAGATGATTTCTTATGATATTGCCAATGTTAATGTTAACGTGATATGATAGCGCTCCAAAGTGGCTCAACAATTCACGTTGGCGACCGTATAATCCTACTGTAAAATCTGTAAAATAACTATTTAAACAAAAAGGAAAGGTAAAATATCTACCGAATTTTAGGCGTATTTTAACCGAGATCTGCTCGTTGATCAGATTAGTATAACAAGCCAATAGTTAGTTCATTATGAACCCGAAAATTATAGCCTACCCCGGGAATCAAACCCGAATCTTTGACATTTCGTTTCACGTGCATTATAATTATACCCATACACCTTCCTTTCTTTAGTATATGGATTCCTTTGGTGTTGTGTTAGCAGGTGGGTGGGATTCCCGGGTTAAGCTATAATTTTCTGGATTTCTGAGTACCTATTCTTGATTCACTAGGTACTTAGGTATTTTAAGTTAAGGTAAGTCAATATCCTTGGACTGGAAATTGAGATTATGAGGACAATCTAGCGACAAGTTTACGTTCACCTCAGGTTTTAAATCTGAATTGATCCAATAAAATTGCTATTGGAAATCGGGTGACGGTCATTATGGGGCAATAATAATTTTATTATTTAGTTACGTATGGTTAGATAAAATATACTGGGGTACTGCTACCTAGGGTAACTTTTCTTTGCAGCTGACTGAACCAACTTAATGCGTTGACAAGCGGTAGATATCTTTATATAGATAGAAATCTTCTCGTTTCTGGGTGGTCTAACGTACACCGTCAACGCTTAAAAATTGCACCAGAAAAAAATATTTTTAATTCTTTTATACCTACAATGTTGACAGGTACAGCCATAGTAGAGCCATCATACCATTGGGCCACGCGTACGGCTACAGTATTTTTAAAGTACTAACACGTAAAACCGTCTTAAAAAACATGAAATAATCCTCTAAAGCCATGAGTTTTATGGCCTAGCAGAAATATGAAGTCGGTGCGATGCGAGCGGAATATTCTTTGAATAGAAGCACCGACTTCATATTTGTGCTCGGCCATAAAACTCATGTTACTCATGGCTTTACAGGATTATTTTATGTTTTATTTGGAGGCGGTTTTACTTTTTTGATAAGAGTTTTTTTATTTCACTATTTTTATGGTTATTTAATATTTTAAAGAATTATCCTCCAACTCCTAACCGTTAAGGAGTTGTACCTTCCGTCATCAGAAAATATATGAAACACGTAATAAGTGCCTATGAAATTTGAGAGTTGCCCTCGATTTTCCTGGGATCCCATCATCAGATCCTAACTTGGTGACAATGGGACCACCTCGGGAGTATACTGTTTCGAACAAAAAAATTATACTTTTTTGAAGTCGGTTAAGAATACTACCGTATTAAGAATGTTTTAGCCATCCGTCCACGGCACAATGACATGATAGCTCTACCATGGCTTTACCTTCAACTATTTTGATACCTTTGTTTCCTAAATCGCGACCTGTTTAATTTTCTGATGGCCTCTAAGTTTTTGAACACTGACAGTTTTTGAAACCAGTAGGCGAATCATAAAGGTTAAGGAATCTTTGTATTCGTTATAATTTTACTTGGTAATTAAATTAAAAAAACCGGGGGTTAGTTCTTATCTTGTATAACGCAATCAGCCTTGCTATCCAAACAGGTAATGTTGCCAGCTTCTTAGAAGCGACCCCCCAAAATGGCAGCCTCGATAGCATATTTTATTCAGTCTGAGATTTGTGAACTTTTCGTGTATATTTTATAGAATCGCAGATCACAATTTTAGCACAATTAGAAGCGCAGTGAAGCCTTCGGAAAAGAAACCTGTAATAAGGAAACATAATAATATGTAGTTGAATCGTTGCGGGATATGACGATACCCTCAGTACGCAATCATGCGTATTGCCCCACGCGTTTACCAGCCAAGCAAAAAGGAGGGTTATGTTCAAACGTGCGCATGTTTTAGCAATTTGTGAAAACGTTGCAGTAATGTGTGGTTTGTTTGCCTTGTTTGTCATGAGCTGAGGTTTCTTTACGAGAGAAGGATAAAAATGTTGTTAAATACAGGTCAGTCATGCCACCGTCGTCGTATGTGCAAAAGAGACAAGCTGTTTATACAAAACGAAAATTTTTCACCATCTCATTTACAACAAATAGTTCTAAGCAATACAGAGAAAAATACTTTTCAGTACACATTTCATGATTACTTAATTACCGATACAAAGTAGCCCTGTTATTCATAAACCTATATTAACTAATATGCCGTTAAAGTTCGTTTATACCTTTTTGTCATATTGTCATTTTCTCTAGTAAGAAGAAGACAGAACCTATTTTAGCTAATAGAGGCTTGAGTGACGTTTATGAATAAGGGCATAGGTGTATTTTCTTACCTACATAATATACAAGATGCACGCAGCATCTTGATGTACTTAATAATACGTTCCAATTTACTCTTGTAGCCATTAAATTAAGTCTTAAAAGTCTACTAAATTGAGTCAAATGAACAGCAAACACTAAATCAAAAATTCGTCACCCGTTTAGTTACACAAGAGTATCTGGATAATGGCATGCCAAACAACAGACCCTTATGATTTTAAAATATTCATCATGCCGGGGACAGACTCGCGCTACACTAAGCTAAAGGCGCGTTGTATTGTATGATTTCGTTGGACCAGTCGCAAGTGTGGTGCAAGTTTTAGGGATATTGAAACTATACGTGTAAGCATTATCCCATACAGAACCATTTGTATGCGGGTTCAGTAGAATAGTCGTTAGCTGAGGCCACGCGTGCGCCGACCCATGCAGCGGAGGTGGTTTATTGCCCATTATACTGACGAACCAACATAATGTGCTTACACCTAGGAGACTACGCGAAAATACGACGGTTATTATTCTTAGACCTATCATCACACACGCAAACACTTAAAAGTATCACAAATTTTAATTACAGGTTTCGTTGGTAAGGCAGCGTGACTGCACGTTGCAAGCGACAGAAGATCCTAACTGTTACGGTGACAAAACAATTTAATTAGGTATTTTTCATGAAGTTTTGTCTCAAGTAAAAATAGCACGGAAATCATTGCATGTCAATAATACGAGTATAGTACCGGGTGGATACTCGTACCATATCTATATAGCAATAATATTCTCTACTGTATAGAGAAGTGTTGGCAAACTTCATGAAATGTAGTACCTATGTAATTTTTATAATGACCGTTCTTCTTGTATCTCGATATAGATTAATATTAGACAACATCTTCTGAATGTAAAAGCAGCGGTCCACAGGCCTCCTCTCAGTATGAGAGGGATTGGGAACTTCACACACACCACCGTTGAATTCTTCGCAGAAGAGGTTACCCCGAAAAGCTCAAGATAATCTAAAAATGTGGTTCCAAAGCGAATAAGTAGATAAAACGTGATAAATTTAATTGAAAATGGCTTAACAGAACCGGGTAAATTATATTATTATAACACTTATGAACTCAATTTCCATAGTTTTCTAGCTCAGCGTTAGTGCTTACCGGTGCGCTCTTGCCGTGCCAAGATTTCGCACGCTTTCTTTCTTTCTCTTACGCTCAATTTGCCATAGTGAACCATTACAAAACACTAACCCTGTTATTCATAAACCTTATATTAACTAAAATGCCGTTAAAGTTCGTTTGTCCTTTTTTGTCATATTGACACTTCCGTTAGTAAGAAGAGGACAAAACCTATTTTAGCTAATAGAGGCTTGAGTGACGTTTATGAATAAGGCCATTATACTGTTGGCGACTGGCTGGAATTGTTGTCTCTTGCTCAGCTGTGCCCTAAGCACGACTTGTCGAATCCTGCGTTACGTTACGGTTATCGTATCGAGATCGAGAAATCTCATACTAAATTTTAGTTCCAAATACGCTCTCGGGCGGGCGCTGTTCCAAACGTCATACAAACTCGTTATAGTTTACTATTCGATTTTACGTGACGCAGGATTCGACAAGTCGTGCTTAGGGCACTGGTAGTTCCATATTCAAACTTGCTCCTGACAGCGCACCCGTCTTAGGCTTTGTTAGTTGTGCTATCTGGGGGACGACTACGAAATTCGAAAATCGAAGTTCGTATCGTATCGTCCCGCTCGCTCTCGTATTAAATCATATTAGCGTGAGCGGGACGGCACGACACGAAGTTCGAATTTTGCACTTCATAGTTTAGGGCCTGGCACGGATCCTCAGACACGGACAGCATTTGAAGGGTATCACGGAAAGAACATGTCTATTAGTCACTTTTTTTTAAAACGAGTTCTTAATCTCAAAATGTAGAGCACTCAATAGACTTTTAGTTACCACTCAGTTACCGATACAAATATTTATGTAACTTGTTCTTTTTATCACTTAAAAAAATAACGTGTATACCTACGAAAATTACATAGGTACTTAGATACTTACATCGTTCCAAACTAAAAACAATTACTTTGCTCACCCGCGACCAAAGCGCGCGCGTTTCGTTGTTTGCGTGGTCGCGGGTGAGCAAAGTAATTGTTTTTAACTAGTTTATAATTCATAAATATGAACCTCCGTAAAGAACGCCTGATTCAATAAATTATTTAGGTCGTTCCAAACTTTCAAATCGCGATAACTCAAAAACTTGCTAAGATGATGATGTTCTTTCCGAGTACCTTTCTAAGTGTACTACCTTTCATTTAGTGTTCTTATTATAAGTACTAAAAGTGTTTATAAACCCATTGTGAATTCGTTAAAATATTAGATTAAAAAAAACCGTTGCGAACCATACTTAGTAGTACTATCTACTAATATATTCCATGTGTGTAATTGTCAGCCCTGAATAACATATTTCTGAAATAATACTTCGTAATTGTTATAATTACATTACATACCTACATTAGTAAATTAAATATAGGTAATGTGTAAACCTACTTTTAACATGAAACTACCGTGAGACTCAATCATAGTGAAATAAAAACGGATCACTCACGTATATAAGTCGAGTTTAGCCCGATATGTTTCGGACTAATTCGTAGTCCTTCCTCTGGGAGCGCACGACCCAGCGGCGGCGAGACTACGAATTACGAGGAAGGACACGAATTAGTCCGAAACATGTCAGGCTAAACTCGACTTATATACGTGAGTGATCCGTTTTTATTTCACTATGAATGTGTAAACCTCTTATTTGCCCACCCTTTACAGCCAGCCTGTTATAGAGCATTCCAAAAACTGGTTACTAAATTAAGTATTTACTGCTAGGGTCTTGTGCGTAAAAGGGATTGCAAATAATTCAAATAACAGTGTAGTTTAATCAGATCTAGGCAACAAGTCTTAGAGCAGGAAAGGAATGGAGATGAAGGGATGGATGGAACGCGCGATTTCCCCTCTGCCAAAAATCCAACATGAAGTCTGTGCAAAATGTACAAGGTCTGTTGATTGTGTGCGTGTTTTTGGCATCTCTGTGACAGTTTTATTCTAGTGTGAGTTTGTAGGAACGTGACAAATTTTGACATAAACGTAAACCAAAGGTACCTCCCGTCTGGTCTGCTTTATGCTACAAGCGCTCTCAATGGGGCTCATTGCCGCTGCTTCTAAATTTTAACATTCTAACTAGCGGCCCGTCCCGGCGCACGGTGTTCTCCATTACTTATAAATTAAATTTGAATGTATTATTCACCCAGAAAATACTATCTACTTATATGTTAGTGAAAAACGCATCAAAATCCGTCCAGCAGTTTTTGAGTTTATTGTGTTGAGACAGGCATACGTCTGCCTTACAGACACAGCGGGAGGCTTTGTTTTGCAATATGTGTAGTGATTTATTAATGAACATAGGATGTTTTAGAGCAGATTCTATAGTAATGTAACAAAGCTGAACCCTTGAACATAGGTATCAATTGAATTAAAAAAAATGGCGTTTGCTAGCTCATTCAGGTAGGTAGTGAGTTTTCTTTATAAATTCGTTTGTGTTAAAAAAATTACTTGCAAAAGAACTTTTGACCGCCTATTGGAAAAAAAAAATATCCAAATGGAGTAGGTAGGTATATCTTTTTGTATTTTGTCCCCAATTTTTTGTTTTTACGGTTTTCCCATGAATGTCAAAATAATTTATAAATACACAGAAAAAAACAGAAAATGCTAACCTCAGGAATCATAAATGCTAGCCGTAGTGTAGGGGTTATGGCACGCGACACGGAATGTCGAGGATCCGATTTCGATTCCGGGGCTTAGCATTTTCTGTTTAAGTATTCATGTTTCACTGAATACTTAAAAAGCATAATTAAATAAAATTTGGATTTGGATTTTAACATGCAATATAGTATGTGAGGAACTATTTTATTTCACTAGGTAGGTATAGGTACAGCGAAAAAAGATTTTCCACAGATCAGGCAAAAATCAATCTTATGTCAAAGTCATAAACACTTTGACATGTAAAAACATTTCTCAATTCAACTGTACTTATTAATTTTCAATATTTTCATACATCCGATCGTTGGACCGTTCTTGCTACACAATGTTAGGTCAGTGTCTCCATCTAGAGACGATGGCTGAAAGTTAAGAACTTGAATGAGGTTATTTTTAGCTTGCGCTCATTGAAAGTGACTGGCTAGTGCTACGGCGAATGGCAGTTAGTGTTCTGACTTCTTGACAGAGGGCATTACTGTGACTAGGTATACATTAAATCGTAAATCGATGCTTGAATTTATAGGTATTTAAAGTACTTAATAGAAAAAAAGTATCACGAATGATATGATAAAAGTCGGTTAAAAAGTTGTTACTTAGCTAAGTATCGTGTTTGTAACGGATAAAGAACTATTATTTTTAAGGCCCATAGATCAGTTCCTTAAAGTTTAACGAACGAACAGACAAAGACAGAATAGTAGAGTGAGTTAAATGTTCCGCTTTTTCTTTGATGTGGTACCAAAAAACTGTAAAAAGTTAGATATACTTAGGTACTTACTTATTGGATAGCGACAGTAACGAATATTCGGTATAGTACTTTGCTACTATTTAATTATAATCTGTGGTATAGGTTACCAACTTACCAAGCGTAAATAATAATGGGTTCTATTTTTGTTCTAGTTTTCTAACTATTTCCGATCAAACGACAAGGAAGGCAAACGAGTAAGTGGGTCACCTGATGTATACCGGTAAGGGTTCCGTACCTCAAAAGGAAAAACGGCCCTTATAGGATCACTTTGTTGTCTGTCTGTCAAGACCATTTTTCTCTGAAACGCGAAGAGGTAGCAAGCTGAAATTAATATCAAATTTTTAAACCTGCAGTCCCTTGAAGCTGTGAAAAATCAAGCCTTTAAGTCAACGCAATCAAAAGATGTACTTGTACATTAAAAAAGGGTATTTCCGTAGAAACTGTCGTAGTAAGTATTTAGTGGTACCAAAACCTATACGGTACTTCCAGTTATCTTAGAAACTTGAAATTTATCATGCAGGTAGCTCTTATAACACAACCAATTAAATAACTCTGAAAAATCTTATTTTTAGGGTTCCGTACCTCAAAAGGAAAAACGGAACCCTTATAGAATCACTTTGTTGTCCGTCTATCTGTCTGTCTATCTGCCTGTCTGTCTGTCAAGACCCTTTTTCTCTGGAACGCGTGGAGGTAGTATGCTGAAATTAATATCAAATACTCAAGCCTGCAGTCCCTTGAAGCTGTGAAAAAATCAAACTTCTAAGTAAACGCAATCAAAAGATACAGTCATTAAAAAGGTTGTTTCCATACAAATTGTCGTACTGTGAAAACCTAAAGGGTACTTCCGTTGCCCTAGAAACTTGACCACTAAGACAATTATCAAAATTTAATTTTTTTATGTCTGTCTGTAGATTTCAAATACCAATATAAGATGACCCCACACGGCGTACATCGTACATTTTGCGTAGACGCAGGTCTGCTAACACTGGACAACTTAAAACACTGAGAAAAAGCGTCAAAATCTTTGTACGGAACCCTCGTGCGCGAGTCCGACTAGCACTTGTCCGGTTTTTTATGTCTGTCTGTACGTCAATGCACTAAAAATACAACACTGCATTGGTACATTTTTCATAGAAGCAGGGCTCTGCTATAAACATGTTACTGTACAACTTAAAACATTCGGGAAAAGCGAGAAAAATGTTCAAGACTCATTTCTCGTGATAAACGAACTGTTTCCTACATAACTACAAATTTGCGCGGAGCTCTCGGTACCTACGCGAGTCTGAATCGCACTTGGATGTTTTTATTTGTTTATAACTTTGTAAAAAAACTTATTTTGGTCATAATCAGACAGGATGATTTCTGATGATACCTCTCGCAGCCTACTCAGAGGCTAGCCGTTGGCACGCTACGGTCCCCTTCACACTATTTCAACACCACGTCATCACACGAGCCCCCTGGTCACTCCTGGTTGCTCTACGACGCCTGCGCCCTATTTTCGCCGTCGCCGGAGGATCCAGACACCCGAGGGAAGTGTAGGCCACATTAGCGTGTAATCGAACCCAGTATCTTCAAAAGTGTCTTCGAACTCAATCCCCTGAGATTCTCTATTCTATTTGTCAATTTAGCCTACCGATTTTTGTTCAAATAAATGTATTAAACTTGTAATTTGTTTCCTTCACAAAAAACCCTAGGTAGGCTACCTTAAAACAGACTGTTTCCCCTAATGAAAACGGCCTGTGACAGTGGCACGACCATGCAGGTGGTGGCAGGTGGTGATCGGCACGACGCAAACTTTTATGACAGGTAGGGAGTCTTCTACGTTCTTTACGTTCTAGACTTTGTACTAACAAAGAAAAGGTGGATAAAGGTAAGGAGTTCCTATATCGATAAACTCATTATCGATGTTCCATTATCGATGCTTGTTCCATATTAGTGATAGCCTCCAGCATTGTGTGTGTTTTTTTGTAGGTATTGTTCTGAATCTGAAGACGAGGATGAAGTTCACACAAAGCATTTTTCCCCTCACTACCTCGCAAAGCCGACTTTTATCCTTTAATACAAGCGGGTAAAATCGCGTTTTATCCACTAGTGGGGAAAGTAATTTGACCTTGGAGTGGAGCCTGTTCAAGTAGCTTTTGACAGATAACAAAACGTAAAACGCTCATAATAATGGCTCGTTCGATATTAGTTATCATTAATTAAATGATAAATGGTTTGAGAATTTAATAAAAAATACCAAATTTAGCTTTATTTAATGGTCCTTAAAATTCTATGAGGAACATTTGTTTTTTATAATGATGTTGAATATAATTCTGAACGCACAAGTTGAGTCGATGCAATTTCAAAACGCATCGTCATAAATGTCATACATTGTCAACAAAAAAATTGTCACCGATTCTGAGTCACGTAAAAATACACAACTTCCAGAGTTTTCTGTTATATTAAGTAATATCGTAAAAAAAAGTGATTCCAGTGATGAAGATTTATTTTTATGAGCTGTTTTTTTGCATGTTGCGCTTTCCTCGTTACAGTGGGGTGAAAAATTTTGTGTTACACACGGGTGGAAGTGTATTTTACTTCTCGTGTGTTGAAACACTCGCTACGCTCAGGATTCTATTTTAGAACCCTTTCGCTTGCTTGTCTTTCAATTCCACACTCGCGGGTAAAATACAACTTTGCACCCTTGTATAACAAATAACTATTTAAATGCTCGCTAAGTTATAGCTAGGGCGCAACATTGCACTATGAAATAGTTAATATTATCTCTTTATCAAACCTCTTTAGATAATTCGATTGTTGTTTTGTTTCATTTTTACACAACTGTTGTTTTTTTTTTTGCATTTTTTGTACCTTTTTTCTGTTTTGTTTATTATGTGGTGTTCAATAAAGAGCTCTTGTATTGTATTGTATTGTACACCTTTAATAAAAAAATATTTTTACAAACAAAACTTCTGAGTGATCACACTAGTATATTTAACAAGCATCGATAATTCAGTTTATCTGTAAGGCAAGTCACATTTCAAATAAGGAAATGTCATATTTTCAATTATGTCTTTGTTAATTTTTAAATCGATGGACACATGTTTTTAAACACATTATGGTAAAAAACAACTCATTTAAATAAACCCTGAAAATGGCGTGTTAAGTATTATGTTAAGCTACGTCATCGTCAGCAACGCATCAAGGTAGATTATTACAGTTGAGGAAACTAAATTGCCTACCAGCGTGGAACCTCCTTCCTGGAATAACCGGACAATGCCTGCCAAGGAAGTCATCACCTTGGCAGGCATTGTCCGGTTATTCCAGCAGCATCCCACTTTTCTTTTGTTTTCTGCTTTTCCCCGAAAATGTTTTAAGTTGTCCAGTGTTAGCAGAGTCTGCTCCTAAGTAAGATGTAAGTACGCAGAGTGGGGTCGTGTTATATTGGTCTGTGGAACTATTTTAATTTTTGATGATTCCTGAAAAACTGTGCTATTTAGAGACGTATTTTTCCTGTAAACTTTGCATAAACTTCTATCGTGCAGAATTATTTGTGATTTTTCCCTTTGCAAACTTCGGAGATATTTGAAAGCCATTTTTTTTTAATTTTCATGAAAGGACGAAAACGAGGCGGCCAAAAAAAAGGGAAAAAATGTTTTAAAATGTGGAATGTAAATGTTCATTTGATAGCCCACACGACCTGGTAGCCCAGCTTTAAATTTTTTAAGACCCTTTCAGTCCCTATTGATTGCAACAAAGATTTTTAATTCTTTTTTATTTGCAAAATTTGACGACCGGATAGCCTAGTGGTTAGAGACCCTGACTATGAAGCTTGAGGTCCCGGGTTCGATCCCCGGTCGGGGCAGATATTTGTATGATAAATACGAATGTTTGTCCTCGGTTCTTGGATGTTTAAGTATGTATTTATCTATAAGTATGTTTATCCGTTGTCTAGTACCCATAGCACAGGCTTTGCCTAGTTTGGGACTAGGTCAATTGGTGTCAATTGTCCCACAATATTTATTTTATTTATTTTTAAAAATTATTGTTGGGCCAGCACTATCATCTAAAATAGTTACTTACTGCTTATTCCAAGTCGATAGCATTATTAGTAGATCCTTAGATAACCAGCTGTGACAGACGGATAGACAGACAGACAAACTGACTGAGTCGCACCTAAAGGGTCCTTTGTACCATTTTGGTACGGAACCCTAAAATGTAATTTACCCGCGCCTCGCGCTCTTGTTATTGTTTCATTAAAACGACTACAAATATTTTTACTTGCTTTTCAATCAATTAATCATTTATTTTACAATAACAATGGTTCATGGTTTGGTGGTATGGGATAAGACCGCATTGTCTACCATTACTATACCTGTTTTTCTGTAATCGCTTTGTACTGTTTTGTGGTTTTAAATAAAGAATTTGTATTGTATTTGTAGAGCAGGCACTGTATAAGTTTAGGTGGCTCAACTGGGTGGTATTTATGTAAATAAAATGCACTTGTTTTATAAACGCGTGTACTCCGATAAGAAGCACAGATTAGAGAGGGCCGATACAATACAGATTATATCTATAAATACTTGTTGGTGTTGCCAACAGTATTGGTTTACCTACATTTGTTCTTTGGTTATAGTTTTTCTTTTTCTTATTTTTTGTTATAGCGGCTAATAGCTACGTATTAGGTGCCATTATTAAAAACGAGTATCAAACGAAAAAAACTCGTTTCTTGTTATTTTTAACTTTATTGTATTTCTCTTACTTGTGGCTTCAACACCCATGTTATATTATGATATTAATACCTACTTAGTTTCACAAGATTACAAGTGTCTATTCCGGTTCCAAAGATACAATACAACCCTCTGAACGGCGGACAGACGCGAAGCGGAGGCTTATTAATATACGTACGTAGTGATTATATTATTTTTAGTTAATACCTACCGTATGTATGTAGGTACGTTCCTTAGAAGGTTTATAGGATAAATTGTACTCTTTTTCTTTTAAATAAAAACCGGCCAAGTGCGAGTCGGACTCGCGCACGAGGGTTCCGTAGAAAGATTTTAACGCTTTTCCCCAGTCTTTTAAGAATCCAGTGTAATAATAATAATAATTGTGCCGTACTACAAGTACACACCTGCACCAGTTCTTGAAAATGGTCGTGTCACGCTCTATTGGGATCGATCTATCATCACGGACAGGACTATTGTCGCCAATAAACCTGATATCGTGCTGATAGATCGATCGAAGCGCCAGGCAGTGCTCGTCGACATCACGATCCCCCATGACGTGAACCTCGTGAAGGCCGAGAAGGACAAAGTCAGCAAGTTCCTTGACTTGGCTCACGAAGTTACCGCCATGTGGCCTGTTGATTCGACGATCACTGTCCCGATAGTCGTTTCGGCGAACGGTCTAATAGCGAAGAGCCTTGACCATCACCTTAAAAGGCTCTCGCTAGGTGGTTGGGTCAAGGGTCAGATACAGAAGGCGGTACTCCTGGACACGGCTCGGATAGTCAGGAGGTTCCTCTCTCTGTCGCCCTGAGCACCGGTAGCTTAGACCCCGCCCCGCTACCGGCGGCACTCTAGGTTAGGTTTTTATAATGTTTTTATATTTTGTATTAATATTGTTTTATTACTTTTTATATGAATATTGTAAAAACAATACAATACAATACAAATATTCTTTATTGAAAACCACAAAAATAGTACAAAGAGATTACAGAAAACAGGTATGGTAGACAATAGGCGGTCTAAACCTCGGTAAAAACCTACCCTAAGACGTTAAAATAAATACACATAATAATAATAATAATTTATTTTCAGACAACATAAAAGGTCCATCAATTGTTAGTATTATTATTATTATATACACTTAGATTGATACTTAATGACTAACACAGATTTTGTTTTCTGGATCAGTTTCCACAT
Organism: Clepsis dumicolana; assembly: GCA_963691665.1. Classification (NCBI taxonomy): domain Eukaryota; kingdom Metazoa; phylum Arthropoda; class Insecta; order Lepidoptera; family Tortricidae; genus Clepsis; species Clepsis dumicolana. The sequence goes on along the minus strand of OY829519.1, from coordinate 6,056,523 downwards.
CAGAGGACAATCAGACCTATCAGCAATGGCCTTCAGGATGGCTTTAAGCCGAGCCTTGCTCCTAAGCAAAATGTACGCAGTGTGGGGTCAACTTATATTGGTCTGCGAAATCTACAGACAGACATAAAAATTTAAGATTTTGAGACTTTTTGGGGTGGTTGTGTGCTATAAGAGCGACCTTCACACCAAATTTGAAGTTTCCAGGAGAACTGGAAGTAAGTACCCTTTAGGTTTTTGGATTTCGTCAATTTGTATGGAAATAGCCTTTTTAATGACTGTATCTTTTGATTGCGTTGACTTAGAAGGTTGATTTTTTCACAGCTTCAAGGGACCGCAGGCTTGATTATTTGGTATTAATTTCAGCATGCTACCTCCATGCGTTCCAGAGAAAAAGGGTCTTGGCAGACAGACAGACAGACGGACAACAAAGTGAGCCTATAAGGGTTCCGTTTTTCCTTTTGAGGTACGGAGCCCTAAAAATTAGGTACTTATCAACTTTTGAAGTTACGAAATAAATTAATACCTACCCACACAGAGTAAGGAAAATAATGCTATGAAATAATATTAACAGTAAATCAGGACTTGAACGCGTAATACGCGCATGCGTTGTTAGGTACAGGTACACTGAGCAATGCACAGTTGTATACACAATAGAATCGGCACTGCACTGCACACACCGCGCATTGTATCTGCACCCAACCCTAAAGCTAATATTGTTATCGAGGTTAGGGTAACCACCCTATGTCGGGCCGCAAGGTCGCTACAGAGTACGCTTGCGCGCAACATTGGTCGCCGCGTGCACTCGGACTTCAAGTTAGTCGATCAGAGACGCGCGCCGCGAGCAGAGACCCACAACAGTTCGACGCGTTGTGCTCATGGGCGAATCGCCTAAAATAAACAAAATTAAAACAAAATAATCACATCCCGACCGTGTTCCGTTTACCTTGAAGCCTCTTTAAGAGAACGACAAACAACGACTCTTTGTGTTCCAAAAGTGAGTGATCAGCTGACTAGCCGTTGCCTTCTGTGTGTAAATTAAAAAATTAGGTAAGTTTCGTTTAAGGATGCATTTTGCGCGGAGCCTGCACATAGTTTTCGCATAGTGCACGAGGGTTTGAAAGTATTTCAAGGCGATCGTGGTTCTAGTGCTACGTTGGATTAACTATTCTACGTACTTACGGCATCGACTAGATTCTATAAAATAACAGAAACAAATATTGGATAGGTGTACGTAAAAATTTTCGTAATTCCTTTTACCGACAGAAGTAAATAAAATCACACGTTTATTATAAAATTCGGCTGACAGTCTTCCCAGTTTCCAGCATAAAATTTATAATAAACACTTACAGGTACCTACTTACAAAACATTAAACTTATATTAATTATTATTTAATCAAATAAAAGCATTCAGCTCAATAATAAATAATAAAATATCAGAAGCAGTATAAATTAAACTATTTTCCTCTTATAGAAACAAAAATACATAAAAAGACTAGGTACTCACATCGAAAACAACTCATAATTTATGCATTCCACAGGGAAGTCCAATTTTAGCTTTTAATATAAATCCTGAAACGCAAACAAAATGACAATCGTTGGACAGATCAGACACTTTCAATGAATGTAAAAAACTTTGACAGAATAGACCTGTTGCATTTCGACTTCGACACATTCAGATTCAGACTCGTAAACAAACAAACGATTTTTTTTTCTCGCGTCTCCACAAAATGATGCTCATTCTTAATAATGGAAAGTTTAAACTTGAAATATGAGAGCCAATGGCTATGAGAAAGAAAGAAACGTGAAGGTCAGCAAAAGTCACGGCCGCGAGAGAACTTTTGCTAAAAAACCGGTATTTTTGGGGCACCGACGGTTACTATGCAGAGTTAACTGCACCTTCGCTGAGTAATTAATTACTAACTACAGTTTGGTAGCTGGCAAAAAAACTTCAAGTCATAATACATTTTCATGAAACTAATTTGAACTGATAAGATCGCGTTTTATAACTTTACAACATGCTTTTTATTAAGATTAAAATACATTTTAACATGAAACTACCGTGAAATTCAATCATGTATTAGTCATACATACTTGACAACATGTCGGGCTATACTCGACTGATCCGTTTATTTCACTATGATTAAAATACCAATTCCGATTTCTTTAGTTTAATACTTAATCACAGTAAAGTGACAATTAAATTAACGTCAGTTGACGACGTTGGCTTACCACCTATACCTGTTATATGTTACTGTTATATGTTGTACTATGTTATTTACATATACTAGGTAATACTAATGCTATTTCCATGACAAGGAACCTACATTAAAAGCATCTACAAAATTCTCAAACAAAGTATTTATCGTTTTATCGATTAATTTATCAAGAACAGTTCTACGGAAGGAAAGGATTATGATGTAATGATGTACGTATGTTTGTAGCTATTTGTGTTATGTAAACGTAAAAATAAAAACCGTATTCGTAAATCGCCGTACCTACGTTTTTGTTTACAGACGTTCTAGTACGTTTTAATATTTAGATAAATACTTACGCATACTTTTGATAAGCTATAGTGTTACGGTTTTGCCATACTTAGGCCAAGTTAATAAAACTTCCCTGATACACTTTTACTCAGATATTTTTAAATAACCAAGAGTACATAATTTTGACAATGTTTGCAGAAGACCAATGCCAGGACCACTATTCACCAAGTCGGTTTACAATGACAATCCGATCTAAGTACATTGTATAACCAATATGAAGTGCACTAAACCAAAAATTTTATATCTCAAAAATGGCTTAAGCGATTTTGATAAAACATATCTAAAAACCATCGCTAGAAAACCGGCTCTCAAATAGTAAAAAAACCGCATTGAAACCGCTTCACCCGTTTAAGAGCTACGGTGCCACAGACAGACACAAATAATGGTCAAACTTTTAACACCCCTCTTTTTGCGTCGGGGGTTCAAAATCTCCAGATACCGAATCGTCACACTGACGTTTGTAATGTTGGTAAAAATTACTTGGGCCCGCCGAATTGTTATATACTGACTTTGGTTTGTAATGTTGGTGAAATAGGAGCAGGTGTTGAGCCTTAAAGATCAAGATAATTATGTTATTTAAACATAGGTTGACAATAAACCTGTTAAATAACGTAATATATGTCTATCTTGTTAGCGATATAAAGAACGTTAGAAGATATTTAGATATTTTAACAAAACTGGTACTAGTTTGAGACTAGTACCAATATTGAACTTGGCTCAGATATCTGTATTATTATTTATTACCTATATCAACCAGTTTTCACTTCCACTAACAACTCTTAACAACAAGAATGCTGAAGAAATAGCACATATGAAGTAATTTTATTATCAAGTTCACTAAAATTTTTGACACTTTCTTCACCTAGTATTTAACAAACACTTGACATAGTAAGATTAAAATCGGAAATGTTATTTGAAATCTGAAGTCCTAATACCTAAATAACCTTAGTATTGCTATCAGATGACCTAAATAAGTATCCATCTTGTTTTTTTATTTTATTTAACAAATAAAACGTTTAGCAACATTATTCATTCTTTTTTGACAACGTTCATTCGTCATTTTCTTCAAGGAATTTTAAAACTTAGTGTTTATTGGCAAACTTATTAAGTTCTCGGTAAATACCGAACTGGCGGATTTTTTATTATTTTTCCTTAGTCAACTAGGAACCCTTATAGTTTTGTCATCGCCAACAAAGTAGTAGAATAAAATCTTGAAAAAATATTTAGTTTACCACCTGTACACATAGCTAGGTATAAAGCTGGGGTGGTTTTTGTTCTCATATATTTAATGGTATATGGCGTTGTTGTTAGTTATGTTTTAATATTCGATTAAGCGATCTGTTTGCGTAATATTCAGGTTTAAAGTGATCTTTTTGATAGAGCAACTGTCCCCAACTCTCTACTCTTTACCAGCAAAACCGTTTAATTGGGAAATGTGGAAAATTTCAATACAGTATGTATACATATAGTGAAGTTAAAAGGAGAATATCACAGCTGTAAGGCTTTATATTACCTATTAAATCTGTTAACGAGTGTTAACCAATTTATTATAAATCATTATAAAAATCGCCTTGTAAAAATATTCACCTATTAAAATTACATATACAAGGACTTCTTCGTAACGGCTACGGAACCTTATCCTGGGCGTGTCCGATACGCCCTGGGCCGGATTTTTATTATATTTCCCCTCACTACCTCGGAAAGCCGTCTTTTATCCATTATACAAGCGGGTAAAATCGTATTTTATCCACTAGTGGGGAAATTTATTTGACCTTGGAGTGGAGCGTGCTTAAGTAGCTTTTGACGGATAACAAAACGTAAAACGCTCATAATAATGGTTCGTTCGATATTAATTATCATTAAATTATTCACTCAAAGGTTGACTGGCAGAGATCCCTTAAAGGGATAAGTCCGCCTTTGTACTCAAATGTTATTGTTGTAACTTGTGTTTTATCCTATTTTTTGTACAATAAAGTTTTTACTTACTTACTTACTTACTTAAATGGTTTGAGAATTTAATACAAAATACCAAATTTAGATTTATTTAATGATTTTTAAGCCATAAACCTGATGAATGATTTTTAAGCCATAAATTGTACTATTTTTTACGATATTATTATAGTAAAAAAATTGTGACTCCAGTGATGAAAATTAATTTTTATGAGCTGTTTTTTTGCATGTTGCGCTTTTCTCGCTACAGTGAGGTGAAAAGTTTTGTGTTACACATGGGTGCAAATGTATTTTACTTCTCGTGTGTTGAAACACTCGCTACGCTCAGGATTCTATTTTAGAACCACTCGCTTCGCTCGTGGTTCAACTATATAATCCTTTCGCTTGCTTTTGTTTCAATTCCACACTTGCGGGTAAAATACAACTTTGCACCCTTGTATAACAAATAACTATTAAACATTTACTATATTTGACGTTATATTTATCATGTGGCGGGAAACCTTGCGTTAGGCTCTCAAGAGTCTAAAGGCTGAATTAAAGTGCAAGTCATTCACAGCAAATTTGGGAGTTGTGAAATCTAAATACATAAATGTGATTTTGGCCTCACCTTGACTGGTTATAGTCGCAAATCACAGCAGTTTATTATACCGAGGACAGAACATAACTTTAACTTAATTGTATACATAATAATCATGTTATGTAATGTACTTACATATATAAAAATATGCACCACGTAACAATCACCTTCTTACTTACTTACTTACAACTGACAGTGTATTTTACAAACTGTTATTTTTATAATTTTACATAAAATAAGCTAATGCGTTTAATTAACTTTTTAAATTTTCATTATTAGTATGCACCAGCATAACGCAAGACGTCGTCATATAGTGATATGACAACTTCTAAAATTAGGCACAAGAATAGAACATGTAACTAAGCTAGATTAGGTAGGTACACTTCTGTGGCCTTTTGGTGGCACGAAATTTTCTATTATATCGTTATAAATATTATGCGTCTCCGTTATATGCATATTATGCTAGTACACTGCAATGTATTTTCCTTTATTGAAAATGCGAACACCCGAAGCATCACAAAATAATAACCTACACATGATACAAACTGCTGGAGTTAAGCTGTAAAAGTAAATACCATGGAAATGACAGTATCGAAACAATGGCTCCTCCTATAAAGGAAACTTAATTGCTCCAAGATCGTGTTATCGAATAAAGTCACTATGAATCAAAGAGCTACTTGCGTCCAAAAAATAAATCTATAGTTGCAATTTAAAGTACCTACGGTAGTTAGAGTAGATGGACTTAGATATATTTTACGACATAAACTATCATAAAACTTGCATAGAAATCTGTTTTTTAGTTTTAACTAGGTACGATTTTATTGCAACAAAATATATACTTATATAAGTAGGTATGGAACTTGCAGGCCTAGATTTTATAATCTGAATAGATGACATAAGAAAGTGTATTTATCATGAAGTTGTCAATGTCTATCGATCGAGTAGAATCGATAGAGCTAGCGCAGGTATCGAACGTCCTTCCGACGTTCGCGTGCGCGGTTGGGAAACGCGCGAGAAGGCCGCCCGGTGCGCTGCGCGGGCGCAAGGTGCGATCGATCTTCGTAAACTGCAGTTTCGATTTCATTCACGAATCACGAGGGACTTAGGAGTCGTAGGACGCATCAGTGGTCCCGGTTTAAGCAACAATTAATATGAGTCGAATAGCTTGTTTTTTTTAAAGACTAGTTTATCATTTAGACTCGTAGTTGTAGGGGTCGGCGGATAAACTTCGACTTTCCTAGCTATTCAGTAGTATTTTTACTTGTATTGTTGTAAAAAAATTTCACAATTAAGAAAATGTTCTAAGATGTCTATGCTTTAAAAATATAACATATAGTAATATGTGCACTCCTAAAAACGTAAGACGAAGATTCAATTTAGCAATATCTAACAATAAATAATTACGCTACGAAGCGTTTATTGCAGTTATAAAGTATCCGCACATTCACACAAATGCTAGTGATTAATTAGTGCCATAACAGATTATTTTACTCAAACATTATATCAAAAATTTGTGCGACGTGACTCAGTAGTAGCATAAAGTGTCAACCAATGATTACATTCAAAATTAGAATAGCAATTAAAAAAAAAAATAATAATAATAAGACAATATAATTATGGGGGATTGTTTTTGTCAAACATGCAATGAAATATTATTGACTCTATGTTCCTTCTATTAAATTTTGTATCGAATTCCATAATTTCGCTTCGCTCGGGACTTAACTCATGACACCCTCGCTGCGCTCGGGAGTTAAATCTGGGTCCTTTCCTTTCATACGCTCAGTATTCAATTACAGCGCCCGTGACGTGCTTCATCTCCTCGGTGGACAACCAATATTATAACTTGATGTGAACATTATTTCAGCTCTACATGGCTTTAAATATTATAGACTTTTTAGCGGTTTTTTTCTCATCGTGTATAGGTAGCTGATGTAGTTATAAAAAAACTTTTGTAGCATGGTGTCTTTACCATATTTTTAATCTACTAGTAATTATGAACAGAGTCCAAGTTGGTTCAATTAAACATACAATGTAAAGTAACTCTACCAATTGCAGTCATTTTCTTAATGACTTCAAGATAAGACAGAAAAGTTAATAGATGTAATTATACTTGAATCTCGTCGCTTTAACCTGAGATTGTATCGTTTTATTGTCTAGTAATAAACAGTTTTATTAGAGCCTGAAAAATAGACGGACAATTACTTACCTTAGTAGACTATCAGGAATTTTCGAGTCAACATGTCAGGGTTAAATGGATATAACAAAAAACGATACACTCTTTTTTGGGCAGTCGTGTAATATGTTGTTTTAATTAATCTCACATTCTCAGTTATCTACCTGCAGATGTTGGTAAAAGTCAGTCAAATAATCTTACAAATCAACGAAGATATCAAAAATACCAAAAAAAAATCCGACGAATTGAGAACCTCCTCGTTATTTTGTAGTCGGTTAAAAATATTTAGCCGTGAACGATGCCCATAATAAGTATGAACGCACTTGATTATCAAAAAACATGGTCCAGCATCACAGGTGAAAGCAAGAGAGAAAGCGGCAAAGAGAGAGACGGCAGAGGGCTGCCCAAATCGCCGGACAACGGTATAATATGTGCCCAAACTATGCCAGCAGATAAGCACTTTTAATTTTAATCACTCAGACGCCGACCAGCATAGATGAAGTAGAAATGTTACCAATTTTTTATACAGTATGCCGTTGACATTTATTTGGATAGGTGACCTCAAACTTCAGGTTGTTGGTATTTTATATGCGTTCGGTCATTTTCTTGTTAATATCATAAAACAAGCAGAAATCATAAACAAATAATGATTTAGTTAAAGTAATCGAATTTGATGAATCTTTTTAAATAATTTATTGAATCAGGCGTTACTTTGCGGAGGTCCATATTTATGAACTAAAAAACAAGCAAGCAAGGTGAGCAAGGTAATTGTTTTTTAGTTCATGAATCTTTTTAAGCTGAGGCGCTGAGGCTGTCTTCCAAAAATCCAGCTTCTTAACTAATTTTCCTTTGCATTGTCATTGTATGTTCAATGTATGTAGATTGTTAGTATCGATAAGAACTTTACCCATAGGTGTTCTCACGAACAGCAACATTTAAAATTAACAATAACCCTTTCCTTTATTGATCATAATGAAACCGTAATAAGTAATTTTAATCTTATTTTTACAATACAACATTCATTTTCACATTCTGCTTTTATTTTTGTAACTCGTTGGGGTCTCTCGACAGCAATTTAAGTACATAAGAAATCTCATTTCAAAGCACATTAAGAGAATACGGCAAAACACATTTGCGGTTAGCGTTTATTATACGCATGGTCATTTGAGTTTTAACAATAAGTAGTAACTATAAAAAAAAAACCTTTGAAAAAAACTTATCCTCTAAAGCCTAAAGTTTTATAGCCTAGCACTAAGTAGCAGAAATATGAAGTCGGTGCGGTGCGAGCGGAATAATCTTTGAATTAAGCAAAAAATTTCAAATGGGTCTACAATTGACGGAGTAATCGATGTACATACATAAAAAAAAACATACATACAGTGGAACGTAGGCTCTACGTTCCACTGTATGTATGTTTTTTGAAGTCGGTTAAAATACAAAATAAGTACCATCACGTACTAACCTTCAAAAATTGGACATTCGCGACAGGAAGACTGTAAACTTGAAAAAAATAAATTTATTACTTCATTTGACACTCTTTTTTATGTGTCAAATTCTTCCTTGAACTCTATCATCCTAAATACCAGGGCCACGTTTTATAAAGCTACAATTTATAAGCGTAAGTCTAGCTCATTCTACGAAAAGGTCTCATTCTATCAGACTTCCGCTTATAAATTGTAACTTGTAGCTTGTGTAAAACACGCCCCGGGACCTTATTTCACCAACGTTACAAGTGTTAGTTTACAATGACAATTCTATCTCCATTTCATTGATAATACTCGTATGAAGCGCACAGGAACAAGAACTCTTCAAGTTTGTAATTTACAACAAACACAAATATGTACAATAAAATCGTAAAGTGATAACTGATAAATTATTGTAACGTTATTGAAAAAGGGGCCTGGTATTTAGCCTTTCGAATTTTTAAAATTGTGACTAACCAGTAAGTTAAATTATTATATAGAGAAACTAAAATGATTTCCAAAATCGAGATTAGCTATACTTAGTATTTAGCCTATAGCCCACCAAGAGCGTGTCAACGTTTCCCATTTTCATATTATAAATGACCATAGTGTAAAGTCTTGCTAAGTAATTTGCAATCTGTAGATGATAATCTCGGACTTTGAATCTCAGACTAATTATGACAAAAACATACGACTACGTGATCTATCAAATGATGAGCTACTCTGCTCTTTACGGCAATTAAGCTCTTGTCTGAATATGTAGTCGGTGTTAACTGTACATACTCGTAGCAAAGTATATATTACAGTAGATAGTGCAACTGAGTGTAGCGCAACTTCCGACGCTCGTGTGAGGCAATGCCGAGGATTCGAAGGGAAATTGTGTCTCTTCTTGAGAAATGAGAAAGAATGGAAATCATTTATTTAGTTTATTGAATAGGCTAAATAAAAATACTACTAAAAAAAATATCCACAAAACATGTGCAGTTAAATGTTCAATGAAAAGTAAAATTAAACTAAGTAAGCTACAAAATAAAATAAAACCATTTATCAAAATCTAAAATATAGGTATCTAAAAACCCCACTGGCTCACACTAAAACGAAGTCCAAAATTGTGTTCCAAGCATTTCCCTCTATACCTTTTGGTTGCCTGACCTATTAAGTCAATTCTGGGTAATATAAGTAGGTACCTGCCTTAACTTGAAGGAATCAGCTAACTATAAATAAGGTAGGTATACGAATAAATAGCTTATTAACATACAATTCCTTCATAATAAATTTATATCTACACTTACATGTATGTATGAGCAAATATTGATTCCTTTGTACTTACTGACACTGACGTTCGCTGCAAGCAATCATTGCCAAAGTTAGCTCAAGGTTTCTGCATAGAATGGTTACAACACTTACTTATTTAAAATCTTTAAAATAGTGACCAAGCACGAATTATTGGTCAATATTATAATTATTATTAATGTACTGCACTTATCCGTAGACCGAAGGTAATGACCCTAACCTTGGGTACCCGCATAAGTTGGGTACTATGTTTTAGGGTATTGCAGTATCAGTGCTCTTCGTTTGAATACAAATTGTCTAGCGTTATACGTTTGAGAAAATATTACACAAGTAATGAAAAATAAAACTACTTTTAACCGCCTCATACAACATTTTAAGAATTTCGATTAAGTACAATAAGTACACTACTTATTATCAACACTTATAATTTGGTTGAGGTTCGGGTTCGGGAGAATTCGTATTGACATTCATGAACTAAAAACAAACAAATTTGCTCACGCAAATTAAAATTAATTGTTTTTAGTTCATACCTTTATTTGACATAAGAAGATACCGCTTCAAATGCCCACAAACTGCCTACGTACGTACGTACAGCCTAAACCACTACCACTAGAGGCTTGAAATTTGGCAAACGTATACTTAGAGTATCCTAGAGGTGCACTAAGATGGGATTTATCTAAATTCCTTCGGGATAGGGACCTAGCCCATTTTGAAATATTTCACAGGGACAAAGCCGCGGCACATAATCTAGTATTTTGATAAACTAAATGGCCAGACAAATTTTCTACACTCAGCTCCGATACCGGTCACGTTCTTTATTATCTCCCAGAACCAGGTGTCAATTGCTCATAGTCATTTGCCTTAACTGTGTCAACTAACCTTCCTCTATGAACTCGGTGTCGAGTCAATTTTATTTGCCATTGTTGTGCTATCACGTTCGACCTTCCATTACAGATAATCAGAAAACCGCCCCAGGTAAACACAGTCAGAAATCACAAAGGGACTTACAATATTTAATGTTTTTTTTGCGGGTACTATTTGACTAAGCACACATATAACTAAAATATGTTACCAACTGTACATTATGTACAACTTTGTTCATCTTATCTGTCAAGTAGGATCGGTTCCCTTGTCCCCTTGTCCATACTAACTGTACGCAAAAGTGGATACTTATGTTAAGGCACCGACTGTACCTACTTACCTAGTTGTAGATAGTTAAGCAGACACAAAACTTATATGTTTTTATGCATCAATACCAACACATGTCTCATAGACCCAACTATCACGTCGAACTCTACGATCCCTTTCTCAAAGCCCCAAAACCACCGTCCAACGTGACACCGGTTAATCTAATGACAAGTAAACCATAATTTCAATTTAGATATTTATTAAAACCAAAAGTAAGTAAGTTTCACAATTACGTGTGGTTGCGGGTGAGAAAACAATTTGTTTTGGGTCCATAGATATCATGCACTTACTCAAAGTAACGCCTGATTCAGTAAATTTATACGATATTTCATCCAGAGTTCCCGTCTGAAAATGCGGTCCTTATTTTGCTAAACCTCGAATTCTTTAATTATAATCTAGCATGGATGTTAATGTTACAGTAACCTAATTCATTCTACCCAGTGCAAATCTCATACGCTTATTATATTACCTAAGTACCGGCACACACGGTTGACTGGCGCTTTGGAAAACATCGTATCCGCCCTTGCGCGTCCAATGGAACCAGCGTGGTTGATTGAACCTATAGAATCTGTCTTGCCGAATCATTGTATTCCAATCACGATGCAGGGCGATAGCGTGTGTTAGTCATGAATCACTATGGAGTGTTTTGGTACATAAGATATTAGTCAGGCAGCATAGCGATCAATGTAGAATGATGGAAAACGATTTTCACTCTTGCTTGAATGGAGCCGCATTCAACTCTACAATCTTACCAGTGAGTGTCAGGGTCAATTATTAGCATTCGCAATGTTCGAAATTTTCTTGGAATTCATCACGTGTCGTAGTAACCTCTTACAAATTTGATGTGTGCGGTTAGTAATATACCAATTGTAAATTAGCCATTATTAAAGGCCGGGCATCTAGGAGTACTTATTTAACTTTTTTAAATGTGGGTCGTCAGGTCATCTGTCATCGTATGAGACAACCGCAAATTTATTATGTATCTACTTTAGGTTTCGCAACACATTAAGTATTGTATTTCTCAAAAGTGTTACAACCACATATAGGCGTACTAAGTATGTATACTTCGTTTTTTTTCTAGCATTAGAAAGAAGGTAAACAATCTTGACATGTCTTTTTATTGAAACGAAGTAGGTATAGCATGTATAATAAAATAACTAAGACACAGATAGTAAATTTACATAGATCTCTCTTAAGTACCTTACCTTCATGCTTAACAGTTTCTGTCAAAAATAAAACTTTTAATATTACGTTACGTTGTCTGATGGTTGTCTGCATTATTTATACATATTATAAAGGTCTCGTTTTTGCTTAAGATTCTATACAATTCGTCTTTTACATTACGAGTCTCAGTAGAAGCATCGTACCTAGTCAATAGGACCTGCCTATTTGCATTTAACAGTGACGTCACAAATTGGCCCTCTTTGTGGCATCTGTCCGGAGTGTCAACACGGCTATTTATAAACCCCGGGCATCCTTTCAGCTTGCAACAGCAACAATACACTTCATCTTTACACCAGTCAACAATACTATTTTATATTAGCACTAGTTGGCTTTCACGCTACAGCTACAATCACCTCATATAGGAGCCACCATTAAATAATGGGTTGCATTGTGTTTGGTTAGTATGGTATCTATGCTAATACGTGACATTTATGCGCTAACTATGCTATTATGGTAACCGATATTTTCGTAGTTAAACTTATGCAACTACCATAATTATCTACTCGGTATTTAATGACAGAGGAAATGCCAGTGAAGCGTATTGTCCTAAAGATAGGAAAGTCTATTAGTAGTAGATAGTCAGTTTTCTACCAGTTAAATAATATTTGTCTTGAACTTTTACCAGTGTCCAATAAATTTTACATTCTTACATTCAGGTAAGTACGTACATAAAAATTAAATAGGCCACCCGACCTTTCATTTTATCAGTATCGTGAACATGTTTCCTAATTGCAAACACAATGCTAAAGAGTAAGGCGGGCTATTATAATTTATTACCAAAACAGAAATACTTAACTTAGTGTGGCTGCGTTTTACAAGTTCCCGACTTATTCTCATACAAAACTTGACAGATATGATCCTACCTTTATGAGTTCTGTTATATATGCGCAGACTTCCGAATGTTGAAAATTGTCACCTTCTTTTTCGTTCGGAATGGTTTTGTTCCACTTTCGTTATCAAGTAGGTACTATTGAGGCCATATTAACTACCTAGTTGATTCTGTACATCTGAGGCCCGAGTACGAATATTCGAATCCTGTGTAAAGTAATCGAGTAGTAACGTCATCGATTATGACGTTTGGATTTGGAACAACGCCCATCCCGTATTTGGAACTAAAATTTAGTATGAGGGTTCTCGATTTCGATACGATAACGTAACGTTACGCAGGATGCGAAAACTCGTGTTCGGCCTACTGCCATTCTTTAGTAGGTAAAAATCTAATTCTTACCCTACTGGCAGAATACTCACCGCTGCTGACTGTCGACCGTGAAAAGCTGTCAATTGACAGCATGGCCGCTGTAAGTTTGATACAAGGTTGTCGTTGTAAAATTGCTACATTTTCTTCACAATCTACTGGCTCTTGCCCAATCACCTAGTACCTACTTGAACAAGTACTCGACGTAATGTGAATGTATACATATACACTTCTTCACCTTCACAGGAATCAAGCACTGATTATTTTTGTTAAATAAACACGGTCAATGCCAGTGGTTTTTATACCGTATCAGATAGTCAGGATTATGGATTAAAGTTTCAAATAGTTCAACTACGGTTGTTTTCCAATAATGTTTTAAACGATCGCAATTTTTAATACACATTATATAATAACTTAAACTGTCGGGATCAATTACCTACTCAATATTGATTGTAGTTAGGTACCTCGTATTATTGAGTGAACGAGTCCCGGCCGGTTTCACTTTCAATCTTTGTAAACCGTTTTCGCCAATTTCAAATGTTTCAATGGGTAATATTTAGAATTGGATTTTTAGCTTTATAGGTAGTAAGGTGCTTCAATAAAATAAATATTTTGCATGAAGTATTCTTGAGCTTCAGCGTGATCAAAGGAAGGTTAGTCGTATGCCGTATTTATTTTACCATAAATACCTTTGACTAAGTAGGTACAAATTTACATCTTCAACGCAGCTTCCTACTTATCTTTTATGTACTTGGTGTCCATAGTGTAAACATGGTTTTATTTTAATGACTAGATTTTCTTATTAGTTTTGTAGTTTGGTTAGTGTTGTGGACGGTGACTACTTTATTATTATTACCGACAGAGTTGTCACTGTACTTTGTAAGAACTAACTAACGTTTTGCCTGCTGTAAGTAATACTGTGGCTTCTGATGGGATCATTGGGAGTGTCATTAGTAGAGGTAAGTACAAATATTTTTGAAGCCGTTTGTAGCGTTTGTTTACTTGTACCTAATCAGTAGGTACAAGTACAAAGGTAAAATTTCGTTAAAATTTAATGTGTAAACTTCTTAAGACAACTAAGGACGGACATAAATATCAACTCATAGACTTCTTATAACTACTTAAGGAGGCGTTTGCAATCTTCAAAAGTAATGGTTCTTAATCCGAAAACAAACAATACAATACCTAAGCTTTATTAGTAGCACCCATTAGAGGTTGATTTCCTGTCATTATTTTTATAAAACTACTGGTTATACTTGTTATACTTGAAGCGAAAACTTTCCATCCCCTTTTCGGTTTGGAGCGCGAGATTCGAATAAGTTAAAGTTTACACAAATAGGTGCAGTAAACTTAAATTTGTATTTTATAAGACACTAAATAATTTAATGGTTACTATCGAATTTCAATCACTACGCGACTGCTAGTGGTTAAATTTGTTGTAGTATTTAATGTCAGCACTAGCAGTGAGCAATTGGTAAGCAATTTTGCGAAGCTGTGCTTTCCGATAATACCTAGTTAAAAGTTAACAAAATTTCTCAACGTAAATCCAGCATGACATCACGACATCCTCAGTTCATCCGTCAGACGGAATGTACCGTGATAAGAGTATGGTTATACAAACGACCTTCTCGTTGAATGTTGACGGACTCCGCACTGCCCGCACACCGCGAGGATGCGGCTTCGAATGTAGCGGAGACGGAAGTCTATGCTTCTGCTTGTCGCACTTGAAGAATCAGTACAGTGTTTAAATTAATACTAGACGACCGAATAGCCTAGTGGTTAGAGACCCTGGCTATGAGCTTGAGGTCCCGGGTTCGAACCCCGGTCGGGTCAGATGTTTGTATGATGAATACGAATGTTTGTTCTCGGGTCTTGGATTAATGTACATAAGTATGTATTTATCTATATAAGTATGTTTATCCGTTGTCTAGTACCCATAGTACAGGCTTTGCCTAGTTTGGGACTAGGTCAATTGGTGTCAATTTGTTCCATGATATTTATTATTTATTTATGATATTTATTAATAAATAACTTTGTTTACATAATAAAAGCAATTAATAAAGCAAATAAAGACATTAAATCTAAGCTAAAACTAAATAAACTAAAACTAAATTAAATCTAAATAAGGCCCCCGTGGCATGGTGCCCAAAAGGCTGGCAGCGTTGCCACGCTGAATAGCGATGCTGATTCTTTGAGAAAGAAAACTGCCAGCCCTTTGGTCACAAGTTGCATCAACTAAGCGCTTTTAAATTATAAATTATATTGAAGACAATAGCGTTTGGTGTAATATTCCATGTATTAGTGCTTAATGCTGTCTCTATTATCTGCAGAGCGTGGTTTAATTCAGACCTTTACTCTCCCTGTTAATCGCTTGTGATTGCAATCAAGCGCTGTAATGTAATCTACACTACGCAGATTATAATGAATTGTGTAGCTATAATTGATATACTTAAGTACCTAAATCGATTTGCTTCTACAGTCTATACAGAAAGATGTCCTGCTACAGTTTATTAGTTTCCAAAACTCAAGGAGTCCGGTTGTTACCAGCATCGTATAATGAAAATAGAAAAGGAATATTTGAAAACAATGATGGTTTCACACCAGTGGTTAACATTTCTTGGGTCACAGCCCGGCACCGCGCCACGATATACAATATCAACATGACATCAGTTCATCCGTCGGACAGAATGTGATAAGAAATGCTTAAGCATAAATATGAGCATCGTCTCCTTGCTTAAAATAATACTAGGATAATACTAGATTCAGGAAATACGTCGATTGATGTGTCTTACTTAATATATCGGGATTTAAAAACTGTTTAGTGGGTCAGATAGGGAGAGTATGAAATTTAGCTGGTCATAGTAAAACAATGTTATGAGAATCGCTGTTCTAGACCGCATTTGCAGACTCCTATTTTATCTCATTAGGATATTTTCTATTCAACTCAAGTTAGCATAGATCACCGCTGCCGCTGCGTCTCGTCTCGAACCACATCCTCCGGTCAGTTTGTGCAACTGGGGTTGCGACACGACCGCTGCGCCTGCGCTGCATCCACCGCTCACGCGCATTCCACTCAATTACTCACTACGGCTACCCTAATGTCTATTCGATGATCTAGAACTTTACTACTGCGAGGCAACACGTGCAAGACGGTGAATTGTGAGTGCGACACATATGAACCTTTTTTTATGTGGCGCTCATCCACCACACAACTTGCATATAAAAACAGAATATTACAGACTACCTACCTACCTATCATATCACCACTTTAATGTATACTGTAAAAACAGTTTTGGTACGAAATATATGTAGTCTAAAACGATATCTGAACACCACTAGGTATCAATGAAAATAACTGAATTTCATGATTATTTTTGTTTTTATTTTTATGAAACATTACGTAGTATGAAATTCAACGTACAATGACAATAACGCACAAAAAAATCAGTTAAGATACTGAATATAAACCAGCAACCTCGGTAATTCGTATCCGTGCCTTATCATCACTGTACCAATCTGTGTGTCAAAACTTCGCAGGGATTCAGCATTTTTATAAATACATCACACGTTTCGCTTCACTTATACGAAATCTGGAACGCAAAGCTGAAACTGAAAAATACGATTCGACATCGCGTAATAAAATCTACGCAATGATTTTGATTTTTTAGATTTAGATCGCTGAAACCAGTATCAAATAGACCCTATATATAGTAGCTCAGAATATTCTAGAACAGAACGGTACACTTGCTCGCTAAAAATGTTTTGCATACGATACGAGGAAAAAAATTGCTTGCGGAAAAAACTATACCAAAAAATAAGTAGGTAACTAGTAGGTAGTACCTACAGTTTTTTTTTACAATTATGTAAATGAATTTGTGGGGAAACTACTAATTACTTTGTTGTCATTTGTAAAAAAACAATATCATTACATTTTGTAAGTATACATTGTGTTACCGACAGAATATTAGTTTCAGACCGAGAATTGAGATGCAAATAACAATAAGTCCTTATAATACTTAAGTATTATGCAGGTAAGTACCCCACAACATTTGACAGTCAAGCTCGAGTACCTAACAAACATTCAATTTTATTTTATATCTACATGAATGTAACAATGTATAAAAGTATCAAGTTTTTCACGATTATAAAAAAAACCGGCCAAGTGCGAGTCAGACTTGCGCACGAGGGTTCCGTCGAATGATTTCAACGCTTTTCCCCAGTGATTTAAGAAGTCCAGTGTTAGCAGAGCCCTACTCCTAAGCAAAATGTACGCAGTGTGGGGTCAACTTATATTGGACTGTGAAATCTACAGACAGACATAAAATTTTAAGATTTTGAGAATTTTTTAAGTAGTTGTGCTATAAGAGCTACCTTCATACCAAATTTCAAGTTTCTAGGACAACTGGAAGTACCCTTTAGGTTTTCGGGGTACGGCAATTTGTACGGTAACAGCCTTTTTAATTACTGTATCTTTTGATTGCGTTGACTTATAAGGTTGATTTTTTCACAGCTTCAAGGGACCGTAGGCTTTAGTATATGATATTAACTTCAGCGTGCTACCTTGACGCGTTCCAGAGAAAAAGGGTCTTGACAGGCAAACAGACAGACAGACGGACAACAAAGTGATCCTATAAGGGTTCCGTTTTTTCCTTTTGGGGTACCTACGGAACCCTAAAAACTGATATATCGTTTGCGCAAATTTAGTGGAATTTTCCGACGTCCCTACATAAAATAACGAGTTTTGCAATAAATATGTCTCTGCTCTAGATAGTGCCTAACATGTCAATCTAACTTACTGACTATTTAACCGAAAACTTGGACATAACTTTGATCATTCTATCCAATAACATCCAATAACACGATGGCAGAACGCAGAATGTTGGAAAATTAAGTATCCACACAAAAACGTTCAATAATTAAAATATGATAAGAAAAATCATATTAATATGTCACGGAATTGATTAATTATCATTTACGTAATTGCTTACAATGTCTTACTCTTGTTCCAGGTGACAACGAAGTCCGTCAATTATGTGCCAGTCAAGATAGCATCCAGCCCGAAAACTTCTTCACCTGAACAAGTGATGCACAGCGACTTCAACTCCTTATAGCGTTCCAATATCGGCTACAAAATGTCCGTGGAAACCCAGGAGTACATCAACGGGATGAGGGAGGGACCCCTCACGAGAGAAATCCCAGAGTGCATGAGAGACAAGTATACGGTAGTTCAGACTGTGCTCGATGTGATATGGTTCCTTCTCCTCGCCGCCGGGCATATCATAAGGGGAATCTACTGGTCGATTGTAGGATTGCCGAAGAAAGACTTGAAAGGAGGAGTCGCAGTGGTGACAGGAGGCGGCGGCGGCCTTGGCAGCCTCATAGCTCTGCGTCTCGCGCGACTCGGATGCAAAGTTGTTCTCTGGGACATAAACAAACAAGGTGAGTTATTAATTACAGCGTTACACACGATCACGTGCATTGATTATAATCAGCAAGAATTATTTGACGACATGCTTACTTGACAGGCCGGCTTGCGTAACTCAGATGCGTGAAATTTACATAAAAGATGATACGATTATGAGAACGTAGGGTTTACCAGGCAATCTTGACGTTGTCCAAACCATTTTCAGTTAAACTTTGTATAATATAGCAAATCATTATGCGAGCGCATAGTTTCTTAACTCTAACATTTCTATATTAAAGTGTACTTAACTTCTGTATAATGCGTTTCATCCACATCTTATCACTGCACAAATCTCACGATTGACAGGTTAATGCGAATGTTGCAAAATTTCTTCAAGTAGGAGCTCATATTGCCTCACATAAGCAAGACAAATGGTGAGCGCAATTTATGACAACTTCCAGACTAATGATCGTTATACTGTAGCATGCTGAGCTAAACAGGCTAGCGTAGATCATTTTTTGCAAAACTGTCATTATTTATGTAATGACACAATGTCTGATTTTGATTGGTTAACACAAAAAAGTGTTCAGGGCTTGTTGGGTCGTTTGGCACGCTCAGATCTGTGGTTACGACTGATTGTTCCACTCCATCTGCTTCAACCGCAAGTGCGTGAATAATTTGACTGCTAGTTTGCACCGGAAAGTAGCAACCTTGACGAGTGCAGGATTCACTTTGTGGGGCAAAAAAGTGCCAATAAACATAAACTGTTATGCTTCAACGATTAAGTCCACTTATGTAAAAATATCTAGGCAGGTATTTTTGGGACTCGGCAATTTGGCATAGGTTCTGAATATATCAATCTTCAAATAACTAACACCCTCATCTACAAATTTTTTTTTATCGTAGTCGAGCAGATTTTGGTGTTTGAAATTGTTACTATAGAACCGTCATCGGTGCGGTAGAACATTAGGGATCTGGCAGTGCGCCTGGCTCCACAGATTTTGGGTTAAGTAAGTACAAGTATAATTGTGTTTATCGAAGTATAGGAGTATACATCCGTGAATTCATAACTGTTGTTATCTAATGCTATGTAACGGATAAACAGAACGATCATTATCCTGTATCGAATGAGCACACTTTAGAGAGCTGAGATTATTCTTCAAGTGATTTCTGTTGTTATTGCGTGCTGAATAAAATAATAGGTCTGAGTTATAGGACGAAACAACGAAGTTTAACTGACTGTGCAAGTTTTATTATCACGTCGGAAGGTCAATGTTGAATTACAACAAATTGTTTAATGCAGGGAGTGCAATTTTCTACGACCTTTGCATGACTGTCGTACTTATTGTGGAATAACACTGCATGTAGTGTATGTAATGTAGACGATTATTTATATTATTATAAATAAATGACATACATAGATATGAAAATTTATATAATGAATGCATACTCAATCAAACTTCTTTCTACATTAATCCATATAACGATTCCGATTTGAACCACCACACCGGGCGACAGCAATGGCCGAACAGTGGCATGCTGGATTTGATGGTCGTGTTGGTTGTTACGTGTTATTGACGTCGTTGAAAGCTGCGTCCAATAAACTGGTTTAGCATGAGCAGGTTTTCGGGTCTGATTTCGAAAATGTAGAGTCAATGTCACTTCGGGGTCACGGTTGGGATTCATGTGTACTGTGCCGATTCATACCCAGCTCGCTTTGTAAATGTTTACCTGCCTAACCCGCCTGTCGCAACGCTATGTTTGCCCTACCACTCTGTCCTAAGGTCGGATGCTTTTGCAACAGCTGATCAATGTGTACTCGATGAAAATACCTGAATAAGCACTTGTGTTCACAGCCTTATCAAAACAACAAATATTGTTTTGTTGTCGTTGTAAAATGAGAAATCTAAGCAATACCTGGCACCAATAGACATTACAGCTTGGGACAGACTGCGATTGCAGAAGATACTGTAATCAGGCGCAGACGGTGGTCAGTGAAGCGGCGCGGTGACCTTCAGCTTAAAACGTTTTACTTAATGAAAATGTGACATTCAAAGAATGTAATAGCAGCTTCGAATTTTTCATTTATTCTAGTTGCTTGCAGTAAGTACTTAGGTAATTTTTCTTGACCTGGTATTTTCGCATTTAAAATAAGTAGTGTTAATTAGATTTCTCTTGCGGGATAAGGCGTTGGCTTGGAAAATATAGATTGAAAGGATTTAGTAAAAAAAAAAATTGATAGTAATGAATTAAAATATTATTAAAATGTACACCTATACGTGACATATGCAGTTAATTAATACAATTTTGTTGCTAACTGGTACGACATGATTCGATATGAAATATAGGGCAAGGCGAACCGCGCTGCATGTTTTATCTAGGATATCTAGATTATACCTAATAATGTGCGCTATTTTATGTCAGTTGCAATAAATCATTTTAAAAGAAAAATAAAATAACAATAGAAAACGCTGATTGAAATTTATTATTACGATATTTGAATACTTATGTTCGTAGGTACTTATTCGTCTCAAATTCATCGTAAGACAGCCGGTGTAATTACGGGCACAAGTGGCATTTCATCTTAGCTCTCTAGGTCGTCTATGAGCAGTGGTGATCACTTACCATCAGGTGACCCACTTGCTCGTTTACCTTCCTCGGCGTATAAAAAAAAATTGTTATATTAATTATAGTTAACATTTTGACGTCCGGATAGCCTAGAGGTTAGAGACCCTAACTATGAAGCTTGAGGTCCCGGGTTCAAATCCCGGTCGGGGCAGATGTTTGTATGATGAATATGAATGTTTGTTCTCGGGTCTTGGATGTTTAATATGTATATAAGTATGTATTTATCTATATAAGTATGTTTATCCGTTGTCTAGTACCCATAGTACAGGCTTTGCCTAGTTTGGGACTAGGTCAATTGGTGTCAAATTGTCCCATGATATTTATTTATTTATTTATTTATTCATTAACATTGGTTCAAACAACTTAGATCTAGTTTTAATAAAGTAATGTATTTAATGTTTGTATTTAAGTAGGTTTGTAGGCCATAAGATCCAGCTACACACTACCACAGAATAACTAATACATAGTACTAGCGTATCAGAAGGCTCACTCTCAAACAAAAGTCTAGTTTAGGTATAAAAAATTGCCAACTCTTACGACCGTTATCTGCTTGCTCGCGAAATTTAAACTTATTGTGTGACACGAACGTTAATATTAACGCTCAAAACCGGTTTGGTGGCAAGAGCACAGGGTTCTCATCACCGATATGAATAGGTAGATAAACATTAAAATAAATCAATAAATAGTGTGTTCATTGTTCCATGCAAAGTCACAGAAAAGATGTTTCAGTTAGGCTCAACGGCGGCGACCTACTGCTCTACCATACTGTACCCTACACACACACTCAAATGTCACAAATCTTGAATTTTGGAAACAATTTCGTACTCATCCATAAGTGTTTCTAAATAATTGCTTTCGCCATTATAAGTTCTATTAAACTTGTCTTTATGTGTCGTAAAGTCACTACGTCTAGTGAGAGTTCCCTGGGTTATGCAACGCTCAAGTGCAAGGTCGGTGCAACGAACCGGATTGCGTCCTCTGCAAGCTTATTAACCGCCGTACGGCATAAATAGAATAAAGTGTAAATGCTGAAAAGGAAGAAATTGTAAAACAAAAGAAGCATGTGACGCGGTTCTCGCAAGTGATAATACTTAATTAGGTATTGAGCATTCAGACCAGTCTTTGTCGGACAGTAACTATTACCTAATTTGTGGTGGGACGTTAAAAATACCTAAAGATCTAAACCTGTCTACTCAAGTCGTGACCTCTGTGACTGCAACGCTGACCGCCGCCTGACCTTACCGTCGGGGTATTTAAGATCAAAATTATTGTGCATGATTAATGATTAAGTCCAGTGTTTAGTAATAATAATATAATATTAGCTGTAATTAGCTCACGTATCCATTCCGATAAAAAGAAACATTAATGGAATTGCAGAATCATACTAATCATAAGTCATCATCATCAATCATTTTACAACGATAATGATTGTCAATAGAAATATCACTTGATCAAATCCTGGTGATGGAAGTCCTATTCGTACACCCATGTTTGTTTAGCAGACTCCACACTCCACTTATTTACAACTTATTAATGTTTATGATATTATGATGTAAAAGTTATAAAATTCACTGCGTATGTGGTAAGTACCTACAGGTCATAAGGTATATTGCACCCTAAAAACCTAGGGTATACATATATTTTTTGCATTTTTCTTCTTTATTTCTAGTTCTTTATTTCCATCTACTAAATATGAAATTTGTCTTAACTTCGTACTTCCAGTTGTCCTCGAAACTTGAAATTTGGTATGAAGGTAGCTCTTATAGAACAACCACTCAGAAAATTCTCAAAATCTTAATTTTTTATGTCTGTCTGTAGATTTCACAGACCAATATAAGATGGCCCCACACTGCGTACATTTTGCTCAGGAGCAGGGCTCTGTTAACACTGGACAATTTAAAACACTGGGGAAAAGCGTTAAAATCCTTGTACTGAACCCTCGTGGCCTCGTGCGCGAGTCCGACTCGCACTTGTCCGGTTGTTTTAAACCACAAGCGTACCTATCCACATACGCCACAGATTAAAATAGTTCTATACAACGGCCTCAGTTAACGCAGAGATAATAATGAAGTTACAACACACGTCCTCGACATGTGGTCGGTGTTGTCAGTCTTGTGTGTGCTCGTCAAGCTATTAACTAGCGAGCTTAGAGGTTTGAGACCACTTCAGTTACAAGCTGCAAAATGCCTATTAAGAAGTTAGGGAAGACGTACAATGTGCTATAACTACACATTGTACATTGTTCAAGGTAAAAATATCTTTTAACATAGAAACGTTTGTGAAGTAACTTTAGTGCCATGTAGATAGGTAGTCATAGGAACAGATGCGTTTGCGCATAGAGTTTTAGAGCATGGAAACCATTGAGCTTATGAACATACAGAACATATTTGTGCAAAACTATTGTCAATAGTAGGCAATAAGTTTATTTTTTTGTCCAGCGTACATGGTCAGTCTTAACACTTAAAACAAGACCCAGTTTCATATGCCATTGAAGATAATTACTCCGCTATAATTATCGTTATGTATACAGCCGCAATAATGACTCTAAGCCAGTCCATTCACACTTCACAGCGTAGTTTACAAGTTGATAGGCAATAAGGCGACAGCGAACACGCTTTTCCTGACACCTCATATAAAATTGACGAGCATTTTCTCTTTGTTCGGACTCAGACGGTCCGTGTTTGCTCGGAAACGCACTAATCCCAAGTTTCTCTGTAAAGTGTATACACAAGTTCTCCAAAATACATATGCAGAGATTTAGTCATCGTTATTTACAGTATTGGCTTTAGGAGATATCGGCAAGGACAACGCCAAGGAGTTTCAGTTATGGACAAGGAAGTAACTGTTCGCTCTTTTCTGTAAAACTTATCTACTAGGTATATTAAATTTAACTTCATATTGATTCAACTCTTGCCTTTGGCGTGTTAGCTTCTTCAATCGATCAATGTTACAGGAAATGACTTCACTACAGAAAACAACATAAACCTTTGCATAAAGGTTAAATAAATTATTCAATCTACGTGCTGTGCACAAAGAAACGTTTAATTTAGATGATACCAAATCATAGTTAATAACAAAATTAAAAAAATAGAGTCAGTGCCTGTAAAGATATATATTATTATGCTTGTACTGTTTTGTGGTTTTCAATAAAGAATATTTGTTTTGTATTGTATTGCATGTCTAGAGGTATCTAAATGGGAAATAGAAAATTTCAAGTTCGATTTTCCACATTGGTCAATGGGGCCTATTCTATACCTGCTTACCTACCCGTCGATGCAATGTAAAAAGGTTTTGCACATTTGCTATAATTCACGTTAGTATGTAAACCGCATTGAACTTTGCACGAAAAGATTTGTTTCCTGAAACATCGATTCGGTTCAAAACATCCGTTACCGTTATTATCATAGCCGTTTGATATTGCATTACTTTCAAATAGATTATAAAGATAGATAAAATTTTTATATCTGATGAAAATGGGTCTAACTGAATTGGGAAATTATAAAGTCTAAACGATCCATTTTGCATATTGCTAACCAGTAACCATATTCTTAGCCACCAATTAAACACCACCTATACCTACCTATTGCACGCCAATGGTAGGTGATAACTTTTAGAAAGTATTTACATACATTTTAACGGGTTATTAAAATTAACGGATGTCTATCTATTGTGGAGGACGAGAGAAAGCTCAGCAATAAACAAAGTAAACGGAACTCATTCGGCCGCTGGGTGCCAACAAGTGCTAACGAGCGAGGTGCCGTTGCTTTTAAAAAAATCAACGGCAAAAAAGAGAGACGAAACTAAATCTAAAGAGTGAAGACGTCGTTATTAAGATCCTTGACAGTGAGAGTATAAATAAATAGTAAATTTTATCTGTAAATCAAAAATCTGCATTGATTTTAAAAATAACAAGATCGAGACTACTACTTTCTCTAGTCTACTTGGACTTTTAAATGTTTCTTTATGATCTCCGAATGTATTAAATGAATTTGTGGGTCACAGTAGAGTCGATATTGATTTTCTTAATACCGGTTCTTGTTAAGATTTCAGAATTTTTATCTCCGTGTTCACAAAAAAGCTGATTTGATCTGAATAAATTATTTACGGGACACGAAACAGATGGAACTGGTGGAACGCTACTAATAAGTAATTACCTACATACATATACTCGTACCTACGTATTTTCATCAATTCATCTAAGCTGTTACTCCATTCCTCTCTTTGCATTACACGAATGTCGAGATTGTTCATAAAAGGTTCTTCTATTTTTGGTCATTGTTACCCGCCCTGTCGAAGACTAAAACCTCTGACGCAAAACTAGAGCAAGTTTGGTAACATTCGAAAATAAATAGAAGTAAAAAGCGAGTGAGAATAGAAGACGCATATTATGGCCCCCGTAGCGGAGGCGACACGCCGCTGTGTGACAATGCACACAATGACCGGTGTAATACGACCTCGTTACTCTCAATGTTTTGTATTGTGTGCGCAGCCTTAGTTGGGATCGATTTTGTGCACGCTGCCTTAGAACGTTTGTTCATAGCTGTCATGGCTGGCCAAAGACAGTTTTGTGATAATCAATTACGTGAAACTGAGACCGTAAGCTATTGTTAATACCAGTGTCACCAGGGTAAATATAAAAACGATTAACTAACTCAGTGGAAGTGGAATAACATGAACCTACTTTTATTTTAATGTTTCACCTCAGGCGTACAAAAACAAAACAATGTAGCAACAGAATGCCAGCATCAAGGTTAATTTTCATGAATGAAAATATGATTAAGTAAATTAGTTTAAAATTCCCCAATTCAAAACAACGAAAAAATACCACTCCCGTAGTAGACTAAAGACGCTAAATATAATACTTATAAAGCCTACTCTAGTTAGCTACACGTCCGGCCTCGTGAGTGATGGGTCTTGCGAAATGAGTTCCATTAGCATCGCGGTGACGCTACTAAGAAGTCTGCTTTTCCCACATTGACAAGAAAGTGTTATAGAAAGTTTTTGATATTTCATCAATGATATTTAGATATACTTACCTACGCTGAATTTGTCTATGTAAATATGCACAATATTTAGTTAAACTATAGTTCATTAGGTACTGCACAAGGCTTTGCACTGCTTAAAACTTCCAATGAGCAGCTAGTAGGCTCTAGGAATGGATTACTCGAATCAAAGAAGTCAAGGTCAGTATATGATGATATCATGATGAATATTGATGGTACTGGTCAACCCATTTGCGTTTTGTACTTGCACCTTTTGAGTTAGAATACTGTTTTAGGCAGCATTAAATTACTGTAGAGTCAATATCCTTGCTACAGACTCGAAAGCGTTTAAAATTACCTACACTTTAAAAAAATACACCAACAAATACAATATGTGGTCAAGGTCACTTTTGTAAAGTACCTACCCTAGTATTGTCACTTAAATTTCAATCATTGGCACCCAGATTTTGTCGGATTTTCACTCTGTTTGCTTTGGTATTAAGAATGAAGATGCCAGGGATTCTGAGGAGGGGTGACAACATCAGGCTGTTCACCCCATTTAAAATTACATCTGTTATCAACAACTTGAAACGTAGTTAATTTTGCACATGTCCAGCGCCAAGTTCTTAAAATAAATATCGCAAATAATTATTGATGTAGTTGGATTATTTGACCTTGAATACCTTCCGAAAACAACTGGAACAAGTTCTTGTTTGCATGTGTAACGTGTAACCGGATCGCTTTTTTGTTTTACAGTGGACCTTAATATTTTTCACGCGTTCTTTATTTCTGTGAGTTAGTTGCTTTAGAGGAG
Organism: Clepsis dumicolana; assembly: GCA_963691665.1. Classification (NCBI taxonomy): domain Eukaryota; kingdom Metazoa; phylum Arthropoda; class Insecta; order Lepidoptera; family Tortricidae; genus Clepsis; species Clepsis dumicolana. The sequence continues at coordinate 6,029,089 of OY829519.1, read as the reverse complement.
ACAGACTATAAAGCAGATTTATATCTTTGAACTACATTTTTTCAGTCACTTTTCGAGGGAGACGAAGGTACACACACATATACATCACACGTCTAATAAGCTCATGTCATTTACGTTCCTACAAACGAAACTCGTAGAGGGCACTTTTATTAGAATTCCGTAGCCAAAATGGCAAAAACGGAACCCTTATAGTTTCGTTATGTCTGTCTGTCCGTCCGTCCGCGGCTTAGCTCAGAGACTATTGGTTCTAGATAGCTGTAATTTTGCATAGATATACATATTAATTAGGCCGAAAAAGTGCTAGGATAAAATCTTGCAAAACAATTTTTTTTTGGGGTACCTCCCCTACACGTAAAGTGGGGATAGAGCGACCGTCAGCCGCTTTTATATTGGTACCGTGAAAAAAACCGTACATTCCTACGGCGTTGGCGTAAATATGCAAAAACGTCTGCTTATGTCCATAACGAGCATTATATTTCTGTGCACTGTTTCTTTAATACAGCCTCGCTCGTAGCCTATTATGACAACTAATTTGACACTTCGATTCGACGCTGAACCACCCCTGGACCTTATCTCTCTGCCGTGTATTTTTCTGATATTAAAATTCTTGTGCGTTTTGACCACAGCGCAGTGTAATTGCAGCGGGCACTTTCAATACGCCCTAGATTATAGCTTTCAAACGCCCCGCTCCTAATGCTCTTTCTTCCCATTATTACTCTATTGCTGGGAATATCATCTGTGCAAGTCATCTAAATTATTTTACTCTTCTGAAACATTTCGCGTAATTGCCTTTCCACTGAGATTATGTTGTAGCAAAACATTGTTAGTTATCATAATAGCATACTGTTAAAAATAACTTAGAAAAATCTAAAACTCAAGCAAATATGAAAGTAAAACCGCATCAATATTGTATCGTACTTTAAAATACGAAATTTGATGCAGTTTCTTACTTGAAATGAATACAACTAAAAATGCCCTCAACTGTTACAGTATTTCACATAAAAAATTAACTGACCTCGATTTTATATTTTATCAACAAAAACAAGACGAGCCAAATATAGTATGTGCACTTTCAATGACATAACATTCGAGATCTTTCGTAGGTAAGTATCTAAAGTGGAAAGAGAATTATAATATCGTAAAAAATAACAGGTGGTTCGCATTGACCCAGTATTTTGGTTAAGGTCAAGTACTTTTGTCCTTCCTAAAAACGATAGTAGCGTTACAAGCGACCGTATTAATTACGGAACCTTATATAAGTATGAACAGACTTTTGGTTCTGTATCCGATTGGTTTTAAAGGTTATGTATGTACGCGTTAATTCAACACAGTAAAAATTGATTTAATAGTCATTATGGGAATAAAACAATATTAATTTAACTGTTTTCCTCCCATAGTGCCTGCTTTAATATCTATTTAAAAATATTAACCTAAAATGGATTACCTGCGGTCTAAAATTAACAAGAATAACTTAACCTAACCATAAAAAGCCACCCTTTTTAAAACAAGCTTTTTTTGCCGACTGTACTTTTTGTTGCCTGTACATGTATTGTCACCCAACTTACATATCCATTCCGAAATTTCAAGTCGATGCCATTAAAATCGTTGAAGAGTTCTCACTCCTGTGAAGACGATTCTGGCCGCACCACCGGAATTTAGAATTACGTAACATAAGTGTGCAAAATTTCAACTAAATCGAACATCGGGAAATAGGTCAAACCCGAACAAACATACACTTCAAGTTAATTAAAAGCTTGTAAAATTGCTTCTGTCTTTAACAATTGAGGTAAAGTACTTAACTATTGAAAGGCTTAGCTTGGTTAACTTATATGATTACTTATGATATCTATTAAGTAAATTGTAATAAAGGACATTAATCGATATTTAATATATATAATATTTGATTTCAATTAAAAATCACTCATACGCGTATCAGAATTTATCGAGGAAGTTTAAAAAAAAAAATATTCTTCGACTTATCCTCCTACCTAATGGCATTGTCAGTTTAAAATTGAACTCTGTTAAATATAGAACATGAGTAAGGTGCAAATCAATTGCGGTTTATGTCCTATACATAGTAGGCACGTGGTTAATGGCAGTTATACATAAAAAAAGCGGATTAAAATTGTCTCAGTTGTGTACACTTACTCCTGTTCAAAACAAGACGTACTAGTTAGAATGGAGAAGTGTTTAATTGCAGGTAAAAGTATAAAAAAACCCAAAAAATAGGTACTGTGCTTAAAAACTAGAACAAAGACCCTGTCTGCTTTCGAACATTTATAAATATCTTCCACTAAACACAAATCAATTAACGATCTTGAGATTTAAACGACAGTGCCATCATATTGACAAGCAAATTCTCACGTCTTTTTTTATAAAAACAGGTTTTTTCGTTGATTTGCCGAATGACGGCACATCGCGATAACAAATAATACGATGTACTTAGGCATGATGTAGGTAATCTTTAAATAAGTACGCTGACTTGCGACACGTTAACCGAGAACCAAATTGAGTCAAATTTCAAGGCGAAATCATAATTGAACATTTTTGGTTTATTCTTGAGTCATTAGTTGAAAGAATTAAAAATGTAGAGGACATAAACATTTACAATTAGACATTCTTGAACATCTTGGTGATTCATAAAATTATAAAACGGTTTTGTGGTCAGTTTCATTTACAATGGAATATTAAAATTAATATTAGGTATCTAATTAAAATCCCCAAACTACTAATAGTCAAACCCCCTAGGTTCCCTAGCTAGAAAAAAAAACTTGCCGTATTTCTTAATACACGCGAACCCCATCCCATTCTAGGTACGAGTATATAGGTAAATGTGTTAAGGAATCCGAGCCACTTTCATTGTTCTTGATTACATGATATGATACCACCGATTGGAAGCAGATATGTCTATATTAAATGATAAAACGTCTCAAACGCGTTTCGGTTAAAGTTTTAAATAGTATGAGAATTGTCTGTTGTCGATACCTGCCACTAGTGGCGCTGCGAATCTGCCGATTAATTGAGACGTAAACACGAACGCAATTGAGACGTTTTTTTGGTCGTTGATTACACTAGACGCTCTAGAGCGCCTAGTGTAATCGCTGACCAGGCCAAGAAATACGTCTCGATCGCGTTCGCGTTTAACAATTCTCATACTATTTGATACTTTAACACAAACGCGATCGAGACGTATTTTGTGCTTTTTGATTACACTAAGGGCACCGATCGAGAAAGATCGAACGCTCGCGATCGCGCAAGTCGCTGCGCTGCGCGTGCGATTGCGTTGCGGAAGCGCTTCCCGCGAGCGCCCGCGCTGGCATTGACACAGTAAACAACTGGTGGACGATCTAGCGTCGCCAATGCCATGCCATCTCTGTGGGACGTTTGGCACCTGCACGAAATTTAAAGTAATTAATTACTTAATGTGTGTGAAGTTCCCAACCAGCACTGGGCTCGCTTGGGAAGTATATCCCTAGACCTATCATTTTGGGAGGAGGCCTGTGCCCAGCAGCGGGACGTAAAAAAAGCTGGTGATACTTGATATTAAGGAAATATACCTACATTGGATGCATATAAATATTATAGTCTGGGTCTACTTTGTGAGAATCCGACTTCAATAAGTAATGTGTACTACTTACATACTGTGGCTCAATTTAGGTACTTACGTGTATAGATACAATAAAAAGTTGGTAAGTAAATCGTAAACAATCGTTACCTGTTTTACAATAAAATTAGTCAATGGTTAAACGGTTTTTTCTTCAAAAAAGTAGGAAGCTCCATTGTATGTATTTTTTTCAGCTAAATTTTGATATCCCTGTCATGTTTAAGGATCTCATTGTTTTCCATTAGAAAAAATTAAACTTGAACGACAGCTGTCAAAACTTCCTTTATTTTCTTTAACCGTCATTAGCTGCCATGCAACTTAACCATGATAATGATATGATAGGTAATAAGTACGAGGGGCGGCTGATAAGTAATCTCCTTGGTCAGAAATATATACAAAAATAATGCTGGCTGGTATGGATTTATATTCGTTTGATATTCTATTTTCAAAATGTATTGCATCACGTTTATTTGTCTTCTACAATTGTTTCAAACATGTCGGTAGAAAAAGTGAAAATGGATAAAATCGAGCATCGTGCAGTGATTAAGTTTTTGACTAAAGAAGGGAATATGCCTTCGGAGATCAGACAGCGTTACGAGTGTTTGGCAGTTCGTGTTCTTCCGAATTATAAAGTTTTGGTCAAAGCAGTTTAAGTTAGGTCGTGAGAGCCTGGAAGATAATCCTCGTAGCGGAAGACCAGTTTCGGCCGTTACCGATGAAAATGTAGCCAGGGTGAAAAAAATTATATTAGAGGACCGACGAGTGAAGCAGTGGGAGATAGCTAGAGATGTGGGCGTCAGTAAAGAGCGAGTCAATGAAATAATTCATGAGCATTTGAACATGTCCCAGGTTAGTGCACGTTGGGTCCCCAGAATGATGACTGCATTTGACATGGACAGGCGTGTCAAATGTTGCGAAGAGTTTTTGGACATGAGTCGTGGGAAAGAGGAAGAAATAATTTCTAGAATTGTAACATGTGATGAGACTTGGATTCGACAATGGGACCCGGAAAGTAAGAAAGAGTCGTTACAGTGGAAATTTAAGGATGAGAAGCCGCCTCGGAAATTCAAGGTCTGTCCATCGGCAGGTAAACTTATGGCTACAATCTTTTGGGACACAGAAGGGATTTTGCTTATAGATTATTTACCGAAGAAAATTACAATGAATGCTGATTATTACACAAACTTACTATATCAACTAAGAGAGACAATAAAAGAAAAACGGCGAGGTAAACTAAGCAAAGGAATTCTGATTTTGCACGATGACGCACCAGTGCATACCGCCCGCACAACGAAGCTAGCAATTAAAGAAATGGCTTCGAAACCATTGACCACCCCCCTTATAGTCCAGATTTAGCCCCCTGTGACTATTTTTTGTTTAGACTTCTCAAGAAAGACCTCAGGGGACGAAGGTTTATGACCGAGGACGAAATGAAGGCTGCGGTTACTGACTTTTTTGACGACAAACCGAAAGATTTTTTTTAATGGTTTAAATTCAATATTTGAAAAATTTTATAAGTGCATTTTACTAGCAGGGGACTATATAGAAAAATAAAAAAAAATTGCCACGACAGTCTTTTGTTTCATTGTTAGGTAGATTACTTTTCAGCCGCCCCTCGTATATCACATCAAAATAAAAATAAAAATCCGACGAATTGAGAACCTCCTACTTTGGGTGGAAGAGCAGTGCTCGGACCGGTGCACCCTGGGCATCGGTCAATGATTTCCTGGCCAAGATTTTATGGAACATCATTTGCAGATGGCTAAGAACTCGACAAGGGGAGGGGGGGTTTATTCAGTTTGGCCTATCCGACATTTTTTTTAATGTAATTTTTTATATTACATTACTCTTGCAATTGATTGTTATACGTGTTTATTATATTTACTGACATTGGCACAAGGCCAAGAGGCCGCCATTTCGAAAGAAGAAGAAGAAGAACTTTTTTGAAGTCTGTTAAAAATACGGGAAAAAATCACCACCGTTTGACATAAAACGTTTGGCTTTTAAAGATAGAAAACAAGCACCAACAGAAACCAAAGATTATTTACATCTTGTGAATGTTATAGTAGAAAGTTCGATGCTTCTTAATGCATGCGCGTGCACTGTAATACTAGGCTATTTGTGACGCTAGGCATTAATAAACATGATTATTTTGGTCCGTATATTGTTTGTCAGATCCAGTTCCAGTTCATGCAGCGACCGTATTTCTAGAATCTAGAAGACAAAGAAAGACTTTTGATCCAGAGTCTTTCTTTGTCTTTAGTTACATTTTATCGGCAGATGGGTCTACTGAGTAAGGTCTTGTACTGGTATCCACCGAAGAGCAGAAGAGGAGTTATAACAACCAATATGACTTCGTTATTTAGCCACTTCTATCAGCTCTTCTTTCCATTTCTCATGTAATGGTACTCTGCATAAAATAATTAGTTTTAACTAGTAAAGTAATCCTATCCTACTAATATGTATTATAAATGCGAAAGTTTGTAAGTTTGTTTGTGGTGTGTGTGTGTGAGTATGTATGTTGTATGTGTGTTATATTGTATGTTTCTTACTTCTTCACGCTGAAACGACTAGACGGATTTGGATGAAATTTCGAACGGGGATAGCTTATACCCTAGATTAAAACATCGGCTAATCTTTCATCCTGGAAAATTGTATAGTTCTAGTAATTGGATAGCGGTAACCGATTTCTACTCAGACGAAGTCGCGGGCAACAGCTAGTAAGAAATAAATGTTACAAAACCGTTTGAGACTAGTTTTGACTAAAACTTTTAAAACAATATGTTTTTTTTTTTCATTTCACTCTTCCATTGACAACGACTGAATCCCACGCCTCCAAGGTGAGGTTGTGAATATTATCACTTTGCCATTTGTTATGCCTATACCTACGTGATTTATTGTTAAAAAATAACGTTTATCATTAAAAGTGCTAATAGCGCATTCAATTCAACGAAATTTAACAAACTTTTCAATCCAATATTATTGGCAAACAAAACGAATGTTCGCACATTTATGTCAATTGGTCGAAAATATGCGTAGGCAATGCACAATCGACTTGTATACGATGACGACTTTCTACATACAGTTAGATTATTAAATAAAAAATAAAATTATTTAGGTATGTGATGTTCGCATTAGATTATAGAACAGCTTCCGCTACGGCTCTGGTTAGAAAATAGTGTTTTGTTTTTAAAATATTACAATACAATACGATACAAATATTCTTTATTGAAACCACGAAACAGTACAAGGAGATTGCAGAAAAACAGGTATGGTAGACGATAGGCGGTCTTATCGCTTAAAAGCGACCACTACCAACCACCATCCAACATCCACCAACTTCCTCTCAATTTTTACGCAGTCTGAAAATTGGCAGTAGGTAGGTACTTTACTTACCCAGACGTGTAGGTACGGGTTGCTTCATAATGTTTTCCTACACCAAAACAAGCTCTGTGCCCTAAGCACGACTTCTCGAATCCTGCGTCACGTAAAATGGAATAGTAAACTCTAACGAGTTTGTATGACGTTTGGAACAGCGCCCGCCCGTGAGCGTATTTGGAACTAAAATTTAGTATGAGATTTCTCGATCTCGATACGATAACCGTAACGTAACGCAGGATTCGACGAGTCGTGCTTAGGGCACAGGATTGTTTTCAACAATTTCGCCAGTTAATTCCTAAAACAGAAATGTTTGGGACATAGTACAATATAAAGCCAACCAGTACATAGCCTAATTTAGGTCAAACTGCTGGGCTATCAAGCTGTCAGGATAATTTCTAGCCGAATTAGGTAGGTAGGTACTTTACCTAGCCAAATGAATTTACTTTACATTTAGACCAGTGCTAGGTACCTACCTCTTGGCATCTTCAATAGTTTGATAAGAGCACAAACATGCGCATGTAGAAAGTATCTTCAAGTGCACCTCATTCGCCGAATGGTCGTCATTTCAATGCGAGGTCATCGACACTGACCCAACGGCGCTGTTTAAAATCTCAAAATCTCGCCGCAGAATCTTGGCCGTAATGATGATGATTTTCAACTGTTATTCCACGCCAGTGCGCATTATTTAGTGTCATTAGTCATTCATTAGCTTTGACCAAGACTAATGGATTACGCGTGTATTAAATCATTTATATTGACCTATAGGTACCTACATATAATATTACCCGAGGCCCGAAAAAGTCAGTTAATTAATCGATGATGATGATGATTTTCAGATAGATCTTATTTTATTACGCGCAGATTGATTTACTACGCGCAGATTGATTTACTACGTGGGAATATAAATAATGTCTTCTACGTTAAACGTCACAATAGAGTATTTTATTTCAAACCGACTTCAAAAAAGAAGGAGGTTCTCAAATCGTCGGAATCTTTTTCTTTATTGTTAACGCTTCGCACGTTTTATTTTCTATATCTTTGCATTGTTGTAAGTAAGTACTTTAACCCTTTATTTTACAGAAAATAGGTAGGTACAAAAATAAAGACAAAAGACAAGTTACCAACAATGAGATACAATACATGTACAAAGTAGGTACAAAGGCCCAAGGTACAAAAAGTGCTACGGAGCCCTATCATTTTTTTGGTAGCTTACGGAATGTATTCTTATTGCTTAGTCACTCTCCCTTGAAGATTTTTTTGATGACTTTCGTTCAGATTGGGGAGGTACGCTACCTACGTTCAATATAACTGCCACGTGAGGTCTCTTTTGTAAAAACTACTCTCGTATTCTCATAATAAATAGTAGCACATTACAGTGAAATTGAAACTTAACGATGGTCCAAAAATATTAAGTTTTATTTTCTTGTTTCAGGGCTGGATGATACAGAAAAGCTGGTTAAAGGTATCGGTGGTGAATGCTACTCCTACGTAGTCAATCTAGCAGACAAGGATGATATTTACAGGGTTGCTGAGAGAGTCCATAAGGAAATTGGCAGGGTGAGTCAATCCAACATTTTGACCTTACATGATTAAGTATACGATAGTTCGATGACATTTGCTTTAATATTATGTTCAATGTCATGTCGGTATTTTTGAAATTGACGAGCGTTCAAGAAGTTCATCAGATGCAGCAAAAAACTATACGAGTAAATTAGGACCGTGCATTGTGCAGCTAAATTACATCAAGATGTCCATCCTCCAAATTCAATTGTTCCTAAGAATATTTCGTTATAATATAATGGTATTAGGTATGGAAGTTTGATTTCGCATTTTTAACTAGACTCCAAGTGACATTAAGAACCCATTGCACCGACCGGTTTTTATTGGCATTATCTGTGTCGCAGCACTTGGGCCCAGCATTGCCATAATGTAATATTTTAATAGCGGCATTTAAAAAACATAACAAAGGCGGGCAGGTCTTATTGTTTCGATTGTAAAGTGTTTAAGCAACGTGCAATTGTGTTTTTTGTAGGTGTCACTGCTGATAAACAATGCTGGAGTAGTGTCTGGCCAGTACCTGCTGGATACACCCGACCATCTGATACAGAGGACATTCGATGTAAACGTACTAGCGCACATATGGGTGAGCATTTGAACATTTATACCTGCCTATCCAATAACATTATTGATATCGAGTTTGTGGTATTGAGATGATTAATGAAATATCTGAATACTATAAAAAATTACGAGGAGAAATCATTGGAAATTTGATAGGGCACTTTTAGATCATTTTAGAAGGAAATGTCGAAGGGAAAAGAGGAAGAGGTCGATCTATCTTACAGCTATAGCCAGAGTTGTGTACCTAGTATCAGGATATCATGGAGCTGGATGATAGAAGACTTGATTGTAGATACTGTATCATAGTATAAAATAGTTTTTGATAACATGCTCTGTGGAGAGAGATCACGTGACGTGACTTGTATACTTGTAATGGAGGTCGAAGAAGGAATCAATAATAAAGTACGTGGACTTACAATCTTTTAATTTTTTAATTCTTTAAACGATACAGATACTCCACCGATAAGATCTTTACTCTTAAAATATTGGTGAGATGTAAAAATTTCGAAGGCGATTTTATCTTTCTTTGATTTTAAATACCTAGTAATTCTTTAGTAATTCTTTAGGTCTTTGATTTCGCCAATATAAATAATGTTCTTTTCATTTATTGCTCCCAGACCCTACATTCAATTGTTTTTCTCAAATAACTCTACACTTCTCTCTTCCAGACGGTAAAAGCATTCCTGCCAGGAATGATCGAGAAGGACGACGGCCACATAGTGACCATAGCATCCATGGCGGGCCACGTGGGCATTGCCAAGCTGGTAGACTACTGTGCTTCCAAGTCCGCGGCCTGCGGGTTTGATGAAGCCTTACGGCTGGAGCTGGAAGTCAGGGGCGCGAAAGGGGTTAACACATCGCTCATATGCCCCTACTTTATCAGGTCCACGGGCATGTTTGAACAGGTTAATTCGAGGTCAGTTTTGGATAGACTTTGTTGTTATTATACCTAGTTATGTAGATCTTAAGAGCCAAAGGCTATGGCATCCTTTTGGTAAAGAACCAGCAGAATGTGACTGCAAGGCAAAAATGCGCAGTAGCTAGCAGGAAACTTTTACTTATTTTTTACATAGATAGCTTCGGATATACATCTTAGACGACAAAAGATCATCGGTATCTCTTGTCTCGTGAGAGATGTTAGAGTGACATTCAAATCTCGTTAGCGCGGTTGCATTGCACCAATCGTCTTGACAGGATGGCAGGCAGGCTTCGCTCTCGCGAATTCAAGACTCCTTTAACCTAGACGTCTTTGTGATTCCAGGTTCGTCCCGCAGCTGAACGCGAACGAAGTGGCAGACCGAGTGGTGCTGGCCATCCGCACCAATGAACCAGTAGCTGTTATGCCCGGCTACTTCAGACTGCTGTTGCCTTTCAAATGGTAAATATGATCATGAACTAAGAACCACACGCGTAGGAGAGCTACGTCATGCGACAAATTATGTTTTTATGGAGCACTATCACACGAATTAACACGTGTCACGTAGACCCAACCGTCACTACCAACCACCACTACATTATAAGCCATAGCGGGACTATTTTGTCGCGTAGACGTTTGTATAATGAGCTAGTTTTTATACATCATCATCATCAGCATTTTTACGTCCCACTGCTGGGCACAGGCCTCCTCTCAGAATTAGAGGGCTTGGGCTATAGTTCCCACGCGGGCCCAGTGCGGATTGGGAACTTCACACGCATCATTGAATTGCTTCGCAGGTGTATGCAGGTTTCCTCGCGAAGTTTTCCTTCACCGAAAAGCTCATGATACCGCACATAAATTCCGAAAAACTCTGAGGTGCGAGCCGGGGTTTGAACCCGCGACACTCTGATTGAGAGGCCATAGGTCAAACCACTAGGCTATTACGGCTACTAGTTTTTATACGGTTGTAGTTAATTGTTTTTTGCAGTTTGAGATAATATTACATTTTGAAATGAAAATTATTTATTTATTTATTATTTATTTATTTATTATTTATTTATTTATTATTTATTTATTTATTTATTAATAACATTACATCTATCATTACAGTTACCCAATACGATAGAGTAGCACCTTACATATTTAAAGCATTCTTACAAATATACAATTTACGATAAATAACATAATATATATATAATGTATATAAAATATATATAAAATGTAATATATATAAACATAAATATACACATAAACATAAACATAAATAAACATAATATATATAAAATGTCGGGGGGGGGGAGTTGTGAGAGCCCGTTGATGTCTTCAGTATGGCTAAGTTCGGGAACCACAGAATCCGGAAGCCCGTTGATATCTTGGAAAGTGAATGATATGTAAAAAGTGACAAAAAAATATATAAAAATTTGAACAACCCCCCAAGCCTCCAACACAAAAAATCCTAAAAAACTTTTAAAAAAATCTGGGCTTGGTCCGATAATTAGTAACTATGTTAACTTTTGTGCAGTCGTGTGCCGTAGCTACGGAGGGCCTACAAATACAAAACGTGACATTCAAAAGTCGTCCCCCAGTTTTTTGTCTCTAGAACATCACAAAAGACACTTAAATACTTAAGAACAATAACAACAAACATGATGCCTCTATTTACGCAAATTACATGACAGCTGTTCAAGCGGAAGTTCAAAGATCAAGATAGTTGAAAATAGCAAAAAATCTAATTTTACTTTTATTTTTCTTGTGTTTTCCTTAAAATTGTTTTCGTAACGAAATTAGATATACCTTACGCGTAAGACGCTCAATAATTATTATTGCGTGCGTGTTAGTTTTTACGTCTCTGCAGAAATATTAAAAACAACGCTCACCGAAATCAAATCTTACCTTGAACATTATCATTACAAATAATGTTAGGTACAACATAGTCGTTAAAATTACAGTTATTACAGATAGAATATTTAAGCTGTGAGCCTCAACTCTAGCTACTAGCATCTCGCATCACGAGATGGCAATTACTTGCATTCGTTTTCTTATATTTTTTCATTGTTATGTTGCCCAACGAAATTGATAAAGATTGTATCCATTTTCTATGATGACCAGTATATTTGAAGGGAAACACGCTATTAAATAAGATGAGTTAGAGTAGTATTAAAATTTACAAACTGTTCTACAATTGACAGTCAAAGCCAGGGCTATCGGACTAACAATATTAGAAGCATGTCGACATTCTCTTTCCCACATTTCGCAAGGCATTTCAACGTAGTTTAGCGAGCAAGCCTGACTACTATATCCGGCTATTAAAAACAATTCCTATTCGTAATGAGTCTTCGGATTACCTTTCGCACTTACACTATTCCTTTAAATGGCTAACCTACAGAATAATGCTCGTATTTCCTCAGACTCTTCAATCGGGAAGAGTAAAAGTTAGTTTGCATCATCATATGCTCACGACTTTAATTCAGAACGAGGCGTTAGGGCTTCGCATTAATCATTTAGCAACAAAAGATGTCTATTTCTAATCCGTTTGTGGGAGGTTCTCATGACATTTGTCAACTTTTTAGTCATTTGCTTCATGTTCAGATAAAATACTTAAGTAAAAACTTCTTATACTCGCTCGATCGATCGATTGATTTTGTGGTATAAACTGTTTACTGCGTGTGTGTTCTTGCACAAGATTTCTCAAATCGGCGGTATGCTAAAGTGTGTTTCTATTAGTGATAAGTTATCAGGGCTTGATATAAAAGTGTCTGGTAAAACATCATGAACCCATTCCTGGAATGTCCCTATTTTTAACACCCAGCCCAAAAAGGGGGTGTTGTAAGTTTGTCGTGTCGATGTCGATGGATCGACTTGGACGCGGCTTGTTTTTAACGAAAGCTAGTTTAAAAAATCGAGATGTGCTTAGTTCATGTTTCATCACAATCGATTCTGGTGTTTCTGAACTGTTATGAACGTCTCGACGTTCCTCCCTCCCCTAACCCCTCATCGGGGTTTTTCAACTTTCGTAAGTTGGTAAGGCTATGTTATTTTAAGTAAAGTTAAGATAAACGTCGTAAATAGTCCACGCATGTTCACCATTAGGTACATTGTTGGTGACCACACTCTTTTGTCTTTCCAGGGTGTTCCCCTGGTCCTGCCTGTCGGAGTTCCTGCGGCGGCTGGTCCCCGACGCGGTGCCGGTCGCGCCTGCGCCCACGTCGCCGATCCACTCGCACCCGAAGCCGACGCCGATCAGCGTCAAGCCCGACGCGCGGCCGATGACGCTCGCGCCGCCCGCGCGACACGATAGGCGCGTCTGACACAGATATGACAGCTACGTGGACTTGTTATGTGCTGATCAGATGAGAGACTTTATTTATCCCGTTAATATCTAGGTGTAGGACGCTTTTATATTTCGTCGTTCGGAGGAAAATCGTTGCGGACCAAGGAAAACAAGTCGCCGTGAAAATGTACGATTTGATAAACACTGTACTATAGCCCCTTTATTAAGTTGCTCATTGTTGGCTCTGAGGAGAAGTCTTCCAAATAAAATATGACACAATGCATTGAAAATTTCGTTAAGTTCAATCAGTTAAGTTTGGCTTAATTGGTGGAGCGTGGTAGGTACGAATAACCGAGGTTGCTGGTTCAAGTCCAGCTGCTTAACTAACTTTTCTTTGCATTGTCATACCTAGTACCGTGACAGTTTTTAAACTTGCCGAGATGGCGAAGGAAAGCGCTATCTCACTCGTTGGAAAATAAACTAGAAAAAGTGGCTGGGAAAATGTTAAGTACCAATATAAATTATGGCAGCAATTTAAGCAGTGGAATTCTCTGTTCCGAGGTTTTTGGTAAAGTCTCTCGCGAAGATTTTGGTACATATAGAGGTAATTTAAAAGTTGTTACAATAATTGTTGACCAAAAATTGCGTGAGATAATAACACGTTACGATGTTACAAAGGAAGTCGGGACTATTTTAAGATTCCGTCAACTAAGTGCACAGTTTTTCTGTCAATTAACCAAGCCGAACCAACCAAGAAAACGAATAGCTGTTTGTGCAAATATTAAATTAACAAGTAAACAAGTAGCAAAAACTGCATGCACTTAAAAAGATGGTGGAAGGGCGATAGGTACCTTAAAATAGTTTCAATATCTGTACATACGTATAATACATAAGTTATATAGGTAAATAAAAAGCTAATATAAACACTCTCATCTGCTCGTTCGAACAGTACCACATCCAACAAGATCCAACTTTTAGATTTTTCATACTTTTCTAAAGGAGTGGACCTTTACCTCTTTACTGTTAGTTGTAAAATTAAGGAATTCTGTAATTTTCTTACGGAATTATTTCATTATAAATGAAAACGCCTCGAATCTTCAGTTTTATTGTAATATAGGTACTTAGAAATAATCATCTGCTCGGTCTCATTGCGTAACGATAATCTCTGTCGCTATTCCATTCGACATTTCAGCGAAGTTCGTTAGAGTTTACTGTTACACAGTAAGGCCAATTTACTTACCGAGTTCTTCAACGTTAACTTAGGTTAAGTAATATAATATATTGATATTGTGGTACTTAGTCAAACTAAGAAATATAATTTGAGGATGTGATAGCGATTACCTAATTCGATATTGTAAATTGTAAACGACAACGACTTTATAAGGTATGTAACATTTCATAATTAAGTTACCTATACGTATTATGTACAGTAACAGTAACCAAGAGTTAAACTAGCACATGATTTGGAGTATACGTACTAGTAACTCCCACCATATTTAAGTGTACAAAAATGTTGATTTGGACCTACATTTCCATAGTAGTTTGTATTTATTGTAGAGATTAAAACTGTACCTAGGTATTTTATTTTACGTTACCCCTGAATGAGAGTAGGCAACATTTCCCTAACATTTCCCTTACTTGGAAATTGTAATTGTATTTCCAACAAAAACACAGACAAGGTAAAGAAACAACTCAGATCGTATGCTTTTTACATTCAGTTTCCTCTCATGCAGCAAATACTTGCGATCGGAGACATTATTATACTCATGCCGCCTAAGTTATGTAATGTGCTATTAGTTCTGTTTTGATACCATTGCAAACTAATTGTTATGGTAAATCTTCAGTGTTGAGCTCTCATAGGTTGTCGAAGATCAAGGAAATGGTTAAGATTCTAATCATTCAACAGCTCTTTCATAATTCAAAAAACATTTATGTTACGCGATGTATCCGTTTGTAATTTTTCGCATGTTCGATTTTTTTATGTCAATTAAAAATTAAAAAAGACGTCCCTAAATTTTGAAATTACGTTTTTGTTTTTTAATAAATACAAAAAAATTAAAAGATTTAAAATGTGACATTAAGGGTAAAGTATTTTTTATTATTGTCAAGGTGTAAGGGTTAGTGCGGATTTGAAATTTGCTCAACTATCGGCTTAAAAGTAGTTTAATATGAAAACTATAATTTGTGATATGCTTCCAAGGGAAGCGTGGTCTTCCATTTTATAAATCGAGTTACAAATTGTACGAGTTACAAAATGCATAGGACGTGGCTGTTAGTGCTTGGCTTAAAATGATAAACACTCTACATTATATTGTGTAACTAGTTGTATTGGCAAATTATTTTATACGTTAACTGTATTCATCTAAAGAGTAGATGTGCCAAAAAGGTATAGAAGGGGTACAATTGCTGAGAATCGATGTAGAGGGGCTGTTTCATTGCATTTATTACAAATATGTTTTAATAACTGACAGAGGTCAGTTAGAAAAGATGTTTTTGTAATATTTTGAAAAAAAGGGAATAAAGAAATAATATTTTTTGAGCGTTTCATTAAAAATCACCATACAACGATTTATTCATAATAGATTATGTAGAGGTACTTCATAAATATTACATGGAAACCTTCACAAATTATTATAATTTAATTTTAAACGGTGAATTTTGTATTGAAGTGAAGTGAATATTGTGCCAATTAAAATGCATTAATTAAGTTGATTGCGAATTATCCAATCAGCAATTTTGATCGAAGTTTTAGCCGAGATAAAAACAAGAAAAAGAAAAATTTCACAAAACGCTTTACTGATGTTACTGACAAGGATACCAGTGATCTGCTTTAAACATTTAAATATTTTAAACGTAGGTGCACAAAACTTGTGGAATGTCAAGAAACAGTTGCAATTTTTTAATAGTCTAACTCAGACAGGACAGTATTGGCACCGGCAGGTTATTGTCTAACTTTGGTCTAACTCCTCGCAATCGCCATTGTGTTCATTTTAACAGTTTTTGTATGGGTTGACAATTGGTATCGGAAACAGCTACTCTCTCACAGTCGTACAAAAACTGTCATTTCAATCCGATGACGAGAGTCAAATTCTTAGTTACGCAATGCCCTGCGATTGGTGCTTATTATATTTATGATAATAATTGTTAAAAAGCATTTCAAAACTTTTATCTGGATGTTGGAAATTCTGCCTCCTGAAAAGCCTGGTTTACTGCGTAGTGTAGTGACTACAGTCTTATTATTCTTAATCTACTTATAGGGTAAGTTACCCTATTATCGGCACTTTCATTTCAATCATTGAGACCCAGATTTTGTCGATGTTTTAAGTTTGAAAATAACAAACAAGGGGGAGGGTTGCCAACATTAGGGTAGTTTACCCTACATGGCTTATTTAGGAGATATTTCTCATAAATCATCTTATGTACATAATATATAACTGCAAAGGACTAGCAAAATTACGTTGGGTAAGTAACTATTAATTAAGTACTAACTTTGTTAAAACTGCGAAATATAAAATACACAACAAGCATTCAAATTCAAAGCACTTATTAGAACAAACAACAAACAAACATACTAAGTAGGTGCTGTTGCTTATAAATTATTTATTTTATCCTATCTTAATACTTTATTGAAAATGCAAAAAGTGACAAGGAATTAACATGTAGGTAGAGGTACTATATTAATAAAAGACCTACTAGGTACCTATTATTAAAGTTATCGGCGATATCGATGGAAAAACCTGTAAATAGAAAAAAACAGACGCTTCAAACTTGCACCGAGGTTAACTTGACGTATTTGTACCGTTTTTAGGAAATTTGTCTATGATATGACATATACAGGCAACACTGACGCTCTAGTTTGTCTAGTACAAAATGTCTGCTCTCCACTTAGTCCACTTCCTTCTTCGGTTGCTCGCCTGCCACGTCACGTATGTAATATTATTAAAATCAAATTTCATTGTCGTTGCCTAAAAACAGTTAAAATAATTGTGGTGTGTATTTTGGACAATACATATGTACAATTGATGTTCGTTCATTATTTCGAAGACACTCCCACCGGTCGACAAGCTGCCTGCGCATATGCTCTGTCTAACACGTTTAACGTTACGTTAATCCTGGGTTATTGTCTAAGCCAGGTTGATGCAAGTCGGCCGTACAAGTCTCACAACAAAGTGCGGATTTAGATGTCACTGTCCTAAGGCGAGTTTAGACCTGTAAGAAAAATCGTGCAACTTGCAATACATTGCAGCGTTCGATCGCCCACTCCAAACTCGTTCGCTTTACGGCCTCGCATTGTATTGCAACTTGCATGATTTTTCTTGCCAGTCTAAGCTCGGGTTATTAAGTTTTTTAAAAGGGCTACTCAATCTAATCATTCTTATCCCTCGGAAAGCTATCCGGCATCTTGAACGTTGAGATCGGAGATATGTACAAAGGATTCAACTCTTGCGTATTCAGCCTGCTCTCCTCGGCTTCCTGAGCAAACTTCGCATAGGCCCGTCTGTCCGACACTATTTGAGCACTCTTGACTCCCATTATGACCACTATCCCCCCTGCTATGACACAGGCCATAATAATGAGAGCACTAGTCATGAGCCTCGCACTGGTGAGTTGGGAACACTGCCTCGCTCTGATGGTGATCTCCAAAGCAATCATCTCTTTGGCACTGGCGTTGTAGGTATACCGATACTCGCACTCCATTGAGTCCTCTTCCACGCGCAAAATGCAGGAAACTGCATCACTGTCTTCGATGTCTACAAAAAAAACACCATGGTCACTTATATGAATTTATGTACCTAACCTAACCCAAAGTTTAATCTGGTTTAAGTCGTGTAAATGTTGTTAGCTAACGCAAATCTTACAAGTAAAGAATTGTATGATACAAGTAAGGAGAGATGTTTACAAAATAAATACTTTTATAATAACACGATGAGTTCGCCTTAAGGCACCGACATCTTAGAGTCCACATAGGTATATAATATTAATGAAACGTGCTTTGATAGCAGCGCTACACGCTGGTAATTATTTTTTGCAGCACTTTATATGAACATACATTTCACATTTTAATAGTGCGAAAGTTTATTATACTTACGAAGTAATTTTCTAACCACAAACCGCGTAATGCGTACCGTGAACAGATTAGTTAGCTAGCTTTCTTGTTAAATGGTTAAATACTTACGAGACCACAAAGTAAGAGACGATAATTACTTAACTTATTTTCAACCATAATTAAAAGCTTGAAAATGTAAGTTATAGTTGAAAAAATATGTCGAAAATCAACATAATAATTGTTTTTTGTTTAGATCTTCGATTATGTAATCCAACTAGTGGTTGAGTGGTTAAAATTCGAGTTACAGTTTTATTTTTTTTATATTTGCGAGATGACGACACATCTACCAATGTTTAGTAGATTAATGCCCAGGCGTGGGAAGTGAGCAATTGCTGGAGCGAGAACTTAGTTTAAAAACACGAACCGCACAGGTGAGTGTTTTTAATAAGTACGAGTCCAGCAATTGCTATTCCAGCCGTGGCCGATACAGATTTTTTCTCAAACATTAAGAGGAAATAAGGAATTTTTAATTATTAATTAACTCTCATAATACAGCAAGCCAAAACTACTATAATTGTGGCAGTGTCTTAAATATTATTTATTGCAAAATATTACAATATCTCAGTCATTATTAACATATTTTATTTAATGAAATACTTAATAACTAACTAAATTCATTAATTTCCTTACCCCTGTTTTATAATAGTTTCACAACGACTAAATATTTCCATTGAAATTTAAGCGGTACTAAGCAGTTTGCTTTAGTTAATAGTTATCCTCTGATTTTCATCATGGTGGACTTCTATACAAAAAATTATCACGATTTTGTCACTAAAAACTATTAAATTAATATAACTTGCATAACTTTAAATAAATCAAGACTTTGTGTGTTATTGTTACTTGTTTACTCATGATTTCATTCCCGCCATTTTTTTTTAGTTAAAAAAAGTATGTTTTTCTTTTTAATACTGCCAAGCTTTTTAAGACATCGATAAAAATGTTAAATTTCGAAAGAACGCCTGCATACAGCCACCGATTTGGCTGAATGAGACATGTCACTGGATGTTCAATGGTCTATTTTACTTTTTAAAAAGTTAAAAACAAATGAAAAACAGTCCAGCAATCCGATTTATGGACAGGTAATCGCGCCTGCAATGTAATGCGGCCGTCAACAAGGCACTTCGTGTTCTGTTACTTCGAGTAAAATGACAACATTTCCGACAATGTTTGAGAAAAGTTATTTCATACGTAATCTAATATTCTATAATAGGTTCTACTTTGAGTGTGACTCGCTCTTGGCTAGTTTTTGAATACTGACTGCCTTAATATTTCCACCCACCTGGATCTTTAAGTTTCTCTGCGATGGTATAGTTAGTTCCTCCTATGATGCAGACTTCGGTGCAATTCCTGGCCAGGTAGCAAGAGACGCAGGGTTCCGCGTTTGCGCAGAGCGGGTTCTCGCACGTGGCGCAAGTCTCGCAGTACGCGCCCGTGTACTTGCTGCCTTCTTCTGATGACGCGCAGTCACATTTCCCTGTAGATGTAAGAATAGTAACATCTTTTTTTTTAAAGATAAAATATAATTCATCTTAACATCTTAAATGTGGTCTTACAATACAATACAATTACTCTCTTATTGAACACCACATAACAGGCAAAACAGAATATAAGGCACAAATAAAATACAAGGTCTTAGACAATGGCTGGAGGCTAGTGTAGTTGCATGTGTAGCGACAATAGTGCCATCTAGACATCAATATGTAACTACTAAGCCTTGATCTACATCGCGCTATCGAAGCCATCGCTGCCATGATTTATTCACGTATTGTTGTAATACGCTTCCAGATGACTTTTCACTCGCGTCGCAGAAAATTGCAGTTGCAGCGTGATGTATCGGGTGTGCGAGTAAAACCGCGTTTTTGATGCTGGTTTTACAGGCTTCGAATGCTTTCGTCGCTTCGTTGGTCCACTCGATCTGAGTTTTGTCTCGTTTTTTCGTGTTGTGGAGGAAGTTATTTAGCGGCGCTTGTGTACTGGCGGCGTCCTTTATGTTTTCGCGGTAAAAATTAATCATTCCGAGGAAACGACGTAATTCTTCGATAGTTTGTGGTCTCGGATAGTTAACAATTACGTCCACCTTTTCTTGTGGTGGCTGAATACCTTCGCTCGTGACTTCGTAGCCGAGGAACTTGACCTTCGATTGGCCGAATACGCACCTTGATGGGTTAATCGTGATTCCATATTCATCGAGTCGTTCTAGCACGGTGCGCAAGTGACTTCTGTGCTCTTCTTCGTTGGTGGAGGCAAGCAGAAGGTCATCGACGAACGGAAAAACGAAATTAAGTCCTCTTAGTACCTCGTGAATGAATCTTTGGAAGGTTTGGCCTGCGTTTTTCAGTCCTGGGCACATTCGAGGGAATTCAAACAGGCCGAATAGTGTTATGATGGCCGTTTTTTCTATGTCTTGCTCGGCGACGGGCAGCTGTTGGTATGCACGATTTAAGTCGAGTGTGGAGAATACGGTTTTACCGGCGAGTTGGTAGGTAAAATCTTTTATGCGTGGTATGGGGTACCGGTCGGGCTTGGTGATATTATTTAACCGTCGGTAATCACCACACACACGTAGGTCTCCACTCTTTTTGGGCACGATATGAAGGGGTGATGCCCACGGGCTTTTGCTGGGTCTGCAGAGGCCTTGCTGAATCATATTTTCGAATTCTGACTTTACTTGTTCGTAGCGGTGCGGGGCAATTGGACGAGCGCGGCAGTGGATTGGCTGGCCAGTGGTTTCAATAAAATGTTCGACGGCATGTTTGGGGCTGAGCTTCATCGAGGTGATTCTTGTCGTACCGGGAAAATCTGCGAGTATTCTATGGTAAGTTTGTTCGATATCTATACTGCGAACTGTGGGTATGTTTGCAGTACTGAGTTGGGCGTTAGTTACGAGCTGTGTTTTGCCGTCGATCAGTTTTCGGTTCTTCACATCGACTATCAGGTGATGATGATTCAGAAAGTCTGCTCCAAGGATTGGTTTCGATACAGCGGCGATGATAAACTTCCACGTGTAGGGGCGGCGTAGGTTGAGGTCTAACTCGAGCGTTTTCTCTCCGTAGGTGGGTATAACTGTGTTGTTGGCTGCGTATAACTCGAATGGTAGTGGATGAGCTACTGCGCCCTTCTTCTTAGGTAGCACGGAAATATTTGCACCCGTGTCTACAAGGAAGGGTAGCTTCGACTTTCTGTCCGTGACAAATAAGCGGTGTGACTGATCTGTAACGCCGGTTCCGGCTTCAGCCAGCGTTATTTTTAGTTTTCCGATTGTGGTGGGATGGGCTTGAAACTACACGGTGGGCTGCAGTTTCTCGCGTCGAGTCCAAAACGGCGGTGAAAGTAACAGTACGGCGCCGGTGAATTTTGGCGGGTGCGGCTTCGGGAGGCGTTGCGGGACTGAGATTGATTGCGGTGGCGATTGAATGAACGGCTGTAGCGTTCGTTTTGATGTGGCCTGGCACTAGCACGGAGTTCCGTGACCTCGAGCGATAATCTTCGGATTTCATTGATGAGAAACTGCTTGTCGACATACTGCGGTTGAGCGGGTGGCGCCTGACGTGAAATTTGCGCAATCTGTGTGACTTGTTGCGGCACAATCGACGTAGGCGTTGAAAAGGCGGCAATTTGTTGCGATTCTTCGATCATTTTGTCTGCAAGTTGGGCGATCTCGTCGAGTGATGCTTGGTGGGCGAAAGTCTCGCTGACGATGAGAACTGACCTGATATATGGTGGAAGGGCGTTCATCCATATAATCCGCAGCGTGTCTTCGGGGAATTTGTTTCTTACGAGATCACGCATTCGACGTAGCAGCTGGCTAGGTTTTTCGTCGCCGAGTTCTTGCTCGGCGAGCAGTTTCTTCACTTGCTTGCTGTCAGATTCTTCGTACAATTTGATTAGGCGCTCCTTGAGGTGGTTGTAGTAGTTCTGGGCTGGCGGGTTGTAGAGAAGGTCTGTGAGCTGCTTGATATCCTGCTTATCCAATTGTGCGATAACCATCTGCGCGAGCTGGTTCTGGCTTTTCTTGAGGTCGGCGGTTGCGGATTCGAAGCTGACGAACCATAGCCGTGGGTGGTCGCGCCAGAACTGTGGTAAGCGCAGCGAAAGGGCGATGCCGGAGACTTCATGGGCGGGAGCTTGAACTTCAGGTGCTGGTGGCGCTTTGGGTTCGCGAGATGCGGGGTCGCTTGACTCTGAATCACTCATGTTGTTCTCGGGGTCACCACTTTAGGGAACGTCGTAGAAGGTGCGAAGTGAAATAATTTTGCGATCGAATTGGCATGCCTTTATTTACAAAAGGGTTCTACATATACAAAACTTAACTATGCTCAACTAGGAGGGTATCCCGCTATCGAAAATAAGCCCACAAAAGGTGGCGTGATCATGGCGTGATTTTGGAGCTGCACTCATACACGCGCATTTCGTAGTGTGCTGTCGGTGTGGCTCCAATATAAATACGCGCAGCGCCAAGTAGTTTACATTTCGCCCGCAGACGTCAATGCGCAAACACCGCACGCACTTCTCAGAGCGAAGAGTGCCCGCGCGCGCGGCGAAACGTTAATACTTTCGTTGTTTCTTAGCAGATGTCAATCTTCGTGTTTAATTAATTTATAATGTAGCTAGCAGCTACACGTACAAGGAGATTACAGAAAAACAGGTATGGTAGACAATAGGCGGTCTTATCGCTTAAAAGCGATCTCTTACAGACAACCAAAATACAGAATCTAAGATGAACGGGCTAATTTAGGTACTACTACTACTTAATGGCGTTTAAAATTCTATAAGAAATATTTGTTTTTTATAATGATGTTGATTATAATTCTGAACGTACATGTTGAGTCGATGCTATTTCAAAACGCATCGTCAGAAATGTCAACACTGTGAACAAAATTTTTCTCACCAGAGTTTTCTGTCATAATATCGTAAAAAAAGATAGTGATTCCAGTGATGAAGATTTATTTTTATGAGCTGTTTTTTGCATGTTGCGCTTTCCTCGCTACAGTGAGGAGAAAAGTTTTGTGTTACACACGGGTGCAAATGTATTTTACTTCTCGTGTGTTGAAACACTCGCTACGCTCAGGATTCTATTTTAGAACCACTCGCTTCGCTCGTGGTTCAACTATAGAATCCTTTCGCTTGCAAAAGCTTCGCTTGCTTTTGGTGCAAAGTTGTGTTTTACCCGCGAGAATGGAATTGAAACACAAGCAAACGAAAGGATTCTACAGTTAGAACCCTGAGCGTAGCGAGTGTTTCAACACACGAGGAGTAAAATGCATTTGCACCCGTGTGTAACACAAAACTTTTCTTCTCACTGTAGCGAGGAAGGCGCAACATGCAAAACACACCTCATAAAAATAAATCTTCATCACTGGAATCACTATCTTTTTTTACGATATTATGACAGAAAACTCTGGTGAGAAAATTTTTGTTCACAGTGTTGACATTTCTGACGATGCGTTTTGAAATAGCATCGACTCAACATGTACGTTCAGAATTATATTCAACATCATTATAAAAAACAAATGTTTCTTATAGAATTTTAAGGGCCATTAAGTAAATCTTAACTTGGTATTTTTTATTAAATTCTCAAACCATTTATCACTTATTTAATGATAATTAATATCGAACGAATCATTATTACGAGAGTTTTACGTTTTGTTATCTGCCAAAAGCTACTTGAACACGCTCCACTCCAAGGTCAAATTACTTTCCCCACTAGTGGATAAAATGCGATTTTAGCCGCTTGTATTAAAGGAGAAAAGACGGCTTTCCGAGGCAGTGAGGGGAAAAACCTATTTTAGCTAATAGAGGCTTGAGTGACGTTTATGAATAAGGGCATTAATTGTTACTGACCGCAAGCGCACGTCCCGTGGCCCGAGCACACCTCGCCTCCCCCGGGCGCGACGCACGTGTCGTGCCTGGCGCTGCAGTCGCACGCCTCGCCGCTCCAGCCGGCCGCGCAAGCGCACTGTCCGCACACGCACGCGCCGCGACCTGCGCCGCCGCACTCTATGTCGTTCTCACTGGGAACAAAGTTTAAATTAGCCGATATTATTTAGGGGACGTAGAACTACAAAATTTAGAGATGACTGTAGAGTGCGAGGAGAGTAAGTAAGTCTGCTCGTGACCACAGTATTTGAAAGATGATCAAAACGTAAAACATGTTTCAATGCAATAAATTCCTACTTGACTAAGTACTTGAGTTTATTGTGAAACTTCAATAAATGTTATTGAATTTGGACTAACGCCTAATCCATCTTTCGAGCAATATTTTTCGTAGATAGCTTATATTTATCCGGCGCTTGATTTCTGGGATCCCACGTGATTATCAGACTGGTAGATCCACCAGCTGATTTGGTAATAAGTCTTGCACTGGTCGCACTCTCATTCGCCGCACAGACAGGTATGCCAACATAGCTTATAAAACGAGTCTAAACTCACACAATATCTGGTGCCAGCCATAAGGCTTTGTTTTTGTCACCTAGCGTACCCGCGACGTCGCACAATCAATGGTTTTAAATGGCAATAACCATCTTGGGAACGCGTAACATAAACCCCCTACGTTATAAAGGACTCACCGGCTGATCTGGCAAGCCTTGCACTGACAGTAGCGGCCGCTGAATCCAGGGTCGCACACGCACTCGCCGCACAGACAGTCGCCGGCGCCGGAGCACGGCATGTGGTTCGCGCTGCTCGGGTCGCGGCATTGAGAGATCAGAGCCATGGACGCTTCCTCGTCCTCTATAGAGCAGTTGCACGAGGGGCCTGACCTGAATAATATAAAAAGTGAATAGATCGTCATAAGGAAGTGTTCAGGCGTTAAGGTGTAGAGGTCCAAATCAATGAGCAAAAACAGTTTCCTACTTAGCTACTCCGCGTCCATGAACTTATTCGCACTTCGTCTTTCGATAATTGGTTTTATAGGTTGTAAGTAATTCGTCAGTAAAAATAATCATACAATCATGACGGGATGGAGTTCTGCGAAGCCGCGGGCGCAAGCTCGTGAATCGTAATTCAAATGGCGGCAGTGATCTTTTTCAAAACTCCAGATACCACAAACTTCCATGCGCATTTGTAATAATTTTAAGGATTCTTACCATCCCTTATTGCACTGGCACACGCCGCAAACCAGGTGTGAGTTGACCGGACAGTTGAGAGACGAGGGCTCTCTTGAGGATCCCTCGCAATTGCACCCGCATTGCATCTCTATCTCCAGTGTCAGGGAATCCTGGCCTAACTGGCTCTCCGATAAGATTATTGTTTGGTTCGACTGAAAGAAACAGAATCAGAGTTAAAGAAATTATAAAACATGGATATTGGTCAGAGGCATTGACCCAGACGCCGACTATTGTAACGTTAAACGCTACGAGCGAACTATTATTATAACTCTTACTGGTATGACTTTAGCGTTAGAACTTCGGCGAAATAATTTCGCTCGCAACTTTTTAGCGTTTACGGTTTTCGTAAAAAGTACCCGTCTTGGCTAGGGCCCCGCAGAGATGCTACTTTATGTCCAAAGAACGATCTACATAGGTATCTTGTGATTATGATTATACCCAAACAGCGTCTTCTCGAAACGGATGCGCGTAAAAGAGATAGAGTGTGATTAAATATAACACAAACTTGCTCATTTTGTGTGCTTGAATCTCTATGTATTTGCTGTATTTTGAGGTCGGAATGAGGTCACATTAGTGCAACAACGTCAACACTTAGAGCCGTTGCACAGCATTTTAGTTAAGCATTGTTTTAACACTAATGTAAAAGTTGTGTCTGCATCTTGTTCGCTATTGTTATTATTTGCACAGAAAATCGACTCTTGGAAAAGTTATTTTAGTACAAGTACTAAGTTTGCTGTCAATATTTGACTGCGCTGTGTAGTGTGTACCTTCAAAGGGCACGAATGCACGTCAAGGATGTAACGGAACCGACAATAATACGGCGAGTTGAACAGAATACTTAAACAGACAGGCGCTACTGTAAAGTAATTAATTGAGTACCTTCTTGTATTCGGGACATGCATCCAACGTGACATGGACCTCATAGTTAAGTGTCATGCCGTATTCGACTCCTGAGCACCGCGTTGACTCTATAAGTGACCCTCCTTTCACTCCGCAGTCCGTGAAGTACTTGACCCTCACGGGGCCGAAACTAGCGTCGTCTTCGAAGTCCACGACGCTTACGATGTCTTCGTAACCCATTTTGACAAGCTTCAGAATGTTAGAACTGTCGCTCTCCAATTTGGCGACATAAGTGAAATCGTCCATTAGCTGATGAATGCTGTCGTAATGATCTTTCACTCTTTCCGTCACGGCGAAAATTACGTTCACCTAAAAATAACCGCATCGTTACTCGAGATCATAAGGCAGCGTATAAACATGCGCGGATAGTTTGCTTACTCTGGCCTGTGGCGGACTTTGCGTAACCCATATTGAGCTTTAATCAAGCCGAGAGGAAACATTTATATACCTTGTACTTATCTAAGAGTCTATACACTTGTGCGAGCGAGGGATAATCGTAAATGGAGTACTCGCTGTAATACTCATTATCGTCTAAATGGCATTTTTCGTCGTTCTTCTTGACAGCACCTCCTGAAAAAATAAAAGATTTATTTAATTTTAACAAAATATGTAGAGTCGTATCAGATATGCATATATGTACAGCCGAAGAAACTGAAAATCGCGTTCCTCAGTGGAACCATTTCACACAATCGAATTCACAATGATTTCTTTGGCAGATGTAAGTATAATATGTAAATGGTGGTAAATCTGACAATTGCAGCGTAAAAGTTCTACAGTGATACGCGATTCAGTTTCTTTGATTGTGCTTCGGAGTTAACAGTTATAGAACACGCACTGTCACCCTTACAAATATTGTTCACATATTATCGGGCGTTTTCTGATAAGTACCATGCATGTGCATGCCGGCTATCATCGCAAGTCCTAGCACATTTTCTCTTAGGTATATTTTTACGTACCAAGTTTTCCATCACCAGCAGTGTGTAGCAGTCCGTCGGACAGCAAGATGACAATCTTCCTGCTGTGGAGTGACCAGCCTATCTTCTCGGCACAAGTCACTGCTTGCACCAACGCGTCCAGTTGAGCCTCTGCATCATCCAGGTTCGCTGTCACTTTGCTGCTGTTCACGTGCTTGATGAAGTCTGTCACCTGGAAATCATAATCGTGTGATTTTCATAAAGACCCGGTGGAGATATTTTGGGCCCATAACCTATGTAACAACCGTACTTCTTTTACAGTTTTTTTCGTTCATCCGTTTTTACCAACAAGTTATAATAATTATGTATGGTTCGATCTCGTCGATTCAGGTAATTTTAAAGCCTCATAATTTAATTACAGTCATGTTAATAGCATCCGGGCTGTGTCGGCCTTATCAGATCAGCTTATCAGTAAATTAAGCGCGATCTTATCTGTTTGAATTAGCCTTATTTGACCTACTTTGCTTTCATTTATTATGCCGACACTCTGCATGTGTACTTATTGCTAGATCCTCTTAAAGTTAGTACAATTTTTACACATTGCGTAGTTTCAAGTTTCAATGGCCTCACTGAGCTCGAGTGGGATTTGCCCTTTCACTGTGAGAGAATCCGCTGTGCCCAGCAGAGGGATGTTCATATATAAGTAGAGTGAATGGCAATAATAATTCATAACACAAGGAGTAGCTCATACCTCATTGGTGAGCGACAAGTGGTGCCTATAACTGTAAGTAGGTTCGCATGTCTGCTCCTCAACGTTGCAAGGGTTCGCGCGGCGCCTCTCGTCCACATTGATGTATGGGAGAACTGGTTTATCAGCAAAACTCCCGAAGCCCAGTCTGAAAATAGGTATCAAATATACATGATGATACTTAATGCACATAACGTAGTAGTCAGAAAGTGCCAATAGAGAGAAAAAAATTTTCCTTTCAGTAGCAATTTTGGATGAGCATAACATGGCATACTTGTATTTTCATGGACAATCTATAAGGCAAACCGTTATTTGGAATCCGTACTTGGGTACACACAATATCGTTCTATTACGAATCGCGTTACGCATGGTTGAAGTTGACCGTCAAGAGAACAACTAAAGCCGTCACTGCTTTTCACATAATTTAAAAATATGTAACATCTCCCATGCTTTTTACCCTTTTTCCCAAACACATACCTAAAGTTATCAGTAAGATTCTTCAGCATGTCAGGAAGATCATCTCGCAACGAGACCAGGGTTTCCTTATCGTCCTTCATGGACCACGTCAGATCCATCAGGTAATACAAGTCTAGGGGGTAGTTTTTGGCTGGTCTGTACGAAAACTGGATCTTCCTCGTCTCTCCTGTAATTATTAAGAGATTAGTGATCTCATGCCTCAAAAAAGCCTCAAGGCCACTAGCAAGAATAATAAAATCCACAATGATGCTACTGATATACGAATTGTTCATTGCATTTTCTTTAATGGGACAAGAAAAATGAACGAGCAAATGCGTAACCCGATATTATATGATCACCGCTACCCATTGATATTCGCATTACCAGAGGGATGGCACATACGTTGCCAATCTAGAGGGCTAAATTGAAATGTCTCTTATTCCAGTAACTTTTTCGACTGAAACACAAGCATACAATAAATAAACCAAACTTCTTTCAAAGAGACTCAAGCCGGCATCAGCAACGGCTCTACCTAACGCGCGCACCTCGCGCTTTCTTTTCGTCTATTCTTTAATTAACCTTACTTTTTCTTCTTTATTCCTTACGTGGTTTGAGTGACAGCCGTATCCTCTGCGGCTGTATCTGCACCACAGACTCGATGCTGCCGGAGGCCACATCCTGCAGCGAGCGGTTCTCAGCCACCGCCCAGAACGACTTCAGCGGCCTCTGGATCTGACTCTGACTGCAGCCGTTGGCGACCAAACTGGAAGACAAGTTACTTGTTGAAATAGGTGACAGGTAATCGAGCACTTGACCTATTTTTATCCCATGTACTTAATAGAGCCCCGAATTTACGTAATGCAAAACATTGAATAGGTAAAAGCAAACACTTTTAACAATTTTAAATTTAAAAACAGTAATGCTGTTTTTGTAAATTCGTAACTGTAAAGCTAAATTTAATTTATTATGAACATAATATTGTTATTGAGTCTCATTTATATTTGTAACAAAACCACAGTAGGTAGCAAATAGTTTTCCTGTTTATTGTTCGTAAGGTGTTAATAATACTAACTGTGCCAAAGTCACTGTGCCAAGTTCATGTTATTTATGTTATTTAATGTTTGTAAAAAATTTTTAATGATCTACGAGCCACTATTAGCCACTAAAAAACTAGCTGCATTCGGTACAAAATCTCCTAAGTTTTATTAACCACGATTTAAGCTCAGCGTTATAGTGACAATAACGACTTACGGACGTACGCTATGCGTCGAGCGTTAATCTCGTTTCAAATCATTCGAACAAATAAACAAATTTTAGTTTTATTACGAAACGACGGTCCCAGCAGGCTTTAAAACAACTCATTGAAAACTATTCAAGCGAGCTAGCCGTGTAGCACAATCAACTATCAATCACCTCGATCACGAAGCACAATTCGGCCTTTTCGGCCAATCGAGCCCAAACCAAATGTCGGTGTAGATGTCGGTGAACCGATGACGGCGAAACGATGCCGGTGAACGTGGGAACCCACAAGCCGGAACCGAAGAATGCGCTAATGCAGTGCTGTACCAAATGACTATCTAATCAATAAAAGTCCCGCCTTTTGTAGCGCTTATCTGTAAGCTATTTCATCTCCGATAACGCGACCAAAAGTAATAGAAGGAACGTGTTAAAAGCTTAACACTATTAACAAATTGACCATTAGAGACTCTCGTAATTAGTTCCCCGCTGCGCTGACGTGACGTGACACCTGCTGTTTGAAGCTCCACGGGACTGGTCAGATGCGTTGCGAAGTTAATTAAAGGAGTTGGTAGGTATGATGGACTCTGCATTACTGTTATGTAGGTAGGCACTTTATTAATTAAGTTAAGTACGGTTAGGTGTATTATATCGTAGGTATATCAGATCCCTTAGCAGCACGCTAACGTTTTCCACAACATAAAGCATTCGTCCCTCTCGCGCTTGTATATTTGTTAGAAAGTGACGAATGATTTATGTCGTGGATAAAATTTACCATACTAGAGAGTCAGAGTAAAGTTATTCGATGACAAAGACCATTTTCACCTATAGGCGTGGCAGATTAGAAATATTTAATAGGTACCTACTAGTTAGTTTTCTCCACAAAATTTTGTCCATCACTGGCATGTCCCTATGTTTTTTTCATTATTCAATCAATAAAAGAACTACGGATGTTCTAAAACAAAAGACTGCTGCAGTAAGCGTCAGCGCACCAGCGGCAATGCACGGCGGCTGACACGAGCAGCTTGCAGCAATGTCAGTGCCTTAGTCAGCTGCTGCTCACCTCTCGTCATCGTTGCAGCGCGGCGCCTTGCTGCTGAAGTAAGGGTCGGCGCACCAGCGGCAGTGCACGGCGGCCGCCAGACACGCCCCGCATGTCTCATGCTCGATGCACACCAGCTTGTTCAGCATTTGTTGCGGTACTGGAACAACCAAGTTGTGATGAACGTTTTTGTGAAACGTTTTCTTTTTGAAGTTTTTTTTTGTGTTTTTGATTTTGTACATAAGGCATGCCTATAAGCAATGCTAATATCAGAAGTAGGTATACACAATTTAAGTACGAGTATTCACTTCAACGTAAAAATACGAAGTGTTGTCTTATCTTCGTAGGTAATTAATTAAATTAGAGAAAATCCTTCCAAAACTCCCAAACTCCAACCTATTTTTGAGTACCAAATACCGAAATGGCTGTAGTCCACATTTTGTGACAGAGGGCGGTGAATTGAACGACAAGCTTAGGCATTCCGGTATTTGTAATCTAACCATGTAATGTAAATCTAGGCTGTCCGCTATGCAAATGCATGAATCTACGTGCATATGTCGACCAGATGTTTGCGATCGTAAATTGCCACTGTCACTGCAACTTAGAATAAACGAAGGCAGCCTTTCTAGACAGTCGTAAACGTTTCTGCATACAGTAGTAATAAAGCCAACTGACAACAAGCAAAGGCATAAGATTCCCGAGTAAAATGGTGAAGGAATGTCCGCGTCCCAAATGGAAACTTTTATAAATGGACGTCTATTTTCACCTTCAACGTTTGTAGACGTCGAAAGTTAAGAATTAAGTACTCACCAAATGGAGTACAATCGTTGTTTATGCGTTGGTGACATAATTTATGTGGGCGTAAACGCGTAAACGGTTGTGGGTCGTGGGGTGAATACTATAAGACAAAGACTTACTAGTAAAAACTCGTATTGTTTATAAATATATTTAGTAGCCAGTTAAATATATTTAGTAGATACAGCCAGCAGGGAAATTATACTGATAAAATAAGTCCAATCGACTTTGTCAGCTCAACTCTATATACATGTAATTAGTTCTTACTGCATTATTTCAAACATGCGATCTGAAAACCGCACGAAATTTGTATTTATTAGATAAGTAATGCGCCAATCTTTGGGTAAATAGTGTAATATCACTAATTTTCCAAACTCCATCTCCTTCGTCATATTTCTTGCCAACTCTACCTACCTACTCTACCTACATGCCGCATGCAGCTAAATAGAGTGTTGTGATCGAGGACCGATAAAACCGCCCATTGATTAATAAACTGTGTCAATTACAGCTTTGTTGTTTTCGGTAATCTTTTTACTGACTAGCCAGATGGTGCGTGTACTGTCTTATCTCGTATTACTAATACAACACCGAGAACAAGTCGTAATGTTTGAAAATGTGTTAGGAAAACCTACTCTTGAATAACAGCATTTACAGGGTGTAAATTTTACCTGAGCCAGGTAAATATTTTGAAATATTTTTTTGATTAAAATAATTATCTACAAGTATTAAACAAGACATTGTTTAAATCACTAGGTATACATACTTACCTATAATTATACTTTCTATATTAAATAACTATTGTATTCTCTGTTTCGACTCGAGGTAAGCATTGTACTTAATTATTGGCTGAATATTAATATTAGCCTGAATAGGCTGTATATTAGCTTAATTACCTATTGACCTATCACGCAATAGTTTAACGCACACAACTAGGTAATCCCTGTATTTCAGTACATAGCTATACATATAAGCTCGTACAATGTGTAGTTACAGAATTATATATGTATTATTGAAGCAGTAAAGGCGCTAAGTAATGAATACGTCCTAACGCCCTTCACGTAGAGTTGTATTTATACAGTTTTTGAGTACCATTATCCTGGTCGTCTTCCGCTCTGCATCAAAATTTGAGAGTTGACTGCAAAGAAGCTGAAGAAACTATATTAGATCAAGAGCAAAAATATGTACTTTTACACTTCCTACTTATCTCAGGGATGGCGGACCAATGGCACGCGTGCCCGAGGTGGCACGGGTAAAATAATTCGGGCGCGATAACAACGCGCACCTGCTAAACTTTATTGATACTTACCTAGTTTTATTTTCAAAATCGTTTATTAAGCTTCACCAGTATAACTGTGCCTGTGCTTCAAATATTACTACTACTACTAAATATTGGTCCACTTTTAGTAATTCAGTGGTCAGATTGACCTGAAATTTGGTACATGTAAAGAACAAGGGTAATCAGGTAAAAACCTTTGCTAAAAATTATTGTTTTAGCCAAAATAGGTATTTATTTTGTCTATTAAATCCCTATGTTAAGGTTCTTGGATGGCATGTCACATTCAGATACATATTTTTTATAGAAATGGTACGTTCACCAGTCTATCTGATACTTGAGTTAACGACTCTACTTTTTTATGTTAAGGTCACTTTTTTCATGTAGGTATCTTGAAAACTACATAATTCTTAACGAATATCTCAGAACTATTCGATCGATGTTTTTCAGGAAGTTCCTTTCCAAACATACATCGTAGTTCCGTGATCAGATTTTTTTCAGACCTACCTACTTAGTTTTATTGAGGATGCGCCGGCCGTTAACATGCAAATATAAATAATTTGCATCCACTGAAAGATTTGAAACTTTCCTAACACTTCCTGTAACCATTGAAAGGTTGCTCTTTCAGTTTGATAACGTTACAGTACGTACTCGTTATTCAGATACTATGCATAAGCGGATGTTCGGATATTTATTAGTGTCAATATTTATTAAGGTTGCATTAAAGTCTTATACTTCGAATTTGGTTAAAATTTGGCAAACATAAATTGGCCTATGGTATCCTGAATGGAAACAAAATTACCCTTGTAATTGTGAATATTTTTTGATGAATTCAAATGTGACGAAAATAAAGTCGCCGTATTATAATGTTAGGCATACATTCGTAGTTATAAATAAAAGGCTGTCATTCCCATTTAGCATTTCTTCTATTTTAGAAAACTAATGCCCGTAACAGGTGGTGCCGGCGCCTCGTGTCTGCTTCGGCTATTTTCGTTAGAACATAAAATAAATCACTTCTTTTGAAGCCATGCAGATAAGGGACCCGTTTTATTTGAGTCTGGAAAACCGATTATATGTACACTGCTTAGTTGAACACGTGTTTTGTTTTATTAATTTACATATACATTAACGTTAGTCTAAATAAGAAGTCCAAGTACTTAGTAAGTAAAAGTTTCTTTCCGAATTATTTTGAATAAGTAAAAATTCAGACAGTTTAATTTCAGCTCCGACAACTATGTCACTAGCGTAGTATAGAGTGTTAAACAAACAAACGCTTAACCCACAATCTGTTATCAGTATAAGTATTCACTTATCACAAATCCATTTCAGCATCTAAAACTTACCTTGTCCATTTGCAAATCCGAATAACACAAAACACAAACTAATAAACAAAATATTGTTGTCCATGATCGAGATTTAATTCACATCACTTATAGGTGTGAGATATTCGCGCGTGTGGATCGATCGGGCGCGTTCGCGGGTTCGCGATGAGTAATTGATAAGGGCTGATAAGGTGATAGTGTGATAAGGGAGCGGACGCGCGCCGCGCGCTCGCCCGCGTCTTGGCGCGTCAACATCTCCCGCAACTGTGAGCAACATAGACCATAAGGCTTGTTACGCGCGATGCGAGTACGCGACTAGGCGTACGCTTTTCCAGTTGCCGGCACACTACACATACATTCGGTGTAATGTAATTGACGGCTGTAAGGATAAGAAATGTTAGTTTCAGTGGAAGTGTCGTCGTAATGAGTTCATGCGTTCAGCGGGAGTGTTCGATTGGACGGGTGGATTAATAGGTACATTCAGAGTACTATTTATAAGCTTCAGTTTCGAAACTAACAAGGAACCGTACCTACTAAGTTTTTGTTTTGATTTAATTCATCTTGACTCTTTGTTAAATGTTAAATAAATATAAGTATCTCTATAAGTATTACCTACACTCTGTTTTGATACCTACAGTCCTACATCCTCAGCAAACTTACCCAGTCTGAATTTTTTCCGGCTTGATCCAGTATCTATGAGACATATTTGAATAAATATTGTGAAAATGAAAATAAATTTAAGTCAGATAAATATTTACAGAGCTGACACAGACAAGCGTAATTAACTCTACACTGTGGACTGAAGCCACACAAACACAACGATGAAAGACGAATCATGGTAACTGCTATATCTCTGCGCAAAGATAAACGACCTAACTTGAATATTTCCTCAAAAACCAATTACTGTTAACCTAGTTTCGCAAGGGGCTTAGCTTAATAGACAATCGTAAAAGTATAAAAAGGTCGCAATTAAAAGAATAAATTTCCTTTCTATCGTCGCTATTAATTCGCCGTCAGTCTTCGACATTTACTAATTCCAACACGGCATTACTTTACAAGATACACGACTTCGAGACACGCATCAAACCACTCCCTGATCAACAAATGCGTATACGTAATTCGGAAACCAACGTAACTTGGGCCACCTCCTCTTTCTCGTTACCTCTAGATCAGTACCGTCGCGAGGGCCGTGGAAGGAAAGTGAGAGGTCTAGTTTTCTAGGTGCTTGGTGGGCGTACATTCGAGGCCAAAACTACAAAGTGAAACAAATGCTCATTAAACCTTTAGTTTGGTCAAAGATGAACTCGTGGGTGGGCGGCGGGCCTTTTTCATTTTGATGATGCAAATCACAAGTCCGATTTGGAGACGCAAAAAGTTTGCACTACCTACTCGTTTAAGTACGTGAAACATAGGCTTATTTAGTAAATTTATATCCTTATTACATTGTAAACTATTCATAGACGTGACTAGATAATAACAAGATTCTTGACTTCCTACTCGTGAGTCTGACTGGCTCTACAATGAATAAATTCAAAGCACTTTGTGTTTTCAAATCTGAACTTTTATCAGCTCTACCTAGCGAAATCAATAATAAAACAAGTTTTTTGACTAAGAAACTTTGTACGAGTATCGGGGTGTATTGATAAAATACATCTGAGTAAAGTGAAGTGTAGATAGAGTAGTTCATTTCTTGGCCCCTAAAATACCTCTGCAACCAATCATACTACTTTACCGTAAGTGGGTTCAAAAGTGAAGTGTCACCTACGTCTAACTAAGAGTGTTAGTAACTAACAGTAGTTAGCGCCCAACGAGGCGTCTGTCTCACTAAGTGTCCGGTTGTTTAACTTGGCCCTGTTACTGGGATTGTGTTTGCTTGAATCATTTGAGCAATTCGTGTAAAAATATACTGGTAAAGCCTTATAAAGCCAGCTTATACAGTTCGAGGCATAAACATTATGGCGCTTTTAATGTAGAGGGGGGGGGGGCGATAAACTTTTACCTAACTAGCGTAACTGTTTAGGTAGGTATTCAAATAAAGATGACTCGTTTCAATACACAAGTCATTTTACCAACTAAAAACTTTATCACCAGATACTCTGACAAGTTGGCCACGTGTTTCTGTTAGAATTGGGTTTCTTGACACTAACTCAGCATTAACTGATGTATTTGTATAGTCTGACCTAATGTTAACAAGGAGTTAGAGTTAATATCCATAAATTGCAATACAGTTTAGAAAATTAATAAAGGAATGAAAAGCTAAAACTAAAAACTTAAAGGTTTATACGCACTATTAAGTGCTAAAAAAAAACGCGACGGATTGTTTACTGGATCTGGATCCAGTTAATTAAAAAATAATTATTAGGACTACAAGAACATACTTAAGCAGTTCACTTCTTCTTAGCTGCTTTCGGCGACGGCGCAGCTTTTATTATCATAGGCGTCTGGACCCTGCTCTCGCGCGTCTTCTCCAGCATGTGATAGAAGTGGTTCACCGGTTCAAACCAGCAGTATCCAGTTTCCGCCTTCCCCAACCAGAGGTGGCCATTCGGATCACTTAACACCAAGTTTCTTGTAGGGCAGTTCTCATTAAAGTCACAGAAGACAACGCTTCCGTCCGGGTAGATGTACCTCCCTCGGCCTGCGAAGCACCATTCCTTGAACATGCCTTCGTATCTAGAGCCGTCGGTGAATGTTACGGTGACTTCTGCGTTGGCGCCTAGTTTGTCGTTGTCCCAGGAACCGGAGTATGTGTCGCCTTCCGCTGTGGTGTAGACGCCAGGGCCTAGGAAGATAAACCATGTAAGGTTCAGGTTGTAGGGCATAGAAGAATCTTAGAAATCACATTGCACATTTGCTAAGTGCAAATGTGCAATGTATTGTTGGTGTTTATTAGAAAGGAACTAGAGAAATACTTATAGTAATTTGTCCTGACTACTGGTGAAAATAACACCGTCTAGATAACAGTAAGAGTAAGTAAAATATGATGTAGGTGTGGTAGTTGATCAAAGATTCGGTAGTTTCAAATAAGGCATTAAAATAATCACAATCAGTCAAAGAAATGTACAGACAGTGAAAGATTGTTGCCGAAAGTACCTAGTTAACAAATAGCTTTAACTAATAAAGCAGTTGAAGCACTTAATTTTTTATTAAGACGCACAGTCAAAGCACTTTAGTGAAGTCAAGTAGTGTTAGAGATTATTTATGGGCAATGTTCCCTACCCCTCTAATCTGCATACTACTGTATAGAAAACTACAGACTCTATCCCTTTTTCACTGATCTAGATCACTCGAGAGTGAAAGAGACAAACGCGGAGCACATTCATACTCGTAATCCCTAGCTTTAACCACAGGAGTTACCTAACTTCGGTGGTATGTGAGAAGCTGTCATTAAAAGGAATAATACCACCTACGTGGGTTAGGTACAGAATTATCAAACATTTGGATGGTACAATACGATCGTGACGCAATTAGAGCGTAGCATAAACGTTTCGGAATAACGCGGCACGGACCATTAACTCCGCGGATAAGAGACAAGCCGGTGACGCTTGTTACCAAGTGTTGAAGGCGGAAATATTTTGGGCAAATGTGATGTGGAGCGTAAACAAACTACCCATGTATGAAAACTACGGGGCATTTATTTGACGTTGAATATATCTGAAGCTAGAACCTAGGCGTATTTTTTTTGCCATATTCGAAAACGTAATGGCAATGCAGAATAAGTTCTTAATTTTATTGTTCCAAATCATTCCGCTTGTATCGAAAATTAATTCCAGTCTACGACACGTCTACGTTTTTATTTTATTTGACGTCTCTGAGTAGGACAGGCCCTAAACTATGAAGTGCAAAATTCGAACTTCGTGTCGTGCCGTCCCGCTCACGCTAATATGATTTAATACGAGAGCGAGCGGGACGATACGATACGAACTTCGATTTTAACTGACATTAATGTACGGCTTTGATGTCGCTAGACACAGCTATATAGCCCGTGAACAAGTGAAAACCGGAACCAATGGGTTTGGTGTTTGGTTGGTTTTAAAATTAACCAGAACAGAGCAAGGAAATTGGTCATTCGATACAGCCTTAAAACTACATTACGTAAATTTATACCCAATGTTAGAAAAAGAAAGGTT
The DNA here is from genome assembly GCA_963691665.1 of Clepsis dumicolana. NCBI lineage: Eukaryota > Metazoa > Arthropoda > Insecta > Lepidoptera > Tortricidae > Clepsis > Clepsis dumicolana. Next base: position 5,990,770 of record OY829519.1, on the reverse strand, counting down.
CAGCAACGGAGATATTTTCAAAGAAGAAGCAGATGTTAACCATCGAAGCAAATAAGTACCTAATTAGTCAATTGTTCAATGAATAGGTATAAGACCTATTCATTGAACAATTGAGTTTTTAAACTACTCCAAGTTACCTACCTACATACTTACATGAACCCTGAAAATAAAACACTGTTTTTCTTTGGGGAGTCAGGTAAAAAGGAGATTCTGCTTTCGATCTTATGTAGCTATTGAACCATGAACATTTATTACCTTTACCTCGATGCAAACATACTATATAGCAAATAAAACAACCTTCTCGCGCTAGGAACTCTCCGAGCGCGAGTACGACTCGCACTTGGCCGGTCTTAGAACTGCTTAACATTTGTATAGAACTCTCCGTACAAAGTTGGGCAGTTGTACAGCTCTATTCACAAAAAAATTATTAGGCACCATTAACGAACTTGAGTAATTTACTCAAGTTCATAAACTATGAAAGCACCGAATGTTGCTCTTACGAAAAGATAAATAAACTCGATTGAGGGACAAACTGATAAATTGTTGTCCCCTCCCCATACATCGAAATAGGTCGCGGTCAGTTTAAATCAATTGAGAATTAACAAGTTTGCAACAATTTTTTTTTTGTGATGCAACTAAATAAGTTGAAACTTTTTTCTTTACTTGTCTTGTGCTATACCTAGACATTGCTTTTTGCCAAATTTCATGATTCTAGGTCACCCGGGCCTTGCGAGTGTCAAAATAATTGCTGTTACGGCCGTACTTTTGATTTCCTAGAAGTTTGACAACCGTTTTAAATGATTCGCGGTTTATTACATTAGACGTATGTATCCTTAAATATATTTAATGCTAGAAGTTTGATGTTTTCACGGCTTCAAGGGATTGCACATTTGATTTACCTAAGAAATCCCCTTACCATGCATTTTTGCACTCCTATCTTTCTTCTTCGCCTCGAAGAACCCATCATACGTGTCGCCAGTCTCGTGGAGGAAAAACCCTTGGTCCTGGACAACTGGGATTTCTTTCACTGGCTTCTTAACCTCTTCCTGAGCCTCGGATTCTATGTCTTCTGATGTGTCTGTCATGTTTGCTGGGTGAGAGGTACCTAATATAGTGTTACCTATAGAAAGACATCTGCAGATTATTTGGTCAAAGTGGGTAGTAGGGAAAAGGGGGCTTGGGGCTATAAATATCCCAAAAAGTCCCCCAACCCCAGCTTAAATTAATCAGATACGATAAACCGAAACATAGATCTTTTTGATAAGACAGTCATGAATGAATCATATCTACCCTTTACTGCATACCACTTAACCTACCTTGGTAGGTACTTGTGCCTACTGACGTAGTGAATCTATTCCACCAATTAGCATCGGCAACTTAACGATTTATTTATAATCGTTTCTAGCTCGAAATCCCGACTTGTCCAATTACTACCTATATGCATTTGTAAAGTAGAAGAGCTATACCTACCTTTCCTGTATCTCTAAAAAGTACAGAACTTACCTAGTTCTTATAATTAAACCTTCCTTATCTATCATATCATTTACCACGCCATAATTAGCGTGACACCCTTGTGACGTGCCCCTGTCACTGCTATTTATTTGTACGCGTTAACGACGGCCATGACCTAATAATAAACTAATGAGGTTGTTTAAGTTATACAGAGGGCGGAATAGGTTTTTGCCATGAACAAGGATGTGAGATGTGAAGCGCATATTGTTATCACATAGTTATCACCAGTTATCACAATATCACAAGGTTATCGATATCACAGAATGTCTAATGCCATGCAGTACCCGCTTCTGCCACTCCGAATGACAGAATATAATTTCAGGGAAACAATTAGGGAAGCTAGTCGGTCTTGCACTCCGCCACACATGCACCAGATCCGTTCCTTTGGGAGTAGTCTTTAAACGTTCCGAAGCGAACGTCTACGGCTTGTCCTCGGGTTAAAAATAGGAGAGTAAAATGACCAAAAATAACAGAACATTATTTATAAATAAAATATATTTACTAACATTCATAACATCATCTATCGGCATCAAAACTTGAGTCGGTAACAAAAGCTGTATTTGGCGCCGAACCACAGTTGCTCAGTATTTACACGAACTACGCAGAATGCAGTGACTTACCCCAGTAACCTCACAGCAAAGGCAGTAATAAATAATGAAAAAAGATCTTTACTCCAAAATACATTCGAAGAATATGCATTCAAATTTTCCTATAAAAATTCAAGGAGTATCACTTACTACAGAATTGTACGTATCATCATTCATTTATTCTAAATAAATAGTCCCTTAATGTTAACCGCACATCCTTCGGCAGGCAACAATGTTGTGTGCATAAATGTATACAAAAATGTATTCAACAATAGAAATACAAAAACGTGATGAATAATATCGCTGGTACACAGCCTCGTGAAATATTTACTAAAAAATTGAATAAAAAATGTAAAACAAATATAACAAACGACAGTTCACATTCAAAAGAAGGATATGATCGTGATATCAATGACGGTGATTACTAAGTTTGCGGACTTCATCTCGCCACAATTCGTTCCAAGGACCACCTTAGCAAAGCTCGTTAAAAACGCACCAATAAAAACTAAATAATGATAAATAACACTTAAATATGTACATCTCGCTGAACTAAAGGCATTTGCCGATAAATGCTAAAAATGATTTCAATTCAAAACAATTTCATCACAATGGTAACAGTGCAGTTCAACGGTAAGGCGTGTTATACGATGCAACTGAAAAATAACTTTGTAAGCTCATTTATACGTTCGCTTCGACGGGTAAAAAGGTATTCGGTTTCCTTTGATTACCGTCATCCTAAAGGTCTAAAAAATTATGAGGTAGCTTTTCCAACACCGCTGTAAACTCGGGTGGATAGTTAGAGATGGATGACATACTCAACCTACATCAAAGTACGTTAATTATATCATCTGTCTATATTCTCTCATTCTCGTTTTATGCGAAGCGAAATTCCTTTAAGGTGCACTTACACAGGCAAGTTTTTCAGAAATAATTGCTAGGCAATAGTGTATCAATCTGGAGCAATCTGGAGAAAAATATGGCAGTATTGCAATCAATTGCTCCGTATTATTCCATTCATCCATCATAGTATCCATGTACGATATGGAGCAACATTGCGATAAACAGTTATAAGTATCGCACTGTCGCAGTAAATTGTTTGGTATGGTCGTGACGTCACAATTAAGATATATTGCCTGGAATTGAGCATTCTAATTGCCCGTGTAACCGCACCTTCACTCTTTTCTCAGTTGCCGCATTTACTAGCTAGGGTTGTCTCCATCGAACAAATTGGTCGAAGTTCGCCGCGTTGCCGAGGGCGCGTCACGCTCACAGGATGATGTTGGCGGGGTCCTCCATGTTTTGCTTGAACACTTTCATCCATTCCGCGCCCACCGCGCCGTCTATCACCCTGTGGTCGGCCGACGCGGTGAACGACACGAACTTTGCGACCCTGAATCTGAAATTAAAGATGACCGAATTGAAGAACTAGCTATGGAGTCTCTTTAGACAAGGGATGGGCACTCTAAACTAAATACAAGCTATTATCTTTACATAGAGCGATTACGGTAATCGGATTCGTCAATTGCGGGGCAGTGGAAGTTCATACCGGCAGGGGGAGGGGGTTGTTATAATAAACAGGTTTGTCGTACACTCAATTATTTTTAAGTTTTTAAGATTCACGTTAAACGAAATGTTCCAACAAGCTATGCTTTTTTACGTGATCAGAATCCGTTGCGTGCACGCAGTTTGTAAAAAAAAATTGGTAGTATTTATGTACCCTTTCTCGGCCTTCTCGTCAGGAATGACCAGCTCCTGGACGCCGCCGCACGCCAGGATCAGCGACTGCGGCGGGTTGATGATCGCGTTGAACATCGTGATGCCTGCAAGCATACGTAAAACAATTAAACTTCTATGATAATAATTTTCTTATTAGGACCAGCCTGTATAAGTTAGATGAGTTTTAAAATCCTATGCCTTGTGTTATACGAAGTAATCGTTGCATTCAGCGAAAGTTACGGACGTTTCTTTACGGTGTGAGCGACGGCGATGAAATTAGCGTATAGTTCTGACGCTGTAGTATAATAATAACAATAATATAATTGCCGAGCGAGCGCGAAGCGAAGCGTCTCCGTTTCAGCTTAGGCAAGAATTCTTTATATTCGTTCGGCCGTCTGTCTGTCCGGCTGTTCTCCTCTATTTTTTTTTGTCGTTTCTGTTTTAGGAATATTTATACTATTTAACTCTCTAGTATATTAGATAAAATTAACTGATTATCGAAGTACTGTAACTCGGAGGCAATGCTGCGACCCGGTATTTTAATTTCGAGGCCCGGTGCCCGCGACCACCAAACGGGAAACGCTAGGTTCAGCTTCCTCACCGAACATGCCCAGGTTGGAGACGGTGACGGTGCCGCCCTGGTACTCGTGCGGCTGCAGCTTGCCGTCCTTGGCCTTAGCCGCCAGCTCCTTCATGGTGCGCGAGATGTCGATGACCCCGCGCGAGTCCGAGTTGAAGATGATCGGCGTGATCAGCCCCGCCGGCGTCGCCACCGCCACGCTCACGTCCACGTTCGAGAATCTATGGATAGGTGGAAATGTGGTGGATGTTTTTAAGGCGCTTCCCTGACCCAGACGCTGAAATAGCTGCTTTTTAGAGCCATTCTGTAAATTATTTAAACGGTAAAAACAAAATATATAAATACATTTAGTATCTATAACATCTTATCTTGTTTTTGTATTTAATACTTATGATATCTGCATCACAAGCAAGTCAAGATGCAATTAAATATGTTACTACATCATAAGCATAATTTACTTTGACTTGTGACATGCACCAATGTATAGAGATTTTAACAGGCTAGGATTTCTATGTTTAACATTATTAAAATACCTTTTATAATCATCATCATCGGCCTATTTATGTCCCACTGCTGGGCACCAGGCCATTATTTAGAATACTTAAAAAAAAAATTTACGTATTCGGTGCGAATTCTGAAAGACGCGTTATTTGTGATAACACTGTGTAAAATGAAGTCAGACCGATATTTAATAGATGTCGTCACTAAAACAAAGTTGTTTAGTAGAAGTGAGGTGGGGTGAGGAAGGTGCGAATCGTTCAAGGTCATCCTCTCACGGAAGCGTCTTAAGGCGTGCTGGCCGTTCTGGGAAGGCACTAGGCGCGACATAAATGGAAAGAGAAACAGAGGCCTTTGCCTAGTCGTGGGACAAGCAATAGAAAAAAGTTAAGTAATAGAAAAAAATAGTTACTGTCTAATCTGGGTCTCCATCCAGTGAGAGTTGACGGTCGGCACGCGCTTACACGCCGCAGCCACGGCTTTGATGATGAAGTCATTCACAGACACCTGAAATAGTCAAACAGAATCTTTAAGACATTTTTCAAATTTCAAACTAAAACGTAAACATACAGAAAGACCAGAAAAATAAATTCTCGAACTGGGATTCGAACCCAGACCTTCACCATACCGTGGTGAGGCGCTACCAACTACGCCATCCGTGCTATCATTAGTAGCATCTTTACCGCTGGATTTCCACCGCCGCGATATCGGATCGTGAAACCCGACCTTTTCGTATTTTATTTTCCAATCTCCGAAATTAGTACGTATTAAAATAGAAGAGGCTTGAATGCAGTATTTTTTCACTTCTAGACTTCCAAGGGTTAAGTCACATAGAAGTAGTTTTGTTATGTTCAATATACAAGTAACATTCTAAGTATTAACACATAATCACATTTTCCAAGGGCAGTAAAAAGGGGTCCAATTCTTCAGTAATGGATAAGATTTTTTACGGTTGATAACATTAAGTACGATTTCCTTTGAGCTTCCGATATATCGAGAAATTTGTGTGTTTGGAACAATATCAAACTGTTGCTCTCTGTGCGGTTCTTAGTTTAAAATTGTAGCTACTAGTACTAACTACTACTAACTCGATGAAACTAACCTTAACACCAGGGCTCTCCTTTGCCAACCTGGCATTGATCCTCTCCCTCATTTCAAGCGTCTTCTCAACATTGACAGTAGCAACCAGCTGATAATGCGGGATCTGCTGCTTAGCCGCAGTGAGCCGCTTCGCGATAGTCTCCCTCATTCCCGACAGAGGGATATCCACGAACGCGGCGCCCGGCGCGGGCATCGGCGCGGCGAAGGAGACCGGCGCCGGCGCCGCGGCCGCGCCTGCGAGGTCCCCGCTCTTTAGTGAGCCGTACAGGCCCGAGCCTTGGCCTGTGCAGATGGCATGAAATTAGGGGCCCGATTCCTAGTTCCGTATTGTCCGATTGAAGTGTAGTTGAATTAAGTATAACTAGCTTATGCCCCGCGGCTTTGCCCCCTTGAAATATTTCAAAATGGGCTAGTTCTTCCCGTGGGAATTTCGAAAAATCCCTTCTTAGTGCACCTATAGGATACTCAAGGTATATGTTTGCCAAATTGCAAGTCTCTAGGTCCAGTGGTTTTGGCAGTGCGTTGTCTGTCATCCAGTCAGTTAGTCAGTCAGTCAGTCAAACGATACTGCTTTATAGGTATAGATAAGAGAAAATTATAGTTAATAAACAGATCACTCGCGTATGTCAGTCAAGTATAGCCCGACATACGTGAGTGAACCGTTTTACTATGATTTAAACTCACAAATTAAAGCATAAAGCTGCAACGCACAGAATGCGGTAGCAGTACGGCGCGGAGGCGGTATCAGTTGTAATATTCGCACTTGTATGATAGAGGTCGCATAGAAAGCGCGTTTTCCAGCCGATGTTCTAAGCGGCCTCTTTCACACAAGTTCGAATATTACAACTGATACCTCTTCCGCGTTGCGCCGTGCTTCCCTAGTACCACTATCCTCGCTTTTATATTTTTATATATAAGTATAATTAGAATATTTCAATACCTACTTATGTTCTAGCTGTGCATAATTAAATTAGAAGAGATTTCTAAAATCAGACAGCAGGATGTGAGCGTAATTTTGGAAATCATGCCATCTGAAGCAGGTCTGTTCAACAAGCTTAATTAATTTACTTTCAAATCAGGTTGCTATTCATTTGATATCGCAACTAAAATAATAGTAAGATACAGCCAGCGTTGAGAAAGTAATTCTCTAAAAAATATTGTCTTCAAATATTGAAACAGTGCAGCAGTGCTAAAGAAATTATGATTTTCTTTTCTGTGATACTTTCATACTCCAATTCTAAAAATCGTAAATATATACCGATTAAAGCGGAAAGCACTAATAACAAGAACCACGAAAACTACCAGTATGTTCAAATAAAAATACAAAAATGAAATAGAAAATAAAATAATAACCGGCAGGAAACTTCTGGGGATATTCACGAGCGCTTAGCATTTTAGCACTAGAACAAAGGAAAAGCGTTATAGGATTATGTCACACAAAGCGGATCTTCCTTTGCGGGTTTACAACTCGCTGGCGGTAAAAGATACGCCCAGTGTGACAAAGCCCTAAGTGCAGCCTCTTTCATTCACTCATCTGACAAACAAAGATAAAAATAAAATATGTAATTAATTTTGGAACTACTTTCATAAACATTTTACAATGCAAGACGTCAATTAAATAAATTAAGTCAGCTGCTGTGTTTACTAATATTTAACAAGACTGCCCAAAGAAAAAAAACGTATACCTAAAAATGTATACAAATATTACAAATGTTTAGGTAACCAAGGCTCCGGCATTCTAAACGAACTAACCAGTTTGCGAAATATTAAGAAAATATTGAATAAATTTATGTAAATATTCGATGAGTAACACAATAAGTACATAATTTATTCATTACTATTACGACCATATTGCAATAGCAGATTAAATATTTCAGATAAATAAAAAGTAATAGGACAGACACCCCAAGAAGTGGCAAAATTAGAAAATGTACTAGTATTTGCCAGTCTAGTCTTTGTTTTGTAAATCACAAATTTCTAAACTTTAACCCTGTGCAAAAAAAAATCTCATGCCAGTGTGCCAGGACAACACTCTTCCACACATCCATTCCAACCACCGACTACCATCCACATCAATTAAGAATTTAATCCCATCCGCTCACCTCCCAGTCGGATGTTTTTAATCTCGGCGAGTCTCCGGGCCATGGGGCTGGCGTAGACCCTACCTCCGGCTGCCGGCGCAGAGGCGGCAGCGGGGGCGGGGGCGGGGGCGGGGGCGGCGCGCGGGGCGGCGGGCGCGGCGGCCGCGGGCGCGGGCGCTTCCGCTGCTGTGGAGGTTCAAACAGGTTATTAGGGAGGACGGCCAATGAGACTGGAGAAGCGAAAGCGAAGATAACTGGGACCAATGATGATACGTCATGTTCTCACAAGACAATCGAAAAGCATGTTCCAAACATTTCGACGAACGACTGAGGTCATATCTCATACTGATGCTGATGACATATCTCTTTTTTAAATGTAATATCCTAGCCTAGTACAAAATGAAATCACTAGAACTGACAAGAGAATGGAATAGATTAAATTAGTGAGTGAATATATCTATGAGTCACATAAACTCGGTTTTTTTATTAGCCAGAGTAAACTGACAGTTACGAGAGTAATGTGATTACGATTACTAGTTTAACCACATGACGGACATCACTTTTTATCATGTCATTCATACTTTTAAGAAATTATTTTTGAGTAACGAAATATTTACTGCAACTGTTAAACCCCTTCAGCTAATTAAAAATCCAACTTTACTTGAATACAATTCCTTCACAAATATATGGAAATGACAGGCTTAAGGTCGAAGGGAAAAATATTTAGGATTTTGAGATTTCTAAGAATAAATATTGAAAATTACTTGGCCCGACTTGCACCGACTTGGGTTCGACGCTAACCCAGGGTTAACTCTTTTCCAGGCCGACAGTTGAAATGACAATCGAATGTCAGTCCTAGTCACTCAAATTAAGATACATGTTTGCCAGGCAGTATGTGGTCGATTAAGGTTACCGACATAGCCCGAAGAATTGCGAAACTTAAGTAACAGTGAGCGGGGCACATTGCTCGCAGGACTGATGGCCGATGGGGTCAGAAGGTTCTCGAATGGCGTCCACGTACCGGGAGACGACTGTCGGTTCGGTAGGCCTCTAACAAGATGGAGCGACGACCTGGTAAAGTTCGCGGGACCGCGGTGGATGCGGAAAGCACAAGACCGGTCTGAGTTGAGAGCCTTGCGGGCGGCCTACGTCCGGCAGTGGACGTCTTTCGGCAGACATGATGACGATGTGGTCGGTATATGGCCTTTGCCTGGCAAAGGGTTAATTTTATGTATTTGTATCGTCTGACGTTACGTTAATCGAGGGTTAGCGTGTAACCCAAGTAAGTGCAAGTCGGCCAGGAGTGGAGTAACGTAAATGAATGGTTAACCTTTTGGGGCTGGAGCTTTCGCAGGGGCGCCAGTTGCTGTGGAACAGGTCAATGTTAAGTTAGTAAGTGGATCATGCACCCATGTTTATGTTGTAATACGGTGTAATTCTCATTACACTTTTTTTTTACTGTGGAAAGTGATTTTTCGGGAACATCAGGAAACCCGTATCCTGTTTTAAAGGAAAAAAAGTCATGCGGGAATCTTAGATTAAAATTACAGGGACACTCATGGATATCAAATTGTAGCATTTGTAGCCTAAACTATTAAGTTAACTAGTAAATAAGTTTTAGCATTAAATGTATTATCTGTCATACAAGTTTCAACAGAATGCCGGTGCAGCGGACATCACAACTATTTCGCTCATGACAAGACCCCAATGACCCCGTGTAGAACACTCCTGGACCGTATACTCTTTCTTACAATCATCTTTGAAGTCCTTGAAAGCAGCCACATCAGCCTGGTTCTCCACTATGATGCAGAGCAGCTTGCCGACCGCCACTCCCTTGGTCCCGGCCGGGATTATGATCTTGGCCAAGTAGCCTTCCTCGGGGGTCTCGAAGCCCATGGTTGCTTTGTCTGTTTCGATTTCGCAGAGCAGGTCACCTGTGAAACATTTCATACAAAAAAATTAAGTATTTTTTTTTCATTGCAATGGAGATGGACAGTAATCTACATAATATGTATAATCACATAATCAGGCAGTAAGAGCACTTTACATTAGCCACTATTTAAGTTAATTTTTCAAACTAGGGCAGCTCAATATTTAAAAAGTTGTAAGCATCTAGCTATGAGCTTTTTAGTAAAGTGAACATCGTAAGGAAACCTGCATGCTAATGCAAAGCAATTCAATGGTTTGACCAATCCTCCCTGGGTCCGCGTGGGAACTATAGTTCCGCCCTCTCATTCAGTGAGGAGGTCTGCGCTCAGCACTATTATGTTAATATGCTAGAGATGATGATAAAACATCTCTATACAGAATGGCTATTTCCACGTTCTTATACCCATTTGCACTCTTTAATGTGATAGATTGGATTCCAAACATTCTTGTGACAGCAAAATGTATAAAATGTTGCATCTTAAGTCCTAATGATTCTTACCTTAATTACCAATTATATAAATAAGTACCTTCGTTAAGCTTATCCCCCTCCTTCTTCTCCCAGCTGATGATGGACCCGCTCTCCATAGTGGGAGAGAGAGCCGGGAGGTTTACTTTCGAGTGTGTGGGCAGGTCCGAGTAATGCCTCAGCTGGGGCGTCCATTGTGGCGCCGCTACTACCTTCTTGATGTGGGATGATGAGAGTAATCTAGAAAGAAGTCACAGACACATTTTTACATCAAACATCACTCTTTCTTTAGCATAGTCGGTGTCGCCCCCTATTCTTTCTAGATCTGGATCCTAGTAATCCCTGAACAGATTCCGCTCATTTTCGAAATTACAAATGTATATGCGTCAACTACTCGCCTACCAAATCTCATGAAGTTCCGAGCAACAATACCTACTCAAGTTATTGTCAGACAAAGATTTTCGTAGCTCATACCCACATCACATACAAGATGGCGGAAGATGCGGATTCATCTGATCTTGACATTGAGACTCCACTCGCTTTGGTCGCTCGTTCAATAAGTCCAAACAATAAATATGTATATACATACAGTAAGCTGCAATTTTCTCTAAAGTGGGCTAAATTAACCATTAAAGACATAACTTGTCATTTAACTAAATTGAAGTACTAACCCTCATACACAGTCATAATCATTTATGTGACAACTCATTCTGTCCTAAACACACTAACTCTAACAAATTGTAACCAAACATTGCTTAAATATAAACATTATTAAGATGAAATATTTAACAGGTACTAATTAGTTGACCAGGTAGCTGTCTTATCATTATCTCTTAGCAATCATTATGTCAACAAAGAGCAAAGAGGTAAGTAATTCACAGGAAACTAACAAATATCAGCATTAAATTACAAGTAGTTATGGTTGAAATTTATGTACTAGGCCTAGCTTCTTTTGTCGTATTACCATGTAGGTAATGCTCATGACTTATTTTTCAGAATAGAGTAGTCAGTGGGCATTTTGTATGCAGTTTTGAGAATAAAATATTTCGATGGTAAGTACTTTGACTCACCTTGTATATAAACTTTGACAAAATTGGAATAACCACTCTAGACCGCGATCTTAAGGTGGTTATTCCCATGTCCTGGAAGTTTATATACAAGGTTGAGTCAGAGTACCATTGATTTGTAGTGCACATTTTATGCATTTTTTAGGATATTTTTATATACTTGGGTAACTGCTGCTTATTGCCATGATCATGTCTCCTGAATAACACCATTTTTTTAACCACCAATATATCAATTTTGCCTCCTGCCTCATGGGACAAAATAATAATACTTATAAATTGATTGGCCCACTTTAATAAAAACAGAACCGCGAACCTTATAAATACGATTATTTCCTTTATTCTTCACTTGAACAAAGACACATTCATCCAGAAGTTAGAGGATGTCGGCTGATTTGATTAAATGATTGTTTGTAACTTGAAATTTTTTTACAACAATTCATTACTATTACACATAACATGCCAACATAGCATGCCATGCAAGTATGCATGGGCCGTGATTTGCTTACCTATTGAGTGAATAGTTGAAATGAGTTTTCTTTTATAAATAAAACATAGTTGTGACTTATCAATGTCAGGGCAATGACAAATGTTCCCCTTATCAGACAGAAGTAGTCTATCTGTGATATGACTTAACCGTCTGGTTCGTCTGGAGGTTTTGGGTCCTATTAGGTACAGTCAGATAGTACAACTTCTATAGCCAGCTAGTACAGTCACTAGCACTTCTAGCTGAACATTTAAGAACCTTGTTACAATGTGACATCAGGAACATGAATGATCAGTTTAAAATGTTGATTACTGTATAAAGTTTGGGTCAAGTAGGTACAGTCAGCCAAAAGAATTTAAAGATTATAAGATCTCACTACTGTAACTCATAAGAAATGTAGAAAAATGCTAGCAAATTTTAGCTACTTACCTACTACAAGAAGGTATCTAAGATTAAGTAATGAATTGGAGACTAAAATATAATGATGTTATGAATAATCATTATGTACATCATCATAATAATTCAAGTACATAGTTCTATTTAGTTTATAATTGACACCAGTTGACCTAGTCCCAAACTAGGCAAGACCTGTGGCCTGTACCATGGGTACTAGACAACGGATAATAATACTTATATGGATAAATACAAACTTAAATACCTACATATTTAACATTCAAGACTTGAGAACAAACATTTGTATTCATCATACAAACATCTGGCCCAAACAGGACCTCAAGCTTCATAGTCACGGTTTCTAACCATTAGGCTATATTGTCATTGGCTATACTGCATATTACCATTGTTTTATTCAGATAATTTATTTCATTATGATAAGACCACCCCTCTACCCAGTCTACCGTGATTTGTAAATGTCATTATAACAATTTGTGTTCAATATTTGTATTAAGTGCCTATTAATTTTAGTTAAAAAAGCTACATGTTATATAGCTATGAAAAAAGGGGTTGAGTAAGAAAATTAAATAAGTATGACATTAATCTTATTAGAAAAATTAACTAAAATTCAGTTAAATCAGTCAGTACAATAGTTTTATTTTATACCTATACACTTACAAAGAATCATTTATGAAATAAATGAAAACAATTAAAAAAGGGCAGTATATATATTTTTATAAGTATTACAAATGATTACATTTTAAAACATTTAAATATCTGAACATGAGACCTGGCTAAGCATAGCAAGACCTGGCAAGCATGAGTACTGAAAACTGGCATGATTAATAAAGGCAGGAAAGGGGGGTGTTTAACATGGGTTTTTAATCAGATTTGTACCATAACATTAAATACTGAATTCTGTAATCTGTCACATAGCATTCCTGATAATTTTGAAGTACTTAATTAACACGGGTTCTCGTGACACGTGGATTGCCGGTCCTAATGAAGTTCTCGTCTGATGACAATTCGCAAGGTGAAGAACATTGACGTTTCGGTTATGCAATTAACACCGCTAACTAAACCTACTAGAAATTCGACAAACAGGATTCAAACATGACCCTCAAAACCAAAAGTCAAAAAAATATTATTTAAACCCACGAAATCCACACTTTTAATAGATAAATACAGTAAATACTCACTTGCTAGGGTTCTTTCGACGGGCTAGTTCTGTGCTCAGACATCTCGTGATGTTGCTCCTCACAACTTTATTTAGGCTGTTGTTTAAAACTTGGTTTCGTAGTAAAATCGTTCGCAACATGTTTGTGTATGGATGAAGCTAAATCTATGCCGCCCTGGTGAACTGGACGGTTTTATGTTTAACCGTAGTAGGATCGACCTTTTGGGGTTTTTGTAGGTCGTTCGTTGTTGGATTCACAGATTAGAGGAGGGTTGCCCAATGTCAGTGTCACTTTTTTTTTGTAGTGTCACTTTGACATTTGACCGAGTAATAGACAATTTTTTTTTTATGAGGTACTTTCAAAGCAGTTTCAGGCTGCTGTACACTTTATCGAGTGTCAGTAGTGCACATTCAAACATTCTTCACTAAGCAAGCATTGTTATGTTATTACAGTACAGCATTGCCAAAACATTGCATTACATGACACCGTATTCATGGTGACATTTCGTATTTTCAATTTAATGTTTTAAAATATTATAATTTGGTTTGGAATGCGACAAAATAATTAAAAAAAACTTTCATTGTTACAAACCCAAATTTTGTGGCAAACAGATCACTCGCATATTTATGAAAGTATGTACTGCACGTGAGTGAAATCCTTATACTGGCAAAAAAACTAGAATCCAGACTTATTGTTCATTTGACCACAAACAATCCTCCAAGTCCTCCATCTTTCTTTTTTTTCTCTTCTGTCAACTGTTGTGTTAGACAGGTTAACAAAAATGGTGAGAATCATAATTCGTAAATATTTAAGTAATCGACGTGTAATTATCGCGTTTTATTGTCTACATTAAGTGGTGATACAGTGTACTGTAATTCGTGGACTCTATTTAGCGCCTCCACTTAAGATTTCAACACTTAAATGGTGCTCAGTGAAGTCGTTTGTTAAACCGCTATTTCGATGTTTTCAGGCCAAACGCACGAAAAAGGTCGGAATCACTGGCAAATATGGCACACGTTATGGTGCTTCCCTCCGTAAAATGGTCAAGAAGATGGAAGTGACACAGCACGCTAAGTACACTTGCTCCTTCTGTGGAAAGGTTAGTTTCTGTTTTACTGCTCGTTCTACCGCATTTTAACTTGAAACTTTATGCTTTATACGTCTAGGTTTAATTTATTTCTCGGCTTCTATTGCCGCTTGTATTTTGGAGACCTGCAATAAAAATCTGCACATTGTTTTGATGAATGAAATGATCATTTATAAATGGAACTTTTTCACTACACTACCTGCAGTCCGTACTCAAGGTGCAAGTTTGGTATTTTCTTTACTGGTTGTGTAAAGTTAATTGACTTCTGTGTTACCCACAGAAGTCAATTAACTTGTGTCAAAGTGGTTAGAAATTATTTGTCATTCAAGCATAATTATTTTTTAATTGACCAAAAACAATGAGGACTGAATAACATTGACTATACTTTTAAGTTACTTTTAAGTTACTGTTAAGTATATAAGTCTCAATCATAGTGAAAATAAATAAAGAAATCACTCATGCAATCAATTAATGAGCTCTGTCAGAGGATAGGAGACTTCTAAATGAAGCTATTTCATAAGTTGGTCCTTCTCTAGCTGACTTCATTACACAACTTTTCAAGCATCTATTGTCCCATTTTATAAAAATATACCCTGGCATAGTAAATTGGTAAAAAAGAAGATGCTTAATATTTCTCCCTGTAATCAGCTGAGACATGATGCATATGAATCTCTATTTACTAGTGAAAAACTAATCAATGCTTCCAGGATGCCATGAAGCGTTCCTGCGTTGGTATCTGGTCCTGCAAGCGCTGCAAGAGGACTGTAGCCGGAGGTGCATGGGTGTTCTCTACCACCGCTGCTTCCTCTTGCCGGTCTGCTGTCAGAAGGTTGCGCGAAGTCAAGTAAACAGATACTATAGCATAAGCCAATAAAAAGAAAATCAAATTTTCTCTCTTTCATTTACACTCCCATAAAAGTAGCTCATTGCTGGCTGACTTACATTTCTTGACCATTATTCTGTTAACAAAAGAACAAGGGTGAAGGTCTGCCATGTTCCTGGTGCCACAATTGGAATTTGAACGTGTATTGCCTAATTGTAGGATAGTTTAGCCTTATACTGTTTGCACACTGGTGCCATGGACCACAAACCGTGGTGTGGTAATGCACCCTGTAATGCATTGATTGTTGACAACATGGATGTGCAAACAGCATTAAAAGCTTTAGACCCATTTTGTGTTATGGCAGCTGTCCCAATATCAAAGAAGTGATTAGGTAATTTTAACTTGTGTTTTTTGAGGTAGAACATGATTAGTTGCTTCCTCAAGTGGTGGGTCAACTGCCGAAAGGGACATCCAATCCCTGTTTAAGAGCTAGAGATTGCAGTGCAGGATTGTTCCAGATGGAGGAAATTGCCGAGAGCCCTATGTCCCTGATTGAATAGGGATAACAGGACATGGTGATTTTGATGGATGCTAAGTCGTGGTTTACGACCCTGACCATAGAATACATAATAGTACAAGTAGGTACATACCCTGACGCCTAGTAGACACATGCGAGAAAATTGCAAAATGTTGTGTTGGTGGAGATATAGTAGCTCTGAGCTGTAGAATACCTTTTATGGCAATTTAAGAGCTTGCTAGAAGCTCTTAAATTGCCATAAAAGGTATTCTACGAAAATCTACTTAAAAAATTCACGAAAAGTGGACCTATAGTTGCTCTGTGAGCCTTGCTGTACGTGGTGAGGCTGCCTCGACCTAAACGGCTCTAATTCACAGATTAGAGAGACTATTGTACACTCTAATTCTTATGCACCTTTAGATATACAAACGGGCGCACAGCGCCATCTCTTGTCTGATAGTAGATGTAATGTAATTTTTGATGATTTTTGAAAACTGCTATTTAGAGACATCATATATAGAATGTGCAAACAACACTTTTATTTGATACCCCACACAACCTGGTAGCCCAACTTTAAATTTTTAGGACTCCTTTCAGTCCCTATTGCAAAAAAAGATAAAAATAATTGTACCCAATTCTTTTTTATTTGTCAAACTGCCTAGCAAGAATCATCTAACACTATTCCAAATTTCAAGTTGATATCTTTAGTAGTTCCTGGGAAAGCAGCTGTGACAGACAGACGGCCTCAGTTGCACCATAAGGGTTCCTTTTTATTTTACCAATTTGGTATGGAACCCAAAAAAAGTCCAATTATGTGTGTGAAGTTTCCATTGCGTACTCCGGTCGGATCCACATATCGTGTCATTTACAAGGGTATTTATATTTATTTATAAACAAGGTGTGACATTTAGCAACAGTTTTGAAGTCAATGCACTTGTGATGTACTTACATTATTCATGTTGATCCATCTATCTTCTTGTTTGACAAATTTATCTCCCCAGAGATTGAAGTTGAGAAAAACAAGTTGATCTTTCTTTCAAGCAGGAAAATAAGCCGTTTTCTGTGATATATCATATCAATGTTTTTATTCAATAATTTATAAAAATATTTTTTCAAATGACCTCTTAGTCAGTAGGGCAGTAATAGCACCAAGTTACATTATTATGTTCCTTAAGTTACACAGAATTAAGTACTTATGGCGTTACTTTAATAAGTACCTAGGAAAGACATCACATTTTTTTACTAGGTCTGTACATACAATTTTGGTAGTTTCAATTTACTCCATAGCAAAATAACAAGAAATGAAAGAAAGAAAAGCAGGCATTATTAAGTAGGTACCTAATAGAGTTCAACTTTTAGTGCAAAAAATGACAGCTGAGCTCACATTTATTTAGGTAGGTATATCATAACATAAGATATGGCATTAATCGAAAATAAAAGGAATAAAACGGAAAATACACTGAAATTTCAAAAATATAAATTAGAATTTTGAAATTCTTTACAGTCACTTATTTATATACTTGACAATTAATTTCCTCATAAAAACAGTAGGCACCAGTTTAAAATAAAATCCTGGAAATATATTAAGTAGGTATTGTAACTTGTGTAAAAATGCTGTAAATGCCATTGATGTACTATACTTTATATACATCTTCTAACAAAATCCTCTTCAAAATATGTCTGAACTAAATTTTTATTTGTTTGTATAACAAAACTTACTGAAAAACAAGAAGGCCAGGTTTAGCTGATTGGCTCAGACACTTTATAGGTAGGTATATAGATTAATGGCAAGTGCATACTTATGTTATTTATATCTAACTTGTCTTAATATAGTATAAAAAGTACTTGCATTGTGCAAATTCAAATTCATAATGCCCAATTGACTATTACAAACTGAAAGAAATTGTGCATTATAAATCATGCTTAGTTGTAGAGAGAAAATACATTTAATGATATTCAAAATATATGTCCTTATTAGTTTTAAGTACAACAGAATAATACAATTTTGATGGCACAGGGTCCCATGTCACACATAATAATGCCTCTTTGATTATTTATCTTTTAAGAATGACTTAAAACGAATAATCTTTTTTAGTCTCCCAAATCACTGTCCTTGTCTCCTATAGCATACAGTATGTGGAAGGCAACCCCCAGCAGAGCTGTACCAAGTAAGTCACCAAGTGCCGTCAGATATGGTATGGCAGAGTTGTCGGGGTCCATACCTATCTTCCACATCCAAATTACCATGTAGTGGCTAATAGCTAATAACAAAAACACCTGCAAAAGTGCAGCTGACATATAAATAAGAATAAATATAGGTGTCATAGATGTGTGCCCAGCTTTTAAATAGCCAATAGTGTAAATAAATATCAATTGGCCTGGTATGACCATTAATAGTAAAAGTTTTGTTGTTTTCCCCACAAGGGGACCTGCTTTCTCTCCCGTATGCAGCATAGTAGAGAGCCTGGAGGCATGTACTGCTACCATGTTACCCCCTATGCCATTGATAACCAGTTGGAAAACTGCAATACCCTTGTAATTAACAACTGTGTAGTCCAGTATTAACCCCCCAGCACTACTTATGACCATAGCAGAGACAACAGGGACCCATCCTTCATCCAATGCTTGTTTAGTGAATTTATTCTCCCAAGCAATATAGCCACACACTGGCACAATGAATGCCCCAGCAATGATAATAATAGATGGCAGAACAACACTTGTGCCAATACTCTTGTACAATAACGATGCAATCCATGACAACAATGCCAAGGTTGTCAGGTCACCCAGGCTAGCTGCTATTGGCGTTGCAATATTGTCTGGGTTTATATTTACTTTTTTCGAGATAACAATCACACCAATCATGATCAGCCCCAAGATGAAACTGGCAAATGAAGCAGTGAGAACACTAGATGCGGACAATAGTAATGCATGATGGATATCAAACTGCCCATCTGGTATCCAACCCATAGCTATTGCAGCCATTGCTGCCAGGAAGCCCACCAGAACAGCTTGACATTGTATCAAACACAGGTTACCTACTACTAATGCACCCAGATTGGTGTCTAGGTGTCCCAGATGAGCGTGAGTGGACAAACGCGATGCTAATGTCATTTCCAAATTTCCTTTAAGCCCTAGTAAAGCAGGAACTAAGATGTAAACTTCTGATACTTGCTCGAAAACTTCCCAGTGCTGCACTATGTCGAGTACGAGACTCGCCGCGACCATGCCGAAGCCAGCCAATAGGAACGACACAAACATTTGCACCCCAGCCACCCAGGAGTTCTCTTTTCCATACTTGATATCAGGCGGCTTGTTGTCATTGTTGATGAGACTATATCCATTTGGTTCATTATCGTACTCAGCAGATCTTGCCATTTTAGAGTTATTGTTCTTGCTTCTGTTCATGGTTACAAATAGATTTATCAATTACACCGGTCTGATAGGACACGTAAACATTTACTGATGTATCAAGAATTTTGAAGTTGAGACCAAACTTGAACTCATAAAATTGTTGATCACATACTGATTAAATTTTTGCAATGAGGAACTGGTATGTTAAATACTTGGCTTGCGAATATTATGTATATAGCAAATGAACTACAGTTACGTCTAACACTTTGAAATACAATTTTATCTACACGGTTGACAGAAACGAAACATAGTTGCTATTTCTATTTGCATAATAAAACATTAATCTTCATCTCGCTCGCTCTCTTTTGACGAGATTTTGTTCGTTTGACACCTGTCAGCCCCCCTAGGAAGTGCAAAATTCGAACTTCGTATAGAGCCGTCCCTCTCAAGCTAATATTACTTAACACGAGAGTGAGCGGGACGAAACGATACGAAGTTCGAATTTTGCACTTCGTAGTCGGGGGGCAGCCCCCATACTACGAAATTCGAAGTTCCCGCTCACTCTCGTATTAAATAATATTAGCTTGAGCGGGACGACACGATACGAACTTCGATTTTCGAATTTCGTAGTTTAGGGGCTGCCCCCCGCTTACGAAATTCGAAAATCGAAGTTCGTATCGTATCGTCCCGCTCACTCTCGTGTTAAATAATATTAGCTTGAGAGGGACGGCACGATACGAAGTTCGAATTTTGCACTTCGTAGTCGGGGGGCTGATTTGACAAGCACAGATAATAAATTAGTTTCGTCATATTTGTAAAAGTTTAAAACTAAAAATAATGCCGAGTAATTTATAATTATAAAAGCGCATCTAACAAAATGCTCCGAACAATATTTGTGTTATTTATTTTTAAATAACTTGATTATTTTTTTATTGTGATGTAGTTTGATAGAAAAGTGGTTGGTGTTGGTACACGCGACGACGGACACGCGATGACGCGAGGTAGAAAGTTTGGTTTGACTTTTGACGTATACGTTTTCGATTGTCGACCGCTCATTACCGCTAGCCAGCCAATTTTCGTTCCTTCCAATGCTTTTAATTTAGTCTCAGTTCAGTAAATCTTACTAGGAATCAATAAATCATAAAAGAGAAACGCGTGAGCACAGAAAAACGGTTGTGCGATTGAGTGCTTACAATGTGTTTGACGTAAAAGTTAGTAAAACATCGGTGCGATATCCACATTTTGGATCCGGAAACCTACTTCCAATAACACGAACTTATTATTTGGTGTATAAATTAGACTATAATTTTCTGTGATAATTGCCGCGGTTCTTCAGCTTCGGTGACAGCGAGCTGTGTTTAAATCGTCATTGTTAATTTGATTTCGAACATTCGGCCTGCAGGTCGACCTTTAGGAACCGACGTGTACAGTTTGATATGTGGCAGTGAAGTGAAGTAGAAAACATGTTTAGGAGTAAGATAAGGATCCACACATGCCGAATAATCTTGCTGACATCGCTGGTGTGGTTGCTAGTTGATGTGGTGCTCCTGACCCTGTACTCAGACTGCATTGGAGATGGCTGGGATTGCAATAAAAATAAAAACACAGAATATGTCGAGAGGGTGAGTAGCTCAGAAATGTAAAAATAGGAAACAAAGTAGCTTGTAGAAAACCATACCATAAATTTACAGTTTTCAAAAAAACCTTGATACCACCTGTATGATTTGATATAATACAATATCCTTCATTATCCTTCAATTATTCTTCATTGAACACCACAAAACGGTACAAAGAGATTACAAAAAAAGGTGAGTAGACAATATTGGTGGTCTCATTTGATTATGATTATGAACATAAAACTCTTATACTGCTAAAGTTTTCAGTTTATTATTTACTCAAATAGTGATTATTTAGATTCTTTTTTGATGATGTTTATTGGAAATTTGCTGATTTTTGTATGAGATCAGGTTTGTTATCATATGCCATAACCCGTAACTAACTCAGTGATGAATTAGGATCTATGTTGATATTAACACTATCAATATTAATATCCAACACCAAGATATTTTGCGTCTTTATTCTAGTCCACTGCTGGACATAGGCCTCCCCTAATGAGCCTAAGATACTTTAAGTACAGTAAACTTGACATGGCAACTTACCAGTATTGCCTAATTCAAAATAGACACCCAAAAATCTTACTTCTTAATCTAAAATATCTGCAAGGATTCAGGCGTTTTATCTAAAAATGCAAAGTAATTAAATGTAATAAGCTGATATTTCCTGTTGTTATCATATTATGAGATAAAATATTGTAAATATTTAATCAACTGTAAACATTATTCAACAGTTCTAATCATAAGGTTATTATGTTATTAGTTCATCATTAACAAGATTTCACCTATCTAACTGTTTATCTTAATTCCTAAAAAAGCAATAATTTAAACCAGTTTTCTTACATTCCTTTTATGTTTACTGCTTGTATGATTAAAGTTGGGTTAAAAGATTGCAAACTTTCAGCCCTTTTTACTTCTCCCTCATTATTGACAGGGGTGAACACAATGATGACAAAGTGCAATGCATATTCCAATCCCTCGCGCTTTCAACCCACACTCATTATAAATATTCTATTCTTATTTACTCATGAAGAAAACCATAATTTCCACAGGTAGAAAAATTCTATAAACTTTCTCTCTACTGTACAAAACCTATTTGCTGATAACAGCAACTAGCTCTGGTTAGATAACTTAGTATTAGTGGTAACAAATTGGCCAGTGAAAGGGAAAACAGGTTCTTAATTGTATTGTCAATGTGACAGTCAGGCACTCAAATGGAATTATGAAATATGTTGCCTAATGTCCTAATTCCATATGGTTTCTTCTATTAAATATAAATTGTATATAATGATACCTGTTGTTGTAGCTACTTGTGTTTTATCCTGTTTTTTGTACAATAAAGTGTTTACATACTTACTTACTTACCTGTTTGATTTATACTTCTGAATTAACCTAATAAATTAAATTAAATCAATTGTTATGTTTAGAAAGAAATGATCCTTATCACCCTAATGTTATTTATGAAAATCACAGTATGTAGGTATAGACCCATATTTTGATCTAAAAACTAATAAACTAAATTTGTAATTGTGTGTACCTTCTCTTGTGAAATTTTATGCACCTAGTGATTTTGTACAAGCTTGTAAGAGTTCAAATTCGGTGCATTGTTTGTTGTTTACATAGTCTGCATAATTCAAGGAATCAGGTGTACCTATTTAGATTTCTGACAAGTAAACATTAAATGTATCTATATTACTTTTACTAGAAAAGTATTATTGATTTAGACAGATTTAGAATTATTTAATTACTCAACATTAAAATTGCGTTATATAAATATTCCATGTCAAAATATAAGGATTTTTGTTGAGATCGTCAAAAATATCAAATAAACAAACGAAAATAATAAGTTATAAAACAATGACTAACAAAGAACGAGAATTACTATGGGATTTATACTGAAATTGTTATGTTTTGTTAATCCATTAAGCTGAATATAACTGGTTCTAGATACAGATAAACTACAGTTTTTATTTATAGAATTATTCTTTATCATAATTTGAATGCCAGGAAATCCAGCATTAAGTGTTTTATCATACCTATTACTATCTCAAGTGTTTACCTAGAATGTCATACTGTACATTTCAATTGGCGCATAAAATGAACAACTAGATGACAAGCAAAAGTTGCTATAATGATGTATCTGACTCATAGGTGCGAGTAGTGTACTATCATAAAAATAAATTGGCACCCATAATAGGTACATCATAACTGAACCAGACTCAATCTATAATTGTAACAGAACAGATTGACTTCCTTACAGTATAAATACATGGTAGTCTGTTGCACTTGCCAAGAGAGGCAATTTAAACTAGTCCATTTAATTAATTAGTCCAATTATTTAATATACATCCCTTTGTAATTTAAATTTTCACAGATATTTGACCTGGAGACCCTATACATCTCCTGCTCAATTAAAACGTGCCAGTATAGTAAAGTGTTCTGGTTTTGCTGTTTTAATAATTACTTTTTACACTTGTTTCTAAAATGCGGTATTTTTTTTTTCTCTCTTAATCTTTTAATGACAGAGTGAGGTTTCTTTGTGTAGTTTGTCTGTGGTTGCGTATTGTAAGAGCTAATGTAACTTGTTTTTAGAAAAAATGACTTTGTGCCAAGTTTCTTGCGGCGCATTCTTCTTGGCAATCATGGTCTTTCCGAAAGCGCTGGTAGACTCAAAAAAATGACGTGTAAAAGAGCATTCAACTGCCTATTTGCTGAATAAAATTTTGAATTTTGAATTTGAATTAATTAGTTTGGGGTGTTTGAGGCAAATTGTCATGAGTATAGATAGGTACCTATTATTTGCTGTGATTTTTATTTAGTCAAAAGTAAAGTAAGTAGTTTTATTTAGTTGTTTTTCTGTTATTTTTAGTTTGAATTTTAGTAAGCAGTAAATTTTTTGCACATGGATATTTTGTTTCTGTAGACAAGTAACCTTCTAAAAATAAATTTGGAGAATTTTGTTTCCTTTTGCCGCTAAGCAGCAGTGCTTGCACTGTTGTGTTCCAGTGTGGAGAGTAAGACAGCTGGTGTAATTACGGGCACAAGAGGCATTTCATCTTAGCTCTTTAGGTTGGCAACGCATATGCATACCCTCCGGGGTTGCGAGTGTCTATGGGCAGAGTAGTGATCACTTACCATCAGGTGACCCACTTGCTCGTTTGCCTACCTCGTGGTATAAAAATTGTACTGTGCATGCCTACTTTTTTGTCTGTAAGTAAGTAGGTATGATATGAATTAATATAATCATTGTATGTACCTGCCTATGTATACTCGTGTCTGCGAACGGCCTTATAGCAGAGTCTCGACCAACACCTAAAGAATTTCTCGCCTGATGGCTCTCCCAAGGGTCAGCTACAGCTACAGTTGAGAGAAGGTGGTTAGTGCCGCAGAGAGAGGAACCTCCTAACAATGCGCATCGTTAGGAGGTTCCTCTCTCTGCGGCCCTAACCACCGGTAGCTTGGACCCTGCCCCGCTACCGGTGACTGGCACTGTTTGAAAATTTTGATTAGTTAATGTAAGTAAAATATAATATAACCAATGTTTGCTTGTCCATACAGGGTCACGTAAAAGAAGAGTACAGAGGCAAAAAAGCGGCGATAGCATCGGCGTTACGCCACGACTCATTAGACGAGGGTGGTGTTGACGAGAATGAAGTGGGCGACGTCCCAGAAGATGGCCTGCTGCTGCCGCCGTATAGCAGGTCGCAGCTCAAGAGGTGGCAGAAAGCGCCGTTCGTCAAACCAGCGGGAGAGTTGCCTGGTGAAATGGGTGAGTATTTTTAGCAAATAAAGTTGTGGTAGTCTAGTAGTTTGTCCTATCGCCTCTCAAGCAGAAAGGTTCGCACCTCTTGAGTTTTTGGGAATTTAAGTACGAAATTTACATTTATGTTTTTATTTGTAATTTATCGTGAGCTTTTCGATGAAAGAAAACATCGTAAGGAAACCTGCACACTCACTGCGAAGCAATTCAATTGTGTGTGCGAGTGAAGTTCAGTTCAGGTCCGCGTGGGAATTAAAGTCCAAGTCTTCTCGTACTGAGAGGAGGCCTGTGCCCTGCAGTGGGACGTGGTGTTGAATGATCACGATTGACCCCACTTGATGAGGTCAAAGATGTAAACCACTGATTAAATAAAAGCCTGAATAGGCTTGTATCTGTCTGGAATTTCTGGAAACAGCCACCAATGAGCCACAGGCCTATAGTAGAAGTAGAGACCATATACCTAATAACTTTATTCTACATATACGTTATAGCGTAGCAAAGTATTATGCTGTTCTACAATGATATTTTAACCAAAGACCAAACACAGCATGGGTAAAGGATTTATTTTATCGCTTGGGTTTGTCTATTATGTTATGTAGTAAAGTAAGGTAAAGTCTTGGAATGACGAAGAACTGGGTTGGATTCCCAAGCCTCTGCTCTTTTTTTGCTGTTGATTTCTGTATTCTCCTGATAGTAGATACCTATGCAAAAAAAAATCGTGAAAATTAACTCAATACCTACCTGTACAATATTTAAATGAAAGCATCCCACAGATACTGCGTTTGAGGCATGACTAACCGCTGGCATTCACTCCAACAGCATAATTATTAACGGTGATTGATCACTAAATGCTATCTCCTTTGTTTACAATTTATAGAACTAGACAATAGAATTCACAGTATGTTGTTTCTTTTGTCATGTCTCTATCACATCCCATCAATTGGCCTATAATTTTCACAGGCTAATTTAATTATTAATTATGGTGTATGTGGCGATATTGTTATAACGTATTACAGATTTTGAAACGTGAATGTCAACCAACCTAGAGACCTATACAACCAACCCAGTAACTACGACTTCACTTAGATTGTCATTATATCTATCATTTTAATCATACCTAAAACAAATTGCCTCTATAATACTTCTCAATAAAGCAATAAAAATACAGTATGCAAAGAACCATAATTAAAACATGAATACTAAGTTATCATTCAATGGACTATAGCTTAGCACAGAAACGAAGTGCCATGAAGCGTAGTCTTTTTTTATAGTTTTTCAATTGGCAGAACGGTATCGGTAGAAATAGAAATGCGCATGCTAGATTTTACCGTATCATTGTCCGAGATTCGAACTAAGAACATTTGTATTCACGAACGGCACGCACGACACGAGCAGCGAGAATAGATCTTATAAGACTTTACACCGTGCACCGTTCATACCTACTGATCTAAGTATTCGTAAGAAAAAAATCCGTTTCTAGTCCTACATTTGAAGGTCGTCATACGAGCAGGGTCCAAACGGCAACTTAGGTATTGTTTACAGAACATGCAATGGCTACATGTTAGTCGATCAGAACATAGGCACCTGTATAAACTTACCGAATCACGTGATTAAGTTTGGTATCTACACAAACCAATTACATACTTTACTCATAAATTAATAAATCACAAAAACTCTTGTACCGACTAGGTTTCTAAATAAATATATAATAAATATCATGGGCCTGTACTATGGGTACCAGACAACGGATAAACATACTTATATACATATTAAACATCCAAGACCCGAGAACAAACATTCGTATTCATCATACAAAAATCTGCCCCGACCGGGATTTGAACCCGGGACCTCAAGCTTCATAGTCAGGGTCTCTAACCACTAGGCTATTCGGCCGTCAAGTCACGTTATTAGATTTGTTTATCTTTTTTGTAGACGGAGACGTGATTTGAATTGTCGTATTAGTTGTCGCACTTAAAAACCATGAGAACTGGTATTTAATCTTTAAATAGATGAGACTATGTATGGAAAGTTCATTGTTACACATAATTACATTGAGTGATGTTACAAAAAGCTGAAGACCCATTTCATGTTTAATGTCAACATCAAAGACTTACTACGACGGGTGTGACAAAGGCCTCAAAGGTTACCTGAGTAACCGACAATATCCTTCGTTGTTTATGTATGTTTTAGAATACGTTGTCCACTGAGACATACCTATATGTTTATAGTCCTTAAGGCTACATAGGAAATAAATGATCGTTTAAGATTGGAAAATTCGTAGGTATGACATTTGAAACCTGTTTGGAAACAGAAGCTTCCCTAAGATTAGGTTGGCGATACATGAATCTACTTCCAGTCCAGACCCTTATTATGCCCTTAACGTTTCTCTCTTTGTAAAGTCCTAATTCCCTCTATGGTATGTTCTGGATTGTTCTAAAATATTGTCATTGTTTCAGGCAAGGCTGTGAACATTCCTATAGAGCAAGAAAAGCTGATGTTGGACAAGTTTCAAGAGAACCAGTTCAACTTACTCGCCAGTGATATGATCTCCATCAACCGATCCCTCACTGACGTCAGATTTGAGAAGTGAGTGAAGTCTTTCTTTATCTGTCAGAGGGGAAAACAGCAAGCCAGCCTTATGTACTTAATTATTTACGTGATCCACATATCACGTAATAAAATCCCAAAAAATCTTAATCGCTTTGCAAGCCTTAAATTACCTACCTACTAAAGGAAACTTCATTTATGCAACAAGTTATTGGATTATATGGAATAAAACTGCTACCGTAGTTTATGTATGTTTTTGAAACATCGCCATAATCGCTACATCAATAAGTTTAGGCATTTGTTACGCTGCAGTACTGAGAAAACTTATTTAATGTAGTGCCATTTTTAATCCAGTTTCATGGCTATTATTTTTTACGATTCTGCACAGCTGAAAGTAGTAGGTACTGCCATGTTTTATGAGTAAAGAGCCGTGAACTCATAAAATCAGTCATAACAGGTGGTCAATTATTTTAGAAAAACAAGGCGAGTTTGATAAATCGCGTATTCAGTGGCAATAGTAATCAGCTTGACTTGTTTTGGATTAATTTAAGTTCCACACATGTGCGCTCGCGACCGCGGTCCAACGAAAGTAAAGTGGGTACAGTAAGCAAAATAAATATTCAAGAAAATTCTTTTATAAGTATATTTTTTGTAACTCACACTTTTCAGGTTAATTCAAGTGATCCTAATTTTATTTCTTTCTTAATTGTCTTATGAAATTGCTATTGCGAAAGAAGACAATAGAAAATAATTAAGTGTCCGTGTTAATGGCTTTATATACGAGTTCACTTTCTTTTTCTGTGAATAATTTTAATTTTGTTTCTGTGCACCTTCTTATGGCGTGACTCATTCTGTTATATTTCTAAGACCGGTTTAACGAGGCTGCATTACCGCTCTAGTTCTAGAAACTAAATTTAAATACTGTTCGTTGCGTCCCCCTCGCGCGAGTGGTCCACGACTAATGCATAAACCCGGGCAAGAGCGTGTCGGACATGCCCAATATAGGGTTCCTAAGCCATTACGAAAAAGCCCTGGCATAGATAGGTACCTAATTTAAAGGTGTTTTCATCACACCTGTTCGAAACCAGTGTTAGCAGAGCACTACTCCTAAACAAACTGTACTCATTGTGGGGTCAATTTATATCGGTTACTGACAAAGACAAACATAATAAGTTGGTCCACTATTACTCGCAAACCTGTAAAGCCTACTTATCCCTGATAGTTTTCCTTTTAAATTCACTATGTGCATGCTCTGATTATTTTTTCACATTTCCAAATACAACAGTTTCTCTGATAGAGGGGAGAGGCGGGACGCTTGACTCCAACAAAAATTAGCACTTCAAAAGCTAAATATTTTGCAAACGAATAAATTAAATGATCTTCCAGCACCCCCGATATTTTTGATACTAATAGTCTTTCAGACGGACATACAGACATGATGAAACTATAAAGTTGCCATTTAGGCTCGGAACCCTAAAAACCGACCATGTGCGTGTCGGACTACGCACAGTGAACGATTCCGTGCATTATGAATTATTTTGCGGAGTACGCAATTAAGTTTGTATTCCATAGTATTTCCATGAAAAACAAAGTTTATTTATATAGTGGTCTCATATCTTAGAAACTACACGTACCTATTCATATCTGTCTCCTAATAAAATGGCTGTGACATACAGACGGTCATGACGAAATTATAAGAGACGAAACCCTAAAAAGGACAGTAGGTACGAATGTTGATGTGTATATTAGCGATTCTATCCACGTTTCAGTACAATATTTTCATCACGCGTTCGTTTTCCCCCCTTTTACCATAAATAAGTCGTTTACTTCAAACGAGACACCGTTATTTCTCTTACACACGATACTCATAAGACATTTCTTTCATTTAGTCGTATATTAACTAGAAGAAAAAGTAAAAATAAATTGAATGCTGACAAACGTTTCCGTTTAGGTTAATGGGGTGACCAAACGATTTTGTTTTATAATGGCGTGTCATTGCCACTTCAAAAGGAACTTTGACAGAAAAAGACATCGCTATGTTATAACTTATAACTGTTATAACTGTGAAGTTTCGCATTCTAAAGCCAATTTACACTAGTTTTATAAATCTGTTTATTTAAAAAGAATAACCCCTGACTGACTGACTGACTGACTGACTGACTGACTGACTGACTGATCAACGCCCAGCCCAAACCACAGCCCAAACCAAAGTTGAAATTCGGCATAGAGGTTCCTTTTATAATGTACGCCCGGGATAAGGCGGGATTTTCCGACATTCCCACGGGATAGAGAGTTCTGCCACGGGAGCAAAGCCGCTGGCGAAAGCTAGTGATGGTATAATAAAGGGTGTCATTTGAGAGGGAGAGATTATCGCATTGACTAAAATTATCATGTTCTTTTCCGTAAGTAACACGATAAACAAACGAGCCTCATCTTCAAATTTTTGTTATTTTTTAACAATTTGAGCTTTATTGATTTTCGCAATTTTCGCACATTATTTTATTATTATAACGTGATTAACTCCCGCTTTTATCATAAAAAATTTGAGATTTTTTATTGAAGTGACGAGATGTCGTTCTACGCACTTAAAAACAACATTATTTTCAAATATTGCGTTGCTTGATTTACTGTACTAAAAAGGAAAACACAAACATGAAGTATTGCTTAACAAACCATAACCTATCACGTGACAGTGTTATTGGAAGATTTTGCAACTGAGGCGTCATTATATGTTGCAACTGATGCATTGTTCATTGTTGACCCTTACAGCGAAAAATGGTATTAGCACGGCAATTATTTGCACAATTATATGTCACGAGCGAACAGTTATTCTAAGACTGCGTCCTGACTTGACGGTGCGTTATCTGTACCCTCGGTAAGTTCAGTACAGATTCTTTACTGAACGCCAATATTACAATGAGCACTCCCTGACTTGCTCGGTATACGTGCAGTACTGTCCCGTTCCTGCGCATATCCCGTAATTCAGGAAGTGCTTATTGAAATACAGGCGTTCAGTAAAGAATCAGTACAGAACTTACCGAGCATATCGATTCCGCGCCTACCGCATCGACACGTCAGGAAGCGGTCTAAGCATTAGGTTTTCTCATCAGATGCAAAGACAAGGCTTATCCAAATCTGCTGCCGACTACCAGCGTGGTGATAGTGTTCCACAACGAGGCTTGGACCACGCTGATCAGGACTATTTGGAGCACAATCAACCGGTCCCCGCGGCCGCTGCTCAAGGAAATTATACTGGTCGACGACGCTAGTGAAAAAGGTATGGAATTCAACCGATGTTTTAACAAAGTAGGATAGGTGTGAATATAGGCTGCAGCAGGATATGTAGAATGAGGGTTTTCTGACAGATAAAATATCGCTGACCAAAGAGCTTGTCTTCATTTTCTTCTTGAATAGGACCAGAATAAGATTATACGGGAGAAGTAGTAGAGTGGGGTGCATAATAATGTATAATGGAGGTGTGAACATTGTCTGATGATGCAAATTATAAATTCGTTAGACAAGCTTTTGTATCCAGAGAGACACGGGCTCTAGGCGAAGGAGAGCTTGATAGACCTGAATCCGTGGTTTCCCGTGAGGCTGACATAATCACATCTGGTTTACTCAAGCCTCGTTACAATGTTTAAAAAAAATCGCCAGATGCCTTTTTTGTACCGAGATGTCCGTTTGACATTTCTGTCACGTCAGCTAATATTATGAGCCAATCACAAACTTGACAGAAATGTCAAACGGATCTCACGTTACTAAATGCCGTCTAGTGATACTCGTGTCTGTCAGAGAACCCTCATTGGGTTATACAACAATATTTTCTTTATTGACGCGATTTATACTTTCACTACTTTTTAAAAATAGGTAATGTTATTTTTTTAAGTTTAAGTTGTCTTTACAATTTGCATTTGGTTTAGTAGATTAGACACTATCTCCTGTATTTTTCGGGGCAATTACCACAACTTTTGTGCACTTTTTCTTATTTTTCTGTTGTGCAATTCTGTATTTCTTGCATGATTTCAACTGGTATCTAAATTTTTTCTAGGAAAATCTGGTAAGTTATCACCGTTAGCTCTGGTTAAGTACAGGGTGTTCCCGTTGGTGTTTTGTTTGTGTTTGATTTTGACTATTTAATGGACCGTATTTTTATTGTTAATCTATTTATTTATTACCTTTAAAGTGCTTTAAGCAGTACGTTTAACTTTTAGAAAACACCAACTTCACACTCCAACTATCGGCACCATCGCCTTGCTCGAGTGTCAAAATATCTCGTGTGGAGCTGGTGCTTTTCCTACCTCGCTGAGCGATCTTTTATTATGCTTATTATTTATTATTGATGGTTCTTTGGTGGGGTCGTAGTGTAACTAATCAGTAATCACAACCAAAAACTAGGGGTTTTTAAATATACTGTCGAGCTTCCAGGATTTATCAGCTACCGACGAGTGAATTAAGCTTCAAGCCGAGCTTAATGCATAATTGTGCTTAGAACTTTGCGTGCAATCATAGCCATTCGTACCTCAAAGTCAAAGTTGCTTTTCATAGTTCTGATTGTATTGTATTTCTGCCAACAAGGAAATAATTTCGAATTGACATAATGTCATATTCCAATTCATTCTTCATTGGCACAGTTTACAAACAGGGTCGCGGTTGTTTTATACGTAACTAACATCTTCAGTTAGTGCATTCAGCATACCTTATACTCCATTTCCTCCACAGAACACCTTGGCAAGAAGCTAGAAGACTACATTAAGACCCTACCAGTGCCGACGCATCTCTTCCGTACCGAGAACCGGTCGGGGCTCATCCGCGCGCGGCTCCTGGGCGCGAAACATGTCAAGGGTGACGTCATCACGTTCCTAGACGCTCACTGCGAATGCACTGGTATGTGGATTGTGGATGTCTGGTGTGTTAAGATCGGGTAGCGCGAAGACGAGTGTAGTGAGAATGGCCTTTTTTTTACATATTATAAGCTTGCGTGTGACCACAATCACGCCTGGGCCGTGTTTTATAAAGCTACAAGTTACAAGCGGAAGTATCGTTCTATCTCTTTTTGTTAGAAAGACTTCCGCTTGTAAATTGTAACTTGTAGCGTTGTAAAACACGACCCTGATGGTAAGCGACGTGGTCTAATAGAGCATGCTTGCATAGTACATGGCTGGTAAAAAAGCTAAACACTTAAAATATAATTCACAAATAGCAAGTTTCTTATTCGTCAGATGTTTCGGTAAATGCGTGTAATTAAAAGCAGGTTTTTATACTTAGTAAATTACTTTTGTAATCAATTCGTTGTATTAAATTACAAAGCTAACGGAACCGTTTGCTTAACATTATGAACTTAAACAAATGCTGGCAACCCAAGTAGGGGTTATTCTTAAATTTTATACGGTCGTCCTAAGCGGCTTAGCAGTCAGTTATAAAAGGACACTCCGAGCGACAAAACAGTCACGGTGACTTGCACTTGTAAGGTTGCCAGATCAAATGACCCTATTATCGGGAGAATTTTTTTTTTTTTTCGTTATGTTTGACGTTGGTCGGGAGAAACAAATATAAAATCAAACGAAAGTAGATGTATTAAAAACAAAAACATTTAACATTATTGTTACAGCGTCGGAGCGGGAACGTTTCTTTTAACGAAAATTCGGAACTTAAAATTATTGTTTTAAAATGAAGTCGTTTTTCGAGAGATTTTTTACTTTGCCGGGAGGACATTTAAAAATTCGAGATAATCCAGCCAAATTCCGACCATCTGGCAACCCTATGCACTAGCCATCTTGGTAATTGATTGTTGCCACACCGGGCAGTCTTACTACACCATAACAAACCTCTCACGGAAACAGGTCAACATTTGACCCAATTAGAGAAACAACCGCGGAAGGAATGCCTCTCGCTTCGTTTAATTTGGTCGCCCTACGGTTTGTTGCTGTGCTATTGACAGACAGAGATGTAGACTATTGCTTTTTACACTCTTTTACTTTCTTGTTAGTATCTTTGTCTTTTAGTTAGTGCAATCTTGCAAATTGATTTTCTCTTTCACCTACTTTCTAGATTCGATGGTCAACAGAAAAAAAATGGCATGCTTTCAATGTCTAATTTACATTGTCTTTAGTCTGATCTAGTACAATCGCCATTCGATATATTCGAGCGGCTTAGGCGTTTAAAAACATGTTGGCGTGTTAGGCTACTATCCACCAGACTGTGCGAAGTAGCAAATCGGTACTCAAGGAATAAATTCACCTATAGAATGACTAAATCTCCCATTTGCGGGTGGTAGGACCTTGGGCTAGGTCAGTCCAGATCGCTACCACCATCTTATTTGCTAATCCTGCCGCCAAGCAGCAGTGCTTGCGCTGTTGTGTTCCAATGTAGAGAGTAAGACAGCCGATGTAATTACGGGCACAAGAGGCATTTCATCTTAGCGCTAGAGCGCTACGCATTTGGTTGGCAACGCATTTGCAAACCCCTCGGGTTGCGGGTGTCTATAGGCAGTGGTGATTACTTACCATCAGGAGACCCACTTGCTCGTTTGCCTTCCTTGTCGTATATAAAAAAAAAGCCACACTCAGTGCAGCTATCCTATTGGTACATTTTGTCCTCGCGCAATGTTTAGCTACCTCGCTTAGTTGTTGTGGATATGTAGCCTTAGTGAATGTTCAGATACTCGTATTACTGATTACCTAGGCTGTTCTGGTAGGTGTATTTAAGGTGTCTCTACTAATGTTGCGTAATTTGGATAGACTGCTGACTCGCGTGCTTATTATGACAGGTGGTTAGGCTAAACTTTTGTAAACATAAACCGTAAACGTCACAGTGATATAACATCCTTCCCTAATGCAAACACTAGCGCGTCACTATTCGCTTGTTCAATGACATCTCATAGTAATTTGTTATCATAACTCTTAGGCTTCATTAAATAGCGGTAAGATTATGCATATCGCTGTAATGAGAGACGTCACTTAATATTTAATCATTCATTATTATGTGGCGATAATAATTGTGCATCCTGTACATTTTTTTTTATCTTTAAAAAAGACTTGTCACCCAGAGACCCCATCATCAGAATCAGATCTTTATGAAATTTAAATAGTACCACATCAAAATTGCTGTCTAATTTATAAATATTGAAGTCGATTTAAAAATACGAAACCCTTTTACACTATGTCATTGCTGAGTGAACGTCGAAAACACATACGAATCGATAACCTAGCTTTTGACTGTTTCTAAAAAAGCCATCGCGTCAGAAAATATTTGAAACCGCATACGTACGAAATTTCCTGGGGCCCGTTTCTCGAAGCTTCTTAGACTAATAATATACTCAAAGGCACAATTAATCGCCAACCCTGTTTTTTTACTATTTATTGTAAAAGTATTATTTATTTAAATAACAGTTTTTACATTAATCAAGGAAAAAATGGTGGGCGATTAATTTTGCCTCTGAGTATATTTGTGTTTTGTCTCGTAAATGACACCAAAAAATTAAATAAAACACAATTATTATTTGGTCCAAACGTACAAACGTATGCATGCAGTAGGTTTCAAATATTACCTGACGGGACAACTTTTGGGAAACAGTCTTTTAACAACCACATACAGTTGTGATTTAATTTCATAAAACATTAAACTCAGTTTGTCATCTTTATAGAGGGCTGGCTGGAGCCCCTGCTGGCCCGCATCGTGGAGGACAGGAGCACGGTGGTCTGCCCCATCATTGACGTGATCTCTGACACGACCTTCGAGTACATCCAAGCCTCGGACATGACGTGGGGCGGCTTTAATTGGAAGCTCAATTTTAGATGGTAAGTGAACTTGAAGTTAAACATCTAAATAACCGGGGTCCAAAGCTCCGCTAGTTTAGTCAGTAAAGGAAAACACTGAGCAGCAAAAAAAGATAAGTTGCATGAATTTTAATGTGTATACTCAGTTTCAGTTTATTTTAAGATTTTAATTACTTAACGGTCAAACTATCACACACTTTTTTCGGCAATTCTGTTTGCGATATTTATGTTTTCATAGTAGAAGTTAATACAAGTTTAAATAAATGTATTATAGGTAGGCACTTTACGTTATCGTAAGTGACACGTCGTGCAGGCGGCACACTCTTAACACTGACAAATTGACCATTCAAGAAACTTATTACAAAATGACGTAAAGAGCACGAATGGTCATTTAAGTTATGATTGTTGGCGACAATGTATGGGTCCTGAGTCCTGACACCTACAGATGAAAAAGAACAAATGCACTGGACTACTTTTTCCTTCAATGTTCAAGCATAATGCTCATGCAGCATTGAATCATGATTCGGGCGAAACGCTTTCCCACTCTTTTGCACGTAATTCTAAGATTTAGTTCTCGACTAGCAGTTTGATTGCTTGGTCTTCGTCTTGATTAGGGTGTTGGTAGGAGTGTGAGAAAGTGATGGATGCTCTGCGTCCGTGATAAAATACAGCGTGCTCTGGTTATTGGCCTAAAAACCTCGCGACGGTTTAGTCAAGTCTTTTATTAAAATCAGTTATGCAAATGAGGAAAAATTCGAAGTCGCTCCAGTCAATCACTAACCAGATTAGCATTTAAATGGCATTTGTTACGAAGTTTTCTGTTTCTCGAGATGAATGAAAATGATTGGGTTGAAACGGATTTTTAGCGTGGGCGCGCGCTCTATTAAACTTGTGAAGATTTTAGCATTTGCTCCATCAATTTATTTATTTATGTTGGCGTAGCTCATAAATATGAAGATCAGAGCACAATATGGCATTTATGATTAGGTGGGTAGGGGGGAAATGACGTCGGACGAAACCACGTGATTTTGGGTTGACGAACCTAAAAATGTTAGAACATTAGTGGTGAAATTTTTTCTTTGCTTTTATTATTTAATTGTTCACAATTACGAAGGTGTACTATTTGCTTAAAATATTGTTAGACATCCATAATATATTAATCTTCAACTGCAATAAAATCATGATGGGGTCCAACATCAATTTGTCTAAATTATTTTAGTACAAACAAACGCAAACATACATCGTATTGTATCAATAATGACTACTTAAGGTAACTAAGTAGTTTGTTTATGTTTAGTCTGAATGAATCAACACAGCCAGCTTAAAGCAACAATGCCCTGTTACGATAATGAACACGTCTGCTAAGGACCTGACAGCTTTATGAACTGATTACCATAAATACTAAATGGTCTAAGGAGCTGGTCATCGAGACGGCCTGCTATTGTTTTGATGGCTTCGCGCCGGTCTATTGTTCGCCTTTGAATTCTACCAACGCAACCAGCGTAGCGTATGAATATAACGAATCTGATTGCTTGTTAAAAATAGGATTATTGCACACACTAATTATTTCCAAAAAACGTGCAAATATTTTTGAACTTGGAAGTTTTATGTAAAGAAGTCCATTTATTGTTATTAGGGTTCTGCACCTCAAAAGGAAAAACTGAACCCTTTTAGGATCACTTTATTGTCTGTCTGTCAAAGCTCTTTTTCTCTGGAACACGTTGAGGGAGCATCTAATGTCATTAGGAACAACGCTTAGCCTACCTTGAGCAGCGTAATTTCTGCACGTTTTATTGCATGTTATTTATTTGTTAGCGATATTCATCTTCCTCGTATTCGAATCCGGATTTAATATAAACAATCCTCAGTTCCTCCGTTTATAGTTGAACTACAAGTTAAAGTAACTCAACCGCAAAACACGGCAACTGCACCAATTAGCACACGTGCTGCCGATAACATTTGCCAAAACAATACGTTGCATAATTACCTCGCCTTCCTCGTATGTTTTGCGTCCTTTTCTACCAAGTCCAGTGGGACAGAGAAGTACTATTCGACATAGGAGAGATAAAATGCCATATTGAAAACAGTCATCGACTCGCAAGATGGTAAGCGATGTGAATCATTATTTGTTGGCTGGTTAAAGCAGCTCTGATGTGTTCCGTTTCAAATTGAGAGTAAGAAATCGTAATTATGATTGTCACAGACTAATAAAAACCTAAATAATCAGATGGTGCGATTAAATGTCATTCTAGCAAACCCAGCACCACGAAAAAACTACAACACAGCATGCATCAATGAGATATTTATCTGTACATTTTTCGCGTGTCGCTAGATTTGCTAGAATGGTCAAAGCTAGTGACGCTTCTATTGATAATAACATAATTATGTAATATGTATAAAAGACATTAATACAATTTACATCGATGTAAGCAGTACCTATGTGATCTGATCATAAAACTAGCGCGCTGAATTTACTCTCGCAGAATCGTGTGCGCTTTTGTTTTATTTGGATTGAGTACGGTTGCGTACCTCAAAAGGAAAAACGGAACCCTTATAGGATCACTTTGTTGTCCGTCTGTCTGTCTGTCTGTCAAGACCCTTTTTCTCTGGAACGCGTTTAGATAGCACGCTGAAATTAATATCGATTACACAAGCCTGCAGTCCTTTGAAGCTGTGAAAAAATCAATCTTCTAAGTCAACGCAATCAAAAGATACACTCATTAAAAAGGTTGTTTCCATACAAATTTCCGTACCGTGAAAACCTAAAGTGTACTTCCAGTTGTCCTAGAAACTTGAAATTTGGTATGAAGGCAGCTTCTATAGCACAACCACTCAGAAAATTCTCAAAATCTTGTTTTTTTTTTGTCTGTCTGTTGTTGTGTTTTGTGTCTGTCAGAGACCAATATAAGATGACCCCGCACTGCGTACATTTTGCTCACGAGCAAGGCTCGGCTGACACTGGACGACTTAAAATACTGGGGAAAAGCGGGGAACAAATTGTATGGAACCCTCGGTGCCCGAATTCGACTTACACTTGTCTGGTTTTTTCTATAGAACTTAGAAACTGTGTAAAAATAGAGGTAAAAATTGAATTTATCAGTTTTATGAAACAAATGGGACATACATACTCTTTAATTCAAACCAAAACTCATTACATCTTATATCAAAATTATTTTTAATAGCATCATTCAGATGCATTGTTTACAAATTAGGACATAACTAGGTTTCTATTGAAATGGAAGCCTCTTATGGCCCGGCTATTTATGCGCGGCCGGCAACAGCGCGGTTTGTGTCCCTACAATGTACGCCCCCGCCGCGTTTGTCTGTCGGTCTGTCGGAACGCGATAAGCTCAAACACTGCCAAATGCATTTTGTGCGGTTTTCACCACCGTACAGATAATCTATTCCGGGAGGTTTATATGTGTAATACATTCTTATTAAATTTATAAGTAGTGAAGTGGAATCGCAGGATATTAAGTCTTACCGTAACAGCTAATAATAGTCGATTCATAGTTCAGTTCTGTTCTTCTGTGGATCTCCGTATAGTAAATAAACAACAACAGTTCATCTTAGTGAAATAAAACTTATCACTCACGATTAAAAGTCGAGTGTAGCCCGACTTGTTTCGGACTAATTCGTAGTCCTTTCTCTGGGAGCGCACGGCCCAATTAGTCCGTAGTCCGGCCGTAGTCTTATGTGCTTATGTCCGAAATATGTCGGGCTAAACTCGACTTAGAACGTGAATGATCCGTTTTGTTTCACTATGATTGAGTCTCGCGTTAGTTTCATGTTGACAGTAAATGTTTTGTTTTTCAAGGTACCGCGTCCCCGAGCGCGAGATGCAGCGGCGCGGGGGCGACCGCACGGCGCCGCTGCGCACGCCCACCATGGCGGGCGGGCTGTTCGCTATCGACCGCGACTACTTCTACAAGATCGGCTCCTACGACCAGGGCATGGACATATGGGGCGGCGAGAACCTCGAGATGAGCTTCCGGGTATCGTGTGCTCTTCATTTTTACGCCCTTTTCATACAGTGTTTTTTATACGCACAGACGACGCGTGTATTACAAACGAGCATAACATGGACCCGCCGTGAAGAAAAAAAACCTAGTGGTTTGACCTATGGCCTCTCAAGCAGAGGGTTGTGGGTTCAAACCCCGGCTCGCACATCGTGAGTTTTTCGGAATTGATTTGCTGAATTAAATTTGTAATTTATCGTGAGCTTTTTGGTGAAGGAAAACATTGTGAGGAAACCTGCACACTCCTGCGAAGCAATTCAATGTGTCCCAATCAACACTGGGCCCGCGTGGGAACTATGGGCCAAGCCCTGTCTTTCTGAGAGGAGGCCTGTGCCCAGCAGTGGGACGTAAAAAAAGGCTGGTGATGATGATAACATGGACCCGCAGCTTAGGAGAAAGAGACGGAGATACGAGGGTCGTCTCGTAAACGCGCGTCATCTGCGCGTCAGCTCGTTTAAAAAGCGCCGTGTGCTTAGGCTCTTACGAGTTCTGCAAACTAAGTAGTCTGCGGTGTTTTGTGAATGGTCGTTGAAGCTATTTCGTTGAATGAGATAGCTTTAGTTAGCAGTGGCGCAGTGTATGGGTGGGCTAGGGGGGCGCACCGCCCCGGGCGCATTGCAAGACAGACGACGAGGGAATACGAAAGCGAGTCAGTCAATTGCAGTTTTCTTTAATTTTATTTAGGTGAATTTTATCTTTGTGTAGTAGTAGTTTGTTGTACATATGTAGGGTACGCCGTAGACGTGGACCCTTGTTTTAGTACAACTAACTTAATCAAAAATATGGCTCTTTTATTGAAAATATTAAATTACACTTCAATCAAGCAAATCGATTTGCGCCTTTACAAAACATCGACGGCAAAAGTACCTACTCTTTAAGTTTTTACTTTTGTTCTGACCTCAATAAAGCCAGCAATGAATATAATTTGTAAAACACGACTTTATTGATAAAGAACAAATTAAAAATACTTTATTGATTTCCAAGTTATTCGACAACCGTAGTACATTAAGTAGCGAATAAAATAAAGCTATAAATCATACGCTTGTGCGCATACGCTTGTCGAATGATCGTTATCGAACCTCGTAGATTACAGCCATGCGTTTATGTGGAACAATTGGTGAGCAACCAACAAGATATTAAAAAGACCTTGAGGTAGTAAATTGATACTTTGGCGATATTATAGACATATTATTAAGGGGATATTGACCGCGATTACCTTACTAGGTTCGGAAGAGCTCCCGAAAACATGTCTAGTGTAATTAACCGCGAAGCATTTAAAACTGTTACTTTGGCTATAGGCGGACACACTAATGAAACATGACTTATTTTGTTATAAGAGTTAAATAGAGGTTAATATTATTGAAAATTAAGCTTTTGCTCTTAATAACAATTGGCCGGATCGAAATGTCTTGCCACGTCTCTAATTGACTTGCATTTCGACGGTCTAGAGTGGTTATCCCAATTCCGTCAAAGTTTATATACGAGGTTGAGTCAGAGTACCGTCGATACCTTATCTACAAAATTGAGGGTATTTTATGCTGCACGTGTCTGATGCCGCGCGCCTTTGATGATTATTTTCTATTACACTTATTGCTGAATTATTTACCGTAATTGAAAGGATATATTTTCTATTAAATTTTGCCCAACCCGAAAGGTCCCTTTAAAGGTCTCTGTAGCCAAAATATTGCCAGCAACACAAACAATTTGCCCACCAATTGCGCCACAAACGTACCACTAGAAGTACCCCCAATGTGAAGGTATGGCAATGCGGCGGTCGCTTGGAGATCGAGCCGTGCTCGCACGTGGGCCACGTGTTCCGGGACAAGAGCCCCTACTCGTTCCCCGGCGGCGTGCAAAACGTGGTGCTCCGCAACGCGGCGCGCGTCGCCGAAGTCTGGATGGACGAATGGGGAGAGTTCTATTACGCCATGAACCCAGGTTCGGAGCTGACGCTGCTGCCATGACGCTGGGGGACTATTTGTGTGAAGCTGCAAACGCGTGTCGCAGCGAGGCGGCGCGGAAGCGGTATCTTGTAATGTTCGTACTTGTATGAAAGAGGTCGCGGGGGTTTCCCGCCGGTGCTGTATGTGGCCTCTTTCATTCGATTTTGAATATTAGAACCGATACCGCCTCTGCGCCGCTCCGCTACCGCACTACGTGCGTTTGCGGCTTAAATGAATGTGATGGTGGCATGTTGAAAAATTTGCCGTGGTCTTGCAGTTAGTCGTGGCTTGATTGGCTTCG
This sequence comes from Clepsis dumicolana, assembly GCA_963691665.1. Taxonomy (NCBI): domain Eukaryota; kingdom Metazoa; phylum Arthropoda; class Insecta; order Lepidoptera; family Tortricidae; genus Clepsis; species Clepsis dumicolana. Next base: position 5,949,439 of record OY829519.1, on the reverse strand, counting down.
GGAAGGCGCTGTTAGAAATGTCATATCTTAAGTTAGTGTTACAGACGGAACTAAAATAATTGGTTTACTGTTAAAATTTTAACAAGTTTTTGCTTAAACAACAAATATAGGACACCAGAAAACCTTGACATTCTGTATCATGTGCATATTATATCTATACTCTTACACCAAAGCCGGTTGTGTTGACACACAACAAATGAAATTAAATGGTTTACTGTCGAAAGATACATTTATGCCGATTTAATGGTGCATGGAGAGAATCTACAATAGAGAAATCTCTCGTCAGGCAGATGTTATGTCATGTTGTCATTTCCATACAAATAGCTAGGCATAGAAAATGTGGCTTTGATTGTAACTTCCTACATGGCCATTTTAAGCTACGAATAGTTCTGCAAGAAACTGCGATTTTTTTCAATGTGTTGCATTGTATTCATGTTTTTAACTAACTACACATGCGTTCAATTATTAGAAATTTTTGAGCTGGTCACTAACTTTTTGATTTACCCGACGAGTTCAGATATTTGTTTGACAGTTAACTTATTTCTTAGTAACGCATTTCGGTGAGTAATTCTCAAGTCAATTAAATGTAGCTTAATTGCATCTGATCACGACGGTAAACGATTAACAATTGCTTATACAGTCAAAGTATAATTCCTAACAAATCGATTTTATTGTCAACATTTAATTTAACTTGTAATTAACTTTAATTAAACCCCCCAGCAAATTGATAGTAGTCGTCACTACAAAGTTTTGTTGTGGCTTGGGGATACTAACCGCCAAGTGTTTAACATCTAACGTTGATAAAATAAAAATGGCTTCATAATAACGTTCATAGCCATTGCAGCTGCATTCCTCATCCATAGCATGTTCATTTACGCTTCATTTGTTTATTCTTACCCCGAATTTACAAAACTTACAGCCGTTGCCAATATCTAATCTTTCTTTTATTTGAAGTACTGACCAATGCCCACCTTCCTCCCTTTGACAGATAGCAAGCAGATATTGGATTACCTACCGACAGTAAGACGACAAAATTGAAGATAGGCAGATCATTTTATCGTCAGTAGATCAAAACAAGAGATAGATTGAATATTGGGAACGGCTGTAAGAAAAGTTGTGTAAATTGCTTTACATTGCGGCGCCCGATCGCCTACTTGGTAACTCGTTCGCTCACGGCCCAACCGTGTAATGCAACTTACACATTTTTTCTTACTTGCAAAAATTCTGGGTTAATCATGCCCGGTTCGTTTGTTTCGTATTTCTGTGTTCCTTCTTTAGTACTGCTACTGTCTTGTACTTTTTATGTAGCCTATAATAGTTTCTACTTATCTGTTTTGCTGTTTTTAATTTGTTTGTTCTTTTTGTTGTGCTTCTTCTTAATGCAGAAGCAATGAGTACGTCTATGGGGATGTGAAAGAACCGTGGAATCTGTGTCAGTTGTAACCACACCAATCCTTTATGACTAAGAGCTTTACTACTTCTATTACTAATTTATTTTATAACGATACATATTTCTTGGGTTAAAAATGTTTATGTAATTTTAAATTAATGTTTGCAAACGTGGATTTTAATATAGTACTACGGTTCTTGGTCTAAATAATCATGGCTTAATAGGAAAACATTATTATTATTATGTGTATTATCTTAACGCAATTATGTCATAACACCGCAATATCCGTCCGAAAAGAATAGTTCGAATTATTATTATCTAACTTATTAATAATTATTATTATTAAGCAACTAATATTTTTTTTCTCTGATTTGTAGCATACAGGGGTATTACATTATAAATATTTATGACAAAGCTTCTTGCAATCTTGTATTTCGATTTTTTAAATATTTATTTTAATAATATGGGATTGTAATTAATTATTAATTTCATTATTAATACGTGAACACAACTGTATGAATATTGACGCTTACTTATAATAGGCATATTATATTACACTAGTTACACTCATTAGAATAAAAGGTTTACACAATTTACGTATTAAAAGGATAAATACGTAGTCGTATAGATGCTTGTTTGTTCAAGTGTTGCCATTTTGTAAGTACGTCAACATCGTGCCGTTGTGTTTGTGCCTTTACTCACATTATTATAGAATAACATACCTTTTGGGTTAACAATGTTTAACGGAGTACGCGTCGGTGGTCTATTGATTCAAACATCGTTTCGTTTTAGTCAATCTTAATGATCCAAATCAGTTCAAAAACAGTTGATTATTTTTATGAGTTTGTAGGTTTAGGGTAATCGTAAAATAAGTCCTATACTCTTTATGCTACTAAAAGCAGTCTTATGGAATAGAAGGCAAGGTACATAGAACAGGTGAATAAGAAGTTTTTTCGATTTAATGGTAATAAATAAATAACTTCTTCAATACAAATACTACGTTTAGCATTATAGCCTTTTTTTTACCGCGCGAAATCCTTATGCCAGAAAAATATCATAGTTTGAAACAAACAATGATTGCGTCCGCCAAATAAAGTGGTGTCCAACTCTGCATGTGCTTCAATTATATCAAATAGAATAATTTTCCAATCTACACGTTATAAGATGGCATTACTGCTAAACTCGTGTACCTACCAAGGTTCCTGCTGCGTATAGTCCCTTCAAAGTGTCGAGCGCTGGCTGTCCCGTTGTGTACCGTGGTTTACAAAGATGGTAACAGGCAATTTTGGTACAAATATCAAAATGTATAATGTAAATGTCTTCACCAAAATAAATAGGCGACAACGGTCTTAAAGTAGGTGTAGTAGGTGAACCTTTTCCATTCAAAATTAACACATGAACTGTTACCACCAAGATTTGTTAAGTCTAGCGTAGGTACTCTTAGACCGTGGTCCGTTGAACATTGTCAGTAACAGCCTTATCACACTAGTGATTTGCGAGCGAGTGCTTCATACTAATATCGCTCGCGGCGAACACTATGCGTGATCGCCTCAATACAAAACTCGCTAGCAAATCGCCAGTGTGATAAGGCTGTAACGCGGCTAGGTGTGGATGTGCGGGGGCACGCTGGAGATCGCGCCGTGCTCGCACGTGGGCCACGTGTTCCGCAAAACCACGCCCTACTCGTTCCCCGGCGGCACGGGCCGCGTCGTCAACCACAACAACGCGAGGCTCGCCGAAGTGTGGCTGGACGACTGGAAGCATTTCTACTACAACATCAACCCAGGTTCGCTCCGAGCCGGCGCCGGCCGGGGTAGAGCGAGGAGGCAAGGGGCGCCGAAACAGCGCCTCTGTAAGACCCCGTTCACATGACTGGCGTTGAACGCACGTAGAGCGCGTGTTAGGTTGTTGTGCAGAGTTCGTAATCGCGAGCATAAAGCCTTCTTCGTTCGTACAGCGCGCTTTGGCGCAGTTTAGTTTCGAGTTCTGAGCGTCCAGTGTACTTAAGCGATGATCAAAAATACGAGACGTGTTGAGAGTGTAATTATCGACACAGGAAAAAGTCTCGACGGCGTTCGCTTTGATATCTCATTAAATACTGTGGACAAACTTTTCTCATGGTATTTCTCAACTTTAACGCAAACACGTTCGAGACGTTTTTTTTTGTCGTCGATTACACTGGACCAAAAATTCAAATTACGTTCTAACGCCTCGAAAGCCGCAGTTAGTGAACGCTGGTACGGAATACCTATAATCTCAAAGTCCTCGTCAACACCTCGTCTCGTCAAAATCCGTGTAAAGTACTTGTAAACGTGCGTTAGCAATACTCGCGTTCAAATACCGTCATGTGAACGAGGTCTAAAGCGTAAAGGCAATCTCGCTCTACTCTAGTTTAGGGCTAGGGCCGGCGCTGTGCCTCGCTATTGGCGTAACTATGTATGCCTGGTTGTCCAACACAGCCCTTCAGGCTTAAAAACCGTGCTGTTTTCTTGTCGCTCTGACGCGGTAGATAAAGATGGTATTGCTGCACAACTCGAGCAAATTCAAAGAAAATCTTGTGGAAGTAGCATTCTGTGTTTAATTTTCTGCATGATTGTTGTGTTTCCTTCGATGCAAGTAGTTAGCTGTGGTAGAATACTCGTGCGTACGTTTTTTTATTCAAGGCCGCATCCTGTTTAAAAATACTTTGTTTATTGTTTTGCTTGTGCAGATAAAGTTAGATAAGCAGTACTAACGGTTTCGCTTCTTTTGACCTAATTTTCTTACATATTTTTTTCTAAAGTTAGTGAAGCATCGAAAAATAAAGCACCTGATTAAAAAATCTAAACATTCTTGTTTTTTTGCGCCATAAGAGGGTCAAAAGAACGAAAGTTTTTTTTTAATGTTGCTTATTATTATTATTATTTTACAAGAATATATGGAAACAACTAACAGCAATTATTAACATGATTAATCCATTATATCATATTGGTTGCATTTTCATTCATTTTAGCTTGTGTGTCAGTCATTAGATAGAAATGAACGCGCTTAATAAATGCTTTATACCAATACGCAACAAAGACGGGAAAATACTAATAGCTAAAAAAAATCTTTAAAAAAGACTTTATTTTTGTTTTTAAGGGCTTGACACCGTGAGGATGATTGATCGAGATTTTTTGAGATTCGTATTGTAAACTCTGACCAGATGTATACATAGAAATCATAACCCATCCCACCCTTTGCCGTAGTCGGGTAAAAAAAAGAGAAAATAATCTCGTCCCTAAAATACAGTGAGTGTGACTTCATACTTCGACTACCTAATTCTGAATTTCTATTTACCATCCTCATCACAAATATTGGCACATTATTTTATGTCTTGTCAAAATTTCATGCAAATGAAAACGACCAACACCTTGACACTAGAAATTTTACTTCAAAAACTTGTTACTGCATTACTATACTATAAATTGTCTTCATAACTACATTTGTATACTTTGTGTAGGTACTGGGAATTACATATACATTACTGTACTATAAATTGTCTTCATAACTGCATGTATACTTTGTGTAGGTACCCCGTAATTACAGACACTTGTCCTCTCTTATAACTGTTAACAAACTTTTACTCATTCCCGTTGGTCAAAGCCGCTACACACATGCCTATCCAATAACGGTCATCATATTCAACTACCAACATAAATGGGTGTGTACAATTACAAAATAGTCACCGTAAGAGATCAAAAAGTCGTTTTCATTTGTAAGGAAAGATACAGGCTTTGTATTAGAGTCTTTAGGTGCTGTGCTAAAAAAATGTGGTCGGTCCAGGCGCACTCAACGTGCCAGTTGGCGACGTGAGCGAGCGCCGCGCCTTGCGCGAGAAACTCAAGTGCAAGAGCTTCCGGTGGTACCTCGAGAACATATACCCTGAGAGTCAGATGCCGCTGGACTATTATTATCTCGGAGAGGTGAGTTTAGCTGAAGAGAACAGGTTTAGGGTGAATGGGCATTTACTAGGCAAGCGTGCTCCATCATAGATCACATCTTCGCTTACCATCAGGCCTGTTTGTGGTTAAACGCAAGCCAATAGCGTATAAAAAAGATTTTTATGTAAATTTGTGTCATGACGATGTTCATGTTAAAAATAAAGGTTATCCATTTCTAAGATCGATTTTAGAACGGTGCCGACTCAATAATGTCTTCTTTCTGAATTTTTGTTTGAAATACCTACTAAACAGGAATCGAAAATCCGCTAGGATCGCTAGTGTCGACTGAAGTATATCTGTCATTCTCCACCAATAAGAGACAGGCTGCTGACCTATAATTGGTGAAAATTGAACCAGTGGATTTTTGACTCGCGATAGCTTTCATTAAATCGGTGTCATTCTAAAGATTTGTGTGTCTATAGTTTTATGTCTTTTAAATTGGTTAAAAAATTTGACACGAAATATTAGAGTTTGCATAAAATGTCGCCCTAAAGATGCAGATACTGCGGTCTCATTTCGACTTCGAGGAAAGAAACGGCTGTATGTTTGAAACGGCCATCCATGCTGACCGTTTGACTTGGCAAACTGTAATAACATTATTACTGTTCAAAGTTAGTTAAACGCATGTTATAATTGGTTTTAAATGTTTTTTTTTTTTCAGATACGTAACGCGGAGACGTCCAATTGTTTGGACACGCTCGGCGGCAAGGCGGGCCAGCCGCTTGGCATGGGATATTGCCACGGAATGGGTGGCAACCAGGTACTTTATTTCGATAAAAGTTGACAATAAAGTATATTCATTATGAAGTAATCTATAATGATGGGTGCTGAGAAAGGGGCGGCTGGTACAACTTACTACATGGCCTGGGCAAATCCGCCGATGGATACAGCCACATGTAAAATGCTCTTAGCTGCATGGAAGCTCACGTGCCACGCATTCTTTTGTGCTAGCTATAAAGAAGGGTTGGCTTCGGCTAACTCTGAACATATTTTTGATCACCCACGCCGTGTCGACGTATCTGGGGCCTGTTTTATAACGTCCTGTAACTTGTAATACAAGCGGCTGGCCGCTACGTGTGTCCGTCTGTGGCACCGTAGCTCTTAAACGGGTGAATCGACTTGGATGCGGTTTTTTTTTTTTTATTTGACAGCCGGTTTTCTAGCGGTAGTTTTTATGAATACAAAGAGCTGACAAGAGGCTTCCGCTTGCCCCATTGAATCGTGATTATACGCTGTTCGTCAGGTATTCGCATACACGAAGCGCAAGCAAGTGATGTCGGACGACAACTGCCTGGACGCGGCGCACCCGCGCGGGCCCATCAAGCTCATCCGCTGTCACGGCATGCGCGGCAACCAAGAGTGGACCTACGACTCCAAGGTAAAGGGCTGGCCCTCGAGGACTCTGCCAGCCAGTCGGGACTCTTTAACCCCCGACGAAAAAGAGGAGTGTTACAAGTTTGACCTGTGTATCTGTGTATCTGGTATCATGGCTCCCACACGGATGGACCGATTTCGATGCGGTTTTTTTTGATCGAAAGCTAGTTTAATCGAGATGGTTCTTAGCTAAGTTTCATTAAAATCGGTTCACCCGTTATTGAAATATTGAACTTTGAAATGACAATGTCGGGAGTTTTTCAACTTTTCTAAGTTGGTTAGGTTATACCCGACTGCAAAACGCAAAGGAGTGTAATGTGTTTAACAGCCTATGTATGTATGTATGTTTGTTCCTTTGTGGCACTCTAGCTAGAGATCGACCGCGTGGGCCGATTTAATGATTCTTACGTCAATCGATTCGTGTTAGTCTTGACAGTAATTTAAATCCAAAATGGTTACTACCAGACGCCATATTGTGAAAAAAAAAGTCGACAAACTGTAACAAGGTATCAATGCATATGTATTTGAAAATCAACTTTAGATTTCTTTAATATTTTTTTATTTTGAGTAACCTTTTAGGATCTATAACTGTATAAAGTTGGTTCGCAAATATTTTCAGTTTAAATGACTAAAAAGCTTGAAATAAAACATAAATTATTTAAAATGGAAAAACCCGCCTGCAAAAACAATTAACTAAAAAGAGAAAAACTAGCTCATTATAAGTAATTTATACATAAGTAGCTTGAACATTATAAGGAGTGCAGGCGGGCAAACAAAAATGACGAAACAGCAGCTGTAACATCCTTATAATATTCGAGCTACCTATGTATAAACTACTTATAATGAGATAGTTTTTTTTCGTTTTAGTTAATTGTTTTTGCAGTCGGGTTTTTACATATAGATATAAATTGATTTGTTGATCGACAGACACGCACGATAAAGCACACCAACACGGGCATGTGTCTCGACAAGCCGGAACCCAGCGACGTGTGGAAGCCGGTGCTGCGGGCGTGCGACCGCTCGCGCGGTCAGCAGTGGCTCATGCAGGTGGACTTCAAGTGGCAGGCGCGCCGCAACGCGCGCGAGCGGGACAGCTAGTCCCGCCCCACACGCAGGTGAGGAGGGGACCCTGTGTTGAGTCATCCTCATCATCAACATCACCAGCCTAGCCTAGCCGCAGGGCGTCCTACACTACATTTGCCGAGTCGCGGTCTATACTCAAGTACACGTTTACCCCAACGGTTGTCGGTTCTTCGTGAGATATGACCGGCCCACTGCCACTTAAGCTTGCTAATTCTTTGAGCTATGTCGATAACTTTGGTTCTCTGTCGGATGTATTCGTTACGAATCTTATCCTTCAGAGAAACTCCGAGCATAGCTCTTTTCATAGCTCGCTGCGCAACTTTGGTCTATGTTGAGTACTTGGCGTAAAAATTTGCGATTTAATGTTTTTAGGTATTTTCTTGGGATGGTTAAATGAAAGCTCAGATACGTGTGTAAGCTCCAGTAATTATTAGAGAACAGTAAAGTGTACAGAAGTCAAGGAAAGGGGTAGTGGGTACAACATTTGTGACGTATTTTCGGTGACGTAGTGGTATCACCACCTAAAGCGGCGTTTCTATTGGCCACACACTGTGCGACCCATATGTAGTTCCGTAGATCCTCGCTAGATGGCGCTGTAGGTCTGAACATACTATATTATAGATGCATAAGGCAGCAAAGCTTTAGCATATTTAGGCCGGCATTATGCGTGTGTAACGGATAATCGCATTATGTCAACGTTACAGATACGATTAAAACTACGGTGTAAGTATAGATATTGCCTTTTAAATAGATCAGGTACCAATTAATTCTCGTTTTAATTTAATGGAATGTTTTTTTGTTTGTTTCAGAATCAACAACGATAGACCATAACAGTCTTCCCCTCTCGTTAGATATCAGATTTTATTCCTTATTCCTATATCTGAAATTTTATATCTATTAGATGTATCGACATTTGTGAAGTCCTGTGAATCGTTGACAATACATAAAGTATGCTGTAATAAGTTGTATTCCCTATAAATATTGCTCAAACCTATGTATTCGTTCGGTGTCTTGTAGAGTGAGTTATTTTTGTATTATTTGGAATTTTATATAACTTTTGCGAGTCGCTAACAACATGTTTAGCGGAACTACCGTTCTCAGGTGGGAGTTCGTTTTTTTATAAGTAGGTGTTGTTTTTATTAAGAATGAAATTATCTTTGTATTTGAACGATACTCTCTTCCATGACCAATTTATTATTGCGAGCTAATGTCCTAATTTTTACTCAACTTTTAAAGTTATATTATAAATTTAATTTTATCAATGACTCATGGTATTTAGTCGGCAGTACTCCATTAATGAAGATTGTTATCATTTTGGCATTCAAGTTGTGTTCTGAATATTATCATACTGCCCTCTCAAGCAGGGGTTGATCTGTATAAGGGTTTTTTGCTGCAGCTCATAGACCCGTAGACATTGAAATCGATTTACAACATTGAATTAAATTAAATAAAAAAGCATTTATCAAAATGGCAATTTGTCTATTAATCAGGTAGCCGCCCCAGGGCCTCAAAAATTCACGGTCAGCCCCTGCTCTTAAGGCAATAAGCGTTATATCGCTTTTAGACATTTCGAGTAATTTGAGAATACTTGAAAGAAGGATTCATTCCAACTAGGGGTTTAGTTCATCTGATGCAGAATGTTGTAAGCTACCAGATGGTTATAAATAACTCATAACTTATAAGTGTTTTTTTGCCTATTGCCGTAAGAGGGCAGCATACATGACCTGGGATAAATTATTGGGAATGCATCCCATGTATATCGACGATGTAGCATGATATAGAATATTATAAAAAGTGATTAGGTCATTCTGCCTTGTCCGATTCGAGCTGTCCAACTTTAATCGGACAGACGTATAATATCCGAAAGATTTAGTTTTAGACTTTGTTGACCATTATTTTTCATAGCGGTGCTAACGACTTTGCCACTAAGTAACTTGTCTGTAATGTCTCGTTTTATGTATCGGTAGAACGGCTAGTGGCACATTGTGCCATATCGATTGCCAGACAGCCTCAAGTTTGCCACAAATATTGTATTCCTTTAGTGAAAATTTAACTTTAGAAAATTATTAGTGAAGTTGTTTTATTTCAATTTCCGATAGAACTTTTTTCGGCTAACTTTGAAACTAAGCAAAAATCTAACAGTGATCTAAAGTGTTGTTCAGAAGCTAGCTATACAAAAGGTGTTCATTTTTTATTAATGTACAATCTGTTACTACATGTTTCTGAATTTTCACCTTAGATCTTGGTTTTTATAACCTTTTTTAAGCTTCCACTTGGTACATTTGTGAATGTGAACTTTAAAATACGAATACTTGTTTTGAGGTCATCTTCTACAAACAACAGTTGGATTGCTGTTAGGGCGGCTCTTTGATTCGGCGTATTCGGTTAATATTCGTGTTGCATCATTGTAAAAGTAAACGATAGAGATGCAATAACGAACATTGGCGAATAGGTACGTGAACTCAAAAGCTACTTTCAAAGTATTGCTACTCATTATGCCCCTTTGACGCCTAGTTTACATCTGCTAAGATAGTCAGAGATGCGCTCTTTTTCACATAATTTTGGGCAGGTGTAAACTTCGCAGAAGTGTGGAAGGGTTGAATTTTAAGGTTATTGTAATGTGTACACGGTCACCTATACTCGAGTTTGTTGTGATATCACGTCTCACGAAGTGTTAGTGTTTTCAATCATATATTTGTAGGTTTTTCAAGTGTGAGATTGTTATAGGTAAGGACATTATTAATGAACTATAATAACGTTCGTTGTACAGGTATGCAATGGTTTCTGGACGCTATTTACATTTTAATTCTTATGACTTTGTTATAAGAATCAAAATTGTAGGTTTCTCACGGATACCCGATATGTACAGAAATCTTACATGTGGAGAGATTATGTTCGTAAATATAATAAAAACTGTTGCCTTGTTTTTATTAAGTCTCAAATAAATTCACGATATTTAATATGGAACTTTGTATAAATATGTTAGTGCATATCGCATTTAGAGTGAAAGGGTTTGTTGGAATTGCCTTCGTTATATTATTCGTAACTAAAGTAGACGTTCTGTTGTAGCGTAGTGTAACCGTAGACTCGAATTCCCCATTCCCCTATCTAATGCTAATATTTTATCAAGATCGGGCCCCTAACAACGAAATTAAATTAACTTTTCTATTGACTGTATTATACTAGGGATATTATTACGTCTGTTTATTCAATTTCGCTTTTAAAATAAGCTAAGTAAGTGACGGCCAATCGAGGGTCATTTTTGTCCTCTCTTTGCCGAATTATAAGTAACGTTTTGCATTTTATTCATGTCCATATAAATACTTATTTTAGTATATTGCATCACAAAGTATAGATGAGGACTTGTTCGGCTACAGTGCTAACCTTTACAATGTGCTGTTAATACTGAATTTAATTTTAATTTAACACTGTAATTTAGCAAGCCTCAAATATGAATCATAAATCAGATTTTATTTTGCACGTTGACATTTATTGACGCAGCATACAGAGATTAAGTTTTATGTAAATTGAAATTATTGTTGTAATTTTCTTATGAAACAGGATAAGTATGAGTTTTATTATAATAATTATTAGTGCTTTAGAGAAGGATGTATTTTTTTGTAAATAAGTTGTTGTACGGGAATTCGTCTAATTGAACATTAGTAAAACATGCAATGGGAGAGCATTTATACATAATTATTATAACCATAATGTAGGTGAAACGACCACAATCGACTAGTACTAAAAACAAATGCATTTATAAACAAGAAATGTTTTTGTGATATCAACGGTCGATGATCGTAACTTTGTAATTCCTTTTTATCACATAAGAAAATAAAACCGTTTAAAAGTAGAATCGGGGTAGTGTCGTTCCACCTTTATAACAGAATCTCACTGCATTGTTCAGATGAAATAATATTTAAGTGCCAAATTCGCCGTTTATTTAAAAAATGTGAACACCATTCCACTGATGTTTACTTATCTTGTATTGTGACTATTGAAATTAAATATTTGGACTGAATTTTATGTTTTGTTTAATTTGTAGTTTGTTAGTTCGATTAGTGTTTAATGAAAATCTCTTTTTTTTGCACTTACAAACTGGGCTTTACTGTAGCTCTGGCTAGCACATAAGGAATTCAAGTCTCTTGCGGATATGTAAGTATGTTGCGGATACCACTTTATAATATATTAATTGTTTTAGCTATTATTGTCATGGATCCTATTCTATTTCAATAAGTACTAATTTCGGAGATAAAAAAAAAATACCGCATAACTTGCCGATCTGATATTGCGACGTGGGCATCCATGCATGAATGACGGAAAAAAATGTTTTACTGGTATTTAGTGAGTATTTAACGGCATTACGGTAAAGTACCTACTCATTCATCGACTTTATATAAATGACGCATCTGTCAACAAAATAATCGATTGTGGGTATAAAAGAAAATCAAGTATAATCAATAATCATTTATTTACAAAACATTATTTTATACTTAATACTGCTAATCTTCTATCTTACATTTATACAATCAGAACAAATCCAAACACACGGAATACAATGACTAAATATAATAAAACTTGTGTTGATGTTGTAACCTACCTGGTAAAAAGTGCTTTATAAATTTAGTCACCTACCTTGTGGACATTTTTTTTATAGCACTTGCGTATTGCACTATACAGCACTAAAACGTGCTCCAAAATATTACACAAGTAACATACAATGAATATACAAAAAAAAACAGTTACTTAAATGAAGTTTCGAAAAACTACAATGACATTAGTGTGGTGTGGAACCGCTCAATTATTCAAGGGATGCTTATTTTTTCGGTGGCAAGATCCTTTTAAAGAGGTTTAAAGAATACGAAAATAAAGAAAACCCGTAACTTGACCGGCTTTACACTTGCAGCAAAATTAAATAACACATATTTTGTTAGGTAAAAACATCGAAGTAATTTAAACAATAGACAACAAATACGGTCAAACAGACTACGTGAATTGTTTCGTTGGGCACGGTGCGTGCTGAAGGGAAGACATATCGAAGGCTCGTTGAGATCAATGATGCAAGAATGCGTATTCTACGGATGCCTCCTAGTAAGTGTCTGCACTCTGCGCTAGGGATGCCCGATTCAAATCGATTTTATGGAATACGATCTTCTATATTTTTAATAGACTCACGCGAATGAATTCTAAACTCCAATCGGTTAGCTTACTCAGAAGATCGCATTATAATCGAATATGTAGTTGTTATTGTAATGTAACGTCCTCTCACTAAGAATACACTTCTCAGCTGTTAGTGTCTGTGTTATATGCCTCAGGAATATTAATAATAATCATTTACATGTATGTGGGTGTTCCTTTGTTTAGTTTATCTATCTACATTAGGTACAAAGTATGGAGTGGAGTGAGACGTGTAATATAATAATAATAAGGCCTCGCCAGTTACATCCGTTGTGCCATTTAACCTGTATACCGTTTGTTTTAAAACACGTTGCGATCTTTAAGCAATCAATTGAAACCCATACCAATCGATTCAATGAGTTACGATCCAGAAAATTGATTTAAAGCAATAGATCGGGCATCCGTTCCCTAGCGAGTGGCTTGACTGGTCCCTGGAGGTGTCGCGGCGGCGCGTCACTCGTGCGGCGTGTCCTCGGGTAGCAGCCAGCTGTCGGCCTCCGCTCGCGCCAGCTGCTTCTTCAGACTGCAGTACAGCTTGATCAATGAGTCCTGGAATACAAACAAGAGAGTTAAAAAACCGGCCAAGTGCGAATCGGATCCGCGCACGAAGGGTTCCGTACCATTATCCATAAAAACGGCAAAAAAATCATGCCTGTTGTATGGGAGCCCCACTTAAATATTTATTTTATTCTGTATTTACGAGGGCTGTTTGATAAGTACCCGTGTTTTGAAAAAAAAAACATGTATTTTTTGGACACGTATATTTATTTTTCTACGTAGTCACCTTTTAGCTCTATAAACTCGTTCCAGCGGTATTCTAGCTTTAATAAGCCACCCAAAAAATAAGATTTCGGAAAGTCGTCGAAATAGGCCTCTGTGGCGGCAATAACCTCTTCATTTGACGCAAATCTTTTTCCGCTGAGCCATTTTTTTAGGTTTGGGAATTTAAAAAAGCCGTATGGGGCTAAGTCTGGAGAATAGAGTGAATAAGGTAGCAATTCATAGCGTAATTTTTCTAATTTTGCCCCTGCGATTGTGGACGAGTGAGCTGGTGAGTTGTCGTGGTGGAAAATAACTTTTTTCTTTGTTAATTGGGGTCGTTCATTCCTTTAAACAGAATAAAATTCGCTCAAGAAATTTTCGTAGTAATGCCCTGTTATCGTTTTTCTTTTTGTAAGTAATCATTATGTATGATTCCTTGTGAGTCCCAAAAAACGGTCGCCATGACCTTTCCGGCCGATAGGACGGTCTTTGCTTTCTTTGGAGCCGATTCGTATTTTAAGATCCTCTGCTCTGACTGTTTATTATTTTCTGGGGTATGGTTATGAATCAACGTTTCATCCACAGTCACAAAACGAAGCAGAAACTCATCAGAATTGCTTCCATACTTTGCTAAACGTTGCTTCGAAGTGGTCACTCGGATAAGCTTTTGTTCCTCTGTGAGCAAACGCAGCACCCATCCCGCAGACACCATTTTCATCCCTAATTTGTTTTCTAAAATATATTGTACCCACTCGATTGAAACATTAATAGTGTCAACAATTTCTCTAAGCTTTATTCGGCGCTCGGTTAATACGATATTTTAAATTTTCTTGACCATCTGTTCCGTAGTCACCTCAATAGGGCGGCCTGAACGGTTTTCGTTAAAGACGGATGTTCTGCCCCGTTTGAATTCGTTATACCAATATCTGATAGTCGTCATAGAAGGTGTATTATCCTTGTAAACACCTTGTATCTATACTTTTATCTCTTCACGTGGTTTTCTTTCCAAAAACAGAAAAGGAATTACAAACGAAACTGTTCTCTCTCCATATTTGCAAATTTAAATCGAATTCTGACCTTCAACAGCCGTTAAACGAACAAAAACCAAAGAATGCTGTGATATATTTTTACCTTTTCTGACCCATAAAGGATGCATTAAAACCTTCGTATACATATTTTCAGCCAGTGATAAGAATAACATTTGAAAACGGGTACTTATCAAACAGCCCTCGTAGCATTTGTTGTTATAGCGGCAACAGAAATACATCATCTGTGAAAAATTCAACTGTCTAACTATCACGGTTCATGAGATACAGCCTGGTGACAGACGGACGGACAGCGGAGCCTTAATAATAGGGTTTTACCATTTGGGTACGGAACCCTAAAAAGATTGTGATCGAGGGCGATCTTTAACGGCGCGGCGAACTCATAAAACCGCTGTAGAGCTAAATCAATCGTTCCCTTTAGGGAAAAAATATTGAGCGAATTTGAGCCGCAAGCGGTATATGCAAAAATAATCCTGTAAACTACAAAACGAAGAGCAGGAAATTCTTCAGTTTCCGTGTTTATCACAGGCAAAAGATCGGTGTTTTCTTTTTCAAGAAATTGTTATATTTATTTATTCTTATATGTAGGTATTTATTCCCGTGCTTGTTTCAAAGAGATGATTATATTGTGAAGGCTTTACCGTGTATAAAATCAAAGCACATTTGGCACTATTAACATTCGCTTACCCTGTTATTCATAAACCAATATTAACTAAAATGCCGTTAAAGTTCGTTGGTCCTTTTTTGACACATTGACATTTCCGCTAGAAAGAAGAAGACAAAACCTATTTTAGCTAATAGAGGCTTGAGTGACGTTTATGAATAAGGGCATTAGTCTCTAGTGAAAAAGCCTTTTAGAGCAACACCTTGTAAACACTGAAATTAAGAGTATATTGGGAGCAAACAAAATTAGCCTACCTTCTCGTTTTCTAACTGTATGACTTCTCTCTTCTGCCGGAGTTCCGGATCATCCATCTGTTCCTCTAACTCCGATTTATGTTTGCTGAGGTACGCTAGTTCTGTTTGAATCTGCAAAATAAACGAAATTATAATTTTTCTGGTTACAAATACTAAGGTATACGACTTTTCAGGTTGAATTATTAGCGGCAATTTTTTTTTTTCTATGATCGTTTAGCATCGTGTGATACCAAATCTAAGTCTGCGGCCTGGAAAGTGGGGGGCTAATGGTGGTCGAAAAACCTCGAAATTTTCGGACTTTATCCAGTTATAGGTGTCGTGTGCTGCCGTGCCTACCACGCCGTCACATAGCTTGCGCAAGTGCTCTTTGAATTTCTGACTTCGGAGTAAGTACTCCGAAGTCAGAAATTCAAAGTTTGTGTCTGACCTCTCTTCCTCTCGTTTTCGTGTTAACTTATGTTGGCATAAGCGGGACTTTCGGATACGAATTTCAGACTTGCGAACTGCGAAACTCAATAGCGACTTACTTGCAAGTGCATAAAGTTTAGGCAAGTTTAGCATTTGACATTATGATGCAAGTTGGCGTGTGGGTGACGTTTGTATACTTCAATGGCCTTCAAAGGGTTAATGGCTTCTCTCATCATCTGATGTATAATATTTGACTATTTACCTTAAGATACTCCTGTGCCAGCTGCTTGTGTTCGTCGAAGATGCGCTTGGACTCGTCGTTGTTGAGGTCCGGCGAGATGGGCCGCAGGTGCGGGTCCAGCATCATGTGCATGGAGTCCAGCGCGGGGTCGGGCTCCGGCGGCGCGCCGCCCGACGGAGAGCTACTGTTGCCTGCGGGGAAACAACATAGTTCAGTTTGGCACAAGACGCAAAGCTATTCAAGGCAGCTGCCTAAAAATTAAAACAGTAGGTAACAAAGGTAACGCTGCGGTCTGCGTTAGCGAAATTTTCAAACATTTTATGTATACAGTTCGCAACGCCAGTGGGCTAAAAGCGAAAGGTTCTGATGGCTGTCAATGGCCGCGGCCAAGCGGGCAGCCCGTTTTCCTAATACCAGTGACGAATGAGAGCAAATAACCATCTTCCCTCGTTAACAGATTTCTACCAGTGGTAGAAAAAGGCATGCTAAGAAACTGCGATAAAACGATGGCGTACAAAAGGGCCTTATGACGCATCTAACTCAGTAAACGTTGAAGATTTTATTCCATTCAAAAAACTTAATGGTGATACATACAAGGCAACTTTGGGTATTTCCTCTACTTCTTTAATCTGACACTGGAGGCGCTAGTTGTAGACTAGTTTCTCCAAGAATCCGATGCGAAAAGATTTCTATGTTGTTGTTTATACCTACAGAGGCTTAATACAAAGATAAGGTAAACTTAACAACCCTACAACGTTTATGGTGGCCTAAGAACAGACTGCTTGCCCGTGGAAGTGTGCTAAATGCATCTTGCTCTGCAAGCGAAACCAGCACTTATTCAGAAAGAAAACAGTAGTTACTTTCGTTCAGTTGCCTTTCTGCGCCCCGCGCTCGCGAGTATAATTATGTAATATAATAATGGAAGCTAAACACTAACGAATGGAGTTTTGTAATAAGAATTGGAATGCAATTGTATAGTGCAATAATATTGCCAGTTTCGCTACTTCTAATTACGACGCAACTATTGCGTTTCGTCTTAATTTGCTGAATCTAGAAGATAATGAAAAATCGACGATTTTTTATGGTGATTGCTCTTTTTAACCGACTTCATTTGATGTACGTATAGTGATGATTTCTCTGCTAATTCGTAAACGGATTATTACAAAGCGCTGTCTGTTGTATTGCATAGAACCTTGGCTATTTTCAAGAGTAGAGATGTGGCTTTATGATAATTATGTATCATTCTAAAAACAAAAACGACGAAACTTACCTAACACAAATATCCCTTACATAAGCTGAAAAACGGTATGATTTAGGATGCTAAAGTCACATTTACATGATTTATTTGATGAAATAAATCATGTAAATGTGACTTTACAACTTCGTATCCATGATGTTGAACCTTCCGGATACCTACGTCTTAAAAAGTATCACATACTAACACAACAGTTTGCGGTGGTTATGGTGGGCTTACATATGAGTATAAACAGAGCGCAAAATGTATTAATATTCGTGCTGTTAGGCACCTCACGTGCTGGCGTGAATCAGAGACGCAATTATAACAATTGGCGACTATAAGCAGGCAATACGAGAACAATCCGTGTGTTTAGAGGAATCAGTCGCACTTCCACGGCAGGGTTAATACGTCAAGAGTTAAATTTACTTCGAGTTGCTGATGTCAGACGCTTCACCTAGATTTCTGCTTTCGGCATGTGATTCTTTCCCCCGCAAATAGATGGCAGCAGCGAACTAAACAAGGCGACAGCCGTTTTACTATTAATTTTGATAGTTTTCAGATTGTTTAGAAATTAATTACCTATAAGAAATAACACAATTGCAACGCAAGTGATTGATAAACAACAAGATACATAATCGTAATTTGTTTTCGATAAACTTTTAACAGCAATGAGATAGAAAAGTCCTTTAGTGTTCACTGTGAAATATTCCGCGACGAACGGTTTCAAAGTTGAAATATAAAAGGCACGCAAATTGAAACAAACAACGGAGTAGCATGGCGTCGCGTCAGGAAGAGCGGCTGAGGCGAGTTTTCCGCGTAACGCAGCCTCATATAGGCGGAGGCGAGGCGGGGGCGTCGGGTCGGGGCGACACTCACTGTAAAATATCCAACTACAGCTGACTGTGTCGGTGATGGTGGTGACGATGCCGCCGGAGGCGTCACACGCGTCGAGGCGCTCGAGGCGCTCGAGGCGGCGCAGGCGCGCGGGCGCGGGCAAAGGGGTCATGGCACGTCCTCTCGCGGAGACAGTGCGCCGAGCACTGCACGTCTCCGCCCGCTCGAAATATTCGGCGGGAGAGCCGGGAGCGGGCGGTGCAACAAACCACCGCTATTCGCGGGGCGGTGAGTCAGCGACGTCAGCCGGAGCTAAATGCGGACACCGTGTGCTGCCCGCCCTTCGTGAGGTTTTCTGCCGTTTTCGCTGGCAGGGCGCTCGCGCAGCGCTCTCTGCAGCCGGTCGACGACCCGCGCCCACGCGCCTCTTGCACCCGGCACCGGCACCATGCCCCATGCTCCTGTGCGGCGTAGCTGCGGTACTACCGGGTGGGGACAAACCCGTTACCATAACACGAAAGTTAAATACAAACACCCGAAGAATTTAGAACGTCTGTTTCGAATGTTTTGTAATTTCCTTGCCTGCAAATCGCAGACGCTTTGTAACACCGACATGTTTCAGGCAGTTGGTAGGGACGATATCAAACGCGTCAAACAATAGTAAACTAAGCCAAAATTCCACATGTTGACATAATTGATTACAGAGTTATGACGCAAATATAGTAGTCCATCTCGGAGTGAACAACGTAAGTAGTGCATCAATGTAGCGTCAACATGTTTACAGCGGGTAGCTGTGACGGGCGGCGCGTGAGCAGATCAAGGGCTCGGACGGACGGGCGATTGCGCATCGCCGGCCCTTATTCATAGAACGATTGCACGACCATTGTATAAAAGGTGCAGTGCGCAAAAGTTTTGTAAGTACGAAGAAATTGCGATCAATTGGAAAAGCAGAAATTTCTTTCTCAAACATTGACGGAAGTTAACATCATTATCAATGTCTCAATGGAGTTATCAAAAAGATAATAGGCTTTTTCAATTAAAAATGGCGGCAACACGTAAATGCCTCGATATAGGTTGCATTAGAGTCCGCCAGAATTAAAATAAAATTTGGTACTGTTTAATTTTTTTTTTTATACGAGGAACTATTATAAAATAGAGGAAATAAAGTTTATGAATTTAGGTTTCAATTGAGTATTTAATTAAACAATAAATATGAATAATGACCCGAATATTGAAAAATTAAACAATAAATAATAAGTAAATAATTTGGCCGCAATTGAAGCACCAGAAGAATGGCAGATTTGGCTCGCCGTATAATGTATAAGAGTTGCCTAAATAATTAAACTAAGTTACTCGATCCAGCAATTGCTTACCTCCTATGACTGGACCTTAATCTACTATAAGGAGGAGATAATTATTCACCTTTTAGGTACGTAAAAAGGAGAGTCCAGAGTAAGAGGCTTCCCTCTTTCCCTTATATTGCATGAAAACGGTATTTCTATCAGTTTCGGAGATGTTATAAAAACAATTCAACACCACCAGTTGCAGTCGAGACGTCAGGTTCGACCACTTTCTATCGATAGGTTAGCCGCGCGTTAATCACAATCGCATATGACATGATAAAATTGGTATATCGACAAGTTGGCCTAAGCAAATGCTAATTCAATGTATATATTTTTTATAAACTCACTGAAACATGATTACACAGAAAAAAACCAGAAAAATGCCAACCCCGGGAATCGAACCCGGATCCTCGACACTCCGGGTCGTGTGCTTTTCCCCTACACCACGATTGACATGACGATTAATTCAATGTAGCCAACTGAATGTCAGAATGAAAGCCAACGGAAACAGGCGGGCAGAAAAAGGAGTTCTACTTCTTTGCCACTACGGTCTGTGTTAATATTTATAAATGAGTTATGGCCAAAATACGTTTGCGCGTGTGAAATACGAGTACGTCACTAGGTAATAAAATAATAATATTAATTAAGACGAGTCCAGGAATTGAGATCCAGAGCGGAAACTAGAGGGCGCGGCTGACCACCGCAGCGCTGGATGGACGATGTTCGACGGCACGGAGGTCGAGGTTGGATGAGACGGGCACAAGATCGCCAAGAGTGGAAGAAGAGGGAAGAGGCCTATATCTGGGAGTGGATCAACAAAAGGCCACCAATGATATGATGATGATTAATAAACTATGATGTCACTTTGCACGTAACATCCACTTACGGCTAATACACTTTAGAATGCCCTAATGTTGCCTAGAAAGTCCGACAATTTATCACAGCTGTCATAACTCGAAACAAAAATGATATTGCCTAACGCCCGCAATCGCATTCACCACATCTTTCTTCCATCATCTTGTAATGTTTAACAGAGATGTGAAATGTGAAATAATGTGAAGAGGGGTTCCAAATCAGTTAACTGGTTTTTTATTTCCCTTAATCGTCGTTTAAATGGAAATTTCACGCTTACATCATCGATCAGTTGGTTTTGGTCCGTAAAAACGGGACTGAGGAAAATTACAATTTTGGAATATCTATTCATTTTTATAGGTGACTCATGGAAATTATAGCTTTACTACGGTGTCATCAAACGTCTAGCACGTGCACTTAGAAAATAATGCACGACAGCTCCGTGTGCCAACTCCGCGCTTTAATAGCTCATTACACCCGTATAACTAACGCGGCTTAAACACTGCTCTAAATAATCCAACGCATAAATCTTAATGAACAGCGGAAGTGGAAGACGAATTATTTGTTTTAAATTTCCGCAACAAGACCACATTGTTAACATCTCGACGCGTTATGACGGCAAGATTCTCGAAGAGTCGTTTATAATGTTCAGTCGCTTTAAAAGTTTAGCGTGGTCAGGTGATAGGTACATGTATTAATTAGGGACTGTGAGCTGTAGACCTCGCGAGCTCATATTTTAAACATATTTTTTTTAATTTCCAAATTTGCAAAAAACAAATCGACAAAAAATCTAGGTATATAAAATTATCGAACCTGATGACAAAATTTCTCGAAAATTGGTTGAGAAATGCGACCTGTAGAGGTGAACAGCTGGACAGATGGTGGACGGACGGCGGACAGATGCCGGACATACGAAAGCATTTTTGTCCAAGCTGAAACGGAGACGCTTCGCTCGCTCGGTCAATAATGAGCAATTAGCGCAAATGCGGCGTCAGAGGAGCGATAATTAACGAGTCGGAGGCGAAGACAGGGCGCGGCGCACGCGCAGGGGTGTTGACGGACGGCTCGCGGCCCCCACCGTCTGAATATGACTAATACACGCTAAATTTTACGACTTCTAACTTCGATGAACCATAAAATTTAAACCGGGAACAGGAAATTTCACGCGTATTTTATTCTGGCACGGCCCAAACTTGCGACGAGAAAGCAATGAGATACGTGATTAAGAAACAAATAGATATAGCTAAATTTAGTATCAGATGTGTCATTTGATAGACGGTAACTAATGTTAGTGACATAATTGAATTATAACGAGCGTCAGCATGCGCGTCAGATTTGACGAATCAGCTCAGGTGTCAGTTCCTCAGCCGTTTAGGAATCACGAGCTGAAACATGACAATGGATGGGAATCTGTGTGGGCAATCGAGGCGCGCTTATCGCCGCGATCTCCCGCACCACGGTATAAGTGGATGCAAATACTTCGCGACGGACATTAATGGACTCGGATGATATGCTACGGCTGTTGTTGCAGATAGGGCCAAACAAAACACACTAGTAACCAAGTCTTAGAAATGTTGCTGCTATCTTTCACCAGGCAGGATTGCGTAAAGTAAAGGTGACTTTATGAGTTTATAGGGACGACTTGATTTAGTGACGTGTCGAAAAAGCCCACAGGTCTGTCTTTCAGAGTGGCGTGTTCTGCGTATCTGTTCGTTCGGTAATCCAATAAATCTGGGTGTGAAGGAAACTTCTCTTTGATCGGTGGCGTTAATATGTTTTCAATTTGGCGTCGGGACGGGCCGCAGACCGCCCCGGTTGCGTCAGTCCCGCTGACATCTTGCGGAAACTGTCCACGGCACGACTAAATATTCTATAAGCGACCTGATTTATAGTTACAGCCGACCATCGGGGTAATGTCTGCAGAGTCGGTTAACGCGCCTCGACTTTGACGAGCTACATGAGAGCTGGAGCGAGCAGAATCTCACGCAATTTATTTCTACATTTAGTTGGAACACATTATGCGGCTTTCTCTTATTTTTATTTCAAGACAACCCATATCATGCCACGGGAATAAAGACTAAATGTGACGAAAATAACAAAGCTAGGTTTTATTTTTGCTTCAGAGGGTTGGCACGTTTGATCGATGTTTTGTTTGAAGGAGCGCTTATCTAAATATACCGAGATCTATACTTGTCTACCACTGCTAATAGGTATACATACATAACTTTCGTCTTCTTCATAATCTTGCACAAAAACAACGGTCCAAGATAGTCGGGTAAAATAATAAATTGCCCAAATTAAAATGCCTGCATTAACTACAGCGTAGATTGCCAAAACATGTCCAAACTTTTAATGTTGGGATCACGCTAGGCGGGTGACAGCGTGTTACGTCGCATCCAGCGTTTGAAAAAACTCTGATTCACCGGAGACACTTTTATTCGTTACGGAAATATCTCCAACGCGAAATTAGGCGTCCTTGCGTACATTTTTAAAAGCGAACAAGGACAATAAATACATGAGTAAATAAAGTAATTTATAAAGCAGCCAGCTTGAATGACTCGTGCGAAAATCACGTAATACGCTCCATTCCCGTCTAGGGTTTGTTAGTATCTATATTAAGAGGGGCATTATTTGGGTATGTGCTAGGAAAGAGGGCAGTTTACAATATCGTGCCAAATTCACGGCGAAACTAGAACTGGGCCAGTCACCATTAATGTGCTATTTAACGTGATTGTTACCAGATCACATCAAAGAATTGTTTGGATGCGGATACAAAGCAGAAGCACTGGCACCGCCGCCGACGACGGCTGAAGACTGGAAGATTAAGACCATCCGAATTAGCTTTTATTACGGTTCTTCGCTACAAAACCCAATATGTGCGATAGAGACTTGGCGTTTGCGTAACAGATTTCTTTTAAACAAACCGAAGATCTTTGTTTAGCTTCGTATACTACAGCGAGTGGGCGAGGGGCCGAGTCGGAAGTGGATTAAAAGGCGAATTATAGCCGGTGGCGTCGTTAGTAGGGCATTTTATTACTGATGGTGACATAATCCTACGGCTATTCTTCAGCGATAATACATCATTGAATACTTGGACTTTTGGCTCGTCGTTTATCTTCGGGGCTGTTCGTTTACCTTCAGTCTGACGACTAGCCCCGCCCAGTGGCGTTACTTATAAATATAAATACTACTATCTAATTGGATAGCCAAAAAATCGAGCATCGAAAATCAAAATAAACTTGTCAAAAAAAAGTTGTTTTTTTTTTTTTATTTCAACTCTCCATATTATTTATAAATCGATACGAAGGG
The DNA here is from genome assembly GCA_963691665.1 of Clepsis dumicolana. Classification (NCBI taxonomy): domain Eukaryota; kingdom Metazoa; phylum Arthropoda; class Insecta; order Lepidoptera; family Tortricidae; genus Clepsis; species Clepsis dumicolana. The sequence continues at coordinate 5,925,502 of OY829519.1, read as the reverse complement.
CAAGTGCAGTAACAGATGTCTGCTAAGATAGGTCTCTCAGCAATAGGAAGTAATACAAAAGCTATTGGCAAAGGTAGCGTTGTGAAATAGCGCGGCTGACTCATGCGGGTATTTGAGGCGCGCGGGCGACCACCGACCAGCCCCTTCGGACGCTCGCTCGGTTAGATGCTAATAAATATTCAATTAAATAAATGAAAAAATACTGTTTTTGACAGAACATTATCAGCATCTAGTCTGTCTTTTATCCTTCGTTAGAGATTGAAGGTTCTTTGCACACTTAGAGTTTCCATTTAGAGTGATATTATCTAAGATGACAGCAGCTCATGGTTGTTTTAGCGTCGAAGTGTGTTTCGATACTATATGACAGCTAATTTGACTCACCGACACTGAAAGAGCAGTAAGTAACCTTCGAGAATAACTCCCCTGTGTAGGGTTTTCTGGATTACAGTATGAGTAAGCCGATGACCTAAATTAACATTATTGCTTTGTTCGTTAAATCTTGAACTCGCATTCAAGGGCCTATGTTCTATATTCCATTAACAATTTATAATTAACAGTTTTAACAGTTTTAAATGATTCGCGGTTAATTGCATTAGACATACCTAACCTATAAGGTAATCGCGGTCAATATCCCGTTTTCATTATGTCTAATGTTTTATAATTGTTTGATAAAGAGGGATCCGCTACAATAAAAACTATAGCAGCTCTGAATAGTCTGTGCTAGACAGCTCTATAGCAGTAAAATCAATGCCACTTTATCAGCTCTAGGAATGTGCAAGCTAGATGGCAAAACACGCGAGTATAACCTGGCACATGCCACTGCGTACTTGTGTAAAGTATTTGTTTGAGTGACAAGGACCAGTGTGAGGCGATTACGTGCGAGGAGGTAATAGAGAACCGACATAACACGGGTTAGCGTAAACGTAAGACCGCGGTGAGCGCCGCGGCCAGCAGTGACGCAGGCGCGAGCCCCGACCTACTTATGTCGTCGAAAAAATCAGCAGATGTTCAACTTTGAGGCGGGATATATCGAGCGGGGCAGAATGTGTTGTTCCGAATAGAAATAAACTTGTCACATATTTTGATTGTATCTAGAGCGGGCGGTTAGTCATGGCGCGGAGCCGATGCCAACGGCCCGGCCGTGCCTGTGACGCGAACCACAGCAGCTATAAAGGCAAGGCAACGGTTCCAGACCGGGCTGCTGAATCATGCCCCTCCGCACGGCAGCGGCACCGGCCAGGCGCCGTCTGCAAAACGTCTCTACAATAATCCTTTACGACTCCCCATCTAATGTTTATTGTGACAACAAAAGAATGTACTTATCAACAAATCCCACTTGATTCCGTGTTAGAGCGGGATTTGACGCAATAAAATTGTAGAGTCGCTGTCGCTCTACCGCTCTGGAAAGCAGAAGAGAATAAAAGCTGCGGTAATTTGCTTTAATTGTTTAACAGAAATACGCCACATGATCATTGCGGCCTACGCTCACTACGAATAAACTCGCGCGCACGTGCTCGAGCGCTGTTACATTTCAACAAACAGTTCTTTAAGGGTTCCCTTGAAATAGAAGTGCGCCAGCTCGGTACTCTGAGCATGATAACCGTTACGTAAACAGAATTATTTTTGTATCTTCAAAGAGGGTGGTTTTATTAGCGTCGCTTTGAGATGTCGCTACAATAAAGAGTTAACAATGGGAATAAATTTAGAGCGGTCGTAATGTTGGACAGCGGCCGAGCGCGGAGCGGGAGGTGTCGGCTGCTATTGCTACAGGCAGTGGTGGCCGGGATTAATCTAGCTCGTATATTTAATTGTTTACATCTGCGGTGCACGCGAGCCCTACCGCGCATCGTAAAATAATTAGCGGTGATTCATCGGCGCGCCGAAAGCCGCTCGCGCTCGATCGAGGCGCGGGTCTTGGCATGGCCTTATGACAGCCAATTATTCCGCTGTCGGCGATCGTTAGTGCCGATTACTTTACGGCAGTGCGTTGGATGGATGTCAATATTCTTATTTGCCTCTCGTAGTATCTTTGCTTAAAAAAAAACAGCAAAAATGTTAACGTATGAAGCGATGTCACAAGTCAACAAGACCGTGGAGGCTTTCAAGTTCAGGGTAGGTAGGTCACGTTTGTAAAAATACCAGCGAAAACTCGCGTTGTTCATCAATTTGAGAAAGGACAAAATATCTTTGGCATGTCCGACTTAATATTACTCTGTTCTTTCTTTTTTGAAATAAAGTGAATGATCCAATGTAACCGATAGAAATGTTGCCTATGATCTTGGAACCAAAGAGCATAAATTGCAAATCATTACTTTCAACCACTCATTAACTACTAGTCAGGGGTTTAAAATACCGTCGTTGACTAAAAACACACATGTTATTTTTCCTACGCAACAATATACCTGCAGGAAGGCCTAACAGAAAATTCTGTACTACTAACAAGTTATAATATCACTACCAATATTGATACCGCCAGACATGCTCTGAAGTAGCAAGTAGCCAATTGCGATTTAATATTATATCATAAATCATAATCAATGCCTACTTTGTACAAAAGGGGAGATCATCCCAAAACACATTAAGCCATGACTAACAAAAACGAAAGGATTTTTATCTACACACATATCATAAGTCCTCTATAATGCGTTCAGAAACCGTAGAAAATTACCAGCATTGCAGTACATCGTCGCCTCACCACGACCAGCAGGTCCAGCAGTAAAGTAATAGTCATTACGACATCGAATTCGATGTCGTAATGACTTTTCGATATCGAATTAGATTTTTCGAATTTGACAACCAACGTAATTTACAATCATAGTGAAATAAAACGGATCACTCACGTATATAAGTCGAGTTCAGTCCGACATGTATAATTAATTATGTGATTTTTACGTTTACGAAACGTCAACTCGGTATGTTTGTCTATGATTAAAAAAAAAACAATCAAATTCGTGACAGGTATGGGTATGATACATGCCTTCGGCTTCTGAACCCATCTTAGAGTACTTATAATATGTGTGTAGATAAAGTAATGTATGCAACTCCACATAGATAGGCCTTAAAACACTCGTGTTGTCCTATTATGAAACTCAGCTTCGCCTCGTTTCATAAAAACACACTCGTGTTTTAAGGACCCATTATGTAGCAGTTGCATAAACTACTATAGAAAGACGGGAAATACAAATCAATAAAAAATTTCAGAGGCCTTTGTGTCTAACGCGTTCGGCTTCGCTTTGGCATTCGCCATCTTTTTCTGTCAAACGATACAAGATCATGTGAGAAAGAGATGCCGAATGCTGAGCAAAGCCGAGCGCGTTAGAGAATAAGGCCTAAATTCAAGATATTGGTTTGGTATTGTTTAACCACAAGTATCATACACAAGGTACATAACTAGACCGTAGAATCTCATTCTTTCGCTTATCATTTGACATTTTGACATGGCTACCTACTGACCTTATTTATTGCCACTGCGAGACTCCCTTTACCAGTATTTAATCCTGAGGAAAGTATTATATACGTAGAAATTATAAAAGAACCAAAAAAATATCGACAATTTAATAATAAAAGTTCGCAAAATCTGGAAATTATTGTGTGATATGTAGTAGAGCATTGCTCTTGGCGAGAAAGAATTCCTCACCTAACTGAGCAGTTAAGCGACCTTGAGAAGTAGAAGTCAAACCAACTTACTCAAAAAAGTTTAACTTAGTTTTTGCTAACATTATGACTAACCCTGGTCAAACCACGTGTGACGGAATGAAATCGAATATGGTCACAGTAATAACCTATGAGAATTTATGACCAACTGAAAAAACGACTTTTTTGTGTTTTTGTGTTGGGTGGGTTGGGCCTATTTTACCTTGCGAAGCTAAGGTCAAATTTCGATTGTATGAATTTGAAACTTGATGTCGTTAGTTATTCAATTCAATTTTGGGATAATAATGGCCTCATCGATCGATGCGATGATTCCGGACAAAAAAATTGAAAATCATTTTGACTTTTGAGCTAAATTTTGAACATTAGATCTCACAACGTTATACCAATTAAGATAAGAAAATGATAACGGCTTAGAACTTAGAACCATGCATATAAAAAGAGCAAAATTAAGCTACTGATCTGAAATCTTTGAAATACTTGTGACAAAATTGTACGAAAGATAAATTAGGTAGGTACTTCCTCTTTTGATCACATTCTACACATGGCGGGGGACTTGCATTTATTTGATTAAAAAGAATGCAATTTTATAACTTTTTATGTCCATGTCATTATCTCATTATGTTTCAGGCGATTAGCAACACAAATTTATGCACTAGGAATGTAAAATTAAATATTATTATGTCATTTTATTGCAACCAGTGTCTAAAATTTATATCACTAATAACCTAACTTATATTAGTTTTTTTTCTGCATTAGAAAAAAAGGTAAACAAGCATGACCTGTCTTTTTATTGGAAACTACTATTACAAAAATATGTAACAGTAACAATGAAATAACAATGAGATAGGTATAGTTATTTATATCGTTATGGTTTAATACGTAACGGTTACTTATTTTTATAAAGCGTTTTTCAATAAATGTCAAAAAGTTTACGTTTTCTCTAATGCTGAAAAAAAAAACTAATTATAAGCTGAAAAGTTAGAAAACATTTCGAAATTTAATATCTTAAAAACAGCAGAACCGATTTTGATGAAACTTAGCTAAGAACTATCTCGATTAAAGTAGCTTGCGATTAAAAAAGCAGCGTCCTAATACGTAGGTCCATTTAAGAGCTACGATGCTATTGATAGACAGATTCGCACGTCAAACTTGTAACAGCTCTCTTTTAGGTGCTACGTGTTTAGATCTACAAAGCATTGGAGGATCATAGGTCTGAATGGCAAGCACCTCTTTCTCACTGGAGACAGCGGACGAGTGGCAAGGGCCCAGCAAACGATAGGGAATCCTAGTCATTGCTGGCTCTAGCCCTCAATAGGTTCAAGGCTGCTGAATGTTGTGTCTGGTTGAGAACACTCGCAAGAATTTTAATTAGAATCTCACTGTGCTGTTTTGTGGTGTTCAATAAAGAATATTTGCTTTGGTGTAAGGGTATGGCACATGACACGGAAATTCACGGAATGTTAAGGACCCGGGTTCGATCCTCGGGGTTAGTCATACTTTTCTGGTTTTTAGTGTATTCTTACTATATGATATCGTAGTGTCGCTAAATTTGGATTCAACATGGAAAACGAATCAGATGGTAGACGAAACACGTAGCCGGTATCCGAATTACGTATGTTGTATACTTTTATTGGGACAATTGATCGATCACATATCCTTGGAGAACAGGTACCTATAATTTGAACAGTTAATTTTGTAACTGAAGTCAACCTGAACAGTTCTTCAATAGTTTGTACTTATGTCCTTCTCGTCAGCACTTTTATGAATTCCAAACCGTAATATTTTCACAGAAAATTCAAACCTTTCATTGAATGATACAACCGAATTGTAATATCCGCGTTTCCTTTAAGTTGGTAATAGTAATCCCAGCTTAAAGTAAACTTCATAAAGTTAATAGTACTTAGTACATACAGAAACGTGACAGACGCTAAGTTAAACATTTGAGAAGACACGACAACACAAAATAAAGTACTCACTCATGAAAACGTCAACGAACAATTCCAATTTGTCTTGTTGCACTGTTATCGAAACTTGAACAGAACAGTCTGTATTAGGCATTTCACTGGATTACAATAACATGGGGATAGTGGAGGGCGCGAGCATTTACGAGTTACGATTTACTACAGTGTTTTGATGCGATGAGACGTGCCGGTGGGTGGGTGAGTACGGCCCCGACGCGGTACGGGACGCGAGCGCCGGTCGCGTGGCTGCACCCGAGTGCAGGCGTGCACTGCGAGCTGCGAGACTGTGCGTCGCTCCCCGGCCCGTCCCGATCCTCCCCGATAACCTTAAATTAGATTAATTGTATCGGGCTGATTCACGCGTGCCTCGCGACGCATCGCTCTGTGTTTGTGACACCAGAATAATGCCTTAGTTTAAATTAAAACATAAAAACATATTCGTCGCGCAAACGCTAAATGAAATCTTTCAATATTTCATTCACCATGCATCGAGCTCGAGGTGAACGGAATCCGAGTCTGACAGGAGCGTTTCGACTTGATAATAATAAAAAAAAGATTGTATTTTTAAAGCGGAAAAAAGTAACAGCAGCATAGATTTTCTTGGACATGTAAACGATAATCGGTAACGGGAATCGATGGAAGCTGGCTAGTCAGGCGATCAAAGGCCGGCGTTACTGTATAAAAATCAACACATTTGTTTATTTGATCTGCGCATAACGGTCGAAAAGCTCGCCTCGACGGCACCCATGAAAATATTACGACTATTATTTACTTTAACGCCGTGCTGTTCTTACCACATTGACGTCGGCCTGACTCAGCAGGGCAGCCGGGGAAGTATGCGGGATATTTAGCGAGGACGTACCTATTACGCGTGCGACAAAGTTTCACATAAAATTTTCAAATTGAGGAGAAAACACCACCGAAGCTGAGAAAAACTTGGCACTTGGAAATCTTTCAAGTTAAATAAGTAAATAAGCACACAACCAAGTACGAAGAGCGTGAACCCTTGAAGTGTCGGGAAACAATAAGCGGTCAAGTGTGATGTTTTGTTTCCAGCTGGATTTCAGCCAAACAAGTGAGAATTTTCGAGTCATTTGTTTTTTTATTCCATAAAACTGAAGAAAACTTTACTCTAAACTTTACTCGACTTTAACAGGTATTTCTTATTGGTGCGTATTTTTCCACACAGTACTATGGCGACGTTTGTCTGCGCAGCGCACGCGCCGGCCGGAAGCGGCGGGTAAACACAAGACGACCCGTCTAGCCATCTGCGACGATCGATATTGACGCGACATGTGCTTTTAACGCATTCTCTGCTGCTTATGTAATGCTCACTAAAATAACCATTTAAATACGTTTTTTACTCTGAAACCCGATGCTTTGAAGCTGAGATGGAGAGTAAACTCAGTTTTTCAATGTCAACTAATAAGTTTAATGTAATGTTTGATTAATCTTCCGTTTAAATATTAATTACACCGCTCAGATAAACGACGAGCCAGATACAACACCGCAGACATTACCATAAAGAACTCAGTTAACACTCCGTTATAATTAGTGGCTTCTCGAGAAGCAAATCACGAGTTGAGTTGAGTGCACGTTGATCACCACCTAAATGGCAACACGAATAGAAAACGCTTCCTGGACACGACACGAGCGGGTTACCGAGAATAAAATAAGGAACCGATGTTAACCAACAAGCAACCCCGTTCCCGATCTAACAATACTTCGGTTGCGATCGGTCGTTGGTCCCGAACCACGTTTCCTAGAAGGTAAGCGGACACAGTCTAAAATAGTCCACTGCCTCTTCCGAGGCGTGACTCACGTCGGGACCGACCGCACCGCATCTGGACCGCAGCGCTGAACATCAACTGATATAATAATGCAACTACAGCACGCAACACAAACGCACGGTTTAAAATGAAACTAAAAATATTGCTTGCAAGCGTGTTTCGTATCCATAGAAAGTGGCGCCTGTCATGTTTTTGCGAGCTCTGCGAAAACAAGGTAAGGATATGGAGGAAAAGGCTGGGTGAGACAGAATAACCAAAGGCCAAGTTTTAAGTTTCTATGCGGGTTCGTTGGTGTAATGTAATCGATTGAAATCTTGTATACACCTAAATTAAAAGTTATACGCCCCGATAAGATGGCAATTCATTCAGTTTCATTTTACTTGTATTTTCGTGATGACACAATAACTAAGTAAAAATTCAATAATTGCAACTTTTTCTTCAAAATGCAATCCCTTAAAGAACTTTATCAAAAATCAATAGATCACGGATTCTTATAGGAATGCACGTCGGATGTACTGTGGTCCACGGATGACACCAGTCCTAAGTCCTGTTGTGGGCGTTTATTAGCGCAATGTAGCCATTAAATGTCCAATAAGCTTCTCATATGCCATAAACAACTTTATAGTCACTTAACACCGGTAGCTAATTATTTGATCGACATCTACAAATCCCTTCCAAGAAAATTGCAACGAAACATCATCATAGGAAAAATCAACTATTGAACATAATTTCAACGAACCGTCAAGTATTTTTTACGCATTAACACAACCGGCGGCGAAAATATCTGCGAGCTGACTTTCCTGTTATCGCGAAACGAAATTCTGAGGATAATCTTTTTAATATTAGGTATAAACGCCAGTTTGTGAGTATGTATTTTAGTTATTTCTTCACGCTGAAAGGGCTGGACAGATTTGGTTTAAACCTGGAATGGTAATAACTTATTAAAATATAGGGTAACTTTTATCTCGGAAAAATGCATAGTGCCCGCGGGATAGCGATAATTAAAATCTGCGCAAACGAACTGGCGGGCAACAGCTAGTCTGTCATAATCATAATTGTCTGTTGAAACGGAATGAATAAATCGTAGACAGGAAAAAAAATTACCCATTGAACTAAAAGCCCACTGTGACTCACTTTTATGATCTAGTTATATTGGCATAGAGGCCAGTCACGATGCGATTAAAGATATAAAGCATTGCTATATAATGACAACTATAAAACAAATTAATTGGCTGTCGATCGGTACATGGTTACGCAGGGTTCGACTTAATAATGTGTAGTGTCCTATTAAATTTCTGTGAAATGGAAAATTTTACACCTCACTGGAAGAACATTTTTCTAGTGCGAGTCACACTTCTAAAAATCTGACAATTTACCTAAAACTTTCCGAAATTAACTACCGAAGTCTGACAGCGTTGTGCCCTTGTTTATCCACACGCAGAATCAGACGGAAACTTTGAGCAAAAAAAAAACGTAAACACCAGTTTGCGATGTTTACATAGAATAAGGAGTTCTATTTCAAACAGATATAGGAAGTTGGATATTATTGTACAGCGAGCGGTGACTAAGCAGAGGATATTTGAGTGCTGGTATTCACTCACGGGTCGCGACTCGTCTGTAACTTCTAGGAACCGCTGTATTTGTATACACATGCGTTTTTACGAGTACCAACCAGCAACGGCTATTAAGACTAGTTAAAGGAAGTATGCAATGAACTTTATGCGTGTGAAGTGCGGATAGACGGTATCTCGTGGTTTAATAACATATTTAAAATCACGTTTTCGAGTTCCGTATCCGCTATCATCCTCATCATGTTAGCCGAAAGACGTTCAATGCTAGACAGTGGACCTCCCCCCAAGGCTTTCCACTCAGACCTGTCTTGTGCTTTCCGCACACCGTATCGGCTATGGATCACTTTAATTACAAGTAAATCCAAATTTATAGGGTACCTACTTCTCATTGATTAGAATCGTGAAATTACACGCGAAGCAAGTAGGTACCCACAAAAGAATTCAAGGTAAAAATCCTAAATCCCTCTTTGTAGTTAATTTATTTTTGCAACTATTACATTATTTGCGCTTGTTAAACTGGACGCGACCTAGTCGATGGATCAAGACTGCAGTTTTCCGACGGTAAAGTTTAGGTTCGCGCAATCCAGTTTGCTATACCTACAAGTTTGCACGGAACAGAACACTTGGTGGGCGAGTTCGACTCATAGTAAGTAAGTAAACACTTTATTGTACAAAAAACAGTTCCCGCGGGATAGCGATAACCATAATTTGTTGTTATAGCGGCAACAAAAATACATCATCTGTGAAAATTTCAACCGTCTAACTATCACGGTTCACGAGATACAGCCTGGTGACAGACGAACAGATAGACAAGACAGACGGACGGACAGCGGAGTATTACTCTTTGGGTACGGAACCCTAAATACGACAACACAAACAAAAGAGCAACGTCAATTATCTGTTCCGCGAACGATAGCGACTAGCAGAGCCGTGAGTCACCGCAAGCATGTCCTGGCAAAGGACTCCGGCTATTTCGGAGCGGTTACTCACGCGTGCAATGATGCATTGCTAGCCGATATCGCGAGATGCGATAAAACAAGTAAAGCGACGTAATCCAGATACTGAGGTCTCCGTTTCAGCTCGGGCAAAAATTCTTTCGTATGTCCCCGTCCGGCTGTTCTCCTATACATGTCGCATTTTTCAACCGATTCTCGTAAAATTTTGTGATTATTAGGTATTTAGTTTTTTTTTGTCGATTCGTTATTAGAAATTAAATAAAAAGAAAAAAAATCAAAAATTATAGCCTATTGGTTAGAGAATCTGACTATGAAGCTAGAGGTCCCGAGTTCGATCCCCGGTCGAGCAGATATTTGTATGGTGAATACGAAAGTTTGTTTTTATCTATACAAGTATGTTTATCCGTTGTCTAGTACAGCGATTTTACTAATCTGATAAAAGTTAGGCCCAACACTGGCCAATGTTAGGCAGTAATGCGCGCCGATGCGAGTGGCTGTAGTATAGGCTCTTCAACTACAAACCCAGTTGAACTTTGCGATTATATTCTAATCTGTACGAAGCTACGGACCATAATTGTGTCGGATTTTAATAAATGCAATGCAATTATAATAAATCTTAATAAAACTCCCAGGTACCTTATACTAATAAAATAACCCCCCTTTCTGGCGGCAGTCGGGTAAAAAGCTTAGAGAACGCATAGTATAAATCTGAGGTATTTCGGTTTTCATATTTACGAGTATTTGACAAGACGTTCAGTATACGGATTAGTAATTGAACTGACGTGCGCTAGTGGCGCCGCGAACGGATTATACCTGTCATAGGATGAGATGAGATGATTTTTTAATCTTAGTAAAACCCATGTATTTATAAAATACATAACCCGAAGAACTGCGAAACTTAAGTAGCAGTGGGCGGGGCACATTGCTCGCAGGACTGACGACCGATGGGGTCAGAAGGTTTTCGAATGGCGTCCGCGGATGGGGAGACGAGCTGTAGGTAGGCCTCCAACAAGATGTAGCGATGACCTGGTAAAGATCGCGGTATTGCGGTGAATGCGGAAAGCACAAGACCAGTCTCTGGAAACTTAGAGCAATTTTTTTTTCTATGAAATTTACAACCCTCCTCTACCAACATAACATCTGTTTCCGTTGGCAGCATTGAGTGCGAATTAATGCCACATAAATACTAATTGTAATATTGGTAGAAATTTTATGTGCTAATTATTTTATTTTGGGATGCGAACGCAGAGAAACATTAAGTATGCAAATTTTTAAAACATTTATGTAGAAGGTCACTGCATCAACAGACGCACTTGCAAAAATTCTACCAAAAATGTGGTACTATTTCTGTTATTTTTTATGGCATCCCAACCATAATGTAAAAAAATGTGTCATGAAATTAAATTATATATGTAAAAAAATGTCTGCCGTGACGTATTCATGTCTGTTTGTGAAAATTTTGAAAGTTTTCCTGTGTTTTTGTTTTTCCAAGTATGACTGAGTATGACTCCTGCGAATAAAACGTCGTGTAGAGCAATTGCTCCTCCGTTTTGTTTATAAGAAAACTGGGACTTTATTATTCACGTGTGGTGTGATTTTTCTATCGCGATATTTGACGATTTCATATTTTTAAGACAGTGACTCTAAATTTGTGTTTTTGTGCTTTACACCAAGTGCCTTTAGTCTTTTCATTGTCTATATTGAGCTGTTTTGGTGTGAAATAAATGGTAACTAAAAAAGTAACATTATTACTGGAATATGACGTAAACGTAATAATATTATTCATATTATGATGAATACTCAATAAATCATTCTATTTACCATTTTCTTGACTTTCATTGTTTTATTTTTTACATTTCATCGACAAACTCCACTGCATACCTCCCTAAAATTATCGATATATCGATGAAAGAAAAAGTATCGATATGATGCAGGACATTACTATTAACCTTTGCCAATTTTTAAAAAGTAGAATCACAGAGTAGAATAAAAAAAAATTACAGTTCATCATCTCATGTTGGTAGCATTGTTGTTTTTACGCGAATGTTGGCACTGAAAGGTTGTCAACCTCCTCAAAAAGTGTTGTATGAAGAGAGGGCTCTTAAAACATAGTGATTATATTTTCTTTGCACAAGACCGGTGTGAGTGGAGAACCTTGGGGGAGGCTTATGTGCAGCAGTGGACTTTCGGCTGACATGATAATTTATAAAATATTCGGGTTGTATGGTTGTATAGGTTGGCTGGTAGAGATCCCTTATAGGGATAAACCCGCCTTTGTACTTGAATTTGATTTTTTGTAGATTGTGTTTGTATCCTGTTTTTTTGTTGTTAGTACAATAAAGTGTTTACTTACTTAATACAAATAAGCAGCATAAAGAAATGCAAATTAATAAAAACATTATAGAGATTATTAATCCAGCTTAATGTAGTTCTTCTGCAGACATTTAATATAGTAATCAGATTGAATTGTTATTCGACTCCAAGCCACAATTGCTTACTATTGAAAATTAACCTATTTAAAAAACAAAAGACGGGACTATCTTCGTGACTTTGTACTTTTATACATCTTCATGGGGAATCGTACAAATATGCTATGCCAGCCATAATCTGAGGAACACCTCGACATTTTTCTTATTTTTTTTTAAGTTTTTAAATAAATGCTGATAGGATTTGAATATTAATTTATTACTTCACAGTCTCTTGTTTTCTTTGTTATATGAATAGTAGTTCTAAAAATACAGAACTCGTAGCGCCATCTAGTGAAACATTTCTAGCAATTTCAGCTCTTGCAATTTTTTTTTCAATATTACATCAATCCATTATGATTTTACTAATTTGTCAGTCGCAGAAGGCATGACAGAGTACAAGAAATAATTACCGTTATCAGAAATTGAGCAAATATCATAATTTAGATAGAGGCAAACACTTAAAATAGTGTGATTCCAGTAGTTCTGGATATTCTATCTCTGATCGATGTTAGATTCCGAGCCGCAATGAAATGATGATAAAACTTACCCATCGTGAAGAATTTGTCGAAACCCGCCATGTTTTTGACTTCTACGTAGTCATAAAGCGCCGCGTCGCTGAGCTCCCACGCGTTCTGAAAATAAGCACCAATTTGCTTATAACAAACACAAGGTGAGGGCAAAGCGCAGTGATTGACTCCATAGTTTTACGCGGAATACTAGTGATTCATGCGACAGATAAGAAATAACAAGTTTAGATAGGTAATTCGGTAATTGATAGAATCAGCTGTAGGATAACAATACTCGGAACCGGCGCCTGGCTTGCGGTTATCCAATAAAGATACGGATCAGCAATTACTGTGAATCAATTTGATAGTCACATAAATAGTTTAGATTTTAAATTACTCACAGGGTCCACTTCTATCTGTAAGGGGGTCTGGTATCTCACGTCGGCTGGCAATCTCGGTATGTTTCCATTGTACTCCTTCAATGGCGTCATTGGGCTATTTCCTGCACTTACTCTGTCACAATAGTTTTGATTGTATCCCTCCCGGCTCACTGAATTAGTGTTAGTAGAAGCCAAAGGACTCCTGGCCGGGGACAATTTGTCATTCTCCCTATTCCAATATTGCTCTATGTCTATATGCCTAGGGTTCATGTTACCGATATTATAATTGACTATTGGGGATAATCCTCTAGGTGATGAGCTTTCACTGAATATGTTAGGGCTCCTCACTATTCTTAGAGTGTCTTGCGGCGTGCTGCCTTCGCTTAGCATTTGCACTCTTTCGGAGGGCACGGGTGAGCTGGAAGTTCTCTGTATAACTGGTGATCGCCCGGGGTCTAAATGCGTTTCGGGTTTTCTGAACTGCTGCGGGATGTTGACGGGGCCTATTCTATTGTGGACGTCAGGTTCTTCTCTGGGCAGGGCTGTCGTTTTCGGTTGCGTTTCAGCGGCCATTAGGTGTTGTAGTTTGGAGACCTGTGTTTCGACGAAGCTGCGCGGGCGAGGGGAGGTGGGGGGTTTGTTGTTGCGGAGTTGCACGGGGTTGGATTGCGTCTCGGTGGGGTAGCTGACGGGGTTGGCGAGCTCCGGGTCGCGGTCGAGGCTGTCCATGGTGTCGTAGATCATGTACTCCTCGTCTATGCTCTCCGAGTCCTCCTGCTCGCAATCGTCGTAGTTTATTGGAGTGTCTGAGCCCGGGAAGAAGTCGCTCAACGCCGCCATTATTTCTACAACCTGGAAAGCGTCATGTTGGTTTGTAAATTTACAATGCAAAAATTATATTGCCGGGTCCAAACTGGTGAAACGTAACATGAAATCATTCGGTCTGTTAGAATTTGTTACACGGTGTGTTACCTTTCTTGATACAATGAAGCAATGTGAAAGGCAAATTATTTAATTGCATAATACATTTCATGTCACGCTTCACCAGTCTGTAACTGGCAATAAGATTTACAATAACTTGGAGAATATCTGTTTTTGCATTAACTAACGAAAATATGCAATGGTACCGATACATTTCAGGGCGCGGCAAAATATAAAATTGTGGAGAACCTATGATGTATGGTCCATTATCGACGATATACCAGTGGCAATCAGGCGATATCATCCAGTGTGAATAAAAAAGTATTATAGCACTATGTAAAATTTTATTTGTACTGAAGGCTGTTCCTAAATGTGTTACGAAACGTTTTGTTGAATATGCCTAATAGGTATAGATAGAAACTATTGCCAGGAACCATACTTCATTTTTTAGCATTCCCACATCCGGACGGTCGGTGACGTCAGGATAGCCCAGTGGTTAGAGACCCTGACTATGAAGCTTGAGGTCCCGGGTTCGATCCCCAGTCGGGGCAGATGTTTGTATGACGAATATGAATGTTTGTTCTCAGGTCTTGGATGTTTAATATGTACATAAGTATGAATATATCTATATAAGTATGTTTATCCGTTGTCTAGTACCCATAGTACAGGCTTTGCCTAGTTTGGGACTAGGACAATTGGTCATGCTTCATATTTTTGTTGTATGGTTTTTATAATTTATTTGACAAATACAGACTATTTTAAGAAACCGATTTCGGTATTTTTGTATTTATTGAATCCTATCTACATTAAAAATAAATATTAATTTATTGCTGACGTGACGTCATCAAACGCATTATGGATAATGTAGTCTTCGCCTGCACAAAAAAAATTACAGTAAAGTCTATGGTTAAGTCAACGTCAAGGTGTTACACCGCGGACGGGACGGCTAACCTCAAGAAAAAATTAAATTAAAAAATTAACTGATGACTAACTGAACTTCTTTGAAATGGAAGGCTATGAGTGTTTCGTCCCTTTATGTCCAAATAACAACAGGGATAACCCGGGTTTGTTATTCGTACCAATCCCAGAAAGACGTCGAGAGGAATGGTGTCGTGAAGTGAAGCAAAAATACTTCAAGAACTATTTGCAGTTTTGTTGTGAAGATCATTAAATTTATTTTTACACAATGGTTTAACAATAAAGTCCATCCATTGAGTACTCGAATAAATTAGATTGTATTTATTATTATAATATTGTTTTATTTTGCTTTAGCTCCTCTTATTTCAGCGATGTTGTGGTTGCTAGAATTCGTCATGATCTCCAGTTTCATAACATTGTCCACTTGTGGCAAAGTGCGAGAGTCGGCTTTTTCGAAATTAGGCGCCCATTTTGCCATTTTCAGTGCCGTTAGACGATAAAATGCTGCTGGTTTTACTCTTTGTGCTTAAATAACAAATAAACAAACTACAAAACGAAACGACACGTCAATGTCAATGTCAAGTTTGAGTTTGTGTTTTTTTTTTTTATTCATCCCAAAAGGGATAGGCAATCCATACAGCCACGTCTGATGTGTTTTGTAAATTTCTGTATATTAAAGTCCTGTCATCGTCAGAGTTGTGTCAGTCTGTCCTAGTCACGTCCTATCAACTGCTCATGCCTTCCGTAAAGCGATAGTGTACTTTACGGCGAGCTACGGCGAGCAGCAGCCGGCGGATATTTGGGGGTCACAAACAGAGGGAATACGCGTTTTCACTTGAATTCTTCATTTGCTGGGCACTTTCACGTCAATTTGTTGTATAATACACTATCTTTATTATCCACCAAACAACATTAAGCACAGAAACTAAAATTCAATTAACGACACGATCCACTCTCATCGGTTTCCCGCCAAATCTCCCTCGAGTTTGTGTTTGATATAGATTAGACAGACATCGGTTTTTTTTTATAAAATAAGCCAAAGGAATCATTATCCATTAAGCGTTTGATGACGCACAGAAAGGTCATTTGAAGGTCAAAACATTTCAACGAATATCTTAATAATGTAAGATTTTTTTTTAAATCTGATATACAGAAACTGTACCGAAAGCTTGTTTCTCGAAATGGTTTTGAGATTTCCATTCATATATAAAAAGTTAGCATGGCCAATTGGTGTCAATTGTCCCATGATATATATATATTTTTTTAGAAAGAAGGTAAACAATCTTGACATGCCTTTTTTATTGATAACGCTTTTAAAAAAATAAGTAACCGTTATGTATAAAACCTAACAATACAAATAATCGAATCTCATTGTTATTTAATTGTTACTTACTGTTACTTATTTTTAAGAAGTGTTCTTCAATAAAAAGACATATCAAGATTGTTTACCTTCTTTCTTTGCAATGCAAAAAAAAATATATATTTTTTCAACAGCAAAGTCTTTTATATTGTTACCATAGCCATGCTGGGTCTCTCCGCCGGCACTTTGTGCCAGCATTGTGTCATCAGCTGCTCTATAGGTTCCGGACATCCCTCTATTAAATTTGGCCTTTGTCCTGAAAAATATTTTATAAGCTAAATGAGCAACAAAAGCTAAATGGCTACGCTATGGCTAAAGCTAATGGCAAGAGCGATTGGCTATTTGAGATACAGAATGAGATCATCATTCAATCAGAACTATAGTATAATCAACTTGTTTATTTTATTGTTTATATAATTAAGTACAACAATGTTATTTGTATTGAATTGTTTGACCATAATCTTAATGATAACAATATTGGCACCTTTTATGCAAGTTTCCTAATGTGTATGCATATTTTCAGGCAATGAGACAAATGTTACTACATGGTACAACTATAATAAAGTAAGAAAATGCATGTTTGGTTAAAAACGCATACACAGCTGCTACGAATTTTAATACAAATTGAGATAAAAGTTGGACTCATAAAATTAGTTGATGCCCTGCTAATTAAGCATGGTTTTTATCTCTGTTATGCATTCTCGCGAGACAAATATTCAGTGTTTCATATTTTGGATGAGAGCATTACCCAAATCCCAAGTGGATTGTTAAATATGGGTAATAAGATTCACATATTTAGATATTTACAAATAAGCAGAATTAATGAAACCTACATAATTGTCTGGTGCATAATTATTACTTTTCTCTAACTCTCAAGAGTAGGAGGTTGTGTAGGCTACAAGTTGATGTGATGAATTATCTTCATTCATACAGAAAGATTAAACTGACATATGTTCTATAGGTAATATAAGTGTAATTATGGGTAATTAAACCAGTAATTAGATTTTGGTTCCACAAAACATAAGGTCACTATTTCTTCATCATCTTATTCAGACCAAGCACTCTGATGGCTACTTTTAATGACAACCAGAAAGCCTAGTGGTTAGAGACCTTGCCCATTAAACTTGAGGTCCTGGGTTCTATCCCCAATCAGGGTAAATATTTGTATGATGAATATGGATTTTTGTTCTCATTGAAGTATGTATTTATCTATACATATAAGTATGTTTATCCATTGTCCAGTACCCACAGTACAGGCTTTTCCTAGTTTAGGACTAGGTCAATTGGTGCCAATTGTATTATTATATTTATTTATTTATTTAATGCTTTCAAGGGACACTAGGAAAGCCGCGGACAGTGTCAGTATACATTAAATTCATACCATACCTGTGTGAACAGCCCACATTATCTGAAATGCTGAGCCACCTTCTTCAAAGGGTTTTCTTCTGGACAACACCTCCCACAGAATTATACCCCATGAGAAAACATCACATTTTTCTGTGTAGGAGGACCCTTCAAATACCTAGAAATAATTAATTATAAATTAGAGAAGTTAAAGTAATATGAAATGATTCCCATAATCTATGCTTTTGTTTTATTTTAACACTGCAGTTAATGACTCATACAGTCAGCATCATAAAGATAGTGGCAGTCAATGTCTCCAAATATACCGCATCAACATTGTCCAAAATAGTCATTAACATTTTCTCAGCCAATGTGATGAAATGATACAAATATACAGGAGCAGACTCAAAATCTATTCTGCAGTTTTTGAGTGTATTGCATTCAGAAAGACAGACAGACATGGTGCAGGATTTGTTTTATAATATGTGATTATACCTATTCCACAGAATTTAAGATAAGCACATTCTGTCTGAATATTAAAAGAAGTGTTGAAAAAATACTTAATAGAATTTCTATACTTACTATTTTATTTACGTCAATGAAGAATGAATAATTAATTAATTTAATAGGGTGTACTTAATGTGGGTTTAATAAGAATGTTCTTAGCTTATTAACTTATTATAGTTGTTTTTCGTTTATTTTAAAACTTACTTCTGGTGCCATCCATGCTGCACTGCCTTTGTTATTAGTCATGTATGTAGCTTTGTCCGCAGCAGTGCCAAAATCACAAATCTTAAGCCGCTGCCCGCCACCAACTAACAACAAGTTGGGGGGCTTCAGATCCCTGTGTATTAAAGGTTTGGGCTTCATTGAGTGGAGATATGCAACACCCTGGAATTTAAAATGAGCACATAAATAATTATGAAATACATGTCTTTGCATAAAACATTGACATGGAAAACCAGTCAGTGGCTCAGCCTACACCTGTGCCTCACAGGCCTTTAGTCCTTTTGGAAACCAGAAAGAACATTGTTATAGGTATGTCAGATTGCATATTGTCGACATTCTATTGAAAAATTATATATCGAGAAATAACATTAAAGATATTTTGCGTATTTACCTCAGCGCACTGCCGAGCCCAACTCATAGCATGAGCAGCTGTATATTTGGGCTTCGGACGGTTGTGTAGGACGTTAT
Source organism: Clepsis dumicolana (assembly GCA_963691665.1). Lineage (NCBI taxonomy): Eukaryota > Metazoa > Arthropoda > Insecta > Lepidoptera > Tortricidae > Clepsis > Clepsis dumicolana. The sequence continues at coordinate 5,906,476 of OY829519.1, read as the reverse complement.
AAAGAGACCCTCCTTCTGCATATTCCATGACGAGACACACATGGGTACCCTGCGTGCACGCGCCATACAACCGTACGATATTCGGGTGGGATACCCGCGACAGCTGACGCACTTCAATAGCGAATTCACGCTTTTCTGCCTCAGAGTTGATATGTTTAACAGCCACGAACGTGTTCCGCCATAGACCTTTCCACACAACACCAAACGCACCCTTCCCCACGACCTGTTGACAACTCTGTTATATCACCGCCTTGTTTACAACAAAAACAATACATGAGTCCGGGAATATTTACCGATAACTCTTCTATTTCACTGTAATCTATCTCCTCCACAAATGTTAAACTCTGATGTACGACAGGCGAATCTTGCGGATTGGAAGCCATGGTTACACTTAATATCACATTATCAGGTTGACTAGTAAGTACAAATATTACTTATGTACAAGATCTATTTAAATATGCTTAAAATTAGGTAAAAATAGTTGGTTATATCAATTTTCTCAGTATTGTTTGGCAGAGAATAGCAACTGCGACAAGGCCGCCATATTTGAAACTGAAGAACAAATGTCACACGATAGTGTTGTTTGTCAATCGTCAAACCCGTGTTACCGATTTTAAAAATGTACAAATAAAAATATATTTTCACTTTTTCAGAGCAAATTTAGCATCAAATTAAAGTTATCGTTATTATTATTATTATTGGATCTTAGTTGTGTGAATAAATGAATTATATTGTACTATATTATTATTATTTAATTTTATTACGAATAATATTGTACACCAAGAAACTTAGAACTGTGTATGCGTTCCTTGCTGTACACATTTTTCTTCTATTCAAAGTTCTGAGTGTTCTGAAGATCCAAATAATAGGCGCGTCCATACAAACATTTCGTCGGATGAAAGTAGAATCAATTGAGTCTTTATGCTGGGCAAACAAATAACTTCAAACAGATATAACCTTACGGCTCAGCCAGCACATTCCTATTTTTGTGACCTTCTTAATTTTGAATTATCTCCATTGCCATAATGGTCCACTGTTCTGATTGTAGCGATTGTAGCGACTCGTCATTTTTATATCGTCAATATTTAGGTTAGGTCCACGTTCTTATAACGTCCACAGTGCTATGTCGTCACCGTATGACATATTCTTATATCGTAAAATCTAGAAAAACTGGCCAAGGTGCGAGTCGGACTTGTGCACCGAGGGTTCCGTACAATTTTGTAAGTACCTGTGTAAATACTTCGTCTATCAAGGGAATCAAGCCTCAAAGATTTTCCCACTTTGTTGGAATTGTTTTAAGTCGTCTAGTATTAGCGGACCCCGCTCCTAAGCAAAATGTACGCAATATGGGGTAATTTCGTATAAGACACTGATATACAGCCACAGACAGACAAAAAACTAAGATTTTTCGTCTGTCTGATCAAGGGCTGGTAATATCTATCTTTTTTGATTACGTTGATTTAGAAGTTTGATTTTTTTACAGCTTCAAGGGACTGCAGTCGTGAGTATTAATTCAGCATGAGAAAGAGCCTTGACAGACAGACAGACAGACAGACAGACGTAAGGATAACAAAGTTCCACAACAAGGTTCCGTTTTTCCTTTGTCTAATAAATAACCCTCCTTCGGCAGTCGAGTAAAAATGTGAAAAGCAATGTCAAAACGTTGTGTTTTCTAAATACTTACCTTTACTCTATTTATTACATGGTTGCCTGTAGCGCGGCAAGGTCGCTTATTGCCTTGTATTTCCTATAAAGGTATTGATATTGTTTTTATCTACACACATATCACAAGTCCTCTATAATGTGTTCAGAAACCGTAGAAAATGACCAGCATTGCAGCACGACGACGCCTTCGCCGCCAGCCTCAGCACCACCACCACCCCAGCATTAAAGTAATAGTCATTACGACATCGAATTCGATGTCTTAATGACTTTTCGATATCGAATTCGATGTTTCAAATTCAAAAACCAACGTGATTTACAACCATAGTGAAATAAACGGATCACTCACGTATATAAGTCGAGTTAAGTCCGACATGTATAAATATTAATGTGATTTTTTTACAATAAAAAAACAGTTTACGAAACGTCTGCTCGGTATGTTTGTCTATGATTAAAAAAAACACAAATTCGTATGGTATGATATATGCCTTCGGCTTCTGAACCCATCTTAGAGTACCTACTTATAATATGTGTGTAGATAAAGTAATGTATGCACCTCCACATAATTAGGCCTTAAAACACTCGTGTGATCCTATTATGAAACTCAGCTTCGCCTCGTTTCATAAAAACACACTCGTGTTTTAAGGACCCCCATTATGTAGCAGTTGCATAAACTACTATTGTTTTGTTCGTTATAATGTTATAATTATGGTGTTCATTATAGACTTCTTGAATTATATCGTAGGTACTATAGTGTCTATACCCTACCTTGTACTGGATTACTGTGAGTATTACTGCATAAGCTAAATCTTGGTTAAAGGTAACTAAAACAAATATAATGAATAGTCTTACATTTATTACTAGGTAGATCATTAACGTACTGATGTTTTCGTTCTATAAATATGATGTAATTCACTAATCGGAAGACATATCATCCATGCACATCCCCAAGAGGACAGCAGCAGCCTTACAATGGAAAGTCACAGCAACATCTCTAGGTGTTTGACCTCGGTGGTTAACGGCTAAGAGATCAGCACCAAGATTCAATAAAACCCTGATGAGGTCACAATTATTGCTCATAGCGGCGAAATGCAAAGCCGAGCGACCTCCCGGGGCACTCGGGTCATTTATCAAGGCCCCCTTCTCAATCAGGAGACGAAGAATTTTAGCGTCTTCACGCGTTGGAATGCACATCATGACGAATTCTGAAATAGTTTTGAATGTATTATAACTAGTTTTTTGTTACGAAGATTATTTATTAAGATTATATAAACTGGGCACCTAAAGAAGCTGGATGTGATTGTGATACTTACGTAGAAATAATCCTGTATCAACCGGGCTGGTTCGAGGCATAAGTTTCGCTCCATAGTCGAATAACAGCTTAGCAACTTTTAACGATGGCCTGTAGTAGGAAAATATGCAAGTAACAATAAGTAAAAAAGTACTATTAACAAAACTAGGGATACATATTATAGAGATTCATATTAAAGTATTATTAATTAGAGTCTCGACTTAGTCCACACTCCGGTATAAAACACTAATAATGGACCACAGTTACGATAGTGGATTCTAAAGCATCAGTACCTACCTAGGTATCGATAGTCTGGATAATTTGGTAAGCCATGGCAGGCTCGCCTAGTATAACTTTTAAGCTTTAAGTGGGCCCTTGAAGCACAATTTTGTATGGTAAAGCACAGGGCGCAAAAAAACTTATCAGTAAAAGCAGCTGTCTCGCTAGGTGTCGCGCTCTGCGGTTATTTACTAGCTACCCAGCTTATGAATAAAATATGAAGTAGGTACCAAAGATGCGAATAAATATAAACCTTCTCATCAAACATAGCGAAAGCGGAGTCATTCCGACGTTATCCTTTTTATTTGTGTGTATTCCTAAACTTAACAGAAGAGTGATAGCTTTGATGTTGCCTGATTGCACAGCGAAGTGTAAAGCTGTTCTGCCCAGTTGATCCATAGCATTGACGTTAGTTCCTTGTCTAAAAAACAGTAGATGTTGTTTATAATTAACTTACATTAGCTTTATATTAACTTTTATCATGATGGACACGTCATAAAATAAGTTTACAGAATATGCAAAAACACCTCTGCAACACCATGTTTTTGTGTGTTTAAATAACGAAAACATGGCGCAGCAACCCAGTTTGAAGCCCACACAAGTCAAGAGTTTATCATTGAATAGGTAAGTTTCCCAGAATAAAATTTGTAATGTACACATTTATGTTTACCTGATAGCCAATTCCAGTCTCTTGTCGTCGCCCATCTCAGCAAAATGCAGATAATCATTATCGCAATGGAGAAAGTTAACAGCATCTCGCAATATTTTTGCTTTATTGTCACGCGAAAACTCAAGAGAGCCCACGGAGCCTCCTGATTCGTAGAGAGACCTTGGAGATCCAGGGAACGAGGGTATGCGGGTGTCCAACAAGCTGTCCGAGAGTTCTGTGTAAGAAGTATTTCTTTTCATATCTAGCCCAGAAAAATGACCACAAATGGGCTCAGAATCCAAAAAGAGGAACACTCTTTTAGAATCCATAATTTCGCTTCGTAAAAGTTTTGTAAGTATCAAACGATACCACAAAGATCTCTTTCGCCCTAAACCTGGCAGATAATAAATTAGGATTAGAGTTTGTAATTTTAGGTTTTAGGTTTATTTATTCAATAAATTCGATCACATTTTAAGAGTTTCCCTACAAGGCCAGGATTATGAGTAAAAATATCAAATCATGTATTTATTTAATGCCAAAGTAACTAATACCTAACCACTCTTAAGTTTGAAATGAAAAGGAACTTTTCTCATGCTGGTTACAACTATGTATATTAAATGTATTGGAAACAAATGTAACTTGATTAAAACTAAGTGTCCCATCACATCTGTTTAGTTTCTCCTGACTCTTCATATGTATTATAACTTAATCTCCTGGCTCATTAGTTTCTTCTTTAGTATCGGAACTATCTTTATTTAGGTTGGTTTCGGTGCCATCCAGTCGGAAAGTATAAAATTGTTCTCCTTCTATGATAGTTTCCATCTTAGGCACACTATCTAAGATAGACGATTTTTTCTTGGTTGATAATATTGTCCCCTCTAGATCCAGAAGTGCATCTTTGTTTTTCAAATATGCAAGGACAATTGATTCTTGTTCGTTATCCGGCTCTTCTACAGGTATTTCGTTTTCACTCTGAAGATTGATATCAATCATTTGCAGTTCGTCAGTAGACTCTGAGTCGTAAATAATCAATGATCTTATGACCTCTAGAGGATGTTCTTTACTAGTTGAAGGAGCATCAGCGTGATGTACTTTAACCTCATAATTTTTTCTCAGGACTGTTTGTGTTTGCGTCTTTTTCGGATCGATGAGAATCTCAGAACTGGGTTCGCTTATGTTGCAGGAGTTGAATATGAACAGCGGGTCTCTTTCAATATTCGGTATCGCTGTGATATCTGTCCTGAATGTACACGGTAAGCCGTTGTCATCTTCGCTGCAAAGAATATGGAACTTAAATGTTTTGAATGTCCTTTTGAGAGGAACTTAGTTTTGTAATTCCAGCGATGTTCTCAGGCAATAATTAAATGGATGATTCGACTGCTGCCAACCTGATATCAGTCCCGCGTCTGACGAATCGGTAACGGCTGTAAGTTCCCGAATGCTCCTCACGTTCGACACGAAGTCTTTTGTGCACACTCATGAGGTCGGCGATATGGTCAGGTAACACCCGTTCAGAGTAGACGTTATAGAGAAATGATTGGAATAAATCTTTACCTAAGCGTTTCATAAACATTGCAAAATAACTACATAACCAGAAACAAAATTCATACGTCGACCGTCTCGGGGCGCTGTCATCTTCGACGAATGGGTTACTGGTGGACGTAGCAGCGTCGTGGAGGCTTACAACTGCCAATTTATTGTTACTTAATTTTCTAAGTTTCTCTCCATTCATATTAACTAAGGAGTAACTAAAAGTAGCTAAGCTTAAATTAAGACGCATTCAATAGCTAAATACAAAAAACTGGATAATGGCATTGACAGGAATATGTTTGAATTTTTTGGACGTTTTAAGTCAATCATGTGCCTTGACAACCTTAACAACCAGTGGTTACGAACAAAAGGACAAAAGAGGGTTTTAGTTCGTAGAGAGTTCCTAGCAAGTTCTTAGAACTTGTTCTTAGCGCAAAAATAATAGAAGAGTTTGAAGTTCTATGGTCTATGGTTTAAAATTAATTGTTTAAGAAGGTGGACAATACAATATAAAACAAAACTCTTTATTGAATAATCACTGAACAACACACAAAAACAAAACTGAATAGTGGTACACAGTTTACCGATATAAATAGGTGACCTTATCGTTACAAAGCGATCTCTACCGGGCAACCATAAAGGAATGAAGAAAAAAACAGAACAAACCAGGTGGTGCAAATTAGAAAATGCAGGACACGGTTGGCCAAACGTAAATAGCGGACAGGTGTGGTCATCCGCTAACTAACATCTGCTGAAAACGAATTTCTTTCAAAAGCGGTGAAGATATTATGCATCCAGAACAATATTGGTTTTTCGTAAATTATTAGAAATGGAATAGGCACTAGAGGGCCTATGCCCAATCTGTTTCCCGCAGTGGAACCAATTCACAATAAATATCACAATAAACTTCATTCATAAGTACTGTGATGATTCACAATGACAAGGTTATATCTACTGATACAGACTGGGTATTCAGTTGGGTTACTATTCAAATTCGTAATGGTTTAATTCGATCAAATTAAAATAGAAAATTGTTTCAATGCCAAATTAAACAACATTTATTCAGTTAATACTAGTTTAATACAGCAAGTTTATAATTTACACGTACTAACTCATTCTAAGTATAATTTAATTTAATAAAATGTGAAGTTTGACTTCACCACAATTATAAACATTCCGGAATCCTAATTTTGCACATAAATTTAACGTTTAATTAATAGATTAAATATATTAATTAGTAGACGTACGTACGCAGAACGGATATGCAGGAAACGAGGTAGGGGTACTCATACTCACATAAAATAGCCGTAGGTATTTCATACAAGACTAGGCTAAAATGAAACCGCTCTTCACAAATCGTCAATGTATACCTTAATACTGTAGGTATTTAAATTCCTACTGATAGTATAAATACTTCTAATGTTAAAGGCCTTTTCCCATTTTTCAGTTAATTAAGAATAAAAACGAATGACTTACTAAGAAGTGTCATTGTGTACTATGACTATTTCACATATTTCTAATCTGGTATCCGCTACAAACTGCGAATTAAATGCGCGACAATCTCCCGCCCCAAATGCCGAAGAGGCGTCCATCCGACAAGTTTATTCTGCTGACATCCATATGCGACTGGACTTTGTATGATTACAAGTCTCATATCCAAGGTGTTACGGCGATGTTAGGAATGGACACCGGACTACTCAAACGGTCTGTTTAAAGTATCAGTCGCCGATAGACAGGGATATCTTGTTCTTGGACGCGTGGCGCGGAGCGGAGCAGCTCCGCCAGCGTGTACAGATCGTCCCGGGGCCGCACGTTGTTCGGCTGGCGCATCAGGCTGTCAGAGCGTTTCCGTGCCACCATGAAGCGTTTCATCTTGTTAGCATACTGCCTCTTGCGACGCGCTTCTTCATACTTTTGAGCAAGCTCAGCGGGGTCCACCGGGTATACATCAGGATAACCGCGATTCAGGGCCATACGGTTTTGTTCCGAAAAGTATGAAGAGTGATGGGGATATTCACGTTCAGGCGTGTTTATAACCACGGGTTCGTTATACCAGACGTCGCCGTTTTCGTCCACCTGTGGCTGTTCGTCCTCGATCGGGTTGATGCGTCCGTAATAACGATCAGCTGACCATTGGTTGGCGTTCCACTGCTGCTCCTGCTTTCTGCGTTCTTGGGCTTCCCATAAATTAAGGAGAGCCCTGACGTCAGCAGCGCTTAAGCCCGAGTCTCGCTTGCGGCGTTCCGAAATAGGCCTTAAAGAAAAAGGATCACATTCAAAATAATTTCAGACTAATTCAGACATTTCTAGACACTATTTTAAATTTAGTTAAGTTACCTAAAGTTCTTCTTGTTTCCACCAGAGTTTTTGGTTGCAGTTTTAGCAGATGCCGCTGCACCTCCTACTTTGGTCCCGCTGCCTCGTTTGCTGCGGTGAGCGTCACGGTTATGGGACACCGAGTCAACTGGTGATAGAGAATCGTGCTCCTCGGGCCTAGTAGGTAATAGAAAATACTTCGTAAATTTGAACAAATCAGAAATTCACAATTAATAATTAGTAATGTTCAAATCAAAATACATACCTCCAACAGTGGACAAATAATGCTGAAGAGAAGAGGAATAATATTCAAATTAAAGTGGCACTCACTTGAGGTTCTTCTTGCCCGAGCCATTCTTGGTGGCTACCTTGGTGGCAGCGCCAGCCCCGCCGACCTTGGTCCCGCTTCCTCGCTTTCGTCGTCGCGAGTCGTAACCAGAAGACAGTCCCTCCATGGCAGGGGGCTCTCCGTACAATTCGGGTCTCATGATGAGATTGTCAAGATCACCCGATGGTGGTGCAACATCGTAACGCTGAGCTACTCCCTGCTCGTAACCCTCAGAGTTTCCTACAATATAACAACAAATCAAAAGTAGGAGAGATTGTAGAAGGTTTCAAAAAAGTTAGGTCAGAAACTATTAAAAGGTAAGTGAGTTAGGTGGAAGGTAAATTTAGAGCTTAGAAGTTACTTCATTCAATTATATATCCAAAGGAGCATTCCATTCGTTGGTACAGAGTCACGCGGTTGTCAATAAGCTGCATGACACAGCAGGCATCAGGAACTGTCCCATTAGACAAGATTGGATGTGAGTGAGACTCGCTTTGGTGTGGCCATTGTTACCTTCTTCGCTGAGAGCGAGCGGATACGGTTCCAAATCGTTTTTGTCGCTCTTGTTCAGGAATAAAGACTGTGTGTCGTCTTTTGCTTGGTCCCAATTTTCTGGTAGTTCACCAATTGGACCGGCATCTAAAATTCAATTCAACGTATTTTGGTCTGATTGACAAATGACAAATACGTTAGGGCTCATACCGAAGCGAGCTGGTGAAGATGGCATTCAAGTAGTAATAATGATATCGAGAGTTAAGTTGTATGACATTTGAAAATAAAGGCATGCTTTAATTGGTTATTTTTTGATTGTGTAAAATAAAAAATAAAAACTTTAAACTTAAGATTTAGTTTCAGTTACGTTCAAGTTAGCTTAAAATTTTTACAGTTTTAGTCCAGTCAATGGGTAGGTTCTGACTTACAAAAGGTCAAGGAGGGTTCTAATTTGGCAGAGTGTTACAGTTTGGTGTCTTAGTAAAATTCATATTCCAAATTTGCGACCTTGAGTGAGTGATCCGCTTTTAGAGAATCCTTCTCTCCAGTGTCATCTAGGCTGGAAATAGTTATTACGAAAATTATAGAGAACGAAATTTTCTGCTATTTTTGTAGGAAACATTTTTCATTAGAAAAATATAAATTAGAGCTCTCCTTGACCTTTTGTAGCGAAAGTCCCTTTGTATGTCTTCATTGGCTGGACTATTTTTATATGTACAAAATGTAAATAAATAACAAAAGTTTAATTAGGTAAGTACTAATATTCAGCAGGGTTCAAAGAATGTTCAAAGTTTGAAACAATATGTATGTGCCTATTCAAATAGTGTGTATTCACTTTTTATTCGCCTTTCAGCTTCATCGGTAAGTTGGATTATTTGAATTCAATAATAATAACACCTCATTCGGTAATCTGACTTCACAGATCAATAAGTCTATAAATAGACGAAGTCTGTGATAGGTCCCGTAGCTATGAGAGAGAGCAAGTTGATCCCAAATTGAACGAACTACGCAACACCGGAACGGCGCAGAAAGGACACCTGTTGCTAATTTTAGAGCGCAGCAGAAACCGGCTGATCAATACAAGATAACAAAACAATCCGATAACACGGCAGGTTAACTAAATAAAAACAGAAATCAGGGAAAAAGCACCAAAACCAAAAGCACAGGCATCACAAAAATAACCGTTAATTCTGACAAGAAAGAAAAAAAATTACTTAAGTTACGTACCTTTGTTATTCGTAGGCGTTGGCACAGCATCAGCCATGAGGAAAACCGCGAAAAACGCGGTGAAAGTAATGGCTAACATATTCCCGACAATATTGAACAGTCAAATATTATCTAAAGATTTAAATGTTGCGATAGCGAAGACGACCGGATGCGATTGTGAGGTGGCCGCTTGCAGGGCGCGAGTGGCGTCTATCAGAGCCCACTGGAGAGAAAACCCGGTGCTTCCGTCGATAAATTCGAGGCATGCGCAGTAAGGACCCGAGAACAGAGACGAATTGATGCCCAACAATAAACAGCCTCTGACGCACAGGCTCCCAGCTCGTGTCTTGACCTTTCCCTGATGTAAATACAATTTTATTTAAGTTGTCAGGGCGGTCTGGTTTAGGTTCTGGAAAATTATCCTCCATCTAACTCAAACCTAGTTTGTTTAGTTAAGTAAGTATTTGAAGGATGTATACTGAGTTTAGTATTTACGAGTTCCAAATGACTAGGTATTTTATTTTTATCTACTCTCGAAAACGGTTTGCCGACTTTTTCAATTTACTCGTGAAAATTTAATCAGCAGGCACTTCTATCATAGCATAGGTAAAGTGCAATGAATTAAAGATGTAAATGCTGTAATTCCCAGGTTTTAGCCTAAAGGGAGCAAATTATAATAAAGGTTTCCCTCTAGTGGAGGACCACAATGTCGAGGTTAGCTGACAAGACCAGACGGACCAGCTCCAGAGATGGTGATCGATAATAATAGCAAGCTATACACGTATAGGTACCAAAGATGGTTCACAGTTCATCCCTGGCGATTAATGTAGCAAGCTGATGATGATGATAAACAGGTGCTGTGTTGAGGCAAATGAGCACTTTCTCATGAGATAGTAATGTAGGTCGGAAAAAACTGTTTTCAAATGACCTCAGTGCACCCCTGGCAGCCATTAGTCGGATATGATAAACAGGGTATTGCAAGTTACAGTTAGGTAGTCTTTCATGCTGTATAGTGGTGAGTTAAGAGCCCTAGGGAGAACGTCTCGTGAGCAATGATTTTATATCTTAATATTTAGTCTACAGTTCAACCCTGGCAGCCGGTGGCAGGCTAAGATAAACAGGGTGCTCTGTAGAGGCGAGTTAAGTGCCCAGACGAGACGGATAGCGGACGGCGTCGTTGATTATTTATCATGATACATTAAACATTGTGAAACTGTGGCAGTTGACCTGGAAATGAGCTTTACTCTTTGAGCTTTTAGCACTAGTAGTGTAGGGTTATTTATTACCTAAGTTAGTACCTAATCTATCTGTTTACGATGCATATTATTTACTTTTTCAGTTGCATCTTTGCCGCACGTATAGTCAGAAAAATTTCGAGGTCACAGAAAAAATAGAAACGTTTTCTTAGTAAACTATAAACTTAAATACTTACTGTAAATTGAAATATTTCGTCAGTCCGGTGCCTTTTTCATAAATATAGCGTTAAGTAGATATACTCGTCAGGTTACGTCTAATGTGTTCTAAATAGACAAATATACGAAATACAAAAAGCAGTACTCATTGATTAGCCAGAGGCCTCGGGGCTTGTTATCGTCAAGAGGTACAAATGCCCTAAAATAAACTAAAAATATTACGAAATCTTTTGAAAAACATTCGATACACAACACAATTTAAGTAGGTACAAATTTGATTGACTGACAGTAGCGTTAGATAAACGGTGTAGCCCTAAAATAAAATAGCTTATGTTTCCTGCAATTCCTTGGGCACATAAGACCTTTTGAATAAGCCCGTTGGAATAGCAGACGCTAACAAGAGTCATCTTCTCGTTCAGGCACTTAAACAGCACAAAGCGAAACTCGACTCACTACTATTATATTCAAGAGAGCTACGTGACGTCCTGTACAAGGTTTTATTAAATTATCTCATAGCTATCGCATTAGGATTGAATGGATTTCGTTTTTCCAAGTAGCAGATACGGAAGGAAAGCACACATGTTTCAACAGTTTTCTTTTGTGAACTAAAAACAATTAATCTGTTCACCCGTTACTACTAAAGCAAATTAATCGCGGGTGAGCAAAGTAATTGTTTTTAGTTCATAAACATGGACCTCCGCAAATTAACGCATGATTCAATAAACCAGTTTTCTTTTGTTTCAAAAATCAGCCTTTTGTTTAAAAAAATTAGCCATGCCATGAAAGCTCAGCATGAACGCCTTGCCTCATTTAAGTTTTCGGGGAGATTTATACATTTTGTTCAAACCAGCTTTAACGGGTATGTATTACAATACCGACAAATCATAATACCTACAATTGAAATGCCGACGCTTAACACATCGAAATTCAGAATACCGACAGTACAAAATACCGATAACCGATATACCGACGTTCGAAATACCTATTTTCAAATGACCGATAGTACGAAATCCCGAAAGTCAAAATGTCGATAGTTATTTTGGTCTACGTATAATAAAGCCGAAGTTCAAAAGACCGAAATTTGATATGACCTATGACCGCAAAGCCGAACATTGAAATGTCGATTGTTTATTTGACCGAAAAGTTTAAAATCCCGAAAGTTAAATAATATACCTACCGGATAAGTCGTCCGTTTCAAAATTTTAAGGCCCTTTTTCGACCACTTCTCGGTATCCGATTGAGCTGAAATTTGGCATACTTATGCAAGTCTGGTTACAATACAATAATCTCTTAGTGAAATTCTGTTGGTTGGGCCAGGATCGTCTCCATAGGAGGGAACTCTTCAACGGTTGATGGTATCGTATCGACTTGAAATTAAATTTATAATTATACCTACTGACATAAAACTATAAACAAAAACTGAAAAACTTATTGTAGGTTCCAACTTATTTTAGATTATTAGGTTAGGTTAGGTTAGAATTGCGTCAAGGCGCGAAGCGCCTCAACTACGCGGAATAGGAGCTCCGCGAAGCGGAGCTCCGTCGACTTTTTCTCGCAGCTGTTGAATTATAGTAAAATAAACGGATCACTCACGTATGTCAGTCGAGTATAGCCCGACATGTTTCGGACTAATCTACTCAAGGCCTATACCTATCTGGCCCAACCAACAGAATTTCACTACGAGATTATTGTATTGTAACCAGACTTGCATAAGTATGCCAAATTTCAGCTCAATTGGATACCGAGAAGTGGTCGAAAAAGGGTTTTAAAATTTTGAAGCGGACGACGTGGCGGATAAGTAGGTATATAAACATTCGGGATTTTAAACTTTTCGGTCAAATAAACATTCGACATTTCAATGTTTGGCTTACGTACGTAAGTAATGTTGTAGATACTTTCATCATCATCATCATCATGTCAGCCGAAGACGTCCACTGCTGAACATAGGCCTCCCCCACCCAAGGCTCTCCACTCAGACCGGTCTTATGCTTTCCGCATCCACCGCGGCCCCGCGATCTTTACTAGGTCGTCGCTCCATCTTGTTGGAGGCCTACCGACAGCTCGTCTCCCAGTCCGTGGACGCCATTCGAGAACCTTCTGACCCCATCGGCCATCAGTTCTGCGAGCTATGTGCCCCGCCCACTGCCACTTAAGTTTCGCAATTCTTCGGGCTATGTCGGTAAACTTAGTTCTACTGCGGATATCATTCCTGATTCTATCCCGCAGAGAAACCCCGAGCATAGCCCTCTACATCGCCCTCTGAGTGCCTTTGAGCTTCCTTCGGTCATTTGAAATTAGATATTTTAAACTTCGGTGTATCGGCTATCGACATTTAGTATTTTCGGTATTTTGATTTTCGATATTTTAAACGTCGAATATTTTATTTGTAGTTATTATGAATGTTCGACATTATAATTTTCGACCTTTCGTGTGTAGGTATATCAATCTTCGTGATTGCAGTTTTCGGGCTTTTATGCTTTCGGTCAAACGTGTTTTCGGGATTTTGAACTTTCGGTCATATAAACATTCGACTTTTTAATATTCGGTCTTTCGTTCATAGGCTTTGTGAAATTCGGTCTTTCGTACTTCGGTATTGTAATACATACCCGCTTTAACAGAGTAGGTATTATTAATTATTGTCTACACCAATAAGTATATTCAATGTACTCTATGGTCTACACTCAAACTCCCCCCTCAACCGCTCACCCTATTTTCCCTGATTGTTGTAAAAACAGTTTTTTAATAAATTTATGTTTTTATAGTCATCAAAGGCGTAACTTTCAATCTAATATAGATGCGTGAAGCTGTGTCTTGGCGGGTCTTACTTTGATGGCTATACCTTGTATGCTATTACGAAAGTCAGAGCTTTTACAATAATACCTTATTAGTATACATTAAATAACAAATTACAAAGTCTATAATAATAAGATTAATAAGCCTAAACCTTGTACTTTTAAGTTCAAACTTGGTCGAATTATATTTTAGTAAAAACCGATTTTTACCTTGCCAAAAACCGAATTTTCAAGCCCTACTTCATACATAAAATGTAAGTATGTATCTATAGAAAACTAGCTTTTTATACTAGCTTTTGCCCGCGGCTTCGTCTGCGTTCAATTCCCAATTATTTTTAACGAAACGCGTAAGTATTATATGGTACGGTGTTTATGTAGGTAGTTAGTTAAGTAAAGTTTTGGTCGATTAGGTACCTAAGTACTTACTTTATTATTATAATTTTACACAAATATGCTATGTGAGTACTTAACTGTATCACTGCCTACCTATAAGTAGGTATAATATTTCGATACTTACTTCTATTTTTTAAACTTAATAATTATTATAGATTAACTTATTGTAGGCGTCGTCGATCGCTTGTTACATACATTACAGCTATGCTATTACAGTTGGAGATTTTCTGTCGCCGATTAGGCAGCTGTCACTCCAAAATTGGTCTTTTAGGTTAGAGTTTGTATGGAAGTGACAGATGTCAAATCGGCCACAGAAAAAATCTCCCAGTGTAGCTACATACCTACCTAACTATACCGACCCTAATGTAAATATTTGTAGGTGTGCTACGATCCGTCTAGGTACGTACGGATATAGGTACATCATTTGGAGGAACAACATAGTTTATGATTTCCTTTCGCTAGGTGGCATCGTAAATGGCTATTATGTTATTGCCCCGTAGTTCGGGCCTCTTCGGAATAGTTTAGTTAGGCGAAACGGTAGCGGGGCTCAAGTGAGGTTTGTACTAGGTAGATACTTACTTACCTAAGATGTAGGTAGGTATCCCATTATTATTTTTAACCGACTTCATTTTGGATTCAAGATAGCAGGTGACAGTTTGACGAGAAAAATTGTAATGGGTGTTGATTTGATTGAGAATTTTACTTTTATTTTGTGCTACTTAGCCCGTCAAACGGTGGTTTTGGTCCTTTGAAAATGGACTCGTAGAGATCCGAAACGCGTCAGCGTGGTGTGATGGTGGTGATAATAGTTAGGTCTGTGTGACATCAGTGTTGCCAACACCTTCCAAGTTTTACCTCGAAGTTTTTGTTCCAAATCCCCCTAAAACCCCTAAGCACGGTTTTTAAAATATTTTATTTTATGATACATCAAATGTAGTCAGATAAAGTCACAAATAAAACACCTTTATATTGATTTTGTAATTTTTTAAATAAACATAACCATGAATTAACCTGAGAGCCATTCCGAAATTTGAACTTCATATCGTGCCGTCTCTCTCACTCCTATTTGTGTAAAAGAGACAGCACGATACCAAGAGCACCGCTTGGTTAGTTTTAGTCGCTTCCTTTAGCGAAAAAAATGATTTTGATGAAACCAGCACCATAATTTAGTATGTTATTAAGCACGTTATTCTGGCTAAAAAACCATCGGGAGACAACTTCTAAAAGAGGCTCCAGTTAGCAAAATACGTAAAATATATATATATATATTGGTATTCTTATAGTATGTAACTTTAATTTCATTAGGATGTATTTTCAATAATGTAAGCCTCAACAAATTAGGCATCAAATTAAATGACAATAAAACGAATTCAGTTCTTTTATTTTGTTACAAAAAAAGTATTTTTTTTTTGAAAATATTGCTTATCAAAGTTATCAAGAATACCGTTTCACAAGTTACCTTTAAACGTCATTTTCCTTGAAAATTGTATTGAAACAGCCGTCCGAGTCAGACTCTTGGTGGTGACGTATCTCTTAGTAGTCTGTGGCGGTGACATCCTGTATGGGAAATAACTACTTAATGTATTTTGCTTGTTTATAAACCGATTGTCAAAATAATTAACGGCGTTTTATAGATTTTTACTGTAGCAATCATACCTACATACAATGTTTTATTGTAAAGTTACCAGAAAAATGAATACCTAAAAACAAAAAAGGCAGTTCTTTTTGTGAAAATTTTACGCATACTATGGTATTTACAAGGTCAAATGTAGGAACAGTATTGTAGTGCATTTAATTCTACTTTTTATGATACCCCACATGATAAGTATATACTTTCTTTGGCATACGCAATATTCTGAACGCGGCAGCGGTCATTTTGATGACGTCATAACTGGTGCCTCAACCATTTTAGAAGTAGTCTCCCGATGGTTTTTTAGTCAGAATAATGTTTTTAATAACATACCAAATATGCTGCTGGTTTTATCAAACACCTTTTGGGTCAAATATGACGCTGCCATTTAGATGGTGCGAGTTTCTCGCCTCGAGCACGAGAAGAGCGATAATGGTTGTGTCCGTGTAAACAAAATTTGAATGCGAGAATCGTATTTCGAGTTCATGTGCTATTCAGTCGCCATCAAGAGTGCATTGCCAGAGGCTATTATTGAGATGAGGGCTGGATGACCACGCGATATTCAGCGCGGGGTGTGGTTCGGACAAATAAGCAATAAAAACAACACTTGTGATGACCACCATGTATTTCCCATAAATACAGTTGAAATCGTTTTAAGGAATACACTACAATATATTGATATAATACGAGAGTAGAACAAGATTAACAAGAAACGCATCCATATGCGTCGGAGGCGGAAGAAGGGGGCAGGCTAAGTTAGCTGTCAAAAGTGACAGACGTCAAACAGTGTTGCATGCATAGAATACTCAACAGGTATTATGATTTATAATTGTGTCAGCACTTTTAAAATAACTCAACGACTTTATGTTAAGGAGTTGAAGTTCCAAATTTATATGTTTTTTGGGACATTTTGTTTTTTTATTATTCGCCAAAACGCATGTTTTCATATTATACTTAAATGTTTCCCGTCAACTTTTTTTCGGCGTAGGTACATCTACACGTACAAAGTGGGGATGATTTTTTTTTCGTCTACCTCATACTTTTGGGTATCGTTAGACAGGTCTTTCAAAAATATTGAGGGTATTCCAAGATCATTTTTCGATTGAAATATTTGTTTGCGAAATATTTAGCTTTTAGGGTCAAGTGCCACCCCCCTTCCCCCCTCTACCAGAGAAACCTTCGTATTTGGAAATGTGAAAAAAATCAGAGCAATAGTGCATCAGCGAATTTATAAGTTATGTTGATATAAAAAAAATATCCTCCAGCTCCTAATTAACACGAGATGATGACTACCAGACGCAAGTACTTGAATAGCTTTCGAAAATATATGAAATGAAACACATGATACGTGACTATAAAATTTGAGGGTTGCCCTCGATTTCCCTGGAATCCCATCATCAGATCCTGACTTGGTGAAAATAGGACCAACTAGAAAGTATACCCTTCCAAACATAACCAACTTGGAAAAGTTGAAAAACCCCCGACATTGTCATTTCAAAGTTCAATATTTCAAAAACGGGAGATCCGATTTCAACGAAACTTAGCTAAGAACCATCTCGATTACATTAGCTCTCGATTAAAAAAAACCGCATCCAAATCGGTCTATTGGTTTGGGAGCTATGATGCCACAGACAGACAGATACACAGATACACAGATACACATGTCAAACTTATAACACCCCTCTTTTTTGTCGGGGGTTAAAAAAATAATTTTTGATATCACATAAAAAAAGAAACGTTCCGACGAATTGAGAACCTCGTCCATTTTTTGAAGTCGGTTAAAAAGGGAAAATATCACAGATAAATAGACTTTGTAGGTTTAGATAATTGACAAACTTATTTATGTTTATCTTACTCAGTTGTTTGTTTGTCTTACTCAGTAACATAGTTTCAAACTGTTATGCTGTGAAGTTTTTTATAAATAAAAAACAAAATCTATAAAGAAACCTCGTAAGTTGACTGGTCGAGCTCGTATGAAAATCGGTCCGCACCGATTCGTACATACGATACTCGCATGGAGCTGAAAAAATGTCATACCAGAACGAGTTTAATCGAGTCGAGAAATTGTAAGCAAATATCTCCTTAGAATGCAGTTCTTCGTGTAAACTATTTCGGCGATAATCTCCATGCGAGTATCGAATGACATAATAGTAGGCGAGTTTTCATTTCTCGCATGAATGTAAACATTTTCATACGATACTCGCCTGGCGATTATTGCATACGATAATATCATACGATTTCTCGCCCCAAATCATTCTAGAAACTCGCACCATCAAAATGGGCCTGGGAAGTCTTTTGTTGGAATTAATAACAGTTTCAGTTTGACGCCCCTAAAAAAACCCCCAGAAAAAATCTGCCCCCAAATTTCCCCATTTTTAAATCTTTGCCCCCTAGATTTAGGGGTAAAACCCCTAAGTTGTCACCACTGTGTGACATGTGTTGATTCGTGTGGCAGTGGTGGGGGAGGTGTTGTATGGAAACATACATTTGTCGCATAGACGTAGCCAATTAATTACACACGCGGTCTCAAAGTAACGCCTTATTCAATCAATTGTTTGAAATCATCATCATCAATTTATTACCTAAACCACCATATAAACATAATACTATGAAAGGATGTAGAATCAACCTCAGTACTTACCTCTCATCTAAGTAGAACTAAACTTGCTCATATACCTACAACTAAAGCTTTGGAAAGGAGTAGTAGTTATTATTATAGTGAAATAAAACGCATCATTCACGTATATAAGTCAAATCAAATCAATCAAATCAAATCAAATCAATCAAATCAAAATTTTATTCAGCAAATAGGCAGTTGAATGCTCTTTTACACGTAATTTTTTTGAGTCTACCAGCGCTTTCGGAAAGACCATGATTGCTAAGTCGAGTTTAGCCGGACTCATTCGTAGTCCTTCCTCTAGGAGCACACGAGCCAGCGGTAGCGAGACGCACACTACGCGCCGCGGCTCTGCCTGCTTATATGTATACATAAGTGATCCGTTTTATTTCACTAAGGCGGAGTCTCACGGTAGTTTCATGCTAAAAGTGGGATTCTTTATTTTGAGTCAATTCAATTCAATTTTTAGGGAAATGTGGCCCCATCAAACTTTTGATGATTCTGCCAATGTCGAGGTTGGATAAGACACGGCCAGTAGACTCTTGTCACGTTGTACGGTGTTACTGCCAGTCTTCGGTAGGGTAACAGCCAGAGTCCAACTACAACAAACACAACCAAAATACCTTCACCACAATATTTTGAGTCTAAAACCTCAGAAGTTTTGAAATTTTTTGAAAACCCAGTAATGTGACAAATCTATTTATCTAATAGTCGTTCCTAAACTAGCTACTTCTAAATAAGTAATCTACACACCACTTTCCCACGGGTATTGTACTGTAAGTAGCATAGGTATGTACAGTCAGCGTCATATATATGGTGACATCCAAAGTGATCAAATAGGTCGGCACACCATACGATTTGTATGGTGTACCAAAGTATTTGAGCACTTTGGATGTCACCATATATATGACGCTGACTGTACCTAATGATTGAGCCATAACTATGCGTAATCATAGAATAAGTGGGGGTCCTAACTTTTTTCACCTCTACTAAGTTAAGTACTAACAGGCAAGTTGTTAGTTATGAGGCAAGTATTAAGTAGGTACCTATAGAAGAGAGGAGAGACAAACCAAGACAATTATGTTGAAAAAATTGTAATTTAATTGATTAAATAGAATGATCATTATACATTTTGCTTACATGCTAGGCTTGTGAAAAATCGAAAAACGTTTATTTTTGTACTATTTCTATTTCACTTTCATTAAGGATAATAACAGTTAGTAATAAATGAATAACTTCTAATTATTTAATGCAGTTGAATTTATTCAATTTTAATAATAAAAAAAATTAATATCATAATTAACAGTTGACATAAGTTCATAGCTGTAAGTAAACATGATTAAATACAACACTTATTTCAAGAGGCAGTGTTCAGATCAGATACCCAATGCACCAACAATGAGATACAGCACACCTGGGCCGTGTTTTATAAAGCTACAAGTTACAATTTACAAGGGGAAGTCTCTTTCTAACAAAAGGTGATAGAACGAGACTTCCGCTTGTAAATTGTAACTTTATAAAACACGACCCTGCTCTTATCACAGACAAAGCGTTATACAGGGATCCAGATATTTAATTGTTAACACCTATTTCATTAAGTGATTGAGCAAGTACTTATAGGTTCGTAATTCGACAAAAATGTAATAAAAAAAAGAATTCAACTTCACTAGAATTGTTAACCAGCAGAGATGAAGATTAATGTATTACTGTTTAAAAAAAAAAAAAAATTGTGTTCACCTAGACTTGCTCAATCACTTGTTGAAATATTAACGGGAACCCTGTATTCTTTTATACCCAGTAAGTGTGTAAGATACAGATAAGTACACATTGTGTCTGCAATAACTGCTAGTTTGCATGGGACTGATGGCAATGGAACAAAAAATGCACACAAAGAATTGGGTATTTGAATAAACTAAAACAAAATCGATGCTCTACTTATTATTGTCATTTAGACATTTTTTAATTAGCAAAAACTAAAAAAGAGGCGGCTGCTTGATCACTGGATATTATGATGTCATGTTTCAGTAATTCATACAAACTTTTGTACTAAGCAATTGTTTTGGGATTTTATAAAAAGTTGCTGATTTGTCTAAGGTGTCAAGTACCCAATTATTAAATAATTATTTCCTTTTAGGCTTCTTTTCAATCTGTCTAGGTTTTTTTGCGTTTTTTTTCTTTCTACCATCATCTGAGCTGGAACTTGATGTATCGCTTGTACTTGTATCAGTACTGCTAGAAGTACTCGAGTCGCTGCTACTACTTGAGGTACTGCTCGAGGTACTAGTATCACTAGAGGAGCTCGAATCAGAAGTGTCAGATGTATCAGAGTCTGAAGACTCGGAGCTAGAAGCTTTACGTTTGCTTTTCTTATCATTCTTCTTACCCAAATGTGCGTGTTTAACCTTTTTTAATTCTTTTTTTTTTACTTCCTCTTTCCGTCTCTTTTCTTCACTAGGGTTTCGACTCCTTTCATCTAAAAGTTCACGATCAGCTTTCTGCATTTCAGCTGGCTCAGAACAATTGGAATTTTTGTGTTTTGGTTCCTTGTTATGTTCAGTGTTTTTACGCTTTTGTGATCCCTCACGCTGTTTCCTCTCATCTTTATTTCGTGATCTTTGACCTTCACATTTAGCTCTATGACCCTGGTCTATTTTATGTTCTTTTGTTTTTCTATGTTTACTTATATCATTAGGATTATTTTGATATTGACTTTCTCTTTCATGTTCATGTCTATTAACATCAATGTCATGATTCCTTTTATGAGCCTGTTGCTTATAATTACCTCCAGAAATTTCATTTTTTTCATGTCTATTGTCAAGTCTCTCTTCATGTCTTCTAACTTCAATGATTTCACTTCTTTCTTGTTCATCATGACTTCGCTTTTTTCTTTTTTCATCTCTATTTTGAATTTCCTCATGTTCTATCTTATCTTGATATTTGTCTTTCTTTCTATCACTCCTTTCATATCTGTTAGTCTCAGGATCATGTTTATTTCTCTGCCTTTCTTGATAGTTTATTTTATGAATGTTCTCTTGTTTTCCATCTTGTTTTTCATTTCTACTACTACTATGCTTGTCTTTATTTTTATTTTCAGGATCTTCTTCAGTATCAAATTGATCCTTATTGCCATCCCTTTGTTTACTGTCAGTCCCAGTTCTTTGTCGGTCTTTACTCCTTGTGTTTGAATCATTTTGATCTCTGTCTGTATGTTTTTTTTCAGTGGCACTTTTAGACATTTCTTGATGTCTAATTACTTGCTCGCCTTCTATTTGATGTTCTCTTGCTTCATCTCTATTCCATCGAGTATTTTCCTCTCTTGTTTCAGTTACATCATCTTGTCTGGTCCTTGATTTGTTGTCTTTTCTGTTCTCAATATCAACAAGATTTCTATGTTGTGACCTGTCTGCATGCCTATTTTCTGATCTTTCATAATTTTTATTCTTAGTGTTTTCTTCATACCTGTTTCTTGATCTGTCTTCTTCAGTCCTATTTGATCTATCAGTCTTATGGTGAGTAGACCTTATCTTAGCAGAATCTCTATGACTATCTCTAGTTTTATCTTCATTATTTGAGTGCCCTCTTCTATCATTCTTATTGGAGTTTTCTATTTTAGATCTACTTCTACTCCTACTTCTGTCTCTACGGCTTCTGCTTTTTGTGACATTTCTATCATTTTTGTATTGTTTATCACTATTATTATATTTATCATCATTTCTCCTACTATCAGAGTGTATGTTCCTGCCATGTTGTCTATGATCATCTCTGTCCTTACTCCTAAGATGATTGGATTTTTCTCGTTGAATATAAGCATCTTTTTCATCACCATCTTTAAAATGTTGTACCCCTCTCCCTTTGCCAAGCCATCTCATTTTAGATACAGACTGTGAAAAGTCAACATGGATGCGTCTGTCATCAATCAGAACATTGTCCATTTTGAAATATGCATCTTCACATGATTTTTTATCAGAGAATTCTATGAAAGCATACTGCAAGGAATCTCCAGTCTTTTTGTCTCTTATAACTTCACAGCTAACAATTTTACCAAACCGACTAAATATAATTTCCAAGTCTTCATCAGTTGTGACAGGGTTCAACTTGCATACAAATAGCACATTTTCAGGTGGGGCTATGTCAGCATCGGGCAAATCACCAACTATTTCTAGGATAGTAGCTCTAGCCTTGGCCTCCTTTTCTTCTATCATTTCTTGAATTTCAGCAGCGGACTTTCCTTGTGTTTCATCTAATTCTTCATCAGGAGCAATACGGCCACCTTTTAATCTTTCTGCGCTGGGTGAAGGTGATCTAGATGGAGCCCGCAGCCCAGGAGGGTCGCTGAAGGGGTCTTCAAGGATGACGGTGTGTGTAATTCGGACATCTTGGTAAGGGCGATGGGTTTCATCGCAAATTACATCGTTTAGTTTGCGTAAGACTTCATGACCTTCAGCGACCTCGCCAATCACGCAGTGGGTGCCATCTAGGGAGTCCAAATCGGGTCCAAGCGTGAAGAAAAACTGTGAACCCACCATCATTTCACCGGTGCACACCATAGAAAGCAAGCCAGCATCAGTGTGACGTATTTTCGGCATTTTCTCACCCGAAAAGAATCTTTTGTCAGGTCCGTCCAACAGGCCCCAAATAGACTGGCCACCTGAGCCTTCTCCACTGGGATCACCCGTTTGAGCGATGAAACCGCTGCGTATCGAATGGAACAAGTTGAAATTGTAGTATTTCATCTTGCATAGTTTCAAAAAGTTCAAACATGTTATAGGACGTTGGTCTAGGAAAAGATCCACAGTAATGTCACCAAGCGTAGTCTCTATCACAACAGACATTATTCAATTTATATTTGGCAGAACAAAATATCAGATTGGAATTACGATATTATTTTCGCGTTGAAATTGACACATCACGAATACGAAACATAACCTCAATTAGTGATTATATTCTCTTTGCTCAATTCAAGATAGAACGCTAATTTCTGTTTGGTTCATGTAGCATTAGGTGGCGCCACTAACTTATTACAAATATAAAACGGTCTGAATCAAGAGAACTTTAGGGTTCATAATCAGTTATTAAGAAAAAGATGCGTACGTTGGTTGACACGCAAACGTACGCAAAGCAAAGGCATTGTTATTTTCACGCTAAATTCCGATTCACATCTATACCTCTTAAAAAAAAAAGTAAAAAGTAGAACAATGTCATCGTCATCGTACAACCCAAACTATGTTAAACATTATTATCTATTCCAAAAATATAAATTCTACATGAATGATTTTTTTTTGTTTTGAGCTTAATTGAATATTACGTAGAATGGAACGATTTTTTTTACTCCGGGAAGCGACATCTAGCGGACAATGATGGAAATAAGTGGACCAGTCTCATGAACTAGGTTCTTCGTTAACTTACGCAAGCGTCAAGAACGGAGAATTTTCAGGTATATTGAACAGATGGCGCTTGAACGAATATTGTCATTGATACTGCAATACATGTGCAATATATAAAAATACACAATAGAGTACATACCTACGGACCTTCGCTTCAAACTTATATGCGCCTCTAGCCCCTATTTCACCGACTTTACAAATGTCAGTTTCGAATGAGAATTCGGTGTCAATTGCTGACTTGAAGAGCATTAATTTTTGCGTGCGTGCATCATATTGGCAATTAAAGAAATGTACGTATGGCCGTCTGTCACAGCGAATTTACTCCGAAACTACTGGACACATTATGTATAAGTCGATGATTCAAAGACGGACGTGTAACGTAAATTAATGAATTTTAAACATGGGAGATTTCTCACATTTTTGGGGGGAAATTAGAAAATGGAAAAAAAAATCAAACTATATCGTGTTAACATATATATTAAATGAAAGGGCTCATTGTGAGCATCTCAAATATTTTTTTGTAATTTTAAACATATGGTTTTGAAGTTATATAAGTAAATAGTCGAAATTTAACCATTCCCCCCCTCCCCCCCTTAACTCCGAAATCACGGCGCCAAAAATTTTGAAAAAAATACAAGAAAATAGTTCTTTGCCTGTAGATTACAGGAAAATCTATAAGAAATCTAGGCATTAAAAGTAACATAGGAAATTGGAATTTAAATAATTAACGTACGGAAGCCTCTCCACGCGAGTCGAACTCGCACTTGTTCGGTTTTATTAGAATAATGGCACTAACAGGTAGGTACCTATACACTATATACCAATGCCAATGTAGGTTCATAATATAGTAGGTAGGTAATTGGAATTGATTTATCTGTTTTCAAAGATAACAATTTACTTAATACTCATACAACCAACGAATTTGTCAATTTACATGCTACCTAGTGAAGTTGTGTAAAAATAACCAAACAAAAAACCGGACAAGTGCGAGTCAAGTCAAGTGAGGGTTCCGTCCAAAGATTTTAACGCTTTTTCCCCACTGTTTTATGTTATCCAGTGTTAGCAGAGCCCTGCTCCTAAGCAAAATTTCGCAGTGTGGGGTCATCTTATATTATTGTACCTACTGATTTAAACTTTCGCGATTTTCACACATTATCATGATACTCGGGACTTAATCACGTAAAAATATATATTTAAATTTAAATACCTCGACGTTTCGGATGCGACATTGCGTCCATGGTCTCGAAGGGACTGAAGAGGCGGGTATCAACATCTCCTAGCTGCACGGGGTATTTAAATTTAAATGAAAATATGTATTTTTTACGCGATTAAGTCCCGAGTGTCATCATAAGTCACCATTATAAAATGGTCTGTGAAATCTACAGATAAACACAAAAATTTAACATTTTGAGAATTTTCTGAGTGGTTGTGCTGTTGATTTGCCTTCATACCAAATTTAAAGTTTCTAGGACAACTAGAAGTACCCTTTAGGTTTTCAGGGTACGGCAATTTGTATGGAAATCACTTTTTAACGACTGTCTGTCGATCTTTTGATTGCGTTGACTTAGAAGTTTGATTTTTTCACAGCATCTAGGGACTGTAGGCTTGAGTATTTGATATTAATTTCAGCATACTACCTCCACGCGTACCAGAGAAAAAGGGTCTTGACAGACACACAGGCAGACAGACAGACAGACGGACAACAAAGTGATCCTATACGGGTTCCGTTTTTTCCTTTTGAGGTACGGAACCCAAAAAATTGTCACTTTTGCGTTTTAGAATACCGACGGTGCCTTCGTTAATGACTGCGAAGCCCCAACCTGTAGACATTTTACCTACTGATTTTCAATATCGAGGTGTCGGACGCAGGCCATGCAATTCACCGTTCACGTTCCTAGCAAATCTAATAAAGACCGTTTCGCCCACCCTCCTTCCGCTCTCCACCCTAATAAAGTGAGTATTGAAAATTTACCAACCATTCTTCGAGAATATAAGGTTAGCCTGGTATGAATGAAGGTTTGACACGAAACGGCGAGGTATCAACTTTTTATTTCCAACCTTGGCATTACCCAGTAAAGCTGGTTTTAGTTTCGGGGCTTTTGGTTGGCGCGGTTTGAAATTGCTCTCTGCTGGAGTCGGCTGCCGATGAGGTTATATCGAAATAATAAAACAGATCTGTCGGATGGGAAATTATGATACAAACACGGGGCGCGTGCCGACCCTTGAGCTAAACGTTTGTTCGCTTTTTTGTTGGGATTATGTATCCTTAAAGGACAGAGGTAGGTAGGTATGTAACATATTTAACATGGCCTTCAGGCACTATACTAAATAGTTACGCACTGTTAGGATCTACTTCATGAGCACAATGAAGTTTTTGAACTTGTCGACGTATGGGTGCCGTTCTCCTCGGTATCTTCCTCATAGTATAAGCGCCTCTCATCAGACATCGCTACTTCTCGTTTAATTAATAGTCAATATACGAAATTTAGGTTGATTTGATAGTTTAGTAAACAGAAGCAAAACATAAACACCGAGGAATTTAGCGGGAAACCGATGAGAGTGGATCGTGTCGTTAATTGAATTTTAGTTTCTGTGCTTAATGTTGTTTGGTGGATAATAAAGATAGTGTATTATACAACAAATTGACGTGAAAGTGCCCAGCAAATGAAGAATTCAAGTGAAAACGCGTATTCCCTCCGTTTGTGACCCCCATATATCCGCCGGCTGCTGTTCGCCGTAGCTCGCCGTAAAGTACACTATCGCTTTACGGAAGGCATGAGCAGTTGACAGGACGTGACTAGGACAGACTGACACAACTCTGACGATGACAGGACTTTAATATACAGAAATTTACAAAACACATCAGACGTGGCTGTATGGACTCAGTTCCTTTGCCTATCCCTTATGGGATGAATTAAAAAGAAGAACATAAACACCTTAGGACGTCGGCGATCCGTCGAGCCGATCTCGCGCGCGCTTTTCATCTGACATTGACACTTCTTAGTGTTGCCCTCTAGCGCCGCCGCTCACGCAAATCGCCTCGTCCGTATGTTTCAAATAATTTTAATGGAAATAAAATAATAATTATTGTAACGCCGTCAAACTCTTCAAAGTGTGGCTGTGCAGGTTTTTTTAACAGACTTCAAAAAAAAGGAGGTTCACAGTTTGACCCGTATGTGTGTGTGTATGTATGTTTGTCCGCGATTATCCAAACCGGTTTTGATGCGGTTTTCAGAAAAGTATTTGTTACATTCTGGTTTATTGCCCTGTTAGCCTGAGATGGCTTTTGCAGCTTAAATGAGATAAGCGCGAGCCCGCGATACAGACATAAAATCAATTTTCTTATTCAAGACTTCTTCAGTAATATTTAGTTTATTTTCATGATTATAGCGAATATACGTCTTTCCATTAAAATCGCAGTCACGGAGTCCCACTTGTTTGCTTTCTTCCAAGACACTTTGCATTCACTATACATATAGTTCAAATACCGAACTAACATCAACAAGCAGAGAGCGACCTCCTTACAGTACCTGCCTATACTGTACCTAATAACCAGTATACCTAATATTGTGAGAAGAATCTGGTTTTAATCAATCATAAGATTATGAAGACTAAACCATCATTCTACAGTCTGGTGCCACAATAAAACCGCCTCCACATAGGCTGGATTTAAATTAAAAAGTCATTGACGAAACGAATTAAAGCGATGTTTGGCGCCAGTCAACAAGCGAGGGGAAGTGACTGACATATTGATGTTTACGGGACGCAACGCGTGCACGCAAGTTTAACGGCTTGTAAGTAGAGCCAGAGTCTCCGTCTGATAATGTACAACACGTAAAATTAACAAGAATACGCAAAATGTACACGACATAAAATGTACGTTGTGGTAAATGTATAACGCGCAAAATATGTCTGGATAGCCTGACTATGTTTAGTGAATGCTAGAATGACTATGAAGCTTTAGGTCCAGGGTTACGAGGGGCGGCTGATAAGTAATCTCCTTGGTCAGAAATATATACAAAAATAATGCTGGCTGGTATGGATTTATATTCGTTTGTTATTCTATTTTCAAAATGTATTACATTCATTTGTTTATTGCATCACGTTTATTTGTCTCCTACAATTGTTTCAAACATGTCGGTAGAAAAAGTGAAAATGGATAAAATCGAGCAGCGTGCGGTGATTAAGTTTTTGACTAAAGAAGGGAATACGCCTTCGGAGATCAGACAGCGTATGTTACGTGTGTTTGGCAGTTCGTGTTCTTCCGAATTTCTTATAAAGTTTTGGTCAAAGCAGTTTAAGTTAGGTCGTGAGAGCCTGGAAGATGATCCTCGTAGCGGAAGACCAGTTTCGGCCGTCACCGATGAAAATGTAGCCAGGGTGAAAAAAAAAATATTAGAGGACCGACGAGTGAAGCAGTGGGAGATAGCTAGAGATGTGGGCGTCAGTAAAGAGCGAGTCAATGAAATAATTCATGAGCATTTGAACATGTCCAAGGTTAGTGCACGTTGGGTCCCCAGAATGTTGACTGCATTTGACATGGAGAGGCGTGTCAAATGTTGCGAAGAGTTTTTGGACATGAGTCGAGGGAAAGAGGAAGAAATAATTTCTAGAATTGTAACATGTGATGAGACTTGGATTCGACAATGGGACCCGGAAAGTAAGCAAGAGTCGTTACAGTGGAAATTTAAGGATGAGAAGCCGCCTCGGAAATTCAAGGTCTGTCCATCGGCAGGTAAACTTATGGCTACAATCTTTTGGGACACAGAAGGGATTTTGTTCATAGATTATTTACCGAAGAAAACTACAATGAATGCTGATTATTACTCAAACTTACTATATCAACTAAGAGAGACAATAAAAGAAAAACGGCGAGGTAAACTAAGCAAAGGAATTCTGATTTTGCACGATAACGCACCAGTGCATACCGATACCGCCCGCACAACGAAGCTAGCAATTAAAGACAATGGCTTCGAAACCATTGACCACCCCCCTTATAGTCCAGATTTAGCCCCCTGTGACTATTTTCTGTTTAGACTTCTCAAGAAAGACCTCAGGGGATGAAGGTTTATGACCGATGACGAAATGAAGGCTGCGGTTACTGACTTTTTTGACGACAAACCGAAAGATTTTTTTTTATGGTTTAAATTCAATATTTAAAAAAAATTATAAGTGCATTTTACTAGCAGGGGACTATATAGAAAAATAAAAAAATTTAGACACGACAGTCTTTTGTTTCATTGTTAGGTAGATTACTTTTCAGCCGCCCCTCGTAGATCCCCAGTAGGGGGCAGATATTGAATACGAATGTTTGTCCTCGGGTGTTGGATGTTTTACTAAGTT
Organism: Clepsis dumicolana; assembly: GCA_963691665.1. Taxonomy (NCBI): domain Eukaryota; kingdom Metazoa; phylum Arthropoda; class Insecta; order Lepidoptera; family Tortricidae; genus Clepsis; species Clepsis dumicolana. Next base: position 5,877,152 of record OY829519.1, on the reverse strand, counting down.
TGTTTAGAAACCAAAATTGTAGGCAAAACCTTAAGCCTTAAACTAGTTCTTAGACTTAGTCAATTAGTGTCAACTGTTCCATGATATTTTATTTATTATTTTGCGTGGAGAACCTATTTAATCATTTATTATCAGCAGGAGACGAGCCAAAGGTTTGTAGTCAGAAGCACTTTACCTTATTTTGGACGCTTAAACGCAATGAATTAAAGACGGAATAAGGAACAGAGGAATACCACCCCGTTTTCATTCTTTGACTCTATTTTCGAGTTTTCCAACATTTGAAATTCTTATTTCTAAATTCTTATTAGGTACCTATTCAACTCAAAAATTCTGTATCACTTTTCAATTTCCAACGCATCGCCGTATGAAATAATATCGGTGTTCGCACCCTCGCGACTCCAGCCAATTTCTCCCGCCATTTCCCTTGTATTTTTTCAATACGCATTCGGGAACATTTAACATTTTTATGTGTAATCTTGCTACGGGGATGGGACAAGGATTTTTGCGCGCTTCACACTTTATTTTATGAGCGACTTTACTCGCTCCGAAGAGATTAAACGCGGGCCGTGCAGTTGGTTTATTGGTTTGCTTTTTATAATTTAAAACGATAAATATCTCATTTGTTGTTCATTCAATTCGTTGTTAAGCTTTGCAAAAGCAAGCTACATTTTGTTCATAAGTTTTATACTGTTAAATCTTATTGTAAAGGTCAAAGTCAGGCTTAGTGAAAGTCAGGCTGTAAAATACTTTAATAAGTGTTTTCCTTGGTTGTACTTTTTGTCTGGTCGCATTGTTGTTGATGCGTATTCGTAATAATAATTATCCGTATCTAATTTCAAGTTGAAAAATCGAATAAGTACTTGTCGAATCCTGCGTTACGTTACGGTTATCGTATCGAGATCGAGAAATCTCATACTAAATTTTAGTTTCAAATACGCTCACGGGCGGGCGCTGTTCCAAACGTCATACAAACTCGTTATAGTTTACTATTCGATTTTACGTGACGCAGGATTCGACAAGTCGTGCTTAGGGCACTGGAAACAGATCAAATTTATTTTGAAAGTTTTGATTACAGATACCGGGACAGCGGCTACTTAAGCTTGTAAAAAGCTGTCATAAGCGTGTAGGTATGTATATAGTTATGAACATCGGCATGAAGATTATCTATCATAAAGACATACATAGGTAATAGTACATATAATCTTACAAACAGACACCAAACCTAAGATGAAAACAGTGGCCATACAATAAATAATCTACATGAAAAACCCATCAAATCGCAAGTAACGTCAAACCAAGAAGGAACGAGATGTATTTTTAAACAGGCGGCAAAAGGCTGGGGTGTCGTTCGTATTTCCATAGAAATGTTGCATAATTTAAAAATAACGCTGTCAATGTCTTGCTTATAAAAATCGTATTTTGCCGGTCGCGTGGGCCCGTTCAATTAATTCTACGGTTTCAGTTGAGCTGAATCGTGGGGGTTGGAGATTATTTGGCATCAAATATAACCATACATAGTTAAAGGAAGCCATAAAGTTTCTTAGTTGCAAATAAGTACATACCTATATCAAACCAATCGGAAGTGTATACTACACACTCAAGTTATTCTCGAATGTTGCTTTGAGAGCTAAGTGTTACTTTTCAATGCTAAATGTATATCAATGCGATATGACAACGATTTCCTGCGACCAGCGGCGCGGGAGCGTTTTTCTAATACATTGCGGGCATTGTAAATTAACTGAAGTACAGTAGACGTCTCAACCGCGCAATGAACTAGGCTGCGACCGGAGGCGCGGCGAAATAGTCTGCGAACGATTTCTTTTTATGTTCATTGCACGATCGCGACGCACACTAAAGTGCAGTGAACGTCCCGAGCGTGCAATGAACAGAGAAAGAGAAAGGCTGAAACAGTCATAGCTAGAATAACATCCATGCCCTAGAACTACTTATACATCACCATCTAGACACAACCGTGCAAAGACGTAGTTTTTTATTGCAAAACCAAAACTACAAATCTATATTCTAGGAGCTGGCTCGACCTGGTTGATACATTGATACATACCTCAATCTATATTCTAGGAGCTGGCTCGACCTGGTTGATACATTGATACATACCTCAATCTATATTCTAGGAGCTGGCTCGACCTGGTTGATACATTGATACATACCTCAATCTATATTCTAGGAGCTGGCTCGACCTGGTTGATACATTGATACATACCTCAATCTATATTCTAGGAGCTGGCTCGACCTGGTTGATACATTGATACATACCTCAATCTATATTCTAGGAGCTGGCTCGACCTGGTTGATACATTGATACATACCTCAATCTATATTCTAGGAGCTGGCTCGACCTGGTTGATACATTGATACATACCTCAATCTATATTCTAGGAGCTGGCTCGACCTGGTTGATACATTGATACATACCTCAATCTATATTCTAGGAGCTGGCTCGACCTGGTTGATACATTGATACATACCTCAATCTATATTCTAGGAGCTGGCTCGACCTGGTTGATACATTGATACATACCTCAATCTATATTCTAGGAGCTGGCTCGACCTGATTGATACATTGATACATACCTCAATCTATATTCTAGGAGCTGGCTCGACCTGGTTGATACATTGATACATACCTCAATCTATATTCTAGGAGCTGGCTCGACCTGATTGATACATTGATACATACCTCAATCTATATTCTAGGAGCTGGCTCGACCTGGTTGATACATTGATACATACCTCAATCTATATTCTAGGAGCTGGCTCGACCTGGTTGATACATTGATACATACCTCAATCTTATAGCCCTAGCTGTTTACAATTAACAACCATGTCATCCGCAGACATGGCAGCGGCCTTCTATTTGATTTATAATTAATATTAATACTAGCTGTTGCCTGAGTAGAATTTGTTTATTGCTATACCGCGGATATAATTAAGTCCTGTATAACAATCAACTGCCCATTATCCCATGCGTTTAGGTCTATTTAATTTGGGAAGCCATTCTCAGGAATGACGGCCTAGGAGCCTAGATGTTATTTTTTGGATTCTTTTCATTGCAAGGAAATGGTTTCGGGAACAATTATTTGTACACTTCTTGTTACGGGGGGGGGGGGGGTTACGAACCCAAAGTTTCGCTCCCCCTCCCACTTTGCTAGCTGCAGCGCAGTGGTTTGGTACTTATCAATGTTATGTCTGGGAGGAAGCGTTGTATATTTGTATACTTTTTTATTTTCCTTCCGGCGGCGTAGTGGTTCGCTAATTATCAATGGCTTGGGGGAAAGAGTAGTATTTGTGTTCTTTTATGGCGGGGGGCCGCGCACCACCAGCCCCCCCTCTTTCCTTCCAGTGGCGTGGTGGTTTGCTACTTTTCAATAGCTTGGAGGAATGAGTAGTGGTTGTATTCTTTTTATGGCGGGGGGGCTGGGCCCCCCGAGCCCCCCTCTTTCCTTTCTGCGGCGTAGTGGTTCGCTACTTATCAATGACTTAAAGGAATGAGTAGTGTTTGTTTTATTTTTATGGCGGGGGGCTGCGCCTCCCGAGCACCCCCTCATTCCTTCCTCTGACATAGTGGTCCGCTACTTATCAATAGCTTGGAGGAATGAGTAGTGTTTGTACACTTTTAATGACGGGGGGCTGCGCCCCCGAGCCCCCCGAGCCCCCCTTCTTTCCTTTCTGCGGCGTAGTGGTTCGCTACTTATCAATGGCTTGGAGGAATGAGTAGTGTTTGTATTCTTTTTATGGCGGGGGGCTGCGCCCCCCGAGCCCCCCCTCTTTCCTTCCGCAGACATAGTGGCTCGCTATTTACCAATAGCTTGGGGGAATGAGTCCTGTTTGTTTTATTTTTATGGCGGGGGGCTGCGCCCCCCGAGCCCCCCAGTTTCCTTCCAGCGGCGTAGTGGTTCGCTACTTATCAATGGCTTGGAGGAAAGAGTAGTGTTTGTGTTCTTTTTATGGCGGGGGGCTGCGCCTGCTGCTGCTGCTGCTCTTTACTTGCTGCAGGTGAGTGGTCCGCTACTAATGAATATTCTGGAGGCAATACTTTTTTACACTTCTTGTTGCGGGGGGCTGCCTGAAAGAGGGCCCCGGCAGTACAGGAATCAATCGGTTATGAAAATAAAATTTATGTATGCTCTAATGATCCTCTACTTGAATAAAGGCACTTCTTTCTGTAACATTTAAAATCCACCGCTATCTTTGTTCCTACTACACACAATAATGAGGTACTATTAGTAAACACCAAAGAGTTTATGCATATGTACTGTTCTGGAGTAAGGTTAAAACTATAGATCTATCTATGGTTAAAACAAATGTCACAGTGGCAGAAGCGTTTACTTCATATCACGTTTGTTGTTATTCGAATGATTGTATTTTTTGCTCTCTGTGTAGTTTTTTCATAAGGACCTTGACGACTACTGTGATTTTACTTGTGCGATGCCGATAATTGCACTCTGGATCGGATTTACAATTTTGGGTACACGATTGCGGATGACAGCATCAAGACTAAACAGTGGCTTCAATAATGCTCGTAGTGTGTGTTGGAAGAAGATCTAATGTTTTTAATAGTATAACAGTGAATTTTAAATGAATAAATGACATAATAATATACATTATGCTTTTTTACTATATGCTTTCTTTCTTAAGTCACTAAAAATAGCTAAATATCCATTAAAAAGAGATTCAGTTGATCGTTTTCGCTGCAGAACCGTTTCACTACAAATGTCATATTGATATACCATACATCCGACAAAGAATTCAATATGAAATGTATTGAGAAAAGGTTCCACGGAATTGCGCGAACTGAATCGTTGTTGATCGTATGACTGTGGAACCTTATCACTGCAAATGTTACATTGACGTACCATACATCTGCCAAAGAAATCATTGTAAATTTTCTTGTGAAAAGGTTCCTCGGGGGTACGCGATTCCATTTTCTCAAATTATCGTTATCCCGCGGGATTTTTGCTGTTTTCCGGGATAAAAAGTAGCCTATGTCATTCCCGGATGTTCAAGCTATCTTTTTGTCAAGTTTCACCATGATCGGTAGGGCGGTTTTTGCGTGAAGAGGTAACAAACAGACAGACAGAGAGACAAAGAGACAGAGTTACTTTCGCATTTATAATATTAAGCTAGGAAGTTAGGATTAGGATTAGGATTTGGATTAGGAGTAGGATTAAGGTTTCTTCATAAACTTCAATAAAGCGTGGAAACCCAGGAAAACATGCAGAAATACGTAGCAAAAGTTATTTTTACATTGAGCTCTAACAAAGTTGTAGGCGACGGTCCCCTCTATTTAACTTCGACTCGAGACTTAACAACCAAGCACGCCGATGTGTAGAAATTGTGAATAATTAACGCCTTTGCCCCGCTGTCTTGATCTGTGCCAGAATAACACGCATCAGTAGGTACAAAGATACTAGCTATATTTACGTAGGTAGGTATACAAGGTGCCCCTCAAAACAAAGTCAATACTAAGATACTTAGCTGATAGAGCAGCTCATAAGTACGTCTATGTATTAGATTTAACGGTTTTTACTTTTGCGAAAATTGTATACCTACTTTTCGAGACATTGGCAGTTTTATTAACCTTGTATAAGAGTGACAATAATCGTCTTAAAACCTGTGGTATTTTCACCAAGGTCAAATTTACATAACAGTCCTTTTAATTTTGCAACGCACACTCTCACTGCTTCTCTGGTCTATTCCGATTTTCCGATATCCAACGGTGACTGTACCGAGTACGCGTAAGATAAATCTGCTTGCAAGTGAAATACCTCTCTGCAGCCGACTGTACTTGAGTCTCAGTAAAACAAACCCTGAGCTTGAGGCACGGACATAAGAGAAGCTATTTTGAATTCAAACAAAGCATGACATCACTACTGAAGACTAGAACTAAAACATTTTAACTAACGCTACGGTTTCAGCTGAAAATTGGCTCTATAGCCTGAACAGTTAGAGAAGTTTTTGAAGGACATAGTAATTTAGTTACAGTATTATGGTTTTATAAGTCGAAAGTATTTTGTAGCTAGCAAAAGAGAGTAAACTGAGACGTAGCGGTAGCAAAGGCGGAAACTAATTGTACTTACGGTGTCTCTTACACTAAAATGTGGTTAAATTTTTAAAACTGGAAGTAGACAAATTGTAAACTAAAACTGTTTAAACCGTTTAAGTTAGCCAATTTAAGACATATTTTGGGATACCTTTATTCTCTATCCAGTGGGTGTCATCTGCGAAAGTTATATAGTCGTAGCTCGTAAGCTAAGCTACTTATACCATAGGAATTCATCAAGTACAGACTCGCATTACTTATTGATGTAGACACTGTAATACATACTCTAATAAATGAGACCAAATCTTACAATTAATTCAAAAGCGATAATATCGTACCGCTTTATAAACTTTTACCTTCCACTCCCGCAGTCCCCTAAATGGTGGCTTGAGTGGAGGCGTGAAAACACCGACAGCGACAAACAACAGGCGCAATCACTAGTGCAAATGTTTACCTACTAACAACGTACATATAATAGTGTACTTGTAGTTTTGGAACTGAAATAGGAGACACGTGCTGTTACTGGTTTATTCCTAACATTGTTAGGAATAGATATCGACGGCGTACTGATAGAATCACTTTTGAGTAAAAGGTAGCAAGGCAGAACTTCAACACATTGTATTTTCGTAATTTTTGTTTATTTGACAAAAGAAAAAATATACCTACGTCTCCAAAATTTTTTGATAATGTAAATGACCGACTACTTAAATCGTTTTGGTCAGGAAATGTGCCTATTGAAAAAATTATGGTAAATTATGGTTTACGTTCGACAGTATAGAGTAGAAAATAGATGAAGGAGGCACCAAACATTTTACGAAATTGTTGCCATATTCATGCGTTTTGAAAATGTGTTAGTTAAGTAGAAAGTGATGTTATAATTCAATTTCCATACAGTATTTGGCGTTGGACTCTAAGTAAGTGATTTATTAGGATTTAACATGAGAGAAAAACGCAAGCTGTTTTTTTGATTGGAATTACATCATATTAATTATTATGGTGATAATAATGATAATGCTTGATTTCTTGTCTTGCATACTTGAAAATTTTCATGCGTGTGCGCAAATTATATTTAAAAAAATTAAGCAATAAAATTGTAAGTCACGTCCAGTGCAAGCATAGGCACAGGCACGGCCCCAAAGTAATACCGGAATCAATAAACCAAAATCTGAAACGCGTTCATATATTACGTCGGCAACAGCATAGAACAAAGTATCGGCATAAATGGGTATAAATAAGTGTCGCGCGTTCGGTGGGCGATTGGCCCCGATTATTGCCCCGCGGAGACTAATATCCCTTTCTTTGGCAAATGTTTTTTGGGGAATGTTATTTTTTGGCGTCGGCCGCATCTGGCGTCCGGGGCGCGTAAGGACCGCCGACCGAACGTCGCGGACTGCGCACTTGGGATCAGCGTTAGAGATTTTAAGCAACCGGAGACGTCATTCGCTTTAAGGGGCTATGTGCGTTTCGGGACGCGAGCGGGGGTGGGTGCGGGTCGTGCGGGGTGTAGAAAGGCGGACCGCGGGTCGCCACGGCACGGCAGTCACGCGCCAGTACCCAAGGCCTACCTCGGCACTTTCATCGCTTTGGAAGCGGAGTGAGAAAGAAAAGTGACTATTGGTTTTTTTTGGTTAGACAAAATCAAAGTTTTTTTTTTAGTATATTACCTAGAGCGTTTAAATAATTTGACGCTTACGCCATGCATTTTGAGCGCATTTTGATTAGCCCTCTTTCTATTGACACACGCGTTACTGAATAGCGCTGTCCCGCTTGAGTGAATAAACTCCGCCCCAAAAATGTTATCGGTGATTCAAAAAAACCGGCCAAGTGCGAGTCGAAGCACTTTCGCACACACAAGCAGCCTTCGTGCATGAAGGCTTCTGTACCATTATTTATAAAACGGCAAAAAATCATGTCTGTTGTATGGGAGCCCACTTAAATATTTGTTGTTATAATGGCAGTAGAAATACATCATCTGTGAAAATTTCATCTGTCTAATTAAAATGGTTGATGAGATACATCCTGGTAACAGACGGACAGACAGACAGACAGACAGACAGACAGACGGACGGACGGACAGCGGAGTCTTAGTAATAGGGTCCCGTTTTTTACCCTTGGGTATGGAACCCTAAAAATAGAGACAGGGGCGCAGGTGTACGAAACGACACTACTATTTAATGTATTTCTCGATTATCACATTATATCGTGATATATCGTGAGCTGCAGTGGTCATACTGTTCTTATACTTTTTAAAGGACACTTTGCTGACGTCTCCTGTACGTTTAATGCTCCAAGGATCTGGGTCACTTAAGTTAAGTATCCTCTTAGTTGGGCACGTGTCCTCCGGTTATAGTCACCAGGTGCGATCCGCCGCGCGGAGCTCCTATTCTGATTGAAATTGCACCGTTTTTTAGAGGGGACCTTTATTGGCTATTTTGTAATGTAATTTTTCCGGGTTATTGCTGCGGAAATTGAGACGTGCGGGAATTTGCTAGCGACTAGAAGACTAAAGTAGCTATTTTTTATAAAACAGGGGAGGATAACAAGCAAGCGTGAAATCTGATGGTAAGTGGTCACCGCCAAAGCTAAGCACTCGTAACACTAGAGTTATACATGCGTCGCTTGCTCAAAGAGTTGAGTAGGAATAGTCACAAAGTTTCCGAAAAAATCCCCACCTATTAATGATACCCGTACAAACAACATGCAAACATTGTCAAATGACACGTTGCATGCTTCCGCCGTAGCACGGTAAATTTTATCGACGACATAAAGCATTTGTCACTTTCTAACAAATATGCAAGTGGGAAAGGGACAAAATGCTTTACATCCTAAACGTTAGGTAAGTATTATCTACTTACCTATGCTAGAGTTCTAGCATACCTATGCTATAGGGTCATACGGACCTTATACTAGGTTTTCTTCGCTACTTGTTCACTTTTAAACAAACCCAATTAGCTTTTAGAGTAATAACGCATACCGTAGGTGCATGCTACAATTTCTAATATAAGAACTGGCAAAAAGCAAACAAGCCTGCGCAGCTCCCGGCTGATATTAAAGGCATATCTCTCTATTATGAGAGGGAAGTTCTGTAATTTAAGGGCGAGCTCGCGCGGCGGCACATGGCAGCGGGCGGGGGTGCGCGGTATCGATATCGATGTTTGAGTTTGGGTGTTTGTGTTGATGATTGTTTTTTGTGTTGTTGTTTTGTTTGGGTTCTTGTTGTTCGGGTTTTAGCGATGGACAGAAGGAAAGCGTTTATGCACCTCGCGTGCTGAACAGAAGGGCTGAGAAAAAGAACACCATTACGCGATCCAGCTCCCTACCGCTTTCCAAGTGTGCATCAGGTTTTAAAAACAATAATAAGTACCTCGATCAACAATTTAACTGTTCAAACACCACCACAATCGTTGATGCTAATAATCGAGGTATTTCCTAATTAAATTACACTATCGTGAATACGCACGCAAAATGTTACACGCTTGTCCTCAACGGTTAACAGCACAGACATGAAGTTTTTCATTGTTAACCAAACACTTCATCATCGTATTCATTATCATGATCATATCAGCCGGAAGACGTCTACTGCTGGACATAAATAAACTTAGCTTGAGCTGCCGTGAGCTTCCTCGAAAAGAAACCTAGCGGTTGCCAGTGACCTACAACCTGTGCCCTTAGTGTAATCAAAAAGCACAAAATACGTCTCGATCGCGTTTGCGTTAAAGTGTCAAATAGTATGAGAACTGTTTAACGCGAACGTGATCGAGACGTATTTCTTGGCCTGCTGGGCGATTACACTAGGCGCTCTCAGCGTCTAGTGTAATCAGCGACTAAAAAAAAACATCTCAATCGAGTTCGCGTTTACGTCTGAATTACTATGCGCAAATTGACAGCGCCACTAGTGGCACGTATCGACAGCAATCAATTTTCATATTATTTGACACTTTAATGCATCCTCTGGAGAGGAGAACAGCTGGACATACGAAAGAAATATTCTCCAAGCTGAAACTGAGGGGCTTCACTTCGTTCGCTCGGCCAATAAAAGCAGGTCGCGAGTTTTTTTTAAAACCAAATTCTGAGTTACAAAAGCGCTTAGTTGATGCAACTTGTGACCAAAGGGCTGGCAGTTTTCTCTCTCAAAGAATCAGCATCGCTATTCAGCGAGGCAACGCTGCCAGCCTTTTGGGCACTATGCCACGGGGGCCTTATTTAGATTTAATTTAGTTTTAAGTTGTAGTTTATTTAGTTTAAGCTTAGATTTAATGTCATTGTAAATTGCTTTTATTATGTAAATAAAGTAGATAATTCAAATTCAAATTCAAAGTCAAATGTTTTTATTTGCTTTAAACATAAATGCATGCAAATACAAAAACAAAATACAGAGGGAGCTAATACTAAACATAACAGTTAGGTTTATACAATAGGTCACGTACGTATGAAAATATGTCCAGATACATGATCATAATTTAGTAAACGAATTCAGAAATAGATTTAGAACAGATGTCCGGATAGTTAATTGCAATGTTATTAGGTATAAATAAATAAAAACAAATACTCAATCATTATCCAGTTAGTCTAATGCTTTGGCGTAATATTCCTTTATGGAATAGAATGGTCTCCTTATAGAATATGCTTTAAGTTTACGTTGAAATGTCTTTAGGTCCTCGCAATCTCTTATTTCTTTATCTAACTTATTGTACACTCTTTTCGCCTTATTATCTAAGCTTTTATCAAAATGAGCAAAACGCGCTAGTTAAGGTGGAGCAACCACTACAATTGTCATTTGTCAGCACTACCCCAATTTAGGTCATGACGTCAATGCTTACTCCTCAATATTTTATTATAAATAGTAATAATAAATTTGAATTAAGTCAATATTGTATTAGTTATCAGCTTAGACGTTACTCTGTTCGTTTAAATAAATTATCTTTATTAATAAATCCAGTCTTCCCATCTTAATTCGCTCGAGTCAGTGTGAGTTCATTTATATTTCTCAGATTTTTGCATTGAGTGCGTCTGATACTTATATTATTTTTATTCTTAAAAAAGTGTAAACAAACACAATAAAGATACAACTACACAGCAGTTAATATTCTATTTTCTACAAACATGTGTCTGTGAGTATCAGGTATATTGGAGCAACCCTCCAGGATACGTATTGCATTTTTCTGTTTCAGTAGCACGGTATTTATATCAGTGCCTTTGCCTCACACCTCTATGCAGTATCGCATTATACTTTCGAAGTAGGAGAAATAAACTGATCTTAAAACGGACCTATCAACAAAACCAGATAGTCTCTTCAAGACATAGCATGCCCTAGCCAGTTTCTCGCTAACTCCGTAGATATGGCTATGCCATCTTAAAAATGGATCCATTGGTTTTAGATATCGGTATGTCACAGACAGGATCAGCGCTGTTTGGACCCCGGCGAAATATCATATAAAAGCTCTTAGAATTATTGATTCTCAAACCATTTGCTCTAAACCAGAATGGCAGCTGAGTCCAGCATGTTTGCATATTTGCACTTAGTTCTTCTGGGGTTTCACCTCGCAATGTATCACTAGTATCATCAGTGTAGAGGTATGATGTTCCACAAGTTATGTGACGTGGTAGGTCATTAATAAAAATGAGTCATTAAAGTATAGAGCCCTGAGGCACACCGTACCTCAAAATCTCCTAACTCGACTGGACTGAGCCGTCACCATCTTGTTCACTCATTTTCACATACTGAGAGCGCTCAGTCAAATAAGACTTCATCAGGGTCAACGCTACACCACGAATGCCATAGTGTTCCAGTTTGGCGAGGAGTATTCTGTGATCGACGCAGTCAAATGCCTTAGTCAGGTCACAGAACACCCCTCCACGGTGGCTTCTTGCGTTAAGACTCTGCATGGCTTCCGATACGAGACCAATCACAGCAGAAGTAGTGTTTTTGTTGGTTCTGAAGCCGTACTGGCGACAAGAAAATACGTTATTAGCTACAAAATGCGACTCTAATCTGGTGTATAAGCACTTCTCAAAAAAATTTGATAAAATCGAGAGTATGGATATAGGCCGGTAATTATTTATATTGCTTATAGAACCTTTCTTAAATATCGGAACTACTCTAGCTCTTTTAAGTAACTTTGAAAACGTGCCCTCCAGTATACAGTAGTTAAAGATGATACATAGAGGTCTACTCAATAAATCAATATTGTTTTTTAAAATTTCAGTACTCAAGTCGTCGGGTCCACGTGACTTACTATTTTTTAGATTCTTGACTATTCGTATTAACTCCGGATCAACAATCGGTGCGAGAAATATTGACGCTATACTCTTAGAATCCCCTTTAAGTAACTTTCGGTAAGTATAATTCTTATCAACATCACTTTTACCAACATTAGTAAATAACTTATTAAAAGCGTCAGCTATCGCTTTCCTATCTATAATAGTTGTATCGCTGATCTTCAAATGAAAGTTATTATTTTTCTTCGACTTACTTCCTTTACCTGAGTAAATATTTACGATGTTCCAAATTGCTTTGGGTTTATTTTTTGGTTTTGGAAATCGTTTCGCGAACGTGAATACTTTTGGACACAGCAAGGGTTTTTTATACGTACTCTTATATCGCTTAAAATAAGATTTAAATGCTTCATCAGTAATCCCACGTGATTTAAGAATTAGCTTCCGTTTGTTAAGGCTGGGTTTCCTTATGCCTTTAGTAAGCCAGCCTTTAACGTTTGGTTTTAAGAAGACTTTTTTTTACCGGAAAACAATCACTCATAGACTTAAGCAAAATGTCATAAAATACTTTCAGTTTATCATTACTATCATAACCCGAGAACACATTGTCCCATTTCACTGTAGATATTTGTGACCGAAACTTGCACATAGCCTTTTTACTGAAAAATCTTTTAAAAACAAACCTGGGCTTTTCTTTTGTTTTTAAACGTGGAATGGGCCACACGAGTACCTGTGCATCGTGGTCAGAAAAATCACAAGGCACAACACCAGCGCTGGTATAATCATTCACGTTCGTAACAATGTTATCCAAAGTTGTTGAGGTGGATTCAATTGTACGAGTTGATTGAAATATGGTGGGCCTAATATTATGTTCTAATAATATCTGCAAGAACGCTTTAGTCCTACAGTCGCTAACATCCGCCATGTTAACATTGAAGTCCCCGGCAACTATAACATTCTTAGTCTTAAGTCTACTTGGGTACGCATCCAACAAATTAAGAAAATTTCCAAAATCGGAACTAGGACATCTGTATAATACTAGGACGTGTATATTTTGAGAATTTGTGAGCTCCAAATTTAAGACACTGATTTCGAAGACTCTTTCGCAATAATATTGTGAATGTGTGAATCTCGTAATTGTTTGCCAAGTCACTGCTCACAAATATAACAGTGCCACCGCCCTGTGTGATGGTTCGTGATGATTGAGTAGCCAATACATAACCAGGCAGAGTGATTGAGTCGGATTCTTGCGGTTCTAGCCAAGACTCAGTTATCATAATTATGCTAGGTTTATTCTCAAGTTCGAATGCTATAAAAGTTTCCAAATTTAGTAGTTTATTCCTCGGCCTATTTATATTAAGATGCATTACATTTAAGTTGTAAAAATACTCTAGATATTCCTCTTTACTCTTATTTATAAAAAAAGTAAGATTGTTATAGTAATTTTCGTTCATCTGTTTAAGTTTTACATTAATAGCGGTTGCCAATTTGAATTTACCCTTCATATTTAACCTATATCCATTATAACAGTAGTCCTTCACATTAATGTTACAGTCTATGTCATGGAAATAAGCATAATCATAAATGTCCATTCTTTTGTGAAGTTCATAATTTACTTTGTTAACGAAATAGTTAAATTCTTTGGAATTCTGATTAACACTACTAGGTACGCTACACACGATTACATTGCAGTGTGACAAGAGTTTGACCACACTTTCAATGAGGTTAGCAGTGCCCTAAGCACGACTTGTCGAATTCTGCGTCACGTAAAATCGAATAGTAAACTATAACGAGTTTGTATGACGTTTGGAACAGCGCCCGCCCGTGAGCGTATTTGGAACCAAAATTTAGTATGAGATTTCTCGATCTCGATACGATAACCGTAACGTAACGCAGGATTCGACAAGTCGTGCTTAGGGCACTGTTACCAATGGGGAATTCAATTTAAAATCACTCCCCCCGCACATTATTATGACACAGTCCTTCTTGGAAAATAGCGTAGTTTTTTCAGAAACGTCTTGCGAAACGCGGTCCGTCGATCCCATATTTATTATATCCGCACTGAAATTGTAGTCGCATCGACGTAACTGCGACAAAACCGATATCATATCCGTGTCATGAAAATCCCATAGCAGTAAAAGATTGGGTTTTGTGTCGACGGTAGGTTGTTCCAGTGGTGTCTCATGAGGAGGTGTCCCTAAATGGGACTCGCGACAGACAGTGGCTGTATTTGCAACTGTATCTTTAGCTGGTTCTTGAAGTTCTTTATTAAGTCGCCTTCCCAGATCCTGTGCATTTTTCTGCAATATACGAGCAGTCCTTTTTAGTTTGCTGAGCGTGATTTCTTTTAGCTGGAGAAATTTATATTTTTTATTTAAAATACTATACTCGCGCATAACCTTACTAAGTCTTTGGGAGAGCCTCTTAAGTTTCTTCTTGTATTCCCCCATTTCCCTATTCATGCTTTCATGCTTATGAGAATCGTCTATTATGAGGCTTTCTGATTTATCGTAATCGTTTGTTTTTAACATAACACAAAGTTTTTTGTTCTCGTGTTCAAGTTCTTCGATTCTCATAACAAGAGAAAGATTTTCGTTTCCACGTTTTTCCAATTTCTTCTTTAAAGCTGTGAAAATTTCCATACTGTCATATTCAAGATTTCCGATAGTAGTATCATTGCCGTTTGAACAAGTTTTTGATTTTAGGCATAGGCGTTCCTCGTCCTTGTCGCGTAGAAGTTGCTTAAGTAATTTATTCTCATTCAAAACTTCCTCTGTATTTACTTCATCCTGACTACAAACCTCCAGGTTTTTAATTTGGTTCTTCAAAGAGGTAATTTCACCCTTCAATTTGTGTATAACTTTGTCACTTTCTGATATGTTTTTTAGACATTTAAAATGATCATGTAAGCCTTCTTCACCACTCTGAGTACTTTGTTTACAGTCTAAAGCCTTTTTCCTGGGTCTTAATGTGATTCTTTTGGTTACATAATTTCTTAAATCCATGCTATGGGTCAAAATCGGTAATTATCAACAGCAAAAAGATTAGTAGATTGTTTAACGAGGGAGGAAAAGGACCAATTTCTAACGAAATAATTAGAGTTTGAAATTGGCGTTTTCCCAGAGTTAAACCACCCTGCTTTTCATCTCGACTATAAGGAAAGTAAAAGAACGTAAATCTTAAAGAAAAAATACTCATATAAAAAAATATTGATGTTCTCCTCCGCGACCACAGAGAACAAAAGATAAACAATGATTTCGCGCCAATTTCACGCTTTTTTAAATGTGTTTTCTTTTTCTAAATTGATCGCTGGTCAAAATAACTATTGTTAGAGTCTTTATTTAATAGATTTTATTAACTACTTTACTTTATAAATTCAATCAAGCCTATTTATTTATAAGAGTACGTATTTTAGTACACATTTTTTATAAAAAAAAGTAAGTTACAATGGTAAAATTGAAACAAATAGTTTGACTCTATAGGCTGCATTCAAAATACCATTGCCATTTAACGAGTGTTTTTTCTTAATTAATGCAAATTACTGTTTTCGTATTTTTTTTTCATTCAAGTGTAATTTACTCAGAAAAAACTACGTTAATGTTGTACTTATTAATCATTCTTGGGCACCTAAGCTTGTGTTTTTTTATAATAACCAACAATAATGAAAAATAATAAAAACATAACACTACAGCCCAAGGCCTCACATTCCAAGAGGAGGCCTGTGCCCAGCAGTGGGACGTAAATAGGCTGATAATGATGAATAAAAACATAAGAATTGTTCCATAGGCTGTAAAGGCTGAATAGGTCATAGTCATAGCCATCCATCCAGCGCTTTTTTTTTATTTTTTTACTCCCTAGGGTATGCATAACTTTCCTCCAGTATGTTAAATAAGATATGCCTCACTTTCCGAGTATGAGAGATGAAAAAAATATTTCTAAGTGACCGAGCTTGATTCGAACACACGACGCCTGCGCTTACCGAGCTACGACAGACGCTCTGAGCGCCTAGTGTAATTGCCGACCAGGCCAAGAAATACGTCTCGATCGCGTTTGCGTTTAACAATTCTCATACTATTTGACACTTTAACGCAAACGCGATCGAGACGTATTTTGTGCTTTTTGATTACACTAAGGGCACAGACCCCTAGGCCACATGTGACTTTGTTATTTTGGTAGAATTATCGGCTGTATTCTGCGCGTCGAATGTTCGTTATAGTACTTGAGATGGTCGAAGCAAGTTTTAGTTTCACCCTCAATTTTTCAATGTGGCAGTATTTTTATACAGGATTTGATTTAGTTCACTTTCACCTTTATAAGGATATTATTTATAAATATTGAGTCAGCTACGTATTTTTATTATAAAGTAGTATTGTTTTCACCGATTTAGTTCTGTTTTCACTGCACTTTGAATAGTTTATTCGGGTCACTTTTAACAGTATTTACTTTTATTATTGTCCAGTTTAAACTAAGATAATATTGACACAGGTCAATTATATGATTTTACACTTAATTTATGTATGATTTATTAAAACTATTGCGTATAATTATTTTTAGGCATTTTAAGCACAGAGTCAATGTTTACATGTCAATCTACCTCCCAATTCGAAGCCAAAGTATCGATACTTTATTCGCGCGTCCCTAGCCGGCTCGTTCTTCAGACACAGCTGCAGCCCGCGATTATAACTAGCTTAGCGAACTCGCCGCTAGCTCACTCGCTTATTACTGCGATATTAAATACATGCAATGTCATACAGCAATACTATTTACCATCAATAGTCGTCGTCGGCCATCTTCATTTGCACTTTATTAACCCCCGACGCAAAAAGAGAGGTGTTACAAGTTAGGTATCTGTTTATCGGTGTGTCTGTGTATCTGTCTGTGACATCATAGCTCCCAAACGGATCAACCGGTTTTGATGCAATTTTTTTTCACCGAACGCTTGTTTAATCGAGACGGTTCTTGGCAAAATTTTTGAGACATCAAACTTTGAAATGACAATTTTGGGGGGTTTTTAAACTTTTCTAAGTTGGTGAGAGGGAAGGCAAACGAGCAAGTGGGTCACCTGATGGAGAGCAATCGTACAAGCACAGACAACAACAGTATTTAATTGCAGATACGTTGCTAACCTAGATACTATAAGAGCTAAGACGAATTTCTCTTGTTCCCGTAATTTCCGCTGTCTTCCGTCTGTCTTACACTTGCTGCTTAGATGTCGGCATAGCGAGTAAGAAGGTGATAGCATGGTCCATATCGATGGACCTTATATAACGTCCTACCACTGCCAACCATGCTCTGTCTAATGCCTGTAGCTTTGTTTTCGATGCCTAATAAAACAAATCGGTCACACGTTGAACGCTTAAGACAGGATAGAAATAGAAGCACTAAGTAAGCACATGTGTACCTTTGTATTCTAAGTGACTAAGTGATCAGAAATATTACAAATAAGAATAGAAGAAGAAAAAATCTTGCAATTTGTAGTAAGTACATTGTGAACTTGTGAATCGAACGAGATAGATGGGCGTCGATTGAGAGGCGCAATGCGACTTCAATTTTTCTTGCAAGTCTAAACTGGACTTAAGAGTCGGCTTTTTAAGTAACGTTAATTTCAAAATAACAAAAAGTTTTCCCGTTTTTGTTTGGTTTTTAAGCTTGCCTTTACCTCAATTATTCCTCGTACACTCGTGAGCAGAGCAGGGGCCCATTAACCGTACCTCGCATTAGGGACGTGACACTGATTTTTGTATAAATAAATAGTCGATTATTTTGTTTTTCATTATCGGTTTAAAAAACATCTTCCCTGTTTTTCTTCGATTGAAGAATTAAAAGTGTGATCTGTTAGTATAAGTTGTGAAGCTAATTATGGTTAGAAACTGTAATCTTGGTTAATGTTATATTAATTGGCAGGTGATATGTAAGTTGTACGAGTAAGTAATCTGTCTGCGTCCCATCGTTATACGTAGATTCATGCAATTTGTAATTATAGTCAGTGCCAATACGTCACTTAATAGTCAATAGGTACATACATTTTTACCAATTACTTAACTACAATTAACATCATCTACATATATCCACTGGCAAAGATCTAGTTTATAAGTTATGTTAAGAAATTAGCTATTATAACGTACTCTACGGATACAGAGCGCAAAAGAAATGTAGGCGTTTATTGTGCTTCTGGAGAAGCATTTCACAGAAGTGAAAATAAAATAATTTTCATTTAATCGAATGTCGTGCAATTTTTTTGTTGAAATCCGATACTTAAGTACAATCGATTATTTTTCACACCCCTACCTCACACTCGGTGAAAGCAAACAACTCTAAAATTGGTTGTCAGAAAACATAATGTCAGTACGAAAAGGGTTGCTAGCCCTTTCCCTATTCTTGACATTTTAAATTGTTTATTTGCGAACAAGTGTCAAGTTATTTATTCAGTGACAAACGGTGTTTAGTTCACAATGTTCACATTTGCTCTGAAACGCGATTTAATGGACCTTTTGTTGATGTTAACAAAGACCGAAATTGATTGAGTTTGAGTATCAACGTTAATGCTTCGCATAAAATGTTTATTAGTGTGTCTACCTGTAAACCATTGAATTCTATTAAAGTAGTTTTAACGGAATAAAGATTAAAGTCACAAAAATAAAAAAAGTACACCTCGATTCTGCCATAACTTAAAACGATTGTACTCGGAAATGATTCATCATAATTAGATATATATGATTCTGTACTTGTAATTTGAAATTTGACTACTAAAATACCTCAAAATTATCTACAAACGTTTCTATTCTATACCCATAAAGTCCTGCAGCGATGTTTTTCAGCAAGTTAGACATCGTAATCATCGTATGAATAACCTTACCTATAGAGTTGTGGTGTATCCATAACTCCTTTTTGACATTAGCACTAGAGACCACCTTAATAAAACATACACCCCGGTTGGGATCCACTACTTTAAGATCTCTAGAACTCTACCATTACCTAACTATTATAAAGTAAAGTTTGTAAAATTTTTAATTTATCTGAATCCTATAGCAGCACTTCGTTTATCATTATCGGTGTATTCGGCCGCGGTCGCAAACTGTCGGTCGCGCGATTAGCCGCCATTTTGTTGTAATACGCCACCCACCGCGAATTAGGGGTACCAGGAGACGTGGAAATGACGGATAAATTAGACTGGGTGGTAATCGACTTCGTTATAACGCCCTAGTGTTATATCTATTACAGTCACTCAATTTGTAAGTGAGATAAGTTGAATATATTCATCTGTAGCAAGGTTAAGGATGAAGTAACAAATGTATAATTATGTATTTTTTCAAATAAATAAGTGCCTTAATCTTATAAACGATGGCGGTCACCTGATGGTGATTGCTCACCGCTGCCCATAGACCACTGCAATTCACTGTACTTGCAACGGTTTTAAAATTTATTAATTTAAGTTTTTGATGTATTTTTTATACATTAGTAATAGTAATTATGGATCGTAATTGTCTAAAATAAATAACTATTATTTGATTTTGATTTGGTAGACATCTGACACAGGGATTGCAGATGAGACTTTACGAAAGCTGAACTAAAACTTTCAAAACACACATACCAAATGCCTAATTCATAACTCATAACACTAGCCCCGTAACGCGGCATAATTACTGTAACATAATGGTTACTCTACACCCGCTGTGGCCACACGCCATGCAAGTTTCGGGTCGCTACGGCCACTTTGAGGTCGGGCCCGCCACCTAACTGCCTATCAACTAGTTCATGTGTATGAAATACTCGTTTTATTTTACTAGTAATGTTGGGTTAATAGTCCGATAAAGAGAAAGGTAGGTAAAAAGATAAACTTGTTTTATTATAGAGCTTGGTTGGCAGAGATGCTTTGCTGGAATAAGTCGACCTTTGTACTTGTATCTCATTGTTTGTAAGATGTCTTAATTAATTTATTTTTTGTACAATATAGTAGTTTACTTACTTACTTAAAATTATATCAGCGACGAGATTGAAAGAGTCGATGGAGACGAAACTCTCGAAAAGAGCATATTACAGCGTAGCGTAGGGTTGAAAGGCGAATGAGTTCAGAACTTTTGCTTTCATTACTTTGCAGAAATATAAAATATAACCAAATAATCCTAAAACCCTTTTAAATTTAAACATTTTTTGAGAATCGTCTTTTTTATTTGCTAGCTACGGTTCAGATCCATTAATCAGCTAGTCGCTAGTGCTAGTCGGCAAATAGGCTCATTAATTCTGCTTCTGCGCAGCCCACGCTTCGTGTGAACGAACCCTATGTCTTATTAAGGCCTTGGGCGTTCAATGCTCCGTCCGAATCGGCAATGAAATAATTTTGGAACTATTTATATTGAGGTAGAGTAGGTAGAGTTCGAATCTTGGATCGTCCCCCTCAATAAATTTCGTAAAATTACTACAAATAATAATGATGTCGTATCATAAGTTTTGATATGACAGTCCTCAAATACTGCAGGTACAGTCAAGGAATTTAATTTCCTACCCATTTCGTTGAAATCTTGTTAGACATTCGCAATGCATTAAGGTGGAAAATGTCAATGCAAACGCGACATGTCAAAGCAACGTCGTGTTCTATCAGGCTTTAATGGTGACAGTTTGCTATACGATATTAAACCTTAGGTGGGTGGGAATTAAATTCCTTGACTGTACAATGCGACTTCGCTTTTGCTCTCCTAGCGTTTCTTTTTATCAAAATTACTTACTTACCTACAATTTTTTTTAAATAAATAAAGTAATTGAGTGTAACTTAGTCAAATACCAGGTTAAAAAAAAATGGAAACAGTATCTTCAAATTTACAAGGCTGTATGAATAAAAAAAAAATCATTCCTGCCAACCTCCGCGAACGCATCCGTACAAGACGACCGCGCGCCAAAACTTCCTAAAGCAACTGTCAAAGTTGGCGCGAACCCATGGCGCATGCGCGCGCTCCTTCTCGCTCGGTCTGCGGGTAACCCCGGCGCGAGGTTTGCGGCAGGAAAAATGTGTGTTTTGGTGTGCCGATAGCGGGAGGCCACAGCACGCAGCCCCGCCCCGCCCCGCTAACGCGTCTTGAGCCATTTAGTCGGTAAGACGACGGGCACACTGCGAGACATAGCGAATTCGCAAGAAGTGTAGTATAGGTTATGGGAAAAATTGTACTTGTATGAAATGTTTGTAGGCTATAGGAAAGTGGGTATCTGTTGACTTGTAAGTTTAGTCTGTAGCGACTTTTGAAAAATGGTTAAGTGATTTGATTTGATAGGTTTGAGAAGTCCGTTTTTGAGTTGAGTTGTGTTTTTTTTTTTATACAACGAGGAAGGCAAGCGAGCAAGTGGGTCACCTGATGGTAAGTGATCACCACTGCCCATAGACACCCGCAACTCCGGAGGGTTTGCAGATGCGTTGCCAACCTAGAGGACTAAGACGAAATGCCTCTTGTGCTCGTAATTACACCGGCTGTCTTACTCTCCACACCGGAACACAACAGTGCAAGCACTGCTGCTTAGCGGCAGGATTAACGAGTAAGATGGTTGGATGGTTATGGTTGTGTTGATGTTTTGACGTGGGATGGGAAGAATATTTTTGGAAACTTACGAAAGTGGGACTTCGTTGGACGTTAGTTGGGTTGGAAATTGGAATCGAGTAGCATTAGTTGAAGATAGATTGGTGGGTTTTCGTGTCGAAGACGCTGTGAACGCCGTCTTACTTTCCGGCCAGATATGGAGCCGCGAGCTGTCAAAATGGAGTGGGAAAAAAGGCGGGAATGCGGCGCCACTTTATGTGAGGCTCGTCATTGCGGGAGGGAGAGAGCGCGCTATGCGGTGGCCCGTTAGAGCGGGACGTCGAACACAACGTGGTTTATAAGAAAACCCAAGACGTTGGGGCGTGTTTGGCGGGTGGGCGTGTGGTCGGTGCGCTGGTGTGGGTGCGATCATTTGTGGTTGCAGGTGTGTGGGTGAGGGCCGCTCATCCTTTGTCAACGGCTGTATCGGCTTTGGCTTAAGTTATTAAAGTGCGCAGTTAAATTTTATGGCAGTATAAAATTTCCATTCTCAGGTTGGCGTTATGGGTTTTTTGATGGTCGTACTTGATTCCGGGGATGTTTTAGATTAATTGCTAAATAAAATAACACTCCTATGCGAAATAAAAATGAGTTTGATTGAGACTTTGAACGATACGAGTCTTGCTCCTTAATAAATCTTTAGAAAGGTTAAAAATCTTGATTATTGTATAGTTTTATTAAGAACGTGTAAGTATAGATTTGGCATGCTACACACTAGAATATGAACTTAATATAAGAAAAAATTAAGTGCTTACAAAATATTGTAGTCTACTATCCGATGATTTCCCGTACATTTTACTGACGTGGGATGTTTATTTATGCTACGAGTAAATTTAGACTTTCAATTTATTGCTTGTGAAGACGATTTCCAGTGCGCCAGTGAAATGAAATGAGAAGTATTTTTAGAATTTTTACGTAGGTAGGTTCAGTTTACAATTTTAATAGTAAACACACACTGCGTAAATACGCAAACACTACCTGCTACACGCAAACACATTCTTTAGTATTTAATCAATTTTTCACATAAGTTTTAAAAACAAATCGAACTAAGTATCTATTATGGCTAATGAACGTTTCCGAGTGCATCATTCGAGATATTCTAGTTTAACTGCGAATGACATAAATCCTACACCGATTATTAATTTAATTGTATATACAGACAATTATTGCTGCATAAAGGTAATTAAAACTAAATTTTCGCGCATCGCTTACTTCATCATCATCATCACCAGAGCCTCCTCTCAGAAGAGGGCTTGGGTCCGGTGCAGATTGGGAACTTCACACACACATCATTGAATTGCTCAGTTCATCGGAAAGATTGTGATAAATTATAGAAAAAAATATTTCGCACATAAATTCCGAAAAACTTAGAGGTGCGAGCCGGGGCTCGAACCCAGGACTTGAGAGGCCATAAGTCAAACCACTAGGCTACCACGGCTTACTAGCAGATCGCATATTTTTTCGGTATCTATCAAAATGCCTACCCTTAGTATAAATCATTCCCCGCATGTCCGACTGACTGTGTGCAAAAATCAGGATATTACATACGTAGATGTATTATGTAAGGAGACAACACAAACAAACACACATCATTTTTAAAGGTACTCTTTTTAGAGTCCCTTAGTCACCAAGGAACCCTTTTACTAGTTTCGCCATGTCCGTCTGTCTGTAACCAAGTGCTCATTTTTGTTGGAGTCAAGTGTCAAGCGATAAGACCGCTTATTGTCTGTCGCCTGTTATTTTGTAATCTTCTTGTACTGTTTTGTGGTGTTTAAGTAATAGAGCATATTACAACAGCGAAACTGCTATATTTGGAAATGTGAAGATGTTTCCAGTAGGTACATATCGACGGTAATCTGATTCTTTTTCAAACCTCGTATGCCAACTTTGACGAAATTGTAATAACCACTCTAGACCGCGAACCTAGAGTGGTTATTCCAATTTCGTCAAAGTTTATATACGAGGTTGAGTCAGAGTACCGTTGATATAGTGAATTTTAAAGGAAAACGATCAAAGTTAAGTAGGCTTTACAGATTAACGAGTGATAAGTAGTTGATCATTTGACCAATTTATAAGAACTACATATTAAATTGAAAGAAACCTATTAAATTTTGACATTAGAATTAGAAAATTAAATTAGCAGTAGAATAGGACTTTTACGTAACGGCTACGGAACCTGTACTGTGGGCGTGTACAATTAAGTTAAGGGTTACTTAATTTTGCAAAGTTAAAATACTGGTCGCACTAGCAAGGATTCGAACCTGGATGTTATGGTTTGCCGGATCTTGCGTTATGCGTTAGACTTTATTTTGATTAGGATAAAATAAAATGATATTTAATTGCTCTGAAACTGGAAAATAGAAAACACGGAAATTCTACAATTCTAATGGTGTTATTTGACAAATAATAAACAGGAACAGTAAGTAACAGTAAGGAACAGTAATTTATGCAACTGTTACATGATGAGGGTCTTTAAAATACGAGTGTGGTTTTATGAAACTCGGCTTCGCCTCGTTTCATAATAAATGTTCACGCAACTGTTTTAAGGCCTAACTAATTATGTAGAGTTGCATACGTTACTTTATCTACTTACACACATAATTATAAGTACTCAAGAAGAGTTCAGAAGACGAAGGCATAACAATCCTGTCACGAATTGACTGTTTTTTCTGAGGTTTTTTAAATCATAGACAAAAATACCTACCGAGTTGACGTTTCGTACCAATATTTCTTTTAATTGATTGGCCTATTTTAATTGTTTTTGGAGATTTTCCAAATTTGAAACTCATACCGATATCGAATTACGCTACTGCGATTTACCTACTGATACAGAAAATAAAAATTTCATAGTAAAACTGATTATCGTAATGCTGGTTTCTGACCACATTGTAGAGGACTTACCTATATGATATGATTGTGTTTATATAAACATTCGATATTATAGTAATATCACAAGAAGTAGTTTTTTTAATTGAATAAAAAAAAATGAAGACAGTAAAAGTTTCAAAGATAGTTAATTATCAGTCGGTTAACCAGAAGTAAGCAAGGCGCGTCGTAACCGCAAGGTCGCTCGGTGTTCGTAGCACTCGCGTGGCGTTCGAAGCGAGGTACGAACTTGCTACGGGCTACGAAATTGAATTCAGATGAACAGTGCCCTAAGCACGACTTGTCGAAACCTGCGTTACGTTACGGTTATCGTATCGAGATCGAGAAATCTCATACTAAATTTTAGTTCCAAATACGCTCACGGGCGGGCGCTGTTCCAAACGTCATACAAACTCGTATAGTTTACTATTCGAGTTTACGTGACGCAGGATTCGACAAGTCGTGCTTAGGGCACTGGTTGTTTTATTGTGAAGACTTTTTTAAATTTGGTTTTAAAAAAAAATGTTTTAGTGTAAAGACGGTTGGGTAAAATACCTCATTTAAACCTGCCATATTTTTAGTTAGTAATGTCTCTGTTATGACTTTATAAGGTGTATTTGAGTACTTAGTGTTTATGCTATAGTAGTCAAAAGCGAGCAAATTAATTTTATTGGGATAGTAAATTTCTAATTAAAATTATTTGAGCAGCATAATAGCGTATAATAATATCCTTAGATGAGTCAATATTACAAATTTATGTCACGTGTTGCTTCGTGTTTAGTTACAACGTTACAACTTATTGAAGCTGTATCGAGCCTTTTGTTTTATAAAGGAATTGGAAACAGACTGTATTTTCTGCAAATCGTAAAAATAGTATAGGAGTTTTACATATTATACGTGAGTATTGAGCCACATTTTTGATTATCATACTCTATTAGAAACCATTATGGCCAGACGATCTGGCTTGGCAGACGCTTCGCGCTTGTTTCTGGCCCATTGTGTAAAAACAAATGAACTCCGCTCCCGAACAAAGCAACGAACTTGTTTAATATTAGAGTGGTCCTTTGAGCCAGCTTTCCCACGGACGTGCGGCGTCATATGGAGGTGCACGTCTCTTGCTCAACTATCTCTTTTAATACTTATTTCTACCCGCACCCACACAGAGGGACTCCCCCCCGAGTGTCGCGCGCCTGTGTGGGTGGACTTCTTTCCCCGTGTCTCTGTGTGCGTGAATTTCTTTCGAGACGTAATAAGGGGACCGTTTCTTTCCCGCTAAGGTTTTAATGTCGACCACGGTTCGGCGGCGAACGCGCGCCTTCGCGGTTGGAGCACCAACTTTTTTTTCTGAAGTGCGGACTTGTGTTAGTGGCCAGGATTTTTTTGTCGAAATGAGCGCGCTGTTCAGGTATTTTTTTTTATTAAGGTTTTAATTAATGTAAAAGTTGGCAGTCTTGGAAGTTGGGCGGCTAAGGCCCGCCGCGCAGTTAACCGCAGGCTCATTAGCCCGGGCGCACACTACGCCGCGACGATTAAACTTCGGAGATAATGGCACATGTGATAAACCGCTATCTCTAACTTATTACGTGAAGATAATTTATGTAAACAATGATTCCAATAATTTTTGTGTTTTTATGTTTCATGGAATATTTATTTTTTGTGCTTTGTTGTAATATATTAGAGGCAATGGTAAACAAATGACGCGAATTTGTGATGTGTTTTGTAAAAAAAACTTTCCAAATTTAGTTTTGGAGTAAAACATATTGTAAAAAATACTAACTTTAAAAAATACTAACTTTAATTTTGTATTCATTCAAATAACACATTTAACAAATTTTATTTATACCGTGATAAGAAAAAAACTAACTTTCCTATCCTTTGCGTCGCTACGCTAACCCTGATAGTTTTGACATCCGGTATTAGAAGCTTTTTTAAATTTGATGTTATATTTTTAAATCCACAATACCTGTGCAAAATGTGTTGATTAAGTTTTTCTTAATTCCCCAACTTGTAAAATAATCCGTATACATGTAATATAGATATACGGTCGTGTGGATTAAAAAAAAAAACTTACTATTTATCAAACTTTCTAAATCTATTTCAAACTTTAAACAGCTACGGAGTGTCATAAAGTAAAACGCTCCCATACGTCCATAGACTTAAACTTCTACCGGAAACTTGTTAAGAAACGGGGCAAGTCCCATTATAATTTCGGCTGTAATTGTGCGAACGTTTGTTTCGAGTTTGGGGGGCGGGAATATGCTCATTACTGTATAGCTGTTAATGGGTGACTTGCGGCATTTGGCCTTTAAGTTAGTGATAAAGAGGCATATCTATAGTACCTACTTTTTTTTTTCATTAGGTATCACTGTCATAATTTTGACGAACAGTACAAAATGTTTTGTAATTTTAGTATTTTATGAATAATTTTGTGGCATTACTCAATTCGAACCCTTTTTTAATTTGTTACGTAGAAATTCCTTTTAGGTAACAAAATTAACAGCGAATAATTTAAAAATACAATCCTACTACTCAGAAAATGAGTTCTTGACTACAGTAACTTTTTTCATTGCATATTTAAAATAATTTCCCAATCTTGGTTTTCCTCCTATCGTATAATCTGACGAATTTTTAAAAGTAGCTTTTAACTTTTTTTTTATAAACTAGTGGGTTCATAAGGTGAGGAATTAATACTGAACATAATACCTACATTTAAAGGAAATAAACATACGCATTGATATCTTTTTAAACTGAACAGTAAAACTTTCAAGCACGTCGCACACTTAAATCAATAAACTCCTTATTATTTTAATTCGCGCCTTGTGATAAATGGCACAAACGACATGAGGGGAGGCTGTGTGGGATAATTCCTTTGCTTAGTTCCTTTCTCGGCAGGGTTGGTGGCATTGTCTGCCCGACTTGTTCGCGACGTTTGAATTTCGAACGAATGTTTTAAATTTGGTATAATCTCTGCATTGAATTTATTTTAAAGTGTTGTTATGTTTAAAAATTTTGCTTTTTTCTGTTTTATTTAACTAATTTTTACGTTTCATTGGGAAGACTAATGGTCTTAGAGAAGCTAGGTATAAGTTATGTACAACAGTTTGGTACTTAGCAGCATCGATGTTTAGATTAAAAATCCTGCAAGCAAATAAAATAACACAACATAGAGCCGCAGTGTGACTTTTTTAAATTTAATTTAGTTCGGGCTACTCAATTTGATTTAAAATATAACTATCTATTTAGGTACCTACCTACCTACCTACCTCATGTCTATGTTAAAAAGCAAAACATGAAACATTAACACATTGCCCTAATGCAGTGTTATTAATTATGAAGCCCGTATTAGCTGATTTACGCTTCGCAATAAGTACGCTTTGCGGATTACGGCAGTGAAAGGGTTAGCCCGGCTACGACTCTGAGCGATTTTCTGAGAAGTGAGCGTTTTTCTGTTTTCAAATACATTGCTTGTGTTGTTAATTACCCGCTTAGTAGTGAGCGTGTCGATGGTGCAATGAACAGAGTATTTGCTCGCCATGCCGCCGGCCTTGTATATTAGTTGCATGGGGTACCTAGTACGGCAGAGGAAGGGTTAGGGGGTGCGGAGGTTTTTAATACATTACTATAAAATTTAACTAATTATTCTAGCAATGCTTAGTTTATTGAAATGGCGGAAGCACTAATTAAACACGTGGATGAACAGGTAATTGTAAAATAAATTTGAACTAGAAACTTTATTAAAAGTCATACAGTTTCATTGAAAATAGGAAAATAACGTAGATTCCAAATTCAGTAATTTTGTGTTTTTCGAGTTTTTTTGCTAAAGCCTTGGTTAAATAAACAAATACTACAAAGGAAAAAAACAGCTTTTTTTAAGTATGTAGAGTTAACTACACTATTATAGGCACTTTAATTTCAATTATTGGGAACCAAATTGGGTCGAATTTTTCTTTATTTGCTACATTATGGTAGTTTACCTTAATAGACAATTTAAGAATAACTACGTACTTTTCCTTTTAATTATCTATAATTTTGACTTTTCAATAAGTACGAGTATGATAGTTATCCCTTCCTTACAAGGCGACAAATACCTCTTGAAATTTAAAACAAGGGTCGGCTTTTAATAAATGACGTCACTACGAATTCTTGCCATTCCTTGTACCACAAAAGTATTCGGACAAATTAAACGAAATTTGACTTTATGTTAAACGACAGAAAGGTTATGCCACATGTTTTAATTGTGGTGGTATGTAACTGGCTGATTACAGGGCCTTGTTTATACCCACAGGGGCGCGCGTGTCTGTTGTTTT
Source organism: Clepsis dumicolana (assembly GCA_963691665.1). Lineage (NCBI taxonomy): Eukaryota > Metazoa > Arthropoda > Insecta > Lepidoptera > Tortricidae > Clepsis > Clepsis dumicolana. The sequence continues at coordinate 5,848,140 of OY829519.1, read as the reverse complement.
AAGATTAAAATTTTAAAAATAATAAAAGTGTAAAAAGGCTGTGTAAGAAACAACTACTAATTAATATCTTCATTACCACGTCACATTTGTGATTCTTGTGCGATCGCCACAATGCCAGTTAAAAAAACGTATTCAGATCAAGCAACATTTTGAAAAACCTGTTTTAACTATGGTGTGCCCACAACCTCTACCTACATTCTGGTTATACTTAAAAGCTGTGCTTTTGTCGTTCTTAACTTTGTCATGCGTGTAGCCCAATACTGACAATGACGACAGACCAAACCACCGTGATTGTGTTGTAGTGTCATGTTTGTCACGATTAGAGTGCCCTCTGAAAGACGACCTTGCAAAAAGACGGCAATAAAAAAAAATTGCGGGCAATATAGTTTTGATACTTTTACGTTTCCACTTAATTCAATCAGTAGTTTTAATTTTAATACAGTCAACTTGAAAGAACCTCCTCCAAAAATCAAGCAAGTTTAATAGTTAAAGGTAACTCAAGGGATAGAATAAACTAAGAATAAAATCTGTATTTTTTTTTATTATTAAGAACTGATCAGCGATTGATCCCTATCTCACTCGATGGTAAGTAAAGATGAGACCGAAAGCGTAGAGCACTGGTTCAGTTAGAATATTTCATGCCGGATTACGTCCACCGTCTAAATATTTGTGGGGTAATTTTTCGATAGCTAGACTCTATCAACCATGACCAAAATCATATTAATTTAGCTACCTCGTGATGTGACTCGCTCTAAAGGAATCCAATTGTAAAGTTATCGCTGTTTTTTGTTCAGCAATCCAAGGTCGTAAAGGCCCTGTACTCAGAGCGGTGTCAATCACAACCCAAATTCAGGGCACATCTTACGCTCAGGAAATCCGCCGTCCGTCTTGTGTCCAAGACGCCATTTGAATATCAGCGCCGTAGGGTTGGACACGGTCGGATATTACATTTGCTAACCCATTTGTAACCGTCACTGGCCCACCCGTAGGATGATCATTATCCGTGTCCGAGGCGACCCTAGCGTCTCCCGGGACAGAGCCCTTAGGAATTTGTCCCTTTGCACCATTGATTCCCTCCACATTCACTCCTCTTTAAAATTGGGCCGATAATCGATGTTATTGGGAAGAGGGCCGGAATTTTTTATTAGTCACACAGATGTGACGCGAATGTGCGATTTGACTAAATTGAGGAGAGCTTTGATATTGTGAAGCGAGGAGGATTTGATGCACGTTTCGGATTTGAAAGTGATCTTCTATTTTATGAAAACTGTACCCCTTCACCACAGTTTGAAGTAAAGCCTGACCATTATATTGTGAGGTGCAAATGTTGCGGAATTTCTATGAAACTAAATTACTCGATTGGTCTAAATGATGTCAAAATTTGAGTAACAACTAGTGACAAGGCGTCGATTCTCGTAGTAATCGTTATCAATATTTAATGTGACATTGCATAGTAAATCGAATATAGTTTGATGCAATATGAAAATCAATATAAATGTAGATCTCGATGAATTGGGGCCTACGTCAAAGTTCATGTCATTTTCATGTTACTACTTAACTATATTGATCACAAAAAAACACGAAAAAAAACATTATTAAAACAAGCTTTTTTGTTGACTGTACTTTTTGTTGTCGGTATTTGTATTGTCATCCAACATCCATGTCCGTACCAAATTCGAAGTCGATGCCATTAACCGTTGAAGAGTTCCCTTCTGCGGTGACGATTTTTGTTGGGCCAGTAAAACTTCACTACCGGATCATTGTATTGCCATTCAAGTCACATATACGTATCAAACTTCAAGTTAATCCGACCACTAGGAACGTAGAATGGCATCTAGTAAGCCCGCCGAGTTTGGGCCAATTAGAAGCTTCTTTGCGAGCATTTTGTGAGCATTGTCACAGATCTCCATGCTTATTGTTTAACTCGCTCTCAATCGCCATCGTGTTCATTTTGACAGTTTTGTATGGGCTGACAATTGGTATCAGAAACAGCTAGCTGTCACAGTCATACACTGTAATTTCAATCCGATGACTAGTGTCAAATAGTTACTCAATTACCCTGCTGGTCCAAAGGTGAAACAGGGAGCTTGTGGTTGATAAGAGGAAAGAAGTGAATCCGTTGAATTTGGGCTCATTAGAAGCGTCTTATGAGCACTTTGTGTACATGTGTATGAGCTGGTCCGACACAAGTGCAATCAGCAAAATAAAGCTTGTTGTAAAAATTAAATTCTTTTGGCGAGGTCTTGTATCGTAACCTTACGTTTAGTCAGGCAATAATGCTTAGAGCCCACCCCAGCCCCGGGCGCGCAAACAGCCCTGCGATATGTCGATCGCGATGTCCCTAATTCCGGTTCATGCCCTCCGTGTTTGCTCCGTCGTAAAGGCTTAGGCGATTTGTCTGTAATGCTCACGTTATCGGGAAGTCTTGAGTGGGTGATCGTGTTGGCTAAAAGAATGGGGTTTCGTGGCTTTTTGGAATGCTTCGGCTTGGCAGAATGCAATTATGGCAGATTTCCAGATGCAAAATTTGTCGATATCTCTATTATCGCATCTGTTTGATTTCGATACTTCGGTATCTTCAATATCTTCATTTGGAAACATTATTTACAAAATTTTAATGATGTGTTTTCGGTCGTCGAAATTCAGAACAATTTAACATGCGACTCGACTGATACGGTAAATGTCCAAGTGACCGACGCTGCGCTGTCCCGATAATTGGAATCTTCAATCTTAATACGTATCAATAAAGGCGACAAGCGTTGAACGTTTACCTTACGACGGCGGTGTTGTTCCGTTTTTACAATTCAAATACTAGTAATACGACGAAAACATCTCTGTATCGACTAACAATAAACTTCAAAGCAAGCCCCCATAAACATTAAACAATCAGAGCGATTCAAAAACGAAACATGGCCGTGATTCCGCTGCGGATTCGCCTCATGAATACGATCGCAATAAAATCTTAGCGTAAAAACATACATAACGGGCTGGTCGTAAATAATAAAGCTTGTACGGTCGTGTAGGGCCGTACGAGTGGGTACCTCGTTACTCCACCCTTCCGCAAAGGAGGGTTCACATTACATTCTGTCTCATTGCTCAATGCTCGGTCGAATGGACTGGGTTTTTGTGAAGATATGAACCGAGAACAAGGTTGCAAAAGCCTTTTACGTGGTGACCTCTCTTCTTGAAGTAAATATAGTCTCCCAGAGAGCACTTATTTTTTCAAGCGGGGGCTCATCCCACACGTTTTATTTCAAGAAAACTAATTAACTCTCGTAAATCTTTTATTGGTTTAAAGGGTTACCTATTGCTTTGGTCTGTGAGTGAGGACCTTATGTTCCTATTGTTTTCTTAATTAGACTTTAATGTGAGATTATTATATGCCAACTGTTTCTATAGTAACAACTTCGCACATAATAACAGTAGTGGTTGGTTTACACGGTCAAAAAATGAGTTTACTTCTAACGTATAGGTGCATAAATGTGAGGTTAATGTCCCAAACGTAGTAACGCACGTTAATTCAAATAATTGACACCCGCTCGTCACCATTATTGCTAGGTACGTATTACGATTAAAGGTGCACATTTACTGTATTTACTGGTAAACGTGCGTATTTCAGGGCATCCTCGAGACAAAAACATCAAAGTGGAATATGAAATAAAACGTCGATGTAACCAACCGTGGCGAGGGGCGCTAGTTCTTATTTCCATAAATGACTTTGAACTGCGATAAACAAGTACAAATAGGTCGGGACTGCTGTTCTGTTTTATGTACTTATTTACTTACTCTGGTAGTACATATTTGGTAACAACACTGACACTAAAAATGCAACTTGACAGAAATCACACAAATTAAATTTATGCTTTGCGCTTATGTGTTATGTCCGTCTATACTTACCTTGTCAATTAAATTGTTACTATTTTGTGGGTGCTAGCACTGCCACTTTCTTATCTTATCGTTCCTTAGGGATCACTTTGGACACACTTGAACTCAGTGGGAACTTATGCCGATATCCTATTTGCTTGACCCTCTTTATGTAACGGAGCTTGCACTATTGGTTATTCGGCATTGAGGGTAAGACAGCCGGGGAGTTTACTACCACTAGACTAGTGGTTCTTAATCTTTTTTCTACCTTTACCCCTGGAAACTGTAAGAATTTTGACGAACACTCCTTTAAAGCAAGTACAGCGTGACTCCCTCATACTGTCCCGTCCTTATGTAGGTATCTGTTCCATTACACTACCACTCAAGAAATACAGTTTTACAGTTTTAGTTTTTTTGGGGGTAATTAAGATTACCCCCAAGTTCGGAACCACTGCACTAGACTCTCGAGACATCCCATCTTAGCCTAACTTATGCATCGGTGATGCATTCCCTGAATTGTGCAGCTGAACAGCATTTATTAACTACTTTTATGTGACCATCAGGTACAGCTGGTTTTCCTTCTTGCCACAAAAAATCTTACTAACTGAATGATTCTTGTTAGACAGTGTGCTCACGTCAGCAAATAGCATATACGAGTAGAGAACGGAACGCACTATTTCCGCTCGGAAGTTGCCGCCGCTACACATTCGATTGTCAAAGCAAATTGTGCCTCAAAATACGTTCACTTTCATGTTTTCCCTTTCACAATTGTGTTGTCTGTGAGGCATGGGGGTTGGAATAAAAGTCACTGAAGTATTACAGCAGTGTAACATTTTTATAAGGTTTTATTTAGAATGCCGAAAAAACTTTACTGCACCTACTTGAAAATGAAGTCGCAGGCTCCTAATGTAGCTAAATGTAATAAATACAATACAATACAAATATTCTTTATTAAATACCACAAATAGCATACTTTAATAATGATAGATCAGAATATGAAAAACAAAATCGTTGAGCCGCAATTTTGATTAGAAAGTAGCAACGTTCAGAACAACTACGCTAAGTGTTATGTACCTGTGGCATTAAAAAAATCTAAACAGGATTTCTCTTCGAAATTAACTAATAGCAACATTTATTACAGGTAGCTTAACAATGTCTGCGGCACCGAAGCGTCGCGTACGCATCGAGTCGGACCCAAACTCGAAGCTCCCCGAACTGATTATGTGACAGACTAACCGACCATGCACAAGTGAATGAGTACTGTAAAGTGTTAAGACGATGCATTTATCGAGTGAAGTGACGTCGACGACAAGCGGGCTGGGGCATGAGGCGCCGTCGTCGAGTTACGGTGCTTTGCCAAGTCAGCCGTTGACGGCTGAGCTGCTGGCGGAGAGAACCCTGGAGGGATTACTGGCTGATCATCCCGGAGAGCTGGTTAAGACTGGCAGTCCGCATGTTGTAAGTAATGGCCGTAAGACATGAATTGTTAACTGAAGCCAACAACCAAGTTTTCCTTAACGTCCTTATAGACAGGTATGAAATCGAGTTTTTGTCAGTTAATCTCTGGTAGATTAAACATCTTAAAAGATGTCATTTCATACTCCCACAAATGTCGGTACATCCATTTGAACATGAGAAAAATCGTGCTTGAAAGTTTTAAAACAAGAATAATGAAGTTAATATACTTACGTAGTTGAAGACAGCAGTCGAACTACCTTTTCTCAAAGTTCCATGCTTTAATTGTGAATTGAGTATTTATGCTTCTTTAATCGTATCTTATCCTCTTTATCTCCCTCTATCCACGTATCTCAGTCTCTAGCCTCTTACATCCAGTTTAAACCAAGAGTCTTCGTATGCGTTATACGTTTGACTAATAGAGTCAATAAAGATATCTCTAACCAAACCACTTTTCCAGGTATGCACTGTGCTGCCACCACATTGGCGCTCCAACAAAACTCTCCCAGTGGCCTTCAAAGTGGTGGCCTTGGGAGACGTCGGCGACGGCACACTGGTCACCGTCAGAGCCGGGAACGACGAGAACTGCTCCGCTGAACTACGGAACTGTACTGCGGTCATGAAGAACCAGGTCGCCAAGTTCAATGACCTGAGGTTCGTGGGGAGAAGTGGGAGAGGTGAGTGGTGACTTACAAAACTAGACACCTATTGGCATATTTGGAGAAATATAGCCGAAGGCGAATAGCGAGGACAAACAGCAACATTCTAAAAATGTTGAGGGAAAGCCGCGTGCGGTCGCTCTCGGGGCGGGAGCTGGCAACATGTTCAATGGAAAATTTTGCTGGGCATGTTGCGGTAAACTGGGCAACGTTGCAGCAACATTTAGAGTGAGCGATCTGCGTTTGTGCGTCATGTCAGGAGACATTTTGTCCCCAAACGTGAAAGTCTCCAAACTGTAGGTACCTATATTAATAAGGTTTTTGTGTCAAGCTAAATAAATATATTGATGTGTATTTGATGTTTGGCATGGTACAGAGTTTGCATCTGAACTTTTTTGGTAAGAGGCCTATGATTATTGAACAGCGAGTTGGCACTGGTAATACATACCTTTAGTGTTGATACTATACCTATATGTGAAATTCTAAGTCTTTTAAAGGCATCATCACAAAACTAAATAAACTCTGTCTTCTGTCTGGCTAGCACGACTGGCTGCGACTTTGTTTGTCGCGCGAGATTATATTACCTGTCCCGTTGCATTTTGAGTGACAGAAAACGAAGAGCAATTGTTCTCGCGCGAGATAGAAGTCGCACTGTGAGTTGTCCTAGACATACTGAGGGGTATTCTTTTCATTAATTGCGTTTCAATTACTCCTAGAACGTTTAAAGTTTTACTTTTTAGGGTTCCGTACGTCAAAAGGAAAAAACGGAACCCTTATAGGATCACTATGTTGTCCGTCTGTTTGTCTGTCTGTCAAAACCCTTTTTCTCTGGAACGCGTGGAGGTAGCATGCTGAAATTAATATCGAATACTCAAGCCTGCGGTCCCTTGAAGCTGTGAAAAAATCAACTTTCTAAGTCAACGCAATCAAAAGATACAGTAATTAAAAAGGCTATTTCCATACAAATTGCCGATTTCCAAAAACCTAAAGGGTACTTCCAGATGTCCTAGAAACTTGAAATTTGGTATGAAGGTAGCTCTTATTTTTATGTCTGTCTGTAGATTTCGCAGACCAATATAAGTTGACCCACGCGTTCCCAATCCGCACTGGGCCCGCGTGGGAACTATAGCCCAAGCCTTCTCATTCTGAGAGGAGGCCTGTGCCCAGCAGTGGGACGTAAAAAAGGCTGGTGATGATGATGATAAGTTGACCCCACACTGCGTACATTTTGCTTAAGAGCAGGGCTCTGCTAACACTGGACTTTTTAAAACACTGGGGAAAAGCGTTAAAATCTTTCTACGGAAACCTCGTGCGCGAGTCCGACCCGCACTTGGCCGGTTTGTCTCTCTTACCTCTTTCTTCAGAGTAAACATTCCCGAGCGCGCACTGAAAGCCAGCATTGTTTCGTTTCACACTTTAACCTGTTCAAAACACTCAGTAAAAAGCAGTAAGCGTAAACACAGTAAGTAGAAGGCTCTAGTTTAATCAAACATGGCGGTACTCGTACCCATACCTCGTAAATAATTACCTGCTTACGTTCGCAACCTCATCCATCAGTAAGTAAGCTCTTTACAGATTTATCCCAGATCAATTACCCCATTGACTTAATATTGAACAAAGAGAGTTCTCAAATATTCACAAGCCGAGGCGCGCGGGGCCTTTGTTTTTGAGTGCTTACTTAGGGGAGAGTTTTTATGGGTACACGTCTGCATTATCGTAAACATTCATATTTGTACTATCAAATTTTCAAATTTTGTTGCGATTGAATAATAAATATACACGGTGAACCAAGAGCAGAAATTGCACTATACCTACATACGTAATGTTTAAGGTTACGCACTTTAGAAGGAAAAGAAACCAAACTTTTATTTTTATAGGATCGCTTAGTATCTCTTTGTCTGTCTGTCAATTCCAAATAAACAAAACCTGTAAGGTAAAAATAAGGCTAAGCAAGGTCAAGGAAAAATTCGAAAAACATAAGGTATGGAATCCTCGGTGCGCTAGTCCCAAGACATTAGGTCCGATTCTTTTAACATAATTCCAATAATTATTTATTAAACTTGCAGTGTTATCACTAAAAATCATCAAAAAGTGAAACTATTTAAAATGCGACATGCAATAAATTATTTCTATTCCACACTGGTAGGTAGCTACATATTCCTGCAAAAAAAAAATTCCGATGAATTGAGAACCTCCTCCTTTTTTGAAGTCGGTTAAAAAGAACACTACTTGACGTTTAGGGAACACCGTAATACAAAAAAAAAATCTACCACTGTCGACGTGATAAATATATGTAAGCATACCTATGCATGCCAAATTACCCAAAAAAAGACACAACGACAGAGCGAAACGCGACTATTTGTCGCTTCGTCAGGTATACCTATACTATACACATTTTTTTGTCAATGAATTGTGAGCCGCGGCCACTTGCGCTAGCGAGGTAACGCGCGGTCAACCGCCCCGGTCGCGACGTCTGCACTTGCAAGGGTTCCCGATGCTTGCAAATACTAAGGACGATAAAACCAAGAGGACTGCCAATGTCTATATGTAATGTAATGTTAATCATGCTAACAGTTTTAAATGATTCGCGGTAAATTGCATTAGACATAACGAAAACGGGATATTGACCGCGATTACCTTATAGGTTTGATGAGCTCCCGATTGGTAACGGATTAAATTAATTTGCTTCTCCGCGAAGTAGTGCAGTATAGTCATGCAAAATAGCCTCGTCTGCGCTGAGTGCATGAAAATAAATACTCAGCGCAGACGAGGCTATTTTGCATGACTATACTGCACTACTTCGTGGAGGAGCAAATTAATTTAATCCGTTGCTTATCGGGAGCTCATCAAACCTATAAGGTAATCGCGGTCAATATCCCGTTTTCGTTATGTCTAATGCAATTAACCGAGAATCATTTGCTATACATACACAGTGACAAATGTCATCTTTGATTTTTTGTGCTGCTCAAAATCATGTCATAAACCAAAATAACTGAATGTTAAATATCATTAGCAATAAGGAGTTTACTTTTTTTTCATGACTGTATCATAAAGATTTATTACAACAAACAAAAACAAAATGAATAATAACATTAACTAAAAGTAGAACCTAAAATGGACAACGTCCCCGAGGATAACGTGCCCAAAGCATTTTTTTTGCACCATTATCAATATCTAAGTAAGCATAGCAGTATTTTTGTATTTTTATTTTATTACATATTTTTAGTAGGTTTAAAATCTGATGAGACTACAATTCAGGTTTTTTCTTTTCAGTTCAGCCAAATAAAGGGATAAACGATAAGCCTGCATGCTTATTGCCTAACTCGTTCGCAATCGCCATTTTGTATGGGCTGACAATTATAATCAGAAACTTCAATCTTATGACGAGTGTCAAATAGTTACGCAATTAGGTACCTTGCTGATGTAGCTAGTTTCACCATAGGGATGCATCTGTACCATTTATTCCGTATTACATTAGATCTCTGCTAAACACAATAGCGCCATCTATGAATTCAAAGAAAAACATTGCATAAATGGCGCTATCTTGTTAAGGAGAGGTCTAAGTTCCGTACAAAATAATTGGTACACAGGCCTCTCTATAGTGAAACTAGCTACACAGCAGGGTTATTTTTTTAAAGGAACGCGACATTGTATGTAGAAATTGGCAGTCCTCTTGTTTTTATCGTCCTTTCAAATGCTAACGCATGCCTACTGTCCGTACAGTAAATTGATAGTTTTTGGAATTGTTGTGTTAAGGATTAGCGTAACTTCATAATTAATAGTGTACATTTGTTACAAATACTCGTAATTACAACTTAGATAAGTCGTAAAACTCCCGATGTTTTTAATTCAAACTCCAACTCAGAACGGCTGAAACAATATTAAAACTTAGCTAAAAACCGTCCTGACTAAACTAGCCTGCAATTAAACCATACCCAAATCGGTTCACTATTTTAGGAGCAACAATGTCACTCACACGACGCATGTCAAATTAAATAAGGTCCACCAAGGTTGACTGGTAGAGATCCCTTATAGGGATAAATCCGCCTTTGTACTTGTACCTCGTTTTTTCTAACTTTTCTTTATTTCGGTATTTTCTGAACAATAAAGCGTTACTTACTTATATTTACTTACAATTCCATGTAAACATAGAAAATTGTCAATTCAGAAGATTAATTTCAGAAGATTCTGTAATAAGTACTGTGCGTTAACAGTTAACCAAAGATATTATAATCGTAACTGGTTAACCAACGACATAACTTGTTAACCCAATAGTGCAAAGTGCAGTCAAGCGATTAACTCACGCGCCGCAGTTCTAGAGTTTCACAGTCGTTTACTGGGACTTTAACCGATATGGTCACTACCCTTCTTATGACACACGCAATGACTATCTCAAGTGTCAAATGAAGACTATCTATTAAAAACAATTAGATACTTTTCTCACCCGCGACCACAAGTGAACAAATAGTTATATAAATATCTATGCGGCAAATGTATGTTTCCAAGCAACACCTCTGCTTCCACTGCTACACGAATCAACACATGCCACACAGTCCCAACTTTCACCACCACCACTAAACTCTCCACGGGGCCATTATCAAAGCACCAGAACATCCGTTCAACATGCCACCATTTATACACACGCTCTATCTATGAGGTCTGTCTGTCATTCTCCATCAATAAGAGACAAAATACTGGCCTTTGATTGGTGGGAATTGACAGATAGACCTACTCACTCGACACTAGCGAACCAAGCGGATTTTTGACTCGCTAAAGCCCTCATTGTAAATGGGTAAATCAACTTTTCATTGCCACTCGTTGCCATGGAGATGTCCCCTGGGTAACTCATCCAAAATATGGTTTTCTAAGACCCCACTCCCGCGAAAGTCATGATATGCATGCATGAAGCATGAAGGAATTGGCATATGACTGTCGAAACTCCAACGTTTGATGGAGTGGTGTCTTAGAAAATCTTATTTTACGAGTTACTCAAGGGACATCTCCATGGCGACGAGCGGCAAAGAAATAAGTAAGTTGATTGACCCAAATAGGGCTTCAGATTAAGTGAGAGTTATATTTAAATTCAGAACTTTGTAATTGCGAAAAACAAAGCCCACCTTACCCTTCAATCTAAAACATTAAGCACATACAAATACAAACTTTAGGGTCGCAAACACGAGTCGAAGTAACGGCTCATATTCAAATAGTGCAGCTAACGAACCGGCGGGACTTGCAAGAAATAACTGTTTGAGTAGGTAATTGTTGAGCAAACGTCTCACGGTTTAACTTAACAGTGTCTAACTTAAAAAAAACCGGCCGAGTGCGAGTCGGACGCGCACCGAGGTTTCCGTACTTAACGTTTTTCGGTTTTTTTTTTCAAACATAATTTCCAAAACACGCCGCACAGCTGTAACATACAATATAATACAACTTCTCACAATATGTAACGTAGGTGTTCGAGTTGTGGTTGCCAATGTAGTTGAGGTAAATGTTCGTCACTTACTTGGGCGTCGCGCGGGTTGCAAACGAATGCAAACACTCAAGCACTTTAAAGCAGTTTATTATGAAGCAAGCAACACAGTTTCAAAACAAAGGCAATAACTATAAAGTTCGATAAAGAAGGAGAAAGCGGTGAGGAAACGAAAGAAGCACAACAGAGTTTACGCGCATACAATAACACTTGGATCGCAAGCCAAAAGCGTCGGAGAGAACGGCATGCGCCTCGCGTCGTAGCGGTAATCGGACTGGCGGCGCAGCGCCGCGCGCGCCGAGGCTTGCGCAAGCGCATCACCTGAGGCCGGTTCGCTGTGACGTAGTCGGTTGCGATGCGCGCTCCTCACTACTAATAAAATCTGTATGCATGTCCGCTCAACGTACAAAATATTATACATGACATTTATATAATGCAAAAGGACATTTATGATTTTACATAAGTGGATGCATTATGCAATTTGTAAATTATTATTAAAGTATTATTATTTCATTATTATTATATTTTGGTTTCATTATTATTGCTATTATTTTATTAATTACATTTCATTGTTAGGATTTGATTATAATTTTATAGACACAATTATTGATTATTATTATTATTATGAGCATGCGATACGATTATCATTAATGACAAATTACATTGAAGCATTCAATTATAATTGCGCGATAAATAGAACTACTCAAAATAACAATTACTGAATCACGCCACATCACCCCCCTCCAGAGACCGTCATGGGCGATAATAGTCAGGGAACCGGACGACGCGGCCTGATCGCGTCCGTCTGCTGTCATTATCCTCGGCTCTGGCTGCAGACGTGGTGGTGTCTGTTGGGATAGGTGGCGTTGATGAAGTGTTTGTGGCATTGTTAGTGTTGTTATTGTGAGTGTGTGTTTGTGTGTCCAGTTGAGTGCTAGTGGTGTGTGTGTCATGCAGTATGTAGGCAGGCTTAATGCGGTCTATCGATACTGTCACTTGTTTACCATTGACCGCTAACTGGTACACTTTGGGGTCACGCTTTAACACTTTGTGTGGGCCAGTATAAGCTGACTTAAATGTCCCCCCCACTGTGTCGTCCCTCAGGAAAACATGAGATGACGTAGCTAGGTCCTTAAAAACGAATACTGGTCGTCGACTTATGTGACGTGTACCTGGTACAGGTTTTATGTTCCTAGCAAACATACGGAGGCGAGATAGGTAGTCCGTGACATCAGTGGTCACGTGAGCTTCGTGCTCGAAGAAATCTCCAGGCAACCTAAGCGTTTCACCGTAAACCAGTTCTGCGGCGGATGCCTGGAGGTCCTCCTTGAACGCAGTTCTGATACCTAGCAGGACCAAAGGGAGTGCTTCGACCCAGCTGCTACCGGCGTGGCACGTTATTGCTGCCTTCAGCTGCCTGTGGAATCGCTCCACAATTCCATTGCAGGCAGGGTGGTAAGCAGTCGTGCGTTTACGTCGGAATCCAACCATTTTGGCCAGTTGTTCAAACAGCGTGGACACGAACTGCCGACCTCTGTCTGTCACAATGTCCAACGGGCATCCAAAACGAGCAATCCAGCCGTGTAACAGTGATTTAGCTACTGTCTCAGCCGATATGTCTTGTAGTGGTATCGCCTCAGGCCAACGAGTAAATCGATCGATAGCGGTGAGACAGTACCTAAATCCCTGACAGTGTGGAAGTGGTCCTATCAGGTCGATGTGGATGTTCAGGAACTTGGCCTGTGGTAGCTTGAACGAGCTCAGGGGTGATGAGACATGACGAGTGACCTTAGATCGCTGGCAAGCCAGGCAACATCGGGTCCATTCTCGACAGTCTTTGCGTACCCCTGGCCAAACATACCTTTCTGCGACTAGCCTAGCAGTCGCGTTTGCTCCTGGGTGACTGAGTGAGTGTAGACTCTCGCAGATCTGTCGCCTCAGCTCTTTTGGGACATACGGTCTAATTTTGTTGTCTCTCTCGTCGCAGTAAAGCTCGACATCAGTTCCGGGCACATTCATCTTCTGCAGACACAACGAATTGCTGCTGTTAAGGAGAAGGCGTAGCTCGGAGTCGGTGTTCTGAGACGCAGCTAAATTGTTGAGGTCTATAGGCTGAGTGATTTCCTCGACTCGTGAAAGGGTATCTGCCACGACATTGCTCTTTCCGGAGATGTGCCTGATGTCCGTCGTAAATTGTGACACAAAATCCAGGTGCCGGAACTGCCTTGGGGAACAATTATCTTTACGCGAGCTATATGCGAAGCACAAAGGCTTATGGTCGGTATAGACAATGAAGTCTCTTGCTTCTACCATGTGCCTAAAATACTTTATAGCTTCGTATATAGCTAGAAGTTCCCTATCGTAAGGAGAGTACTTACGTTGAGCTGGCGTCAGTTTCCTGGAGAAAAATGCGAGGGGCTCCCATGCACCGTCCCTAAGCTGCTGCAACACAGCACCCATGGCTGCATCTGAAGCGTCAGTAACGATGCATAACTTAGCCTGAGCATCTGGATGGGCGAGTAATGCTGCATCACACAACCCTGCCTTACAACGGGCGAAGGCGTCCTGCTCTTCCTGGGTGAAGTGAACTGGGTGTGAACCCCTAAAGGAACCTGTCAGGAGGGAATTCAAGGGGGTTTGGTGTTTGGCTGCATCAGGGATGAAGCGCCTGTAAAAATTGAGCATCCCCAAGAATCTCCTGAGTTCCCTTACATTCTTTGGCGTTGGGAAGTCCTTAATGGCGTCTACCTTAGAAGGAAGTGGTTTGGTGCCCTCTGCGGATATACGATATCCTAAAAAGGTTACCTCTTTGGCTCCGAAGTGGCATTTGGAGGTGTTGATAACCATGCCGTACTCCTGTAACCTAGCAAACAGTTGCCGCAGGTGTGTCTCGTGCGTCTTCTGGTCCTTCGAGAATATGAGGAAGTCGTCAAGGTAGCTATAACAGAAATCCAGTCCCCGCAGCATCTCGTCCACGAAGCGCTGGAACGTCTGCCCGGCATTACGAAGTCCGAACGTCATGAACGGGAATTCGTATAGCCCGAACGGCGTTGTAATGGCGGTCTTCGGGATGTCCTCGGGGCTGACGGGGATCTGGTTGTATGCCTTGACGAGATCAATGGTCGAAAAGACTGTGCAACCAGTTATGCTGTGCGAAAAATCCTGGATATGACGTATAGGATATTTATCCGGAATGGTTCTCGCATTCAGCATCCTATAGTCGCCGCACGGCCTCCAACCATTGTCCTTTTTAAGGGCCAGATGTAAGGGTGATGCCCAAGGTGACTCTGAGGGTCTGGCTATGCCACTTGAAAGCATAGAGGCAAACTCCTCTTGCGCCACCTTTTGCTTGTCGGGTGCCAGCCGTCGCGGTCTACTAGATACAGGCGGGCCCGGTGTGGTGCGGATATGGTGTACTGTGGAGTGTTTTGTAGTACGGTGTATGCCAGATGGGCGTGTGATGTCAGGGTATTCGCGTAGTATAGTGTGATAAACAGACTCACCAGTCATCACCTTTACCGAAGAAATGACATCAGACGGTTGCGCAGGCAAAGCCGGGGTCGTGAGCCTTGTATTGTTGTCGGTAAGGCGTTGGTTCCTGCAATCTACCAAAAGATTATAGTGGGATAGAAAATCGACACCTATTATTGCCCTAGTGACGTCCGCAACAACAAATCGCCAAGCGAAGTCGCGGCGCAAACCTATACTAAGCACTAAGTGTGCATACCCGTAAGTATTTATTATTGTACCATTTGCTGCACACAAAGTATAGTTTGTTTTATTTCGGCGTTCTTTTAACAACGTACGGGGAAACACACACAAGTCACTTCCGGTGTCCACTAAAAATTGTATTTTTGACTTTGAGTCTACCACGAACAAGCGACCAGTGTTCGGGCAGCCGTCCGTCGCCATTATCGACTGCCCGACGCATTTCCCGCCGAATAGTCGCAAGGCTTCACGCAGCTCCGTGCCTGGCTCCCAAACTTGTAATGGTACCAGCAGGTGGGATGTCTGCGGTAGTTGGAGTGTGACCTCGTCGAACCTTGGCGTTGTCGGCTGCGGCTTCGGCTTCGCGTCCTTGCCTTGGGTCGCGATTCCCGGGACATTCTGTCCATTCTTGTCGTCAAAGCCTCCATCTGCTTGCTGAGTGCTGCGATCTGGAACACCAGCGGGTCCGTTGGTGGGGCTGCAGCAGCAACAGCAGAAACTTGAGGTGCTGTAGAAATGGCATCGTGCACTCTGTCCGCCAATTCAGCCAATTCTTCCAGGGTGCACCTTGTCTGCGACGCGAGTATGACCTGGATAGGCTGGGGAAGCCTGTTGGTCCACATTGTGCGCATGAGGTCCTCGGGTACGCCGGGACCGGCCAGGTGCTGCATGTGGCGGAGTAACTGAGAAGGTTTCCTGTCTCCCAATACTTCGTGCGACAGGAGCTGCTGGATGTCCTTCTCGCGTGTGGCTGACAAGCGCTTCACCAGCTCTGTCTTGAGCTTTTCGTATTTGTCGAAGGCTGGGGGATTGGTTATTATGTCTTCGACTTCAGACGCATATTGAGGTTCAAGCTGGGCCATGGTGTAATAAAATTTTGTGGTGTCCGCAGTAATATTGGACAGCAAAAATTGTGCCTCCAGCTGGGCAAACCACAGTGCTGGTTTTTCTGGGTAGAATGGGGGTATTCGTACACCCACTCTGCATAACTCAGTGGTATTCCGCACGGCACCAGCTTGGCTTGCCTGCTGCGATGTTTCTCCGTTTCCACCCATCATCCACGTATTCAACCGGGGTCACCAATGTGGTTGCCAATGTAGTTGAGGTAAATGTTCGTCACTTACTTGGGCGTCGCGCGGGTTGCAAACGAATGCAAACACTCAAGCACTTTAAAGCAGTTTATTATGAAGCAAGCAACACAGTTTCAAAACAAAGGCAATAACTATAAAGTTCGATAAAGAAGGAGAAAGCGGTGAGGAAACGAAAGAAGCACAACAGAGTTTACGCGCATACAATAACACTTGGATCGCAAGCCAAAAGCGTCGGAGAGAACGGCATGCGCCTCGCGTCGTAGCGGTAATCGGACTGGCGGCGCAGCGCCGCGCGCGCCGAGGCTTGCGCAAGCGCATCACCTGAGGCCGGTTCGCTGTGACGTAGTCGGTTGCGATGCGCGCTCCTCACTACTAATAAAATCTGTATGCATGTCCGCTCAACGTACAAAATATTATACATGACATTTATATAATGCAAAAGGACATTTATGATTTTACATAAGTGGATGCATTATGCAATTTGTAAATTATTATTAAAGTATTATTATTTCATTATTATTATATTTTGGTTTCATTATTATTGCTATTATTTTATTAATTACATTTCATTGTTAGGATTTGATTATAATTTTATAGACACAATTATTGATTATTATTATTATTATGAGCATGCGATACGATTATCATTAATGACAAATTACATTGAAGCATTCAATTATAATTGCGCGATAAATAGAACTACTCAAAATAACAATTACTGAATCACGCCACAGAGTTATGTATAATGTAGGTATAATTTAGAACATTTTATTATTTACTTTGTCATTTTAGTAAATGCTTTTTGCATTCGGGCTGTTTGGTTATTCTAAATAATTTTCATCATCAACATCATCATGTCAGCCACTCCGACCGGTCTTGTGCTGTCCGCATCCACCGCGATCCCGCGATCTTTACCAGATCGTCGCTCCATCGTGTTGTAGGCCTACCGACAGCTAAATAATTTTGTAATGAGCTAATTAATGTAAGTGTTTATGATTAAAACGGTCCGACACGTGTTTGTGAAGTAAAGTACTGCCGCGGCTTAAGTCCCTCATTAACATTTCCTTAAACAAACAAAAGCTTTTGGGCAGCACACGAAAAAACCAATATAGCCCAGAGCGGCGGCAAAATGGAAAAGAAGTTAAGAGGTGTCTATTTGTCACGTTCCTTCCTGAATGTTCTGCTTTCCAATTAAGGGTAAGCGCTCTCTTTGTTTATCTTAAATTGCGAGAAAATCTCACTCAAATTATCGAGTGAAAAGACAAAGGGGGATCGGTGCCCCGCGGAACATAACTTTTGTTTCGTTCCGGGATAAAAAGTTGCCTATCTAATGGCGAGGGACGGGGCGCGGGGAATTTTTAATAAGCGAAAAATTTAATGAGGGCCCGACCATTTTTTTGCTTCGGTTGGCCGCGTCAGGCCTGGGGGACAGCCTTCACTTTACGTTTAAGTTGGAATTATTAATTAAGCTTAAGTTTGCTGTCTCGTACCCCCTCCTTAGACGCGTGAGGCTACTGTAATGGATCCTGAAATCATTCCATTAAAAAAAATAAGTCATGGACAATCGATGCGTACCTAAATCTGAGTGCAGTCGGAAAAGTTGAGACGAAAAAATACATTTTATAAAAAAAATATGGCAGAAAAATATAGAGTTCTTTTAATAGTTTCCAATGACGATTGCTATTGACAACAGAAAAATGAAAATTTTACTTAAACCAAATTTACTAACATTTTCTAGCAATACCGTCCCATAATCACACAGACACAACATAGTATACTATTTTTCACATGAATATTCACCCACACCTGCTGTAAAAGATTAAATTTTAATTTCGCCTCCGCGCAAGGGATTCGTTCTGCCTTATTATAGACCCGCTTTGCAGTAAGAGCCCAATTTACCGCACCAGTAGTCAAGGAGTGACATCTGCTAATCGATTGATTGACCCCCACCTTGCTCTCGATAAAAAATACACCCCTACGCCAATGCGCCCCTGCCTCCCCGCGTGACTTTAATTGGCTCATGTTGTGTCATTTAAACGTGTAATTGAAAACATAAATATTTTGCAGTAAATGTTTCATATCGTGATATTTTGATCGCGCACTTGCATACAATCTTGAACAGCGCGTGTATTCGACAATTAAAAAATACGCCTCGAACGCGATCGAGACGTTTTTTTAGGTCGTTGATTACCTACACTTGACGCTCTGATATACTACGGACAAATTGACAGCGCCACTAGTGGCATGTATCGACAACAAGTAATTCTCATGCTATTGACGCTTTAACGCAAATGCGTTCGAGACGTTTTTTTCTTGTGTAAAAAATTCCATACGCTCATACCATAACTTTCAGCGACGGCTGCTGGGTCTCATTAAATTATCCTTTATTCTAAATAGGGAAAATAAAAAATAGCTTAGTTACTGTAATAAAACGCAAGTTTTTCATATCGAAATTACTTAAACTCGTTTCCAGCTACCTGTAAATAGACATCGAGCATAAGTAACACACAACTTCCTCACTGCATTTTACACGCATTGTCAGTTGTAGCACAAAAGGTCTTTTCTCCTTCAGAATATGAAGACTCTACCAACTTACACCTGCGTTCCACCCCATCGCAGTTTCAAAGCTGTAAAGTTGAAATTTGGTTTAAAGAGGTGCAGGATGCATGGGCAATCTCCCCTTGAAGGTGAAATTATTTTTGTAAAAGCCGCGTTGGAAAAGATCTCAGCCTCACCTTTCGTTATTAACTCGGCCCCTTTGATACAGTTCGCTTGGCCCTTTGCAGAACTAATGATTTTAAATTAGCCTTGTTATTTCAAAACATCTCTGAACGTGTGGGGTGCGTGTTTGTGCCTGCGAATGATAGGATATTAGTTTGGAATGCGGTGAATTACGGTATGGCGTTTGAGTGGTGAATTTTGCTTGGTAAATACGCATAGGTTATGTAGGGTCCATACGAACTTCATACAAAAGTGGATACTTACGAGTATCACACTTATGTTAGGAAACAAACTTTAAAAATGACTGGCCAGTTAGTTTATTTTTATTTTTTATATGTATCTGGCCAGTAACAACTCTACGTGTCATAAGTTTGGGACGATCCAAACTAAAATGTGTGTTCATGTTGGAATTGGAAAAATTACATTTGTAATTAGCACAGATAAAATTACAGACCAATAGACGAGCTCGCTTACATATCGATAACTAATACGCTCAACCGCATGTGTGTAACCAGTATGAAAACTGTAATGTTGCCAACATTTATTAAATTACGGTCTCACTAATTTTACCTACTCCATCCTTGCAGCTACATAAGACAGTCATTAATTAAATTTCATTAATTCAAAAGACGACTCACTGTTGCATAAAATCATAAACGAAATCGAGACGAGTAAGCGAGACGACCGCGATCTCTGAAACAACAGAGCGGGAGGGCGATACTTTCTTTACAGTTTAGCCCGTCTTTTTCGGGTTGTTCTCTTTTCCGTTTTTAATTATTGAACCACTCATTCCTAATTATTGTTATTAGCGCGGGGGAGAGTGGCGAAAATTGAGGGTCTCGTCGAGTAATATTGACCGCTCGGCTGAGGTGCTCGGGGAGGTTATTAATTGTGCCCGCTTTTGACTTTCCTCTTGTTCCTTTGACGCTCGAATAAACTTGGATTTTACGGCGTCACTTGTATCGGCTACATTTTACTGTCGGGGGGCGCTGCGCTGAGTGAATTGGCCGTGGAATTTTTTACGTGACGCGAGTATAACGTACCTATAAATATATGTGTGTGTTTACGTGTGTGCACAGCACAGTCAATTCGCTAATGTCCCTAATGCGTATCGGTCCGCATTAGCTGTTTTATATCCAAATTAGAGCTCAAAGCTGCAAATCCCCGGTAAGCCCGTGAAACCGAGATCAAAGGAGCTGCCATTACGATTGTGGCTCATTTTTTATTTAGTCGGGAGCGGAACTCTTATCTTAACGCGCTGCCTACTTTATGACGATATAAAGCTGATTTTTAATCTGACGCACCCACCCGGAAAGTCTTGAGAATAATACGCTTTTTTCTTTTCACCGGGTGTAATTATTCTGTTTAAAAATTTATAGCGTTCGTAGGTTTATTTTTGTCGAAAAAATTCGAATGCAAACCTTTGCATCAGTATGTAGATTTAATTCCTCTGTTCCTTTTCAAGTTAATATGTTTTTTAGTAATTTCATTTTTCTATCTGGAGTAGGTAAGCTGGAATAAATATTTTTCGGGTCTATTAAGTATTGTCTCGCATACATACAGATTGTCCTAATGTAATGTTTGGTTGAATGATTGTTGGTCATAATTTAAATTACACTGAAATTATTCCCTGGCCAGGAAAGTAAGTAATAAAATAAATCGAACTTAACTTAACCTACAATATTTTCCAAAACATTTTCAATTTCAGTTGCAGAAAAAATATGACAAACAATCATTCGAAGAAAATATCACATTGTGATATTCAATTTACGGCACACGGCTGTACACTGAATACTAAACGTTATTTAAAACTAAAACATTCCTCTTAATTTATGCAAATAAATATGTACTTACCCAAACTTCATCAAAAAACCACTCACCCAAACGCGTACTGAAACTTATTAGTTCCACGCGCGATCGCTAGATGGCGTTACGCGTCCTTAAAGCGTAAAACTTTATAGCAAATAACTGCAAGTTATTTATTCGCAGACACAATATTAGTATGTAGGTACACGGTGGCGCCCCCTTGGGGATCAATATCAGCAGTTTATGAAGTACGTCGCACGTGCAAGCTGCAATATGTTCGCGAGGGGGCAGACGAAAGCCTTTTTATGAATAACTCAGTGATTTATGTAGAACGCGCCGAATGCCTTCATTTTTTTCCCGAAACGTTTGCCCTTTGACATGTATGGGGAGAATATGATACGCTTGTAAAGCGTATCGTACCTATACATAGACATACACCATACGCCTCCTATACCAACGAGGGCTATCGCGAGTCAAAATCCGCTAGGATCGCTAAATGTCGAGTGAGGTCCATCTGTCATTCTCCACCAATGAGAGACCAGCTACTGGCCTGTGATTGGTGGAAATTGACAGATAGACTTAACTCGATACTAGCAATCTTAGCGGTTGACTCGCGATATTCGTGTGCGTTTTCAATTCGAGAAAAATAATCTGGCGGCTGATTTTACAACTTTTATAATACTTACCTGCCTGTCAAAATTCCACTCGAAAATGGAGAAAAAATGTAATGAAATAGAAATTCTACTACTACAGTATTAGAGTAGTAGTACTACTATAATACCTACTAGGGTCACAGAAACCTATGGACCTTGTGATAATCCAAGTTTGCACCAATTTCGAGCATTTTTTTTACAGCTGTATTATGGAAACTCCGCTTAAGCATGTAAGAAGTTACATGCTTAAGCGGACTTTTTTTTTGTATATTTTTAACTACTTCCCATTATCTGAAACAATAAAACTTGTCGCACAGAATCAAAATCAGGTTTCCAAGTGCCCAAAGCACCCTTACAAGTATAGTAACAGGTAGGTACTCGGAAGACATTTAACCATAGCAAGTATTAGCAACTTTGGACGAAAATAATTAGAATTCCCTTTAAAGGTGTCTAGAGAGTAAGTACCTTTACTCAAAGAGATGACAGGAATTTCAAAGATTAATTCAAATATCACACTCAAAGACTAGCTGGGAACACTTAAGCAGGTAGGTACATAAGGCTGCGTTACTCTTCGCGTTCTAGGCCGAGTGCGAAGTTTTCGAATCCTGCGTAACGTTACGCTATCGTATCGAAATTGAGAAACCTCATACTAGTGAAAACACGTACATACTCGTACGTTAAGAACAAAACACAACGCCTAAACTGAAGCTTTAGTACATTTTGCTTGTCGCCAAAATCGCTTCGGTTTATATTGTACAATACGCAAAATGTACATACACTACACGCAAAAATGCGCAAACAGTTGAAATGAACAAACACAAAATCTACATCATGACAAACGTACAGTACACGAAATGTACGTACGCAAAATGTACTTACGCTGAAAACACATAACGCAAAACGTGTAAAAAGAAAAATACACATTTCGCAAATCGTTCAATGCAAAATGCACAATCCGCAAAATGTTACAAAAGCGAAATGCTCAATGGCCAAACGTACAAAACGTAAAGTGTACAAGTACAGGTAAGCAGACTGGGTTACCAAAACCCCGACGCAAAAAAGGGTATAAAAAGACAAAAGTGTTGCCAATCAAATAACTACAAGGTTCAACTTTCGTTTGCCAGACTCTACAAAGTATGTACATTTTGCGTAGGTATTGTAATTTTTCCGCTATGTACAATTTGCGTGTTGATCATTCTAACTTTGTACATCTTGCCATTATCACGTGGAGTACATTTTGCATATTGTACAATTATCATAATCATTTAATTGTTTGTACAATCAGCGTACTGTACATTTCGTGTACTGTACGTTTGTCATGATGTAGATTTTGCATATGTACATTTAACTGTTTGCATATTTTGCGTGTAGTGTACATTTTGCGTATTGTATATTATCAACCGAAGCGGCCGAAATGTTCTTATTAATATCACAGATTAGATGAGGTAACTCAAACAAGTTCTTATACCTACGCGTCAGAAAATATCCAGAGACACAGCGAGACGTGAAAAACAACCGAGACTCATTTCCCCGCGACGTATGAAATTGCTTATTTTTGCGCAAATTGAAGCTTGAAAACAATTTCTTGGTCTCTCTTAAGTTCCCATTCAGTTTATGTGGGTTTTATGAAAATAAGTGGGAGGCCGCTCATTTCGGGTCGGGAGGGGGTGGGAGCGGGGTGAGGGGGGGGGTGTTTATGTCGTTTTCATGGCTCGAAGGACCACGACTGCTGGCAAACAGCCAGCCGCTGGAAATGTAACACCCTTCTTTGTTTTGAGCGCTTTGCGGAATTTTTATCTCGGTCTGTTTCTTCCATTCAAAAGTAATTAGGATTACAGCGGGGCTCGTGTGTGGCTGCGATAGGTATTGCATGAATACGATTAGAGCGTTGTATACCTACTTAACTAAAGTTCTCGTAGTAATCGTTTTAATTATGAATTCTATGGAATGTCAAAATTGAGATGTTTCTCGATGACCACCAGAATTGGCCCTCCGTCACATTTCATGACATTTTCAGGGCTACTATACTCAAGAGCAATAAAAACGGGTCACTGTGTATGAACAATTCCATACAAAGTGACCCGTTTTTTTTGCTCTTGAGTGTATATTTATCACAAAAATAGCGCCCTCAAGACAGATCTCGCAAAATATTGGTCAAGCGGTAAATATTAACCCTGCTATTCACAAACCAATATTAACTAAAATGCCGTTAAAGTTCGTTTGCCCCTTTTTGTCACATTGACATTTCCGCTAGTAAGAAAAAGACAAAACCTATTTTAGCTAATAGAGGCTTGAGTGACGTTTATGAATAAGGGCATAAGTTATCAAATTCCAAACTTGCAAGTGTATTTTGATTATTTCGGACCCACTTCCAGCAATAGGATTCACTCGGTAAACGATGACAATAATAATTCTTAATAGTCCTTACTATCTTTACTAACATTCTAAATTCGAAAGTAACTCTGTCTCTCTGTCTCTCTGTCTGTCTGTTTGTTACCTCTTCACGGAAAAACCGCGGCACCAATCTAGATGAAATTTGGTAAGAAGATAGTTTGAATATTGAGGAATAACATAGGCTACTTTTTATTCCGGAAAATTGTATAGTTCCCGCGGGATAGCGATAACCGAAATCTACGCGGACGAAGTCGCGGGCAACAGCTAGTATATAATAATAAAGTAAGACCAGCAAAATAATGCGTTAAAAAATGTTTTTAGTGAAAAAAACTTATTTTAACGGGTGTTGCTAATTTGGGCGAGCGCGGCGGCGTGGCCACAAGGCAGGCCGCCGGACAAGCCGCACCCGCAGCCGTCGCAGCCCCGGATCCCGACGGAGGCCGAGCTACGAGTATATTTCACATTGCCGCCGTGGTTTTTGAGGATTAGCCTTATAAAACCCACTTTCCCGATATGTACACTTTCTATAAAGTGTACTTGTTTAGAAATATCACTTTCTCGGAACGTGCACTGTCTCAAAAAGTGCACTTCCCAATTGGTGCAATTTCTCAGGTGGTACGGTTTTCCGGAATGTACCTACACTTTTCCATAAGAGCAGTTACAAATCCGTCATCAAAATTGAAAAACGAGGTACTTATTGTTAGTCATATTGATTTGGAACTCCATACATGTAACCGAGGGATGACTTTTATTTTTCAATGCGTACCTTTATACATTTTAGCGTACATTTCGGGAAATTTCGAGAAAATGTAAGTTATGGGAAAGTGTGCGTTTTGGAAAATGTACTTTTTGGGAATATGCACTCACGGGGAAAGTGCCCTTAATGGGCAAGTGTACATTATGGGAGTGTACATTTTTGGAGTTTTCGGAATCGATGTGCGAAATTGCGTTTGTAATTTATCACGAGATTTTCGTCTAGGAACCAGTGTTTCATTAATAATTGTTTGCACACATGTTGCGCACACGTGTTGTCAATGTTTTCTCCCGAAACAATAACTTTCAACTTCCAAATCACTCGACTACCGCGGACTACACAATTCCGTCCGGCGTATCGCCGGGCCGTGCCGGCACGCGGCGCCGCAAATCAGCCGCCTGCCGCATTCCTCGCGAGATGGCAACGCGACGTGCCGGCTCCGAAATCCGTGACGTCTTGCGTAACGGGGTGGGGTTACGGAAACGGTTGATGGTTTTTTTTAGGGTTCCGTACGTCGAGTGGAAAACGGAACCCTTACAGGATTTTTTTTGTTTTATTTGTTTTTTATTGAAAGTTGGAGGCATAAGAGCAAACGCGATCACCGCCACCCATTAAAACTAGGAACCCCACGAGAATCACTAGTCCGCTGCCGGCCTATAAGGGAACAATACACTCTTTTCTTGAAGGCCCTAATGTCACAGTTAGTTGGGAACACCGTTGACGGGAGTTGATTCCACAATTTCACTGTACGTGACAGAAAATGCCGATGGAAACGTAGGTACAGTAGTAGTACGTAGATTAATGATCGTTGTCGATTCTGTCCGTCTGTATGCCAATCACAAGTAGGTACGGGTACCTACTAGGGTCCCCGGATGTTCTTAATTTTTCATGGAGGTACCTTGAACTCAAAAAGTTTGCGGGACACTGGTCTGTATGGTATGACGAAATATATCTATTTCCACAAACCCAAGACCGAAAACTATCACGTAGACTCGTAGAATCCTTAGACATGCCATTTCTTTTCACAGGAAAATCCTTCACCCTGACGATCCTGCTGGCCACATCACCACCTCAAGTAGTGACGTACCAGAAGGCGATCAAGGTGACCGTGGACGGGCCCCGGGAACCCCGGTCCAAGACAAGGCACCATGGGTTCCATCCGTTCCACTTCGGGCCGCGGTTCGCGCCCGACCCTTTGATGGGGTCCTTGCCATTTAAACTGTCAGGTGAGTTTTTTTTTATACACATTAGGCTTGCGTTTGAACACAATCACGCCTGATGGTAAGCGAAGATGTGGTCTATGACGGAGCACGGTAGCCTAGCAAATGACCATTCACTGTAGACTTAAAAACGGCCAGATGGTAGTGTTTAGGGAACACAGACGCAGGTAAGGAATTTGTGAAAATATGATAATTATCAAATCTTTTAACACAAAATAAAATTGATGTGTGCAATTCTACGGCCATCCAACAGCTCGAACACCAGTTTTCGCCCAGAATCGAGTATTAACGTTATCGTATCGCAATCGAGAACATTTGTATGACGTTTGGAACAGCGCCCCAGTGAGCGTGTTTGATACAAAAATTTAAGTATTTTCTCGATAATGTTGCTACTCGATTCTTGGTGAAAACTCGTACTCGACCTGCACCTTTTTGCATGTCATATGGTTCGAATATTTAGATTTAGGAAACAAAAGCAAAATACCCATTACATATTTTACTTATAGGTATAAAATATGAAAACCTGTAGCCTTATTCTCTAACTCGCTCGGAATCACAATCGTGTTCATTTTGTATGAGCTGACAATTGGTATATTATATACAGTCTTCTGTCACAGAGTCGTATGTACCTACAGAAACTGACATTTCAATCCGATGACGAGTGACAAAATAGTTACGCAAAAGGCCTGCTGCTTCGATGAACGATTAAAATTAAACTTTTAAACCTCCAGCTTCATATACCTAGTTGTGTTGAGTGTTGCCAGCGTTGCACCCGGGCTCAAGTCTTGCTGTAACGATATCTGGCGCGAAGTTTGTCACGGAGACGGCCCCCGGTGCGTCGCTTTGACAACTTAACATCGGGTATCGGGTACGAGCGGGAGCGGAGATTGAATTGATTTTAAATCACCAAACACTTCAATTATTATTGCTATCAGGTTTTTTAGCTGACCGAGCTAGCGAAGCGTCTCCGTTACCGCTTGGGCAAAAGTTATTTCGTATGTCCATCCGGCTGTCCGGTTATTCTTCTCTATAGGCCGCATTACTCAACCGATTCTAGTAAAATTTTGTGAGAAGGTTCGATTTTTTGTAGATTCAGTATTTCGAAATTTGATAAAAATAAATAAATTGAAAAATGTTCAAGAATGGACAAGGTCTGCAGCTCACAGAGCCAGTAGTTTAATTAATTGTGGGACGATTCCACAGGGGTACGCGATTCAGTTTCTTCAACTGTAGTAGGTTCTTTAAGGTGCCAAAGTATGTGGAGATTTTTGTATGTTTTACAAGTTCGGTTGCTATAGGTACATATTATCGATAACGAGCTATATGGCTGAAAGCCATACGGATAAAATGAAACGCTAACCCTGGCCATCTAATCCTATCCTGGCGTGTCTGACACGCTCTTGGCCTATTTTTTAAACTGATATTGAACCGTAAATATACCAGCAAGTGATGAGTAAGTCTTGGTGAACACCTATTTTTTTGCAGAAATATAAAACGTTCTTTTATACATACGTATTTTTTTAAGTATATAAGTATGTATTTATCTATATAATTATGTATATCCGTTGTATAGTACAGCCTTTGCCTAGTTTGAGACTAGGTCAATTCGTGTCAGTTGTCTCAAGATATTTATTTCATTTATTTATTTACATTCATAGCCACCGCCGGTTGACGAATTCAAGTTGAGTTTTTTTAATATTCACATCTCATTATACCATGGAATACCATGTAATGTTGGTATAATAAACTATAGGTACTTTAATCTCCGCTGTCACCCGTCCCTTGCACCACACGGGCCGTAGGTCGATCCAGGGTCGACGTTTCTATCCAACAGATATTAAATTGTCACCGGCGAACCTTTGTCACTCCGCCGCCTCGGACGCCTCAAAAGGGGATTTAATTTGGTCCAGAAGTTTTGCGAAACAATTAATTATCAATTTGGAACCGTTCTTTTGACACCAGGCAGCCTCGTTATTTTACCTTCGGGGAAGTTTTGTTGCTATTGAAGGTGTAAATTAATGCACAAGGGCATTGGACGCTGAGTCGCTGACCTATACAGGAAACGTACATAACACATTAATATACATCAGGAACATTTTGAAATAGGAACGGTGTTGCCGAGCCCGCCGGCAGGAGCGGTGCGCGGCCGGCGGCGCTCGTGCGAACGGGATCGCGGCTCGCGCCTCATATCACTAAGACTACTTTGTGGTCTCACTGAATTGGGAGCAAAAACGAATTATATGTCTACGACATAACAGTGAATCCACTGATTCGGTAATCAGTGAATCAGTGCCTACCACTGTGTCTATAATATAACGGTTAATGCATGCCAAGTTGCCAAGGAAGTCACTGGAAGAACAATAGAAAAAAAGCTACATACGATAACTTTCACTAAGAGAACCTAAATTATCTTTGATTGACAAACGCTACTTTTATCCATAATATAACATATAGCGCAGACTATTGCGTCGTTATGCTGTGGTATCACTAAGTACTATCCGACAAATGTTCGTAAATATACGTATAAACATGTAACAACTGACTGTAACAAAAACATTTACTTGGATTGGATTGGACTTGGATCTTATTAAAGTCGTGTAAGCTATACGTGTCGTTTCATTTTAGCTTAGGAGCCTCGCGCAAACTCACTATATACAACATATATTGATGTCAAAATCAATATCGGCATTTGTTTGTCAATTGAAAACTTGCGCAAATTGCTGGCGGTAATAAGTCAGACGCCGAGGGCGTCGCTAGGCGTCGGGGCTCCCGCTTCAACTCGTGTTTCCACGAAATATGTAGTTACTACGCGATAACGAGAGAAAATTTCCCAATTTATGTGCTGTGTCGTGTCAATGTGTTTTGGTATCCCATTGTGGTTGCAGATAATGGACCCTGTGAATTTTTTTCGGCAACAAAACAACTCGATTATGTAGTAGAAACTGACAATCAGGAGGGGAAATGATTTTAACTTAACAGGGGTGTTCTGAGGCCCGAGTGGATACGAATATTCGAATCCTGCGTACCGTAATGTTATCGTATCGAAATAGAGAAACTTTATATTAAATTTAAAATACCAAATACGTTCACGGGCGGGCGCTGTTCCAAATGTCACACAAATTTCTCGATAACGTTACGCTGGATTCGAATATTCATGCTCGGGCCTCCTCCTTTTTTACAAGCTTTTTATGAAGTTGGTTATTTCTAGGTTTGTATGTTACTATAAGTCTAATCTTGTAAGTATGTTGTGGTGGAGTGTGGCCGGAACGAGGTGTTTCGTAGTGACTTAAGGTTCACCACCGGTCTATTTTCCGAAGTCGGTGGTTGTAATAGTACACTGGCCTATCCGACGGCGGATGAGACCAGGGCACTTTACAAATTGGTTACGATAGGATTAAGTCATAGATAGTTGGTAGTATAGTTCCTATGACAGTTGGCACAATGGAGCGACAT
Source organism: Clepsis dumicolana (assembly GCA_963691665.1). Taxonomy (NCBI): domain Eukaryota; kingdom Metazoa; phylum Arthropoda; class Insecta; order Lepidoptera; family Tortricidae; genus Clepsis; species Clepsis dumicolana. The sequence goes on along the minus strand of OY829519.1, from coordinate 5,818,892 downwards.
CATCGCGTGGCAAAGCGATGAAGCTCTTTAAATTAAGATAAAAAAAAAAATTGACCCAATTCCAAGTGGTCGGATTGACTTTGAAAGACACTACAAATACAGTTAACAAAACGAATAGTCAATAAAAAGCGTACATACAACTTCTCTACTACCCTCTGGACATACTGTAGACGAATAGGGCGTGTTGATTAGGGTATTTCTAACCTATGTACATTGTACAAAGTCTCATTCAAACTCCACAATTACTGATTTACGATTTAATACTTCGGAACATCCTGTATGTAGATTTTTTTTGTTTATCTAATCAAATAAATTTACCATATCAGAACATTCCTGAGAAGGAACTCTACTCGGGTTCTCGTTCAATGTCCAGAGAGTAGAGACACGTTGTATAATATAACATTGAACTAAAAAAAAAAACTTATCGCTCTGTAGTCTAGTGATGTTCTGATGTTACACGACAACCGAGGGCCGATTACGAATATTCGAAAGCTGCGTCACGTAAAAACGAATAGTATACTTTATCGAGTTTGTATGACGTTTGGAACAGCGCCCGGCCGTGAGCGTATTTGGAACTAAAATTTAGTATGAGGTTTCTCGATCTCGATACGATCACCGTAACGTTACGCAGCATTCGTAAAGTCGTGCCCGACCCTCTGGTCCTAAAGCCAGCGTCACACTGCCGCATTGTATCGAGTAAAGGCGAGTACCGAGGCAAGTGCCGACGCAAACCTCGTTAAGGCGGGTGTCAAAGGGCTCTAACCCAATTACACACCTCGCGCTTCGCCAAGATCCTACCGGTATTAATGCATGCTAATATACTTTAGCTTTTAAGCTGGACGTATATTGAGTTTGGAATAAGTTTTGTTTTGGCATTCGGAGCGTTTTCGGAGACGATGTCTACTTAGCTTACGGATACATGTGCCGAGTTTCAAGTTGAGAATAATTTGAAGCCGGTTAAGGGAAAAATATAAGCTATGGTAAAGTAATTTTTACTCTGCTTCTATCTGTTTGTCGGAATACGTCGGAATACATTCTGGAAAAGGTGCCCTGTCTCAAAAAGTGCACTTCCCAATTGGTTCACTTTACTAAAAAGTGAAATTTTTCAAGGGGTACAATTTTTCAAAAGAGTAGTTTACGTCATCAAAATTGGAAAACGACTTAGTCGTGACCCAAAAATATTGATGTTATTAGTTTGATGTTTGTGTCTGTGTTGTAGCTCTTTAATGGATAAACCAACTTAGACGCGGTTTTTCCTAATCGAAAGCTAAATTAATCGAGGTGGTTCTTAGCTAAGTTTCATCAAAATCGGTTCAGTCGTTTTGACATATTGCACTTTCAGATTTCTTTTTCAATAATTAATTTAATAAGATGGCATTCACACAATTCAGATTTAAATAAGGTAGGTATTAACAACTACATTGTTTTAATTTCAATATAAAAAACAACAGTGTTTTACTATTTCATTACATTCTTAGATCTCGAATTCCCATCCTTCCCCTGTACTTACAATTTAGCAACAAATACCCAGGCAACACTAGCTCCCCTCGCGATCTTCTTTCAACGCTCTCATTTGCTTTGTTCCTCAGAAACAATTTAGCGCACTTCAATATGTAAATTCCGCCGTCTCTGCCCTCTTAACTCTAGCACCAATAACCTCGCGAAATCATGATAAATTATCCACACTCGCGCTTGAAAGCCTTTCATACGAAGGTGTGGATGAGGCATTATAATTAATTGGGAGATGGAGGTAGAGTTGAAATAACGTCCAGTGGTGGAAAGATGGTTAAGAAACCCAAGGCTCTTGACGTATATTTAAGACGTATATTTATATAAGGCAAGCTGTGCTTGGGACTTTTTGTGTATCCCCAAAACGTCGAAGATGAAATGGCTATTAAGCAGATTCTTATTGCGAATAGTTAAAAAGTGTCGCGTAGAACATTATTTTTGAATAACCTAACCATAATTAATTAAAAAACAAAAATCCCGACTGAAAAAACATTTTTAAACCCTGTGTCACTCCTACAACTGAGACGAATCTAATGACACCTCATCATATTATGTTGAAATCCGTCCAAAAGGTTTGGGCCGCAGAGCATACCAAAGAATTAGACAAACATACTTAACATACATGCGCTCGAAAAACATAACCCTCCTTCAGCAGTCGGGTAAAAATGATACCTAGGTAGCCGACTTTAACTCGTACTTACCGTTCGACAGTGGCTTAACGCTAACGCTACCAAAATTGCCTTAATTATCTATTTACATCCAAATTAATGTGTGTCGTTCCGTGCGTCGCGGTTCAACATTTCTTCAACACGTCGCTGTCGTCCTGCCGTGCGGGCGCCACTTAAGTCGCAGCCTCGCATTATTAATGAGGGAGCCTTAGAGAAAATTAAATATAGCATTAGGCCCGGAAGCCCGGGAATCGCGGGGCGAGGTCCCCGGGACGCAACCCTTCCGCGTGACAATGCGGGTGCATAATTACGCATTTGTAAATTTTAAATGTCCCACCCATACAGCCTTTTGTATGGCGTGATTCAAGCTTTTACTGCGCATTCAAATAAATTCGTATGATGACGACGCGCGCTATTACCCGTTGTAATGCGACGAGTAATTTTCATAAGTCTATAAGTATAGCTCGTCGAGTGTAATGGCCAGCAGTTAATCCATTAAGCTGATCATAAACATGCGTTTTCATGGATTTCAATTTCGTTGTTGTTGCGTAGGTGCTTTACAAATCACTGAAATAAATTACTCGTCTCGTTGCGTGCTTCTACACGGTATAATCTATACACAATAAGTATCTATAAGTAGATGCCTAAAGAAAATATCAGCTTACCCTTCATCCGCCCCTGTCACAACTCAAAACCAAAGGTTAATTAAGCAAAACAAAAAGGGGTTAAACAAAATCAATAGACACAAATTCATTAAGCGCTAAGCAGATTGAAATCCAACATGGCGGCAAGATGGCGGCGGGTTTGACAAAGCGGAGTCGTTAGTTCTGGCTAGAGGCTTCTTATTAACCTTATGATGTACGGGGGCATCCGTCTTGCTCTTGCTAAACGTCACACGATACGAATCTAAGCTATTAGTTATTTTTAATTTATTGTAGGGGTATACAAATATAACATAATGTTATAGGAATTGAAGAAATAAACACGTAATTTTAAATCTGTCAAATTGTTCATAAAAACATATTTATTTTCATGCTACCGTTACCTGCAAAAACAACTATTGTGTTTCGTCAAACTACATGTTTTTAAAAGAACTTTTGCCAAATTCAGTCCAGATAGAAGACCATCTTTAAGATTTATACTTCATCAAAGTGGCTGGTAGAGCCAGTTTTAATGAAAATGATGCATATTCTCTTCAGTAGTATTTATTAATAATAATATGCCCTAATTCAGTACAGACATTACTATACGTGACTATCATTTCTCAAACAAGTTTCAATCACTGCTCCAGCCGCCACCGACATCAAAATGTATGTTGTAATTGCTTCGCGTGACACTTGAGGTGGAACTTTACGAAAATTAATTAAACTTATAAAGTTGCGCCCAGAAATAATTAAACACTTTAACAACTACCACGTCAAAGTTCGCGCGTCTTTTCAACAGTAAATATTTGCTACATTTTCGACTTGCTTTACAATCTCATAGTGATTGATCTCGTACCGCTGTAGAACCTTTTGCCTGCAAACTTACATCAATAATTACATAGATAGCGGCTCACGAACAAAAACGAAATAAAAAATGTGACCACGTTATAGTGTCAGTTCACTATTAATTATTTTGATCTAATATAATCCTTAAACGTTTATGATAACGTGCAATTTTGCGTGCAATAAATAAGATCCTACTCTGCAAGTGAGTTGGTATTTGCCGTGCCGTTTTCGATGCTCTGACTCTGAGATGACGATCTTGTTGTAAATATTGATCGAATGCTGATAAACCATACCATACATCTGTATAGAAAACGTTGAGCAATTATTTGTAAAAAGGTCCACAGAGGTAAGTGATTCAGTTTCTTCCATTGTACCTACTTAGTAGAGACGTACCTATTAACACCCAAGTCTTTTCAAGCCAGGCCGAACTCATAATGGGAAAAGGGAAACCATTCGAGCGTTAGCACTTCAATGATGTTCGAAGAAATGTAAAATAATTACTGGAAAGTGCTTGAGCCAACCCTTTCTAATCACCGAGGGTTCGGGGAGTCGTTAAAAAACGCCCTAATCCCAGACATCGAACACTAAAAACGTGAATACTTTTATCCTTGTAATCCCGGTCGTCTTCGCGGATTAGCGCTAGCGGGAAAAATGCAAGACGCAATCTAGCAAATGGCATTAAAATGTTTGGGTTCAACCCTCTCGCGGCGGCGTGCGATTTTTCAAAGTCGAAGAAAAACCCCTTTGTCTGGGGCAATGGAGCGCACGGGCACGTCTTGGGTGCGGCTGATCTACACTACAACCTCGACTCGCTGGTTTTGATACTTGGTTATGTTTCCGCATAGCGCATAGAGCAGGAAAGGAATGGAGAGATGTAAACGCGCTATTTAATCTCTGCTAAAAATTTTACATTGAGTCTGCGCAAAATGCATAGGGTCTGTTGATTGTGTGCGTGTTTTTGGCATATGTGTGACAGTTATGTTTTAGTATGAGTTTGTAGGAACGTAACAAATTTCATGTGTGCTGTACGTGAGTACCTCGAAAAGTGGTAGAATAATTGTAGTGCGTAGATACGCCAAAAGCACCTCCCGTCTGTCTGATTTACAGCATAAAGCAGCTACAACATCTAGGGTAAACATTTCTATGAGATCGCAAGAGCAATTTTAGTACTGCCGTCCAACACAGTATTAGTTGGCCTCCTTCTTGACTCTAACTGGACGCCTTCTTGAAGGACTGGCGGTTTATTTCGAAAGATCGGAAGCAGTGGAAGTATTGAGGGGAGGTCTTTGCTCAGCATTGGCATAGATCAGGCTTATAATAAAATCAATAATAAAAAATATCCGTTCAATCAAAGGATCAAAACTTGTTAGTCTCATTCGGCGATTCCACATCGTGCACACAAACACGAAGTATTCCGCATTTTTAACGAATGCAAATCGTCTGTAGCTGCCCTTTCTTTTGCAACTTTGATCAACGAATACAAAATGTAAATGCCTTCTCATTTTTCTATTCGACCCGTGGTGATTTCCGATGTTTCCGAGCTACAAGAAAACACGGGAACCAATTTTCGGTATGATAATGTGTTCGCTTTGGTTGTAATGATAGTAAGGTGTGTCCTAGTCCTCGACGCCGCACCAGTACTAGGCACCTTCATTCTTAAATAGCAATTAGGGTGACAAGCTGCTTTTGCCTTCTCTCTCTCTCTCTCTCTTCTTCAACCTATTACTACCCAATGCTGAGTATAGGTCTCTTCCATTTTCTTCCAGGTTGTGCGGTCACGTGCTTTTCGCATTCAGTCCCTCCCTGCAACCTGTGTCGGATCGCCAGCCCATCTCGCGGTCACTTTTGCCTTAAGTTGTGGTTAGTTGAGACCGGGGATAAGTTGTACAGTTTCGATATGGCATCAATTTGCAGTTAACTATGAAACTTGAAGAAAATATTTTTATTTAGCTAGGTACTTTTTGCAAATGTTACTCTCTAATAAAACCTTGTATTTCAAGAGCAGGTTTTATTTTTAATTAGTGTTAATTAAACTCGATCGCAACTCATTACATTATTTAATTTCCCACTAAACACTTGTAAATTTTAGCTTTCCACGCATTCCCCTTATAAACTTTAACTATACTACTCTACTCTACCTACTCTACTTCTCTACTTTTGTACTCGAATTTGATTATTGTAACTTGTCTTTTTTGTACAATAAAGTGTTTATTTACTTACTTACTATGCCAAATTTCACCTCCGTTCGCGCAAAAAAAGGTATCCAAAGTTTTCGTTTAGCGTAATATAATTTTCATACAATTTCATTGTGTCCATGTAAGATATTTCCTCACAACGCGTAGGTAGTTCTCGCTGCACTTTTGCATGAAGCAAAACCGTCGGGCCGCATGTAATCTTGAGTCTGAAGCAATTTTTTTGCTCGAGTTCGTAGACCGTTGCGGATATTGTCTGAGCCGGCACGGTAAAGCGACTGACAACAGTACGACAAGTAGAATATTAATTGGAGTCCTAGTAAAATAGCGATTTCGCTCTTTTAGAATTAACCGCTAAGTACTTCACTAAGCCAAGTTCATTGTTAATCACACCAGTACTTTATTCTTTGATTTACTATTAGTGTAAATTCATTTAAAACATTAAAGTAAAAAGACCTGTACATATAAAGCAAGAAAGAAATATGTATGTGTAAATATGTCCAGTAAACCGTTCAGTTGCAGCGTCAATTTCAAATTTCGGCTGAAACGTTGATTCTTATCAAAAGTAGGTAAGCGAAAAAGAAACTTGATGCCAAACAGATGAGATGCATAAAACAAAGTGCAGCAAAAGCAAAATAACTTGTTCCTTTTATTCTAATACAAATTATTAATATTATAGGTAATGGAAAGATAATTTGGGAGTCAGGTTAGTCACTTGTAATTTTTTATTTACCAAAAAAAAGTGGGCAAAAAAATATAATTAATCCGATTACCTACTGTCCTACACGTTTACTGCGGCTGCCATGAATGCTCTTAGCTAAAGAAAGTCCGCTTTGAATGGCGACCACTCGCCTTGGCTTCACTTATTAAAATGCAGTAGAAATTCTTGCACAATCTAGTGCTTTATTAAAGCAGTTCGCTATGCGGTAGACTGTATCAAAGACAATAAGTATGACAAAGGTTGTTATATAAATTTCATAAAGCTACCATGCTAGCTTCTATAATAAGCTTTTGTTGTTTATTTTCTACAAATTTTTTTTTGCTGGCGGTGTATTATTATACAGTACAATAATGATGTGTCACCGGCAAACATAATACTTATTTATGAAAATTTTGAGTCAGTCTGACCTATACATATATTAGGTATATCTGGAAGTTCTTTAAATCACATAAAATTTTTTTAACAAAAACAGGTGAAGTTAGATAAAGCTTGAAAAATAGACTACGGCAATTATCATGACCAGAATGGTCAGCGACTCGGCTTGTCTTTATCTAAGACATGTCAGAAATAACATTGTTGCCAAGAAGAGTGCACCGCGAGATCAATGACCAATTTGTCATAGTTGTTAATTTAGCAAGATAAAGATACTTACAGCAAGTGACGTGTATTCGAATTGTGTGTTTTATCCATGGCAAGTTCAAATATTATTTAGGTACTAAAATTTTAAAAGCTATTACGAAAATGATCGCCATTAGAGATCATTATAAACAACGATTAATCAGCGCGAAGGGTTAGGTTCATGCTAAAATCCGATATTGATGACTATGACCTATTGCTAAGCAAACAACTTAATCTTCAGACTTTCCCCGTCACCGAGCCGCCATTTGTTATGTTGTCAACAGAGGATTCCCCATTTTTCTCTCTCTAAAAATATCTGATATCCGTTGACTTAAAAATTTTCTTAACAAACGAGTAGTTCCAAGCATAAAAATATGGAGGTAACTACAAACGGTGGGGGTTAAATTTAACGAGCCAACTTCCAAGACAATAAACTGTTAACCCGTCGAATGCAATATCTCAAATCGCGCCGTAAACCTGGCTTATGCCGCATAATCCCAAAAAGGCTTTCCTCTAATTGCAGAGGCACTACACCTATAAAGACTAAGCGACCGGATTCAAAATAATGCGTTTTACATTTTCGCAGCGACGGTATCAGTGACATAAAGCGGCCTGTAATTTATTCTATTGCTGAAAGGGTCGGGTCGGGGTGGGAATTACCCAAGGTGGGTGCTAAAGGGTTAAGCCCGACGTACGGGGTAGCGCCGGCAACTTTGTTAATTTATGCGCTTAAAAATGTCAACTGTGAATTATGACGCCAAAACAAATTTCCTATGTATAAATGCTGTGGAGATTATCGCGGGTTCCTATTCTAGTTATTGGATATTGAAGTAGCGAGGCTGGCAGTTTCAGCTTTGACAAAAATACTTTCGTATGTCTGACCGACTGTTCTCCTTGACAGGTTGCATTTCTCAACCGATTCTCGTGAAATCTTGTGAGCAGGTTCGATAATTAATACCTATTTTTTCGTCGATTATGTTTTCGAAAATTTGTTGAAAAAAAAAGGGCTCATGAGGACTCGGTACAGCTCACAGAGCAACTAAGTAGTTTTAATGGATTGTTAATTAACAGCAAAACCAAAAACTGTTTACACATTTACACCATCGCAGCATGGTTCGCATGACAGATCGACGGCTGCAAGTGACTTTGACCCACGTAATTATCTATATCAAAGTACTTTATCTATCATCATAAGCCTATTTAGGTATGTCCCAACGGCTGGGCTCAGGCCTCTTCTCAGTACAAGAGGCCTTGGGTTTAGGGACTGGATTCCCACGCGGGCCCGGTGTTGGCCAACTTACTGTATCTATACCACAGACTTTATCTATATTAAATAAAAAACACCTGTCTTCGTTTATAACAATTAATTAATCGCATACTTCAGTCATGCACTTACTTCTCACTGGTATAAGTAGGTATTACTTATTATCCAACTCCAAATTATCTTTAGCCTTCATCGCTCCCAATAACCGACTTATACATTTATATTATTTATCCGTGCGCTCGAAACAACTGAAATACTTATGTTTGATTATAAGTATGCGTATACTCAAAGCCTCCTTATTTTGATGCCTCGCTTCACGCGTTACAAACTTGTCAGCCGGCGGAGTGCGCGGCGTGATAAGACGCGAATTGAAACAAGCTTGTGGGGGGGACTCTCGTTATTTAAATATTCCTACTGCGTTAAGTACCGCGTTAGTGGAGTAGGTAGGCCTATTGTTGCGTTGATTGAGTTGTTGAAAGCACTTCCAAATGAGTAGATCAAGATGAAATAGATTAGTGAAGGCATGGCCGAGTGGTTTATGTCAGCTGTTATTTTTTAATGGGATATAAATAATGATACAGAACAGATACACAACTGCCAAACCGTTAAGAAAACTAGCCCAAAATATCGTAGGAATCTCCTCGAAATGGAAAATTCATCTATTTGTAACATTTCGACTGGCTCTAGGTTCTAAGGACTTTGATGAGTAAACGCGCCTGGGAATCAATTGACGCTTGTTCTTTTGAATGTTATCCTAATTACAAGCTATTCATAAATTGTCACCAGGCATAGCCCACCAGCTAGCGGGGCTGCCGAGCGGCGAGTGGGGGGCGCTGGCGCGGCACTACCCCCCTCCCCTGCTGCCGGGGCACGCGCACTTCAGGCCGCATGTGCTGCCACCGGCGCATGCGCAGCCGCACGCTCCCCCGCCACACGACACAGGTACTTCATTACTCTATATCAACAGGCACAGCAACGTTAAAGTCCTACGTATTTCTTCCGTCCCATTCTCACTCTCACAAGGCTGTCATGAAAGAGAGACTAGTCAGCACCGGAAACTGCGGAAACGTAGTATGACGCTAGCTTTAATCTTATTACGTGTACTGAGCCGACTGAGAGGACAATACGCTTACATGCCCAATGTCTCAAACGATTTTTCTTTAACAGATGTGACATCAGACAACCCGACCACGATGCGCGCTCACAGTACAACCAGTCCTGCCAACTCACGGCCCAGCTCGCCACAAAGCGACGACATCTCCGTCACGGCCTCTTGCAGCCCGCCGCCTGACGACCGCCCCGGCGCGTTCACCTCCGTCACGAGATCCAGAAAACCTCTCCAACCCCTCCCAGCTGCACACTCGAGCCTATTCCACAGCGCTTTAGCAGCCCAGCTGTTCCTGAACTCCCCCCTCCTACCCACACCTCCAGCATGGTTGTACTCACAACTCTACGGCGGCTACGACTGGTGGCTCCGACCACCACCCCCTCAAGAAGACTCAAACCATTCCAGTCCAGAAAGGGAAGAAGAGGCCACCTCTACGCCTCCTAGCGCAGGCAAGAAAAGACCAGCGTCACCAGAATGGACGGAACAAGGAGTTCGAACACGGAGCAAAGCACTCACCACCTCTGAACGGAGACCCGTGGATGTCTGGCGTCCATATTAGATAATTTTATTTCGTTTCTTACGACAAATACAGGAAGACTTTAGTGTTCGGCCCGACTACCGTCCGGAGTGATAAGTTTTTGAAGCGTGGACGCCTTGTCCAGAGACTTTCGAGGTTTAACATAGCGATAGAAAGTGTTTTACGTTAGATAAATGAATGTGAACTTCAATTGTAATGTTTAACGAAATTGTTGATTGTATTATAAGATAATGCAAAAATGTGTAAATAAAGTTATTGAAATATTAATTGTTTACTTAATTAGCGTGAGTAATTGATTTTTTAATTATTGCAGTTAATTTTGAGGGCGCGCGAGTAAGGTTTGGATACGATCCATTATTATTCAGACCGCAGCGGGAATGCGTCGCTTGAATATCTCTGTTGGATTTATTGACAAAATGTTATTGTAATTAGCAAAATACTACATGTGCGTTTGCGTAGGTATAACTATTTTGGTTCCTGATTTTATCAACTGCTATGATACGAGGGTGGTTTGAGAAGTAACTTGGTTCGACATGAAGAAAAAAAAAATAGTGATTGTTTATACTTTATTTTTCCATGTAATCTCCCCGAAGTTCGACGCACTTGTCCCAACGTCTCTGCGACTTCTCGATGCCTTCCCGGAAATGCGTTCCTTCAAGGCCCTCTAAACATGCGTTTACCTCCCGTATCAGCTCGTCATTGGAATTAAATTTTTGCCCTAACAGGAAAGTTTTGAGTTTTGGAAATAGGTGATAGTCCGAAGGAGCCAAATTTGGTGAATAAGCAGGGTGTGGAAGCACTTCGAATCGTAACTCAGTCAATTTATGTACAGCGACACGACATGAATGCACCGGGGCATTGTCATGGTGAAACATGACTTTTTCTTTGCCATTCCTGGACTTTACTCGACTATCGCTACCTGTAATTGGCCCAGAAGTGATGCGTAGTATGCCCAGTGATGATTTTCCCTTTGCCAAGGTAGTCAATTAAAAGGATTCCTTTTGCGTCCCAAAACATAGATGCCATCATTTTTCCAGCAGCTGGAGTGCTTGCCTTTTTTGGAGCTGATTCACCACGACTAATCCATGTTCTAGACTGTTGTTTCGGCTCTGGGATATAGTGATGAATCCAGGTTTCATCCATTGTAACAAAACGACGAATAAACTCTGCTGGTTTTTTTTAAACATATGCAAATTGTCAGCATATGTTCGCATGCGAGTTCGCTTTTGTTCTGGAGTGAGTAACCGCGGCACCCATCTTGCACAAAGCTTTTTCATGTGCAATTCGTTGTGCAAAATAAAATGCACCTGCTCAGAAGAGATGCTTGTGGCTTCAGCTAATTCGCGTATTTTCATTCGTCTGTCGGTTAAAACAAATCATGGATTTTATCGATCTTCAATGCTTGTCCTGTCACGCTTAAACTCATTTACCCATAGCCGAATTTCGTACGAAGGACACGAGCTATCCAACGTAGATAAAATCCTTTAATGAACTTCTTTCGCTGTTTTACCTTCCAAAAAAAGAATTGAATAACAACACGAATTCAAATGTTCTCCATTTTGCCGCGTTACTCCGATCAGTTTTGTTGTAACTACCATTAAATCTAAAATTCCCGCCGAAAATGATATGGCTCCTAAGATTAAATATCTTAAGACTTTAAACATTAAGAATAAATACAGAGATGACTCTAACACCATCTATCCGTATCCGAACCAAGTTACTTCTCAAACCGCCCTCGTACAGCTTTTGTTCATTGACACCATGTCACATTAGGTTCTGTTTAAGAGAAAGAAAGAACGAGAACGAGAACGAAGAGAGAGAGAGAAAGTTGTTTTCTTTGCGAATAGCCCCGATGATAACATAACGTAAAATCACTAGGTATTCAAATAAGAATAAAATTGTTACTAGTTTACATAAATAACTTATTGCAATTATAAATAACTCTTTAGGTACCTTCACCATACTGTAATGGTACCCAATCAAAAACCCAGTTGATATTATGAACACCAACCAGTAAATGAAGGATCGAGTATCACGTTTTATTTGCCGATTTGTAGTGAACATGTTATTTCAAATTTACGATTATGGCAAATTGGCCCAATTCGAATTTACACTGTCAAAACAAATAAAAGTCCACAGTGCCTGGTAAAACTGATTTTATTTTGTAATTTCATAGTTCATTAAAATATGTCTAAAAGTACATTTCAATTATGAACTAAAAAACAATTACTTTGCAATTATTAGCAAAGTAATTGTTTTTTAGTTCATAAATATGGACCTCCGCAAAGTAACGCCTGATTCAATAAATTACATTTCAATTTCATGGTTACGCGAATAAACTTTCGGTAATCTATTGAGTATAAATAAAGATTATAAATAATAAAAACGTACAGATTGATGCAAGGTGCTAAAAAAAATATTGCGTGGGCCTACGGCAATTTCCAAATTTGTCCATAGGTTTTGACAATTAAATGGCGTAACCTATTCCGCATGCTTCACAATGATATACCTACACGAGAGAGGTAAACATAAAATAAATTAACAAAAAAAAACTGATTTCCTCACTAGCTAATACAACACGCGCGTGTTCGCAGGTCAGCAAATTAGTTGTTTTTTGGTCTCGAATAGGAGTGGACCTTGGTAAAGTAGCGCCTGATTCAATCAATTAACATAAAAAAACTCCAGCTGTTTTGCTAAAACTCTTACTGGGTCGAATAAAGCATCTCGACTTGCTCGCTATTGGCTACATGCCCATGCTAAACGGCAAGTACAGTTGACCCTGACTCGCTATGTCGCTATTTGTCTAACTTATCCATAATTAAGGAGATGCACAGAGATAGAAGTTTTCGTAGTTCTAAGAATTACACTTCTATGCGTTGAATATTTTAACTTATTCTGTATTGTGTAAAATGCTTGTAATGCAACATTATTAATTTTAGTTCAGCGTGGTAACATTATTTCATTTGGATCTTCTATAAAAATCCTTAATTCCCCCGTATGCGCCCCGTATGCGTATTTTATATACCGTTCTATTTAAACTATTTAAATACAGCTTCTTCCTTAATTTTTCATTTCTTGCATAGAAAAGAAAGAGTCCCCGAAAAGAATATGTTTTATGAAACAAAATACGATAAACACACGGAATACAAAATACGACACCGGATATGGGCGCCATATTGATGTTAAGAAGGTACTGAACTAAAATTTATAATAATATTGCAAGCAGCCACTTTACTCTCTTGAGCATGTACTTTTGAAGGAGCAACATGACGGAGTCCGTCTCACTGGCTGACATCTTCTGTCGATGAATGCCATCAGGGTTTTGACCCCACAAAAAACTTCTGCTGATGTGCAGAGAATTTCTTCCTTGGGCAGGAGGAATCGGTGTTCCTTGCTTCGGAGCTCCACCATATAGCTGTAGGGAATGTTGGCGCAGCCATATGCCCAGTCGATGCTGGTGCCCGCTGCGTAGTACATGAGGTCCTTTGTGCTGCCCACCTTGTAGGTGTGGCCGCATGTGTTGTAAATCGACTGGAAAGAAAAACAAGAAGAACACTGTATAAAGTACACAATCAATAAAATGTTCAATATCACGACCGTCATAATGTGCTGGGCAGGATACAAGCTCCTTCTAATAAAAGGAAAAGGAATTTGGTAAAGTCTACGCGAAGATCGTAGACTAGAGAGTCGAGTACAACCTTTCTCTAAAAAAATCGTCAACTTATTTAACTAACTAAAATTCCATGACGACAATAAAAATTAGGTACATAACGAATTCATAAAGACAATTCCGCAATTCCTCTACCGCAATTTATGAAATAAAATTATTTTATCTTATCTTACCGTATCTTATCATATCTTATCTTATAACTTATAACGTAAACTGCAAGGAACTCGTACCAAGCAGTATTGAGCTAAAAGTACAAACCTTTGCCATAGCAGTGCCTCCTTCAAGCAATTCCACATAATCTGAACAGGGCTCGCCAGTGTAGCCCCAAGGGAAGATAATGACCTCGCCATAGCTATGAAATGACAGGAACACCTTGAAATTTGAGCCACATTCCATGATTTTTCGCTGAAAAAGAATGCCAATGTTAAATCACAGGGTACTTAATTAGAGCGGCCAAGATGCACAAAAATATCTGACTACAGTCCTGATATTTTATCAACGTGACAGACAACAAATTATAGTAAGAGTAGTGTCAAGATGAAAAAATCAACTCCGCCGCTTAGGTGCATCAGGTGGAAATAACAGGATAACCTTATTACAATTCCCAAGCTCCTATAAAACAGTACCGTGACTGACTGACTGACAAACAACGCACAGCCTAAACCACTGGCCCTAGAGACTTGAAATTTGGCAAACATATAGCTTGAGTATCCTAGAGGTGCACTAAGAAGGGATTTTTCGAAATTCCCACGAGATAGGGAACTAGCCTATTTTGAAATATTTCACGGGGGCAAAGCCGCGGGGCATAAGCTAGTCTATAATAAGAATTATATGCATACAGATGTTTAATTAGTGGTTATTACCTTCACGGCAATTGATTCGCATTCAGAGAAAGGCTTTGGTCCTCGGTAAAAAATATTGCCGGGGTCTTCAGATGAACCTTCCTCTCCTTTCTCTCCCCAACCAAAACTGAAAGAGAATAAAAAGATTAATATTTTCAAAACAAAATGAAAAAGGTTACCTAAGAGTAGAAGAGTAGAGCTCATATCGCTATTGGCTATATCACAGCGCTCACAATCACACAAATGTGATAAACGAACATGATTCCAACTCATTGCCAAGTTTAGTGCGTGTTGAGATCTTTTCAGCGAGAAGCATATCGACAGGTCTCTGACTCAACCTGAAATGGTTATTTTAATTTCGTCAAAATCTCTTATACGCGATATAATAGGAATGACGAACCTGAAGTTCCTGTTGAGATCCACACCAACACATTCGCCGTAATGCGCTCTGTTTTTACGCCACATGCGGTCACATGTGTGCGTGAACTCGTACCCGTCAGGGTTCATTACCGGAAGTATGTACCTAAAAATACATGGCAAAAAATTAAAAACATTTTCTGGTGTATTTGGGGTATTTTAAGTAGGTAACTTGACGCGGCTTTCCTATCAGACATGAAAAAACGAATGTTGCCCTAATGCAGTCATCTGACTAAAAGTAAACTGAAGTTATTCTTTAAAAGTCAATTCTTAAATATTAGGTGGCCCAAAATACAGAAGTTTTTTTTTAAAGTTGACATTTAATTTATTGGGTTTTTATTATTATAACTTAGTTAATTGCAGTCCGGATCAACACACATATTGCAGGCCACCGTTCCCTCATCCATAGTCGTGGCTGACCCAACTGGCAGCACAAACAGCCCGAAAGGCGAAGAGTTACTGTATTTATAAGGTCTTCCGTAAGGTTGACGGATGATTTGATAAAGGCCGTGGAAAGGTATTAGCTGTGGGTAGCACATATCAGATCGTTGTGGAGAACGTTTCGGGAAGACTTAAGGCAACCACAGACAGTGAACGTCTACCGGCTGATTTGACGACTATGATGGTCTCACCAATCCTTGTTAGTGATGCAATCGGGCTGCTCATTAAAGTGGCGCACGAGTTGGTCCGCGATGTAGGTGACCACAGCGGCGCTGATCCACTCCCGCGCATGTATGGCGCCGTCCAGCCAGACGGCCTCGTTGTTGCAGTTGCCGTTCGATATCTTGAGGAGCTGGAAATATGGCCACTGTTAAAATGGCTATCGACGTTGCAAGTCTTCTTACTTCTAAGTGTACTTCTGAATTGTATGACTCGATTAATCATTAAATCGGAGATTCAAGAATTGGGCATGGCATCCATCCAACAATACATTCAATAACCTAACCTAACCTAACCTAACCTAACCTGACAAAAAGGAACTGCTAGAAAAGTACGGTACAACTTGGCGAGAGCACTGCAGTGCCTTCAGATCATTTGGCCCAGTCAAGTATATTTTGTCAGAAAAGTAACAGGCTTTGTTCACATTTATAGAATTATCCATAGACGCTAAACATCCATGAGTAGAAATAATAACAATACGACAAGTCAAATGTCCGCTTCCAAATCTCTTAGAATGAACTGAATATAAATCATGATCACGTAAAGCAAGCATCCTTAAATTAACAAGATATCTCTGCAAAAGAGAACGTTATTGAATAGATTATTTATGTTTCTGTGATAAAATAGTTCGTTTACCTTCAAATCGCGCCCCTCATAGGATCTCCCAATGCAGCAAACGGAACACAAGTAAGGATATTCACAAGCAAGTCTGTCGAGGAACGCGTGGATAGTGTCCAGACGATGGTAATTCTTCCAATCCATGGTGGGCCCTGCAAATCCCATGTTTCTGACTGATCAACTATATTATTTAGTAATAGAAGTTGGGAAGAACTTCACTGCACGAGCACAACTGTTCATATGTTCTGATATTTGTTCTTATGTTAGTTTAAATACCTGGATAATGTTATTATAGTTATGGCAATAAATTAGTAATTTGCGATAATTACCTTTTCAGCGATGTTAATGGTTGCATACCTTCGGATGCTAATTTTGTTTTTGTTATTTTTAAGTTTGTTTTATAATGTTGATAATTAGTTAATTAAACTGTTTTGTAATTGTTTGTTACTACTACGTTCATTCATTAATACACCTCTCTATTGTCAGCCTTAATGACGAACTTTTTTTTACATAGGTACTTGCTATTTATCTTACATATTTAGTTTTCTTTTAATTGTGCTTTACTTCTAACCTCACGCATTACCGCGGTTAGTAATTGCTTACAGGTATAACAGCTAACATATTTTTGTTAAACATTCATTTTTTGTTGGCTTTACTTGCATTGTCATCCAATTTACAAATCCATACCAAATTTCAGATCAATGCAATAACTGGAACTGCTTCAAATTTAACTTGTAAAATTTCGAGGTCCATTATTAGGTATATTTGTTCTTTTAGTTAAGAATATGTATGACAATGACGCATGCCCATTGCCCATGTATCACAGAAGAACTCACCCTTCAGAAAGAAAAAAAAAATCTTACGAGATCTGCAGCTTGGTCTCTGCATGCCCGCGCTGTGGCAGCACGGCCCACCGCTTGGCACCTTGCGGACATGGCACCTCTCCCCGTGACACCTCTCTCGCTCCTTCATGGCGTCCACGTCGGAGATGGCCACGGAGTAGGGGATGCAGCGCTCGTTGAGCATGCATGACACCTGCTTCACCCGCGGACCCTCCACTAAGATGTCCATGCCGCACGGGCCCTCCTTCCAGATGTCAATCGCTGGAACATGGTATGGTGCGGTCAGAACAATGATATTATAAGTAAAAATACGGCATAATATGCTCATAAAACAATCAAAAAACATGTTCCGAACATTTTGACATTTGAGCGCAAGTTTGGACCTTGTTAGAGAGTGGCTGAGGCCAAAGAGGCTACTTCTACAGGCACCGACTTCGTATTTGTGCTAGGCCAT
This sequence comes from Clepsis dumicolana, assembly GCA_963691665.1. NCBI lineage: Eukaryota > Metazoa > Arthropoda > Insecta > Lepidoptera > Tortricidae > Clepsis > Clepsis dumicolana. The sequence goes on along the minus strand of OY829519.1, from coordinate 5,801,281 downwards.
AAAACTGATGGCTTCAGAGGATTTTTTGAAGCCGGTTTTACTTTTTTGTTAAAAGATTATTTGCTTCATAGTATTGTGATTTAAGTGAATTACTGAACCGATTTAAATACTATTTATGAAACAAAAAAAATCATCTTAATAATTCATAACTGGCAGAGTAATCGCGTAATGAACTTGGCTTGATATGCTACACATATAAACATACAAAAAAATACAGTCGGACTGAGAGCCTCCTCTTTTTTGGAAGTCGGTTAAAAACTTGAAAATCTCGATTAAGATTAGAAATGACAACGTCATGGATAATTGTATGTGCTGTTGTGCTAACGGTAATTTCGAACCCCATTCTCATTTCGGTCGAGTAATGGGTACTATTACGCAGTTATTTGCATAGGTCGTTGCTATGCTTGCGCGGGCAGCCTTTACTTCAATACAAATGTATTCCTCTGTTTTCTAATTCAATTAACATGAAACATAGAGGCACACAAAAATTATAACATATCTACACTGTCGTTTTTCCACAATTTAAGCTGAAACCAAACATTGTTGCTTTTGTGTTTGTACTGAAAGCAGGCTAGAAGAACATTTTAACTAAGTAAATGACAAGTAGTAAACTGACCCAAACAAAAACCAAAAACATGAATTATTTGATAATTACCTAACCTATAGTATTAAATGGACTAATAATAATGAAAGTCTCAGAGAGTCTCGAACGTTCCCAATAATAACTAGATTAGTTTTAATCCGTTTCCATGAAAGTTGATTCTAGATTCCGGGTGCTACGGCTCAATTAATTGCTTTAAGAAGTTTGCGTAGATAATAAAAACATTAAGCCAATGTCACAATAAGAATTCAAAGTAAAAACCACATTTGATTGAATATTTTGAGTAAATTTAGTATTAGTTGCTTATACTTAGTCCACCTAAACCAAAGCCAGATGCATATTTTTTGACAATCACCAGGCCAGTATGTACCATCCTTGAGTCATTCATAAGTTTACCAGTTAACGGTTAAATCAGCGCTTTTCATGTGAAGTTACACCACAAGTTCAAATTGTCTTGCATCACCAGTTCCGTTATTCACATTTCTCCAGTTTATAACCCTAAGACTCTTAGATGGCATAACGTAAGTCCAAGATTACTGATAAAAATCAGCATTTCAAAAAATGATTAATACCTATCTCGAAACAATCAAACAATTTTCCGGAATAACAGAGGATCTATTCTGAGGTATAAGCTATCCCCATTCCAAATTTGAATCAAATTTGTAAAGCCGTTTCAACGTGAAGAAGCAACAAACAATTCATTGTAATATTAGAAGGATCTCCTTTTCCGACCCTGGTTCATCACAAGGGTGTCTATGTTGCCAGCGCTGAACATCACTTACAGACCTACAATAGGTGGTGCACTTGCTCTTTTCTTCCCACTTTCTAACATACATTGTCCTTACCTATTGTATGTTGTTACCAATTTTTTTTGTGTCAATTGCGTTTGTGTTTGCATTGTACTGTTATAACGAGAGCGCAATTAATTTTACCGCAACTTTTTTACATTTCTAGGTAATAAAAACCTTAACCATACCTCCGATTGTGGCCAGATTTTTAACGAAACATCTTTGCCCTTCACTATTAAACTTTATTTCCCATACTTGAGTAGGACAGCACTTCTTTGGGGGTGCCACTTTGGAGGATTTAAAAAGACGAGAAAAAATAGACGACCGGCTTGTATTGGAGTTAATTCTTTTCATTTATACTAGTAATTTTGAAATTTTCTGTCCAGGACTCATTGTGTTTGGTATTGACAGGCAATTTTTCCTTATAATCCTTGACATGTTATGATTGTCAAATGAATCTATTCTAAACATTTGTCAAATGAGCTGTGAGTAGTTTTGAAAATAGTTTTTAATTCTGAATTTAAGTCTACTTCTTGAAGCGTCGTAAACATAAGTTTTTAAAACCCATGGTACTATATTTGCCTTGATTTGTGACACCTGGGGCTAGGCATTGGCAAGATAAGCTTTGTCTTCATTACCCTTAATACACTTCGATAATTAAGACTCGAGGACATGCTATACCCAACGGTAAAACTGTGTCATTACGTGTGTATCATTTATGTTCATCATGACGGACGCATGGCTACGTATTGGTTGGCACAATCAACGATACAAAAGTAACATGCCATATACTTTTTTTGAGAAAAAAGCAGTGCGAGTAGATAGTGTTTAGTTCTGAGATAGTGAAAATTTAACACAAACAAAATAACATATGCACGGAAGTTATAATGCAAGAAAATGTACCTTGAAGCTCTACGCGAACACTCTTTACTACTTCTTCGAATCGGAACTGTATCCACGAATTCCATCAACGCCATCACGCCCTTTAAGATCTCATTGCCCGTCTCTTCTATCTCTTCCTGTGGTAGTTTGAACTTGTGCTTCTTACTTCTTAGTTCCAGAAGATAACAGAACGGGATCTTCGCTGCGCCGTAGCTCCAGTCATTGCTTGTACCAGAAGCGCCGTACATCACGTCCCGGGAGATGCCGACTTTGTACGTGTTGCCGCTGGTCTCGTATATTGCCTGACGACGAGACTTATATAAGAAAGCATAGTTACCGACTAAGCGAGCCTTCTCGCGAGTCAGTCACATGACATGAGGCGAAGTGAGCCCAAATTTAACTGTGCTTAAATAGGCTGCCTCGCTAAGCCGCTGGATCAGTCAGATGGTATTGGGCTTATAAGCTTCAAAAAGTTACGATGATGTATGCCTTTTTAAAATTTTGTACTTGTATTTGACTGTTCGTAACTTGTGTTATCCTACCTCCCTTTTTTGTTTGCATAATTTAATATTTACTTACTCTCGCATATATCACGTACCGCTCATAGCTTTTCCATACCTTGGACATAGTGGTAGCTCCTTCTAAGAGACGAACGTAATCGGGAGCAAGCTCCTCCCGAAACGCGTACGGGAATAAAATCACTTGTCCGTAACTGTGTAATGTGATGTACACTTTGAATTCAATGCCGGAATCACCTAAAATATCCTGAAAGAAACGCTAATTATAATTGAATATTGTATCTTGTACCTAGTTCCCAACTAACCGCACCGGAGGCCTATTGTATGCAGCGCGACATTGCGTAGGTATTAAAAAGATGGCGGTAGAAAGGGAGTGTCTGTTAGGCGATAAAGTCACTGCTCGCGGTGCACAATTACGAGTATAAACAAGTAACGAGGCATTGGCGACCCAAGTGTAATTATAGCTGTCCATGACCAGCGTGGTTAGCTTTTAGTTCATACCTCCTCGGTAAGAGCACGCGTGTCACGGACAAGCATGAAAAGCAAAAAAGAGAAGGGGCTAAGGCCCAGCAGTGAGAGACCAAACTGATATCCATAAAATCTTTTAGTACGGTTTAGTTTAGAAGAAATTTCCATACAACTATTGTTAGGTTATATTTCATATTTCGTCAGTGTATCTCTATAGGAATTCTGTAACAGTAGAAACAACGACGCAGCAATGCAAATACGTCAGAAATTGAACATTTAATTATTTAATGCAGCTGATATAAAACCGGTGCAGCGGAATTGATTTACGAGTAAATCCTGTTTGCCGTATAATCTCCGGGCCGGACGGCGGCGACACGATTCCTGTATCATTGATGAATTATGCCTAGTTTATGATATATTCACTTGCATAGTCCGTATTGTATACCACTAGGCACTAATCATTAGACACATTTGACAATGGCATGATACTCAATATTTACCGGAACAATTGTGGGTAACTTAGAAAGAATAAAGCCTGTATAAAAACTCATCTCCTGTTCGTAGAGCTCGAGCTCGTGCAACATAGGAAGCATGTATTAACCAAGCCATTATTTCACAGTTCGTTATGCTGTTTCGTGTACCTAACCACTCACTTGCTTTGAATTTTGAGTTGAACTCTATTTATAACAAAATATGAGCGTTGACAGGCAACTCTAGTTGCCAAAAGCAATTGAGTGGTTAGGGGAGTAAAAGTTTTTGAAATAACATTGGTATTGGCATACTCCTTCTATCGTGCTCAATGAATGTGTGACAGTATTTTTTTCGTGTTTATGACGATGGCAGTCTGTGAGGAAGTGAAGTGCTAGGTTCTTAATGTAAAGCTTACGCACCCTGACAGCGCTTGATTCCGGCTCAGAGAAAGGCGCAGGGCCACGGTAGAAAGCATTCGACGGCTCGTCTGACGATCCTTTTAAACCCCAGCCATAACTAACAAGAAATATAAAAGACTATAGTGTATTTCTAGACCGTAGAGCACAAAAAAAAAGGAAAATACTTATGATTTTTGGGAAAATTTACGTATTTCATTGCGATCACAATAATTTTGACGCGCGACTTCGATATCAGATGGCACATTGTTTGGTATGCCATTACGAAATTTACTTTGAAAACTTTCCAAAATCATAATTTAATTTCTGTGAGTGTACAGTCGAAGAAAGTGAAATCTTTTAACAATCATTTTTTTGGAAATCAATGGTATTGTCAGCATGATATTTTCTACGATAAAGTTCCACGGTGGTATTGTGTATCAGCTTCTTCCACTGTGCCTGTTTAGACAAAAAAGGTTTGAAATTAAGTATTTCTGACGAGATACATACCTAAAATTCCTATTAAGGTCTACGCCGATACATTTGCCGCCATGCCAAGCTTTGTTTTTACGCCACATGCGGTTGTCGGTGTGGGAGAACTCGTATCCATCCGGGTTCATCACGGGAAGGAAGTACCTGTGGTCAAGCTTAAAGTATAAAGGCAGGTGACCTGTCGTTTCGCCGAGTTTATCACAATGTTTCAAAATATATACATACATACATGCATACATACAGTTACGCCTGTTTCCCGGAGGGGTAGGCAGAGACCACGGACTTCCACTGGCTACGATCCTGACATGCAACCTTTGCTTCCCTAAATATGATAACATTCTTCATACATGTTTCAAAATGTTTGAATATTTTATCACGAGACTGCGATACGCATCCATAATTTTGTGCATCCATTATTCTTTCATACATCTACCAGGGTTACAGTTTAGCTAAACGGATGGTAGGACCTTGAGTAAAGTCCAACCGGAACTCTACCATCATTCAACTTGCTAACGCTACCTGTTAATAACAGTCAGGGCTATTCTTTCTATGAACTTCTATGGACATGCGCTCATTACATTAGCTCCGTAGAGTCAGCGGATCGCCTCCCTCGTAAGTTGTGCGGGAGTGGTTCACCTGATATCAAACGCTGACAAACTACAACTACTACTCGTTGATCAAGGTGACGTCCACCCGGTGACCAGCTGTCGACAACGAGAGGACGTCGAGCAATGAAACGAGTACCGTACTAAAAGATTTTCTGCTGGTCATGTACCGGGTGGGCATAATGAGCTATGATCTTTAAGCAGCAGTGTATTAAAACTAATGTTGTACTTACCAATCCTTGCTAGTGACACTGGATGGCAAGTCCTTGAAGTTCCTAGCGAAGTGGTTAGCGATGTAGGTGGCGACCGCCGGGGCGATCCACTCCCGCGCATGTATGCCTGCATCCATCCACACGCTGGTGTTACTCGCTGCGCTGTTTGAGATCTTCAAGACCTGAACCAATGATAAAGAAGACAAGATTTCAAAAAAAATGACAAATCTGCAATCTTACCTTACGAAATCTTACCTTAAGATCACGGCCTTCAAGAGAACTGCCGATTACACCAGATGTACAAAGAGAAGGGTAATCGGCCTCCAGATTGTCAAGAAAGTTATGTATGACATCAAGGCGGTGGTAAGCCTTCCAATCCATATCCTTGACTCCATACTTCTTACCTTGTTCTGAAAATAAAAGAGACAAGTGCGAAATTCCTTATAGATTAACTTGGGCTTGACAGACCGGGATTCACGCGATCCTACCTATGAGAGTTAGATTTTTCCCTTTTTAGGTACGGAACCCAAAGTAGTTATTTGTTATACAAGGGTGCAAAGTTGTATTTTAGCCGCAAGTGTGGAATTGAAGCACGAGCAAGCGAAAGGATTCTATAGTTAAACCACGAGCGAAGCGAGTGGTTCTTAAATAGAATCCTGAGCGTAGCGAGTGTTTCAACACACGAGAAGTAAAATACATTTGCACCCGTGTGTAACACAAAACTTTTCACTTCACTATAGCGTTCAACATCATTATAAAAAAATAATGTTTCTTATAAAATAATAAGGTTTATGACATAAAATCATTAAATGAAGCTAAATTTGGTATTTTTTAATAAATTCTCAAACCATTTATCATTTATTTAATAATAATTAATATCGGACGAAACATTATTATGAGCGTTTTACGTTTTGTTATCTGTCAAAAGCTACTTGAACACGCTCCACTCCAAGGTCAAATTACTTTCCCCACTAGTGGATAAAATGCGGTTTTACCCGCTTATTCCAAAGGATAAATGACGGCTTTCGGAGGCAGTGAGGGGAAAAATAAATAATTGTGTTGACAATACGACCGTTCAAGTGAACGAAGCCAGACTTCATATTTTCACTTTGCCACAATCTTGATGCCAAACGCCAGCTTCGAAAAAGCCGACCCAAGCCCTCCTACAACTATACTTTTAATTCAATTGGGTCTCTTTATTGTGCTTCTTGCAATAGAACCTTCAAAATCAAGCTTGGTTTTGCAAGTCACACTCGCGCCCATACAAGAGCTCAGGGTAACTTAAGCTAAGGGTGTCGCCGTCGACGGATATCATCATCAATATTTTCACATTTTCACTACTTAGATCGACACCGTGATAGAATTCGGAGCCAGTCACTGCAATCACGTGAATCTAACTAGTTACTCGGGCTCATACATAGTAGATACCAAATCGTTCATTACCTTTTGGTTCATCAATTTTCTTGAAATGATCTAAGTAGCGGGATTTAACTCCGCTGTATCGTCCATAGTTAGCGACTTTACCCAAGCGAGATAGATTATCATCCAAACAGCGTGTCACTGATTTCTGAGATTCCTCGACGTGATTCTGATTATGATCATCGACTACATAATGGCAAGTGTGTGTGCTGTGCGTGTAAGGTTCGTAAGCTGGTTCTTGATTCGGGTCTGTAAAGACGTAAAACGCCTTGGAAAGATCAGGCAGAGGTTGATGATGGTTCGAGTGAACATCTTCTCCATTTTCATGGTCGCAGAAATATTCTTCCTGCATATTAGTTCTTTTGATGTGCCTAAATGACTATGTAAATAAATCACTTAGACGTTTTTCTTGATAAAGAGTTTTTCATTTTTATAATTTTCTCGATTTTTTAAGTGTGCAATTTAGTTGCAGATATGCCTAAAATATCATATTACTGATTTTTATATTTACACTTTATACTTTTTGTGCTGTTCATTGCAACTACTGAGCAGGTTGTTTCAAAATTGATTGACTTTGATGGAACTCTGACATACCATGTAGCAGAGTGGCAGTGTTTACAGAGCATTTACAGAGTGATTAACAATTACTTTTGCAATCAAAAAGTCTGTATACTCACTTAGGCTTTTGTCTATGCTCTGCTATATGCTATATGCGGAAACACAAAAGCGCAAAAGCGTGGCCGGCTTTGTCCATTTTAGATGAAAAAAAATGGACTAATATTTTGTTATCTTATAGACACTGAGCTCGAAGAGCTAGGAACAGAATTAAAAATCCCGTATCGGGACTCAAAAACATATTCGCACAAATCTAGCTAGCAAGTGTTTCTTTTTAAGCGACGGTTTTGTGTTTATCGCCAAGAATGCCATTAAGTTGGCAGTTAGGCTCTCGACTATGCGACGCGACAAGCTATAAGCGTCTAATGAAAAACAAAGCAGGGGTTTGCCACCCCTGACCCTTGCTCAACCGTCGCAGCTACATCAAAATATTATGCACTGTATGAAAACCTAATACGGAAGTTGGGAGCTGCATATTTAAGTTGGTAAATACCCAGTGCATTTTTGCGATAGAAAGTTTATCTTTTTGTGTAAGCTTATTTTGATGGTTTTGATGTGATAGTTTCAGGGCTTCAGGGATTGACAACTGTTTAACAGAGTAAAGACAGTCTGCCTATACATACAGTGTGTATAAAAAATATGTGTGTGTATTTGGTCGCCGGATGAAAAATCTTTTTGATGGATATATTCGGCTAATGAATTTTTGCTGGTTTTTTCTTGACATTGTTAAATATTCTTGACTATGTTTTAATGCAGTTTTATTTCGCTACGACGATCTCTATTTCACTTAGATACATTTTATTCAATAGTGTTATAGAATTATAAAATTGACAACCCTCTCCAGGGGACGATACTATTTTCGACATTGTGTTTTTATTTTTTAAATGTTTATTCGATATTAGTATATTTTGACATGCATGTATTATGATTAATAGGTGATAATAATTTTCATTCTGAATAAATAAAGTCCAACTTTTACAGGAACCGGGTTCTCGTATTTCCACTATAACCTTTACTGATCCCTTCTTTGCTTGGCCAGTCAGAGGTTGACAACTTAAAAAACCATGCAATCAGGATGCCCCGATGCCAATATCCTAATGCCAAAGTTATGCGTCTTTGTACCATAAATCGTACAAGCAACTAACAAGGGTGGCCTCAATTAAAAAGATAAACGCGTGTAAGACGCGACACTGGGAGGGGCCGTTTGGGGTCCGCGCTGGTTAGCGGGTTACCAGCAGTAAGGGGTACCATTGTTAGTCGACACAAACTCGAAAATAATTAATTTATTTTTCGCTTTGGTTTCATCATCATCGTCACCAGCCTTTTTTTATGTCCCACTGCTGAGCACGGGCCATAGAATAAGAGGGCTTGGGCTATAGTTCCCAAGCGGAGCCAGTGTGCATTGGAAACTTCACACACACCATTAAATTGCTTCACAGGAGTGTGCAGGTACTTATTACAAATGTAATTTCGCACATAAATTCCGAAAAACTCAGAGGTGCGAGTTGGGGCTCGAATTCAAACCCACGGGGCCCCTGCTTGAGAGGCCATAGGTCAAACCAGACTTTGTTTTAGTCCACTGTTATTCGATCACTGTTTCTATGAACACTATAGTTTTCTTGGTTGTTGCTCAGTACCTATACTTCGTTGACTGTCTCACCCAGTAGGACAGGAAAATTATGCGTGTGTAGACGTTCTAATGAAAAGTTTTTTAACGCACAATTAATATTTCTTAGTTTCCCTAACTTGATATTGGTGATCGCTATTGTCTTTTGTGCTCTTTAACACACAGCTTGTTTAGGTGGTGAATCACTGAATTATTACAAAAGCAGTCGGATAACAACTACTTACTAAATAATTGTTTACATTAAACCCTGAGGCAAGGTATTGTAAGTAGCTGTGACTTTCTAGGTCGATTTATTTGCCCATTTTCAATACAGTAGAAACTCCTCAGCGATAAGCGAGAAATGACACATTTTGGTAAGTATCCCGTATTTAATTTATTATCACAGCGAAATATCGATCAGAAGCCTTATTGTCTACCGCGCGCGTTAGTTATCGCATTCACTGTTTCTAACAAAAGAGATGGCTAACGCGAAAGCGAGTTTTGTGCGCGTGAGACGCTAAGCTTATAGGATAACGACAAGCAATAGTAACCCCGCAATAAAGGGGGTTCATAGGAGGGAGACGGCGAGGCGTTTGCTCAAAATATCTATCTGATTACATCTAATTATCGAGCAGCTTCCTCTTTGATGACTGCCATTGTTTGTGCAAGAACTGACGCGTTTTAATTATAAGAATTGCTCTTTAACGGAAAATTTGAATTTTGTTAAGATTGTAGTAAATAAAACGGATCACTCACGTATGTAATTCGAGTATAGCCTGATATGTTTCGGACTAATCCGTAGTAATTCCTCTGGGAGCACATGCTTCGCCGGTAGCGAAACTAAAATTGCGCGTTCGCGTTTTGTTATGATTAATACTAAGTGCCTATACCTACTTCTTTTAGGTGTTACTTACACACAGATTGCTGCTTTATGCCTAATTAAGAGGTCATATCTTATAGCTTCAACAACTTTAGAAACTTCAGCTTACAATGTCCGTCCGAGTCGCAACCGTCATCTTATTCGCTAATCCTGCCACTCAGCGGCAGTGCTTGCATTGTTGTGTTTCGGTGTGGAGAGTAAAATAGTGCGCAGATTCCAAGCGCAAGGAGAGCGTTTCCTTTTAGCTCTCTGGGTTTTCCTATAGAACACCTTTTCCTATAGAAAATAAGTAATTATTTTGTCGCAGAAATGCAATGAAATGTGGATTTATATACAGGCCATCTCCCACGGCCAAGCACAGGAGGGAAATTATATTTCCCTTTATCGATATTTCATGTTATTTTTAATAGTATGTAATACTACATTCAAAGATCACCTGTATTTTTATGATGACAAAAGCGTAAATATTACAAAATGCGGTACTAATGTGACTAAGGCACCACCCAACGACAAATTCACGGACAACTTTTTTCGCACTGACGAACTTTTCCTAATCTCATGAAAGTCAATACAACCACATAACAACGAATGGTTTGGTTGGATTTGATCTGTGGATCTAATAAGCTACGACAATGACATTAGACGTAAGACAGAAAAACATGCTCTTTAATTAAATTAAATTGAAACACACAAAATATTGAGTAAATCGTAATAAAATCCGTTCAAAGTTATTCAAAGTGGCACCCAAGGACGGGAGATATCAAATATGGGACGTAAAATGTGTGAAGGAGGGGCAAAGAATATTTCTAAAGAACTTGGAAACCAAAGGCGGTAAGTTGAAAAGGCATTTAGTTTTAAATCCGTCACCAGTCTTAACTGATCCAAAGACGTGTTGTGTTACAATGTTATTGGACTTCGCATCAACGTAGTCATGATATGCATGGTAATCTTACTACTCTGTTGCTTAGTATTTATTATTCCAAAGCGATTTCTTAAAATTGACATAGCTTTGTGCTTTAACATTTTCAAAGAAAAGATGTATCAGTGAAACACTGGTTTTAATTTGTTCCTTATTTACAGCCATAAATATCTTCCGAGAAGGCAAAGATGCTATGGATGTGATGGTGGAGGGAATGAGGAAGTGCCAGGTGGAAAAGCTGCTGCGTGAACGAGACATCCCATTTGAAGTGTCCTCGGACAAGACGACGCCGGTACCGTACTACCCGTCGCCCCCCCCTTCGGCTACGCGACGACGGCCGAACAGCCCACCTCTTCAGAGGCCGTCGTCTCCTTACAGCAGACTGTCTTATGACCCGAAGAATTTGCAAAGTAATAATTTTTCTGTCATAAATTTTATTTTTAGGACAAGCTTTTTTGCCGACTGTAATTTTTGTTGTCTGTACTTGTACTGTCATTCAACTTACACATCCATACCAAATATGAAGTCGATGTCATTAACCGTTGAAGAGTTCCCTCCTGACCCTGGCCGCACCACCAGGATTTCACTAATACATTATTGTGTTGTCACCGGATTTACACAAGTATGCCAAATTTTTATCACAATCGGTTGAAGATAATATCTGCTTCAAAATTGAGTTGCAAAATTCCACTCGAACAAATATATAATGTCATTGCAAGTGCAATAAAAGCTTGTAATATGGTTGTTCGGTGGAGTGACGGCCTGGCCTGTACAGTGTTGCTAGCCAAGCTTGGATGCAAAGAACCAAGGAGGAGGTTCAAGATTGAGGTTGAGGTAGTGCCCTGGGATAGGCCTGTGGTGAGGTGGCCAGCAGTTGACAGCAATGGGCTGAAGTTAATGGTTATAAGAGTTGATTCTAGGCTCTACCATTAGTGATGATGGTTGAGAGATTGCGATGCTAAAGCGGTGGTGGCTAGTCCTATTTGTTTTTAAATACACAACAATATAGTCGACAACAAGGTAGTCGTTAGTAATTATTCTCAGTTTTAATTTTACAGAACGTGTATTAGACTGGAAGAACTACTACCCATTGCATTTTATATACACCTTCATGACGGATTTAGAAACTCAATATCCGTCGACATGTACCGTCAGTTCCATTGGAAAATCTGTTGAAGGTAGAGACATAAAGGTTGGTATTACTCAGTCATTATACTTTTCGTTGAAAAACTTTCATTTGCTTCTTCACCTGTTAAAAAATTATCTTATCTATTTTGCATTAATGATGTAGAAGCCTTCTTACATGTAGATGATGATGAAGAGAAGTAGAAGAGTTCTTATGTTCGTCCTTTTCAATATTTCATTTAATTACAATGATTTCAGTAGCACGCGGTACATTTAATGGTACAAAAATCATCTAGCACAGACTTATTAAGCTATTTTTTTCAGATGCTGAAAATATCTAACAGTGACGCCAACAATACAGGTGCGTGGCTAGACGGCGCTATTCATGCGCGAGAGTGGATCAGTGCATCAGTCGTGACGTACATCGCCAATTATATCGCTAACAACTTCAGTACTCTTCCGAAATGGATGACTAATAAAGATTGGTGAGATCTTCTCTGTAGCCAATTTTTGTTTTGGATGGGATAAGTGATCCGGGCAAGTATGAGCAAACGGATGTGATGAAAGGTAGACAGTAGGCTGTCAACATGGCCACTCTTCTCATACAGATACTTTAACTCATCTGGTGCGCTCGCAGCTAAGCGTGATGCACTGTAATTTGTGTGGCAGTGACGCGGTCGCGCAGTAGGTATTCGTCGTCCGAGCAATACATTATAGTCTGTAACAGTTGCATATACTTAGTTATAGTATCTGTAGCTTATTTCCTCCGGCTCTCAATAACATGTCACGTCAATGATATCAAACGTTTGAAACCTACCGTTATTCTTGTGTAAAACAAACCTGATGGTTACCTATCAAATCAAATTATTTTGATTAGCGCGCCTGACAGTTCTGAGTAGAAGCCTTAAATTAAATAAGGTTGTTTGTGAGCACGAATGTTCCCATCTATCTCCCAAACGGTATGACTGATTAAGACTAGGATTCCTGTAAAGGGTTTGTAATTCAAACGATGTTGGTTCTTAGGTAGATGTTATTGGACTTTGGGACCCTTATCATGCGTATCTTGAATGAATTGCAGGTTCTTTGTTCCTGTCCTGAATCCGGATGGCTATGAATACTCGCATGCCACTGACCGGATGTGGCGTAAGAACAGATATCGGATAGGCCACACCGTCGTCGGGGTAGACCTTAACAGAAACTTCGGGTATGGATGCACTGATTGTTGAATTATGTGTATATCTACCTATTTGGACTGGCTTCTCTTGTTCTATGTTTATTTAAAGACTACCATCCTACTAGCAAATTTTGCCGCTAAGTGCTGGGAAAATTACGGCCACAAGAGGTTTTTCATCTTACTCTTCTAGATTGGCAACCCGTCTGCAATCCCTCTGGTGTTGCAAATATCCATGGGCAGCGGTGATTACTTACCATTAAGTGACCTTTTTGCTCGATTGCCTTTTTTTTGCTATTTTAAAAATATGCCAATCCGTATGCCGATGATGTAAACATTTGTTGCAGTAATAGTTGGGGCAAGTCTATAGAATATACATCAAACGATCCAACCCATGCCAACTATCGAGGTGAAGAACCATTTTCGGAACCTGAAACAGCTGCTGTTAAGGTAAATGTAAAGCTTGTTGTTCCTTTATTAAATGTCGATTTGAATTTATTCTTAACATCACTAATTTACAGGATTTGATATTGTACTCTGGTACGCCGTTCAAAATATTTCTTACGTTCCACGCTTACAGCGAGGTGATATCCTTTCCGTGGTGCTTCACGGCTGAGCCGTGTCCCGACTACGTAACCTTGCTTGAAGGTGCCACTGCCATGGCAAAGGTAAATGCTCCGTAGTATTATACAGTTACTTTTTTTTACGGCAATTCGGAAAGCACAATAAAGAGTTCTATTTGTGTCCATCTCAGAAATGGAATCAATGCATAAATTTATTTTTCGATCACCATTTGAATGATTTCAGAATTATACTTATTTCTTCTCTTTTATTCTTTCTCAATATTATAAAGTTTTTTGTTTTCAGGCCATGTACGCTACCAACGGGCGTATGTACAAAGTCGGTAACTTTAAAGACCTGATGTATAGCGCTTGTGGAACCAGCATTGACTGGAGCTACGGAACCGCTCGTATACCCTACTCATACCTCGTAGAACTGAGAAGCAAAGAGTACAGATTCTTATTGCCGAAGGAAGAGATCACCGACTGCTGCAAAGAAACCTTAAGTGGTGTGATGGCTCTGGCTGATTTTGTGGATAAACAAAAGTGCTCGAGTTGCGGCATTGATGTACGGAAACTCCGCTAAGTCCATTGTGAACAGAAGATGTAAATTTATGATTTTTGTGGTGCAAACGAAAGTTGTGGATAGCTTTGTTAAAAAATATACAATTATTTTTTTACATGTACTGTGTCTTTGACTTTTTTTCCACACAACTTCCTCAGTAGACGGCGTGTCATGATAAATAAACTCTTCCATCGAACCCACATTGAAACAAAATTTCAAATTGACAATATTGACAATTGATATAGCCGATTATTACTTTTATTCTTAGCATCGTCAGTGGCAGCATTGATTGTCCAGAACTGCTTCAGAAGCTGTCCTTCAACACACCCCCAAGACTAAAAAGATTCAATCCTCCTATTTTTCTTAAATTCACATCGACTAGGTACAGGCAGAACAGCTTTCTCAGGCGCGCGAGCGGTAATTTGAACAACCTGGTGAAGGAGATGGACATTGATATATTTAACTGTAACATCTCTTCCGTGAGGCGAAGACTAGCGATGAGGTGCTTTGATTGATGCGCCATTGGCGCATTACTTAGTTATTTTAGTTTTCTAAGTTGTAGTTATTGGCTTGCTATTTATATTTTTTAGGATAGTGCAGCACTAACTCAATGTATAAACTTAATACTATTGACCTGCTGAATTCTCTAATTAATTTTGCAGATTTTTTGTAGAAGAAAAACAATAATTTGTAAATAATGAGTTATGGAGTGTGCGGATTCTACTTGGAATTCTGTGGTGCTTTGTTTAGCATGGTGTGTCGTTTGATATGGTGCGCGCACCTCGTTTAAGTTTAGTTTAAGCATGTATTTCATCACTATTTGTGAGATCCTGTAATTGGCTCTGTGTTTCCATTCTCACTACTTATATTGTCTTATAAACTGTTGGTTCTTCTTAAATAAATAAATAAAACTGATCTATTAGTCACTGAACTTTTACACATTTTTATACGTTTCACTAAAACACTTGACTCCTCGGCTTAAAAAAACCAGGTTTACAATCTGCACATTACTACTACTACTACACTGCCTGCATTAAGATTGCTTTTTAGTAATAGACGGTTCCTTCTTCTTTCGAAAGTACGAAGGTCCATCGACGTATTCCATTAAACTTTGGACTCCATACCACGACTCCTCACACGTTGATAATATTTTGTCCCTTGGCAGTCTAAATTTGTTTTTCTTGCTTGGTAGTTCTATCATAAAAGAGTACGGAATCTTTGCCACTGAATAGCTCCAGTCTGTAGCAGTACCACACGCATAGTACGTCAAGTCTTTTGTACTGCCGACTTTGTAAGTCATTCCACTGTACTTATGGATTGCCTGCAAACTTAGATCATGTTATTTTTTTGCTATCTAGTTTAATGGGTGATAAAACTGTGATAAAAGAGTTTTAAATAACCGGATCCATATTCCTTGAGCAAAGATCTTTTTCGTCAAACACATGCTTAACTGACTATTAAAGATAAAACCAAGGGAAATTTTATAAAAGGGATGCAAATAGACTAAACATCTGATAATGTCCGTTATTTTCGACCATAGATATAAATTCTCTCATGCAATGAAATAGGTAATTAATTACCCTGGCCATCCTTATTCCCGCTTCCATCAAATTCAAGTAGTCAGGACATGGATCCTTCTTGTATCCCCATGGGAAAATTATCAGCTCGAAGTAGCTATGAAACGACAGGAACACCTTGAACGGGGTCGGTGAACCTAGAATGAAATCCTGGAATGTTGTATTGTTTTAGTATCCTGGCATCTTATTTTTAATCACTAACTTTGTGGAATGGAAATATGCTTCTAATAATTGCCTTACCCTAACCGCTGCTGTTTCTGGTTCTGAAAATGCTGCAGGTCCTCTGTAGAACACGTTGTCTGGTGTGTCTGATGAACCTTCTTCGCCGTTGTGACCCCATCCATAGCTGTCAAATATAACGATTATAATTTTTTTTATGTCAATCCATATTCCGAAGTAAAATTTACCTATTAAATCATACCTAAAGTTTCTATTCAGGTCAACTCCTACGCAGTTCCCGTCATAAATAGCCCTATTTTTCCGCCACATTCGATCATGAGTATGAGTGTACTCAT
This sequence comes from Clepsis dumicolana, assembly GCA_963691665.1. NCBI lineage: Eukaryota > Metazoa > Arthropoda > Insecta > Lepidoptera > Tortricidae > Clepsis > Clepsis dumicolana. Next base: position 5,784,897 of record OY829519.1, on the reverse strand, counting down.
AACCATCTGGATTTAGCACTGGTACGATATACCTGAAAAAAAAACGTGGAAAATAATCTATACTTCCGAATGCCTTTAACATCCCCTTGAGCTCACCCAATCGACTTCAGTACAACCAATAACTATAATAAAATGATACTAAAGACCGCACAAACTCAGCATGCAAAAGCATCTTAACTCTGCATCTGCTGAACTTGAGTACGATTTCCTAGTACAGATCGTATCGAGCTCACCGGCTGTACTTATGGCTACACAATGAAGATTTAGCGACCTCACCAGTTACTAAGTGGTGGACTGATGATCTGATCAAAGCAGAAGCTAAAGGCAAGCGACCGTCAATTGTTGCATTCTCTGAGGGAGGTCTCATTTTCTTTGAGGGGGAAATCGTGACCCTCATTTTATAATAGAATTCAAAAGTGATATTAATGGTGTTTATATGAAATACAAATTCTAACCAGTCTTTATTGGTAAGGTGTTCAGACAGCTCGTGGAAGTTCCTGACGATGCAGTCGGCTATGTAAGTGACGACGGCTGTGGTGATCCACTCGCGGGGGTGTATCGCGCCGTCTAGCCACACTGGGATGTTGCTAGCATTGCTGTTTGATATCTTCAACATCTCAAAAATACAAATTGATTAGACAACATTGTAGTTCTATTGGAGTTGTAACTTTAATCCCGATATCCATCTCCATAGAGATTCAAGTTACAGTTACAGGAGTCTGCCCCTTAATTGTAACAAGATGACATCTACAGTCAAGGTGGTTGAAGAGAAAGGAATGGATTATCAGGCATGGAAAAATTAACTAGAAGTAATTTCCTACGGGATGGTAGAGTCCTTTAGGGAAGACGTTATCTATGAAGTCGCTCGCTGTCGCGCTATTAAATTACATATTATGTCATTGTCATTATAGTCATTATACTTGTATCTTCGTTCTTCATGAGTTCATGAGCCTGGCCCTTTTCTCTTGTTTCCGACGTGAAATAAATCAAAGTAATGACAATATTTGGAATAATTACCTTAATGGATCGGCCTTCAATTGATTTTCCAATAACACTCACTGTGCATATGGCTGGAAAATCTCTTTCCAAATCTTCAATGAACGAGTTAATTACACTTAGCCTGTGATACTTCTTCCAATCCATAAATTTAGCTGTGAAATTAAAGTTTCTGTTATGTTTCATAATTTCTACAGTACGCGTCAAACTTAAATGTGCCTCGGAAGTTGTTCAGGTCGTGGGGGCGTATCGCTGTTTCGCTCACACATCCCGTTAATCTCTGTGCGCCTCACTTCTCCTGAAAGTGACTGCCCTCATACTACGAAATTTTAAAATCGAAGTTCGTATCGTATCGTCCCGCTCACTCTCTTGTTGAATAATATTAGCTTGAGAGGGACGGCACGACGCGAAGTTCGAATTTTGCACTTCGGAGTCGGGGGACTGACTGCACTCCAGGTACATTTAAGTTTGATGCGAACTGAGTCTTGGTATGTGTATAGGTACTTAATAATAAAGAGGGTACTTACGTTTTAATGATATTTTGTAAGTAAGCTTAACGCTAAGCCAATCATTATATTTGGGGTTTTCACACTTACCGCTGTCGCCGTACTCTGAAACATTTTAGTGACACTTAATTTGTTCGCTTTTAAATTTAGTGTACAAAGTAATCATTAGTAATGAACGATTTAAGTGTCAGTTAACGTTTCTGAGTAGGGTAAACTACCCCACTATGAGGGCTTACATTTTTTTAAGCACCAAGTATTAATTATTAAAAGCAATATTACTAATAAGAGTAATAAGAATTACTTTTTTTCCTTTTAAGTTTGTGACGAGGGCTGATTTGCTTCATTCCTGATGTGATCAACTTGTTGATGTCCTCGAGTGGAATGCAGTTAGCTGGTAGAAATAAAAATCTTTAGTGTTATAACAATGAAAAATATAACAAAACGAATCACTATGTGACACATCTATTGCCAACACAATCTCTTGAGGTAGTTTTCAGTGGGGTTTGTAGGGGTAAGATAGGCTAAAGTAGAGCTGCATTTGAAAATTCAAGGAAGAAGTTTCAACTTTTCACACAATGACTAGAATTACCATTACCACATCACCTACTTTTGCATTTTTAAGTTTTTAATTATTCAACAATTTCTACGTTCAAAATTAACCAAAGGCCCAAAGGCGACAGGTTTTTGTTAGATAAGTTTTTTAAATATTACTTTTGCCTCGAGCGCCGATCCTTGTCTGCGTGGCATTCTCATGCTTTATCGCCGTGATTGCTTTCACCGGATCATAATCATCGTCTTCACCATTAACGAGAATGACGATTTTATTATCTTTGCTATCCTTCTTCTTGGCATCACTCGTCCGTCGAGCTCTATACTCACTTTTGACGTTCATTGTGCCCCAGAATTTATATGAACTTGAATGTTTTTATCTATAAAATACAAAAATTAAACCATAGATGACCCAATAGCCTAGTGGTTAGAGACCGTGGTTAAGGTCCCGGTTTCGAATCCCGGTCAGGGCAGATGTTTCTATGATTAATACAAATGTTTGTTCTCGGGTCTTGGATGTTTAATATGTGTATAAGTATGTTTATCCGTTGTCTAGTACCCATAGTACAGGCTTTGCCTAGTTTGGGACTAGGTCAATTGGTGTCAATTTGTCCCGTGATATTTATTTATTTATTTATTTTTGCTGAACAAACAGATACAGTTTTTGTCTATGGAAAAGACACAGATGCTCAATAGCACGCCTAACACGTTGCTGGTCCTGGTGCCCCCAATAATGAGTATCGCAAGTGTAGTCAGTAGCAGAAGTAGCTAAGCAATCAACGCGTTCACAATGATCTAAGCACGGCTGTATTGTTTTAGACATAAGAGCTTGTTCAGATCATTGTGATCGCTTCGGTTGCTTAGCTACTTCTGCTGCTGACTGTACTTGCCAGGATTCCATGCTTCCACTATGGATTCGATGGATATATGGATGGTGTCTAACTGAATGCACAATTAAACTTTTAACATTGCCAGATCATCTTGTACATATATAAAGGCAGGGAAAGTTTTAGAAGTACGCTTAGGTATATCAGTGTGCTAATATATTTTGCAGATGGGAGATTCGTGCTTGATAAACATTGCAGTCTGAAATAAGCTTAGAATTAGCATGCTCTGCTACTACAACTGAATATTTGCGTCAGTACTTTGAACACGAGATTCTTGGGGTAGTCATTAGAACGAAGAATACAGTCACATTTCCAGCCACGCGAAATATTTTTATATAACAAGCGTTGCCCAGGTATCCCAAATTTTCATTGCATATTAAATTAACGACCTGTAGAAGGAAAATATCCGCACAAGGACAAGTATATCATAATTATTAATTAAACTCCACCTGCCGATCTTAGAACCACCACGACTACTTGTTACATCTCGTATGATGTTGTTATTTCGCGGTGGATACAATCTGTGACTTGCGCAATTGTTTTCCTTCAACAGTTCTTACCTTCTCGCATAGTGATAACTGAAATTTAGACCGAAATTTTGCATTTTGTTACTTTCCAAATTTCCTTTATCAGTTGGGTTTGAGAAATAATGTCACTATGACAGGTTATATTTTATCATGATGGCGATGAGTAGGTAGTATTTGTTAAAAAGTTTGGATTATTATTTATTATCGAAATGTACATAAACATTTCGTAGGTGATAAAAAAAATATTACGTTAATAAATATGAGCTCTATAACAGTGTTCAATTCTGAGGTTTATTGTCTTGTTAGGCTCAGACCATTTGTAGTGGGAGAGCCACACTGTAGCTATTTGCTGCCTCCGAATGAGCCGGCTCGTCCGGGCGAGTAGCATCCTCTAGCAGAAAATCGGCGTGAAGTAACAGCACCCCTGTTGCGTTTCTTTCGGTCAGCAGGAGTGCCAGATTCCCGATCCCCCTCCACCTCCTTTCCTCTATCGCTTTTCCTTCTGAAAGGCTGGCAACGGACTAGTGATTCTCTTGGGGTTGCTGGTTCTAATGGTTGGCGTTGATCACTTACCATCTTTCAATAAAAAAATAAAATAGAGACCAATGTGGAAAACAGCCAGGTGTTTTTATGTAATTAGCCCTCTCCAATTCTGATCTTACGATGTATCAGTTTTGGCGTTGTACGATGCAAACCCTGTTACATCTACAATAGTTATTTCAGTAGCACATATGTCTGTGAATGTGATATTTACAGTGCACGTGAGAGGTAAATTTACCCGAAACTGCATACATGTATTCAAAAGAGATAAAAGCCGTCGAAAATACGGCACATTTTGTATCGAGATTAGAAACCGCGCGCCGACGCCGACGCGGTCGACTCGGCTCGAGTTCGCTCCTAAATACTTCGCGATTCTGACTGATTATCTAGACTCTAGTTAGAGTGTACTAGCCATGCGGTGGTATAGTAGTTTACGTACAGTCAGCAGCAGATACTTCTAAGCAACCGAAGCGGTCACAATGATCTGCACAACCCTTATGTCTATAACAATAGAGACGTGCTTAGATCATTGTGAACGCTTCGGTTGCTTAGCTACATTTGCTGCTGACTGTAATTACTTAAAAAAGGGCTAGACTTAATTATCTTCTAAAATTTCCTTAAAGAACTCTGTTGCTAGTTAAAACAACCGCCCGTGTTAGAAATACCTTAACCATCTCCCTAATGCTATCGACTTAAAAATTGTAATAAATATGTTTAATTTTCTTGCAAGTTTGAAGCGGGTATTGAAATTTAAAGTGGGGTTACTAGGTCAGGATCAGGTTTATCATATGCAAGGGCTCTTAAAGAAAAACTCACTAAAATAGTGCATCTACAACCTACAACTTGAACCACTGGCTCACCGGCAAGCGATACTGTAGCCAACTAACGGAATAACACGTCCAAACTTTTCCCACTCGCTGAGTCGCCATTTCTACGGGGCACTAATTGCAGACAAATGAGATTGATACGGACGGCCACGCCTGTCCGATTGTCTGCTTTTTACACTTCTAATCTTCCTAATTTGACGCGGGACAAGCGGTGAAGAAATGGAAGTGGAATGTTTCGCGCGGCAGCTTTTTGGGAATTAACGTTTTATTTTTAACCCTGGAAGATAAGTTAAGCATTGTAATACCCCGTATTAATAATAAAAAAATAATATCATGGGACAAATTGACACCAATTGACCTAGTCCCAAACTAGGCAAAGCCTGTACTATGGGTACTAGACAACGGATAAACATACTTATATAGATAAATACATACTTATATACATATTAAGCATCCAAGACCCGAGAACAAACATTCGTATTCATCATACAAACATCTGCCCCGACCGGGATTCGAACCCGGGACCTCAAGCTTTATAGTCAGGGTCGCTAACCACTAGGCCATCCGGTCGTCATACTTAATTTTGTTTACATCGATTCTTTAATTTGACGTTTAATATCTTGGTGCAACGTACCATGTATATATACCTACTTATGTAAACACTACTCCTGACAACAGAGTCTCTTAACCTCTACACACATGCCTTACCCGTAAGGAGGGGCATGATTTTTTTTCTTGTTTCGTTAAGTATACAAGCCTATAGGCATTTTATCTACGAGCATAAGTAATCTTCTTTTTCATTGTCTGTCATCTATTCGTTACACTGGGTCCCTGTAGTACCAATTGCTTTAGTCGCATGATAACCATGCATGTTCTTCAACCTTACCTGCTTGTACGCTCTTCATGTCCTGATGATGACCTTCATGTCCTGATGAAAACCTCCTAATAAAAGGACGAGTAGTGCTATGGTTAAAACTTCCTTCACTCTCAGCCTAGACTCACTAACTTTCAAGTCACCCCAGACACCCCTACTGGGGTAGTGACTTCGATTATCGTCAGGGATAGTAATTAACACGATTACTGCGATAGTGGCGCGAACTGACGCCCTAATTGAAACGTAGGGCGTCTCGGCTCTGTTTATGGCACTACCTCGCCGTAAATATGTTGCTAAGTGATTGCAAATTTTCTTGCAGTTGCATCGAGAGGTTGTGTAACTTGGAAGTCGAAAGGCTGGAAACAATTAGCTTGACACGGCTTGGGATTAGGCTGAATTTTGTTCTTCAAGTTTTTTTTGTGAATCTATTGAATGAATAGGTACTCGCGAGTGAACGGATTACCGGATGGTTAGTGATTACTCCACCACTGTCCATAGACACCCGCGATACCAGTGAGATTGCGGATGCGTTGTCAACCTAGAGGGCTCTATTTTGTCTCTTGTCCAACATGATACTTTTTTGTCCGCAGCTTTCGTGCAAGTAGCTCGCATGCTTGATCCAAATTTACGTTAGGTACATATGTACTTACAAAATACGCGTAGTACAGAAAGCAAGCATGTTGTTAGTAAAAGTAATTTGATATCGATAAATGCTTAGCTTTTTATAAGTTCAGACATTTAATTGCACGCTAAGACGAAAGTGTCTAAGCTATTAATCTTAATATTAACGTTGACTCCACAGCTCATGTTATAGTGTGCTACGAAATGTCCGAACCCTGTTTATTATATGTCCTTATACCCGTACCATAACAATTATCGCTCACCATCACCTGTTCAGACCTCGTGGTAGATCCAGACTCAATTAATCGCCCTAACTTCGCAACGTGTGTGTTATGTGATTCCGATGTGTGTGAGCACAAACACAATTTGTGAGCGTAATTGTACAAAGAGACGACTCAGCAGTATGCAGTACTGTTAGCCGATATGCAGATCTACGGGAAATTTTGTTAGTCGGATGTATTAGGTACTATGTTTGTGACTTCTCGTTACTTAATGGATTTGATCTATGAATGAGCATGTTTTATTGAGGTCGAATTGCTGTCGCGATGGTAAAGAAAGCTTTCGAACGTTAGTATACTTAGTGGGAAATTTGTCATTCAGTCAGATTCCCTGATTTCAATTGGAAATTTTCTAAGAAACTATGATTTTTCTGTAATTGATTGAAAAAATTGTTACTTAGCTGCTCTTTTTACCACGTACAAGTACCTTTTTTAAAAAGTGTTGCAGCTCAAATAATGCCAATGATTTTTCTAACATAAAGTGCGGCATCTAACGTCTGCACTTGAGCAACATGCGTAATTTAAAAACCCAAACTATCAAACTCAATCATGAACAGTTCTGACGCTTAAAAAATGCCCCAGAATCAATCTCGCCCCTACAACAAAATATTTTCCACCATCGTCCAATCACCGTGCCCCGTTGTCTCGACGGTAATTCGGACAAATGAGCGTCGGCCCGGGACCAAATTAGATCTCGCCGGACCGAGATCGCGGCACTTGGCGAGCGCAGTTCGCATCGACCGAGGTTTTGTGAGACTGGTCTGTGAAAATGAGCTGGCTTAAAATATTTAAACCACTTAGAGTGAGAGAGGGAGAGAGATTTACACAAACACTTTCGTCACCATCATCAACCCATAGCAGAGGCCCGGGTACGAATATTCGAAGCCTGCGTAACGTAACGTTATAGTATCGAATCTTTATCGAATCGAGAAACTTCAAACAAAATTTAAGTTCCAAATACGCTCACGGGCGGGAGCTGTTCCAAACGTCATACAAATTTCTCGATAACGTTACTACTCGATTACATTACGCAGGATTCGAATATTCGTACTAGGGCATCAAGGCTCTTTCATAGCGAAACATAACACTCTGTCTTCGGACTCTCGCATTCATCCGTCACCAGTGACCCTTCGAAGGTCGTACGATTCAACAAACCACTTTAATCGATTTTTAATTACACTTGCTTTATCACAAAAAGTGGTATTTAGACCTAATTAGATCTTAGTGAAATAAACGGATCAACTCACGCATGTCAGTCGAGTATAGCCTGACATGTTGCGGACTAATCCGTAGTCCTTTCTCTAGGAGCACACTCTTCGCCGGTAGCATAACGCAAACTGCGCGCTGCGGCTTTGCTCGCGCGGCTGCTCGGCGCAGTTCAAAATTAGATCTTGTCGAACCGAGATCGCTGCAAAGCAAGGCAAGTGCACATATGCTACATCCAACGTACGTATCTTTTCAAAAATGGCGGCTAATGCGGGTTGTTTTGGTGAATTATTAGCGCAGACCAGTCTTCTTGGGCCAATTCACCGACTTATTGACGCGGTACAATACTAAATTGGGGACGTGGATGCAAATCGATTTAATTTGTTTGTCTTGGAGCTAACTTGGGATCTACTCTTAAGTAGATATCTTCGATCCGTAAATAATGCAGAGATATAAATTTATTGTATAAAACTATGTACTATGAAACCAGCTGAACCATGACCTACTGTGGAGCCTTTTCGTATAAAATGTTATGGTGACATCGCATTGCTTGTCAAGGAAAATCATTAGACACTTACTGTGAGAACTTTCTACGGTGGCTCAGAAATCAAATGGTTCGACTGTACATACAATCCATTAGCACTTAGAAACTTAGAATAAGATTCGGGCTCGGGTGAATTCGTATTGACATCTCTCTCTCTTTTTTTTTTTTTTTTTTTCTTTCTTGGCCCGCACGGTTTGTGCACTGTGGCCTGGAGTAAAAACGGGGAAACGGGTAAAAACATAAAATAATCGGACATGGAACGGAATTTGGGAAAATCTCTTTCTTTGACATAAGAAGCGCCATTGACAGCCGAAGTATTTCTAAAACCTGAATACACTGTAGCTGTCTCTCGTTGGTTTAAAAAAAAAGGTTTCCTTAATGTAAGTTCAACACATTAAAAAATGAAGCTACCAGGCTCCCAGAAGTTGTCAGACAGTTTTTTAAATCAGTATTGACCGGATGCAAATAAATACCCTGTTATCCGGTGTTTAAACATCGTACGCCCCCTCCGCTCCTAATCAAAAAATTGAACTTTCAATAAAGGGAATCATTAATTCTACTTAGGGAGGGATCCCATAAGATTCTAACGAACTCCGCAAGAATTCCCGCTGTTTTTTTCTTAGGCATAATTATTTGAGAGCGAAGGGTGGGCAATGTTTTGGCGGTCAAGAGCCGGCTTTGTAAGATGTGTTTTTTAATATTTTCCAAATACTTACCTAAACAGAAGATTAAAAAAAAAGGTAAGCAGAAGATTTATTTTAAAGATGCTCAGTGAATTCATTTGTAGAAAAGGGCTAAATAAAAATAAAGTGAGTGTTATGTCTGGGGACTTAAAAAGAGTACCTACTCTACCTACAGAACTTTTAGCTTAGAGCTAGAATTCGGGGTCACTGAACCCTGAGTTTTTTGTCTATTAAGTGTAGACGACACAATGTTTAAGATATCCCGAAATATCTTGCTTCACTACAAGTGGATACTCTTAAAGTTATTGACGTTTGGGACCAACTTTTGTGTAGCATGAAGAGAGTCCTCTGCCCACGCAACAAAAAGGTATCTTGAGACTTTGATTCACCTCAGATCGCTTTCAGACACCTTGTATTGATCGGTTATTTTTCTCAGACGCTTTCGATAGTGCACTCTCGGCGGTGTAGACGATGCTAAAGTATGAATAAAAATACCTCAAGATGGACATTTTTAGGGTTTCCTAGTCAACAAAGAAACCTTATAGTCTGTCTGGCTGACTGTCTATCCACGGCATAGCTCAGACTTCAACAAAGCGGTAGATTTAAATGTAAAAAAAATGTTTTTCATGTTTTTTTAACTATCCGATGTAGTGTCGTTGGATAGAGATTTCAAAATGTTGAAAGTGTGCGAATGCCATTTTTCAATTTAGGGATCCGTTTGCAAAACCCCTTGGGAGACAAGTACCTAAAATGGTACTTTTTAAGCGAATAGTATTTTTTTAATTTATCAGTGAAAATGAAACTTGCATTTTGCACTTTTAACATGAAACTACCATTTTGCACTTTATTACCTAGTCTAAATTGTTTTTCGTGACTCGAGCTTACATGACGAGCTGATTTACTTGTACAGTTTTTAAAAATCTTCGAATCATTACCATCACCGTTTTCCCATACTTAATGGACAAAAAGGCCTCTAGTATTAGCAGTCTTTCCATATTCTTAGCATCAGTAAATCATTAACATCTTGGAATCCAGATACTTTCATATTTAGTACACCTGATTCCATCTCGTAATACGTCAAAGTTTCTTTGCTACCCAAATCTAATGCCAGTTACACACTGTCCAAATAGCTGACCTATTTATATTGCGACCCCCGGGGCCAGCCCCTTCCGGGCCATTCTTTGTAAAACGCGATCTTCCGTCAACTAGTAATTTTCCCAGCCTCTTATCTTTCCCAATTACATAGTTCTAAACTCAATCTAAGTACGCAAAACCTAAAGTTTAATTTTAAAGCAAGGTCGTTACTTTAGTGGGAGGTTAGGGAAATTGTTGAAAGGCCCTTTGACATCGTCTTTGATGCGCACAGATATGCGTGAAAAGCGGAAATCATTAATCTATTCGAAGCGTTGGGAAAACCGAATTTAAGGGTAGTGAGTGGCAATTTTGTCAAACGATTTCTTCAGGATTACCAACGTGTTTCGCACATTTGATCGTTATATCTACCCTTTTTTCAGTTACGTTTAGATTTGAACTCTACTTTTAAACTTTCTGAAGCAATATCTAATATTGTATAACCTAATATTGTATAACCTAGTACCAATTGTATTTCCTTTACGAGCAAACAAACTTGAGTGTCACATACAAAGCACGTTCGAAAACTTAATCAAAATTAAGTAAGTATCTATACTTACTTAATTTTGATTAAGTTTTCGAAACTTATTAGTTAACTGGGAAGTTACTGGAAACTTTATGCCGGTTTCAAACTTTTGCATTATTGTTATGTGGCACATAACATGACACATTAAATCACTCTCATTATGACTCTTCTCGCTTCTCGTACTCAACCTAAATCGAAACATAATTATAGCCGTTTTCAAGGTTCCATACCCAACGGAACCCTATTCCTAAGGCTCCGCTGTTTGCCTATCCGTATCTTTTTAACCGTAACAACGGACACTAGATATTTTCACAGAATGCGTATGTACTTATCGCTGTTGCCGTTAGAACAACATACAACTAGTACTTCACCCTGAACTAAAAACTCGCGAACAAAATTTTTTCGTCAAACACGACTCTATAGCATTTACAGTGGCGTTCCTATTCTTTCTCGATCTGGTTCTTGTTCTTAAAAATTGCGTTTTCATGGTTAACTCGTCTACGAAATTTCACGAAGTTTCGTGTACCTGTACTCGAGTTATCGTCGAACAAACATTTGACTCCCATTAAGTACAATACATATTATGCATTGGACACAGGAACGCCAATTTGCTCCTTTTGTCATCACTGATAACTCACTTGCCTCGCTCGCTCGTTCTATACTTAAACTGTGTCGGGCGCATTAAGGCATGCTTTGGGTCTGGGGGTTTAAGTATACTCTGAGTCTATAAAGAGCTATGCAATTTTTAAGTGTGTGGCACGCCCGTTAATTCTTGCCTGCTGTGAAACCGAGGCTACCAAAATTCCTACCAACCTGCCGAAGCTATGTAAGCTGGCGGTACATGGTATGGTATATAAGCTGTGTGCGCACTTTGGGCTCCGCTCGGTCGACGGTAATAAGGCGCCAGGCAGGTGTCGTTCACGCTTCGCGCTCGCGGGCGTTGCTACGCGACGTGGGTATTGTAGGTAGGTAATAGCGATGGCAGGATATTGTGTCCTAAGCTTTATATTGAAATGTAAAGGCTGACATTTCATTTCGTATTTTATGCTTTTTAATAAAAGATACATACATTTCTAGGTCTACCTTTGTTTGTTTGTAAACATCGGTGTTGTCATGACCATGATTTTGAGTTGGGACTAAGAAGTTTTCTTATACGTTGATTATAACTCGTATGTTTTTTTATCACTACGTACGAGTACAAGTAGGTACCTATAATTTATACAGTTAGAGGTTGCAAACTCACGTACTATTATTTTACAGTGGATTTCCTTAAAACGTCATAAGCGCCACTTGAACACCTTATCTTATATGTATGTATATCCAAGAAGAAGCTTAACTTAAATTGCACACTAAAACTAACTAACAATTGTCCTACATACCTACAGATATGTATAATCAAACCTAAAACCCATGATATAGTTAAACTTTTCATAGTTATCTCAAAACTTTGCCGATATCCGCACTAGCATAACAAGATGTGTTTTGTGACCAGACAGGAAGACCCATCGATATTTCCAAGAGTATTTTCTCTTGTGGAGACAGAGTAAAGTTGTATAGGGCGAAGGAGGTCATGTTATGTTGGTGTTAGATGTAACAGTGGTATTACGCAGGGGTGTGTTTTTGCTTTATGTCGCGTGTAATTTTATTGGCGTTGAACCGGCGGCGCGACGTTGGCCTGTGGATAGATGTAACAATACTATCTCTTTTAATGACAAAAATACATTGTGTCGCATTGGTAAGCGGGGTTAGAACAAAAGGAGAGGGAATTTTAAAGTGTTGGAAGAGCTGTATTCATAACTTCAGACTGGATTCGACCTTTAAGTTAAAATAGCTGGTGAGCTCTACGAAGAGTTTTTTTTAAACGCTTTCTATGTTGCATTAACCTAGATTTAGATTAAACTAACATAGGATAAGGTAATTGTAAACTAACACTTTATGGACATGGTCTGAATTAAATGTTTTTGTTTTTTAATTTTGAATTAAATAGGTTTTCAGGTATAGAACAGAAACTCAGAGTTAGTTGTAGGTTATTGTCCTTTATTGTTCTCTACACGCTTCAAGCTTAAAAGCACCTGTTAAGTGGTTCAGGCCGCGGGAGGGGTATTGCGGTCCCGCTTCCACGTTCCCGTTAGTCTTTGTGCATCTCGCTTACCTTACAAGTGACTGACTTCACTCCAGGCGCACCTAAGTTCGACACTAAGGGGTCAATGAACCCGCGGGATGATTTTTCTTTATCCCCAGTTGTCCACAAAAGGCTGTTTCATGCGTATAATCTTGGCTAAACTTTAGTCACGCAGCCGTCTGACGTTTGACAATTTAAAAACCTTATAAATAATCCCGACTCCCTGACATTATTAACTTACGAAAGCGTTATTAATTCAGGCCAAAGTCGGACCTCGCAATTTCACTGTTTGCTCTCCATTATCCAAATGAGACAAGGGGCTGTGTCCACGTCTAACTCGCTAAATGAGAACTGTACTGAGCAAACGAGTACGTATTTGCCTAACCTCGAGGATTGTATGAGCTTTAGAGATCAGACGCAACTGGGCCCTTGTGCTTTCATTTGTTTTCTGCAGAATTGGTCTCTGAAACGTTGGAGGTAGCTTTCACGTAGATGAAAAGTACCTAAGCTACCTCACGTCCTCTTCACCAAAATTGGTAAAAGCAATGATCGCCTAGTGGTTTTAATTCGACGGTAATGAAAAATGATGATTTTGACCAAATACCGCTTTTTTTTTCCACACAACACAATTTAAAAATCCGAAATCTCACACCCTTTCGTGGGCGCAGTAACTTATTAAAAAGGTATTTCAAGTTTTCGCTTGAAGAATTAATTACATAATAATATATAGATTGCATGTCCTATTTCTTGGAGTAGGATCTCTAGATTTAAATTCAAAATAAAGAGCGCAATGTTCAAAATAAAGTCGCAATAGTAAACGTACCATAGTTTGAAAACTTTCACTTGTTCCATTTTTATCAGACTGCACAACGCAAAGGAGGGTAATGAGTTTATTATCCGTCTGTGTTTGTGATAGCCGGCAGAGTTCATCTCCTTGCAGTCTTTCCTCTTAAGCCAAGTTTTAAACAAAGACAAGTGTAAGAAAAATCATACAAGTTGCAATACAATGCGAGGCCGTACCTACAGCGAACGAACACGACTTTTCTTCAGGTCTAAACTCGGCTTTATATCATTAGTCTCATCGAAATCTACCTTCCATTTTCCTAGATTCTCAAGTCATGGCGTACCCAAGAGATTCGTTCGATCACGCTGCAGAATGCTCCCTTTGACGTCATACTTAACGGATGACGTCTTGTCGGAATTAAATCTTATTGTTGACGGTAATCGAGGGCATGACGGACGGAAAAGATGGTAAAATGCTCGAGTTCTTGTCATTGTGAATTGTATTTGGATATAATAGGTACAGCTAGTGATACTTGTTTACTTGATTGTGATACTTGTTTGTACTTACACTCGTACATGATAGTTGTTATTTTGTGGCTACCTAGCTAAATGTGGGTTAAATAGGGTTTTTTTTTGCTATAAACTGAGGACGTACGACATAATTGAACAGTACCTAACACTTAAAAGACAGTAAATGCAACAAATTCTACTAAGTAAGGCACAGCTTACGTGGATTTACAATCTTGACTACAAGTCTTAAACACTTTCATTTTACATAAAGTTCATTTAAAATCACTACAATAAATAGATGAAGGTACCTACTCACATTCGACTTCTTCAAACCAAGACGGGGCGAGTATCCCGAGACCGTTAATCCCCAAAATCATAAAAGTGTGTAGTAAACGGACATACTACCCTCCAGTATCGTTAAAGACGTACGTGTATAGAGTTACGACTGCACATAAGCCGTTTTGGAGTTTACTTCTAGTCTTGACCGCGCAACGAGGCGCGAATGGACGAGTGCTGTACTTAGGTTTACGAGGGGAGAGGATTGCTATTGGCATCGTTGCTCATTTTTCTAGACGATAAATTAGTCATATTATATTGATGGTAAATTGATAACAAAAGATCTCTCTTTTATCTATCTGAAATATGTTGAACGACGTTTAGATATGGAGAATTAAAGCTTTTTTAATATAAACTCTTGTTTCATATACAGCAAAAGAGTAGGTACCTAATGCATCAATAACATAAGAGCTTATCTGGGGTATAAAAAGTGTATTAAATTGTGTATTAAATCAAAATTTTGCCAAACATTTGGAAAGAATGTCATCATACAAATTTCTTTAGCGGTAGATTCTGTGCAAGCGATTAATACGGTGGTAAAATTTGGTAAAGTCGAAATTTTGTTGGTTTGTTTGTACAACTCAGCCAAATACCTTGTCTTATCTAAGTTTTCGTTTGCAGTATTTGTAGCAATGGCAATACTTAAAGGATCGAGTGAGCACCTACTAGGTGTCCGTTTGCTTCGAGTTGGCAGTCGTAGACCGTTACAAAATGACGTTTGCGTGTATCGTTGACAAAAATATTAATTTATTTTTTTACTGTCATTATTTGGAAAATTATTTAAAACGTGTTTAAAATAGCTTGTGTTGTATGTCTACAAGTTTTAGTGTATTTTACACATTTACGCATGCTGTCCGGCTGACGGCCGGCTATTCTCCTCTACGGTCGCATTTCTAAACCGATTCTTGTCAAATTTTGTGAACAGGTTCAATAATTATACTTATAGATTTCCATTCGTTTTTTGAAAAAAAAATTCAAAAATGAGCGATCGCGAGGTTGACAGCTCACAGATACATTAGTTTTGAGTCGATTAAAATCTTTCAAAACGCGAATTTCCCCAAACAAAGTGGACACTTACCATCCTATGAGCACACATATCTGCATGCGATCCTTCATCCAAACACGCATCACTAAAGTTTTCAACTTGCATTAGTTCCCTTGGGACCACTAACAACTTTCGCAACCACCTATCTAAAACACCCCTGACGGTCCAAAAAGAATCCTAAGCGGAGATACTAAGGATTGAAATCAAAGTGAGTGTAGTGAGGGATGTACGAGGTTGTAAAGGTTAGTAGTCGAAGAGTTGTAACTCAAAATAGATGTTTCCTTGCACGAAGGGTCCAGGGCGGATGTCTTAAGTGAGTCAAAGGGCTTTGGGCGGGACAGGATATTTATATTCCCAATATATCCGAGTTGCGAACTCGTGTTTGAGATGCTCGAACGACTGATACTTGTACTTGTGATGAGAGGTTGTGATGTATCTTGAAGAAAGTGGCGGGGATATGGGCTTGTTAGGATTTAAGGATACCTTTACAAGATACAAGTCTGATTGATTTACCTAATTATTATTTATTCGTATGGCAATAAAGTAATGTAAGCAATCAGAGAACAGCTTTGAGGATGCTAAGCCAGGCAGCTGTGTCAGGTGTCAGGTCATCCAAGTCTTCAGCAGGTCCGGGGTAGGAGTGAATTGGCCAGCGCCGGAAAAATATACTCGATGGTTTTGGTTGATGATTTAATAACTGATAACTCTAAATGATTCTTTGAGAAGCACACATCCTAAATACAAGATATACTTACAAGTATGAGTGTAACAGTTCAAATGAGCTATTATGGTTCAATGGGAAGATCGATGGACCTTGAACGAAGTTTTTGTTAGTCCACTTTATAATTGTAAGAAATTCATTCTTCGTAAAATTAAAACACTTAAAGCAATATGTTTTTATATCTAAGAATATCCACTCAAAGTCAAGGAAATGGGTACACCTACGCATACACAATGTCGTTAGTTGAATGTCAACGTTTATTACTCTATTTGCCATTCGTTTATTGTACTTTTGTGTCTGATATTATTTATCACCAAGCAGCGTTTAATTCATTGCGATCTACGTAGAGCTATGAAGATAATGGATAAAAAAGATATTGAAATACCTTTTGTAATGACTGTGTAAGTAAAATAAGTTAACTGAACACAGAAGCTGAAAAAGATCTAATTGATATTATTATTGTTGCGCTGTGTTCACCACACCGTTGCCTCTGTGGCACCAATGTGGACGAAACGGGACACCATGGTCTTTCCTGTCAAAAGAGCGCCGGCCGTTTCTCTCGTCATGCCGCGCTCAATGACATAATCCGCCGGGCTCTTGCGTCTGCAAACGTGCCGGCCATTTTGGAGCCAAGCGGCATTGCCCGCGACGATGGCAAAAGGCCGGACGGTATGTCTCTGATTCCCTGGAGAATGGGTTGGGTTCTGGTTTGGGATGCGACCTGTGTCGATACAGTAGCACCCTCACATCTCCAGGGAACCACACAAAAAGCTGGTGCGGCGGCAGAAACGGCCGAAAATAGAAAAAATTCTAAGTATCAATCTCTCGGTCCGAATTATAATTTTGTTCCTGTCGGGTTTGAAACTTTGGGTCCATGGGGTCCCAGCGCTTACAAGCTTATTTCTGAGTTACAAAAGCGCTTAGTTGATGCAATTTGTGACCAAAGGGCTGGCAGTTTTCTCTCTCAAAGAATCAGCATCGCTATTCAGCTAGGCAACGCTGCCAGCCTTTTGGGCACTATGCCACGGGGGCCTTATTTAGATTTAATTTAGTTTTAAGTTGTAGTTTATTTAGTTTAAGCTTAGATTTAATGTCATTGTAAATTGCTTTTATTATGTAAATATTGATATTAAGTAGTTACCTAGTCAAATATAAATAAGTCGAAATATTTAAGATATTAGGACGTATGCTACATTATACCGTTGGTTATTACCCATGCCTATGAGCGGATCTCTGTCGACTAAATATCTTAAAATTTTAAAGTGGCTATTGCATCAAATAAAAGTCCTCTCTATCGCTTTCTTCCTCTGTCTCTCAACTCTTTTTTGTCCCTGTATTTAGTACTATTACCCAGTTAGTTAGTTGTAGTTGTAGAGGGAAAGCCATACTGTAGCTATTTGCTGCCGTACGAATGGGCTAGCTCGTCCGGAGAAGTACCACCCTCTCCCAGAAAATAGGCGTGAAGGCGTTCGGTCAGTGAGCCCTTTCCCTCTGTCCCTCTTCCACCTTAAAGGCCGGCAACGGACTAGTGACTCTTGGAGTTGCTGGTTCTCATGGGTGGCGGTGATCGTTTACCGTCAGGTGACCCACTTGCTCGTTTCCTCTCTCTTTCAATAAAATAAATAAATATTCTGTGCCTGTGTGTAAAACAAATAGAACATTTGCCATATTCATCCAATTATGCCTCCCAGTAACAGGAGGGAAAAATCTTACGCTTCTTACGCTGATTGAATAAGTTTTTCCCATAGCCCCGGGCGACGGCGCTCTTGTGTGAAATTAGCCCGGACAGCGGACAACGGACAGGGTTGTATGAAATTAGCCCATCCCGGGAATTAACGGTCAATGGCCATTGTGATAGGTTATATTGAAGGTTGAGACTGGGATTTGTGCGGTGGGAATTTTTGGTATTAGGTATTGCTTTGTGAAAGGTTTTATGCAATTTATGTCAAAGAACTCAAAGAATTCAAAGTAAGTACACTTACAATTAAGTACAATTTGCATCAAACGCACAGCAGATCCTAGCGTTTTAAAAAATAAAGTAAATTGTAGGGTACGAATAAAACGATTGATTCGACATTGAAACGATAAGAGTCCTTAGCTAAGAATTGAGTTGTCTCCTAAAAATGTTGACAAAATGATTTTATTATATTAGCCTGTGGTAGAGATCGCTTGCCTTTAAGCCGCCTATTATTACCGGTAAAAAACCGGTAAAGTATTCAATAAAAAGTACTGTGTTGTAAAATACACATGAAGTGATGTACATAGTATGTTGTCCAAGTCTCATTTACTTACCTTAGAAGCAAACCTGCGAATAAAATAGTTCATCTATTAACCCCGCGACGACCCTTTGAAATGCGACACGTTTTTCTTACAACTACAAACATTTTAATACACTTAGCTTCACCTCTATTCCAAGGAATTAAGGTTGTGTTCTCCCTACTGGGGAGGTCCAAGTTGGAGGTTGGTGATATTGGCGTGATCACGGGGTTGACACGTGGACTGGTCGAAGTTCGCCGACGGTGCGACTCCAGAACATTCTATTTGGACCGTATACGTTAACTGCAGTAGGATTTGGTTTATTTGGTATGAAGATAAGAAAGTTATAGCTGTAAGGTAAATGTCCTTGTGACCGACGCTGTCCCAATAGTTTTACGGTCCTTGGTTGGCACCTTCATCTTAATACGTAGCAAAACAAGGTGATAAGCAGGGTGTCAATTATTGGAATCAACGTGTCGGTCATTGGGACGTTTACCTACCCACTACACATTGGAACGAAGCGAGCGAAGCGTCCTAGTTTCAGCTTGGACTTAAAAATCTTTCGTATGTCTGTCCGGTCGCAGTCTGTCTGTCCGATCGCAGTCTGTCTGGCTGTATTATAGGTCCCATTTCTCAACCGAGTCTCGTAAATTTTTTGAGCAGATTCGCAAATTACTTATATACTTTTTTGTCGATTCGCTTTTATTTTAATAAAAAAAAAAACGAAAAATGTTCAAAAATAACCCGATCTTCCATCGATCTTCGTGAATTTTTGTGATCACACCCGACCCCCTAGCACGCTAACGTTTATCGACGACATAACAGCATCTGTCCCTCTCGCGCTTGCATAGTTTTTGTTAGAAAGTGACGAATGCTTTAAATATGTCGTCGATAAAATTGACCGTGGGCCAATGAGATTTTTTCTGTCGATTACTTAAAAAAATTTTTTTAATGGTTTTCAGGACCTGCCACCACCACACTGCTAAAAAATGTATATTAATCAAACGCGTATTATGAGAGTTTGAGCAATTGCAGTTTATAATAAATAAGTAAAAAGTAAATATGAAGTAAATAAATTATAAGTATTACTATGGAAGTAGGTATGGATTAACCCCAATAATATTGACATAACACAAACACAGTGACATCGTCATCGAGGCAGGTGAGAGGAGTACCACGCGTTTCGCATTCCCGTCGCACCCCTCCGCAGTGTTGGTATTTATTGACTTTTGTCAAACTCTTCATGAACCCACCGACAAACAGAGATAGATAAAAACTAGTGGCTTTGTGAGGCAGTTACTTTTTTTTAATTCCCCAAAAAGAGAATCGACGAAAAAATTCCTTATTAATTATCTTCTCACAAAATTTGTACCTGTAAACCTGTATCTATAGGTATAGGAGAACAGCCGGACAAATATACGAAGCATTTTTGTCTAAGGTGAACCGGAGACGTTTGCACTAACACGGTCAATAAGTAGGAGAGGTAGGGTACTTTCATCTTTTCAGTTTAACGCCTAATCTAAACGCAAACTCATTTCAGTTCAGAGTGCAGCAAGCAACATTCAATTGTCATGCAGATTTATGCAGAAGTTGCATTTGCTAAAATTTCATGGTTTAAATAAAGTTGTTAAGATACCTGGTGTCTATCTACTCTGGTCTAATGGAACGCGGCATTGTAATATATTGATTGGCAGCCCTATTGTACCAACTGCGTATTAAATGAGAGCACTATATCCTTAAATTTCGAATACTACTTTGTATCACTTACAGGTCAACCAAATAGAAGATTAAGCTCATTCGTCACCTTAAAACCATGGTGTAGTATAACGAGCCACATCCCATACGTAGGTACATAATAGTAACAACTGGACATGTAGATATAAGCACAACTTACGCGGCCCACCGTACTCAAAGCAACGTAGTTATCATCAATCAGAATTGTAATGTATTCAGACAACTCAAATGTTAACACGTATCCCAGACTTCTCATTTGAAATCTAAGGAGTTGGGTTAAAGTTAACATTGCCGTGATAATGTCGTCAAGGTAGATCGCGGATAATAGTTGACAGCCAGTAATGCTTGTTGATGGCAGGTAAATAAGGCGTTAATTATACTAAGACGATTATTGCTTGATTTACAGCTCTGGAATGTTGACTCTGATTAAGACAGAGTTAACTAGCGTAAACAGTCTTTGTGTAATCAGAGCTCGTCATAAACAAGGGATTCCGTGATAGCTAACTTTGGGTAAAGGTGCGGCTGGCGCTGGAACCTTGACGCTATGTGCATACCTATCGTTCCGGACGGCTAGCCAAAGAACTGTGGCTTGTTGTGTCTCTTAGTGCGTCTGTTGCATGTGTTTCTGGAGTCAGTTAAGGAAGGGTGTAACAACTCGACTTGCGAGAGCATAGCGCGCTTGTTATGGGAGCTTCGAATTCTAGAACGGCCTTCGCTCGTTTGACGTTTAGTAGGCACGTCTGCGTACGTAAAGGACGCTTACAATCATAATCACTTTTCAAGACATTCTATTAAACAACACACTAGTACTGTAGTTGTTCAAAAATTTTAAACCGACCAGCAACCG
Source organism: Clepsis dumicolana (assembly GCA_963691665.1). NCBI lineage: Eukaryota > Metazoa > Arthropoda > Insecta > Lepidoptera > Tortricidae > Clepsis > Clepsis dumicolana. The sequence continues at coordinate 5,763,848 of OY829519.1, read as the reverse complement.
ATTGACGACCGATCAGATAGCGTGGAACCCGGGACCTCAAGCTTCATAGTCAGAGTACCACTAGGTTATCCGGTCGTGCTGTAACTTCACTGCAAACTAAATACCCCTCCTGAATCAACATTTGTCAATAGGTACGAGTAATCCTAATCATCGTCATTTCACAATTACAACGAGGCGAGACGCGGCGCGTGCCTCGCGTGCCGGCTGGCACTATTTAAGATATGCGGCCTGCGACCTGGGAATGTAGCTGCCGATATTCCAATACCAGAATAGGTAGCTATAGGATATTGACCTTATTCATAAGCGTCACTCAAGCCTCCATTAGCTAAAATAGGTTCGTCTTCTTCTTACTAACGGAAATATCAATGTGACAAAAAAGGACAAACGAACTTTAACGGAATTTTAGTTAATGTAGATTTATGAATTACAGGGCATACCTTTAAGGTCCACTTGCGCCTACCTGGGTTAAATATTAACTCCGTGTTAACATAACTTCAGACGATACAAATACGCCAATTAATCTCGAATTAGTGCCAAACCCAGAGCGGTGTAAGCATAGTAAAGTTAGCTGATATTTTTAACCCGCGACTCAAATCTGAAATAGAGGATTATTAAAGAACTTGCGCGATTTTCACACATTATACCATGGACGTAACGTCACGTCCGAAACGTCGAGGTATTTAAATATTATGTATATATTATATTTATTGTAACGTGATAAGTCCCGCTTTTATCATAATACCTAATTAGAAACATAGTATAGATTCAGGCGTAACTTTGCGGAGGTCCATGTTACAAGTAATGGATTAAATTAATTAGCCAGCTAATGAATGCTTGTTGCATGAGAATAAATACTCAGCGCAGACGCGGCTAATATTTTGCAACTATACTGCTCTACTTCGCGGAGGAGCTAACTAATTTTATCCATATATTAAAGAAACCTCTATCGTATAGAAATACGACAGTAATTCAGAAGTTATAAAACATAACATTGGTTCAATTATCTCTAAAACACATCGTCTGTAGGCAATGGTGTTTCACAGTACTTCAAAACCTAAATGAATGTGCTAGTTCATTAATAATTGAGAGCTAAGTGGCCCATACGTAACCTGCCCGGTTATTTAGAGCTGGTTGGACCCTGAAAGCTTAGGTACTGGACTTTTCTAGTATTTAGTGCTTTGAGTGCAGCATTAACGTAATGCTACGTGAGCTTCTAGAATTAATGGAGTAAGTGCATTCACTGGTAATGTTGTAATATAGGAAAAATAATTAAGGTCTACTTTTACACTACAGAGATGTCTATGTATTAAAGCTAGAAATACTTGAATCGATCAAGGCTTTACAACATGGAAAAATACCCAATAACTAAGGTCCTAGTTAGTACGTAATAGGCTCACGACGCACCGTTGTCCGTCTGATTGTTAAGATCCTTTGTGTCAGGAGTAGGAGGACGTTATGAGCATTCAGCTTTTAAGGCTTTTAATACTGTTGGGCACTCGCAAATAATTAAAAACTGTCGAGTTTCCGAACATTTTTTCCACTGGATGTTATAAATATGTTATAGGATTATGGTAAGTGTTTTTTCGTCAAGAAAATTTAACCATGTTGTACTTACTCATACACCTAATTATTGATCGCGTACATACAATACAATACACGAACACTTTATTGAACACCATATAACAAACAAAACCGAAAAAAGATACAAAGAAAAAAAAAGGTTAATGTGCATAGAGAACATGAGAAGCAATAGTATGCAAGAAAACAAAGGATAGATTAAGACCTACCGATATCTACATGTCTGTATTCTCCCAAAGGTCTTAAGTAGTCTTGAGTATGCAAGAAAATAAAGGATAGATTAAGACCTACCGATATCTACATGTCTGTATTCTCCCAAAGATCTTAAGTAGTCTTGAGTATGCAAGAAAATAAAGGATAGATTAAGACCTACCGATATCTACATGTCTGTATTCTCCCAAAGGTCTTAAGTAGTCTTGAGTATGCAAGAAAATAAAGGATAGATTAAGACCTACCGATATCTACATGTCTGTATTCTCCCAAAGGTCTTAAGTAGTCTTGAGTATGCAAGAAAATAAAGGATAGATTAAGACCTACCGATATCTACATGTCTGTATTCTCCCAAAGGTCTTAAGTAGTCTTGAGTGCAGAATCACGAGACAGACCGTTCCTTTATCCTTTAAGAACATGGCGAAACCAAATAAAAAAATGCTGAGCTCGCTCTAAAGCTATGCAAATGTACAAAGGTCTTGCTTGAGGGTCGCTCGCCGGAGGCTGGAAGGACTTGTAAAGGGCTGTCCATAAGGGCAGTTGGAAACTTATTTTGCTGTGTACGTGTAATACTTTGAGAGTGGTTTTAATTTTAGAGGGATTACTTACATTAATAATGATACCGTGTAGAAGTCCAATGCGGATTATGATTGATTATGTGTATTTTTTGGTTAATTTGTATAGTAAACATTTGATTTATTCCCTGGAATCAATTTCTTCGAAATTTCCAAATTTACTTTTTGCAATGGCTGAAAGAGATGATTAAAAAGCATAATTAATAAATTAGGTAGAAACCTTAGTTTACCAAGATAAATAAATAAAATTTGACGAAAACTAACACCCAACCGAAAACAGTAGCGACCGAGCTCCAACAAAAATAGAAATATTGTATTTTCAGCACACAAAGACAAAGAAACTGCATCAGCTAACTTTAAAATATAAAATTAGGTGCAGTTTAATGTCCTCAGTGGACAGACTAGACCAGAGAGATTAAATTGCTGCGTGAGTAACGGTTAATAATCTCAAGTACGAACTAACGGCTTCCATTCAGACCATTCTAAATAGTTCAATGTTTCAAAAACAGTTGAACGGATTTTAATGAAATTTAGGTAAGAACCATCTCGATTAAACTATAGCTTTCGATTAAAAATAACTGCATCGAAATCGGCCCATCCTTTTGGGAGCTGTGATGCCACAGACAGATACACAAATACACAGGTCAAACTTATAACACCCCTCTTTTTCGTCGGGGGTTAAAAATGATTTGTACAGTACTGTACTTTCCCATGCCTTTTCCAAGCAACTGTGTCCACCCCTTGACGGGGTAGGGAGGGATCGGACAAGGGGCAGGGGCCAAAATGCCATCGCTTTGTAGCCGACGTTAATCCTTTAATAGCAATCGAGCTGCCGCCGTCTTACCGACTACCGCGAATTATATCATTGTAGAGAAATACAGGAATGCAGATAATGAAGCGTCAGTATTTCAGCAAGTGATTGAGAAAATCTACGTGGTAGCTGAACGCACCCGAAAAAAAAAACAACTAAACCAGTATTTTCAACTAGCGGAGGCAATAAATGTATCGTAAAATATATGGACTTAATTGTCTATACCTATAAAACAGTACCGTGACTGACTGACTGACTGACAGACAACGCACAGCCCGAACTACTGGACCAAGATACTTGTTTGGCAAATTTTATACCTTAAGGATTTTTCGAAATTCCCACGGGATAGGGAACTAGCCCATTTTGAAATATTTCACGTGGGCAAAGCCGCGGGGCATAAGCTAGTTTATTAAAAAAAAACATTCACACTCCCCTTGAATTCCCATATCAGCAGTAGCAGCAAGCAGTTTCTGAACGAAATGTTAGCACTGGCCGGTTGGAAAAATATCGAAGAGATTGCGTTGCGGAAAACGTGCACTTAGAGAAAAAAAAAAACTCGATGGTACTCTAGAACTGGCCAGTTAGACAAAATGCAAAACTGTAAATATTCAAAATTTCGGAATTTTGAAAGATCGCTCTATTCTCTGTTTGTTAAAATGCAGACTTCTGGGTCCAAGGATTTTGGCTGAACGTTATAAGCGTCAGCCAATATGGACTTATCTTGATTATAATAATAAGCCTCAATATGTAATTAAGTAAAATCTTCATAGGCACGGTCAAATGAATGTCTCTGTTCTACACGCACCATGATAGCGTGGTCATACTTTAGTAAGTAGATATACCTATGTGTCCCTGCCAGAAAATATACCGTCTTTTCCTCCTGCACTCAATAAAGTATGTGTGTAGTTCTAATAATAATTCCATCGGCCCCGCGGCGTTAAATCATGGCGCGCACGCACTATTTATCATTTCTTTGTCCAGAAGATTTATCGGCCACCCGGGCTGAGATACGAGGGCGATTAATGTCGATATTGAGAAGTAAATAAATAAACAGTAGAAAATAGCCGACCAATAACCACAATTTAAAAAGGTGGGACACCCTCGATATATCTGATGAAACTTCGCTGAGAACCGTCTCGGTAAAACTAGCTTGTGATTAAAAAACCGTGTCGAAAACATTTTTCCCATTTAGGAGCTAAGGTGCACAGGCACAGAAATGCAGATACACTTTGTTAAACTTATAAATAACGGCCTTATATCTTTTTGCCTTGGGGGTTAAAAATTAGTGAACAGAGATGTTTGAGTAGGTTTGAAAACGTAAGTAAATTTTTCAAATGACATCTCTGGCAGAGTTTGGTATAATAAAGTCGGATAGGTTCCACACATTGCTGATAATTCTGCTACTTAAGGTGGCATGTCCACCAGTGGCCATATGTAGTTAGTGTAGGAGTTAGAAACTCTTAAAAAAAACAGTCCCCAGTAGAAAATATCAACCATTAGATGTTTGAAAAATACAAAAGCAGCGCAGCAGACTTGGTCTTATGTTATATAGTTGTTGCAAACTATGTTCCCTTTATTAACCCACGTTCCCTCCTTCCGCGTCACTCCAAAAACTCCTAACTCTGTTTCTATTAATTAACGCTATTAACATTTTGAGTTCAGCCCGTAATTTAATACTTTGTTATTCGATTCCGTACCTGATTAATTAGGAGGGCTGATATGAAACGTAGCTTCCGTCAAACTTTGTTGCCCTTAATAAGGCAAGTTCGGTACAAAACGTCTTTTTAAGTGAAACTTGGCCGCTTTGACGGGACTAGGGGCCCCAGTGATTAGATGAGACTTTCCAGTACATGCTTAGTAAACAAACTGGAGATATCGGTACCTACAAATAGATAACGAAAGCATATTACGTTTTCCTACGTCCTACGTGTGAGAGTTAATACTTATGATTATGACTCGAGTACTTATTACTATCAACTTTGAATGCGTGCCACTTCTACATAGAACGGTCGCATTGCTTTTGAGTTCATTTCATCTTCTTGCGAACTGCATTTTGAACTATATGGAAAACTACGCGACCCACCCCTCTTAATTTCTACTTAGCGATGAAAAAAGCATCTTTCAATCAGATAACCTGCTGTTCTTAAAATTAAATACCATGCAAATTTACGCTTCTTGTGCTTTCACAGGCGACATACATACATGTGTACATTGACAGGCGAGTTCACGTAGTATTTACCTGATTTAGCTACGAAAGTTTCGCATAGTTTTCAGTCCGGATAATTTTATTATGACGGCCTCTAGTATTTAATCTGTTAATCGGCTTTTTCTCAAAGTAACCAAAGCTCTTCTCTGTATAGTGAGATACCTACAGTTAGCTACCGGTCGAGTTCGCGTCTGCCATAAGCAATGAACAGCTTAAGAATCTAACAAGATTGCTTTCTGCGAAGCGAAATACTGCACCAGCGTTGTCTTCTTTATATCTTTATCCTTTGATCATCCAAACAAAACAAGAGAGTTTCTAGAAAAATGTGTAGGACGCCGTGCTATCGCCTCTACGTCCGAGTTATAAATTTATGTCCGACAGCGTCCGAGATTTGAATAGAAGATTAATTGCAAAGATAACTTACCTATAACTTCATCGTGTCGCGTCCAATTGATTAAGACGTATGGCGTTAGGCACCGGCGCGGGATAGGGGGATAAATCATACCGCCCCCGCCCCGGGGGAAGTTCCCAACTTAATATACTGGGAAAAAGTAACCCGATCCTTGCCGGACAAGGAAATACACTTTTAGTGCCGGCACACTTCGCTCCGCAAGTTTGCGTCATGTAAATGAATAAGTAGATATAGTTTGGGGATCTTTTATCTTTTAAGGGCAGGTAGGTATCTTAAAGTCCGGGTGTTTGAAACCGTTTCGAAAATTCTGTGACGGTAACAGTCACTTATAGGATAACTGACCTGGCGTGATACCTACAGTTATGTGGCTAAGTTTGTTGTAACTTTCACGTTTAGAACAAAAATGTAACAATGATGGATGAGCTATATAGAAAATGATATAATGATCTTGGCTAAGTAATGCTATTCGTTCTGCGATACCAAGTGGTAGAAAGATGTTAACTTGCTTTTGAGCACAATAATAGGCAACATTATTGTTTATGCACTTTTATAAAAACACGATGTGATGCTTTCCAACTTGCTAATTCATGTTATAGGTTAGTTGAAGTAATCACGAGCTAGATTAGGACCGAACATGAAAAGAAAAGAGAAGAGATCTCAGAAATCGACAGCCAATTTAACTTTACTTCTCTCTTCATCTTACACTTCGGGTCCAAACCGAGCTCTCTAATAGATCCACAGCCAGGGTTGTCACCTAAATATAGCAATTAATGCGTCCTATTAATAATTGGCTAACTACGGCAATCCTTTACTCGTAAGGCTGAGTCGGTGGCGGCACCTCGCGGCGGCGGCCATAAATCAGGTTCCAGGAAGCGACGACGGAGGCGTGGCGAGAGGTACAGTAGGCCAGGGCATGCGGACAATTTGCTTTTTTTAATCGACTTCAAAAAAGAACAAGATTCTTAATTCGGTGGAATCTTTTTTTTGTTAGTTTCCCAAATATTCGAAGATGGTTTTACCGATTTGGAAAATTCTTTTTTGTTTGAAAGGAGAAAAGTTGGTCCCATTGTCACCAAGTCAGGATCTGATGATGGAATTCCAGGGATTGTTGTACACACCTCTTTCAGGAATTTCACTAAGATGTCCCTAGAGGATCGACTGGCAAATTCACACTAGCAGAAGCGCAGCAAAGAACTGACTGCAATTACAAAAGTTGAAAAACCAAGGACAGTTTCATCTCAAAGTCCAATATCCCAAAAACTATTTTTGATAAAACTCAGCTAAAAACCATTTAGATTAAACTGGCTAGATTGAAAAACTTACGTCCTAATCTGTTCACACACTCCAAACTCATAACATCTCTATTTTTGCATCAGAGGTTAACATTCGTTGGATTAGGCTTACGGTCTACCTACTGTAGGTACCTTGTCCCTCTGCGCGGGAGGGGGCCGATTTAATTAAATCTTGCATCGAACTCCTGAGGCCTGCCGCCGACTAACGAACGCCCATTGTACTGTAAACGCGTGCGCCGACTTTTTGCGACGAATTAGTTTTGATTAGGTTTTCAAACGGATCCGTTGTAAATAGGGTAAGTGTGTGTCTAGGGTTTAAGGTCTGAGGGGGCAATGAACTCGTAAGTAGCCGTTTAGTAGACGTTTTTAATCATCATCATTGTTATCACTAGCCTTTTTTTGCGTCCCTCCGCTAGGCACAGGTTTCCTCTCACATTAGGTATAATATTAGTGTTGGTTATTGCTGCAGTCTTTGCTGAACCCTTATAGGGTCACTTTGTTATCTGTCTGATTGTCTGTCTGCCTGTCAAGATCCTTTTGGTTTGGAACGCGTGGAGATAGCATCCTGAAATTAATATCAAATACTCAAACGTGCAGTCCCTTGAAGCTATAAAAAAATTAAACTTCTAAATCAACGCAATCATTAATTAATGATAAAAAGTTTGTTTCCACATAAAAATTGCCATAGGTACTGCGAAAACCTAAAGGGTACTTTTAGTTGTCCTAGAAACTTGCATTTTGGTATGAAGGTAGTTCTTATAGCAGAACCACTCAGAAAAATCTGAAAAACTTAAATGTTTATATCTGTCTGTATATGTCCCACTCACAGACCGATATAAAATGACACCACACCACAGATTACTTAATAGTTACTACGTAACCACATTGCGACCATTTTGCTTAAAGGAGGAGGGCTCTGCTAACTTTGTATAACATATAAGGTTTTTTTTGAAGGCGGTTTTACTTTTTTGTTAAAAGATTTTTATTTCACAATTTTACGTTGATTTAACATTTTCAGAATTATCCTCCAACTCCTAACCGTTAAGGAGTTGTACCTTCCATCATCAGCTCATCAACATAAGATGATGACTACCGGACGCAAATACTTGAATAGCCTTAGAAAATATATGAAACACATGCTACGTACCTATAAAATTTGAGGGTTGCCCTCGATTTCCCTGAGATCCCATCATCAGATCATGACTTGGTGACAGTGGGACCACCCCAGGAGTATACCCTTTCGAATAATGATTTAACATTTTCAGAATTATCCTCCAACTTTTAACCGCTAAGGAGTTGTACCTTCCATCATCAGCTCATCATCATGAGATGATGGCTACCAGACGCAAATACTTGAATAACCTTAGAAAATATATGAAACACATAGTACGTGCCTGTAAAATTTGAGCGTTGCCCTCGATTTCCCTGGGATCCCATCATCAGATCATGACTTGGTGACAATGGGACTACCTCAGGAGTATACCCTTTCAAATAAAAAAAAAACTTGAAAATCGGTCTACAATTGACGGAGTAATCGATGAACATATATATATAAAAAAAAAAAAACACAGTGGTACGTAGAACCTCCTCCTTTTTTTGAAGTCGGTTAAAAACACTGGGGAAAAACGGGAAAAATCTTTGTATGAAACCCTCAGTGCACGATTTCGACTCGCACTCGGCCGGTTTTTTAAACTGACCAACGATTGACCTCTATTGCACCTGGTGGTAAGTAAGACGAAGATGTAGCTTACCGATTCTGTATTGCCTATTCACTCTAGCCTTAGTACTAAAGTTTTCGTTTAATATTTCTGAGGCTGGCTGAGGCCGTTACGTCGTCGTCGTCAAACGTTACGTCGTAACGTTATCGTATCGAAATCGAGAAACTTCTTACAAAATTTTAGTTCCAAATACGCTCACGGGCGGGCGCTGTTCGAAAAGTCATACAAATTTCTCGATAACATTACTACTCGTTTATGTTACGCAGGATTCGAATATTCGTACTCGGGCCTCTGAGGGTCGAGTACGAGTTTCCGAATCCTGCGTACCTTACGTTACGATTATCGTATCGAGATCGAGAAACCTCATACTAAATTTTAGTTCCAAATACGCTCACGGGCGGGCGCTGTTCCAAACGTCATACAAACTCGATAACGTTTACGTTTACTATTCGATTTTACGTTACGCAGGATTCGAATATTCGTACTCGGGTCTCTGTACGCGTATCTCTTGAATTGCTCATATTTCAGTCAGGGGGCACTAAATAAGGCTTTATTACGTAAATAAGCTCCGAATATCGCTAATTAATATAAGGGTTGGTGTGGGATCTGTGCGCGACGATATTTACGACTCACGCTTCTCTGATTTGTTATAATTGTATGTTTTTGTAATAACAATAAGTTTGGATGGAGTTATCTTGAAGGGTTAAGCATTTAAAGGTTGTAAGAAATGGTTGATTAGTTATTTTCACCTAATCTATCCACACCTATAAAACAGGAGCGCGTGACTGACTGACTGACTGACTGACAGACAACGCACAGCCTAAACCACTGGATCTAGAGACTTGAAATTTGGCACACATATACCTTGAGTATGTTAGAGGTGCACTAAGAAGGGCTTTTCGAATTTCTCACGGGATAGGGAACTAGCCCATTTTGAAATATTTCACGGCGGCAAAGGCGCGGGGTATTTATAAGCTAGTATAGTATAAGGCATTGAACTGAAAATATATTGTCCAGTCGAAAAAAAACAAAAGCGTATTATTATTTAAGAATTTGATAATAATTTAATAATGAGAGGCAGAGTAGATTTGTTTCGAAAACACTTCTTTATTATAGGCTAGTTTGCTATGTCTATCCATCACAAACTAAAGTTTTCTAGTAGCAAAAATCTCTGAGATAAATATGCCGCGGACAGCCGAATACGGCGAAACTGTACATAAAGGTTCCTGTTGACAACGAACCCTAAAGATTCTTCCAATGCTAATTGACAATTTGAATGTTGTCAATATTATAGTAAGGGAGAATTAGACCTTCTCTAGAGTAAGACATCTTCAGCTCTGACTTATTCATCAGATATTAATGGAAGGCGAATATAAAAGATTCATGATTACTGGTAACGTTACGTTAGTGCTGGAACAGAGTATGGAAATGGAAGGAATGGAGGGAAGACACTAACCCGGGGTTAACTTCATGTATTTGGGTCAATCAACTTTTTATTGCCACTCCATGCTATCGAGATGTCCCCTGGGTAACTCGTCTAAATAAGTTTAAACAGTTATATGCCAAATCCTTCATGCTTCAACTCCTAAACATGCAAATCCTGATTTTCGGGGGAGGGTGCTTTAAAAAAATATTTTAGACGAGTTACCCCAGGGGTCATCTCCATGGCAACAAGGGGCAATAACAAGTTGGTTGTTTGACCCATTTGCTTTTCCCCAAATTTTAAAATTACTGCCCTGCTCCTAAGCAAAATATACGCAGATTTCAGTATACAGATAACATAGAAATTGATTTTTTTCAGATTTAGTAACGTTTGACGTAAAATTAAACGCGGGTTAGTGCTTAACCCAGGTCGATGCAAGTAGGCCGCTTCTTTCTTCGCTGTGAAATTCGATCAATAGGTAGTATCTAGATAAAGGGTCACAAACAAAAACGAAGTGAAAATATGGCACCGTTGTAGTGTTAGGGTACTATTAAAAAATTCGATCTAATTGTTTACTAATAACCAGCAAATAAGATCCTATGCAAGTGAGTCGTTATTTTCCGGTGCGGTTATTGACGCTGTGAGCCCTTATCTAGTTGTAATTATATTTGTTTCCTACAGAGCTTAGTACATGTTTTTAAAATTAAATTAGCTCTCAGCGATACTGCTGTAGTGTATGAATGAGAGTCGCGAAAGTTTAACACAGTACGTAGGTTTATTGTAATTTATAAACCCGACGTGTTGACATCTCTACTCTCTTCATTGACCCATGGCCCGAAGTAAGCAAACCCATACTGAATAATTAATGCGAAAGGTCACCTACGGGACAAGCTCAAACATATGTAAATCCTGAAGGGTGCTTCTATGGTGAAAAGGTTCTATAACGAAGCCATTGCGACCCAATGTGCAACCTTGTCTCAATGAGCCATCAATGTAAGTTGGCAAGGAAGACATTGTGTGTTTTGTTGTGAAAAGGTTCTAGTATGGATTGGAATGGTGGTAGTCTCTGATAGGTATGTTCAAGGTTTTAGGAAGGAGTCTGTTTTAGCTGTAATTTCTGTAAAGCGTGTTTTGTCAAAGAAAATTTGTTTCTCAAGTCTTGGTTTTTACTCGCCATCATGCGACTAAGTGACAACCTAAGTGATAGCCTATATGGCCTCTCACGCAGAGGGTTGTGGGTTCAAACCCCGACTCGCACCTCTAAGTTTTTCTGAATTTGTGTGCGGAATTACATTTGTAGTTAATTTATCATGAGCTATTCGGCGAAGGAAAACATTGTGAGGAAACCTGCACACTCCTGCGAAGCAATTCAATGTGTGTGAAGTTCCCGATTCGCACTGGGCCCGCGTGGGAACTTTAGCCCACGCCCTCTCATTCTGAGAGGAGGCCTGTGCACAGCAGTGGGACGTAAAATAGGCTGGTGATGATGTGCGACCTGCGCACTCGTTTGCTTAATCCATTCCTAGCGATGTTGTAAGCGTGAAATTTTGTGAGGACGGATGGATGGATTAGGACGTTTGTTAGTCTTTGACGCAAAAACTACTGAACAGACTTCCATGGATAATATAGCTTTGCGCCTCGTAATAATACATAGGCTACTTTTTATCCGTAAAAGAATTTTATGCAGACGAATAGAGAACTACCGCCGGTCAAAAATCCGATAGGATCGCTTAGTGTAGAGTGAGGTCTGTCATTCTTCACCAATGAGAGACAAGGTACTGGCCTATGATTGGTGGAAATTGAGAGATAGCCCTTGCTCAATACAGTATAGTGATGTATTTTTTATATTTCCTTCAGTACAAGTTAAGTCTTTGGCTGTATTAAAATTACTTTTGATGATTTCGGTATAGATACGTGCTTAAAAGTGAGTAATTCATAGGTAAAGATAAAAACTTCGTAATGGGTGGAACTGTCTCACCCAGAGACATAAAAATTACTAATATTGCTTTATTTACCTAGACATAGATTAATATTGAATTGCAAGTAAGTTCGTTTTTTAATGCAAAGATTTGAAAACGGAATGGCTTTAGAATTCTTAACTGTTAATTGAAGTCCGAGTGTATAGCAATTACCTATTGTAGCACCTGGCTTTATCGTCAACTTCAGTACATTTTTTCAGGCCACGATCGATCCGTTGCGGTTTCAGCCGCGCCACTTAATGAAATAGAAATCAGCGACTGAAGACGAGCTCCTCACCCTCCGTCCCTCTCCCGCGCACCCCTGCCCCCGCGCGGCAGACAGGGACAAAACATATTTATACAAAGTCAAAGACGACCGAGTGGGATAGCTGTATTCATTATGAATATAATGCGGTAACGGTTGTGTCCGTGCGTCTGCACGTGGTCGGTTCTATGTGTGCGTGGGGCTTTTCTCAACAACGCTGAATCAATATTCCATCTTTGTGATGGAACGATGACCAGTTTAGGGTTCAGATGTTATCTGCTTATTAAAAGTTGCGTCGTTATGAACGCTCAACGCTCCAGCGCTCGTATATACAAACTTTTATTTATTTATCTAGATTCAAAGTACTGGCAGATTCAGACTTCGAGATTATAAGCGTCATAGAAAAAAAAACCCTATGCCCATAAATAACCAACCGCGAGTCGTAATTCGAAAAAAGAACGCGGCGTGGACTTAAATCGATAGCGAGAAGTGAACGTCTCGCGTTGTGGTTGGTTTGCGGTTAAATGGGCGTGGTCTGCGGTTTTATTTACGATCTGCGATTGGTCGATCACCTGACCTTTGTGGTTAGCCCTGCGGTTTCTAAGATTTTCACCCTTGGAAAAATAGATAGAGGAAAATACATGGCGCGGAGGGCTGCGATTGGTCGGCGCTGATAATTTTGCGGTTAACCGCGAAACGCTATTCGTTAAGATAATAATGGGTTGTGTGGGTGCTTATTGGGAGGATTTGTCGCGGGTTGTTTGAGGCGACGAGAATTGCGACTGGCTGCCAACACAACGGGGTGAGGTGTCGATTCGCGGTCGGGGAACTAATCGACGCTTGATAAGACCCCTTTCCTGTGATTGGTCAGTTCTAACCACAAATACAAAATTGCCTTTTAACATTCTCATTCTCCCCTTCAATGTTACAGTAAGGGATTTTTTTGCCCTAATTTTAATGAAAAACTCGAAATGCGCCCTCTATTGGTAGCGCGGTGAACTTTCAAGTTACTATTTTTAACGAAACGCCTCGAGTGCGAACCTTTTCGCTTTCTTCGTGTTATTAAGAACGCAAACGTCTTGTAAGAAAGTCCGCTCGCCCACCCCAAAACGCACACAACGATACCAGACCCAGTCACTAAAGCAGGGGAAGCCTCTGCTCAACTGAAAAACATCCCCTTTAACTACTAACTTTCTTAGAGCTTAAGACCTTTCGCTTCTGAGATGGTATTTTCAACAGTTCCGCATAAAATAGACAAAACATTCGAACTAAGAACATCGACTTACGCCGTTTCACTTTTAACTCAAAATTTCCTTTCCTCAAACAAAACTCGAGAGAAAACATTTTCAAAATTCTTTCGCTTCATTCTGAATTCTATACTAACGCTACAAAGGCCCAAGTTCGCTTGTAAGGGAGCGAAAGTTAAGTTTCAAAGCGGCCAGTATCATTTTTGGCTTCTTTCCCTGGGTCCATGTGTGAGTGAGCGTCGGTACACGGGTATGAAAAACGTGGCGTGCGGTGGCGCTAGTGTGTTAGCGGTTCCGCGCCAAACTAAGAGATGGCAGCACGGGTCTTCAGTGGTTAGTGGTTGGAAGTTGAAACTCGAAGCTTTACAATTATCACACAGATAGAAAGAAATTTATACGTAAGGATAGGACTGCTGTTTCAAGGCACACAAAAAAAAGTTACGAAGTTTAGATGGAAAAACACGACTTGGCATGCCATATCGTAACTTTTTATGCTACAAACATCGCAAAAATGAGGAAGTGGGTCACCTGTCCTAAGTGGTAGCCGCTCATGTTATGAAGACCTGGAATTTCAAAAGGAAGAATATTAAAGGAATATAACATTCCAGTAATTGCCCCGGCTACCTTAACCCTCTACGAAACAGAACAGTGCAACCACTGCTGCTTAGCAGCAGGTTTAGGTGTCAAGTTTTTTGTTTTTTTTTTGAAACATTTTTTTTCGTGCATAAAAAAAACAGAAATTAGAGAGAGAGAGAGAGACACATTTATTCACATACATTCGACACATACAGAGAAATAAAACAGTACATTTAAAAATAATGAAATACAACAGAACTTAAATAGCTATCTCATTTAATAGTACACGAGCAAATACGCACGGTTGAGCACGAGTAAATTACTTAGAGGTATGTATGGATTATTATTTTATTCCGGTCACCAAAAAAAAAAACAATACATACTTACATTCATTTGTAATACTTAGGCGACGGTTCAGGTCGGGTTAGAAGGATTCATAATACGCTCTACCTCAAGACTGACGGAACTTATATTACGAAACTATAACGAATTCGGCTCATAACATAACTAATTATGGGATACCGGAGCTAAAGGCACTTAGTATAACATCGGTCGGCTGCGGACGGGGTGCGTTCCACACTGCACCGATGCATTTGTTTGGACTATTAAAATACCTTTGTAATTTCATTAAAACATTTTATGCATAAAAAGATGATTTAATTTAATAGCGTGCATAGCGATGCGACGTTACGACAGCATACCTAAATAGATATGAATAAAATAGAACGTATTATGGCAAAACTAAAAAACAATTACTTTGCTCACCCGCGACCACTAATGACAAATAGTTATATCTGTGCGGCAAATGTATGTTTCCATGCAACACCTCCACCTCCACTGCTACACGAATCAACACATGCCACACAGACCCAACTATCACCACCACCACTATACTAAACGCTGACGCGTTTCGGCACTCTCCACGAGGCCATTTACGAAGCACAACAACAACCGCTCAACATGCCACCACTTCCACTACTGACATATGTAAACCATGTACTCAACTTAGTTAATGACAAAACCAACGTACCCACTAATATTTTATAAATTCCAAACTACCCTTTTATGTAAGTCCTAAACTACCCTTTTTTTAAGAAATGAATTCCAAACTACCCTTTTTATTTTTATTTTTAATCTACGCCAGGTACCCCGTTATTTTTAACCGAGTACGGTAAAAAGAGAAGTCATGTTCTCATTATTACTATGACACATTATTAAAATTAGAACCAAGTCGTAACAAAGGCGAAGAAACCAAATTAACTTGTTCATTAATAATAGACCCCATGTTGTTGTACCTAATTATTTCCAATTGTTCTAAAACCGATAGCCGCAAACCCTTATCACAATAATGTAAAATTTCGTACGTATCTGAGTCTAACAACGAATGATTCGTTTCTAATAAATGCTTGGCAAAGTTTGATTTCTCTGGATGATCATGCCTATATGACGAGACATGCTCTTTAAATCTAGTATCAAAGCTTCGACCGGTTTGTCCAATGTATACTTGACTACAGTCGCCACAAGTGAGTTTATATACGCCCGACCTGTTCCCTTTATCCACCTTTTCTTTGTTATTACAAAGTCTAGAACGTAAAGAATTAGTAGTCTTAAAGGCAACATTGATGTTATTTGATTTTAAAATATTATAAATCTTGTCAGACAACCGGCCAACATAAGTAATACTAGATCTAAATTTGTTAGTAGGCTGAGATGGCAACGCAGAGTAAAGCATGCTATTCACTATCCGTCCCTGCTTCTTTTGAACCAGACTATTAACCATTGCTGTACTATAACCATTTGTTGTTGCTATCTGATATATAGTATGTAACTCAGAATCATAATGCTCTTTCGAAAGAGGTACAGTTAGTAGTCTATGTACATAACAATGGAAAGCAGCCAGTTTATGCTGCCATGGGTGAGTAGAATTTGCAGGTATGACAGTATCTGTGTACGTAGGCTTACGGTAAATTTGAAACTGGTGCCTATTATTTACTCTTGTAATAGTTAAATCCAGAAAATTTAATGAACGATTTTCCTCTAATTCTCGTTTGAACTTTATTTTTGGATGTTTGTTATTGAGAGCACTAATAAACAAATCTAGCTGCCTCATACTCCCCTTCCAACATAAAATTAAATCATCAACATACCTATAATAATATACTAAATTGCTGTTCCCCACTATATATTGTTTTTCAAAGTTATCCATAAAAACGTCAGCCATTAAAGGACTAAGAGGTGACCCCATTGCTAAACCATCACTCTGCAAATAATATTGACCATTAAATCTGAAATAATTTTGTTTCATGCATAAAGTTACTACTTCTATTAACTCACAAACCTCCCCCGGATGTAAACGCTTCCTTTCTAAGTGACATCTAAGAATATTTAAGGTTTCACTATATGGTACGTTGGTAAACAAACTATCCACATCTAAAGAAAGTAATGTTGAGTTTGGCGGTATATTAATGTCTTTAATTTTATTTACTAAATCTGAACTATTCTTTAAACTATATATTGGCTTAAAAGAAGATTTTTCCCGAACAATGCTATTTAACTTCCTCGCTACTTTATACGCTGGAGCACTCACGTATGAAACAACAGGGCGAACAGGAACACCATCCTTGTGAATTTTAGGTAAACCATATAAAATTGGTGCCTGCGGATTCATAGGAATCACATTGCTCCTCTTTTGTTCGGTGTCAAAGGTAAATGCAGAATTTTTCAGAAGGTTACTAACAAATTTAGATCTAGTATTACTTATGTTGGCCGGTTGTCTGACAAGATTTATAATATTTTAAAATCAAATAACATCAATGTTGCCTTTAAGACTACTAATTCTTTACGTTCTAGACTTTGTAATAACAAAGAAAAGGTGGATAAAGGGAACAGGTCGGGCGTATATAAACTCACTTGTGGCGACTGTAGTCAAGTATACATTGGACAAACCGGTCGAAGCTTTGATACTAGATTTAAAGAGCATGTCTCGTCATATAGGCATGATCATCCAGAGAAATCAAACTTTGCCAAGCATTTATTAGAAACGAATCATTCGTTGTTAGACTCAGATACGTACGAAATTTTACATTATTGTGATAAGGGTTTGCGGCTATCGGTTTTAGAACAATTGGAAATAATTAGGTACAACAACATGGGGTCTATTATTAATGAACAAGTTAATTTGGTTTCTTCGCCTTTGTTACGACTTGGTTCTAATTTTAATAATGTGTCATAGTAATAATGAGAACATGACTTCTCTTTTTACCGTACTCGGTTAAAAATAACGGGGTACCTGGCGTAGATTAAAAATAAAAATAAAAAGGGTAGTTTGGAATTCATTTCTTAAAAAAAGGGTAGTTTAGGACTTACATAAAAGGGTAGTTTGGAATTTATAAAATATTAGTGGGTACGTTGGTTTTGTCATTAACTAAGTTGAGTACATGGTTTACATATGTCAGTAGTGGAAGTGGTGGCATGTTGAGCGGTTGTTGTTGTGCTTCGTAAATGGCCTCGTGGAGAGTGCCGAAACGCGTCAGCGTTTAGTATAGTGGTGGTGGTGATAGTTGGGTCTGTGTGGCATGTGTTGATTCGTGTAGCAGTGGAGGTGGAGGTGTTGCATGGAAACATACATTTGCCGCACAGATATAACTATTTGTCATTAGTGGTCGCGGGTGAGCAAAGTAATTGTTTTTTAGTTCATAAATATGGACCTCCGCAAAGTAACGCCTGATTCAATAAATTGTATTATGGCAAATCATGAGATATGCATGTCTCGGGGCCTTTGCTTGAGAGTAGTGTATATATATACTTAACTAGCTTATGCCCCGCGGCTTTGCCCCCGTGAAATATTTCAAAATGGGCTAGCTCCTGTGGGGTGTAGCCCAGGGAGTGGGCACTAGAGAAGGTACGGGGATGCGTCCTAACGGTAAAATCATCTACTGCCCTGCAAGTACTAACGTAACTAAATAAAAGATAGTATTCTTAGCCAGGACTGGGTCTATATTCAAGAGCAGGGGCTTAAATCTAATCCATGTAAGTAGTATATTATTGGGCATTCTGGACCACCATTCATTCGATCGGGCGAAAAATTTCGCCCTCACTCATTCGTGGTGATCCAGAAGCCCAATAATACAATGAATTGCACACAACCTACAATCAACCCAAACCCAACGGTAACCAACCTAACAGTAACCTATCAGCATTTGCGTTCAACATAACGCTCAACCTACACCTGAAATCGCATTGGGCATTCTGTTTCACCTCTCGATCAACGCAACGAATACATCAGCCCAACAGCAACTCAAACCCAACGGAACCCAACCTAACAGAATTTGCTCACACTCGAGGTTTAACGTTAACCATCTGCTCTTCTGCTCATTTTGAATAAGCATTCCATGCTTGCAACACGCGCGCATTGGTTGAATTGATCTTGAACAGATATGAAGTTTGTAAAACAAGCTCAGAGCTTGCAGTTGGAGGTTGTTTGTTCAGATCGCAACAATCGTAGTTTTCGTCACGGTGAACTTTTACCCGACACAATTCGCTGTATAATTTGCGGTCCTTCTAATTGCGGTAAAACTAATTTAATTGTCTCTCTTCTACTACATGAACAAGGACTACGCTTTCAAAATATTTACGTATATTCAAAAACACTTTTCCAACCGATGTACCAGTTTTTAGAAAAAATATTGATGTTGGTTCCATCAGTTAAATTTCAAAAATATCGCGAAAATGATGAAATACTAAGCCCGCATGAAGCTGAGAACAATTCAATTATCATATTTGATGATGTTGCATGCGAAAATCAAAATAATATAAGGGATTACTTTGCAATGGGAAGGCATAAAAATATTGACAGCTTCTACTTAAATCAAACTTACAGTAAAATACCTAAACAATTAATAAGGGACAATGCTAACTTAATCATCCTTTTTAAACAAGATGAAGTTAATTTACGTCATGTTTATGACGAGCACGTTGGAACTGATATGTCTTGGTCACAGTTTCGGGAAATGTGTGCAAAAATATGGAGCGTACCTTTTAGCTACTTGGTTGTAAACAAGGACTGTGCTAGAAATTCAGGATGTTATAGAATGGGATTTGATACATTTATCGTTTTGGATTAACCGTGTTACTTAACCAGTTTCATTTTCAAGAAACTTTTATTGCATCATGGGAATCCATCGAGATCAGACATGAATCATAAAATAAACACCGAGAAAACTTTAAAAGAAAAAGTACTTCAGTCTGCCGATGCTGTCAAAAAGAAGGTTAAACTACTTCGTGATATGAAAAATAACAACAATATGATTTTGGAATCAGTCTTTAAACCAATAACAGACCCGCTTAATGAAATGGTTAAAAGTAACGACAATAAATACTATAACACTAATGAAACCGATTTTGATGAAGACATATTTAAGTGGCAAAAGGCGCCAAAAACATTAAAATTTAGTCCTAATGAAGGGAAGAGAAGTAGTATTAATAATCAAACAATCGTACGAAATTTTTCCGAAACGACTTCAAATAATGATGATGAGGTATCAAATAGAGACGAAAACAGACAAGATGGTGATGATGACATGTTATGTGAAAGTGACAACAATGATGTCTTGGAATCAACAAATGATACTTCATTTAAGACTACCGGTTCATATGCATCTCCTCGCGAAGACCCTGCATGGCAAAAACAATACAACACCGACTTGGACATTCCTTTTGGCATACGAACAGAACGCGATAAGCTTATGTTAGGATCTTGTTTAGTTTCCGTTAGTGGCGAAAAACTCAAAGTAAATGGACGTACTTACAATTTAACACCAGGTTTATATGATTTGTTATTTAAGAAGTTGCCTGATTTAGGTATCATAACTGAAGACGATAAACGTTATTATAAAATGTTGCTACTAGAAACGAATGTCCATAGACGAGATTTTGATCCCAATAAACCAATAAAAAGTAACAAAGGTCAGAAATATTTATACATTATAAAACCGCTTTTCAAATTATCGAAACAACGTTCAATAAGCGAAGATTTATGTACTTACGGCAAAGGACTACCAACAATGAAAAAAGTTAAAAGAGATGTTTCATATGTCTATTGGGATAATCCAAACGAATTAGTTGAAAGATTGAAATTACTCATTGCTTCCCGTGATGCCGGTAACACAGGATTAGACAATGAAATAATATCAATTGTAGAAGAACTTCGTGAAGCGGGCTTGGTTAATCAATGATATATAAAACTGGTATTTTACTTTTACCATCAGTCGAAGCCGGAAATTTGATGATACATAAGTGCATAAAAATAAGAAGTGAAAATGAACATAGACAAATTCGGTCATCATGTTCATAAACGTTTGCGTGTATGTGAAGTTTTTGAACTTAACAATAAAACTTTGCTGCGTTCTGATGATGGCGATTTCGATCTACAATCATCGCGATTAAAGGGGGTAGCGGATCCTTTGACACCCAATGATGCAGCTAATAAGCAATATGTCGATCAGCTCGTCCAGGACACTTACGAGAAGAAGCATCTAGATTCTTTATTTAAAACTATAAATTCTCAAATTCATCAGCTTGCAAATCAGTTGAAAATAAACTTTTATACAAAAAGGGACATAGACAATATTTTAAGTAATTTCAAAGATGACAAAAGAACAAGTCGTGAATGAAATCCATAGATCGGCCCGAAAAAATTTCAAGCGTCGCGCAGTTATATTAAAAGGAATTGATGATTTGTGGCAAGCAGATTTAATTGACTTACAGAATTTACATACTGTAAATAAGGGATATAAATACATTTTAGTTGTTATTGATACATTTTCAAAGTACACGTGGTGTATTCCTACGAAATCTAAAACTAAAACAGAAGTAAAAAATGCATTTGAACTAATTATCAAGTCGACCAAACGAATACCTAGAAACTTACAGACAGACTTTGGAAAAGAATTTTACAATGATCAATTCGATTGTTATGTGAAATCCTTAAAAATAAATCATTATTCCACGTATTCAGTTAAAAAGGCGTCTATTGTTGAAAGGGTAATAAAAACGCTCAAGAACAAACTTTACAAATATTTCAGTTTCATCGGGAACTACAAATGGCTTGGAAAACCTTTAGATGAGATAGTTCAATCTTATAATCAAACTGTGCATAGCACAACAAAATTTAGCCCAAATGAGGTGAATTTTAATAATGAAGCCGAAGTAAAGAAAAACATAGATAAATCACAATCCAATCGGCGTTTTAAATTAAATATTTTTAATGTAGGAGATCATGTGCGTATAAGCAAGTACAAAAGCGTCTTTCATAAAGGTTATACGCCTAATTGGTCAACTGAGCTATTTACTATTAAAAAGGTGAATCACACTCGTCCTGTTACTTACCATATTGAAGACCAACGAAAAAACTCAATACTCGGTACATTTTATGAACAAGAACTGCAAAAAACTAAGTATCCAGACGTTTACCTCATCGAAAAGGTAATCAAAAAAAGAGGGAAAAAATTGTATGTTAAGTGGTTAGGACTTAACGATAGCGAAAACAGCTGGATCGACAGAAATGCCATTGTATAAATATATTTAAAAACTTTCTCGCGCTAAGTCATTAACTTTTGGGATATGAAAGGAAGAGGACTTCTAAACAGTATTATTAATCACTTACCGTTTGAACTGCACTTACCTGGCTACAATTATTGCGGACCAGGCACAAAATTGCATAAGCGATTGCAAAGAGGTGATAAAGGAGTTAATGAATTGGACAACGCGTGTATGCAACACGATATAGCATACGATAAATATTCTGACCTAACAGACCGACATCGTGCAGATTTTGAACTCTATAAAATGGCTAAACAAAGATTGAAGTCAAAAGGTGTTGGAAAAGGAGAAAAACTTGCGTCTTGGATAGTTAGCAAAGTGATGAAATCTAAAATGAAAGCTGGTGCAGGGATAAAATCATTTAAGCATTTTGTTTCTAAGATACGTACCGAATTGAAAAAAAACAAATCTAAAAAAGAAGGCACTGCAGTCAGTCGAGCTTTTGCTGCAGCGAGTAAAGTATTTCTTAATAACAATACGAGTAAAATGAGAGTTCCTCGATTAATACCGATTCCTAAAACTGGAGGTATATTGCCACTAATACCTATTTTCGCGGGACTTTCTGCGTTAGGGTCATTGGCAGGAGGAGCTGCTGGGATCGCTAAAGCTGTTGGTGACTACAAAGCTGCAAAAAAGAGCTTATCCGAATCAGAACGTCATAATAAAATGATGGAATCTATTGCATTAGGTAAAGGGTTGTACATTAAACAGTATAGAAATGGAAAGGGTTTGTGTTTAAAACGATTAAAAAACTAAATAAAAGGCTACCCAGACGTGCTCTTACAAATGTTGATATTTTAAAACATTCAACAGATATTCCTTATTTTCGTGGTGTTTACATGAGAGACAAATTGCCAAACCGTCCAAAAAGAGTAGAATGTGCAATCGTAAATTTAGATAGTTCTAAAAACCAAGGGACTCACTGGGTAGCCTATGTCAAAGATAATAATCATTGTGAATATTTTAATAGTTATGGTGATCTTCAACCGCCGCTAGAATTAATAAAATATTTGAAAAATTATAATATTTCATACAATTATAATATTTATCAAAAATTCGATACTGTTAATTGCGGACATTTATGTTTAAAATATTTAAAAAAATATTGGAATAACCGTTTAAATATCTCTGAACAATAAATAGCTTCTCATTCTCACGATGTCTTTCACTTTGTCCATAACGGGATCCTCCTCTACCCTGATTACGAATCACTCGCCAGCTCTTCAACTAGATGGTGAATATGAATGCGGGTTGCTATACTTGTCGACATTTAACTCGATACCTAATATTGACAACCGAAATAATAAGTTTTATTATGGTGATAACGAAGTAGTAGAAATTCCTGAAGGGTCATATGAACTTCAAGATCTTGATGATTATCTTAAAAGACATCTCCAAGGTTGCACCTTTACACTGACATGCAATAATAATACGCTAAAAACATCTATATTGTGTTCCAAAAACGTCTATTTTAAAAAACCAAATTCGATTGGTAAGTTACTTGGTTTTGGAGAAGAAACAGTTCAGGCGAATATATTAACTGAGTCCCCTTTTCCCGTGTCCATTCTGTCTACAACTATAGTACGAGTTGAATGTGACATCGTGAGCGGGTCATTTATAAACGGAAAACCTAGTCATATAATTCATGAATTTGTGCCAAATGTACCGCCTGGTTACCGGATTATAGAAACACCTAAAAATGTTATATATTTTCCTGTTACTCAAAACAGCTTAAACGCTCTTATAATAAGAATACTGGATATAAACGATAATTTAGTGAATTTACGTGGCGAAGAGATTCAGATATATTTACATCTCAGAAAAAAATGATAGACTTTAATAAATGTACGGTCTCAAACAGCAAAGCCGTTAGTGCTCATTGTGCTATCAAGAAAAGAAGACCTAAAGGACAACTAACGAAGGAAAACAAACAGTTTTTAAAAAACATAGGATTATTAAAATGAGTATACTAAACTTATCAGACTCCTTTAGCTTTGATAGCACGATTGAAAGTTTCGAATATCATTCGTATAAACCGTACGTAACAAGTTTCAATTTAAATGATGAAATCCGTATACCTATCAACCAGCAAGATCTATACGTATTACCATCAGCGAGTACTTTATACATAGAGGGTACTATAGAAGTATTCAACAGAGAAACAAAAGCGAAGGTGTCCAGTGTTAATTTTACAAATAACCCTATACTTCATTTATTTCAAGATATTCGATATGAGCTGAATGGGATTGAAATAGATAAAATTAAAAACGCTGGGGTCACAACAACAATAAAATCTCTTGTGTCGATGAATGAACTTGAATCATCGATGTCAAAGTTATGGGGCTGGGATGTTGATGGCACAAAAATTACGCATGGATCATTTTCTGTGTCAATTCCTTTAAATAAGATTCTTGGCTTCGCAGAGGATTATAACAAAATTATTATTAACTGTAAGCATGAACTTATTCTTTTACGATCCAATACTAATTTAAATAGCGTAAAACTGAACACAAATGAGTATATAGGTAACATAACTATATCTAAAATAGTATGGCGCATGCCGCACATTAAGGTTTCTGATCGTGAAAGATTAAGTTTGCTTAAATATTTGGAAAGAGATCGAGCTATTCAGGTAGCATTTAGGAACTGGGATCTGTACGAATACCCGCTTTTACCTAAAACATCAAAACATTCTTGGGCCGTCAAAACTTCGTCTCAAGTTGAAAAACCTCGATATGTTATAATTGGATTAAAAACAAACAGGAAAAATGTTGCTGATAAAGATATATCGCGTTTTGATCATTGTAATTTGCGTGACGTTAAAGTTTTTTTAAATTCAAATTATTTTCCTTATGAAAACTTGAATGTCAGTTTCTCGGCTCAAAAATTTGCTATATTATATGAACAGTACGCTAAATTCCAACAGTCTTATTATAACCGCAGCCAAGCACCGTTGTTGAATCCACAAGACTTTATAAATAAAGCACCTCTGTTTGTTATCGACTGTTCTCGTCAAAATGAAACCTTAAAAACGGGTTCAGTCGATGTGCGGATTGAATTAGAGTGTGACACAGATATCCCTGACAATACCGCGGCTTATTGTCTTATTTTGAATGATAGTATTATAGAATATAAGCCGTTGACCAATATAACAAAGAAGATATCATGAAACTAGACCATCTATTCGTAGATGTTCAGGGGTTTAAATCATCTAAAAATGAATTTATTATTAAAGAATTTGCATACAGTACCTATGAACACACGCAGGCGTATTTAATAAAACCTCCATATTCATTTTCTACGTTATCAGAAAACGAAAAAAGGCATGTGAAATGGATAGAGAGAAACCTTGGCATTATGTGGCGTGAGGGGTATATCAACCACAGAGAATTTAAGAGAATGATTCATAATTTCTTGGAAGGCAAAAAAATATATGTAAAAGGTTTTGAAAAAATTAAGTGGATTAATGATTTATGTGCTGATTGTACTGTAATAGACTTGGGAGAGAAAGGTTGTTCTAATTTTCAATTAATGTATAAAAAGTATTGTATCGACAACAGCTCTTATAATTGTCTACATCATAAAAAAGCTTGTGCCTTAAAAAACGTTATATGTCTTAAAAAATATTATTTCGATATTATGCATATTTAACATTGTAATAAATTATACCTAATTTTCAAAAATAAATATTTACGTTTAATCATTTTTTTATTTTTTAACCCAGTCAAAATTAGTTATCATTTATTTTGAACGAAGACTTTTTATATTAACCCATTTTTAAATAATTGAATTTGTTTGTTTAAAAATATGAAATAAATGATAACGATTCATACCTGTGGCTAATAATAGTGTTAATCTATTTAAGCGATATTTACTGAAAAGATTTTTCTTGTGCATTTAATCATGATAATTTTATTTTCGTTTGAATTATTGCTTTATTGACATACTTACAAAAAAAATCTTTCCTGTTGACGTATCGCTTAATCAAAGGAATAAAACAAGAAAATTGTTGACCATATTTATTTTCAAAATTATATACAAAAACAGTAAAAACATTAATAACTAACACTATATCCGCACAACTTCTTGGATATCTTATTTATTACACTTTCTGTACTGTCTATTATCTCATCGTATCCGTCACTTGCCACATACTGCGCACTGAGCATAACGTTTTCACCGGTTTCGTCGTTTTGATCCGGCGCGGAGTCACTTATGTTAATTATTTGGATTTTGACAAGTCTGTTCCCCTTAGTTGCTTCATTGTTTATAACGAACGACGGCGGGTGACCTCGTACACTTCTCTTTACCACTTTGTTTAGCCTTAGTTTTGGTTTACTAGACTTGGTTTTCGTTTTGGCACTTGCAATTTTTTTTTACAAATTCACTGACTTCTTCTTCTTCTTCATCTTCTCGGAATCCTAATGGACCCTGTGCATATTGCGAAAACATGATTTGAGTGTCTTGCGTTCCTTCCATATTCTGAAACAAAAGAAATCAAATAAATAAACGCATCTGGCAACACATATGAGCATTTTCATACGCTTACAAAACAATAATAGCAACAAAATAATACGAATAAATATTAAATAATGCCAATTTTACTTACCGAATCGGGAATGGATCAGCTCGTCTTAATTTTCAAAACTTTGGAACGACTTTACTCAGTTATGAATGTAGAGTGCAGAATGATAACTTACTATAACAGCCGCTATTTATAATTACAGTAATTTCATGCGTCAGCAAATTAAATTAACACGCGCTTCGGAGCATGCGGTGCATACCGCCGCGCTGCTTAATGCCGATCAAATTACAACGACACGTAAGGACTTGTTATAATTGGTACCAAATGCAATAAATGTGAATAGGTATATTTCACGTGTCAGCAAATTACCTTAGCACGGGCTGCATGCCGCCGCGCTGCTTAAGACACGTAAGGACATGTTTTAATTGATACCCAATGCAATAAACGAGGATAGGTATTATTTGCCTGTTCAACAGAACATGATTTTACTTACCATTATCAAAATATTACATTTAAAATTAAGCCTGAGCCCTGAGCTTTTTGATGACGGAAAACATCGTCAGGAAACCTCCGAAGCGAGAAAACTCAATTTCAACTCAAGTAAAATGTGTTTTCAGTCGGTATCCTCGCAGTCTATATATACTTAGGTGGGTGAAAGAAAAAAAGAAAACAAATGTTAATAACACTTCATATTTATTTATTAAAAAAAAAGAACAAACCATACAATTTACAAATCAATGTGTAATTATAAAAAATAAAGTACTTAATGATAATCTACTTATTTGGTATAGTCAGCGTCAAAAGTCGCTCATCTGGTCGTAGAGCGAAAAGGTACAAAAGTGATGAGCGGCTTTTGACGCTGACCCTACAACATACATAATTATAATTTTACAATAACGTAAGTACTCAACGTATTTTATTTTATTAAACACATTCTAATTTTTTATTACCCATTGGGTGCCTACGAAATAAAATTACAGCTCGAGGAAAGGTCGCTTAGATAACTACTGTACTAGAAAATAGACTCATGTCCCCAAGATTTGGTTGAAATTTTGTCTGATAATATATGTCGTTTATCGTCTTTGTTAGATAAAGCAACTTTATTGACAGATTGAGTGAAGATCTCGTGCCTAATCGATTTAAATAATATGTGTTTTTTCCGAACTATTTTATCATTGAATAACACATCCCGATAATCATTTAATGTTAACTCTTGAACTGCTGGTTTTTTTATTCCTTTAGCCTTTTTGATAAGAGATTTATCACTTTTGATACAGTATAGTTTAGAACGTAACCCTATAAACTCGGTAATAAGTTCTCCTCCTAACTCATCTTTGAATAACCCAGGAATCTTCTTGTTACGTAAAGGTATTTGCAAATCATTTACAGGGTTATAATTGCTTGTGTCAAAAAAGTTTAAAAAAATATTTTTTAAATCGCTGTAAAAGTCTGCAGTTTCGATTTTGTAAATAAAACTGTCGGTATCAGTGTAGCACAGAGTAACTTGATCTTGGTAGTGTTTTTTTATTACCGTGTAGTGAAATTGGTACATATGACTTTTAGAAAGTTCTAATACAGAGAATCCTACGTAGATTGGTTTATCTAAAATTACTTTTTCAGGCTTCATTTGTACGACAACCAAATTTTCAGACAACACTGTTGCACTATGGAAATTCGGTTTGGCAATTAATTTGTTAGCACAAGTAAACTTTTTTGTTTTGTTTTGACGGTCGTGCCACTTATTTACTAATTTGACGTCAACTCGCCGCTCACTGTCTTCAAGAGTTTTCCCAAAAACTGAGTTATTCATTAATTTAAAAAGGTCTTGTTGGAAAGGAGTAGTAGCTTTTTTTCTCAGTTCTGTATTTAAATGAATATACTGTTTTAAGAATGGACTTTGACGAAACCTTATAACGCGATGGATTTTATCAAGAGTTAAGCCGTTGCGTAAACATGTTTTCAGATGGACGTAATGAATGACGTATTCGTATTTGTTATATAAATTTGGGATCAATTTGGTCGTTTTTCCTCCTGGAGGAATAAATTTTTGTGCGCAAAATGGATAGTCGTTATGGTTATGGTGTAAATTTTCCGGATATAGCAAGTCAACTTCCAGAATAAATCCAAATGGAGCATCATCTTCGACAGACAAAATATCTAGTTGGGCAATTTCATGATGATCTAGAAAACTAAAATTAGACATGGGCAACGATTGACACATACTGTAACCATATAAGTTATTGCAATCGATATATACTAAAAACGAGTCTGGTTTATTCATGTCATAAGTTTCCATGTACTTATTATTAGCCTGAGCATATCTGGTCGAACACATGCAAATACCACCTCTTATTCCTTTTTGTATGAGTCGAATTATTTCTAATTCGGATATCAATTCAAGCTTAACTCCGGTTTTTAATAACATAGCATCAAACGATAAGCTTGGAGCAGTTAAATAGAATGCCGGATCTAAATGATAATTTAACTTGCAAATGAACCGAAAGTTCTCAAAAATATCTGATAAAAGCAACACATCAGTTTTTAGGTAAAGATCAGTATATTCTCCCATATCTTTGATTTTAAATTCGGACCATACAGATTGCGCATGTGCGTAATCTGAATCGCTTATTTGTTCGTTGGAAAGAGAATCAAAAAACAAGTTCTGTGATGGAAGCTCGGTCTCTGTAAACTTATCCCAGCTCGACATATAATCGTAAGGATAAATACCTTTGCGAGTTAATAATTTATTTTTTTTAGTTTCAGGATAAAACTTGTTCAAGTGAATAAAATCATCTTTATGTAAACCATTCGCTAATTTTTCCAAGCTTGTTCCTAAAAATTTAAAAGAGTACAAATCGAATTTGTGCATACTTTTGATCTGAAATCCACAAAAACTTAGTGAACGAAATATAATTTTCTTTATTTTTTGGGATTACTTTCACAGGCCCTGAACATTTACTAAGTTCCTGTATAAACAAATGACAATCGTAACCTGCTAAGTTATGAAAGAAAACAGGGACCAATTTAGGAACGCGAAAGCGCAGATTGCAGTACTGGTGCGCGGCACCGCGATAACGGCCCGTTAGATGACAGTGATCTCTTACTTTGTCTGCAAACAATAAACCTTTACACATATGACAATTTTTGGCACGTTCATGAGCTAAAGAATCTTCTACAGTAAATATCATGGGAATTTCTTTTTCTAAAACGTTATGGATGTCTTTAATATGTCTATATAAATAATCTACGAATTTCTGAGCACAATCTGGCCCTCGGTATTGAACAAAACGATTAAGTTGCTCATCATAAGAGCAAATTATATGGTACGCGAAAGCGGCTGGTAAATGTATTTGTTTATTTGTCGTAAAACTACTGTCAGTGTTAGGTTCACAGTTCTGATAGGGTTTAAGGATTGTCTCAAAGTCAGCATACACGACAAATGGAACGTCTTGTTTTCGTTCAAAATGCTTAAATTCGAGATAGGTGCCTTTCTCCGGAAGTACCGTAGCAACCCCACTACAAACGTGACTATTGAAACCGTGTTCAGTTTGAAAAAATATCAGACAGTCTTCGCAGAAATAAAGCTTAGCATGATGTTTGGTAATCTGACCGCGAGCAAGACGCGGTAAATTAGTAATCAAAACATAATGCGACTTATTACCGCGTTCGATTAAAAGTAAATTGATTCGATGTTTCCTTTTATATTGCGATCTGTATAGAGGTCCTACAAGAGTTCGGTTGTTTTTTAAAGAATATACGTTAATACTGATATCAATATTGTGATGCTCAAACGTAATGATATCGGCTAAAGTGACAGGGAAACACATATTATCAAGTTTTAATACGTCTTTAAAATGAGGATAAGATGATAGACGCTCGCGATGGTTTTGACATGGGTAAAGAGCAGCAACAACACACCAGAGAAAACAATAATTATCATGATTTTGAATATTAATGCAAGCTTTTTTATTTTTTATTATCTTAGGTAAGTCTATGTAAGATGACGCTTTCAATGGTTCATACTTATTTATGTTAACTTCTAAATACAAATTAGATAAGAAAGTCCAACCAGAATCGCGCTCCTGAAATTCTTCGATTTTTTTCTGTATACTAATAATTATTGTGTTTAAAAGCTCTTCGAATTGATAATTTTGATGTATAGGAAAATTTTTCGTTGCAAAAGATTTCATTTCCTGCTTGTCATCTTTAAACAAAAGAAAATCGCCAAAATATTCGAAATTTACTTTGAGGGACACATGTTTTTTAAGCGAATTTTCCAAAATTTTTTGCATTTTAGGTTTTACTGTAATCAAAAATGATTCAGGTAAACAAGACTTCAGCTCATCAGTTGCCATTATTCTATAAGATGCTATGCGACCTTTAAAAGCAGACGAAATTTCAACAACCTCATCGTTTAAATTTACACCCGAATTTTTTCTATGCTTATTACTTCTAAGGTGCCCTACCCACTTCCTGCTTTCTACTGTAATTGAACACTGAGTGCAAAAGGGCATGTTTTATGTAGCGACTTTGCTTAAGCTGTAATCCTGGTTTTATATGTTAAATACACAATTTGATAGTTTCAATTTTAATCAAATAATAAAAAGAGACAACCTGCAGTATCCGTTAAAAGCAAAAATAAAAAGTACTAAATTAGTACTTACTTAGTATCGTTACAATAAATTTGACGTTAGCGTCCTTGAAAAGTACATTTATCTTTTTAACAAATTTTTGCTATGCCCTCCATTCAACAGTTTTATCATCGATTTGCGCCCTTAAAGTAATATCGTTAAAAGCGTTTAAATTATGGTTTCATAATAAATCGTTAACATTTATTAAAAACATTTATTAAAAATTACTTGATACACAATTTGATGTAGTTTAAATTTTATTCAAATAAGTAATAAAAAGAGACAACCTGCAGTATCTGTTAAAATCAAAAAAGTACCTACTAAATTAGTACTTAGTATCGTTAGAATAAAATTTGACGTTAGCGTCCTTGAAAAGTACATTTATCTTTTTAATAAATTTTTGCAATGCCTCCCATTCAACAGTTTCATCATCGATTTGCGCCTTTAGAGTAACGAGAGCCTTTTTCCAACGCTCCTGACGTAACTCACCGCGAATATCAGCAGTGTTGTACACCCGCAGCTCCAAGAAAAAGTCTCCGTTGAGGGTGCAAGCTCGTTTTGTTGACCCGTTCGGTACCCGGCTTATAATGGATGAATCAAGCGGATCAGTCTCAGCAGGCTTATGGTTAACAGCAACGTCTTCAGGAAATATTCCGAACACGTCAAACGGGTTTTTAGTTTCTTTTTTCTTGGGTGCAGCAGATCTGAAACATAACAGACATTAAACAATGAATAAGACAGTTGTACTTAGTTCGTCGAAATTCATTAAACAAATTACAAGAAAAATACCTTGGGGTTGACGGCTTTTTTTTTGAGCAGGTTTTTTTATTTTTGGGATACTGACATCTGCAGCGGCAACGCTCTCCTCTGAATCAGATCTGAAATAAAAAATATGTTTTTATTACTCGACATTTAAAATAACCATATACATCGATAAAAAAAGAAAAAAAAATACCTTTTTTAAATGAAAAAAGTAGACAAACAATATTTAAGTAAATATGTACCCAGCTGACAAAATAAAAAACATGAAATATGAAAATAAATATAAAATGGCTACCTGTTTGGAGCTGAAGCTTTTCGTTTTTCAGCCGACCTTCCCACTTTTGACCGAACGGTTCCGCTGTTTGCAACAGTGATGGGTTCAAACTCGGAATCAGACCTGAAAGGAAATTAAAAATATTAATGCCTGTTGGAACCCTACAAACAATATGAACCAAATGTTTTAATTTCGTTAGGAAAGTAAAGCGTTAGGTACGTTGAAATACATACTTACATTTTAATCGATGTATAAAGCAAATAAACTTTACTAACGTAGAAACTCTGCACAGCTTAACCTCTGAGCTGAAGATGTAGAAGACTTGATGCACTGTGCACGTCACGTTCGAAATTGGAAAGGAACAAATTAGCCCCGCGCAAAAGTTTTAAACGAAATTATTTGCTGATTTTACTAAATGAACTAGGGCTGTCGCATTCCAAATCACAATTGTGTATTATGCTTATGTGCACATAACAGTTCTTTATTTTACATTATTTAATTCTCGACGCGATGGAAAGAGGAACGTTATGAATTTGTCTATCTGTCTGTTGGTAAATCTGCCTACTTCGTATTCCACATATGCATGTATTCAAGATACCAAAAAACTAATCGAGAGTGAGTTGTAAGCTTTTTTTAATTTACTTTTTTAATTTTTAATTTACTTATTTATTTTTTATTTATTTATTTCTCACCAGCTAAATTAAGGAATTACCTAAATATTAGTATTTCAGTAATTGTAGTAATCATTATTTCTTTTAAGAACATTTATATTCGCATTTAATAGAGGTACCCATTAATTGTAAATTTATCCATTGATCATTGTCAACCCTACACCTTTATAATATGAATATTATTTCGCAACCACGCTTCATACATGCACCGCATTTGTATGTCAGCAAAAAGACGCCGATCGCACTGTGTGTCACATTACAACTTGATAACGTTGCGCAATAAAATTGGCTAATACCTAATTGGTAACATTTTCATGCTCAGTTCTGTACGTTAAAATTATAACGGAAACTGGAAAAAAACCTCCTCAGATCGTTCAAATAGCCTCAGTATTAACCGACTTAATTACTAAGTTAATGGGTAAGGTTAGTAATTGGTTAGCTCACACAACCAAATATCATCTTACCTCACCTACTAAGACGAAGATTTAAACTTAGGTAAAAACGTGTTCTAACTGTAATGTTTGCTACTTTACATCGTAATTATAAATACACATACAATTGTTATTTCCTAATACGAAAACAAACATTGTCTTGTTACAGGTACAAACAGGTATAAACCTTTTTCAATTTGAACACAAAAATAAACAATTCCTATATTATTAACATTTATGATAAGATAACCTAACCAACTTAGAAAAGTCGAAAAACAATAGACATTTTCGCTTCAAAGGTCAATATCTTAGAAACGGTTGAACCGATTTTGATAAAACAAGTCTAAGAACCATTGTTAGAAAACCTGTTAAATGAAAAACCGCATTTAAATCGGCTCATTCATTTAGGAGCTATGGTACCACAGACAGACACACAAAAATCTAGGTACAAATTCTAGCGCACGATGTCAAAGTTTAACATAAGCGCTGTCTGTGGGTTAAGCACTGAACTAAGTAGGTGTAAGTAATGATTTAAGTAAGTACCTTTGATGTACTGGTTTCGTATAGAATACAAATGGTTTCGAATAATTTCGATAGATGTCATCACCGCCTACTCGTATGTCCATTTGCATGTTAAGAACAATAAACCTTAGCGAGCGCGCTCGCTACGTAATTTGATCGAGTACCTAACTTACACTACAATGTCTTCGAGTTGAAATGACTTAAGTACATAATCATGTATATCACTTTACAACTCGTTTCTGATCAAACTTTATATTCTAGTCAGCAAGACAATTTTTACGTCAACATGATAAAGTGATATAAGTTATTTAGAAAGTGTGATAAAGTATCGCGGTCTCACAGATGGAGTTGTTCTACATTAACATCAATTAAATCACACTATTTGACTTAGTTTTAGCGATACCAATTTAAAATCATATTTCGGTTTTCACTAGTGTAGTGAGTTACACATTTTTATGTTTTCGTAATTTAAATAATGTTTACTTAGTGCTTTATTCCAGCGTAAATTAGTTTAAACCTAACTCGCGCTAACGATGGTTTTGAGATTCGTTGATATAAATAAATCCGACATACAATTTGCCGTGTACGTAAAACGCGGTCATAGCGATACATCCGAAAACGGATGCCGGGAACTAACGCGTCCTGGGTGACCCGACCTTGTCTGTGGAGTCTGATCAGCTTTGCGGATGAGTTGTATACAAGCCTCGGTGGGAGGCATCCAAAACCACCACGCACACAAAAAGCGGTCATAGCGATACATCCGTAGGTGGATGCCGGGAACTAGACGCGTCCTGGGTGACCCGATCTTGTCTGTGGAGTCTGATCAGCTTCGCAGACAAGTTGTGCAAACACCTGAGTTAACCTGAGTCAAAGGCTGCGGCTTGAGACCGAGGAGCGCTCAGTGGCTTCGGCCTCGTGCATATCGGACTTGATCAACCCGGTGTGCATGGTGTACTTTTGCTTTTACTTTATCTAAGCTCAAACATTATTAAACATATCTATGTTAGGTTGTCAATTAGTTGAGACTTGAGTTGGACTGAAATTTAAATACATTGAATAAATTCCCGTCGGGTTGGCTTGTCGTTGAACCTCGAGTCAAAACTTCGCTCATTCGAACGAGAGGTGGATGCCCAATGCGATTTCAGGTGTAGGTTGAGCGTTATGATGAACGTGAATTCTGATAGGTTACTGTTAGGTTGGGTTCCGTTAGGTTTGAGTTGCTGTTGGGCTGATGTATTCGTTGCGTTGAACGAGAGGTGAAACAGAATGCCCAATGCGATTTCAGGTGTAGGTTGAGCGTTATGTTGAACGCAAATGCTGATAGGTCACTGTTAGGTTGGGTTCCGTTGGGTTTGAGTTGCTGTTGCGTTGAACGCGAGGTGAAACAGAATGTCCAATGCGATTTCAGGTGTAGGTTGAGCGTTATGTTGAACGCAAATGCTGATAGGTTACTGTTAGGTTGGTTACCGTTGGGTTTGGGTTGATTGTAGGTTGTGTGCAATTCATTGTATTATTGGGCTTCTGGATCACCACGAATGAGTGAGGGCGAAATTTTTCGCCCGATCGAATGAATGGTGGTCCAGAATGCCCAATAATATACTACTCATGTACTGTGTAACAACTATCTTAATCCGAGGTCCCAGTCCGACTACACTGCTTTCTGGGAACCAAGTGTTCCTTTATTTTGATCAAATTCTAAGTTTAAAATGGACAAATCAGTCTAGCTTGCCAGCACCGCACCATGCACTTGTTGCATGAAGGCTGACACCCTACAATCCCTATCCCGTGAGAATTAAAAAAAATCCCTTCTTAGTGCACCTCTAGGATACTCAAGGTATATGTCTGCCAATTTTCAAGTCTCTAGGTCCAGTGGTTTAGGCTGTGTGTTGTCTGTCAGTCAGTCAGTCAGTCACGGTACTGTTTTATATAGGTATAGATACCTATAGCAGGCTATCAGAAAATAATCAACAATTCGCATTTATAGATATTTCTTCGTGATAGAGTCGAAAAATGATAACTTTATTTAGCCTAGCATACTCATTTAAATTTCCGGTCGATTTGCTGTACAATCTGTACATGTATTCGCTATTCTGTTATTTTATTCTACATCAATTCTGGGTATCTTTGTGATCTTTTACCTACTTTTTCAATAAGTGTCGTGCCGCGAGGCGTTAGAATCTTCTCTTTCATACGTTTGTTGTGATGAGATTCATATGTGTGTGTCGTAAAGTATTTTGATGACTTGTGTTGTGTCTCTCTATCCCAATACTACATATACTCCATTTATTATAAGATTTGAATTAACGGTCAAACTATAACACAGTTTTCGGCAATTCGAAGACAAATGGGAAAAATACACGCAATAACATTGATTAGCTGTGTTTATTACAATTTTCTCATAGAAGTTAACACAATTTTAGATAGTGACTTCGTTTTACTTAAAAACGTGTGCGAATTTAATGGTTGAATTAGAAATCTTAAAATTGGAACGAATGGAAATGGAGTATGGAGTATAAAAGTTTGAAAACCGATGGGCTTCTGACGCGTTACGACACAACACGTCAGAGAAATATGCTGCAGCAGAAGCCAGAGTACGAGTATTCGAATCCTGCGTAACGTTATCGAGAAATTTTTATAACGTTTGCAACAGCGCCCGCCCGTGAGCGTATCTAGACCTATAATTTAGTACGAAGTTTCTCAATTTCGATACGACAACGTTGCGTTACGCAGGATTCAAAATATTCGTACTCGGGCCTCTGGGTACGCAGTGGAGCAAACCACTCGCGCGAGGGAACAAGCAATTTTCTGGACTATTTATTCGTAGCTGGTCACATTAAATCGCGATTCTCATGTTTTAGTGCCGAACCCTCATTAAACTCCTTTGCCTGTCTCTTTGTTATTCGGGATCTGGCAGAAATTTGTAGTTTTGAGATAAAGCTGCGGCTACCTCGAATTTACGCTAGTAAGAAAAATTGTGTAAGTTATATTTTATTCCGACGCTTGGTCGACTACTTCTAACTCGCCCAGATTTCTCACCAACTTTACAATTGTCAGTTTTCAATGACAATTCAGTGTCAATTGCTGAAAGTGCTTTTCTTTTAGCGCGCTTCATATTGGCAAAGAAATGTACTTCGATTTGTCAATATAAGTTGGTGAAATTGGGGCCTCGCTATGACGCAATTTTCCTTACTTGTGTAAATTCAGGGTAAGATTAGAACCGCATGGAAGAGATCGTGGGTTCGAAAGTGAGAGTACAATTTTCGACTTGTGAAATTTTGCTACATGTACCTAATGTACTTAGTTTAAGTCATGCTAAAAGTAGCTTCCATTTGTAAAATTTTAGCTTTCTAGTACCAAGAGTCTGAGCTACAGACGGACAAACAGATGGACGGGCATGACAAAACTGTAACGATTATACTTGTTGACTACGGAACCCTAAAAAGGAAACAACGTCAAACACACAATATGCAATCTTCAAACAATTCTTCATTTTCACTTAATTATTTATTATTTTTTTAAGTCCACTTGTGATGAAAAGTTCTCCAAAGCAAGCCGCCTCCCCATTTTGGATCCAGTTGTTGCCCATAGGTAGATAGACACACCCACAGTCGATGTTTTAATCAACGAAAACTGACAACATTTATAAATAGTTAAATTAAGAAATGTATTTACTTACATATCCAAATGTTTATGATCCACATTTAAGACTGATTTTTGACTGACTTGTGGAAAAACTTTTTCCATTACCTATACATTATTATAATTATAATAATTCTTTATTTCAGACCAGGCCATATTGTGTTAGTACCTATAGACTGTTAATAGGTAGCTAGGTACAACAGTATAAATCATATTAAATCTAAATTAAATGAAATTACATCTATTATTACGAGGGCTGTTTGATAAGTACCCGTTTTCTAGATATATTAATATCACTGGCCGCAAATAAGTATACCACCTTTTTAAGCCATTTTGCAGAGGCGAGAAAATTAAAAAAAAAATGGCATTCTTTTGTTTTTTTTCTCATTTGACAACGATTCAGTGAAGGCGTGAACTTAAAATTGTTAAAATGGAGAAATAACAGTATCGGTCTGTAATTAGATTCTTATTTTTGGAAGGAAAAACATGTGATGAAATAAAAGTAAGAATGCAAGCGGTTTACCATGAATGTGCTCCTTCTATGACAACCGTCAGATAATGGTATAACGAGTTTAAGCGGGGGAGAACAACCGTCTTTGATGAGGATCGCCCAGGGCGGCCAGTTACCTCAACTCGGCCAAGTCACCTGACTACAGACGATATGGTTAAGAAAATTGAAAATATCGTTTTAGCCGACCGTCGAATTAAACTTCGAGAAATCGTTGATGCTGTAAACGTTTTAATCGAGAGGGTACAACACATATTAGAAGAAAAATTGGGTATGAAGAAAGTATCGGCGAGGTGGGTGCCGCGTTTACTCACGGAGGAGCAAAAACGGAACCGACTGACTACTTCGGAGCAGTGTTTGGCCGTGTTCAAACGTAACCCGAAGGAGTTTCTGCGTCGTTTCGTGACCGTGGACGAAACGTGGGTCCACCACTACACCCCGGAAATGAAAGAGCAGTCGAAGCAGTGGATTTTACCGGGTGAACCTGCTCCAAAGAAAGCAAAAACCGTCCCATCGGCTGGAAAGGTCATGGCGACCGTTTTTTGGGATTCGCAGGGTATTATACATATTGACTATTTAGAAAAGGGAAAAACAATAACAGGGCAGTACTATGCCAATTTATTGGATGAATTTGACGCCGTGTTGAAGGACAAACGACCCCATTTAAAAAAGAAAAAAGTACTGTTTCATCACGACAAAACGCCCCGGCTCATTCGTCCAGAGTTGTGACGGCTAAATTAGCACAGTTACGCTACGAACTATTGTCTCACCCCCCGTATTCTCCAGATTTGGCCCCATGCGATTTCTTTTTGTTTCCCAACCTAAAAAAATGGCTCGGTGGCAAGCGATTTGGATCAAATGACGAAGTCATTGCCGCCACAGAGGCCTATTTTAATGACTTTCCAAAATCGTACTTTTTGGATGGTTTATTGAAGCTTGAGTATAGGTGGAACAAATGTATAGAGTTAAAAGGTGACTACGTAGAAAAATAAATGCATATATACAAAAAAAAAGTTTTTTTTTTTCCATAAACGGGTACTTATCAAACAGCCCTCGTATATAAAAGCGAAAAACCAGAACGGTATAAAAAAACGAGACAGAGTAGCATGGCGCTCTACAACACCATTTTGACACGATTCTCCCAAACAACGTAATATTTCTCTGTAATTTTAAAGCAATTCGATTCTTTGACTTTGGGAATCGCGAAAAATTTGAGAAAATATGATATTGGGTGTGTAAATTTTATGTATTAAGCAAAATAAAATTGCAAGTTCGAATTTCGAGCCAAAAGCGAGCGATCTATTATCTATGCCAGTGTTGCCGTTCAGGGATAAAGAAATCTATTCATTATCCTGCATTGCAGTTTACGGAATTTTAATTTTATCTATGTTTTTACTGATTTTTTTTTTCGATAATCTATATGACGGACTAATTAGAAATATTACTTTTTACCAAGAGGACACTTTCCTATTGCTATAGAGATTCCTTACGGTAGTATAATATTACACGCTCTCTAGTTATTTTATATATGCCGGCCCTAGACTCCATATGCACTGATCCAGTGCTTACTCATCGCACAGGCATGTTATTTCAATTATTTCCAGAATCAAGTTTAAAACCGTAGGTAAGTACTCTTTTATTTTCAATCGCCGTTTCACAAAACCCGATCATGAAAACAATTGCCTGTCAAGTGCAGTTGTAATTTGGGGATCGAGAGCGCATTCCGAATCATCATCCCGCCTGACGATTTGCGATAAAATATAAGTATATTCTCGGTAATAGCCACCGACATTAAATGGCCATTCCATGTGCTTATTACGTACTTATGTACAAGGATGAAAAAACTGTCGAACAGTGCCCCAAGCACGACTTGTCGAATCCTGCGTTACGTTACAGTTATCGTATCGAGATCGAGAAATCTCATACTAAATTTTAGTTCCAAATACGCTCACGGGCGGGCGCTGTTCCAAACGTCATACAAACTCGTTATAGTTTACTATTCGATTTTACGTGACGCAGGATTCGACAAGTCGTGCTTAGGGCACTGTACAGGTATATTTTCAGTTTCAGTTGCAGAAAAAACATGACGAATAATAATTCAATGATACCTACATTAGAATAAGAATAAGAAACCCTTATTTCGCAACAACAATATAGGAATACAGTTAACTTAAAATAAAATTAAATATAAGTAGTTGCGAAAAAGAAATCCACTCAGCATTCGTCGGGTCACTAAAGGTGGCTCGCCGCTGATATTACGTGGATCCATTACATTAGAACTTGATTAAGACTAACCATTTTATGTGAGACAAAGAGAAGGTAATTGACATCATCACCAGCCTTGTTTACGTCCCACTGTTGGGCACAGGCCTCCTCCCAGAATGAGAGGGCTTTGGCTACAGTACCCACGCGGGTCCAGTGCGTATTGGGAATTTCACACACATCATTAAATTGCTTCGCAGGAGTGTGCGTGTTTCCTCACGATGTTTTCCTTCACCGAAAAGCTCATGATAAATTACAAATGTAATTCCGAACATAAACTCGAAAATCTCAGAGGTGCGGGCCGGGATTTGAACCCACTACCCTCTGCTTGAGAGGCCATAGGTCAACCCACTAGGCTATCACCGCTTTTTAACCGACTTCAAAAAAGGAGGAGGTTCTACGTTCCACTGTTTTTTTTTTTTGTAGACCGAATTGTAGACCGATTTTCAATTTTTTATTTTATTTGAAAGGGTATACTCTTGAGGTGGTCCCATTGTCACCAAGTCATGATCTGATGATGGGATCCCAGGGAAATCGAGGGCAACCCTCAAATTTTACAGGCACGTACTATGTGTTTCATATATTTTCTAAGGTTATTCAAATATTTGCGTCTGGTAGTCATCATCTCATGATGATGAGCTGATGATGGAAGGTACAACTCCTTAGCGGTTAGAAGTTGGAGGATAATTCTGAAAATGTTAAATCATTATTCGAAAGGGTATACTCCTGAGGTGGTCCCACTGTCACCAAGTCATGATCTGATGATGGGATCTCAGGGAAGCCGAGGTAACCCTCAAATTTTATAGTTACGTGTCATGTGTTTCATATCTTTTCTAAGGCTATTCAAGTATTTGCGTCCGGTAGTCATCACCTTATGTTGATGAGCTGATGATGGAAGGTACAACTCCTTAACAGTTAGGAGTTGGAGGATAATTCTGAAAATGTTAAATCAACGTAATATTGTGAAATAAAAATCTTTTAATAAAAAAGTAAAACCGCCTTAAAAAAAAAAACCTTGGAAAAAAAACGTAAAATAATCCTCTAAAATAATGATAAATAAATAAAATAAAATAAAGTGCGTTTATTTCGGACAACAGAAACGAAAGCCTAAAGTTTTATGGCCTAGCACTAAGCAGCAGATATATGAAGTCGGTGCTTCATTCAAAGAATATTCCGCTCGCACTGCACCGACTTCATATTTCTGCTGCTTAGTGCTAGGCCATAAAACTTTAGGCTTTCGTTTCTGTTGTCCGAAATAAACGCACTTTATTTTATTTTATTTATTTATTAAGTTGACATAAATCTAGTAGGAGTGCTAAATGCCGGTAGAAATAACCTAACCAATTTAGAAAAGTTGAAAAACCCCCGACATTGTCATTTCA
The DNA here is from genome assembly GCA_963691665.1 of Clepsis dumicolana. Lineage (NCBI taxonomy): Eukaryota > Metazoa > Arthropoda > Insecta > Lepidoptera > Tortricidae > Clepsis > Clepsis dumicolana. The sequence goes on along the minus strand of OY829519.1, from coordinate 5,722,371 downwards.
AAGTTCAATATTTCAAAAACGGGTTAACCGATTTTAATGCAACTTAGCTAAGAACCATCTCGATTAAACTAGCTTTCGATAAAAAAAAACCGCATCGAAATCGGCCCATCCGTTTGAGAGCTATGATGCCACAGACAGATACACAGATACACAGGTCAAACTTATAACACCCCTCTTTTTCATTGGGGGTTTAACATCTGTCCTATTCTTAAGCGTAAGGCTTCTGGTTACGAGTAACAGTGGTAAAGGTAAAAGTGGATTTAAAACCGCGTCAGCCCAACGGAATCCGAAGCGCACTCACAGCATCAAATATGGACCTCCGCAAAGTAACGCCTGATTCAATAAATTACCTCTTACAATTGACTAAAAAACCTAATCCATTGTAATCTTCACTCTTTTCTTAAGAGTAATAAAGTATTTGTATTGTATCCGCGAAGCTGGCTCGGCTAGTGAAGGGTTGAATCAGCGCGGCAATCAGCCGGCGACCGCGGAACGGGCCCGCGGGGACTGCGTCTCGAGTCGCCAGGGCTGTCGCAGGGTTAGGAAAAAAGATGAAGGCCACACTGGAAATTTTAAATACAACTGCCGGTAATAGTGAAATAAATAGGATCACTCACGTATGTCAGTCTAGTACAGCCCGACATGTTTCGGACTAATCCGTAGTCCTTCCTCTGGGAGCACACGCCACGCCGGTGGCGAGACGTAAACTGCGCGTCGCGGCTCTGCTCGCGCGACTCGACTGACATACATGAGTGGTCCGTTTATTTCACTATGATTGAGTCTCACGGTAGTTTCATGTTAAAAACTGCCCTTAATTTATGGTACTAGTAACTATGACAGCGTTTGCAAACAGAGCGCCCAGTGGAATCGCCGACCAAGCCAAGAAATACGTCTCGATCGCGTTCGCGTTTAAAATTTCTCATACTATTTGACACTTTAACGCAAACGCGATCGAGAGGTAATTTGTGCTTTTTGATTACACTGAGGGCACAGAGTGAGTGAGAGAGGGGCACGTATCGACAACAAACAGTTGTCATACTATCTGACACTCGCGATTGAGACTTATTTTTTGGCTCGAGGTAAATATAGCACCTATATAGTAAATGTGATGTGGTTTGTGTTAAAGTGAATTGTACGTTGCCAATTCATGGCTAGGCGCAGCCGATTTGCCCATAGTAATCGAGATGTTTTCAAGTGTAAAAAAATTCAAAAAGACATCTATTTACACAAACATGAAAACATCGATTCATCTCTTTCGACACTGAAAACTCGCTTCGCTTGTTCAACAAGCGGCAGCCCTGAAGGCAATAATTTTGAGGGACTCAAGAAATCCCTGTCAAACATGAAACAATCAGTTTCTACGTGCAAACACCAATTCGATATCGTCTCACTCGCTATTTGTCCAACCCAAAGTTATTGGCAACCCTGAAGGCAGTAATTTTTAGGAGGGGCTCAAGACACAGCCGTTTATTCTTTATCGCAGCCGTGGGAAATCCAGGGCTGGCGATAATTAAAATTTCCCATTCAAACTGTTTAGTGCCTTGTTTAATTAAAGACGGTCTAATCTCCATTCATTAGTTCATTCGCGATGAAATCTGATTGAGGGACGGCATCTGGGTTATAAATTAGTTTTAACGGCCGTTTGTTCTATTAACTGCAGATGATTAGCACCAGCTTTTCGGTGGAGGAATATATCGCGAGGAAACCTGCACACAAGAGGTGTTTCGATGATGTGTGTTGGAAGTTTCGGTCATACTCGTACAGTCGCATACTCTCTCATTCTGAAGGCCTGTGCTCAGCAAAGTGACGTAAATAAGCTGGGTTATTACATTGTTATTAATATTGTTATTAATATTGCTATTAATATTGTTATTAATATTGTTATTAATATTGTTATTAATATTGTTATTAATATTGTTATTAATATTGTTATTAATATTGTTATTAATATTGTTATTAATATTGTTATTAATATTGTTATTAATATTGTTATTAATATTGTTATTAATATTGTTATTAATATTGTTATTAATATTGTTATTAATATTGTTATTAATATTGTTATTAATATTGTTATTAATATTGTTATTAATATTGTTATTAATATTGTTATTAATATTGTTATTAATATTGTTATTAATATTGTTATTAATATTGTTATTAACATTGTTATTAATATTGTTATTAATATTGTTATTAATATTGTTATACTGCTGGGGAAAAACAAAAAGAGTGTTTCGTAATTTAATTAATAATTACCGCATGCCGGTGTGAGGACAAATTATTGAAAAGTTTTACGTTTGCAACTACCTTTGGCTCAGATGGCGTAAAGACCATTTTAACAAAAATGAGATTTATATATGCAGTTTGCTTACTCAGTTTTTTTCTCTCTGTCGATTTGTGTATGGGTACTTAAAATACTCCAAATAGCAAAAAAAACTGCCATAAACGAAAGCTCATCATAAAGGGTATCCTTAGTTAGTTATAGTTAACAAGCGACTCTGTAAATTGCCATACGATTAGATATAAAGGATAGTTACCGTTTTTAACCCCCGACGAAAAAGAGGGGTGTTACAAGTTTGACAAGTGTATCTGTGGATCTGTGTGTCTGTGTATCTGAGTATCTGTCTGTGGCATCATAGCTCCCAAACGGGTAGACCGATTTCGATGCGGTTTTAATCGAAAGCTAGCTGAATCGAAATGGTTCTTAGCTAAATTTCATTAAAATCGGTTAACCCGTTTTTGAAATATTGAACTTTGAAATGACAATGTCGGGGGTTTTTCAACTTTTCTAAGTTGGTGAGGTTATGTTTATCAAACTTGGTGTATACGACCTTTAGTTATTTCCCAGGATAGAATCGAGTTAGTTATACGACCTAACATGCCTTATGTTAAATTTTAAGACCGTCTATAGGTCACCGAAAATTAAAGTTGAATACGAGTTTAGCTATTTCCGGAAACAATAAATTTAATTGTATGACCTGCGGTAGGGTTTAATTTCAAGGCAATATACGCAAACGTAAATTCCTAAATATGTTTTTAACACGAACTGAACGAGCGGGTAATTCAGTATATTTTATTACGCAATAAAAAAAAAATACTCAACGGTTCTTGTGAATTTCCAACCAGAAATCCTTGCACCGTTCTCTTTTCAAAGTCTAGCACAACCGAGCATACCGTACTATCAAGCAATCGCGTAGAAGCTAAAGGGGTGCCTCCACGCAACCTCATAGATACTAAAGCATTTATCTTTACAAACTCATTCTTCAGCGTCCTAATTATATTCATTAGCAGTGTTTAGAGTACAAAGAACTGTCACTCGAAACAAACGACGCGCGTTATTGAAATAATTGGCCTTTACAAAGGCACAGTAAAAGGTAGGAAGGTAGGTAGGTAGGTAATTAAAAGGGTCCGTATGAAAGGTTGTAATTAGGAAGACGTGTGTCGATGGATGTCTTTGAATCGGCAATTAGAGAGCTAAAAAGGCTTTGTGTCTAGAATAATCCTTGCCTTTGTACTAAATGCGAAAGCAAAGGGAAGTGGCTTTGCGAGATGGTACCAACATTACTAGCACGTATTAGGTATGTTTTAGAATGCATCGTGCTTCGCTTGTTGGAGATTAATAATTATATAATAATACAGACTGGATGCATTGAGGCATGTTTTGTGATGACCTAGTGTTATGATGGGTCTTTGTGATCTTGATTTATGTGTCGCAAAGACAATTGTACTTACGTGTGTCTCACTTGCAGAGCAGCTAAGTAACTGACTTTAAGTCATGTTTTACGTAGTCCCTGTTTGTTGTTCGACTACAAGCATTTTCTAGTATTCCATCCAGTGTAAGTGTTTATTAGAATGGAGTTTCATGGACTTCGTACAACGCAACGTGTGTAGATACTTACCTTGGATCGCGAAAGGGATGATGAAGAACAAACACCGTTTACGTTGAACAGCTAAAATTATTCTCCTTTATTGTACTCTCTGTCTAGGTACATACCTTTCTCTCAATCCTCAATAAATACCAAAAATACGTAAACGCATTTCAGAGCAACATTCCGTTACCCTTTCCGAAAGTGGCACAGCGCTATCTATGTGATTACGTTGGAACTATTTCAGTCCATACTATTTATACAGGCTTTGCCATAATCATCTATCAATCAATTTACTTAAGGCTTGAGATTCAAGAAGTAAGATACCTACGCAGTGAAACAGTGGGCGATTCAACCTCTTCCGGAACACCAGCACTTTCAACCAACAACGCACGCGTCTAATTAAAATCTTACACGCCTATCAAAGGCCTAGTGCACACCAACAAAATGAAGCTTCACAATTAAGGCGGGTACACACTGGCGGTAGGCACGGCGCATTTGCCGGTGTCACGTAGCGACCGCCTCGCACTTAATTTCGCAGGGGGGTGCGGTGCGGTTTTAAATTACGCTGTCCCGCATTCGACAGCTCTAGTCGATAGTTTGAATTTTAAATTTGGTACGCTTGAGTTTGGAAGACGGTTGGTTACTTGGTATTCCATTCATGTTTAAATCACTTTGTTTTGACTTTTGACTTTAGTTGACGTCTGTGGCCTGGGATACGTCAGATAGAATAATTTAGGTATTGGTACTTTGGTTACCAATTTTTGTACAAAATTTTTCTAAACTACGTTATTTTAATATTAATTGAACTTCATCGGTCAAATGCACACACGATTTCAATTAAAACAAAGACACGATTTAAAAGTGTGTTAAAATCTATGAGGAAAATATCGCTAGTCAATGTTATTAGATACCTGCATGTATTTTTTCCCATTTCATCTTCGAATAGCCGAAAAACGTGTGTGATAGTTGGACCGTTAATTTCAAATCTTAAAATAAACAAGTACATATTTTGCAGGTATATTTTCATAAGCGTACATTAGGTATACAAAATACACTTGATTCTCCCCACCGCATCCCAGCTCCCATAACACTTATTTCCCCATCAAGGTACGCAAATAAAGCATTATTTTCCATATAACTGCTACGTTAAGCGATGCATAAATCTGGCAGCGACCGGGCCAAAATGTTCCCGTATTTAATGCTAAAAATCAATAATTAAGCGTTGTATGTAATTAATACGTTGTCCGCGAGCTGCATTATGCAGGCTAAAATGCGCGCTGCATTATCGGAGTGACGCTGCAGTAAGCCCCGGTGATACAAACTATTTCATATTTTATGAAACTGGCCAGTGACTTTTGGCTAGCTTGTGTTGGTTGAATTAAAAAAATACTGACAGCTGTCATCTCGACACACTTATTAGGGTTCCAGGCAAAGTGGCAAAACCAGAAAAATATGACTAACCCCGGGGATCGAACCCGGATCCTTGACATTAGGTTAGTCTTATTGTTCTGGTTCTCTATGTATTCCAGTTTCAGTGAGTATTTAAAGTACAATCATATTTCAGTTTTAAACAAATTGCAAAATTCCTCTTCACCTGATACTGCAAATATTAACGACCTTTTTAATACGGGCTTATTATTGCACAAAATTCACACACATTCGGTTGAGTGAATGTTTGCAAAATCAATAATTACGTGCTTCGCCGAGCAAAAACATCAATCTGTATGGACGCAGATAACGCGAAACGCGGCTAGCTAGCTAGTAATTTTATGTTTATTTTAATGAAATACTTATATGCTTACATTGACGCTAGTACTATGTCGATTCCATGTGTTCATCATTTGAATAGTCAAACCAATGTACTTGCTCTAATTCTCCTTTGAAGTCAGTAGGTAAAATGAAAATTACGAGTATGAGAAATTGTAATAGTGGTCTGAAGCGAGTCACAGATCCAAGCCACAGGCCTTAAATCGGAAGAATAGAAAATTACTGACTAATTAAAACGTCTTGAAGTAATTTTTATTATGGCGTCAGTAGATTCTAGAACAGTAAGCAAAGAAAAGCATTATATCTCATAGTGCCAAGGGCGTAACCAGGGGGGAAGGCAAATAAAAAAAATCTTAAGCCATAGAAGACCTTTACGTTCGAATTTTAAGTACTTTTTCCTCTTCTGTAAGAAAGCCTTTCCGAGCTGGTGAGGTGAAAAATAAGGTAAGGCGTACACTATTATTATATATTTCTTTAAATTTGATTGTAAGCTCCAGGGGTCCAGCCCCCCCTCCCCCCCCCGTTATGCCCATGCATAGTGTTTTTTAATAATATTAAGCATACCAAACCACCTGCCATGGAGACGAAATAGTTTAGACAAACCTAACTACAAATAAAATCCTCTTTTAATTGAATGTCTTTTTAAAGTGGTTATCTGGGCCGATTTAACTTGCAAATGTAATAGTCTGAATAGCTCATACTTACACATATCCATACTCACCCAAGTACCCATTTAAATTCTCTATTTTGTGAATGCTGTTCTTGACATATTATATCCCACGTTAATTCTAATAATTAACACCCTGCTTATCACCTTCATTGCTCCGTATTAATATTGAAGGTGCCAACTATCGGAACAGCGTCGGACTCCCTTCTTAGTATACCTCTAGGATACTGAAGGTATGTCTGCCAAATTTCAAGTCCTAGGTCCAGTGGTTTGGGCTGTGCGATATCTGTCAGTCAGTCAGTCAGTCATCGCAGTACTGTTTTAGAGGTAGGTATAGATTATTATTTTAAGAGTGATCTGTCCCACTATTTGGCAAAGGCGTCCCTAAATATGGTAAATGTCCTTGTGTCCGAAGGGATTTTTCGAAATTCCTACGGGATAGGGAACTAGTCCATTTTGTAATATTTCACGGGCGCAAAGCCGCGGGCAAAGGCTAGTAATGAATAATAATTGTAAGGGGAGTTCACTAATAATAATTGTAAGGGGAGTTCAATGGTTTCCAGCGAACTCAGTCAAAAACCTTCTCAAAGTCAGTTCGGAGTAATACATCACGGCCGTCTCACTAATCCTCATTAATTACTTTGCAATTTTAAATATCATTACTGCCGGCAAATCGGTCTGGCATCGATTTTTCCCTTTCGGTGCAGATGGCACGAGTCGATTCGAATACATTATCGCTGGTGCCTGGTAGGGTGGCTATGGATTCGTCAAACTTGTGACATTTGTGTTTAGGTTTATAAGTAAAGTACGAGTTGGAACTTGTTTCTGTATTTGGTTGTCTGAAAGAGATCGCTTTTAAGCTATAAGACTCCCGTTTGTCTATACCTTGCCTCTTTGTTTTTGTAAGCTCCGTGTATTGTTTTGTGGTGTTCAATAAAGAATATTTGTATTGTTGTATGGTAGGACAACTATTTATTGACCATTATAGATTTAGCGATATGACAGAGGTAGACGTAAAAATAATCTTAACTTCTTAATATTTTGCAAAGAAGAACACTATTTGCCAGTTCTTTTAAGATCGTTTAAGGTTTGGGTTGCTGCCTACTTAGTCCCAGGCTGCTACTGCTAACTACTTGTAATTTTATTGCTCACTTACCTCTGATTATAAAATGTCGATTGTTTTAGTCTTTTGGCCAACCAACATTGTTTAACAGTGTGCATTATTATTACTAGTAAAAATATCAATTGATGTAGTGTTTGTGTTTGGATATCCGTTCGAGCTGACCTTGAGAAAGAACCACGGACTAGCCCTAAACTTGTCAGGTATACCATGGTAGGTATAGGTAGGCGATAAGACCGCCTATTGTCTACCATACCTGTTTTGTCATAATCTCCTTGTATACCTACTGTTTTGTGGTTTTCAATAAAGAATATTTTGTACTTACCAAATGTATTGTATAGCTACTTCAACTACAAATACTTGAGCGATCGGTTTATTACGCTTGATACAGAAACTGAACTTTCAGTTTTCCACAGTGTTTCTCAATAAAGTCTAATTCCTGTATTACCCAAAAATTATGGCCCCTCTACCTTTGTGGGCGTGCGACCGTGTGTCCATCGCATTGGCGCAAATTAATGAGGGTGGCATATTTATTTCAGCGAGCGATGCCCATCAGAATATCAATTCAGCATATAGGTATATAATTATGTGATGGCAATATGTTGCTAGGTGACCAAGTACTTAATGGCTGTGCATATTTTATGAGCTAGTTTTGGGAGTCTCTGATCTACGGCACCACTACGCTGAACGCTGCTGGACTGGTTGAGCATACCTATTCGTTTTTGTTCGATGACTATGAGTCTTAAGTACGTAAGTAAGTAAGTAAACGCTGTATTATACAGAAATAAATACAAATTACAAATAATGAGATACAAGTACAGAGGTTACTAGGTTGGGTTAGTTTTAGTGGGTAAGATCCCCCATAACCCCATCGCCTCCCCGTGGTGATGGGGCATCTGATAGCAGATTTTCCCCGGAAAAAAAAGGTAAGAGTTGCGCCAAGGCGCGAAGTGCCTAAACCACACGGAATAGGAGATCCGCTTCGCGGAGCTCAGTCGACTTTGCCTCGTTGTCCTCGAATGAGAACTAGGTAGAGGTGTGCTATGGGGTATTTAAATTCTCGATTGCTCATTGCTCAACCAGTTGAGCAGTGGTCGTAGTGCCGTGGGTCAGAGAGGATTATGAATTATGAAGGTGGGTGGAATTGACAACATTTCATATTTTTCACACCTGGAAATTAATATAGGTATCGAAAGGGCTTTGCCTCCTGAGCACAACACTATATTTATAAAAATGCTATATTACTTATTTTTTTAAATACAAGAGAATAAAATAAAATTACCAGTTTTACCAAAACGGCGCAAGAATGGGTGTAATACTTTTGCCTTTTTCACGAAAAAAAAAGGAACAATCACACGTAGGTTTGACGATGTCAGATAAATTTGACATCTTGGTTTTGTTTTTTTGATCGTGACAAGACAAAGGTAATTAATCCATCCTAGCGCCGTTTCGGAGTTACGTCCTTTTGGAATAAGCACCTTTTAATAAATTAATAATAAATTAATTACAAGTCCTAATGAAAATGTAAAACCGTAGGTTTGCTCCTCTTTCAAAGTAGAATACAGACAATTAATCAAATTATAGTCTCAAAATATGAAATGTTGTCAATTGGGTTGTTTCCTCTTAGTTAAATCAGCAACTCCTTTTGAAATGTCAAATCGATCCGTCAGTATGAAGTTTGTAATGAATTAATAACTATGACGTCATAATTTCAGTGATCAAACTGCCTCCTTTTATTAGTTTTTGTTAGATTAAAAATCGTTTTAATTGCAGTATTATGTGAGGTAACGATTTTTTTATAAGTATTTTTGAAAGCTTGATAAGTGAAAATGTAAAATGATTTTATTTTGACATCAGTAAACAACCCTATTGTGCTTAGGCAACAACATGGCCAGTTAATAAAAGAAGTTGGCTAAGACTAGGTATTAGGTTATTGAGCAGGTCTAACGTCTCAAGCACAAAATAGGGAATTTGCACCGCATCGCAAAAATCTGCAGCGGCAAGTAAGTTTTGAAGTATACATATACGTACTTTCAAATTCACAGTTTGGTATGGGAGGCTTTTACCCAGAAGTGGTTGGATTTGAGTTGATTTGACATAATTCATTGTAGCTAGGTCGCTTTGTAGGTACTTAGTATTGCGCTCTAGTAGAAACAATTTTTGGGATCACATAAAAACACTGAATGAGGTACTTGTAAATTTATTAATGTAAAATTAATTCCGCTACTTGCAGTAAACAGAACGTAACTAACAACAGCACACTCAGAAATATTATTAACACTAACATTACAAGTGTATTTAGTCTTAAAATATTTCAGAATGCAGTCATTGTGCGCTTCGCAACTAAGTAAAGATTCTAAAACATATAAAGTATCTAAATTATTAGAAATATTATATTGCACTAAATAAATCTAATCAATGATTAGCTAAAGTAATTAACACATTTTTGGTTTCAATTTCAAAACTGATAAAAATTTCATTTCTATAATAATAAAGTATGCGACCTCCATGCACTAAGTATTTCACAGGTTTTTGTAACATTAGCAAAAAATCTTTATTTTTCTCTGCAAATCCATTTTTTTTCAGAGAAAATGAGATCGAGAAACGTTAAATTTGAAACAATACGAACGTGACACCGATGAAAAATATAAATCTAGGTTAACTAAAATATAATATATTATAATTATCTACAGCTATAGGCATGGGTCTCGCATGCCGATCAACAGGACAGTGTCTTACCATATCAGTATACATCTACTCAACGTCATAATTGCACATCTATTGCACTTAACACTATGCATTTACAACAAAGTATTCACAGGTTCTTATTTACAAATTACAATTGCCGAATTAGAATTCAAAAAGTTGCGGTTTGCGCTGGATTAGTACGTGTCAGCATTAGTCTATTCCATATGCCATGATGCTTTTTTTGCAGTGATTAAAATTTATTCTAATGCCGTTATGTTCCTTCCGTGGAAGAAATCCCAATCCTGTGGGGATTCCACAAAGTCCCTCCTTATCCTGTTCAGAGCCAGTCTACTGATAAAGTTGAACATAACATGAAAACATTTCATTGTATTTATTTCATGCAAGGATACACTTTGTAAGAAAAGTTCGCGTGTAACGTTTCAACAGTTTGTAAGCGATATTACGACTTATTGTTCTCTGATGGCAAACAATAAAATGACAGAATAACTTAAGCTTTATCTGTCATTCTGAACCGATTCGATGGATTGGTAGGTATGTTTAAATTTTGGTCACATCACAGTAGCATCGGTGAGGGTCATGTTTATGCACCTGAATAAGCGGCTCATCTTGCAACTTTATGCTGATGTATATTTGAACCGTGGTTAGTGTTTATGCTTGCTGCCGCGTACTAATACCAGCGCAGCCGCGCCGTGCTCGAAATAAAGTCGTATCATTTTAGGACGGGAGCGAATTTCGAAGAACATACAATTTCATTAACATAATTATTTACCCGTACGTGTTTATATTTTACACTTAATTATAATTACAAACAACTATTATAATAATTAACATCCGAAAACTATTTCGTTGCAATAGTATTGTTTTAGATTTTATTGACAACTTCTTTCTTCTGATTACATTTTAGGTACGTTTCGAAAGAAAACTTTCCGTTTACACTGTTTAATAAAAAATATCTATGACACTTTTATCAGCGTCGCTATTCCTTCCAACCTCTATAGGTTAGTTAAATATTTCTTATTAACAAAGAAATTCACGTCGTACAATATCTACACGGATACCTCAGCCAATCCTAAATGCGATCGTGGCCATTTTGTTTCTTCAAATGGAATCTCACATCAGAATTGATGATCTCGATGGCATCTAGATTTGAAACTCACTCAGTACTTGTCACATTAGTGTCCTTACAGAAACGTCGCTTCAAAGAAAGAAGCGTCAAATTGACTTTAGTACGGTCTCCACACAGTGTTGCTGTCTGGTTGAGGGTTGCCGCGCTGCCCCAAGTTATTTACCCTTCCGTCTTCGCCTCGCGCCGCCGCCGCGGCACAGGAGTTGCCACCACCAAGCAACAATTCTCCCTGACCATGATTTCCATGTTGTCTATGAGTGTTTGTTGTTGACGATATCTGATCCATCATGGTTTGGAGTTCATTATGTTGGTTATGCGTAGAATGTATTGAGTTTGAATGCAAAGGATGGAAGTTGTGCGTTTGGTTCGCTGCTGTGTACAGCTGGCTATAAAGAAGACTGGCTGGCAGGACGGGGTATAACGAATTGTTGCAGTTACTGCTTCCGTATGAAGAGTTCTGAGTACCCATTAATGAAGGAAAATTGGAGCTGTTTGAGTGGTTAACGGCAATGTTGGTGGTCGTGTTTGAGGTTAGCAAGTCGTCTTGGACTGGGGACTCTGGTTGTGAGCTGTTGTCGCTGAGAGAACGAGGGCCAGTGGACAGACTGTAGTCTGTATTGTTGTTGTACCGTGGCAGGAGGCTGGCGTGGTGCGAGGGCGATGACCCCACCAGGCCCGATAACTGCTGGTCCAGGTCTACAGCCGTCGTGTCAGGAAGTACTGTGAAAGAAAAGGCATAGTTAGAACACCGTTACCTATAGTCGGAAAACTGATACGCTATTATAAAAAACTTCTGTATTTTTGTACTTTGTGACATTGTGTTAACAAGGTATATTAAGGGTGATAAAGACTCTACATGCGCTGCAATGTAATTTTGAAGCGCAGAAAACTCTGTCTTGAATCCTAGCAGTCATTGACGGTATGTTACGAACTGATTTAAGTAATGAATATTTAGTTCGTCAGCTTGAATGACTAGAATAGACGAAAGCACAATACAAATAATGTTGTATTTCCGAGACCGTCTCATCTCATTTGCGCGTATTCGTGACAACGCTTCATTATTGCATGTTATATCTATAACTATCTATACCGAGCTGTTATCAAATAGCGTCTCGCATTGTCAGTTTGTTTTTCTTGGCTTCCCATCTCCATCTAAAAATACTGTTGATAAACGACGTAATGTTGTTTGTATCGTTTTAATATGGTCCTATTTTTCCGTCGTGCAGTCACGCACCGGCAATAAATTCATCGTCGGATCGGACGCGTCCGAGCCGTTGTAAATTATAATGAGAGCCGATTTAGGCCCGTTTCACATTATGGAGTCGCTTGCGCTTGTAAACGCTACAGTAATGTTGGAGATGTTGCTTTAGATAAGTTTGCTGATCTGTTTGTTTGCATTTGCATGTATATCAAGAGCTAAATAGTTCAGATGCAAGTGGGTGTATCATATCAGAGTCTTTGTGATTCTTTGATGCGTTTATTTAGAAGATTGGCATGTCATTTCATTCACCTATGCCAACATACTTTTACACAATCGTAGGTACTGATGACAGCTGACTAAATTTAACCATTGGTATTTTAGCTACGTTCAGGATTCTTATTGTGATAAATGGAACTTAAGAGTGATGAAACAGCAAACTAGAGAAAGGATATTGAAAGTTAGATGATACTTTGTAACCCGTATCTAGCAAATAAACCATTTCATTTCATTTCAAAGAAGTAGCTCTTGATTTTTTAAGATTTGCGTTATATATTATGAATTAATGTTTGTTAAGATGTATAATGCTCAAAGAGGCAGTCCGTAGTACTGGAGCCGTTTTTGTTGTCTTCTGAAAAACGAAAAAGGTAAAGGCATTCTGCCCATGCAGCCAATTTTACATTGGTGAGTATATTTGTACCAAGTAGTTTAGTCCCACAGTAGTAGTAGACGGCCGGATAGCCTAGTGGTTAGAGACCCTGACTATGAAGCTTGAGGTCCCGGGTTCAAATCCGGGTCGGGGCAGATGTTTGTATGATGAATATGAATGTTTGTTCTCGGGTCTTGGGTGTTTAATATGTATATAAGTATGTATTTATCTATATAAGTATGTTTATCCGTTGTCTGGTACCCATAGTACAGGCTTTGCCTAGTTTGGGACAGGTCAATTGGTGTCAAATTGTCCCATGATATTTATTTATTTAGTGCGATATGGCCCGACCCTCACGTCCGCTGCGCCGGCGGCCGGGGGATGTCCGCTGGTTTCAAGGAGGATGTCGCTCGTAAAGCATGTTGGTGCGTTTTATTTCACCCTTCTGGTTTAATGAATTGTAACCTTGCGTCGTAAATCGATCATAATTGACTAAGTTTAGATTTAGAGACGAGTTGCAGTGACCGGGGGAAAGCTCCGTGTGTGACGTGGGTCTTTCACCTGTATTATGTTATTGTTAGGAATACTATTATAGTCAACACTTTCGTTACTATTTTACAAGCTTTTATTTAGTTTTACCTATGCCGGTGTCTGTAATCAAATCTTGTAAGTTAAATTGACCAACTTACGGTGAAGTTCGGTTTATGGACATCAGGAAAAAATGTGAAATTCGAATATTCGTGTCTGCGGTGTATGTTTACAGTATGTTTACATATTTAATGAATTGGTTTTGGGAAGCATCATCGTCAAATCCATATTTGTTAGACTCTATCGCAGTAGGACACTTCTACCGCTAAAATGACAATGCAATTACATATATTTTTTTTTAATAAAAACTTATTTTATGGTTTCAAAATGTTTAATCCTTATAAGGATTAAACATTATGAAACCATAAAATAAGTTTTTATGACTTAAAATTTGAGTTCATGCCCTTTACCGGATTTATTTTGACCAAGAACTTAATAAAGTTATTTTAATAAATCTTTGAGGAAAATTTGAACAGTAGCACCTTTCTGTGGATGCCACAGTACATATTAACCAACTTTATTTGTTCATTTTAAAGCCATGTACATTATAATAAAGGTGTAAGACATTGGTGTAAGTCAGTCCATGACGCCCTGTAAGGGCACACAATAATAATTAATAACTAAATAAATCTAAGATAACATGATGAACTTACCTGTATTATTAGTCCCAAAGTCCTGCGTGGGCGTCTGATCAGGCACGCTGCCAGCGAAGCCCAGCGCAGGCGGGTTGAACTGCGGCGCGGCGGGCGCTGCGCACGAGCTGAGGTAGGCGGGGTATGCGCCCGCGCCCCCGTAGCCCCAGTGCGAGTTGCCAGAACTAAGCCCGAATTGGCTCATATCTGCGGAATGAGGGTTGAGTAAGTGGAATATAAAAACATAGGTAACTAACTTTTAAATGGTTTTAAACTAAGCTGAGTTTAGAATGATTTGTCTAATATGTCATTTTTAGGTTGGTAATTGGTAGGTAATTATGTCATGGTAGGCCTCCCGTGCAAGGTGGACGGACAATCTGGCCACTATTTCACCATCTTTACATTTGTCAATTTTATATGACAATACGAACTAAGTACATTTTTTTGACAATATGAAGCGCGTTAAACCAAAAGCTCTTTAAGTCAGCAGTTGACACCGAACTGTCATTGAAAACTGACAATTGTAAAGTTGATGAAATAGGGGCCTGGTAAAGATTGCTGGAAGCCACTGAAGCCATGAAACCGATCGCCGTGGAGATCTTTGGGGAAGGCATATGTCCAGCAGTGGACGTCTTCCGGTTGATATGATGATGAAAATGATAATGAACTACAGCTGTAAAGACTTGCTATGATAGCTGTCATTCGACTTGTTTAGCGAAACATAATTGCGGTGTAGTTAAAGTGAGAAAAGCTTTCCCCTGTCAAAATGTTTATGACATTGTCATAAGATTGATTTTTGCTTGGCCCGTGGGAAAGGTTATTCTACTATGTCTTTAAAACGCCAAATCAGGATAAAGCCAAACCAACAGTACCTACTTATAATATCGTTATTTTATGTGTTTAGGGACATCGTGAAATAAACTTTTTTTTTGGTTGGTAAAACAAGCTTAACACTAAACAAATTACTGCTTCACCAGTTACCAACAGTTACATACTTAGTTACTTCATTTCATCTTTAAACAAAAAACAATCCTCATCCAATCGCCCACCAGTAAAAAGCACTCGCTTATACAGTTCACGTCAAAAACAATGCCGGTTCCATTCCGTGCTCGTACATAGATACCTCTCAGTGTCCGGTTTATTTTTCCGGGGCATTACCGGCTTTTATTTTTCGGTATCACGGTTCCGTTTTTGGCCGGCGATCGCAGTCGGTTTTTACACGGCGCGTCGATTTGTGAATGTTTTTTTCCGCCGCGTGCAGTTAAGTTGTTTTGGGGCTCGTGGATTTTGTACCACGGATTCTGCGACTCGATTTTTCGATGTGCTGATTGAATTGCGATTATGGAGTTTGGATGTTAGCGTGATAAGTATTGAGGTTAGGTTGCAATCGCGTTTTCGGGTGAGCGTAGATGTTGGGTCAAAACCAGTCAAAGGTGAGTTAAGCAAGCTTTTGCGATCTATCTTTGGAAGGATTCGAATATTTTGTCTACTCGCTTATCACCTGCATTCGCTGATTTAAAGTGATTGCATTTTGGATACAAATTCACATTCGGGAAATTATCCTTTAATATTTTGTTTTTGGGAAACGACGAAATTCTCAATTCTCAATTATTTTTACTCTCTACAGTGAAACGAGCCATACGGGCTTAACTGTATTAAAGGGACGATATCTAATAGAATAAGTATAGCCACCTTAGCGCCACACGCGAGTGTCGTCATTACTGTTCTACATTGCGCTATTGAAGTTTCTCAGGTCGAATGAACAAATACAACTTCCAACTGTCTTCCTCCAGTTCGATCCCCAGGCATAGCATCTGCCTGGAAAGAGCTCTCTATTGGAGCTTATTGGAGCCTTTCCTAAAGTAAGTATACTGTCACAAAATATGATGAACCACTTACTTTGACATGAGGTGATGGGCGGCATCCGGAATCCCCCCAGCGGGTCGGGGGGGAAGTGGAAGGGCCGCTGCCCGAACGCAAAGTGGAACTGCTGCTGCTGCCCTAGGAGCGAAAGCACTATCAGTACGATACTAGCTGCTCTTTACGAATAGCATTGAGGGGTTATTTTAATTATTAAATATATTCTAATAGGCGTATAGGTAGGTACTGGGTAGGGTAGGTATATGTTTCTTATAAGCGGGGTCTCTACCCTTATGTTGTCAGCATTCCCAAAATCCGCACAAAGCCTTTTCGCTCTTCCTTCATCATCCGCACGGCTAAGGAGTGGAATTCCCTGCCTGCGTCTGTGTTCCCTGAACACTATAACCTGGCCGTTTTTAAGTCTAGGGTGACTGGGCATTTGCTAGGCAAGCGTGCTCCATCGTAGACTACATCTTCGCTCACCATCAGGCGTAATTGTGGTCAAACGCAAGCGCGTATTAAAAAAATATTTTTTTATGCATCAGAAATGAACAGATCCGTAGAAGAACTAAAGTTACCGACATGGTTCAGCAAATTGCACACCTTAAGTGACAGTTTGCGAGGCATATTGCTCGCCGAACCGATGGCCTTTGGGGCTGTAAGGTTCTACAGTGGCAACCGGGTACCTGAAGTCGAAGTGTTGATAGGCCTCCCTAATGAGGTGGGCGGACGATCTGGTAATGATCGCGGGAAGCCTTTTCTGTGGATAGCACAAGACCAATCGTAATGGAAATCCTTGGGGAAGGCCTATGTCCAGCAGTGGACGTCTTCCGGCTGGTATGATGATGATAATGGAAAGTAGTTGGGTATAAATCAATAGTTTCCCTATTTTCATAGTTTGTAGTATTTAGTTGCTATCACAATACGCAAATTATCACTCTTTAACGCAAAAACTACAGAACGGATTTCGTTGAAACAACTCAGTAATCATGGCTTCAGACAGACTCGAGAGCAGATAAAACATGTCAGATGCTACACAACTCTAAGGAATGTGACTATTATACTACGATTAATATCGATTCCGAGTAATCTTGCATAACGCAAAGTCAAGTAGGTACTTTAGAAATTAAAAAATAACAGAGTGCAAAGGAATTATTTTCTAGATGAAAAGGAATTTAAAATCCAGACTCTTAAGACTGTAACACAAGTTACTTCACTTGGCTTTGAGCTCGCGTCCAGACGGGTATATCGAGCGTATATCGAGCGTATATCGGTGCTATATCGATGCTATATCGACGTGGATATACTGGACCGTGAATTTTGTTCCCATGGCGGGTGTAGGCCGCTTGGGACCGCTGATTAATAGTAGTTCGTTTGTACGGAGAAATGTTAATTAATCTTGAAATGTGATGCATTTGTGAGGTAGGTAATTTTTTTTGTGCTTATTTTTTTATTTCATGGCCTTTGTAAGATAGAAGTGGAATTTAGTTGGATTCTTTAGCACCTTTATTTGTATCGCAATCGTAGTAGAAAGTATGTTATTAATCAAAGGATTAGTTTCATACTTTATTTGATGATCTAATCATTACTACTTTTTAAATTGAGATATGCCTTCGTCCTTATTTTTTATTTTAAAGATAAAAATAACTGTACAATCGGTGGCATAATAAAGTAACACACTTACGATACTAACAATCAACGAAAGTTAACGTTATTTTTGGGGATTTTGGGTATCTCCAGACTCGTGTTAATTTTTTTTTCTCCATTTTACCAAATCTATTTCTGATTTCAATAATGCAGCAATTGTTACCTTTTATCAATTTGATCAAAGTTTTTTTTAAAGCTAAGTATGGCCAATTTAGAATTATAAATACGTGTTAATAGCCGCGTAACCATTACATGGTACAAAAAAACCCCGGCTAAGTGGGAGTCGGACTCGCGCACGAGGGTTCCGTAGAAAGATTTTAACGCTTTTCCCCAGTGTTTTAAGAAGTCCAGTGTAAGCCGAACCTTGCTCCTAAGCAAAATTTACGCAGTGTGGGGTCAACTTATATTGGTCTGCGAAATCTACAGACAGACATAAAAAATTAAGATTTTGAGACTTTTTGGGGTGGTTGTGCTACAAGGAGGTAGCTCCATACCAAATTTCAAGTTTCTAGGACAACTGGAAGTACCCTTTAGGTTTTTGGATTTCGTCAATTTGTATGGAAATAGCCTTTTTGATGACCGTATCTTTTGATTGTGTTGACGTAGAAGTTTGATTTTTTCACAGCTTCAAGGGACCGCAGGTTTGAGTATTCGATATTAATTTCAGCATGCTACCTCCACGCGTTCCAGAGAAAAAGGGTCTTGACAGACAGACAGACAGACAGACAGAAGGACAACAAAATGATCCTATAAGGGTTCCGTGTTTTCCTTTTGAGGTACGGAACCCTAAAAATAATAGGAAACAAAATGAACTCTACAAATTTCATCATTAAGGCCACAGTGGAACACTCCACCTCGCCGTCTGCAGAATACCCCCCTGATTTGTTCGGAGACAGTCGATAATTTATCGACACCCGTGACACCACCCCCGTAATACAGCATGTGTACGAATTAGAATAAGGACCCGTTAGTTCCCATCAAGCCTTTATTGGATTCTGTTTCATTTATTATTTAACTTCGTAGCTAGGAACGAAGTTTTATTGGAAACGTTTAGTGCTGGAGGGGTATATTATGAGTTATCTTCATTCTACAACGGTTAACAATATAATGTCATTATCTAAATAGGAGTATAGAGTTGATAGTGAAATAAACGGATAACTCACGTTTATAACTCAAGTTTAGCCTGACTTTAGTATTTTTGAATTCGTAGTCTTTCGTCTGGGAGCGCCCGACTTATATACGTGAGGGATCAGTTTTTTCACTATAATTGTGAGCGTCACGGTAGTTTTTGTGTTAAGAACATAAATATACTACGGGTCCGAAAAAGGTGTCAACGTTAACCATAGGAGAATAATCTCAATAAACAAGCCTAGCATTTTTGTTTAAGTTTTTGTCCCGTAGTCAATATTTTCTAGCGAAATCTTTAATTTTTTCGAGCTATAAGTGTATTAACATATGGCGCTATTCAAACTCACAGGAGGCAACAATGACGCAAAACAGTTATTTTTAATACGGTTGGCCAAAAAGTGGTATATTTTGTGGGTATGTATCGTGCGAAAACTTAAAAGTTAATTACTACGTGAAAACTAGAAGGAGCGGGAGGGGGGGGGGGGGGGGGTCATGGCATATACTACGGAGGGTCACCTAGGGGGAGGAGGGGGGTGTGGCTAAAAACTGCTAAAACTAGGTCACTTAGTATGGGTGCGTTCCCTAAGCAGTGGTCTAAGTGCCATACGAAATTAATGGTACAGAGAGCTCTCTATAGTGTAACGGAACGCTAAATTGCATAGACATTGACAGTCCTCTTGTTTTGTCGTCCTCCGCTATATCTATGTATGTGTACATCGGGTGTCAATGTTAGGCGATCTGTAAACACGCATCAGTGCAGTCGACATCGCTAATCAAGGCTTGTACTCGTAGTGTAGGTACGCGGGTATAACCACCCCGATGCTTGGCCCGACCGTTGTATATTTAAATAGCGAAATACGGTGAATCTAACTTTGTGCATGTCAATTCAAAACATTAATTATTGACGGCTGGACGGATTTTTTTATCGGACCATGTTGCGGATACCACTTTCTATACAATTTTTTGTGTTATTTTTTTTATTATTATTTCATAAGGCTGAGCTGTCGGTAGGCCTCCAACAAGATGGAGCGACGACCTAGTAAGGATTGCGGGACCGCGGTGGATGCGGAAAGCACAAGACCGGTCTGAGTGGAGAGCCCTGGGGGAGGCCTATGTCCAGCAGTGGACGTCTTTCGGCTGACATGATGATGATAAGTTAAGTACCCACTAAGTGTTAATGATAAGTGACTTATATCTTTGTTAAGTACTAAGTGTTAATGATAAGCGACCCTGTAAACACGCAGTCGACATCGCTAATCAAGGCGTGTATAGTTTGTACTTGAAAATACTTCGGCATAGTATGGCAATAGCGCTTCTTATGTCAATCAAAGAGATGTCCATACGAATTCACCCGAATCTGAATCCTATTCATATTGCTCTCCATGCTTGGAACGACCTATAAATGGAAATTTAAAGCGCGGAAGGTAAAATGTGAAGAAAAACTAATAAGCATTTAATGAGACACAGTAACAGCAGCAATTATCAATATAGACGAAGAATGGCTTGGTGTACTCATCGTGGTACCAAAATTAACAGAGAACCGCAAACATCGGGAAAAGTGTATTATTAAGTGTATGTTGTTGTCACAGAACTCTCCACGTTTACTCAAAATTAAATTCTAACACATTAAGTAGCTAACTTAATCAAATATTTGGTGGATCTTTATTTTTATTTTTTGTCACTATCAAATATTTGAACTAGGAATACCAACCTGGTTTCAAACAATGAAATCAATCCCAAAGTTTAGATTTTTCTGGTGATTAATGCCACATTAACTGAAACAACCACCACAACTCTTTATTCCCAACACATGTCCCTCCCAATTCATCAGCTGACAGCTAACCGAACGCCCTAATCGCGCGACCCTCGCAGGTGACGCGCGATCGCGCGATCGCGGAATAATTCACGCGACAAGCTCGCATGCCTGCGCTCGCTACGTAACCCACGTACGCGGCGGGAGGGTTAAATCTTGTCGCAGTTATTTTACCACTTCCTGCTCATATAAATGCCAAGCGTTGTAAGTTTGTTTTGAGACACCTCACCAACTTTACAATTGTCAGTTGACAATGACAATTCGAACTAAATTTCTTTGCCAATATGAAGCGCGCTAAAAGCTCTTCAAGTCAGCAACTGACACCGAACTGTCATTGAAAACTGACATTTGTAGAGTTGGTGAAATAGGGGCAAGCGCGCTTCTATCACTCCTATATCGCCGAGCATGACTGGACTTTACCCCTCGTATGCTAGTTACTGATCCGTGCTTAATTATACCTTTTTTTTTTACAATCTCCAAAATTAATAGATACTAAAATAAAAGAGACTGAATTCATTTTCTTTACATCCCGCATAATTATGCAGTCTTAGCTGTCGCTCGCATATTGGCCTTGCACGATGTTAAACCATCCAAAACATCTTTTAAAGATTGAAAAAGGTTAATGATATGATGACGTTTTTTATTTGGTACGGTCAAGTGCAAAATATGTATAGAATTAATCAACCACAATAACAATAACACAACCTTAATTCGCCGACATAATAGCCATGGGACGTATTTTTCAGTAGTTGTATGCACCTATATTTTTGCACTTACTGTATCACGCATAAATTTATATTTGTAAGCGAATTTGGATTTTACGTGTAGACACGTGTAGACAGATAGACCGTGACCCGGAGATGGACATAGTATTACTTTACTTTATAAATGTATTT
Organism: Clepsis dumicolana; assembly: GCA_963691665.1. Lineage (NCBI taxonomy): Eukaryota > Metazoa > Arthropoda > Insecta > Lepidoptera > Tortricidae > Clepsis > Clepsis dumicolana. Next base: position 5,700,699 of record OY829519.1, on the reverse strand, counting down.
TAAATTTATTTTACTCTAGAATGTACGTATTTCATCTTTTTATTAAAGCAGGTAGTAAAATTTTAACAGTACTTGAGTTACTTTATTTCCGCCTTTTTTCAATTCATGAATGATGAGATGATGATTATTTTTAATCTTTCATAAAATTACTTATCATGATCTCGCGAATTGTCTTCGCTCAGTACGTAATCTTACCGAGCGTGGCAGAGGGGCTGAGTCATTTGATTATAAGATGAGGTGAGAGTTATTATGTCGCGTAAGGAAAATTAAGATGGATGTATTGAATTCGCTTACAGTGAGTATTGGAAGGGTTAAAAGATAAAACGGCTGGACTAATACTCTTTTAAATAGGCTATGTACTGGGTTAGGTTAGATTTACTTAGAGGCATTTCAACTTAGCTTTCTAAGTTGGCAGCGCCTCTGCAAACTCCCCGGGCTTGCGAGTGTCTATGGGCAGTGGTGATCACTTACCATCAGGTAACCTACTAGCTCGTTTGCCTTCCTTGTCGTATAAAAAAAGATTAACTTTATGACTTTCCTGGATTTTTTGGTATCCCTCCAATAATGACCAACAATCATCACATTAAGACATCCAAATATGTATGGGAGACGATATAGACCCTTTCCCTTCAGCTCTACATTCAACTCGCTGTCTATACTCGAACACCGCATTAAAATTGACAAATGCCGGCGCACACAGGGACCACTCGCACTCGCCACACGTGCTACTTTCCCGTACACGTTCCCAGTGTATAAATCAACGGGCCAACAATTACACACTTTCATGGCAAGTTGGAATTAGAAACTGTCATTTGCACCGTTCGAGGGACCAGGGGGGGATAGGGGAGGGAAAAATAGGGTGCGGGCGAGGGCCAGCTGATTAAAGGATTACAGGGAGGGTCCGGTCTAGTGAGATTTATAATAGCAAGTATTTCCACTAGTTAGCCTCGGTCAGTGTTTTATGTGTAGGATCATACGAGTATGCAAGGATTGACGCTAATTATTTTCCCGAGGCTCGGAAATGTTTTATGGCGGGCCTGGTTTGTATTAGTTATTTTATATACCTGGTAGCATTTTACCCTTTATTTGGCAATTTATCTCATGAGATACGTAGGCAAAACATAGCACAAACGTCGTCTATGGATTTGTCTGCTGTTCAAAATTATCTGACATCAAGACGAGCGAAGCGCAAGGGCACTAGCTACCTAACTTTTCTCGAAGAGCTTGGTCATTTTCTTCAACCCTCGAAACTTGGGTTTCATATAAACCATAGCAACTGAATGTCAAAATCATTCATTAGCAATAGAAGTTTTCTAAAACATGTTTGTTTTGAACCATTATCAATATCTATACCAGTATTTTTGTACTTTTATTTTATTACACATTCTTAATAGATATAAAATCGGAAGAGACTAGAATTCAGGTTTTCTCTTTTCAGTTCTGCCAAATCAAAGGGTAAATCCTAAATTAATGTAAAATACGGTATTCTTTTTTTTTTCTCTCTTAATTTTTTTAATGATAGAGTGAGGTATCTTTGTGTAATTTATCTGTGGTTACGTATTGTAAGAGCTAATGTAACTTGTTTTTAGAAAAAATGACTTTGTGCCAAGTTTCTTGCGGGTTGCGACGCATTCTTCTTGGCAATCATGGTCTTTCCGAAAGCGCTGGTGACTCAAAAAAAAAAAAGACGTGTAAAAGAGCATTCAACTGCCTATTTGCTGAATAAAATTTTGACCTATTGATTTAATTACAATTTACGATTTAACTAAAGTGCCCTTAAATTGTTTTGACACGACTTAACTACCTAGTTAATCGGTGAGCTCCCAGTAAATAAACACCTTCGAAAGTTCCCACGACTTCTCCAACTCAATCCTTCACTCAATTCAATCAAAAACAATATACAATCGAAACAAAAAACAAACGTAGAACGTAAACAAAGCGTCCAGTAGCGCCGCCCGCGGGTGGTCTGCGCGCGCGCACCCGAAATAGCAGCAATGGCCGCTTCAAGAAAAACATCGTTAATCCTCCCGATTATTAAATTGGAGGCAGCTACTGCGCGGAGTTGTAAAACGCACCACCCACCCGGCGGTAAAAATAGTTAAAGGGAGGGTATTCGTGTTTTACTAATAAAATGGGAATATTTTTGGGAGACATTGTGTGTTGAGGCTGTAAAAAGCGCTCACACCTATCGTAAGAGTTTGTTTTTTTTTTCAAATGAGGAACAAATAAAAGTAATTTTATTCATTGTTGTCTTTCAACCTAACTTTACCTGATAACGAAAATAAAGTGAGCAAACTGCTTGACAATCCCCCATGTTTTACTCGACTTTCATAAATACCAATTTGCTGTTTTAAAAGTGTGTGGAATTGCTTGCAATTTTTAACGAACCATATTGGGCTTATAAAAATACTCTTCATATTCATCTCTGTATATTTTTTGTCTGTCTGATAGAGATAGCTTTTAAGCGACAAGACCACCTATTGTCTACTGTGCCTAGTTTTTGTAATCTAACATAATTTAAAAGTTTAATGTTGTGCACGAAAATAAGGTAACATGGCTCGCGGCTCACACTATTGAAACATTACTCTCAAACATTGTATACAGCGTGTTACACGCCCTCCATCAGAACAGAAACAGATAATCAATCCAGCTTCCACTCGCATCTATTACCCAGACACCGATGTAAACATAAGTCGGAACTTTACAATTTAATTATTTATAACCATCGCCTATACGGCATAATAAATCAATATGCAGGGCACATGCACACACGCGGTAAGGGGGGGGGGGTTCCCCCCATCTAGCCCTTTCTTGACTAATTAATTAAACAACCGATTCATTACATCAGCCTCCTTTGTGCCCTCACATTCGTCTGCAAGCCAACTGTACGGATAGCAGAGACGTCCTTTAAAATGTAAGGCCGGATTGAAACTAGAATTCCGCTGAGACAAGGATTGCCCGCGGACATTATGGAACATTTTGTCATTTAAATTTGCTGTTTGCGTTATACTGAAAATATGCGTTATTGCTGGAAGTATTGTTATTTTGTGACTTGAAATGGCAATGTGCTTGTCGAAAGGCGAGCTACCGCTGCTGGTACAGACCTATATGACTTTACAGAGTACCTATGCAAGCATTAATTGATGTCCCTTTCTTTGAAAGAAGTTATTAGTTAGGTATATGATTTTGTTTAATTAACTACATTATGGCAAATATCTATAAATATATATAATAATCGTAATAATCAAATGAGAATAATAATGTACTTAGTAGTACAATTGCACATTAGGAATGACAGATCGAAAAGGAGAGAAGTTTGAAATTAGGTGGGACATGTAGCTGCTGCCTACCGGCAGTGCCTTTTGACTCTTACTATTTACTGATCTTTTGAGTCTTACATTTGTAGGTATGGTCCGTTCTCTTCGACTTTCACGTTCGTGTATGTACTCTCGTGTAAAACCTTTTGTTATTCCAAGATCTTTACTAAAACATTACCAAATAATAACCTTGTAAATCTCAAACTTCAAACCAAAACGTAAATAATACAGAAAGACAAGAAAAACAAATTCTCTAACTGGGATTCAAACCCAGGACTTCCGCCATAACGTGGCGTCGCGCTACCAACTGCACCATCCGAGCAGTCAGTGGTAGCAGAAAAAAACTCCTATTATATTCACGTTTCAGTTTCTTTCAACCCTGTAAATTCGAAATGTTCGAAATATTCCGACGGTACCGAACCCTTCCGGCCCACTATCCCGTGGTGCTCGCAATTATTTTAATTTCTTCCGCGCGACGGACTGATCGCGCTAGGTGTGATTTGGACCCGTCATTTGTTCCTGTCAGTGTGCAGGGAACTATTTAAAGTGTTGCGTTGATCAATTAGATGGGACTCGCTGGTTGAAGCTAGCAAGGGTAAGTTCTACTGACGATAAAAATATCTAGGGAGCGGTCCGAATTGTACTTTGTTCACGCGAGTGCAAGAAGTCATCACTATTTACCCACATTTTATGCAATTGAATTGGATTTGGATTGGGTAACTTGACGTTGTTATTTGATAATTGGCAGTTCAGTGCTAGTGACAGTTTTAAGATTCATCACAGATTAAAAATGAATAGTTAGACCGCTATAGAGCGGGGTCTCAACTATAGTTGTAATTGACTTTTCTTTACAATAAAAATATGACAAGCTAGACATTTTTTTAGACAACCCCAATTATTCACGGATGATGATTGATTTTTTCGAATGATTAGGTATTTCAATTCGCAGAATTGGCGGATAATTGCGGCTGGAAATATAGTAGAGGTGGTGGAGCCAATAAATAAATAAATATCACGAGACAATTGACACCAATTGCCTAGTTTGGGCAAAGCCTGTACTATGAGGACTAGACAACGGATAAACATACTTGTATAAACAAATACATACTTAAATACAAATTAAACATCCAAGACCCGAGAAAAAACATTCGTATTTATCATACAAATATCTGCTCCGACCGGGGATCGAACCCAGGACCTCAAGCTTCATAGTCAGGGTCTCTAACCACTAGGCTATTTGGTGTAGGTGGTTTGGTAATGAATTGCTTTTGGTTAATAAAGATAATACTAACTAGTTTTAGACCTAGGCTCCCTGGGCCCGTCGACTGTGACCTTGATGGCCTTATTGTAGGTGGTGACTTGCGGCGGCGACGTCGAAACCGTGATGGTAAGGGTGAAAGACTTGCCTGTAACAACGAATTACACATGTTAATGGAGTTAGCATACTGATGAAGTACTTACTATAGAATACTATGGAAACAGTGTAACAATAAATGACATTAGGTCAACCGGTAGCTGTTAAATTGCAAATGGAGTATGCTGGGGGGGGTGCGTGTCGGATAACCTCCTCGTGTGTTCGAGCGTTACGGTTCCCTCTTAAGAGTCTTAGGGGGGAAGAGTAGCGTTTGGGCCGGTGCATCCTGGGCAACAACGGTTATATCGGTGTATCGATGGAGCCATATTTTAAAAAATTGTATTGTATTGTTGAGTATGCTGGGAAAAATCAAAAGACCAGAATAGTGGGCCGACCATTGCCGTCGGTGGTAGTGAAAAAGATAACTTTATTTATTTATAACAATCCTTATGTACTAGTTGAACAGCGCCATCTCTTGGATGATTCGTAAAGAATTATAGCTACAGCGTTTACTTTATTAACAATCATTAAGATCTATGATAAATGCAAGTAGTACTATCAGGTTTGACTAGATGGCGCCACTAAAGTAAATCGTTAAATAAATTTAACATAGATCATTAGACTCCCACTCCCACGCCACCGACAGATTATTAGGCAATTCTTGAACTACGCGGTGTTCACTTGTTGACTCTTGGAGCAGGAAAGGAATGCAGATGTTAACGCGCGATTTCCCCTCTGCCAAATCTCTAACATTAAGTCTGATCAAAATGATCAGGGTCTGTTGATTGTGTGCGTGTTTTTGGCATTTGTGTGTCAATTTTGTTTTAGTGTGCGTTTGTAGGAACGTAACAAATTTTGACAGCAGCGTAGACGTTTGCTGTACAGTGTTCCTCGTCCCTCTCAAAAAATGGCAGAAAAATTTAAGTGCATAGGTGCACGCTTCCCGTCTGTCTGCTTTATGCATTGACTAAACGACGTCCAACCGTTGACTATTTTGTTGACGACGAGAGGACGCCGAACGACAAGGCCGTGAGGTGTCTGGTTGGGCGCAAGGTGGTCCCACTACACCTCTTTGCATCCTTTTGCAGCATTGAAGGTACTCAAACGTCCCAACATTTTTGACACCTTAATTTAATAATTGACACCATGCTTGTCACTTCTATTGTGAATTAAGGTTTCAACTGTTGAAGCAGTGTCGGTCTCTGGGAAATTAACAGAAATATTACCACACACTTGGAAATCGATAAGTCTAGTAGCGAAATATTTTTTGTACCGTGAATAGGTATGAAAGTTTATTGATAGTTACAAACAAGTTAAAATTTAAATGCAAACTTTTTACTCGATGTGAACGCAGCCATAAATTGAATCTGCGGCGAGGTCTTTCCGCGGCGCCCACTTTTTGTAGTTCGATTTTGATCACTTGTTCGAAAAGTTCAAAATTTATTGCCGGTTTGTTTTCAATTTGTGTGTCCGATGAAATTTGGGCGGTTATGGGCAGCTATGTATAGCGGCTTCGACCAAAATAATTGTCAGCCCAAACAAATCCTTTTCGTTTTATTGTGAAATTGCTTTTTGAAAAAAAAATATTTTGTGATCTCCACACCATTGTCACTAACAAACGAAATTAGTTCGAACAACGAGCCAGACATGGCAATTTCGAGTGCCTTTATGCATTGATAAACACAAAAAAGGTTCAAGTGAAACAATCTCGTTGGAGTGGAGCGCATAAAAGAGCAACTCATCCACAACACATCAGCGCGCGTCACAAACAACGACCCGGCCACTTCATCACAACGTAACGCTGCCAATAAAAAAAACATTTCCATCTGCGGAAAAACCGCAGTTAATATTAAATGACCGTCCGTCAAAGCTGTATTGCAGAGCGCTTTGCCACCGCGCTGTGGGATGCAGCCAATACCGATTTTGTGATTTTTCCGCTGCCTCCCCGGGGGGTCGGGTGGGGGGGTGAGTGACATGTAAGCTTTAATGGAGCTCGGGCCGGGACTCTGGCTACACGCGAAAAAACTGAAAAAAGCCTCATTCATACGTGATTTCATGTGTAGGCTACTTTCTGTGGGCCGAGCGGTGGGGCTCGTTAAAAATGGAAGCGAGCGGCTTGTTGTGGCCTATCGGAGTTTATTAACGCGCCGAGGACGATGTAACACTTGTTTGCGGACAACGGACGAGGCCGCCGGTGAGTTTGTGATAATGTCTGGTCTGTACTCATGACACTGATGATAATTGCTATGATAAAGGGGTATGTATAATGTGATTAGGATTCTAAAGCGATATGTTATCTGGTTACTCGATCACGTCGAGGTTTCATACGGTTGTGCTTAAAGGCCTGAGTCATTCCGTTCTAGCACCTATTGAATCATCATCATTATGTCAGCCGAAAGACGTCCGGTGCTGGACATAGGCCTCCCCCAAGGCTCTCCACTTAGAACGGTCTTGTGCTTTCCGCATCTTGTGTGCTTTTCGGCGATCTTTACCGGGAGACGAGCTGTCGGTAGGCCTCTAACGAGATGGAGCGGCAGCCTATTCAATAAATAACAATAATTAAAATGCGTACCAAAAAAATATTTTCATTCGAGACAACTTTCTTCCATCGCGAAATGTCCACCAACAAAAGTGTCTAGCCAGTTACTCATTCATGAAATAACACCCCACCTGTCCAACTCCAAACTGGTTGCGTAAGCACTTGTAATTGCTCGTCGCTCAAAAAAGCGATCGTTTGAGCGACGACGGCCGTGCCAGCCGCGGCGCGCCACCGCCTAAATAAATAACCTGTACTTAATGCCGCGGCTCACGATACCGGGATACTAAGAGTATGCAAGTGCAGAGAGTATTAACCCCTCGTATACGGGAAGAGACGCACTCCAGCATAAACGATTGCTCTCACTCTGGCAAACATCGAGCTACATGGCGACGCATCGCGAGGACAGCGGTGACGCAGAAACCGCCCGAAACAGCTTATCATGGTTGCGTCTCTTCTTCGCTATGGAGTCATCATCTGGGGAAACTCAACAGATGTCAGTAAAGCGTTTTTGACTCAGATGAGATGTATTCGGGCCGTGTGTGGAGTGGGTCCACTGGTCTCGTGCAGGCCATTATTTATAAAGCACAGCCTCTTGACGTTGGCAAGCATTTACATATTGGAGCACGCGAAATTTGTAAGAGACAACCCCGAGATGTTCGTCAAACCAGTACAAAACCCAATGTTACGTAGTAGAGATTTGTGTCGTGTTATAGTGCCTTTTTCCAAAACGGCACTTTATAGTAAGAATTGTTTCATAATGTCAGCAAGAATTTACAATAACATCCCATCAGAAATCAGAGCTCTGACTTCTAAAATATTTGTAGCTAAGCTCCGACTCTGGCTCAAAGATAAATGTTTCTAAAGCTTGAAGGAGTATTTTGACATAAATAAGTAATTTGGAATAATGTTGTAATGTATTGATGTATTGCCATTTAATAGTTTATCGTTTTGCTTGTTAAAGAATTTAATTCATATTTGACATGCTGCAAACAACATTAATTTTATATAATAACTAATTGAACTGTTTCGTGGTCATATAAAATTTATGAATGAATAAAAGAAAAATAATAATAATAATTTTTGCATGCCGCTACAGTGGTGAATTGTGTTGTTCTACTTTATCAATGTTCTTTGTCAATAAGTAAACTTTGACTTTGACTTTGACTTTAACATGACCACGACCACTCTGTCAAGAGTGCACGACTGAGAAGAGAAGATACAGGAAAAAAAAACTGCATCCAAGTCTCTGTATTTTAGTACCTTCTAATTTTGGAGATTGCAAAAAAAATACCGGCCAAGTGCGAGTCGGACTCGCGCACGAGGGTTCCGTAGAAAGATTTTAACGCTTTTCCCCGGTGTTTTAAGAAGTCCAGTGTCAGCAGAGCCCTGCTCCTAAGTAAAAAGTACGCAGTGTGGGGTCAACTTATATTGGACTGCTAAATCTACAGACGGACATAAAAAATTAACATTTTGAGACTTTTATGAGTGGTTGTGCTATAAAAGCTACCTTTATACCAAATTTCAAGTTTCTAGGACAACTGGAAGTACCCTTTAGGTTTTTGGATTTCGGCAATTCATATGGAAATAGCCTTTTTAATGACTGTATCTTTTGATTGCGTTCACTTGGAAGGTTGATTTTTTCACAGCTTCAAGGGACCGCAGGCTTGAGTATTTGATATTAATTTCAGCATGCTACCTCAACACGTTCCAGAGAAAAAGGGTCTTGACAGACAAACAGACAGACAGACGGACAACAAAGTGATCCTATAAGGGTTCCGTTTTTCCTTTTGAGGTACGGAACCCTAAATACATACGCATAGCATACGAGGGGTTAACCACCACCAGCCCTTTTTTACGTCCCACTGCTGGGCACAGGCCTCCTCTCAGAATAAGAGGCTTGGGCTATAGTTCCCACGCGGGCCCAGTGCGGATTGGGAACTTCACGCACACCATTGAATTGCTTCGCAGGATTGTGCAGGTTTGCTCACGATGTGATCCATCACCGAAAAGCTCATGATAAATTAATTAGGTACAAACGTATTTTCGGAAATCACAAAAGCGTTATGAGAGACTATATAGCTTTTATCCGCGGCTTAACCATAAGCATTTCAAAGAAGCAACCAAGCATGCATACAAGCGTGCAAGCAAGCAAAGCAGGCTAGCATGCGAGCAAGTGAGCATGCCAACGTGCTAGCATGCAACAGCGTCAGCAAGCAAGCATGCGAGCAAGTAAGCATGCCAACGTGCTAGCATGCAACAGCGTCAGCAAGCAAGCATGCGAGCAAGTGAGCATGCCAACGTGCTAGCATGCAACAGCGTCAGCAAGCAAGCATGCGAGCAAGTGAGCATGCTAACGTGCTAGCATGCAACAGCGTCAGCAAGCAAGCATGAAAGCAAGTAAGCATTCAAGCAAACATGCAAGCCTGTGATCAAGTATGCAAGCAAGCGTGTAAGCAAGCATGCAAGTATTTTGCAAGCAAGCGAACATGAAACTAACCCAGCATGCAAGCAAGCTTGCAATCAAGAATAGGTGCAAGCAAGCATGCAATTATATGATACAACTAATAAACAGATAAGTTCTAGGCATATTTCCTATTCGTTCTAATACTTTAAAATAACGAAATTGACTTTAATTGATATCGTTGGCCCTTCTATCCCCTTATTCTTTGCCGAAGTTTTTACGAGCTCCCAATTTCCACGCCTAAAGTGACACGATCACATGACTGACGCGTCTGACGTGTTCGTAGCGCAACTGCCTCGAAGATAAACTTGGTTTTGACACGACGTTTATTTTATAAGTTCGCTAGGTGTAAAGGAGTTTTATGGTACTTTACAACTTTAGTTTTGGTAACTTTTGGCCTGGAATTGGTTTTGATGTACGAGTGTAAGAAAATTTTCAGTTTGCCATTATACGTACCTAGTAAACTAGCGTTATAGTGAATCCAGCCTTCTCCCGGGCGTACATTATAAAAGTAACTTTTATGACAAATTTCAGATTTCTAAGTCCAGGGGTTTGGGGTAAATCAGTCAGTCAGTTACGTTTCTGTTTTATAATTTTAGATTATAGTTCAATAACTACAACGTGTAATCTAATTATTACACGTTCATTTTATGGTAAGAATTACCTAACTAAGTAAAGCAGATTTTACCGATGATTTTAGTGCTGTTTTAATGTAGTCTATAATTTATGTGAAATTGTAAAAGTTTTCTCCATGTTGGTTTGTTATAGATTAAAAACCACAAATTATTTATAGTATCACAATACTTATGTTTGTTGCGATCATTACACTACTTTTTCAGCAACCAATCACTGCAAAACCCTTTTCAACTCGATCAAACACCCGATAAGCAGACCCAATAAAACTTTTAATCACACAGTCTCTGGCAACACCGGGCTGTCACCGTGACAGCTGTCAAACGCAGCCGCCATTGCAGCCGGTAACGGCGTGCTAATGCGACATGGTGCTAATTGAGCGAATTAATATGCTGATGTAAGCTGAGGTGTCGCGATTGTAGAGGTTATATGTAGCTGATGGATGTAGATATGAACGTTTAAGTTATTTGTAGGCGATACTCTAGTACCTAGGTAATTAAAGTGATCAATTAATGCAGATAGGACTTACATAGGTAAACTTTGTTTTGCTCCGAATAGTTTCTACAAAAACTTTACCAATTCCGAAGGTTAATTTTTGTAATAATCGTTTTACTGACTGAAATAACTTTTTAGCAGAAATAATCTTAAATGAAAGATAACTCTTATGGAAATATGTAAAATTTTGCTTTGGATTGATTGATTGATTGATTGATGAAGCCATTAAAGCCGTGTTGCCTCCCTAAATTCTTTTATGTATATTTTTTTAAAAAGAGGGGTGTTATAAGTTTCACCGCTAATGTGTGTGTATGTGTGTCTATCTGCGTGGCACCGTAGCTCTTAGATTTGGATGCGGTTTATTTATTCGAAATCAGGGTTTCTAGCGATGGTTCTTAGTAAGTTTCATGAAAATCCGTTTAGAAGTTTTTAAGATATTAAACTTTTAAACGAAAATGTCGGGGGCTTTTCAACTTCTCTACGTAGGTTAGGTTATGTAATAAATTGAGCTATGTATCTTTCTAGCTATATCTCCCAAGTCGGGTATCACTGGCAGGACCTTGAAGCCACAGCACAGGACCGTGACGCATGGAAGTCCCTACTGCGAGCCTTAAGTCCCTGCTGAGGGATTACAGGAACAAAAAAAAATAATATTTTTCCAGGATCCGAACTATTCCGAACCTTATATCCATTAACGGAGTTATACGGACTATTAAAGTCGATGATAGCTGTCAGCCGATATTCCATCAGTTGGCGAATCGATCAGTGACTCGCCAAACCCAGCACGCATCTTAAATCGATCTGCAAACCGCGTCAACTCGCCCGTGAAACAGCACGGCGCAACTTGCGGCTTCTACCCACCCCAAACCAAGGGCCGACCATAAATGAAATGGTAGTTTTCCGCGGCTAACCGGACTGGTTAACCGGGGTATACCCCGCCAGTCGGGTAGGGTATACCCGCTGTGGCCACGTTATGGTTGACAAGAGCTGTTACGGTTGACGCGAGCCTACACAAGGATTGCGTGTTGTGACGTGGCGTGGCGTGGCGTTCTTTTTAATGAGATTTCGATTGTGCTTTGTTTCTAGTTTCACGTAATAATTATGTGGGTAAACGAGATTTTGAATAGGGATGTTGCCTCTTCTTCAAATCGGCAACTTTTTTTTAAATGTCAAAATGTTTAAATGAAGTTTGTATTGAATTACAGAACTGTGACGTCATAATTTTCAGCGATCAAACTGCCTCTTTTTATTAGTTTTTGTTAAATTGAAAATCGTTTTAATTGCAGTAATAAGTGAGGCATCGGTTTTTTATGAGTATTTTCGGAAGCTTATGATAAGTGAAAATGTAAAATGATTTTATTTTGACATCAGTCAACAACCCTATTTGCTTTTTCAACTTGCTGTATGGAGTTTATGTTAAATACTCTTAAACAAAGTCTAGACCTGTTTAGGATGAAAACTAAGCACGTACTACGTATAATATTTCATCGCAATCTCAGAATGCAGTCGGAAAATTTATTTAAACGGCATCCAGATTAAACTAACACAGTACCAAAATACCAAACCCTACTGATATGAAAGCTCTCAACCGACCACAATATAAATTCGAAAAGAATTCTTCAAAGGAAAAAAAAATTAAATGGCTACGCGACCGCAGGCGGCCCCGCCCCGCAAGACGCTTCTCCGCCGTTTCCATTGGCTGGGAAACAGGAGGCGGGCCGATGCTCAAGTCTTCAGACTAACTTTTCATTTGCACAACTCTAAAATATTGCCTCAGATTAAAAGCAAAGGAAGTTCGTGCGGCTAGCGCAAGCTTTTTTGTGAAAGTCTAAGTAATATGCTGTAAATCTTGGCATCCATTAATAATCGCTTGGAAAGGCTGCCGGTAAAGCTGAATAACTATGGTACTTATACTGGAAACTCGGGTTCATTCCGTTCTTAGAAGTTATTTATAAATGCTTTTAAAGATTCTTTGGAATAGGTATCTACCCAATAGATTCATGTCATTAAATTTTAATATCGTTTAGAGGAACCATACCTACAATCATAAATCATGTATTAGACAGACGGGATTCACTACATTTTTCTGCATCTTTTCGACAGGGACGTGGTAAGTATATGAAGCGAATATTTGAATCCTGCGTAACTGCAAAACTTCATGAAAAAGGTTAGTTCCAAACACGCTCACAAATTTCTCGATAACGTTACTACTCAATTACATTACGCAGGATTCGAATATTCGCACTCGCGCCTCTGCACACGTCTGCACTCATTTCAAAGTCAAAATTTGTTTTGCTCCTACGTTCCTACAAACTCACACTAAAACAAAACTATCACACAAATACCAAAGACATGCACACAATCAACATGACCTGTGCATTTGTGTACAATTTCTGTTAACGTCTCTTTTTCTTTCCTTCCTAAGTCACACACAGATAAACCAATAGGTTAAAATTTGCTATCACAGTATTTTGGAGACCTAAAGCCCGCTTGACACCGTGTTGCTAAGCCATAACCGCGTCACCGCTGTGTCCGTGTAACCTGCGCGTCGGTGACCTTGTGTGATGCGGCGCGAGAAAACGACGTGATAAATCTATACGAGCTGGCCGAGGTCTTGCGTCTCAGCGGACCGCGGCCCGCTTCCCACATACCGCGCGCCCCGCGCTTGCTCCCCGAAACGCACACATAGGCCACGAGGTCATTTACTGTTAGAGCATATCCGTTGGCTACGCCATTTAAATGTCAGATGTCTTTAAGGCTAGCACGACTGGCCGCGATTTTGCTTGTCTCGCGGTGTTATATTACCCGTCCCGTGGCATTCAGTAGGTCTAGCTAGCACAACTCACAGTGCGACTTCTATCTAGCACGAGAACCCGTCCTTTCCTGTCACTCAGAATGCAACGGGACGGGAACATAATCTCGCGCGACATGCATAGTTGCGGCCAGTCGTGCCAGCCCTACTGAGTGACAGAAAACGACCGGCAGTTGTTCTCGCGCGAGATAGAATTCGCACTGTGAGTATTGCTAGACCTACTGAACCAAAAGAATCGGAAAGGAAGTCAATATCATTGGTGTTATGGTCTATTACAGAAGTGATGTAAATAATGCAATTTAATATTTACACTTACTGATTTTTGGTGAAATAAACGGATCACTCACGTGTGTCAGTCGAGTATAGCTCGACGTGTTTCGGACCAATCCGTAGTCTTTCCTCAGGGAGCACACGCCACGCCGGTGGCGAGAAGTAAACTCCGTGACGGTTCCGGGACGTGATCCGTTTATTTCACTACGATTGAATCTCACGGTAGTTTCATGTTAATGATTTTTCTTTGCTAAATATTAAAATACAATTTATTGTAGATCTATCCTGTAGGTCAGTTAGATTTGTTATCTAATGCAGCCACGCCAGCCGCCTTGCATAATGGTCTAAGATACTAAATGAAAACCCATTTAACACTTCAACAGGTAGCAAGAAGTTGAAGAAATTGGTTTTATGATGAAATTTTTTAAATGGTGAATCAAAAACTTGAAAAAAAGGAAAATATAGCCTACCACGGGAATCGAACCCAGATCCTTGACATTCCGTATCACGTGCATAAAAAATCCAGACTTACACTAAAGTAGGACCAGATATACACATCGATTTTTTTCTATGTAAGTATTCAAGTAACAGTTTGCTTATCATTATCACCATTATGGGTGAATAGCGCCCTCTGTGTGAAACACCTCAACGAAATGACAACCAATCAAACAACCACTCAATAATGAATGGAATGAGATTATAATTCGTTTTAGTTCATGCAAAACTAGATGTAGATTATTAGAGATGTTTCCCGCTTACTAGCGGCCAGAAATTCAGTTTAATATTCCCTTTGAACGTAATCATGCCAAATCGCATGTAATCATAAAAAGGGTTCGTGAGCATTGTTAGTTCTTTACTACACAAATGACCAAGAATACTATGGCTGGAAAAATCTCAACACGGAAATAGACTGTGGTAAGAAAGTGCATTTCATGTGTCTTTATTTCATCATATTTTATTAATTTATTGAATCATTTATTAACATAATAAAAGCAATTTACAATGACATTAAATCTAAGCTTAAACTAAATAAACTACAACTTAAAACTAAATTAAATCTAAATAAGGCCCCCGTGGCATAGTGCCCAAAAGGCTGGCAGCGTTGCCTCGCTGAATAGCGATGCTGATTCTTTGAGAGAGAAAACTGCCAGCCCTTTGGTCACAAGTTGCATCAACTAAGCGCTTTTGTAACTCAGAAATAAGCTTGTAAGCGCTGGGACCCCATGGACCCAAAGTTTCAAACCCGACAGGAACAAAATTATAATTCGGACCGAGAGATTGATACATAGATTTTTTTCTATTTTCGGCCGTTTCTGCCGCCGCACCAGCTTTTTGTGTGGTTCCCTGGAGATGTGAGGGTGCTACTGTATCGACACAGGTCGCATCCCAAACCAGAACCCTACCCATTCTCCAGGGAATCAGAGACATACCGTCCGGCCTTTTGCCATCGTCGCGGGCAATGCCGCTTGGCTCCAAAATGGCCGGCACGTTTGCAGAGGCAAGAGCCCGGCGGATTATGTCATTGAGCGCGGCATGACGGGAGAAACGGCCGGCGCTCTTTTGACAGGAAAGACCATGGTGTCCCGTTTCGTCCACATTGGTGCCACAGAGGCATTAATTTAATTAATAATTAATTAATTAAATAATTAATCATTAACATCATTTATTGAATCAGGCGTTACTTTGCGGAGGTCCATATTTATGAACTAAACAACAATTACTTTGCTCACCCGCGACCACTAATGACAAATAGTTATATCTGTGCGGCAAATGTATGTTTCCATGCAACACCTCCGCCTCCACTACTACACGAATCAACACATGCCACACAGACCCAACTATCACCACCACCACTATACTAAACGCTGACGCGTTTCGGCACTATCCACGAGGCCATTTACGAAGCACAACAACAACCGTTCAACATGCCACCACTTCCACTACAAAGTAATTGTTTTTTAGTTCATATTTTATTATTCAAAGAGTAACTTTTATTTTACCCCGCTGTTCTTATTATTTATAGAAAAAACTAAAACTCAAAGCTAAAACTAAAACTTCGTCGAGAAACAAAGCGCTGAAATTAAGTCAGAGGGTCGAGCACGACTTTTCGATTCCTGCGTCACGTAAAAACGAATAGTAAACGTTATCGAGTTCGTGTGACGTTTGGAACAGCGCCCGCCCGTGAGCGTATTTGGAACTAAAATTTTGTATGTTTTGTTTCTCGATCTCGGTACCTACGATAACTGTAACGTTACGCAGCATTCGTAAAGTCGTGCTCGACCCTGCTCCGTGCTCGACGCACCGTAAACGCAGTAACTTCACTGCGTTTACGGTGCCTTAGCGTATTTTGATATCACTAACGGAACGTCATATTTTTAATGCACACCGTCCAAACTGGTGCTTAAAATACGGTAAACGAGACGTATACGTGACGTCACTGCGTTTACGCTGCGTTAAGAACAAGTGTAGACGGTATGCGTGAATATTGTGACATATGAGTCACGTCACTGCGTTTAAGCTGCGTTAAGCACCTGAGGGTCGAGCACGACTTTACGAATGCTGCATCACGTAAAATCGAATAGTAAACGTTGTCAGGTTTGTATGACGTTTGGAACAGCGCCCGCCCGTGAGCGTATTTGGAACAAAAATTTAGTATAAGGTTTCTCGTTCTCGATACTAACCGTAACGCTACGCGGCATTCGTAAAGTCGTGCTCGACCCTCTGATCTCAGTTTTTAATAATAAACAAAGTGATGAACAAAAATTGTTTACGTTGCAGTCAATCAACCGCTGCAATGTAATGCAACTTACGGTTCGGCCACACACTGAGGGTCGAGCACGACTTTTCGAATCCTGCGTCACGTAAAATCGAATAGTAAACGTTGTCGAGTTTGTATGACGTTTGGAACAGCGCCCGCCCGTGAGCGTATTTGGAACTAAAATTTTGTATGAAGTTTCTCGATTTCGATACGATAATCGTAACGTCACGCAGCATTCGTAAAGTCGTGCTCGACCCTTTGCTACTCAAAATACGCTGACGCACCGTAAACGCAGTCACTTCACTGCGTTTACTTTGCCTCGGCGTATTTTGACGTCATTGGTGACGTCAGCGTCATGTTTTTAAAGCACACCGTCCAAACCGGTGCTTAAAATACGCTAAGCGTGACGTATAAGTGACTTCACTGCGTTTACGCTGCGTTAAAAACAAGTGTGGACGGTATGCGTGAATATTGTGTCATATGAGTCGCGTCACTGCGTTTACGCTGCGTTAAGCACCTGAATGAATTTTCTCGATGACCATGGCCATATGAATTTTCTCTCTGTCAACGAATATATCTACCAATTGATTTTTACAAGGTTTCTTATATTAATTATTGGCAGTTGCAGATTAATTGCTCGGACGATCGAAGTAGTTCAACAACAAAGCCGGAAGGAGCATGATAAAATTTATGAACGTTTTGAACAATGGCTGTTAATTATTGGAATTAATGTGTCAAACATTAGGACGTTTACTTTACACAGACGGCGCTTACTAATTTTGCTTAACAAACGAAGGAGCAACTTATAATGAACGTAATACTTAAATAAATGCGCTTAAACCTACAGTAGAACACAATGCGTTTTAACAAGTTCACAAATTATGTATTCCATACAACATGCCGAACTACATTTTCATTAAGCAGCGTTCATACTTGACCGATTGCACAAGCGTTCGACAGGGTCCATGCACTTCACATCCTAACACGTTGAATCTACCGTGCGCTTTTGCCGCCATAGATCAGTCTATGTGAAGCAAATTAGATTATATCTCTCCCACCAGCCACGCGGGCCCAGTGCGGATTGGGAACTTCACACACATCATTGAATTGCTTCGCCTTAGTGTGCAGGTTTCGTCACGATGTTTTCCTTCACCGGAAAGCTCATGAGAAATTCAAATTTTTTTCCTCACATAAATTCCGAAAAACTCGTAGGTTCAGGCCGGAGTTTGAACCCACGAACCTCTGCTTGAGAGGCCATAGGTCGAACCACTACGCTATCATGGCTGCTATCTATATCGGGTCAAACGGGGTAATACTAAACCTCATTCAAACCCAGTACGGTATTCGAGGTCAATATCCCGTTATTAGTACGTCTAACTGTCAGGTGCTACTTAAAAGCTTCGAGATAACCGGTGTGTATAATTTGATAACATCATGGGTGGTAGGACCTTGTGCGAGGTCCGTCCGGATCGCTACCACCATCTTACTCGCTAATACTGTCGCTAAGCAGCGACGCGTTTAGGTGTGGTGAGTAAGACTGCCGGTGTAATTAAGGGTACAAGAGGCATTACATCTTAGCTGAGGTTGGAAACTCATCTGCAAACCCTATCTATGGGCAGTGGTGAACTCTTACCATCAGGTGACCCACTTGCTGGTTTGCTTCCTTGACGTATACAAAAAAATGATTGTGGTTTGTTCCAAAACATATAGACAAAATTTGTCCAATTAAAATTCCTCGAAACGCGTGCAATCCTACAATCACCTAACAGCCTTATCGCACTAGCGATTTGCTTCATACTAATATCGCTCGCGGCGAACACGTTGCGTGATCGCCTCAATACAAAACTTGCTAGCAAATCGCCAGTGTGATAAGGCTGTAAATGTAATTACGAGTAAAGCAACTGTTGGCTGTCAGAGGGTCGAATCCTGCGTAACGTTACGGTTATCGTAACGAGATCGAGAAACCTCATACTAAATTTTAGTTCCAAACACGCTCACGGGCGGGCGCTGTTCTAAACGTCATACAAACTCGACAACGTTTACTATTCGATTTTACGTGATGCGGGTCGAAAAGTCGTGCTCGACCCATAGTATGTGCATTTGACCGATTGGTTGTTTAGCGTTCAACAGGCTCCATGCACTTCACATCACATCCTAACACGTTGAATACGCATCCGTGAGCTTTTGCCGTGATGAATTTTATGTAAAGCAAATTAAATTCTATCTATCGGATCAAACGGGGTAATACTTAGGTGGCACAAGAGGCATACTATATTAATCCCGTGAGTCGAGCACGTCTTTTCGAATCCTGCGTCACGTAAAATCGAATAGTAAACGTTGTCGAGTTCGTATGACGTTTGGCACAGCGCCCGCCCGTGAGCGTATTTGGAACTAAAATTTAGTATGAGGTTTCTCGATCTCGATACGATAACCGTAACGTTACGCAGGATTCGACAAGGCGTGCTCGACCCTCTGTAGAAGCATATCCGCAAAATCAGAGGGATTTTTGGCAGCACAATACTTACAAGCAGACTTTTTAGGCGGCTCTTGTTAAGACCACTATGTTAACAACGTTTTCCGTGAGTTATCATGAAGAATCACTGAGAAGAGAGAGACATTTGGTACGGATACGTAAAACTAATTACAAAGTAATTAGAATGAGAGCTAAACGTAAAACTAGCAAAAAAGCTCGTACCTGTTTGAAATTATTTTTTAACACAGAACTATTTCTGCTTAGACTAGGTACAGGTGCGTTTAACAGACGCACAAAAACTCCATTCATTTTTAAAACATTAAACAGGTGCGTTTAACAGACGCACAAAAACTCGATTCATTTTTAAAACATTAAACAGGTGCGTTTAACAGACGCACAAAAACTCCATTCATTTTTAAAACAATAAATTGTACACGCAATTCAAATATCCATGTTATTCTTTCGTTGAAATATTTCTACCTGTCGCTTATAATTACCTAGTAATCAATTAATTTAAGTTAATGTACATACTTCCCTTGTTCCCTTTTTGTGTCCATGTTGTTCCGTCCTAATATTCTTTTGTGTTGTAATTTATAATGTTACCAAATAAACATATTTTCTTTCTTTCTTACTAGTAAAAGAAAAAATTGTTGAAGTCGTTAATACTCCTACAATTATCAGGTACCTACAAGCAGACACGTGCCAGTCTATTACACCTTGATATGAAATGTTGTTTTCCCTGAGGTAGCATTAAGTATTATTAAATTTGTTCAGTCCGATTTTTCATACTACATTGTTCACATATTCAAGCACTTTACATTAAAAAAACCAACAAAATTTCAAAGAAAATGTTGCTCTCATTTGTTTCGCGTGAGGTTTATAACCCTTTGCTGTCGATCTATAGGATTACATTCATTCACAACTTGTAAGTTCAAGAAAAACGCGTTGAATGTTTTCTTACAATATGCGCAAAAAGTGAACTTCTTCAAGACAGGGCGGGCCGAGGGCGGAAATAGCCGCCCAAATATCCCGCCCTCCTTATTTGACATTCAACTTTCTTAAGTTTGCGCAAAAAAGTTTGGCCAAGTTGCCAATGTCACGGACTTTACCCCAGTTCGGGAGTTCCTTCAGACGTTATTGTTATAGCTTTTAAAAGTAAAATTAGGGTAAACTTGGAATGGTTTTGTGAGTGCTGGTAGAGTTTGAACAAATAGTATTTTTCATTTCAAAACGGAATAGTTCGCGACATTGTTGTAGAAAATCTATCATCTATCTGAAACGCTACAGTCTACAATAGTTAGACAATCATGTAAAATAAGACTTGTTTGTAAGATTATGTTGAAAAGGTGACTAAATTATGACAGGTAGCATAGAATGACATTTACAAAAACGGTTTAAAAGAATAAACTTTAAACAACTAATAATGCTAAACAAAAATTGCTTTGAGAACTCGATATAGCTTTAAAACTAAGTATGTTTGATTGTTAAGGCGAAAAAATATTACTTATTACGTTTTTGATGTCACATTAAGAAATATATCTTTAACTCTATAGTTGTTATCTTTTGTTTGTATTGACCAAATCGTGCAAGTGAATTTTAACTGAATTCATGTGGTTAGATTGGCTGAATTTTTTTTTAGGTAGGTTCGTTTCTTCATTTAAATTATTCTTAAAATTCTATTGATACTATGGTCAGTACAAAAGGGAAAAAAAACTAGGCTAACTCGATACCGTTACCTCGTTAATCATTAACTTGTAATAAATAAGAAACGTAAAAAAAAAAACATTTGCGTGAGACATCTACGGACTTAAATGCCATGCTATAAGAGTTCAGTATTCCCTTTACGAGTACCTACGTACGAACCAAACGGGCACATTAAAAAGGGTAGGTAATCGCTGCCTACATAAAAAGGGGTATCATTAAAAAACAACTTAGTTGAAATGACCTTTCACTTCAAAATAAATATTATTAACCGTCTTGGTAAGCAAATGTTGTGTAGTCATTTAACAATTTAAATGGCTGCTAACGCACCTATTTGCAGGGTTCCTGCAATTTTAAAACATGCATAAGGTACGTGGGTACATTGAGTTTACAATTATTTCGCATACTTTTTACTCATTTGGTCCAATTATCTATGATAATAATTTAGCGTTAGATTATTAGGTTATCGTAATAATGCCGCGCGGCACCAACGCAATTTAATTTTCGTCACACGCCGTCGCGGTACGTAATTGAGTTATTTTGCGATTAACGTTAAATCGTAACGTGATTTTTGAACAAAACACTGAATAAGATATCATGTCGCGTTTTAATTTTCTTATAGCTTCTTTCTTTTTGATCTTTGTATTGGGTATTGCCTAGTATTTAAAGTTTTTTGGTTTGGTCAAATTCGAATAGTTACAATTTTGGGTACTATATAAACTGATAACTTTAATAATTGTAATATTCATTGTGTATCATAACTGCACCTTCAGCACTCACCGCGACCGCTGCGGCCGACGAACCTCAAGTCGTTGAACTTCGCCACCTGGTTCTTCATCACCGCTGAGCTGTTCCGCAGTTCAGCGCAGCAGTTCTCGTCGTTGCCGGCTCTGACGGTCACCAGCGTGCCGTCGCCCACGTCCCCTAAGGCCACCACCTTGAACGCCACCGGCAACGTCTTGTTTGACCGCCAGTGCGGAGGCAGCACCGTGCAGACGAAGTGAGGACTCCCCGTCCGCACCAGCTCCCCAGGGTGCTCCGTTATAAAGTCCCCCAACGTCCGCTCCGCTAATATATCCGACGTCATCTTCGTGTAAGTCTCGTGCAACAGCGTCGAGCTCGTGTCCGGCGACACGGCGCCGCTGCTCGCCCCCGTCAGGTGCATCCTCGCCACCCGCGGCCGCTGCGTGCTGCACATAGAGTCGGCTGTCCGCTCCCTACATCACTGCCTACACCACACACCGCCACGGGATCTCACTCACTGCCATCTCACCACACTCGCCTATCGATTGCACTCGTCCTGGTCCTATCAACCGAAACGAGATAACTCGTTGCTAGGGAACGCACGCGTGGCCCTTGACGCGGTGACGTCACGGCGGCCTTGCCACACTTTTTTCCTTGGTGAATGAAAAGTTCGGCGGGCGGCGCGCGAGGGGCGCGAGGAGCCGATTTTTTCCGGCGCCGAGGGGTGGCTCCCCCGCGCTCGGCGAAAAAACTTTCCACTAGTTTCACTGACGGCGGCACTTTTTGCGCCCGGTGTTTACGCGATCGCCGCACGCACGTCGCTCTCGCTTTCGACGGGACGTTTGAGTTTTTTGATTTTATTCTAATCGGTGTATCGTCGCGTAGTACATGCCGTGTTTGCGTGAGGGTGCGTGCCGGAGCGTGCGTCGAGCGGCACGGCCGTGGAGCGACTCGCGTGGGGCGCTCGTTCGTCGCGCGATGCGGTGCGGTGTCCGGTCGCTATTAATACGCGGCGTACGTCCGCGCCCGTCGACTTCGGACAAAGTTTCGCGGACGAGTCGGTGCTCGCGGCAGCGGCGGCGGCGGCGGCGGCGAGCGAGAGGCGGCGACGGCGCGGGCGCGGCGGGCGCGGAGCGCACTTTGCGGTCGGGGTGGGTTGGGTTTAAAGCCGCTGAAGGATAAAACATACAAATAAACACGTGTTCGCGCCGGCGCGAGCGAGAGGCGCGGCGGCCGGACGGGTGGGAGCGGGACGGGCGCGCGCCCGCGGCACTCGGCGACCGCCCGTCGGCGACAACCAGCATCGGACCAGGAGCCCCAGCTGGAGCAGTAGCCAGCAGGCAGGTAGCCTAAGACTACGAGTTATCTGAGTGCAAGTGAACCAAAAAGAAGTGTCTTTGAGGCAGTCGGACCAATATATTTTTTTAAAGCTTCCTTGAGATCTATGTGCGTTCGAATTTTTAATAACTTATAGTCAAATAATAGTTCGGTCGGTTCGTGGAATTCTGCAGCTAAATGTGAATGAATGCATTACCCACTCCAGTGTCAAATAGTTCTAATTGAATTTTCTTCTTTCTTTAGAGAAAAAAACATGGTAGATAACAAAGTGGGTTCAATAGAAAACCATACCAATAATTACATATTAAACATACGAGAACGTAAATTTTCCATAGGTTCGTTACCAAATTACTTAAATAGGGAACTAAATTTAGTGCAAAAAATAAAGTTCTAATGCAAACTTCAAGTGACGTTAACTACTCGCAGGGGATTGCTCTAACGAAGCCGGTTGGGCTCAAATCTGCTTACCGTCTCGGCTTAAACGGGGGATCGTGGTGCTAAAACTATCTACTTAGAATTTTACATTTAACAAGTTTAAGTGCTCGTGGCAAAGAGGAAAATAACCTACTTTAATTTTAAAAGTCTTAGTGTAAGACTTGGTCACTAAATAGTTAGTAGAATATGTTTCAAAACAGCAAAAACAGCATAAAATGTAGATTAATTTAACATTAATGAAATAATAATTTCATGTAAAAAAAAAGTATTGTAATTAGTAGGAATGGAGTAAATAATATTATTAACTAAGTAAGAGAGTATTACGTAAATTAGATTTTCCACGGGGCAATAATTCCTAAGTTTTTTAGAGCATTCATCATTTTCCAAGCAAGATTTACTACAAAATTATAATACGGCACCGTAATACCAAAACCGTTAAATATTTTTTTTACAAAATGGGTCCTCATATTACCTATTTTGCCCCTTGTCTCTGGCATGGTCTACTCAACCTTTTTTATACGATAAAAAAGGCATAATATAGCAACATAGTTTTTATTATATAGGTTTTTCGTAGTTGAAAATTAAACTACTAAGCCTTGGCACTCTTCAAAGCATATGGGCACCCACCAGAACCACATCGGAACACACGCATGCACTGCTGCTTAGCGACATCCGGACGGATTTTGCACAAAGTTACTCTAAGGTCCTGTGGATAGCAATAATTATGATTATAACTGTAGCTTCAATGCTCAATAAGTGACACTCAAACACTTGCTTAATATTTATTATCTACAAGTATCAAACACCCACACAACAACATCTCAACGCTTCTCATCACAATACACTCTAAGTTTTAGTCCAGTTGAAGACTTTGTAGTTCAATTACCAGTCTTATCCAACACAGCTAAAGATGTTTATGGCGTGTAGGAGTTGAGTATGGACCCAGAGAGGGCCATTAGTGCTCGCTACAGCTGACAGTTCGCAGGCCGAGGTAAAATGTGCGTTTTATTTAGTGAAGAATGTAGTGTGTCGGATATTTTGGATTTTAGTGGTAATTTTGGAGCCTGTGGACTTCTTGATAGTAAAATTTAGAAGGAATAAAACATAAAACCTGTACTTTTAATTAACGAAACAAAGTTTTAAGAAATCATTATTCAGATGATAGTAAACGGAATTTTACAGATAGTGCTAGAGGTATCAAGAATACTCGAGTTTACATCGAATATGATTAATTTGAGTTTCATTATTTCTGATTCTTCTGATTCAGCCAGGCGTCTCATGAGATCTTCATACTCATTTCTCTACATTAGTTATGAAATGAACAACACTTCAACGAATTTTGCTCTCATTTTACGATCCCTGCTAATGAATCAGTCGAGTACATTAATTTATAGTTATTACCCACGAAGAAATCAAGCCTTAAAACACGACGTCTAAACCGAAATATCTCCACAAACCGCTTCTGGCGGCACTCTCAAAGTTATGCAAATCGGTCGGTCTCAGCAAATATTGAACGAGGCTCCCTTACAACAGAAAATCAAACCTTTTATTTAAGTCCAAGCACACAAGGGGCATTGTTTGCGGGCCGGGGTCAACAACCCTTCCAGCTGACCAGAGGAACCAGATTCGCTATTAGAAGAATTTATCATGCTTTCAGATCATTTGAATTGTTTTGAATAGAATTCAACCTTTGAAACAAGTTGAAGGATTTTCGGAGACAATGGGGTTTAAGGGTGACATTAAAAACGGGTTTGTTTTATTTTTAGTCGTTAGTCTGGCGGTGGTAGACTGATTAATAAGACTGTGACGCTAAGAGCGATTGCGGTAGCGGTACCGACGTATTAGTGTTTTTTTTTTGTGTAATACAGTACATAGACATGAAAATGTTGAGTAAATATAATCAGGATTAAATTCCTTCTTGAAGCCGTAGTGGTGTAAAGGATTATAGTGTAGTTAGGGAAAGTTATGACTTAGATTATTTTTGATATGCTTTTCTCAAAACGATTTAAATCAAAGTGATCTAAAGTATGTAAGTCCACGAGAGTCAAACGAGTGCGGGTAGCGGGCATGGTAATTAGATTTAATTAAGAGCAACTGGGCGGTCTCCCAAGCAACTTATAAGTTCTTCCCTAAGCTACGCAGTTTTCTTAGCCGGAAGCGGGAGCGGCAGCGGAGGCGGCAGCGGGTAGCGGGCATGGTAATTAGATTTAAGAACAACTGGGCAGCGTCAGCAGGAGAATGGCCGGCATTAATTTGAGCTTCTCTAACGAGGGCGACGGACGGCGGCCGACTGGGGCCTTGCGACAGCGCCAACCATGGAGTCGCTGTGGATTACTGCTACTAAGTACATTTTTTTTTTTACATTTTTGTGCTGTCAATTTTTTAATTTCTTTATGCAAAATAAATTATTAGTACTTACTTAAGAACACGTTCAGGTGCAACGTAGGGTAATGCTCTCTGTTAACTTAAAGATAGGTAAACACCAAAGACGTTTCTAGGTACTTTTATTTACACACAGGGGAAAGTTACTGTGTCAAGCATTATCTCAAAATCAGTGAAATTTTATTTTAGGGCACCATGCAAATAAAACATTCTGTATCCTTTAATATGAAATTACAGTGAGACTAAATTTTAAGTCGACAGTTCGACATGTTTCGAACTAATTTGTAGTTTTATCAAAACATGCACTGCGCGAAAAGGCTTTACTCGCTCGATCATGTCGGGCTAAACACGATACATATACTTGTGTGATCCTTTTACGTCATTAATATATTAAATTATATAAATTTTTATTTATTAAAAAATGTTGACAGACACGACAGTCGAAACAAATTCTTCAAAGTTTCTAATCTCGTAGCATCTCTACGCGCGTCGCTGCTCCCCGTAGCAAGCTGTGTCCGGCGTAGCAGGACTACGCGTCCACTCGGCTATGTTTATTGCAATCTGGCGGTAAATACCGGCTGCTTACTCCCCCCCCCCCCCCCTCGTAGCACGCTTCACCCCGCCAGTCCCGCTACCCTTTTGTTATTGCACATTTAAGCCGGGTATGACCCCTGATTAGAGAGTAAGGTATGTCTTAAGCCAGAATTAGCCGTAAGATTGGTTGGAATGCGTCGTTATGGGTTGATGAAATGGTAAGCAATACACAGACGAAGGCAGTAAGCGTGTATTTGGGTGATTTTTTGTTGTGTGCATTTTTTCTAGGCAGTAAGTGTACAGTAGTTTCACAAGTCTCTTTTTTTGGAGTTTGCTAAATTCATTTGAAATGGAGGGGTTTTATTTGGGTACTTATTCCTTAAAAATTTGGATGATTGTCAATTTTTTTTGGGTTGATAGAATAAGCTTAGTTCGTTGCCCCTAAGGGTCAACTTTTCCTTAAAATATACACAAAATAGCTCCCATCAAATGATTATTCCTCAAGAAAAAACCAGGGCAATTTTATGTACAAATGTTTGGATTTTCTAATGAGGGTCATTCGAAAATTTCGTTACGTCTGAAATTCAAGAGCATTGCATAAGACACTTAAACAGTTACGTCTCAAAACGAATATAAGTGTCATTGAGTCGTAATGACAATAAAGCTCTTGCACACAACGCAAAAACTGTTCAACTACCAATAAATCCCCTCGGTTAACTCTTCTTTAACGGTCGCACTCTGGTAGTCCAATTAAAATATCCCCGTTCTGCGGGCATAAAGTGAAACGAATCGCTCCAAAAGTCCGCACCGAACTTTTTAAACTTCCACAAACATGTGGGGCTAAAATAGAAGTTGTTGTCGAGTTTAGAATTGTTGCGAAAAAAGAAACTTTAATTTGGACGTTTTAAAACAAAAGTCGGGGGATAATGGCGGGGGCGCGCGAGCCCTTAAGTGCCAAAAACTGGCTTTTATTTAAGCCTTTTTGTTTAAATTGCCATTTGAGTTCTTAAGACCCTAATGGCTTTAAATAAACAAGTGGATTGTTTCGTCAAATTACATGTATACGTAATTTGTATAGTTTATTTAAGTACGGAAAATGGGACAGTTGCGTATTTTGTAAACCTACTTTGATTTATTCATGCAGCTTAGTGTGTGCGTTACTTCTCAGACACATATTTTGTCGTTAAAAGTGCCCTTTATATTTTTACCTGTAAAGTATACCTATTAAAAAAATGTTTATCGATTATCAACAAAGTGTAGATACAGACAGCGTCAAAAATAACTCGCCACTTTTGTACCTTATCGACGTTTTGTATTTGGTCGTAGTGCGTCGTAGAAAATTATTGGAAAATGTATATAAGACATCAAATCCACTTATCAACAATATAGTTTACAACTACATACATACATGAGAGTGTCGCTGTACATATTTTTTTATCCAAACCACTTCGTGAAGTCATTAATTATTTATCTGCGAGTACACAAGCTCTCACAGAACAAAATTTAAAATGGCCACTTCAAACTTGACCCCAGTGCGGATTAATTATAAACCCGTTGGAATCATACCTGGGCCGGTATCCTTTGCAAGATGCCGCGCGTGCTCCTTGCGGAATGTAGGTGCAGAAAAACTGGACGCTGCAAAACGCTTCAAACGGTGACCCTCGGGCCAGCGGGCGTCAAAGCGTGGTAATTAGAGGAAAATTATGCGCTTTAAATTTAAGGAGACAAGATGGCGGTTTATTTAGCTGGCAGAGAGGATCACAAACATGACAACAACAACCACAGAAATCGGAATAACTGGGTGATTATAACATAACTAGGAGTACCTAGTTATTCTGATTTCTGTGACAACAACCGTTGTTGGTTATCACGACGAACGAATTTATCAGTAAGGTGTAACCAGCAAAAAAATAACCATTAGATCGCTAATGTTAGGGTATGGATGTGACTAGACCGCACAACACAATACGTATACTCGTAGTAGAAATTAACAATAAATAAATTATTACACTTTTA
This sequence comes from Clepsis dumicolana, assembly GCA_963691665.1. NCBI lineage: Eukaryota > Metazoa > Arthropoda > Insecta > Lepidoptera > Tortricidae > Clepsis > Clepsis dumicolana. The sequence goes on along the minus strand of OY829519.1, from coordinate 5,672,437 downwards.
TGGTTCCGAACCAAAATGGTAAAAAACCGCCCGTAGTCTTTTTCTCGGTTTTCTCAGGAACTACTAACGCTATCGACTTAAAATTTGAAACCGTTTTACATAAAGAGATTCGTCTGTTCGTCTGTCCTACATTGAACGGACTGTACGTAAAGTAAATAGCACAAATATTAGCAGTTTTAAATGATTTGCCGATTATTTGGTGATTTGGTGGGATTTGAGTTTTGATGATTATGTCTGGCAGAAATATGTGAGAATCCTACTCGCTTTTGACCGGTTTTTACTGTAAGTTGAGCTCCAATTTATCGAATTTCAATTTCAGCATTTGCTGTTATTATATTTCAAACTACGAATAATTTAGTAGAAAAAAATGCACAAACTTTGAGCATCTCAGCAACCTCACTATATAACCCTCCCTACAAACGCACCGCCTAATGAAAATGAGCCCTTTCTTTCACGGAACCCGCCGGTCAAGCGGGCCCTTCATCTAAGGAACCCTAATGGAACCCCGTATGCTTTAAATGGAAATCGCACTTGCAATTTATGTGAAAGGGTTCGGGTATTGTTCCCCACTCATGTTTTATGTCTGTGTGCTAATTTCGTGTAATTCTGACTTGGACAGGTGCCGCTTTTTACGAGTTAGCTTTTATTGCGTTTTTTGGGCGTTTTGTTGAAGGGGTTTTCCAATAAGACCTGAATTCTAATTGGAAGTAGAAAAGGGCTAACGAAGCTGAAAGAAAAACAGAAGATTTCACGACGAGTGACCAAAATATAACTAAATTGCATTGATTCGTAACTTTAAGGTTATTATTAACCAATGAGCTGTTACTATAAAAACTAAAAACTTACAAGAGACTTGCTTACGTACAAATAGTAATTTCGTAACACAAGATATGTACTTTGCAAACTTCACGCAATAAGTTTTGGGTAAGAAAACAAACATTGAGAGTCGGGCTCACTCACTCACTAACGTTTTCGGGAGATGGGATGCATTCGTTTAGGTTTTCATTTACATATGATTGACAGACCGACTGACAGACGGACAACGAAGTGATCCTATCAGGATTCCGTTTTTTTCCTTTTGAGGCGCGGAACCCTAAATACTGCACGTGTACAGAATGGTATCTATAAATAGAACGGTTTGTTTGTTTCTGTATTATTACAATCAAAGTGTTAAGGTACGTTACAATAAAGTTCCTTTTTTTTATAACAACTACTTAACCCATATTTACACTCATACGAATCTAAATTTTCTCCCCAACCCGAAAAGCAAAGGCATGCCTTTAAAATGCACAGGCATACTTTATCAAAGCCAAACTCATTAGGCCCAAGATATTCTAATTTAAATTCCAATTAGATATTTGGGAGAATTCTTGGTTAGCGATAATTGTTGGCCCTTTGATTGATTCTGTTGCGAATTATTTTGCCTTTGTGGACCCTTTAAGGGCAGACGGTTGTCTATTTGATCTTTGTTTTCGTTTATTGTTAAATCTAGATGGAAATGTTTGTGGATTCTTAACGTTTGATGAAAGGTTTCATGTATGATGAGTAAGGTGCTCTTGTATAGGTAAGTTTACGTTAAGTGTTACCTAATAAAGAGAATGATAGATAGACATAGCACATTAAAACGCTTACAAATATTAGGTTACAGGACAGCTACAAAGGAGAACTTGTGCTTTAAAGGAATCTCTGCCAGTTAATCATCGATCGATTGACAAGACATTCAAAACCAGAGAAGACAATAAAAAATTAAAGAACCGAAAACTAAAATTACCGAAAATAGGTAATGCAATAGGTATTATTGCGATAATTTTATAGTACATAAAGGCTAATTTCTTATTAGATTAAAATAATCTAGTAAGAATCTTAAACGGGTTTCAAGTAAATCTTATTATTTTTTTATTTCTTTTGGTAGATCGAGTGTTATGCCGATATTTGGGGAATGCGCGGCAGGCCTTAGTGGCTGCGACTAGTGGCTCAGTGTGCGGCAGGTCTTATTGTCATCTCATCAAGTTCAACTAGTTTTTCCTATCTTTCGCATTCCAACCTATAAAGATACCACTATCTTTTTATAGCCAGTTTAATGCATCTATATAACGGGTTGATATCATTCCTTTATAACAGGGTACCGCCCAGCCCACCGTGAAGGCGGACGTATCTTTTTGATGTGACCACTTCCTACAACTCGAATTAGATAGGTTTGTAGCGAGTGTACGGACTACGGGTACGAGATGTTTGCAGATTTTTGAGGGGTAGTTAAAGTTATTTAAACTGGTTACATTTTGATAGGTTGGATTAGTTATGCAATACTAATCATAATTACTCGACTTACATACGTGAGTGATCCGTTTATTTCGCTATGATTGAGTTTCACGGAAGTTTCATGTTAAATATTCACAGACAAAACATTTATACATTCAAAACTCTCTAAATGGCTGTTATGTTTTTTTTTGGAATTTTTAACTCGGATATGTAATTGAGGTATACAGGTCACTTTGGAACCAAATATCAACTGGCTAAGATGGGACTCTATGACAATGAAGAATGTAGAATGTGCGGCGAAGAGGTCGAAAAATGGAACACGTGTTGTGTGAATGTGAGGCCCTCGCCAGATCAAGAATGAATCTCTTCAGCAACGGCTACCCCGAACCAGGACACTTTAAGGCACTACCGCTGCGCCAAAATGACCCACTACATGGAGATAGTGGTTAAAGCGATAGAATAGTGCAAAGGAGGGATAAATGCACAAAAGATCCCACTGGGTCGAACTGTATCCACAAGGACGCCTATATTTAAGATAAGATAAGATTTATATGTATTTTTCTGTGTACAGTCAAGAGCAAAAATATGTATTCACACAAAGTGACAAAAACATGTACATGTATGTATAGGGTTTTTGATAAATAAATAAAAGACTGTCAATTTGTCTCGCAGTATCATATGGCTTCACGGTAACCTTTGATAAAACAGAATTAACTTTGGTAAGACTTGCTATGTTATACCTCAATAAAGTGGGATGGGGCCGATAGGGGTCAATCGACGGTCAGCTTTTGTGAACAAAAACAAGTTATAAATAAGTACCTAGAGCATGCTTACTTATATTATATGTATATTTACAAGGGATATATTAAAATAAATAACAGTTTCAGAAAAATATAAAAAAGCATTTTATAAAACATTTTATCTACACGTCTCTAAGCAACGTGCTCTACTATGAACAACCACTGACGCCATAACTTCTCCGGTCTCGTTAACCATTTTACGCAGATGAATGATTTGCTCTACGCCAGCTATTTACACTACAACAGGATCTTGTGTTGAAATAACATTTGTTAGGTATTTGTTTCGACATAGAAGATAATAAATTTCGACATTAAAAAGAATCGTTCTCATTAAGTTGGTCTTTGCCAATAGTTAAGCTACGGAACGCCTCTCTGCATGCGCTGAGGGTCGAGCACGACTTTACGAATGCTGCGTAACATTACGGTTATCGTATCGAGATCGAGAAACCTCATACTAAATTTTAGTTCCAAATACGCTCACGGGCGGGCGCTGTTCCAAACGTCATACAAACTCGACAGCGTTTACTATTCGATTTTACGTTACGCAGCATTCGTAAAGTCGTGCTCGACCCTCTGTGTCTCGATGTATCGATGATTCACGAAACGGACAATGTAAGACCACACGGTTATCGACTTACTATAGAGCGAAATATTACTAATTATGATTTATTAATCTATTCCTGGCCCGCCATAGAACGTTTTCACAGTAAATGTCATAATGAAATCGCATTGTTTGACAAGGAATCAATTGGTTCGACAGTACTTAATAAGATGACAAGTTTTTTTTTAATTATATTGTACTTACACTATTGTACCTAACTATACTTACTGTGTATTGTTGTTATGTTTATGATGATATACATATTTTGGTGGTCAGGTGTCCTTATGTTTAAAATACTGTCAGCTAGTTTAAATTTTAATCTACTAGTCCTAACCCGCGACTTCTTTCCGCTAAACAACTATTAGATCGTTGTGAATGTTTTTATGAAGTACCTTTACTTACATCCTCACCATAGTAACAATTACGGTCAGAACATAAAGCTGTTGTTTGCAATTTAGCTGCATAGTTATAAGTAAGTAGTGAAGTATCCCTAGATCACTACGTGGCGTACACGCAGACTGGACCTAACCTACAACGCCGTTCCAAAATCAATCAACAAAAATAATCATACAAGCCGTCCCAAAACACCATTCATCTTGCTCCAATCGAATCGAAGGCGTCGCAGTCGCACCAAGTGATTTACTTAGCACTGTATTCAAGAGGCTAAACGAAACACGAGTCACCATATCTAAGACACTGGGGCCAATTGAGCAACGTATAATGCCCAGAAACAAAGCAACGTCGGAAGGCGCTGAGAGAAACAAGTGACTGTCGCCCTTAGGAACGTTAATGATAGGGTGGGGAAAGTGTTGTTGGACGTTGAGAGTTGCGTCGTTTTCCAGGGTAGCTGTTAAGTTTTGTGAATTTGCATAAGATGCTGTCAGAATGTTCGTAGAAGGGTTGGATCCTCGAGGGCTTTCCGTGATCCGGGAGGCTTATCCTGATAATTATTTCAATTGTTTATGCCTGTCGACGGTGCATTTAGATAGCGAATTATAGTTTGCAGAATGTCTTCATAGGGGTACGTCAGGGTGATGTATGTTGGGCCGGTTTGAGGTATGGTATATCCGATATTAGACCGGAATTGAGATGGATTAACGAGTTCATTCTGAATTCAGTATACGTTAGTTATTGTGATTATGCGTATGTTGGTTATTCAGAGTCCGTAATTATTACGTTTCCGGCGGTCCGGTGCTCAGTGTTACCGATTTTCTTCGTTATCGGATTACAGAATTGCAAAAATTTCGTAACCGAGATAGAAATTAACGGTAATAAGAATTAGGACAATTAATATGGATTCTATTGAATAAAATTTATGAATGCCTCGATTCAACACACAATATTTAATTTGTACAAAATTGTACACACTCGAGCGAAACATGAAGAATTATTTTAAGTGAATCCTCAAAAGGGTGTCAATATAACATCCTTTCATACATTCACTGCCTCTGTTAGTTGAAAATTCATAAAAAAAAGTTTACTTCCAGACATTAAAATTCATAGCTTGATAGTGACAAATGTTCTAATAACAGGTAATACGTATGTTTTACTTTCTTACTTTTTACTTGCATAAGTAACAACAAGTAAACAAATCCTAAGAGCATTTCACATTATGCATTCTGAATGAAACATTCCGGCTTATCAGCGATGACAGCATAGTAGAGTTATTTTTAACCAATTTCAAAATAGGATGATGTTCTCGATTCGACTGGTAACGTATTTTTTAACCCCCGACCCAAAAAGAGGGATGTTATATGTTTGACTGTGTATCTGTGTATCTGTCTGTGGCATCATAGCTCCCAAACAGACGAATCGATTCCGATATGTTTTTTTTAAATTCGAAAGCTAGTTTAATCGAGATGGTTCTTAGCTAAGTTCCATCAAAATCGGTTCACCCGTTTTTGAAATATTGAACATAATTTTTTAAAACACCCGACATTGAAATGTTACCCTATATTTTTCCAAAAAACTTCACATGGGTGTCCGACTAGACTTGCTCAAGCGCTCGCTGAGACAGTTAAGGTACAGTTGCTGACGCCCTGTACTTGTGAGACGTATTGTACCCATAAAACGCATCAATAATTACCTATATAAAAGTTAACCCCTCCAGCGCCCATTGTTTGCCTTCTCAAAAAGTTCCATAACAACATCGTCATGATCAAGTGTAATGAAGAAAACTCGCTTCAAAATTAATCTGCGGGGCGCTCACATATTCTCTAATGAATTGAGCTCTGGAACTAGGGTTGCCAGTCTCCAGTCGAAAAATACATTGGAAAAGTTAAAAATATATTTACAAGTTCAATATCTCAAACACGGGTTAAACTGATTTTGATGAAAATTAGCTAAGTACCTACCATCTGTATTAATTTAGCTTTCGATAAAGACCGTCCAAATGCGAGTCAGAATCACGCACCGAGGGTTCCGTACAAATTTGTAGGTATGTAAATAGTTCGTCTATCAAGGGAATCGAGTCTCGGAGATTTTCCCCGCTCTTCCCGAGTGTTTTGACTTGTCCAGTGTTAGCAGACGTTTGCTCCTAAGTAAAATCTACGCAGTGTGGGGTAATTTTATATTTTGGAATCTTCATAGTATTACTTCGTTGTCCGTCTGTCTGTCAATACCCATTTTCTCTGGAGGAAGCATGCTGAAATGAAATATCAAACACTCAATCGTGCAATCTCCTATCGGAAAAAAACTCATATTTATTTAGTTTAAGCTTAGATTTAATGTCATTGTAAATTGCTTTTATTATGTAAATAAAGTAGTATTTTCTCATTTTATATTGGTCACTGCACTGACATTATACAGACATTAAAAAATTAAAATTTTCAATTTATCTGATTAGTTGTGCTATAAGAGCTACCTATACAGAGGAAATTTTAAGTTTCTAGAATAACTGGAAGTAAGTACCCTATAAGTTTTGATTGCATGACAATTTGGATGGAAACACCCTTTTTTATTTAATGACTGTATCTTTTGATTGCATTGACTTAGAAGTTGTTTTTTTTCCGATAGGAGATTGCACGATTGAGTGTTTGATATTTCATTTCAGCATGCTTCCTCCAGAGAAAATGGGTATTGACAGACAGACGGACAACGAAGTAATACTATGAAGATTCCATTTATTACTTTTGAGGTACGGGACCCTTTTAAAATTAGACTATGCATGGACATTTTCTTAACGGTTACGGAACCCTAAATATGGGCGTGTCCGACCAGTTCGTGGCCGGTTTTTGAGTTTTTGTACCTACACTTGGTCCTGCTTCATAAACGACATTGTTTCAGATTTTATTCGTCATATTAGTACGATAAGATTGAAATAAACAAGAATAATATTGTACAATGATATTTTTTTCTGTTTAACGAACTATACTTTCACTTACTTGCAGTACTCCGTGTTGAAATATTAGTTTTAGAATTTTTTTCCACTATAGTGGCAACCCTACATGCGCTTCATTAGACGCAGTATGTCGATTCTTCAAACGTTAAATACGAGTTCCTCCGCTAATAATATCTCATTATTGTTATGAATTATTAAAATTAAGAGTTCTTCACGGGCGCTTTGAAGAACATAATAATTTAATACTTACATTGATTAAGTTCATAAATGATTAGAGATTTAGGCATAAATAAAATCATGTATACTTAACAAAGACGGTTTAGAAAACGTAGGTACCTTTTTGCTAAATTATACTGAGCATTTTTTTTTTAATAATGCCTGTACATAAAATTTATTAAAATGTTTGATTTGCGAAGGGAAAAACTAGGCACATAATAGTTGATCCTGAACTACAAGTACCAGGCGATCAGCAACACAAAAGAGTTGTCCATCGAACGCCCACATTAAACATTATAATGCATTGATTACAATAGTCAACTTTATTTCTTACCAGGCTGTGTTGACAATACAGCGTCACGACAATAAACTTGCTGACCTTTTAAGTTTTGCAATAAAAAGCTACTTGTAAAGGTGGTTGGCATTGACGGCAGTACAATAAATGTTTAAGTAAGTATCAACATTATACATTATTGTACGCAATTTATATTTACTCAATGTTATAATCCTTGCTTTAATCGCTGTCTGATCTTTAGGGTTGGGCCTCTTTAGAACCCTTTCACAATGCATTGCAATCTTTTGTTTAAAATTAATGCACGCCAAGAAAGATAATCATGACTTTTGTTTTGAAATAGCTCCATTGGATCATGTTTAAAATGGCTCGCTATGACCGAGAAAGTACCAGGCTGTGAGCAAATCGAAGAGATTCCGAATACGCCCGAGGCGACTCTTCAAGACTGGTTTAATTAACTTAATAAATACACACTCCGTTTCATTACGCGCATACGTCACATATTATGAGCGTCTGCACACAAAGGGGTATAGATGGGTATTTACAGATAGCGCTTAGATGGAAGGTTGAATATTATAAACTGGTTTTGGTATACCGTATTTTCATTAATCATCTGTGAAAGGACTTTGAAGGAACGAGAACGATCTGCTAAAATACTTCATTGCTCGTCCACATAATTGATGGGTGGAGACTCATTTCTTAACACTCCGTACACGATATTACTAAAGTGTTTACATAACTGAGAAAGTGTGCATGTGTTTGTGTCACAACTCGCAGTGAGAGTCTATCTAGATGTCGTAGATTCATTGGATAAAGGATGAGCTAAAATATTAGCATACTAGCATACTAGCTATTGTCCGCGACTTCATCTGTGGTTGTTGCTAATATGCTGTTTGAATCTAGGATACAAGTTATCTCCACTGCAAATTCGTACGAAATCCGTCCAGCCGCTTTTACATAATTCATATGTAACAAAACATCCAAATATCCAGTCTTTCAGACATGCATTTTTTCCCATTAAGTACCTACAGTCTAACCATTTGATTCCTCACTCACCGTGGAACGTTCTCACAATACCTAAGCGTCATATCATAATCCGGCCAGGTGGGATAACGATCTGCGAAAGACTGCAGGCAGATGCTGGATGCGGCAAGGTGAAGACAGGGCGCTATGGCGCTCATTAGGGGAGGCCTATGTCCAGCAGTGGACTAGAATAGGCTGATGATGATGATGCTATCATAATTGATTCTCCTTGTCAGGCATGGCATTTGCTACAAAAATGTTCCACAGTGGGCCACGACTCACGATTCAGTTGGTTTGATATTACCTAATATTTAGTAGGAAAAAAATTGGTTTGTATGTACCTATATCCCACATTTATCAATTATCACTTCATCCAAGAGAACAACTGCAAAAAATAGTCAGCTCCTCCAGACAGCTTGGCACCGATTTTTTGCCATCACACCACACGTGGGCCATAAATTGACATGTCGGAAATGGTCTCCTTCTGCCCACTAACTTAAAGGTCACGGAAGATACTGTTTACTTTGGGTAATGCCACAGTTATAAAACACGAAAGTAGGCAAAAAATTGCAGAGGATATTCGTAATGGCTGTGCGGCAACTTTTATTTCTCGTTTCAAGTTGCTAAGAGGGTGAGAGAGAAAAGACTTGAATGAATGTAAGTTGCTTCTTGAAAATAAGTCAACATCATTAACCGGTATCTATACCAAAACTAGCTTGCGCCCGCGGCTTCGCTCCCGTGGCAGAACTCCCAATCCCGTGAGTATTTCGCAAAATTCCCCTTTTTCTCTTATCTAAGTTTTATTGATATTAACTTTAAAAATAACGTTTTTCCTTACCCTTTTCACCCTCAGGGGTAGAATTAAAAAAAAAACCTTCCTTAGTGGATGCTTACACTGTATAAAGTGTAACTGTAGACAGATGAACCGAGTTTGTAACAAGAGGCCTGTTACGCAAGATTCGAACATTCGTACTCGGGCCTGCTTATACATGTTTACCAGCATAAAACGCACCGTACAAACGTCATCATTTGTCAGCACCTGGACCTCCGGATTCCGGACACAATCATTTCATATTCCACGGGTCCATCTCTCACACGGCCAATTATTCACAGGGGTCCGTTTCCGCTCAAAAGTAATGGCCGGTGAACGCGGAATTACACGTTTAACGTAACGCGTGCGTTCCACAGCTATGATGTTAACTCGTTGTTGTTAGGCAATCGTTTTGTTGGGATTGTTTTCCGGGTTCAGTTTAAAAGTTCGGTTAGTTACTTGTAATTGTTATTGTGCAGTGTAAACGGGGAATGGGAATGGGTTGGCCGTTTCGGTTTTGCTGTGTGGGTAGACAGTAAGCCCGTAAAGAGGCCCAAGCATTTATATTCGAATCGTAGGTAACGTAATCGAGTAGACTTAGGAACGTTGTCGAGAAAATTTGTACTGACATAAAACTGTTGACTAAAAGGCAGATCTGTAAATGGTTACTGGGTGCGATTTCGGCACAAAATTACTTAAGCTGAACACTGTTAAATCATTATAAGATGAGCCAAATGATCCTATAAAAGTAAGTAACCAGGCACTTTATAGTACAAAAAGCACAGAGAAAAACACGAATTCAAACAATCAAATTCGAGTACAATGGTGGATTTATCCCTTTCAGGGATCTCTATCATGCATAGTTTTCCAAAAAAAGAATCATGCTTTTATCGAGCGAAAAACTACTTGTTTTGGTCGTCCCAGAGTACAAGTGAAAATTAAAAAATCGAAAAGACTTCAATTTACAAACACCAGATAAGGGAATCGTTTATAATTTGAATTTATTTCAGAGCACGTTTACTTTTTTACACAGATACAGACAGTAATACGGTTTATCTCATCGAATCTAGGATTACTAAGAACGCGGTCGCTCTAACCACTGGCATGAACTTTCGCAAATAAGCAATACCTCTCAACATCTGCCGTGCGCCCAATTATACATGCCTAATTAAGACCCATCATCTAACATCTAACAGGTAGGTCCGTCTAATCCCATAAGCAATAAAAACACATCTAATTCGGCGCACACGCCGGGAAGTGAACCCGACACCAGCCCACCAACGACCCTCGCTCGTCGCGGTTTTTGTAGCACCCTGTTTATACTTCCGCTTCGGACATGTGGATAAATATGTATATGTTGATGTGTAATGTCAGAGGGTCGAGCACGACTTTTCGAATCCTGCGTAACGTTACGGTTATCGTATCGAGATCGAGAAGCCTCATACTAAATTTTAGTTCGAAATACGCTCACTGGGCGCTATTCCAAACGTCATACAAAATCGATAACGTTTACTATTCGATTTTACGTGACGCAGGTTTCGAATATTCGTATTCGGGCCTCTGTGTGTGAATTAACTGTAATGGCCTAAGTATGGCGATTGAGGAGGATATTGCTATGTTTTTATGAAAAAAAATTACATTTTAATACATAATATGAAGGGTACACGGAAAGTTTGGAACGAGGTTATTATCCATATTATTTTCGTATACATCTTTTCTCAAAGTGATATAAAGGGTAAGTTAGGTACATAATATTTGTGTGTGTAACTGAGTGGTAACGTATAGTCTATTAAGTGCTCTAACTTTTTTTAAACGAGATTTTAATTTCAAAATGTAGAGCACTTAATAGACTATAAGTTACCACTCAGTTACACATACAAATACATATAATAATAATAATAAATGATTTATTTTCCGAAATGAGGTACATAACATAATGGGTTTACAGATTTTTTACTATAACATTCATGGACTAGAGTTCAGCAGCGGTTCTCACACTAGGTCGAGCCTGTATCTTGAGAACCAGTCAAATTACCAGAGGAGTATAACCAAAAGAATATAAAATTTTACAGAGCAGACGTTAATGACAAGCATAAAAGCATGATATTATCAATAATGCAGTAAAAATACGTAGTTTTAAAGCTAGGCTAAGTAACCAGAGAGACTGCACACAGTTAAGCACTGTGTGCGTGTGTTTGTGTGTGTGTGGGTAGATACTTGCACATCATACCACTGTTTTTAGTAGATTATCTGTTTCCGTGTAAGTCAGTGATAACAACATTGTCCTCAGTTTATTGTGCATTTGTTTAAATGTATCATTTTGTACATTGCAAAGCTTGACCATTCGGTTGTATAAGAACGGATGAGTGAATTGTTGGAAACGGTGAGCATAGGCTGCATATTTATGTAACTTATCTTTTTTATCACTCTGAAAAAAGATGTAAGTACAAGAAAATTATATCGATAATTACATAGTTTCAAACTTTCAAATCGCGACAAATTAAAAAGTTGCTATGGTGACTATAGACGTGTCCTTTCCGTGTACCCTTCATATATCATGGGTCTATTGACACCAATTGACGTAAGCCCAAACAAGGCCAAGCCTGTGCCCTAAGCACGACTTGTCGAATCCTGCGTTACGTTACGGTTATCGTATCGAGATCGAGAAATCTCATACTAAATTTTAGTTCCAAATACGCTCACGGGCGGGCGCTGTTCCAAACGTCATACAAACTCGTTATAGTTTACTATTCGATTTTACGTGACGCAGGATTCGACAAGTCGTGCTTAGGGCACTGTACTATGGGTACTAGACACCGGATTTAAACATAATTACATAAATAAATTCATACTTACATATGAAACATCCAAGACTCTAGACCAACATTCGTATTCATCATACAACACCTATCTGCCTCGACCGGGGATCGAACCCGGGACCTCCAACTTCATAGCCACATTCTCTAACCACTAGGCTATAGATACGGTCATTTTAAATCCCACCAAAAACATAAATGTGAAAAAGGGAGCCAAGTTCAATACTGACAAAAGAGGTGAAATTGTCATTAAGGAATTTATATTGCTTCACTTACACTTACACAGCATTAAGCTATGTTAGCGACAGATATTGATACAAGAACTAAATGCACGAAAATATCTATTAACGACTCTATGTATTATGAAGAGTGCAAGAGGTTTATGCGTATTTTTTTATTGATTCTACGTATAATTACCTATTATTATAGAGTTACCTAATATAAATCGCAACTCAGAAAAGTTGATACTTTAATTTCAAAGTTCAATATCTCAAAAACAAATCAAGCAATTTTAATGAAACTTAGCTGAAAACCGTCTCCATTTAACTAGTTTTTGACTAAAAAAAACTTCGTCCAAATTAGCCGATTCGTTTAGGAGCTACGATGCCATAGAAATACACATTTACACACGTCAAACTCGTAACACCCCTCTTTTGGGTTGGGGGATAGAAATACAATAGTCATACATAATCCAAGTAAAAACAAGTAAAGCGTTTAACTACAAAACGTCACGCTGTCAGCGAAATGCTGTTGTTATGGAGGTTTTGTATACAACAAAAACCTTTATCCGCAAACCTATGTACGCACGAACGGAGAATTATCATTTCAAACATCTACCATCACGTGCCTTTCAATTTGATAACCTGTCTTAGTCGTAATTACACATCTCTGAGTAACTACGTAGCATAAAATTCAGTCGCTGTTATATCCCTTCATACACCCAACACCGTCAACAATTTATCCACACTGACGTATTCAACGTACTCGGCATTCGTTCACTTGTTTCGTTGAAAAAACGGTCGCGAGCGCCCTCCACATGTCGCGGGAAAACTAGGAAAGACGCGGCGCTAGCTTACTGCGTTAAGCCACGTAGTTCACAGATTAGCCGGTAGATGGCAGTGTTGTAATCCAATTAATAACTTGGCGTCTATTTTGCATTTGTGATTGGCATTAGATTTTGATTTTGAATAAGTAGAGTTAAGTAGGTACTTTGGAAGAGTTAGTAACAAAAAAGTGTGGTTTTGTTTTGGTGTAGTTGCGATCTAGCATATTTTAAAATTTCCCAAACAAAATATCAAATGAGTCGTTTGGTTAAAAAATGTTTTCGGTTGAATTATGAACCAGTAGTGCCTCATAATGTCACAATAATTGCATAATCTACTTCAATTATGTATTCTAAGAATTGCCATTGCCTCGTACAGTCATGCCTCATGTTTAGTAAAAAACTGCAAAAGCTGTAGACTACTATAAACATCGTAACCATAGAAATTCTCTAAAGTAAAAAAGTCTTGGTCAGTACACGTCAACGTGTTAAATAATGTTCAAGAACTCATAAATCCTGCAATCTTACTGTTAGACCAAACAAGGTAACTCTACTATATTCGCGAAACAATTAAACGACGTTTTCTAACATCCCCCTTTCAATCTGACCAGAATTATGAACTTATCTAATTATAATATCTAACCATTAAAATATTTAAAAAAATTATCCACGCGTATTTCAACAGTCACAAAAAATCATCACACCCAAAGCTCAAACTACATATTTATCACGTGGCACGACATTGACTGATTATTCAGTACGCGTACGTGAACGCGAAATCATTAGTTTTATTCGGGTAGTAGGTAGTGGGTAGCGGGTAGCGGGTAGCGAGTATTGGGTAGCCGGTATTGGACGCTAAAAAGCGGCCATGCATAATTACCTCCCGCGCGGATCGGGGCTGTGTGGACAGAGACTGGAGTAGAGTCGTATTAGGGTTGTATTTTTTTTTTTATTTATTTAGTTATGTTCTTTTGACATGAACTACAGAGATATTTTATCATTGTAAGTGCCGCTGAGGCGAGCGCTCTAGGATTATGGATTGTTCCGAAATATCTAGGGTTATACTGGACTTCTGTACATAAGTGATCCGTGTATTTCACTAAGTTAAGTATATTATTACATTCCGTTGTTAATAATAACACTATAAAAAAACTATCTCGGCTCTAATGATTGGAAAAGTATTAAGGTTTATATGATTTGAATTGGTTTTACTACATTAACAACAGTCAGAATAACTAGATGCCATTAGGTAACAAGAGAAACGACTACGAACTACATACTTATAATCGTAACTAGGTATTAGGTACTCGAAAGTTGAAAACCCCCGAAGTTTTGGTTTTAAAGCCCCAATCCAATAATGATGAAAACTGGCTAAGAACCGTCCTGTTGCATTTTTAAGATTCCGACCCAAAATAGAAAAAAAAACCCCTAATTATGGCGTGAATTAGTTCTCCTTCTGTTCATCATAGATGGTTATCCCAAGAACTGCTCATGCTATCGACTAGAAATTCGGAGTAGTTTTAGATATTGCTCACCGAAGTGTTTGGCAAATAGAAAATAATTAAAAATATTTTTACTTTAATTGCAAAATGTCTAAAAGTGGGGTTACTAGGTCAGTTGGGGACGGCGGGGTATCATAATGAAAGAGCGCAGCTTGCACATGCGCCGCGGCTCTGCTCGCACGGCTGCTCGGCGCAGCTGACGGCGGCTCACAACTACCCTCGTTTTCATCGTCATTTTTATTATTGTCAAAAGTAGGGTAGCACACCACACTAATCACATCACTTTGTAAAGGCTCGTTCACACAAGCTGTTGTTGTTGTTGCTTGTGTGTGATCCGTTTATTTCACTATGATTGAGTCTCAAGGTAGTTTCATGTTAAAAATAGCTACCCTCTTCCCATAATGTCCAAAGTTTGCAAAAAGTATTTTTAATTATTAATATAATAGACGTTTATGTAAAGATTACAGAAAAAACAAAACGTTGTGTCTACGTAGCACTGTTTTTTAGATATAAAAAATTACATTCGTTTCACTGTAGGACATGCGATGACGTTGTCCACCTGTCCGTGTATCCTACATTGAACACACACATAGCACACATATTATTTAGGTGATGGCTCGGAACACTCGGTGCGCGAGTCCGATTCGCTCTTGACCGATTTTTTAACACATCCAGATGTGTCTTGTAATATAAGGTTTTACCGCCCTAAAAAAATACGATAAAAAAATATCAATCTAACAGCTACTCCACGCTACCCTTTGTTCTCGATCAGCCTCTTTTATATGCGTTTGTCAGTGAATTACAGCGAATGGATCTATAGCTCAGTATAGTTTTATGCAGATATTATGTATTGCTTATTCATGCGTGTATAATGCATTGTCCCTCATCGGATATATCCGACTGTAGCCGGCTTCCATTATTTATTTTAAATACGAGTAGAATAGGCATTCATTATCATCAAACTTAAAAACTTAAAGGTCTCTTGTCAGTGGAGTGTCTTCCAATCATCTCTCCTTTAAGCCAATTCCTTGACCTAATGATACGACTCATAAGACTCGACACCGGCCTTCTCCCCAAAATAAATAGAAAAGAATACGAGTATGCCTCAGATTTGGCCTTGAAATTAGCCTTGGGTCTAGGCATAGGCCAACATAGGCTGGACATAGGTCCAACAGTGGACGTCTTTCGGCTGACATGATGATGCCTCAGGACAGGCAGTGTTTTATTTAAAATTACTTTGAAATACCACGCACATAACTTTTAATTATTTAGTTTATTGAAGCAATGTCTTTAAAAAAGTTATATAGTCAGGCTGCTGGAATGAATATTGTGTCATGTGGCCCGTTACGTATTTTATATTTTGTTGCATAGATAATTACTGTAATCATTATTAATTTTTATTTCATCATCCTCGACTTTCAAGTCACAGTTAGTCTGTCATACTAACAAACAATCCAAAGGTATTGTGATAAAACATGCATTACACGCGCTTATTTGATTTTTTATAACATAATGTAAGTAAATGTCTTTAAAACTGCTTAAACTGCATTTAAATGAAATCAAGCGTTGTTACTGTCTCCTATGCCTCCAGTGCAAAGCTATGTTACAGTACACCTATTCCGAATCTCCTTTGAATCACAAACACACACACAAAAGTTAATCGCACACAAAACAAAACCCCATCCCTCAACACAAAACACTGCAAACACACCGTAAAAAATAACCTATTAAAAATAATTTTCCGACGGCCCACCGAGATAACAGAATTACATTCATTAGCCTTGTTTGCAGGCTTTTACATGCAAATGAATAGATTTATATTTATACTAGTGATGTGACGGATTGAGAAAAAAGCGTATTCGCGGATACGGATACAGTGCCCTAAGCACGACTTGTCGAATCCTGCGTCACGTAAAATCGAATAGTAAACTATAACGAGTTTGTATGACGTTTGGAACAGCGCCCGCCCGTGAGCGTATTTGGAACTAAAATTTAGTATGAGATTTCTCGATCTCGATACGATAACCGTAACGTAACGCAGGATTCGACAAGTCGTTAGGGCACTGATACGGATATGGAATCGTGAATCCGAGTGCGGATAAGGATTTCAATTTATGTGCGACTCATGGACTAACAGTTGATGGCATTAGTGTGCTTTAAAGGCGATACTTTTGGGGGAGGAGTTTATTCACTCAAGCGGGACAACGATATCCAGTAACGTGTATGTCTTTAGAAAGAGGGCTAAGAGTTAAAAAAAGCATGGCGTATCAAGTTGCTCTGGGTAAGAAACTAATGTATCGATTTGATTTTTGTCTAACCAAGAATCAATAATGATTTTTCTTTTCGTTCAATCGCAGTTACAATAATCCTTCTCATTCTATGTCAGAAACGATAATAGTGCAGAGGCAGGGCTAACCGTAAAAAATATTTCTATACAGGATTTTGTTCACAATCATGTTTCCATCTTCGGGGTAGGTACTTAAGACAAATAAATTTTTAATTAAGTGTCGAAATAATTAAACCTTTATTTCAATAATTGGCGACGAGACGCTGGATCCTTGGGGTAAGGGTGCGCTCGGGCTCCACAAGGAGCTGAGCAAACGCCTGAAAGAGGCAACAGGCGACCCTCGCGCGGGCAGCTTTCTCGCGCCAAGAATTGCTATTGCAATTCAGCGCGGGAATGCTGCCTGCGTGATGGGCACCCTGCCGAGAGGTCCAGGTTTGGTGGGTATTTAATTTTTATTTTTTTAAAGTTAGTTTTAGTTTTAATATTTTAATTTACTTTGTAGGTAGTGTTAGTCCATTGTTCATTTGTTGTAAATAAATTATTAATTTACCTTGAGCTAAAAAAAAAATAATAATAATTGAACGAGATAATTTAGAAGCTAAAATGAGCATAGATAACTCAGGTGGCGCCTTAAATGTTCCACGTTAAATAATAAAAACGTATCCTAAACGGTCCTAGTTTAACATTTACAAGACTATACATTATTTAGGGAAACTCTTACAAAATACCTCTTTTTTTGATCTTTTTTGTTCCTTTGAAATTTGCGGATACGGATACGAATACATAACTAATTTACACGTACGGGCTATTAAATCAACGCTCCCCAAACAGCGTCTGTGTGTGATGAGGGCAGGTGGAAGTCGCGCTTAGTGCTTCTATGATGTTTTTTAGGGCTACAGAGGAAAAAGGAACCGCCACCTACGGTGAAAATTTAGGTACCTACCTATAGCTACCTACCTATCAGAATATGTGCCTGTCGCAAACGTACTAGGGAAGATTAGGTAAAGCAAAACAGTACCCGATAATGCTACTATCTTTTCAATTTCCTGCGAAATCTGTCTGATTTGGTAAAATAAAACATAGGTCCTAAATAATACTTAGTATATTAAAACATATCTTAATAAGATAAATTAAGTCGATAAACGTAGCTTTGCACAAGTAAGTTCGACTTGCTCTCCTCGCTGATTTTATTACATTTCTCTGTCAAAAAACGAGCCCAATTCAAATCGAATCACCGTACAATCGGAGTTCTGTTCAAAACTAACCGTGCCCAAACCTCCGCAAACGAACGGAAAGGAGGTTTGTTGATTAAAAAAAAACACAAAAAATGCAAAAATTCACACGGCCTAGCACAACTAACCGAGCACGGACACACCGCAAACCCAAAAACCTGCATCCGTGGATATCACGAAAATAAACAAACAAAACAGGATTGAATGTTACGAACCCAATCGATACCGCGGATCGACTGACCGACTAACTTTCGTGATACAGCGGCCATTCTAAGTAAAAACTGAAAATACGAAAAAATACTGTGATTCTATCAAAACCTAAGTATGACACTTTTCAAAAAGTAGTTAATTGACCGTATATTACCTCTGAATGTGATTACGCGTTCTCGGCATGCGATTAAAACTAGCTTCTTCCCGAGTGACTACTCAGCGTCTGACTATCCATGGACATCCAAATAATATTTAGTTACTTTGGTATCAATACACAGTCATCTTGATTTCAAAACTACCGAAGCCAAACTCGACTCCAAGCTCCCTAATACACCGGCTTAACAATAGAAAACATAACTCTCATTCAAAACCAAATAGCGTGATATCTCAAGCAGACTTTTTTGGGCGAAATATAGCCAAAAGTAGGTTAGTAATACGGGAATCAACAAAAGACGTATTTGAACAATGCAACCTCTCTGACACGGTATTACATGGTGGATATAATTAGTTATGGTGTATGGATTTAGATTTCGTTGCGATAATTTTTGAATGGTCTGAATAAACATCTGTTCGGGATTTGAAATTCGACAGGCATTGAAATGTCATGCAGAAAACTGATACGTCTACTTAACAATAGTGGAACTGGCCACCGGAGAAATACCAAACATTTTAGCGTAGCTTAATAATGGGTTCATGTTTTATTAAACTAAAAAGGTCTTATTAAATAGGATGAACCTACCTATGAAATTTCGCATGATCGCGATTACATTAGGTACAGCCAGTTGTTATTCGTCACAGGCGTTTTATAATGCTTATGTTACCCACGCTTATGTAGGATGGAGCTCCACTGCTAGTAAAAATTGCACCTGCTTTCTTCCACTTTTTTCTGCATAGCCAGGCTATCATCCCACTGCTGGGAACATCCTCTCAGCATGAAAGGGCTTCGGCTATAACTAGCTCCCACACGGGTCCAGTGCTTATTGGGAACTTCACACACACCATTGAATTGCTTCGGGAGTGTGCATGTATTCTTATCATATTTTCCGTCATCGAAATGCTCTTGATACGACATATGTAATTTCGCACATAAATTCCTAAAACCTCAGAGGTGCGAACTGGGGCTCGAAGCCACGATCCTCTGCTTGAGAGGTCACTAGAACACACAGAATAAGTGATCACTTTTTTTTCATACGTCAAGGAAGGCAAAGAAACAAACTGGGTCACCTGATGGTAAGTGATCGCCTCTGCCCATAGACACCCGCAACTCCGGGGAGTTTGCAGATGCCGTGCCAACCTAGAGAGTTAAGATTTATTCATAGACATCCATAGGCCTTAGACTGCCATACGTATCATAGCCATCATTTCATAGGCATACGTACCTACTCGTATAATCTTTTTTATATAAAAATATATATACGAGGGCTGTTTGATAAGTACCCGTTTTCTAAATATATTAATATCACTTGCCGCAAATAAGTATACCACCATTTTTCAGAGGCGGGAAAATTAAAAAAAAAAAATGGTATTCTTTTGTTTTTTTTCTCATTTGACAACGATTCAGTGAAGGCGTGAACTTAAAATTGTTAAAATGGAGAAAGAACAGTATCGGTCTGTAATTAGATTCTTATTTTTGGAAGGAAAAACATGTGATGAAATAAAAGTAAGAATGCAAGCGGTTTACCATGAATGTGCTCCTTCTATGACAACCGTCAGATATTGGTATAACGAGTTTAAGCGGGGGAGAACAACCGTCTTTGATGAGGATCGCCCAGGCCGGCCAGTTGAGGTGACTACAGACGATATGGTTAAGAAAATTGAAAATATCGTTTTAGCCGACCTCCGAATTGAACTTCGAGAAATCGTTGATGCTGTAAACGTTTCAATCGAGAGGGTACAACACATATTAGAAGAAAAATTGGGTATGAAGAAAGTATCGGGGAGGTGGGTGCCGCGTTTACTCACGGAGGAGCAAAAACGGAACCGACTGACTACTTCGGAGCAGTGTTTGGCCGTGTTCAAACGTAACCCGAAAGAGTTTCTGCGTCGTTTCGTGACCGTGGACGAAACGTGGGTCCACCACTACACCTCGGAAATGAAAGAGCAGTCGAAGCAGTGGATTTTACCGGGTAAACCTTCTCCAAAGAAAGCAAAAACCGTCCCATTGGCTGGAAAGGTCAAGGCGACCGTTTTTTGGGATTCGCAGGGTATTATACATATTGACTATTTAGAAAAGGGAAAAACAATAACAGGGCAGTACTATGCCAATTTATTGGATGAATTTGACGCCGTGTTGAAGGACAAACGACCCCATTTAAAAAAGAAAAAAGTACTGTTTCATCACGACAACGCCCCGGCTCATTCGTCCAGAGTTGTGACGGCTAAATTAGCACAGTTACGCTACGAACTATTGTCTCACCCCCCGTATTCTCCAGATTTGGCCCCATGCGATTTCTTTTTGTTTCCCAACCTAAAAAAATGGCTCGGTGGCAAGCGATTTGGATCAAATGACGAAGTCATTGCCGCCACAGAGGCCTATTTTAATGACTTTTCAAAATCATGCTTTTTGGATGGTTTATTGAAGCTTGAGTATAGGTTGAACAAATGTATAGAGTTAAAAGGTGACTACGTAGAAAAATAAATGCATATATACAAAAAAAAATGGTTTTTTTTTCCATAAACGGGTACTTATCAAACAGCCCTCGTATATTATCATAAAATCTCCTTTTACGCAACACTTCCGCTCTACACTCCGGTATGAGAAAAACCCAAAAAAAAAACATAAATGAGTGTGTTCCGGCGCGTGTCCGCCCGTCACCATGGACAGCCATAACTTTTTTTAATAAAACCGGGCTTTGGCCGACCCGTGACCTTCGTCAAACTGACAGATTGCATATCACCGATGTGCACTGTTTGGTGTTTGCAGTCCGCCGACGTGTGAATTAGGTACAGTCGGGAGCAAAAGTGGATCACAATATTGCAGTTAGTTTAATTCGTTTAAGTGCTATTAAAAAGGCTTTTCGGTGAAGGGAAAATCGTGAGGAAACCTGCACACTCCTGCGAAGCAATTTATAGTGTGTGTGAAGTTCCCAATCCGCACTGTGCCAGCGTAGGAACTATACCTAGCCCAAGCACTCTCATTCTAAGAAGATATCTGTGCCCAGCAGTGGGACGTTAAAAAGGCTGGTGATGTTTTTTTATGAGTACCTACCTCTATAAGATTGGGCAAACGGGCAGGCGGGTCACCTGATGGAAAGCAATCACCCCATACCATGGACACCTGCAACACAAGAGGAATCACAGGTGCTTTGCCAACCCTTTAAGGAATAGGTAGCATCAAGGATTCTTGTTGAATTAGGAAATCTCAATAAAAATCAATAAAATTATCTGTGGTGTGTTTTGTGTGTGTATTTTTCCGTTATTGTATGTGTAGAAAATTTGGAGATCGACAGCATAAAAACATGTTATTATAAAAATTACACTCCTTCGAAGCTGACTGTACATACTGACGCTGACGAGTAAGCGAAGCGTATATAATTAGCATTCGAATATTTCATATTTGCGCTTTACTGGCTAAAGCAGAGTTTTTGCCGTTTGATGTAGGTATTTAAATTTATAATTTTAAAGCCGCTTTATTCAATTTATCGCAGAATTACTTTCTTTTTAGTGTGCTACGAAATGTCCGAACCCTGATTACCTTTTCATAAAAACTGACTATTCATTTTTGCTCCACGCTATAGTTACTGAAATACTGAACTACACTGTATAGAGGAGTCTGAAAAAGGCCGGATTTTCCTGCGGTTTGGCCGGATACAGCGGAAACAAAAAGCGTTCCGCGCTGACTTTATAGTCGCGATCAAGGACCATAAAACCAAGAGGACTGCCAATGGCTATACAATGTCACGTTCCTGTAAAATAATGAGCCCTCTGTAGCTAGTTTCATTATAGAGAGGTCTCTGTACCATTAATTTTGTATGACACTTAGACCTCTGGCGCCATCTATGAACTGAAAGAAAAAACAAATTTAGATGGCGCTATTGTGTTAGCCAGAGGTCTAAATGACATACCAAATTAATGGTACAGAGACCCCTCCGTGGTAAAACTAGCTACAGCAAGCTCATTATTTCAAAGGAACGCGACATCGTATAGACACTGGCAGTCCTCTTGGTTTTATGGTCCTTGGTCGCAATATAACGAAGCCGGCAGATTGTGGAGCTTGCAGCGATTGGTTATTCAGAATCCTGCGACTGCGGGGATTTTGATCAAGTTCACTCTGGTTGATGCTACAAAGTATAACAATGTATTTAGAGAGTAAGTATTTCATGTAACATTATTACATACACAAAACTGTCACACATAGACACACACACACACACACACACACACACACACACACACACACACATTATTTTATTTTATACCATAATCAAAATAAATATTGTTGTTATTTTGTTTAGTTATATTTAGTATAAGTAATCAATAATTTGATTAAGTATTGGTTGTACCCACACATAATCTAATATATTAATTGCGGAAGAGCGGAATCTCCTAACACAGGTATTTTGTACTTAATGTGAGGTCCCAACCTTCTCTAGCATCTAAAAGGATGTTTACCAATAAAATTATCTTGGATTTTTTTTTTGATATTTTGAGCATCAATATTATTCACTTAATTTGGGTCATGGCTATTTGCTTCTGTTATAGGATACAGCGACGCCTTTAATCCTGGGCATTAGTCCAAAGATTATTTTAGCGAACTAATTTTACAGGAGCGAAAAATATTTAACAACCTTTTATGTTACGTATAATTAGGTATGTAAGACACTACAACCGTAGTGGCTACGTAAACGAAATTTACTCAATTTAAATGGATAGAAATACCTACCGCATTATAGGTCATAAAACGTAACTTCAATTTTGATTTCGCGACGTCGATCTTTTTTTGCACACCCTATGAAACCTCCAGAATCCAATCTTAAAAGAAAGTCATAAACCGTTGCGGCGCGCGGTCTCATCACGGGATCATTCTATCAAACGCTTATCCTAAAACTTTTAGCCTCTTTCTCTTATAGCACAAAGTTTGAATTTCAGTAGCAAGGGGCAAAGTTATATGTATATTCTGTTGTGTGAGAGTTTATCAGCAGTAAGTATACTGGATCTTATCGAGTGAGATTAAAAGACATTGTCAGAAAGAGTCCAATGTGCGCTGTATTACCGAGATTATTTGCCACGGAATGAAAAGTAAAAAAAGTTCCTGTTTTTGTAATTTTGTTTTGGCTGGTTGCCTAGTAGTTTGACAGGTATCCGGAATTTCATTGTAAAATAGCAATGCAAAGTAGTAAATGAAAACGTTTTACCCACAGCAAAGAAGCAATTCAATCTTGACTGTTATCGTCTCAAAACATATTAACAGTGTTTCAAAAGTTTCGTTCGTATTCTTGCAATCTAGCAATACAGTATATAATAATACATTTACATACGTACATAGGAACTAGGTAATTATTTTGCTCTTTAAATCATGTCAGTATTGTGCTTACACATAAGACAAGCAGATTAAGATTCCGATACAATCACGCAGTCGCCCAAGGAGCAAACATCGGTCGCGCATTATTTCAACGGTCGGGCAACGGAGCGCGTAATTCGTCTTTATGGGCCCATTAGGCAGAAGGCTGGAGTTTTTGTTTAAACGCCATAATTAACCGTGAAACGATAATCGATTGTGGAAGACGTGCATCGAGCTGTCAGGGGCTCATTCTGTTAATAATTGAGCGCGCATTGTTTCGATTGTTGATTGTAGGTATGTAGATGTTCAGTTTACCTCCTAAACTCCCATCAACCCCGAAAGTCTCCTCCCAGTATTCGTCAGCGGAAGCGCTCGATCACTGAGATAGAGGAATGGTGAGCGTCGGGAAGTGGCGTTTGGCACGAGCAATTGACGCCGCTGATAGCATCGCGAGCTGAGCTTGCAAATTCTTGGAACGAGAGCTACTTAAATGGTAAATATTAAACAGTATAATAAAATAGTCTTTATTGAACACCACATTAATAAGCAAAACAGAAAAAGGTATTCAGAAAAAAGAGAGGTGTTACACCTATCACTTTTGTTTGTACTTGCTTTTTTCTTTTATTTTTGTTTTTTCAGGATATTCAATGCAGCGATGTATTGTATTTTAGTCGTCGCTTAGTGTCACTGTCGCTTCCACAGTTGTTACTGGCATTTAAATATGCGTTTGTGGCACTTATATATATGTATGTAGAAGGTTGAGCTTAACTGTATTCTGAAGTAAGTTGTGTTCTGTAAAAACATTATTAGAAAATTAAATATTACTTCACTGCTAGTTAAAAAGCTATAACTTCACTAAACAGACTAGTTGATGTCAAAAAAAATGTGGTGCAAAATGCTCAATAATTTTAAGTCTAATGTGTAACCAGCCAGTTTCACATCAAAATAGCAACAACATACGTCATGGATAATAAATTTTGCTACGAGACCATGGACGCAACGTCGCGGTCGAAACCGAGGTATTATTTAAGTAATACGTATTTTACATAGATTTTCTAACTTGCGCTCCCGGTCTAGCGGTGGGCGCGGTGCGGGATCGGTTGCCCGCGACACCGCTTCCGATACGCGAGTGATCCACACACGCTTTAGATAACACGCACACTCCCACATTCGAACAACGTAAAAGGATTTTATATACTCAACTTAATGTTTATGACATTCTGACGTTACATTTTCAATAAGTACAAGGATAGAGATAAGTTAAGTAGGTACATATAAAACGCTGTATGCTTAATATACTTAGTTAAATTTTGTGCCAAGAATAGTTCATAGTGCTAGATGCAACAGATTGTTATCCCGTTATTCTGATAATTATACCAACAGGTTGAATGTTAAATGTTTGTTAATTACTAAAACTGCATCTAAATCGCCAGCTGACGCTCGAAACAAAAAACAGACAAACTTGAGCTTTCGTTTAAGTAAAAGGTTCTGAAGTAATTTAAACAGAACAATAAAATTAGAAGTTGGTTTAAATAGATTTAAAAAATCAGAACAACTTGACGAGAATTAACCTAAAACTGCGATACCATATAATATTTATGCACAAATCAATTTAACTAATTCTTACAACAATAACACCTAATTTGATATTTAAGATTAAAATTATTGTGGTTGAATAAGACCTGTGTTTTGTTTAGTAGTAAATGACGTTTGTGATTGTGACGTTGGTTTACCCTAGCTCTTGTAGTATTTTTCCACAGGCACGACTAAGCAAAATTTGTATACTTAACTCGTAACTCCGCGGATCTCTATAAACGTTATTCCACCTGTTACGGTTCCGAAACCGGAACGGAATCGTAAAAAGCGTAACGTTTTATTTGTTTAGATCCATATAGCGTCATTAGGTTAGCCGCAGGAGACGCGTTTTATGTCTTTATTGGCTATTTATTGCTCATTGTGAGCCAATGATGGAGATAATTCTTTACATTTGACTGATGATGACGGATGCGAGGTATTTGTAAATGTGCTTTTTGGTTCTTAATAGACCGAGCGAAGGAAGTGAGTGAAGTGTTTCAGTTTCAACTTGGATAAAAATTCTTTCGTATGTCCGTTCTCCGTCTGTCCGTCGTTTGTCCGGCTGTTCTCTACAGGTCACATTTCTCAACTAATTCTCGTGAAATTTTGTGCGGAGGTTAGCTAATAGAAATTTTTCGTCGATACGGTTTTTGGAAATTTAAAAAAAAAAACGAAAAATTTTCAAAAATTACCGGATCTTCGTGAAATTTTGTGATCAGGTTCGAAAATTATATAAGATTTTTTCCTAGATTTATTTTTGAAAAAAAAAACTAAAAATGTTCAAAAATGAGGTCGCGAGGTCTACAGATCACAGAGCCACTGGTACTGGTTAGAAATCCCCACTGAAGACAATATAACATCTGCAATATTATTATTTTCTCCTTGTTCGATTTGTTTCTGTCCACCTGTATACCCGACGTGAGGGCGGTTCACCATCCTTAGGTAAGTAAATATAATTGCAGCCTTGCAAAGTGCGTCCATATTAACTGGACGTAAGCATCTGTCTGTCCAAATTTTCGGTTCGGCCTCACATTTAAATTACTTACGGAATTTTGGTAAGCAGTCAAGTAAAAGTAATTTAAAGGAAGGTACGAAACTAAATATATTTACGAATAGGGATCAGACACGCATGAC
Source organism: Clepsis dumicolana (assembly GCA_963691665.1). Classification (NCBI taxonomy): domain Eukaryota; kingdom Metazoa; phylum Arthropoda; class Insecta; order Lepidoptera; family Tortricidae; genus Clepsis; species Clepsis dumicolana. The sequence continues at coordinate 5,645,797 of OY829519.1, read as the reverse complement.
AAATTACAAATGTAAATTCGCACATAAATTCCGAAAAACACTGAAATGCGAGCTATTAGGTATATTGTTATCATTTTCTACGACTTTTTTTCCTCAACTACTCCTATATCTTGGTAAATGCAGTCGGTGCGCTCACAGCCGGCCTCATCAGCTAAGAGTCTCAGCTCACCGCCCACATTGTGTAGCTGGCTTTGTGTCCCAGCTCCGTGACGCCCGCTGAGCCCAGAAGCAGGGTGTCTGCGTACTTAAGTTATGGGGAAGAGTTCCTTTCATTCGTATTCATTAAGCATTCTCTTATAACTGTTTTCACATTTTGGACCACAAAACTGAGCTTTGTTGCACATAGAACGAGCACTGGACGACATAAGCTTATAGACAGGCGATTTTCCAAATGAGATAAATAAAGTTTTTTAGGGTTCCATGCCTCAAAAGCAAAAAACCTTGGAATCCTTATAGAATGACTCGTGTGTCTGTCTGTCCATCTGTCACAGTCAATTTACTGCGAAACTACTGGACCGATTGAGTTGAAATTTGGTGCACATATACAATTCGCTGACCAAAAGACGGATGTGTAACGTAAATGAATTAATTTTAATCATGGGGGTCACAGGTCTGAGTGGAGAGCCTCAGGGGAGGCCTATGTCCAGCAGTGGACGTCTTTCGGCTGACATGATGATGATGAACCTATATAGCAACCTATAGAACCAAGCACGAGAGTATATGTAGATCTCCTAATAACCAACTTAGAAAGGTTGAAAACCCCCCGACATTGTCATTTCAAAAACGGGTGAACCAATTTTAATGAAACTTAGCTAAGAACCATTTCGATTAAACTAGCTTTCGAATAAAAAAAACCGCATCGAAATCGTTCCATCCGCTGGCGAGCTTTGATGCCACAGACAGATACACAGACACACAGATACACAGACACGCAAACACACAGATACACAGATACACAGGTCAAACTTATAACACCCCTCTTTTTCGTCGTGGGTTAAAAAGATATCGGCGGGTGCGGCTGCGCAGAGCAACGTTCGCGCGTATTTCCGCTCCAGCGGCTGCCGACAAAGCGTCGACACCCCTAGACTCGCTGGTTCCGAGTGTGTTACGCTTATGAGAGTCGCTAGGGTTGTCACAATTAGATGAGTGATGGAATGACTTAACCAACGTAGAAAATAGTGATTATTACTCTCGGTTAGTTACATTAGACACATTAAATAAATATATAAATTGTTGTTGTTAGTTGTTATATTTAAATTGTTGTTGATTTTAAGTTTCTCCATTCTGTTCATTTCTGCCACCTAAAGTAGCCTCTTCATCTTGGTTTCTGTATTTCGGTTGTCTGTAAGAGGTCGCTTTAAGCGATAAGGCCGCCTATTGTCTACCATACCTGTTTTTCTGTAATCTCCTTGTACTGTTTTGGTGGTTTTCAATAAAGAATATTTGTATTGTATTGTATTGTAAATACGGGATATTAAACGAAACAATATCCTGTCTGTGTGTCCGTCTACTGTATATTGAAAGGATTGTACGTAAAGTAGCTCAACTATTATCAGATAATGGCTGGAGCCCTCGGTGCGCGAAATCGACTCGCTCTTGACCGATTTTTTTACTCTTCCCTAATTAAATTTTAATTTTAAAATGCAGGCAGCCCTAGCAAGTGGGCAAGGGTTGCCGACGCGACTGCTCCCCGCGCCGCGTGATGCGACGCCTTTGAGCACATCTTTTATTTTGGACAACCCTTAATTATAGTAATTACTAATTAAGTACGGGAAATTAACAGGCGGGTTAGGTATGATGTCTGCGGCTTTTTTAGAGTTTACAGTCTGGTGTTAAATAGGTATACCTCGTTACAGGAACATTTGTGCTCTTGTTAGTTTAACATTTTCTTTGTCTGTCTTCGCCGCTCCTCTATCAATGCTTCGTTTGTTTATCTGTCGCTTTGACATTTTAACCCCCGACCCAAAAGGTGTTATAAGTTTTGATGTGTGTACCTACATGTGTGTCTGGGGCATCGTAGTACCTAAACGGATGAACTGATTGATTTTTTTTATCGAAAGCTAGAATAATCGATACAATTCTCAGCTAATTGTCATTAAATCGTTTTAGCTGTTTTTGTTACTGCTCACGAAATTTTTAGAAAAAACTATAAGTACACATTGAGACTACTAAAAGTAGAATTTCCTTTAGACTTTGCCGTCGGGTAAAAAACATATCCTACATTCGTTGAACCGTCACATCAAACAAAGCCAATCGAATATAATAATATACCGCTTGGCTCCCCACTATATGGCTTACCGTTCACCCCTTACCCCGATACCGGCCACCTTCACACATTACTCCGACACAAAAATAAAATAAATAGCACCAATTGGTCGACAATAATTGCTTACCGACTCACTTCCCGCCGGGCACCCGCGCGTGACCAAGGGTCCGCTTAGCTGCTTCTATCTATACCAAAGAATATAATATACTAACGTAACAGGAAACGACACTGACGCATGTGTGCAGTAAACGACCTCGCGGCTGTGTGTGCGTTTTGGGCGAGAGCGGGGCGCACGGGGTGTGGAAAGGCGAACCGCGGTCGCCAAGACGCAGGGCCTCAGTTCGAATCTATTTGTTGCGCCGTTCGCTTCTATAGCTACTGTACGTATGAGACTCAATAAGTACTTTTTTATGAGCCAATGAAGCTTATAAGAAAATACTTTCAAGTAGTAGTAGAGGATATCTCGATCTATATCTAGTAGGTAATCATTACAAGGGAGCTACATGCGCTACATAAACCTTTTTTCTAACAGGCAAGGGTGCAACAATAAATTAATAAAACCCCATAAGTACAGCAGTGACTCTCCAAATTCCGTAAAAAAATCGATTTGTGTCAGCAATAAAAAAACGCGTATGCATGCGTGCGCATTCAGCAAACCCCATAGCCCTTAAAAAATCGATTCCCAAAATGGCGCCAAAAATCGCGTATGTAGCCTGACCCCACAGTAATATCGCGAGCTCGTGGGGAACACGGCTGCTGCTGAAAGAATGATACATCATCAGACCAATAATAAATCACACATGATTCAATTAGAAAAATACGGCGGGGCGTAAACGGTGGGAGCGTAAAATTTTGTCGCTTTTACGCTCAACATTTGTAGGGTAATTTGACGCCCTGAATTGCGTCATCAATCAAGTGCAATTAACAATGCGAGCTGTTGATGTTTTGGTGATAAATTGCGTTTGAGTGTCGGTTTTTGGAGATAAAGAATGAAGATTAAACTGGAGGGGGACGTGGATTTTGAGCTACTAGTTTAAAGATGTCCATGATTTTTGTGTATTTTGCTTACTGACAATACCTAATCTCAATTAGGGAGAAAGTAATTTTTGACCGATTTTAAAGCAATACCAAATTATAAAAAAACAAGTCTTTAAATAAATGATAATGACTGAATCAGGCATTACTTTGCGTAGGTCCATGTTCCTGAAATAACAATTAATTTTCTCCTCCCCAACCTGTCCACGACTACATCCGACCAAAAGTTCGCGAATACAGTACGAATTAATTTCATTGACCTTCTGAAGGCGATTAAAAGTTTAGCCATCGATTAATTCTCACTATTAAACCTAAAAAATAAAATTGCACTTTTACTTTTCTTTTAAACCTGTTATTTTCATTGATTATCTACCTACTGAATATTTAGAAAAGCATTGTCCTGAGATTTGCACACCACGTCAAAATCAAAACTTTCCTCATCCAACCCGACCAGTAATACAGTAACGCAACGCCCTCGCTGCACTCAATAACTCATTGCCAAAATGTAACTCCCTGGGGAGCGCGCTGTCACGTGCCGGTAATGAGTCCAGTCCCCGCTCCCCTCTCTGGAATTTCACAAATTTCACACATACCTCAATCGGTTGTTATTTGAATATGGAATCATATTTTTAGGGCTCGAACACCGTGGAAAGTTAGTGCGCCGCGTGTTTTTACAAAAATCGGTTTGAGGCGCAATTGTTGCATAGCGCTTTCTAGGTGTTATGGTGGTAACTGGCTGGTGATAAAAAAGTCAAAAATGGACTCAATTTACTGTTGGCGAGATGAGTTTAATCAAATTTTAGGGGTAGGTATGGTTTCGTCTCCGAAAATCATCTTCTGATAAAAATCCGTTTATTTACTTTTGTTACAAGTTATTACATACTTGCGGGCGAGAGACTACTGACGCTCCGGAATGCATAGCAGTAGCCATATCGCAAGCTAAGCAATCCTGTGTCGCTACAATTTTTTTTATACGATAAGAAACGAACAAACGGGCAAACGAGCAAGTGGGTCACCTGATGTGTGCCTGTGATTTCCTCGATCGGCTGTCTTACTCTCCACACCGGAACACAACAGTGCAAGCACTGCTGTGTTCCGGATCTGGACGGACCTCGCACAAGGTCCTACCACCCGCAACTAAATCCCCCGAAAATAAATCAATGTTCTTCCACTTACCAAAATAGGTACGTACTTACTTTAACAAATCCAAACATTGCATTGAAAGTAAATTTTAAATTGACTAGTAACGTCCGTCCAAGCACTACCGGAAACGGTTCCTGAGAAAAGTGGCCAATTAAAGTCGCATAATAGCCATAATACTTCACGTACTCGGCTTCAAAGTTCACCCACTTCACTGCTTTGTTACACTATAATGTTACAAAATATCAAAGGTAAATAAAATGTAACATAACAGCGGGGAATTAAGCACTTACCTACTTAATGCTATAATGGTTCTATAATGTGCAATATGCTTTATAATCGCCTGTTTAAGTGTAACGTATTTTTGGGGATAACAGGATATTGTGTGCTCAAATTGAAGTGTGCTTAATGCGTGTAGTAGGTACTATTTCTATTTACTTAGCAGGTAAGTTCCTACAAATACTTCTTTACACCTTAAAATTTGTCTTGGCTAAACCCAATTTTAGCAAGCAAGACTTCTTATACAGGAAGTACGTTAATTCCAGGTTTTCTGGATTCAGGATTTACCGGTCCGTTATTTTGGTCCTTCAATATCATAGCTAGAAAAACAAAATTTAAAGGTAGGTATTTTATAATAATTACGTATGTGCCAACTAAGTCGAAACTTCAATTGAGAAGTCAGAATAAACGTCACATTTCACTATTGTAACATTACGAACATACCTACTTAAAGTCACTTAGGGAACACACCAATTAGACATGTTAATATTAAAAGTAGTTAATGGAAGCTCTCCAATAAGGTAACCGATAGTAAAGATAACTGGGCCTACTCACTATTAACCTTTCTAGTGGCATGTACTAATTTGTACATAGCGTACATGTGGCAGAAATCATGTTTTTTAAGTTATTTTTTTCGCCCTCTAGTGGCAGGAATTTTTCGCGAATGTTCGCGAATTTTCCGCGAATTATGAAAAAATTAAATAAAAAAAAACGGTTGCATACGGTAATATAAACCATATATCGTTGGTTTCAGCATAAAATTGCTTATTTACTTAAATAACAATGAATTCCATGCCATTTACCTGTTTTTTTCTAAAATTTCCCAAATCTGAGATGACGTAATACGAGATATTTATTTATTTATATACCCAGGTCGGTACATAAAAAAATCAAAATAGTATGAAAAAACTTCATGAAACCACCACCTTACTATTAAAAAATGATTAAAAACTATTTATTTACTTACTCAGGCATGTTTTACTGCACTTTATCACTAAAGTTTTTATATTGTTTGTTTGTATTCCGATAGATGTCGCTGTACTGTATTATAGAAATGCTGAATCGCGCTGTTGAGATTTTTCCAGCGGCCTATAAAAGGGTTGCCAAATTTGAATAAATTGTTATTACACAAGCAATCTTACCGTCGTCTCATTCGTTTCGGTGCGTCTCGACATTCGAACGCTCGCACTGTTCGATTATCTATGCGTATGCAATTATGCCACAGGAGTTATAAAAGTTTATCGTATACCTTTATACCACTTTTTAACAACTTTACCGTCTAATTCAGTGCAGTTCATTAAAGATGCATAACCACGGCGCCATTTAACAGTAATGAAGATAAAAACCCCAATTACACCGCTTCTAATTCCTTAAATCATTTAAATGACTAATAAAGAACATCTTGTATAACGCCAACCCTTTAAACGGACGACATTCGCCGACGCTCGCCGACATTTACCGACATTTGGTGGCAATTAGTCGGCGTCTGATTGCTTGATTGAGCCCCTGGGTCTTGGGGCAATTGTAACGTGCATTTCCGGTACACGATTATACGGAACTCGAAACTAGAAGGGCGTTAGTTGCGTGCGCTTAATGCGAATGTAGCGCTTTTGATCGTTGAAGGTGGAGGTGTCATGTTAAGCGATTGTAGACGTTGGGTATAGGTAAAGAGTGAATCGGGTTGTGTTGACTTGGAGTGGTATCAATTTGAACGGTCGCTACGTAAACTTGTGGGTAGCCTGGCTACAAACAATTGAAGTTACTGCTTAGTTGTGTTTTATTTCTAGAACTTACCATGGTTACTGTTACCTACGCACTACGAGTAGGTGTATAGGATTCTTAGGTCGTTATAGATAAAGATGGTTAATAGCTCGTAGAGTCAGGAAATGTAACGAAACCTTTATTCAGTGAATCGTAACCGAAATGTAGAGTTTTTTCTTTGGCAGCAAAATTGTTTGCTTTAATGATTTAAATAAATAAAATAAACTCTTTAGAAAAACTAATAGATTCGCTTGTGCTTATATATAAACTAATGTACAATATAATACAAATTATTCTTCATTGAACACGACGACAGTTTAGTATAGTATCTAGGTAATTGGTAATTGGCCTGTATAGTGCTTAGATTAAAGTTTCCATAATGTTCAAACTAAGAACTCTGTCAATTTTTCAATGGCCCTTCCTGTTTTATTTGTAAATCACAGATTTTTTGTGTAACTGCTTGAATAGAGCTACGATTCTGAATAGGTATTTACCTACTGTATTTTATTAAAAAATCTATAGGGTACAGCAGATTTTGGGCTGTCTAAAATAATGTAGACGCCGGGTTACTGTCTTACCCAGGTCGATGCAAGTCGCAGCCTAAGGTAACAGCGTTGCATCACAACAGCTGAGCGGATAAACGCCGATGTGTTTTAGTGAGTATGCTCCACTCCTCCCTCTGATTAGCAGAGGTATGACATACCCCAGGTCGGGGGGTATGCGTAATGCATTTTCACGTCGATAAAACAAGTTAAAAGGAAGGAAAAGCGCAATCGATTGTCACTGAGTACGTCAGTATCATAAAAATCATCAGTAAAGCGAGGAGTCGGCAGGCCTCAGCAAGGTGGTCGGATGACATCAGCTCGACCGCTGGCCCGGTCTGGGCGAGATCCACAGCAAACCGGGCTGAGTGGAGAAAAATTGGAGAGGAGTTTGCTCAAATGCACTGAAGAAGAAGAAGAAGTTGGCGTCATAAAGTGACACTGGCGCTCGATGCTGCGAGCTTTATTGAGAATAACACTTCAGTGTGCCTGTGTCACAATAAGTTAAATGTCCCTGTGCCCAACACTGTCTTGGGACTATGAAACTATTGGGAGTCGGCAGCTGAGGAGAAGTTTTCCAAATAAAATTATAACACAATGCATAGAAAAATCGTTAGATTCAGCCAGTTAAGTACGGCTTAATTGGTGGAGCGTAGTACGGATTACTGAGGTTATCGGTTCAAGTCAAGCTGCTTAACAAAATTTTGCATTGGTCATTGTATGTTGACAAATCACACTAATAAAGATGACAAGCAGAGTGTTAATTACCTACTAGAATTAACGTGTTGATCATTATGACGTTTACTTTACCAAATACTACTAATACAAAAAAGGAACCCACGCCAATCTCTAATTTATCAGAACGAATCACAACGTAACATTTAGACCCGCAATTAAAAATAAACAAAGAATTAGAAAGCTCAAAAACACCGGCCTTCGGTGCTAAAGCATTTCCCTAGATTACGGCCATAAAAATAATATTGTACGTAAACAAAATATACTTTGAAGTGCGCGCCGACGGCTACCGGTCGGTCTTATGCAACCCCATAGTAAAACTAAAAACTATACACAATGCGTTTGCGCACAATGGGAGAATTTCTTCAAAGACCTTTTATTTTGGCCCAAACATTGGTATTGGGGTATTGTGGACCCCCTTTGTTAACTATTTACCGACTTTTGGGTTACATTGTAAGTTAGAAAAAATGTGGGTCTCAATCCGAGAATAGAGTCATCAGAGCGGCAAAGTGACTGCGCCTGCGGATTCGATGCTAATTTCAAAATGGTAATGCTAATATTTGTTAAGAATCGTAGCGCCAGGTTTGTTGGTAGTAACTTGAAGCTTTACAATTGGAAACTAGTTGCACATATTCGTCTTGAATTAATAATGAATATGATGAATCTGGGGGCACGGTAGTGCACCCGCCAAGACGAGCCAAGCGAAGCGCAAGGGCACTAACTACACCTTTTCTCTAAGGGCTTCGTCGTTTTTTTGAACCCTGATAATTTTGTTTATCTGGTATGAACCAAACCGAAAACAAAATTCATGTCAATAGCGGACGTATTAAACATTGGTTTTCTTATACTTTCCATTTTATTGACATCTATTATTTGCGGGTGGTAGGACCCTGTGCAAGGTCCGTCCGGATCGCTACCACCATCTTACTCGCTAATCCTGCAGCCAAGCAGCAGTGCTTGCACTGTTGCGTTCCGGTGTGGAGAGTAAGAAAGCCGGGGTAATTACTGGCACAAGAGGCATTTCATCTTAGCTCTCTAGGTTGGCAACGCATCTGCGAACCCTTCGGGGTTGCGGGTGTCTTATGGGCAGTGGTGATCACTTACCATCAGGTGACCCACTTGCTCGTTTGCCTTCCTCGTCGTATAAAAAAAATATCTAAAAAAAACCCCGATTTCGTCACTGACTCACTCACTGATGTTCATCAAAATTCTTAGGGTAAATACTTTCTGAAATCCTAGAAAGCCAAAATTTGGCATGTAAGCTAGTACCTATGAGTACACAAACAATAAAAAAAATTCCAAAACTTGGAACTTTTACCCCCCAATCTTAACCTTAAACTAGGGGATGGAAGTTTGTATGAGACTTCCGCAAATTAATACGTATAAGATTAAATTAGCAAAAAAAATCATGTTATGAAGCAACTTAAAAAAATAAGTGAAAATCCACCAAAAACATTTTCATGTTGACGACCGGATAGCCTAGTTGTTAGAGACCCTGACTATGAAGCTTGAGGTCCCGGGTTCGAATTCCGGTCGGGGAATACGAATACGAATGATGAATATATACGAATGTTTGTTCTCGGGTCTTGGATGTTTAATATGTATGTAAGTATGTATTTATCTATATAAATATGTTTATCCGTTGTCAAGTACCCATAGTACAGGCTTTGCCTAGTTTGGCACTAGGTCGATTGGTGTCAATTGTCCCATGATAATTATTATGTAAAATTTTGCCAAGACGAGACCATGTGGCTCGCACAAAAAGTTATCAGATCTCATGTAGAGCGAGAGCTGCAGTCACATGGGCCTAAGGTGAAAAAATTGTTCACTGTTCATTACTTTTCTGTTATACAATAGTTCTTGTGGTACCTAATGAAAGGGCCAAGCCACATATTTTGACTAAGGTGTAGAGTTTGAGAAGTTTGGGCTTAGAGTTAGGGCGTGTAGAGTAAGAAGTGTTTCAAACGTTATACAAAAACCTGGGTCACTTAAAATCGAATAATAAACATTGTCGAGTTTGTATGACGTTTGGAACAGCGCCCGCCCGTGAGCGTATTTGGAAATAAAATTTAGTATTAGGTTTCTCGATCTCGATACGATAATGGTAACGTTACGCAGCATTCGTAAAGTAGTGCTCGACCCTCTGGTCGGCGATTACACTAGGCGCTCCGAATACTTTCGAATACTTCCGAATACTTTCGAATCCTGCGTAACGACACGTTATCGTATCGAAATCGAGAAACGTCATACAAAATTTAGTTCCAAATACACTCTCGGGCGGGCGCTGGTCCAAACGTCATACAAATTTCTCGATAACGTTGCTACGTTACGCAGGATTCGAATGTTCGTACTCGGGCCTCTGTAGGCCGAGCACGAGTCTTCGAATCATGCGTAATTTAACGTTATTGTATTGAAATCGAGAATCATCAAACAAAATTTTAGTTCCAAATACGCTCTCGGGCGGGCGCTGCTCCAGACGTCATACAAATTTCTCGATAACGATTACGTTACGCAGGATTCGAATATTCGTACTCGGGCCTCTATCCCAGTGGAAGGAAACCTGTTAGTAATCTACTCACGTAAACTTTTATGTTTTACACTAAGATTCATTTTTAACCCCCGACAAAAAAGAGGGGTGTTATAAGTTTGACATGTGTATCTGTATATCTGTCTGTGGCATCATAGCTCCCAAACGGGTTTACCGATTTCCATGCGGTTTTTTTCAGCCGAAAGCTATTTTAATCGAGATGGTTCTTAGCTATTGTTGTTGCCCCGTTTTTGAAATATTGAACTTTGAAATGACAATGTCGGGGGTTTCTCAACTTTTCTAAGTTGGTTAGGTTATTACAATGACAGACGTTTCACCACATCACATTACACAAGACTTTTTCACGTGCCACTGCTGGACTTCCTCTCACAGTAAGAGGGCTTGGGCTATACTTCCCAAACGACCCCAGTGCGGATCGGGAACTTCACACGCACCATTGAATGCTTCGCAAAAGGCTCGAATCCGCTACCCTCTGCTTGAAAAGCCATATCAGGGCAAACCACTAGGCTATCATGGTTTTTTATACAGACGTTTAACACCGAAATAACCAAAAACCAATAATACTATCACAGACCAAACACCAAATGTTTTATTGCGGTATCACCACACTTAAACAGCACTACCTGACCATTATAAACTTATAAACTATGGTATTAACTATGGCATGGTGGTATTTTATAAGAAACTCCGCCATTTGCCAATTTCGACCATAAAACAAAAGACTTCACACTTTATGGTTATGGTATTCTGGTCTTTAATTTTACTTTAAGCTTAGTACACATGCACACAATTGCCTGGAATAAGCTTTTGAGAATGCCGCTTTGGGCTCATTAAACCAGGTAGATTTAAGCTAGATTCGGTGAATATGAACGTTCAATGCTGAAATCGTAAAATTTATTGACCTTTTTTTATAGAGTTGCTTTGTTTCCTAGTTAAGACTAACCGTTTCGGGTTAAAGTTCTAACAAGAGCTGCTAATAAACGAGTACCGTAAGTTTGTTTTTATGATTATGAGATTACCTATTCACTTAAACATCTTGCTTACCCATTACCTGTCGGAATTAGAAGGTTATAAGTTCAAGCGTTTGTCTGGGGCTTCCTTAGACAAAAGCTGTTTCTTGGAATATTTTTGGAAAGTTTTCTGAGCTTTTAACTATGATTATTTGTAAATCGGGGCGAACCAAAATATCTATTATTGAAAACAGCACTTGTTTTGTTATTGAATATTTAACCTATAAATACCATTGTACAAATAAATAATTTCTTTCCTTTAGAATTTACGAATAGTACTTAGGACCCCTCCCATCAACTTACCGTTCAAAAACCCTCTACATACCTAATCTTTGTTTTTTTTAAATCGTAATCGTAAAATTCCATCCAAAAGAAATTGTTCTCTGAACGCATCCAAAACAATCCACGAACTAAGTTTCAGGCCCCAAGTTAGCACGCCGCGAAAGCGCGGGAAACTGGCCCCGCCCCCTTCCCGTCCCGCTCTCGCGCGGCGTACCGCACTCTCTTTGTTTAGTAGCTTTTCTTTTAAGAGTTTGGAGCCTATTGGTTTTGAGGTTAGAAAGTTGAAGCGTTAATAGGTTGGTTGGAATATGGATATTGAGGTTGACGTTAGGATAATAATATTATCACGTGTGGATAGAGTTTGTTTTAGAGTGCGACTAGATAAAATATGTCATGATAGAAATTTGCATTCAAACAATGTTTTGTAATGATAAAACATCTTCCTAACAGCAGTACACAATAAAATTAAGAATTTTCTAATTAAAAAATAAACAGCGTGGGTAATCCGCTCAAAATATGGCAATTAAAGGCGTCAATCATAAACCCCTGTCGCCGGAATAGCTCGCGTGCCTCGCAAATGAAGTGCCACCCCGCGAGTGCCGCTCCGGTGCAAACATGAAAATCATAATTTTTCATGAGCTCGTTGATAGGTTTTCGCACCGGCCGCGGTTTCCCGCCGCCCCGCGCCCTAATTACCGCCGCCTCGCGATACGTCACCGCGGCGGTTCAAAAAAATCCACCCATCCCTCTCCCACTCGACACGGGCGGCCACAGCGTCCCACTCCGGTAAACATTTTTATAAAAACGCAGAGACCGACCGCGGCCGTCCCGCTCGTTCCCGCCGCAGCTCCGCCGCGCCCGCACCCTTCGTCTCCTTCCCGCTTTTTACGAGACGTAGGGGCCGCCACCCGGGTGGGGGGCGGCGACCGCGCGAACGCAAAATATTGACCATCGGAAAAAGTCGCGTCGTATCGCAGTCATCAGTCGAAACCGAGTCCTCGCGAGCACGCGTCCCCTTCGCTGCGACTTCGGCGCGCGTCGTGAGTCTTCGGCTTGCGGTCTCGGCCGCGCGCTTATTTTTCGTCCCCCGGCGTCTTGCGTCGGGCCGTGCCAACAAGTGGTGCAGTCGGCGCTCGCTCGGCGTCTCGCGCCCGCACTTCGCAACTTTCCGGAGCGGCGCGAGTTTGGAGTTGGATCGCGTGTTCGGAAACTTTTCCGAGTGTCGGTTGTGAGGACTTCAGTGGCGTGTGGTGGTTGGATAGACCTTAGAGTGGCGTCGATGCACCTTCCGCACGCGAGCCCCCCCGCGCCAAGTATGGCGGAAGTATACTCTCATATCCACGAGTACTACCGGCAGAGTCACGGGGAGCTGGTGGCGACGGGATCGCCGGCTGTTTTATGCTCGGCGTTGCCGAACCACTGGCGTTCGAACAAGTCGCTCCCTGTGGCTTTTAAAGTGGTGGCTCTGGACGACGTTCAAGATGGGACTCTGGTGACCATCAAAGCCGGGAATGATGAAAATGTGATGGCTGAGCTAAGGAACTGTACAGCTGTGATGAAGAACCAGGTGGCCAAGTTCAATGACCTTCGGTTCGTGGGGCGTAGCGGCCGCGGGAAGAGTTTCTCCCTTACCATCACCATCAGCACGTTTCCGAGCCAAGTGGCTTCCTACTCCAAGGCCATCAAGGTCACCGTCGACGGACCCAGGGAACCGAGAACTAAACAAAGTAAGTTTTCTTAACAAACTTTTCAATTAAACTTTATTTTCGAACGGTTGATTAGGTAAAAGGGATCCTTAACATTGTTACGTTTACTTTTTATCTATTTTCAATGTCTTTATATTTGTTTTTTGACCCAAAAAACATTTATAGATACTTTTGAATTTCTAAATCAGTTTAAAAACTTTTACCGTCGTGCCGTCAAAGTTTACGCAGAACCGGAGTTTCCTAAATGAATACACACTACCCACAACGTAAATATTTCAGGCTTTGATATTTATATCTACAGCTATAGTATGATTGTAGAAAATCATATTTTCAATAAAACATTTATGTACGTATACGTACATATAAATACCCTGCAACATACCATTAAAAACTACATTGAAAATGTAGTTTATACCTACAGGAAATGCAGATAAGCACAAATAAAACGATCTTTTTTTAATTTCTCTTCCTTATTGGGTAATATCACAAGACTTGGGTAATATGTATGTAGGGTCACCAACAATTCACTTAACCCCTATGCTTAGTCACGGATCCGTGCCAAATTTAAGGCTAAAATTTTTAAATATTTTTTTTAATCTCTAAAATTAGTAGGCAGGTATTAAAATACAAAATAATTGAATGCAGTTTTGTTTTACTTCCCACATTACTAGAGCTTAATTAACTGAAGTCCTCAACTTCTTAAGCCTAAAACTTGCATTGGAGACAACGACTAGTAAACAATAATGAAAGCCGCTCTACTTCTTATTAAAGTTCAAATTCGTTAGACATCTTTTGAATTTGAATCCAGACGTTAACGCTGAAATTTGGTTACCTGCAGACAGAAAACTGAAAACAGTGAAAATCGTTATATTCGGAACCATACCTACTCATCCACATCATAAGTGAAAAGATCGATATAATGTCCCTTATACAGCTGTTCAAAAATGCCGCGCTTGACAATATTTGAACATACTTTTAGCACTTACCTATACCACATTATCATGATACTCGGGACTTAATCGCGTAAAAAACATATATTTAAATTTGAATTTAAATACCTCGACGTTTCGGACGCGACGTTGCGTCCATGGTCTCGAAGGGACACCCCCCCCCCCCCCCAAGATGAAGAGGGAGTCCCATCGAGACCATTAAGACCATCGAGGCGATTAAGTCCCGAGTATCATGATAATGTGTGAGGATCGCGAAAGTTTAAATCAATACTTACCTATACCGTTGCAAAAAAAATTCTGCGTCTTAAAATCTTAAAGTAATTTGACTCTACCACAGTCTACGCGTCTTCTGTACTCATGACAGTCGCAATACTGTCAATAAAAATTGCGCAAATCTCTCTTCTTAATCTTAAGAGCTAATGTCCTTGTCAGTAGTCTTCACTCCGTTCGGTCTTCGGCCAGTCGTGTACCGTAACGTGCGACGCGACCAACACTTTCTCCTTTATCAGATCCAAATTGGTCAATCTTAGATTTCCTCTGCCACGCCTTCCTTCCAGTTTGCCCTTCAGCAGTTTAAAAAAAAATCTTCATCCCGTCTCAGGTGTCTCACCATTTGTCTTCGTTGTCTTTGTTGTCGAGTTTGTATGACGTTTGGAACAGCGCCCGCCCGTGAGCGTATTTGGAACTAAAATCTAATATGAGGTTTCTCGATCTCGATACGATAACCGTAACGTTACGCAGCTTTCGTAAAGTCGTGCTCGAAAAAGAGTAACGCTATTTTCTCTCGGACTATGTTGAGAATATTTTCCTTCGTTTTCCTGTCCATTCAGCCATCCGTCTACCTTGTACACCACATATCAATACGTGCACCACATATCAATACGTGCACCACATATTTCCGAAAGCGCTGGTAGACTCGAAAAAAAATGACGTGTGCATTTAACGTCCTATTTGTTGAATAAAATATTGAATTTGAATTTATCCAACCTCTATTTGTCAGTTTTAGTCAAGGTCCACTTCCATACAAAGCAATGCTCAAGATCTTTCTAGAAGATCAAATTTTCTCCTTGAGCCTTAGATAATATAGGTACGAAGTTAAAATCTGTTGAAATTATATAAATATTATCTCTTTTATTCCTTTTTCGTCGTCGGCTGTGGTCGTCGGTCTCCCAAAGATCTATTCGATATCAGGCGACCTGTCTCGTCTCTCCATGTATAAAAAAAAACGTTAATTGAATTAAAAAGGCACATTTCGCGAGTCTGCGGCTGCGCGGGCGCTGGCTTATTGCCAGTCACGGCGCCGCAGTCACCGCAATCGAAATAGTTTTATTCCGAATATAAGCCATTTAAATCGAATAAACTTTTTATGTACACTAATCCTTTGCGATATTTCAAATTGTATGTCGTATCGGTTTGTCTGTGGTTTCATTTTAACACACAAAAAGTAGACAAAACTTGGCGATATAACGACTAATTTATTCAACGTTAAAATTATAACACAAATTTAAAGTAACTGCTGAAACTATTTACTTATGTTGAATCACTCACAGAAAAACAGCAAGAACAGCCTACCTACCCCGTAAACTAAAAATGACAGCACGGTGAACCATAATGTTGAGGTTCAAACATTCAGTTATTCCTACCCCTAAGCCTAAAACCAGTAAAAAGCGACGTTAAATATTTACCGGTATCAGTAAAGTTAAGTACATTAAATTTACAAAGTGAAAAAGTTCTGACATACCGTATTTTCTGTGTTCAGTCTTATATTTTAGTCTGATGCAAATCTTTTACCAAAAAATAATGAAACATTTTATTACTGATTACATCGATACTTGATTTCCTTGTGGTTAAAAAATGTTCCCATATAAATCGTATAAATTACAAATACCTTACTAATTAATGAGTAATCTTACATAGCTTACTAATAAGCCGTGTTATCTATTACATATTGGTAGAGCACCAATCAAAGTAGAGTAGTCCTGCTTTCATGAACCTTAATGTTATTACTCGACACTCTAAAGTATCTTAAGCATCTTCCCAATGCCTATAAATCGCTGTAACACTAATACTCCAAACACCATTACATTTCCAAACTCACGTGAGAAATACTTAAAGCCATTCACTCCCCGTTTAATCCTGCCTCCCGAAATAACCTGATTGTCGCTGCATTTTAAGAGTAAAATGTTTTGACAGCAGCTTAAATGGTTATTGATGTCAAACGTTAAGAATAGGTACCCGAATAATTGAAACAAAGGTAGGTAGCCGGCTTTTGTTTTTCAGACCAACGGCTTATAAGGTCCTAAGTAAACATGCGTGTGCTAGTTTTTGAAATTGTGGCGGAAGAGTGTGTGTAATGGATTGACACGTGTTTTGTGTTGTTTTTAAAGAATAATAGGGTATTGTTTTCAACTTAAAGTTCACGTTTGAAAGCATACTTATTTATTTTAATGTGAGTTTTGGTCTTCTTTTAATGTTAAACTTATCAATTGTGTAAATGATAAGAGTGCAAAAAGTAGAGAAGTTTTTTTATTATTTTGCTCCGCTATCCTTTCAAGGAGCTAAAACTAATACCAATAAGCCAAAGCTAATGATTACACCTATGTCATCAATTTCAACTTAAGAATCTTATTTGCTTTCTCTTAATAAAAACCACATTCTCAAACCAACTAAGCCATCCGTCACACAACAAATCAACCGTACTCGTCATTATAAATGTTTTGACACCACATCTATTTCTGATGTTACAACCTACAACGAGATGTCTGTGTAAACACACGGTGCCCAAACTTCGGCCAATAATAAAAAGACAGTATGCGGAAAAACTAACATCCTAAACCATAAAGATCAAAGGAAGTTAATATAGTGATCAATGGCGTCGCGGCTTAAACCAGTTACGACTAATTAAACTGTAAAGACTTTGAGAAAATAAATATTGTTGACTTTCACAGTCGGAGAAACGGTCGGTGCTTTATGGACTGCCTTTGATAGCATTGTAAAGTACTTCGGGAGTTAGGGAGGTGAGAACGAAAAGGATTTTGGATTTAATAAATCATTGCTAGTATCATCACGTCAGCTGAAAGACGTCCACTTGTGGACGTCTTTACCCCGCGGCTCTCCACTCAGACCGGTCTTGTGCTTTCCGCATCCACCATGGTCCCGCGATCTTTACCAGGTTGTCGCTCCATCTTGTTGGAGGGCTACCGACAGCTCGTCTCCCGGTCCGCGGACGCCATTCGAGAACCTTCTGACCCCGTCGGCCATCACTCCTGCGAGCAATGTGCCAATGTTGCAAGTATCATTATAATCAAAGTTATCTACGAGGACTATTCTGTATTACAAATTGGTAGGTAACTTTTTAAGACGGGAAGATTATAAATATATGATGATGACACCAATTGACCAAGTCCCAAATCAAGTGGAGCTTATTTTATGTGTAATAGACACAGATAGACATACTTATATAGATAAATACATACATAAATACATATTAAACATCCAAGATTCGAGAGCAAACATTCGTATTCATCATACAGATAACTGCCCCAACCACAGGGATTCTCAAACCACTAAGCCATCGTCAAATTTAATGATGATGATCAAATTATCTATTTGTTCGTTTAACACTCCACGACACCTCTAGTTGTGTACCTACTAAAAGATTTTACCTAAGACGATTGAGAGAACAATAAACTTACTTACGATTGATGAATTGGTCGAAACGGTTCAACAAATCTTCAATCCTAAAAAGCCAAGCTGCACAAACAAACGCAACACCAAACCCACTGTTCCGAAATTAATATGAGCTCCAGAACTTTCCGCGTTCACAATAATCGTGTTTAATATTAGGCACTTGCAGTTCCAGCGGTTACCAAGTTTCTTGGAGCGGCCGCGGCCGTACCAGATGTAAACAATCTCGGGTCGCGTCGTAAACTCCGTTTGATCTCCCCGCCTACCCCGCTCCCCCTTGACTCTAAAATATGGATTTTATGTCCCTGAGCTGCTAAAATACCCACACGCAGCGACCCTCATAACCTCGCGCCGTCATACTGTGGATATATCAGATGTTAAGCTTCGGTATGGACGGTTACTCAGGCGTTATGGCCGTGGTAGCAGGCTTTGGTAGACCTTATTAAAGGACCAATGACCTTCTTATTAAACATTCTGTTATACAAAAGCGCTTTGTTACATGCTTGATTTCGTTGTAATATTCAGTTTCAGTTTAGACGTAGGTATTATGTAAAGCCGGGGGCACCATTGTTTATATAAATAGCGGTAGACGCTTTAATAGTGGTGTATACCAATACCGCTGTCCGAGTTATGAGCCATAACACTCTGATTCCATTTATTTAACGCACGCCCGTCACTTCCACATTAATTTACGAGTGACAACACTCGCATCTCGTTCGAGTTATTTAATGCCCATTTGACACTTAAGTCGTATCTCTCGTGCATTTATTGTCCTGGTGGTACCAATTTGGCCGCGATGGCTTTTGATTTGAGATTCTCTTAACGATTGTTCTTTTGTTTCTTCTCAACGATCCAAGACATAAATAACCGGCAGTAAAACAACGAAACCGACCACGCTCAAACTGAAAGCATACCTACCTACCTAATATTCTTTAACGAGAGATGACGAGTCAAAATATTTATCACAAACGTTACGAGCCGACGTTAAGAATTACTCTGGTTACCCATGTTAATAATTCGAAGTCCCGCATACGTGAAGGGTCGGGGAACTGGATATAATTGAATACTGGCATTAACAAATGGAGCGGGCCATTTCCGAGTTCCACGCTTAACTTATTATTGTTTCCATGATGCCGGGGCGGCGGCGCTTCGATCGCGCGACGCCGGCCCATCCATTACGTTCTTAATTTAAAATACCCGCGATTCCCGTAATGACACCCGAAACACTCGCTAATCCAGCACAGCATTGTGTTTACAGTTTACAGATATAAAGCGTTTGCATTACCAACATTTTTAGTCCACTATAAAAACGTCAAAGCCGATCGTCAATCTGATAACAAACAACGCGCGCATTGTTTAAAACAGTTTAAAATTAGGCAAACTTGCACAATAAACTTCAAGAGTCGCTAAGAACCTTTGTTTACCCATCGAAGACAAAGTAGATGAAGAGATCGTAAACAGTTTAATCCCGTAATAAAACGGCTATACACCTGAGCTATAACCGATCGATTGAGACTAGATTAAAAATGCCATAAAACAAAAAAAGACGTCGGCAGTAGTGTCTTCAGTAGGCTATTGATTAAACAAATAAAAACGCGTTTCGCTAGCTGAAAGGCGATAGGCAACGTGACGGTGGAGGGTCGTAAAAACGTATGGCACAGAGGAACCGACTAACTGCAGTAGTAAACCGGCTCGTTTTGTATACAGGCCCCTTGTTATAGCTCGGTAAACAGAACGCGGGCCGTGTGTCGCCGCCTTTACGGCCAGCCTTTGTGACTTTAGTGATCGCGGACGTGGCTGAGACGGCGGTGACGCTGGCTCCGCCTCACATTCGACACTAAATACGAATCACCAGCAGTAGAATATCGTTGGTTACATTCTCCTCCCCTAATCTTCCTTTACTGACCAAGATTCAGGAAAAGAAAACATCAACACGCCAATTCAATCAACGATTCCAACGAAACTTTTGTTAGCATCGCAACAGCTTATATTATTTTTTTTGTTTCAATTTTCCTAAGTCCATTCGCTAAGTATATTTTCTTTTTGTTACAGATTACGGGTATGGTCACCCAGGCGCTTTCAGCCCGTTCCTTCTCAACCCGGGGTGGCTGGATGCGGCGTACCTCAACTACGCGTGGGTCGACTACTTCAGGCCTCCGCAACTGAGGGATCAAGCCGCACTCGTTAAAGGTACGTCGAAAACACACTCATTAAGAATAAGAGAATACGGCTTAAGGAGTACAATGCACGGGCGTCATTAATAATATATAAACATCGTTGCAAACCCCTCGAGCAGGATCAAACAGAAGCACCCCGTATTTAGCACTCCAAAAACTTCCAGCGCAACGTTTTTTACCGGCATTTGTTAATTTAAAAATTCCCGATTTAGCAAACAACACTCGAAAACATGTTGCTTGCAACAGCACCCCCTCAAGGCCGTGCAAAGCGGCTCAAATAAAAGAAGCAGCTCTTGAGCGCTGAAAAACAACACCGCCCCGACCGAAGCAAAACCACCCGTTGAAGTCCGAGGGGGGGAGGGGGAGCACCTATAGAAAAAGGTTGAAAAAGCACCGCCTTCACGTTCGAGAGAGTGTGGAGTCAATTTTATTCCAATGTAGGCGGCCGCGCCACCGGCCACTTTTTGTTTCCGTCGCTGCAACGCGAGGAGCACTGTACTCAAACGCCTGCAGACTTTTACTAAGCCTACATTAGCTTCGTTTGCTCAGTCGGATTCATGAGGCCGGAAAATGAACACCTAATTTTGATCCAGAGGGAAGCGCAGCTGCCCGATGGCTGTTTTTTGATAGCCAAATCTTTTTCGTTTTCACCTAAACGGTATTTCATTATTGTATTCTATACTTTGTTTTAAAATCGCTGTATTTTTTTTTACAATTCCTGTCGATATATTGACATACCTAATAAAAAAATAAACGTCTTCGATTCAGCAACACACCATTGGTAAATTCAATAATCCCTAATTAAAAAATAACGGACAAAGCAAAAACGGAATCAAATCCAACGAGCGGGATCACCTCAATCAGGCGCGACGCCGATATTGGCCCCCACCTCGCCAAATTACCCCCTACTTACGACCCCTCCCACCCTCACTGCCTTTAAAGTGGTCTGCGCACCACTGCTACTGCTTCAAACAGAAAAAGTGCAAAAGAGGACCGTGCTCAGCACCACCTCGGAGCCCTTTGTGGCCCAATCTGCGCCTGCATCATGTCCTTTTTATGTGCAAGCTTCTCTTACACGCTATCGAGAATCAAAGCTTGCACGGCGATGCAAGAACATTTTGAACACTGTTGCTAATGAAAATTTCACGTTTTCCGAGTCCTCTTTGTCCGCTGCGAGCGATACGGCGTTCCTTATCGCGATGGCGCGGCGGCGCTCACACGTGGCCACGCGTGCTCGGCATCGCTAATGCGCCGACATCACTCCGTCCTACTAAACAGAAAGGAGATGTATCGTGCCGAATTACCCTCGCATGTTGTCTGCAACGTAAAAGACGACGTCGCATTCGGATAAATAAATATTGCACCCTCGCCCTCCCGATATTGCGCTAAAAAAACATCCCTTTCGGTGAGGCCGCCTTTAAACGCCTACAGATTGTACATTATCCTTAGTACGATTATGCACCCTCGATGTTCAGGGAATCAACGGAGTGCCCGCGCCCCGGGCTGTCCCCGGGGAACCGTATCTCATATTACGTCATGTCGGCAAATCAGGCAACAGTAGCCGTCGTAAAAAGCTGAATATTGAGTTTAATGGATGTTAACGTTTGTTTTTCCTTGTCAACAGGTGGAGCGTTACCGCCGCCGGTGCCGCTGCCGGGATCAGAGCTGTTCCCGTTCCCTCCAGCGATGGCGAATCTGCCGCCAGGAGCAGCGGGCCTGATACCTCCCCCCGGTGCTTTCCTACCAGCAAATGGTCTATTACCATTCGGGCCACATCCTGGTGATTTAAGTTTGAAGACGTTACCTCCGGAGCTTACAATAAAAAACGGCATGAACCCTTACGACGCTTTAAGGCACCTCCAGAGCAACGTGTCATCATTGGATACTTCTAGTGCACGTCTGTCGCCAACAAGCAGTAGACAGAGTGGTAGTCCTCGTAGTATGATCAACGCCAGTCCGGATCGGTCGAAAGCGGATTCTAAATCGGAAGTGAACTCGACGCACGACGCGACTATCTCTGACGAGTCGGACGAGGAGCCTATAGAGGTGGTGAAGTCAGCGTTCCATCCCACCAGGCCCGCGAATGTGGAATTACAGGAGATGAAACAGGTGCAAGCAGCGGACTCCACGGTGGCGGACAGGCCGCGCGCGCGCAACGAGCTCAAGGCGCCCGCGCCGCGATCCACGCGGCTACTTTCCACTAGTCCCACCTCCACCAAAATCACCAACGGAACGATACAAACGCACAAGTCCGTGTGGCGGCCGTACTGACTGTTCTAGCAAGTGTACCCAAGTGTTGACTTAATTCTAGTACCCGCCCGTCGGAGGGCCTGTTAAAATGTGATAAACCAATGAGCTTGTACATAATATATAGGTATCGAGATTTAAATTTGATTTATACGAGATATTTATTGTTAGCATGATTTAAGATTTGTGATTTAGCATTTCTAGCCGGTCTAGACTAGTGTATATTTGTAAATACGAATGGTAAATAATTTTAAGAAATTACGCAAACAATTGTTAATTTTATTGCACATGTGTTCAAGCTTGTCGACAGATATAAGAATAAGAATTGTTTTATTTTAAAAATATTTTATTAGATAAGTATTTCATAGCGACAACCCTTTAAATCCAACTAGGTGTGTAAATAGATATATTTGGGGATTTTTTGAAAATGACTGATTACTATTAATCTAAGAGTACAGAGACTTGTATCATTGTAAATATTGTACTTATACATAGGTATTTATTATCTTAACAAAGAGTAGATATAGCGGATAATCTGTCGAGAGGTATAATTATACCAGCTGTAAAAATGTATTTAGAAACGAGATAAAGAGAGTATTCTAAAAAATACGTTGCAGTTTTAGTTTTCTCCTAAACTCTTCCTTCGAAACCCTAACAATTAATAAACTAATACAGACACTTAATTTACCACCTTCTTCAAACTGTGTATATTTTATAGTAGGTACAATATGACAGTGATCATTTAAAGCCATGTGGTCACTGTTTGTTAGTATAAATGCAAACAAAACACAGCTACCTACCATATTTGCGGCAAGCACAGCAGGGCACAATCTGTCTAGCACATGTTTCAGACATTCATTACAATTTACAACTCAGTTCACTCATGAAGTCGTTATTATTCAAGTAGGTCTGACGTGTTTGTCATATGAAAATGCTATATTATCTTTGAAATTAACAATATCAACTCATACATAACAGTAAAGTTTTTGTTTTCAACATAATCACGAGGGTTGACTGTCAATCGCGCGGTTGTTTTATGCGATAAACGCTACATTAACCGCGATGCGTTTGACGCACATCATTTTGCATCAGATAATCTAATTACCAGTCATTGTTTTACGCGGTGAACGCAGCATTGAACAAACAAGGCAAAAGTTGATAGCATGCGTTTAACGCTGGGATTTCCGCACAAAATAACCGCTCGCTATAACAAGCTGTATTCGTGAACCTAACAAATAGTCCGACAAGAATACTCCTAACAGAAGCGAGTACAGACGCGCTCTATGTCTATGTATATTCGACTGTGTTCTCAAATTTAACACACTCCCAAATCCCCTTTATTCCTCGAATCCACAAACCTTCAAAGCAGTTTTAGACAGCGCCGCCCTTACCTAAAACAAATACGGCATTGTCAGTGCAGTTTTCCATGCGTCGGTGCTATCAATTGTGTTTGCACCCGAGCTGATTCGGTTAGCTGATTGCGCCCCCCTCCTTCCCCCGGCCCGAGCCTTCACCCCCGCGGTCAGCCTCTCCTCAAACAAGCCAGACCGTTCCGGAGACGGTCAACCAAAGGATGAGAAGGGTGAAAGAATTAGCTCGAGAGAGTGGTTATGATTTTGAAATTAGAAATAGAAAATAACCGATGTGACTTACTATGATTTTAAAAAGATGTCATTTGTATTTTGATGTTGACACATATTTTGTCAATTAACGGGATATGGAAAGAAAATGAGCAAACTACTCCTTAGCGTGATGATGGCTAACTAATGACCAAAAGCCAATACCTAAACACTATTTGAAATAAAATCAAACCAAGAGGCAAGTCGTCATACCTCATAACTAAGGTTGCTGCATAAAGAGGAGGCTTTTTTTAGCATCTTTCATTCAATTGCTGACACAAATCTACGTCAAATGTTAATGTAAATAAATGGCTTAATAATAACTAAAATATCACGAATCACAAGTAAGGGACTACGATTCAACGAGTGCATTACACAAAATCAAAATGGACGTGCAGGAAAAAGCACAAGCTACGTGACACGTACTCATTCGATATTGATAATAGAAGTTCCTCATCAAGTCCGCCTTTGATTCACATCTCGGCAGCCATAGGCAGTACACAGTAGAGGCTTTTTTCTACGCATGCAAGCAAACTCGTGCATTTTACATTACATTTCGGGGCCGTGTGGCCCGCGGCGAACGAGTAAGAAATGCCAAATAAAGACCGCAATGGATTACAACTGGCATATTTTGGTTGCATGTGTAAACTAAGCTTATTGATTACTTTTCGGCCGAATAGCTGAAGAACGAGATTGAGTTCGGTACCATCGTAATAGTACTTTTTAACCCCCGACGAAAAAAAAGGGTGTAATAAGTTTGACATGTGTATCTGCGTATCTGTGTGTCTGAGTATCTGTGTATCTGTGTATCTGTCTGTGGCATCATAGCTCCCAAACAGATGGACCGATTTCGATGCGGTTTTTTTCAATCGAAAACTAGTTTAATCGAGATGGTTCTTAGCTATGTTTCATTAAAATCGGTTCACCCGTTTTTGAAATATTGAACTTTGAAATGACAATGTCGGGGGTTTTTCAACTTTTCTAAGTTGGTTAGGTTATTGATATAAGTGCGAAAGTATCATTTTTCACGAGACTCGGGACGAGTGAAAATGACACTTCCGCACGTGTACTAAGCGACATTGTTTTATACATTTGCAATAAAATGACAATGAAACCAAAGACGGTGAGCCCGGTGCGTGCTTAACTAATACCACCCGACGGGGCCGTCTCCGCCGCCTCCTCTAGCGCCTTGGAAAAGTCAAAAGCACTAGTGCGAAAAATCTTTTCCGCACGATACCTAGCAACAGACTTTTTGAGCAAATATATTAAAAAGCACTTAACACTATTTTTTATGTATATTAGCGTATGGGGACCTCTCTAATTTTTCCATTATTTTCTTTATTATTATTTGTCGTTTTAGCGCCCATACAAACTCTGTGAAAAATTCAAGTGGTTACTACAGTTCTAAAGATACAGCCCTCTGAACGGCGAACGGACTGACAGACAGACAGCGGAGGCTATTAATGGGTCCCTGTTGGTACAATTTGGACAAGGACCCTGAAAAATTAACTTAAAAGTGCAGAAAAACTAAGTTTTACGCCATGTTGGTTTGCCTTTAATCCTGTTACGTTGAGAGAAGGTTCCGATAATTATAGTGTAAACATTATTCTTTTAATGGACAGAAATGCATACAAAACAGAAAGGAAGTTAATGAAATTAACGAGGCACACTGCCCCGTGATACTGTTTTATAGAAAATTTAAAACTACTGAAATTAAAAAAAAAGTTTTTATGGAAAAAAAATACTGGTGTACAGTATTTTTTTTCCATAAAAACCTTTTACTAGATATAATCTTAACTAATAATACTATAAATGCGAAAGTAACTCTGTCTGTCTGTTACCTCTTCACGGGAAAACCGCTGTACCAATCTAAATGAAATTCGGTAAGAAGATAGTTTGAATATTGAGGAATAACATAGGCTAAAATTGTACAGTTCTCGCGGGATAGCGATAACCGAAATATACGCGGACGAAGTCGCGGGCAACACCTAGTCTATAAATATGTATATATCTTATGCGTTGCCTGGCCACCCTATTTGGGTGTATTAAAAACTTGCGGCCAGACGGCTGGCCCGCCTCACTGAGTAGGTACCTACATCGAATTTGAAATTTTGTTTGTGTTTGTGTTTGAATGCATGACTGGTTAGGCTAGTTGGGGCTGTTCAGCTTCAATGGGAAGTACGGTCGACAAAAAGCTGTGAGCAGTATTTGTATGGTGCTAGAGTCGAAAATATGGTAGGCCATTTGCCGACGGGTGAACGGGAGTTTAGTTTCGTGCTTGTAATTAGTCGACATGGCACATTTATTTGCCGATAAAGTATTATTTCATACTAAACTTAGGCACTTTTTGAGGTAAGTAGGTACAGGATGTAGTTAAAATAGCATTTTACTGCTTTTGTTTCTTACTGTAAAATGGTTGCTGCTGCTACAATTGAGAATGATACATGTTGAATGGTTTTTCGTATGGCAGGCAGGTGTGTCTTAAAATCGTAACAAATATTCTCGTTTTAATTTATGATGTCATTCATTCATACTTTTAATTTAAAAGGAAATCCAGAAGGAAACGCTTATGAATTTGTTTGTTACTTCTTTACTCTAAAATGGCAGAACAGATTGGAATCCAATTCGAAATGGAAATACTTACTTACTTATACCCCAAATTAAAACAAAGGCTATATTCCATCTCAAAAAATCACATATCGCGAGCAACCTGTAATGGAGAAATACTTTATTTACATAATAAAAGCAATTTACAATGACATTAAATCTAAGCTTAAACTAAATAAACTACAACTTAAAACTAAATTAAATCTAAATAAGGCCCCGTGGCATAGTGCCCAAAAGGCTGTCAGCGTTGCCTCGCTGAATAGCGATGCTGATTCTTTGAGAGAAAACTGCCAGCCCTTTGGTCACAAGTTGGAAAATTAATTACCTCAGCGTCACCAATACCTTACATTACGCCTGTAACGTAACTAAGTGTAATTCCCATCCCATGACAGGTGCAAAATGTTTTAGGATGGACGCGAGGAAAATTGTCGAACAAAGGATACGACTCCAGCAAATGATTTTTCATCGTGAAGCATACCCGGCCTCGGGCTGTTACTGGTAAAAGGGGGGTTCCGTTGGCCCGATCGGCTAACGATAGGGAGAACGACGAAGAGATTTGATGGTACATCTACATTGATACGTTAGGGATTTATGCCATTATTCATAAACGTCACTCAAGCCTTCATAGGTTTTGAGTTTTGTCTTCTTCTTACTAACGGAAATGTCAATGTGACAAAAAAGGACAAACGAACTTTAACGGCATTTTAGTTAAAATAGCTTTATGAATAAGAGAGTTTTGACTCATGAATTTATTTTGAATGTGTTTATTATCGTAAAATTATCTGCAGCATTTAAGTAAGCTTTAATTTAACAATAAGTGCTTCATAAAGGATGAGTATAGTTTAAACAAAGGCATTGTAGAAATATGACATTCCAATATAATTAGTACTTACGGCTTCTTAAAAACAAAATTTAAATTTAACCAAAGAAAATTTTTCGTGTCATTTTTAAATTACTTGCTGTACCTACTGCTTTTATAAAAACTTAACGCTAAATGTGTCACGCTCGGAACGGAGGCCTAACGCCTCGCCGCGGGCCGGAGCGCGACACCACATATCGATAAGATCTTTTATTGTTTCAATCGTTTCAGCGGAACTCCCCCTACCCCCTACCCCAAGGGGCAACCTAAAAAATCTAAATGGACACTCTAAATGTCACGTATAGGTATTAAATGCCATTTGCGCAAATTAAATATACGTGTTTCACATTTTTAGGTCGGTTTGGGGGAGTAATTAAATTGCTCGGAGAGATTTTTTCACATGTGATAATACATAAAATATTTGGAATGTCTGGGTTAACATGCCATAGCAGGATTTGTGTGTGATATATGCCTACTTATGAGCGTGTGGTATGAAAACAGGTTTATTTATTTTGAGACTTTGAATTTTGAGATCTTTCTCTTTTGTCTTTCCTTATCTCGAAAATGTTAGGTACTTGACTTGAATAAATTTATGTAACTTTGTACTTTCCAAGGCATCAAAATAGGTGATCCTAGTGGACATCACGAAATTTTCCCCCAAATACTGCCCAGCAAATCTCAAGCGATCCCACTCAAAAATCAAAAGGGGCCGGACTCGGCCGGACAATGCAAAGAAATCGCTGATAAAAAATTAATGCATGTATAAAAAGGCAATAAATTTGATTTACGCCTCTGCCCCTGTAAAACGGGGTAATAGCGAAAATAACATGAGATAATGGCGGAGGGTGGGGATTAGGCAATGTTTGCTGTGGCCGACCGGAGGTTTTGGCTTACTATATTCTGCTTATTTTAAGATTACAAATTTAACGCTCCAATTCGCACACGTTTTTAAGTAAACAAATTTGTGTTCATTTCTAATATGAAAGCATACTGTTAATAAATATCATTAGGTATAGGTACTCTGGCTCAACCTCGTACACCTACATATAAATTTTAACGAAATTGGAATAACCACCTTAGGTTCGCGGTCTAGAGTGGTTATTCCAATTTCGTCAAAGTTTATATACGAAGTTGAGTCAGAGTACCGTCGATATGTATAGGTATTATTTTTACATTTGACTTCCAATTGCCGGAGTTTAGGATGTATTAAAACTGTATATGATGATGTCATTAGACATGTTAGAATTTTTCATGTTATGTATGAATGTAAGTATGTGACCAGTGAATGGTATCCGCAACTTTAAAATTATATCAACCTAAGTTTTAAAATTGTAAATACGTTATTAGTTTTTAACTTTGTGTGTTAAATATCCGTCGTTTGTTTTTACAAAGTTTGTACTTAAAGTTGTTACTTCAAATGCAATTTAGGTAAGTTTGTTTAGGTCGAATCTGACATGTTAAATATTTAAGCTACTCTAGGGTCGGATGAACTTGAAATACCTATGTTATGAATATATGGATTTTATACAAATGCAAGTAGAGTTTAAAATCATAATTTTAGCAAAAACTCAGGGATATAAATCTTCGAGCTTTAAATCATTTAGTAAAAAATATTATATTATCGTTGACCATTTTACCATACATTTAAGGTGCATACCTACCTAAATAACATAAATGAAATACCTATTTAATTTTGCAATTATTTTTGTACAAATAAAGGTAACTACAGAGACAATTTAAACTAATTCTGCAAAGTCAGCATTTCCATTTTCGTTTTGCACGTGGTGTCAAAAAAAACTGCATTAAAAGGAATGTTAGAGCAATAACTGGTCCAGGTACAAAATCTCATCAAGAAGAAACGACCGGTAGCTTTCTTCTGGCGAAGGTTTTATAGCCGGCCTGCTACGGTCATATTATAAAACAATGTTTTTGGGAGGTTTTATGATTTTTATTGCATTCCTTTTAGTTTTGCCGCGTTTTCTTGGCTTTCTTTTAATGTTTGACAGCGGCGCTGTGTAAGTTTGTGTCCTAGTGCCCGACACGGCTGCAATAGTTACCACCATCAATATTAATTTATGTCATTATAGGTGTCAAGCTGAATGAACCTTAGTTTGACACATTTGAAGTTTAAAGTTGCCTAAAAGAACTTTAAACTAAATCAGATATGTAGAAGTTTGCTTATATATGATTTGTAGAGACCAACCGGACCTTATTACGACTTACTGTCTGTCCGTTCGTTCATCCATCTGTCCACCGTTCAGAGAGAGTTAGAACTGTACTGAATTACTTAAAATTTTCACAGATTGTGTATTTACTACGGCCGCTCTAATAAAAAATATTGCAAATATAAATAAAATAAACACTAAAATGGGTTTAGACCGACTATATTTCATGAGAAAACAAACGTTTTAAAAATATGTTAAATACTTTGAGGCGGTACGGAACCTTTCGTGTGCAAGTCTGAGTCGCACTAGGAAGTTTTTTTTATCTCTAGACGTTTTCTTAGCAATGTTGCTAGGCGTCAAATAAAACACTCAAATGAGGTAAAGCTAATTTTGGTCCAATTTTAAAAATCAATAGCTTCTCCAACCCGTAGAGCAAAACTAATCATGTTCGAACCTCATAATATTTATTCGTTTCATCAGGAGCTGCGAGAAATTTCACATTTTTCTTGATTCGGCGTGGAATAAATATTAATAATAAGGAGGGTTTGCCTTCCGAATTACTCGGAGGAGGAGCGGCGTGTTGACTACTCCTAATTTGGCGTAATTTACATAGATTATGCCGGCTCGCTGAGTGCCAATCTTTTTAAGTGGCTTCTTGTACTCAAGCCAAGCCCCGCGGCTCAATAATGTCTATTTATTATTTCAAAGAGATTTCCGTTTTTAAAATGTTTTCGGCCGTGTTTTGCTAAGGCTGAGATTGGGGTTTGTTAGTGTGGAGTGTGCCTTATTACAATGCGAAGTAAGTTAGATGTTACCTTTTACTTCAAAGCATCAATGGACTACCCACTATTGCAGCCGATGGTTTACCGATGTAATCTTGGTGTAAAGATCTCTTGAAAACGAGATCATTACAATGTGGCTTTGGTATTCAACGCACAGAGATTCAATCAATCAACGATCAATCCTCCTGAGATTTTTTATCGCGAAGTTTACTAAGTATTTAAAGGTAAGTGAGGAACAAATTCATACTCATGGAGTTGCATTGTTAATTTGTTACCCAACGTAAAAGACTGTAAGATTTATGTTTAAGAACCAAAAAATATTTGTAAACGCTTAGCATTCTTATTTAAGCACCTGCCTGCCTTTCCCAAACGCTGGACCGAGCTCAGACATCCTCCTTACCTATACCTAGACATCAAACCAAATCCACTCGGCTAACCCGACGCATACACAAATTGCACACGCCTAAATGGGTTCCCTAGTCCGTCCACCAGCTAGTCATTAAGTCACGGAAGCAAGTACAGCGGACCAATTTCCTAGGCCGGGTCACCAATTAACAGCACTTGGTGGACGCCGACCGAAGGGTTAGGCAAGATGTTTGTTATGATTTACGCAAGGGCCGACCCTACGGACTTACCGTAATACCCTTGTTGGGCGAAGGTGAATTTTATTGACTCTGGTTTGAGCTGGGTAATTGAAAGGCCTGGTTTTGATTTGGACTGTTGTTTCAAGAGGCTTGGAATTATGTTTTAAGTGAGAGTGCCTAGTCAAAGTGATTTTCTAACAAATGATAATGCTAGGACAATAGAATGATTATGGTAGGCGCCAGCTATCTTTGCTCAAAAATTACAACTGGTACAAGCCAATTTGATTGGACTTACTTTAGGAAGCAACGCTTACAGTATAGTGCCATTTAAATAATTCGGTTGTAAATTAGATTAGTATAATTCCAATAAATAAAATGACACTACTTATAATGTTAAGAGTTGCTTACAAAAGTATAAGTAAGTCTTCTCAATTTGGCGTGTACAAGTTGTAACTTTTGTGCAAAGATATCTGGCGCCTGACATAGTCTATGGAATTGACATAGCTAAGAGATCTGAAGCTTAAACCACAGTACGAGTCTTCTCCTAGATTATGTACAGCGAAAATTTTGAATCTCTTCTTAAGAATACTGCGCGAACGGAGGAGTATGAGATTTAGCATAATTAAAATGTATAATACGAAAGAGAAGTGCAGTAAACTAAAATTTATAAGTATTTAATATGTGTAATTATGTATTTTGATGAATTACGGTCTGATTTTAATCCCCGTTTATAACGTTACGGAGGGTATGCCTATGACTCTTAGAAGCAATAAAACATTTCGAGAAGAAGAAATTATTAGCAAGTTGCTTTCCAAAACAAACAATGGTTACCATTGCTCTTGTTTAAACGAAACAATTTCTTTTTTGCATGTAACGGTGAACAGTTTTAATGAAAGTTGCTCCAGAGCAATATAAAAATGTCTTTATTTGTTTAGGCGTTGCCCTGAAATCGGTAAAAAGTAGAACCCAAAAGTAATGCAGTTT
This sequence comes from Clepsis dumicolana, assembly GCA_963691665.1. NCBI lineage: Eukaryota > Metazoa > Arthropoda > Insecta > Lepidoptera > Tortricidae > Clepsis > Clepsis dumicolana. Next base: position 5,613,832 of record OY829519.1, on the reverse strand, counting down.
TTTCTGCTGCTAACGGGATCTTTCTCTTCCCGTTACTGTTTTATGCAAATTGTGCAAGTAAACAAATTGTTGCAAAAAAATTATGGTCGGAACCATTGAAAAAAGTCGAAGTGACTTTTATGGAAATACCAAAATGGTGTGATGACACCAGTTTTATCGAAACTTTAGAATACATTGAACATCTTATGCGTAACTAAAAGATAGGAGTATTTAACGTAAGAAAAATAGCATTGTATTGTAAGCTATAGGCCATTTGTATTGTATTGTATAGGCCCAGAAAACAAATCAACAGGTTATCAGAAAAGACTCTTAAAAGTATGAACGTCAGAATGTTTCGCCCCAGAAATCATGATTCGGCTTTTGGTTACAACCATACTAGGTACTTCTTTACTTACTAAAAGTGCATCATAAATAAAACAATCCGAAAAATGCCCTTGAAATAACCAAACTACCTAACTAACCGTTAACTCTATCAATACTAATTAAAGTTTCGGATTTGAAACAACATTTAGCGAGGCGCTTTTCAATATTTACATTCGTGTTCATACCTATAAAACCAAATCACATCCTTCATAAACATCTTGGAAAAAAAAATGCAAAGCGTATTATGAGTTATGAGTGAGTAACAAAATAAAAAATAAATCACGTATTCGGAATGTGTTGTTCCGCAAATCGAACAAGCCGAGATGTGGCCGCCCGAAAACACCGTTCCGGGGAAAGTCTTATTCGGTCCAAGCTGTCGGCTGACGCTTTTAAAGAGCTGGTTTCCCAGCTTCGACTAAGATGTAATGATAAATTATTTTAATTTCATTTGACGACCGGATAGCCTAAGTGGTTAGAGAACCTGTCTACGAAGCTTGAGGTCCCGGGTTCTATCCCCGGTCTCGGCAGATGTTTGTATAATGAATACGAATGTTTGCTCTCGGGTTTTGGATGTTTAGTCTTGCAAATGGACTCCTGAAACGAAAAATGGTATTCGCACACCCCTGACATTTTTCAAAGACCTATCTAACGACACATGAGGTGCGAAAAAAGGCATCCCTACTTTATGTAAGTATAGGGAAGTTTTATAGAAAAAGTCTCTGAAGTGCCGCGGACAAACGGATGGACCGGACGGACTGACATGGCGAAACTATAAGTGTTCCTCATTTTGACTAGGGAACCCTAAAAATGAGTTTATTGAAAAAATGCTGAGCTCCATCAGCCAGCCTCTCAGCATTTACGCAAGCAGTACCTACGAGTACCTCGGACCCGCATTATGATAACTTTTCCCCACCTCGTCTCCGACATTACTCAATTTGGGAAGGTGAGCTCGCGAATATGAATGAGTCGCGGTAAGTGAAAAGTGGGAACTGTGGGAAATTTAAATTCAAGTGCCTTTTTGTAGTTCAGGAAAGCTTACATGGCTTTATTTGCGATATGGATGTTTTAACCGGAAGAGAGAAAGTGCATATATGTACCTACGTATGTACAGCTGCGTATTTAGTACAACAAGTGAGGGCAGAGGGGTGTAATAATTTATTTTGTATTGTATTGCAGCGATGTAACGCGCTGATTAAAGTGACATGTGATAATAGCCTCTAGTGTAATTATTGACACAAGAAAACGTCTCGATCGCGTACGCGTTAACGTGTCAATTACTATGGGCAAATCGACAGCGCCTTTACCGTGCCGCTAAAGTATTGTGAATATTTTCAGTTTAATTTCAATTTAGATTTAATTTAGTTTTAAGTTGTAGTTTATTTAGTTTAAGCTTAGATTTAATGTCATTGTAAATTGCTTTTATTATGTTAATAAAGTAGGTATTTCAATTGTGACTTATGACAAACAATCATTCGACCAAACGTTACATTAGGACAATCAAAAAAATTATAGACCCTAAATTTAGTGGTCGGATTGATTTGAAATTTTCTATGGATATTTATGTGAGTAGGACGACTATACAAGCACAGGCAATAAAAAGAAGGCACAGTCGGCAAAAAAGCTTTTATATATTTTTTTTAATAAACTAATTTTTTTGTCATGGCGGTGTGTACTTGTTGGTTGAACTTGTTGAAGGTTGGCTGGTAGAGATCCCTTGAAGGGATAAGTTCGCCTTTGTACTCGAATTTGATTGTTGTAACTTGTGTTTCTATCCTGTTTTAGTTACAATAAAGTGTTTTATTTACTTACTTACTTGTGTATTTTCCGTATTTTGCTTGTTCTTGCTTATTCACGCATAATATCCACAATGGATTCTTACGTTCGACAGAGGACTACCATAGATTGAAAAACTCCAGAAACTAGGTGCTTATAACAGCTGGTCGGTCCGGTTTTTTCCATTTCAATAAACTGTCGCGTAAATCCTATCGATCGACTGCCGTCTCGCTTGTCGGGTCATTGGTGTCGGCTGAAAATGCCATAATTATAGAACTCATTTTTATACAAGAGTTTTACCCGTAAAAGTAAAAACGGAACCCTTATGGTGTCACTTTGTGGTTTGTCTTTCTGTTTGTCAGCGTATCCATTACAAGTAAATCAAAATCTAGAGTGTACTTCCCACTGAGCTAGAATACTGAAGTTTGGCAGAAGCGCGAGACGTCACAGAACAGGTCAAGAACAAAATGCGATAAACTTTTGGTAGGTACCCACGGAATCTGTCTCGCATTTGTCTATTAAGTTGAAAGTTCAACTGAAACGCAACACAAAAAAAACACAGATATGCAAACTCGCAATTATTTTTCCGGTATAAGCATGTAAAAGGCTTAAGACAAACGTCCTACAATGAGGCAGTAACGATTAATCTCACATAATAAAAAGTATTTGTCGAGATAATCGGCTTTGGCAAACAAGGCGGGGGACAAGATTGACTCGGCTAATATGCCGTTAAGTAAGACAAAGTCGCTCCTTAATCCGACCTATGCCTACCGAGCGCTTGCACTGCTGCCGAAAAAGAAAATATAACCTAATCATAAAAAAACAAGCTTTTTTCCGACTACAAAAAGGATTTTTTTCTAGGGCGTTATACAATCTGTGAACAATGTGTAGTGGAGGATCGCAAGTTTTGCGATGAAGCCTGGTTCGAGACACTTGCAGACAAGAGACGGAAACGACACCAAAGCGGCTCAGCAACAACCACCGAAAACTTCACTTGTCAGACCCGCGGTAGAGTTTGTGCTCTCGCATCGGTTTATATAGCCACAAAAGGCATTGTCTCCCAGACGGAACGCCATAAATCGTCTGTAATAGACGCAAAGGCCTATATACATTATGTGCAATCTGGATTGGTCAGTTCCATTTTAAATTTAGAATTAAGTACATGAAAATAAAGGAACACTCCGGGCTCCTTGGGCTGGGTCCTTGGACGAATATGCACGTCTCATAGCAATCTGTATTAGTGAAAATAATCGATTTATTGATTATTTTTGTTTTATTTTTATGAAACATTCATAGAATGAAATTCAACATACAATGACAATGCAAAGAAAAATTCGTTAAGCAGCTGGACTTGAACCAGCAACCTCGGTAATCCGTACCACGCTCCACCAATTAAGCTATACTTAACGTTGGTGTACCTAACGAATTTTTCAATGCCTTGTGTCATATTTTATTTGACTTGAAGTTCCGTAGTGGGTGAGCTGCTTGATTAAGCTACTCATAGATGGCGCTGAGGAGAGATCTTCCAAATAAAATATGACACAAGGCATTGAAAAATTCGTTAGGTACACCAACGTTAAGTATAGCTTAATTGGTGGAGCGTGGTACGGATTACCGAGGTTGCTGGTTCAAGTCCAGCTGCTTAACGAATTTTTCTTTGCATTGTCATTGTATGTTGAATCTGTATTAGCCTTAAGCCCCTACTTTTTGATAATATACCTGGCCACGACATTTGTTTGCTTTCATTTAATATCAGTTAGTGCAGGGCGGTAGATTACTACCAGTTAGAGCGCGACTCCGTAGTCTCCAGAGGGTCGAGCACGGCTTTTCGAATCGAATAGTAAACGATAGCGAGTTTGTATGACGTGTGAAACAGCGCCCGCCCGTGAGCGTATTTGGAACTAAAATTTAGTATGAGGTTTCTCGATCTCGATACGGTAACCGTAACGTTACGCAGGATTCTTAAAGTCGTGCTCGACCCTCTGTTCCCACCTCCTGGGCTACGCCCCACAGTACTTTCTGTTGTCTATAAGTGTATTGTCATTCAACATACATACATATACCAACCATTTTCGACGCTGTGACCCGACATCTATTACTTGTACAAAAGTAAGATTGAACAATCTTAATTCAAAGCAATAAATTGGGTAACCGACGTCTCACTTGTAATTGCGATTTAGACGATTTTTAATTTATCGTTGGTAGATCACTGGAAATTATGACTTCACATTTTCGTAATTCGTGCAAAATTCTACACAAACCTGTCGTTTCGAAACGTATCCAGTGCCCTAAGCACGACTTGTCGAATCCTGCGTCACGTAAAATCGAATAGTAAACTATAACGAGTTTGTATGACGTTTGGAACAGCGCTCGCCCGTGAGCGTATTTGGAACTAAAATTTAGTATGAGATTTCTCGATCTCGATACGATAACCGTAACGTAACGCAGGATTCGACAAGTCGTGCTTAGGGCACAGTTCGGAAGCTGTGTAGAGCCCCTTACGCAGCATCTTCTCGCACGAGATCGAGCTATTTGGGGAACAGATTGGGATAGATTAAACGGCTTGCTGCGTTTAGGTTCCTTGTTTCTTTCCATTCAAGTAATCTACTCGCTCTGGTTATGGCTCTGGTAACACTGATTATGAACTAGGTCTATAATGTCGTTATTGTCGGTCCCTTTGTTTAGTAGAAATTTTTAGTTTTAATGTTTGTCATAATCCATCACTAGTCTTAAACTCTCTTTTTCTCCGAAACCGTAAACAATTCAGGATTTTTTAATGATCGCCCTGTAGAATCAGAGAAAGAGATAGTTATAACCTAGTGATAGCTTATGATAAGCATTAGATACCATTATGAATTTCAAGTGCATGGGAAAAACTATAGGTAGACCCCGTCCTTTTCGAGGGCATACTCCTGGCACACCACTCGATATGCGTCTAAACCATTCCGCGATCTCGTCTTTTGACATCCTCTGTTTCGATGTACATATTAATTTAGCGCTACAACTTTTTATTTGTAGCAAACATGTTACCGTCTTAAATAATGTCAGGCAAAAAGGTAAGTGATAAAGTAACCAACAATTTTATGCATAATTTGTAGTGTTATTTGTGGTATTTGTATTTTTACGTTGTGAGTCTGCTCGTGACATTGGCAGCAGTATAGTGCCATCGAAACTTCGAGGTGTTTTATTATCGTGATTAAGTCCCGTAATGTTATTGTTATAAATGTTGTATTAGGGTTGTATTTAGACCATGCAGTACGCGCCCGCTATGAACCACCATTGTTACAATAATTCATTAATTATTTTACAATTTCGTAAGGCTAGGTTAGTTTAGATAATAAAGTCTACTAGTTTCAACTTTCAGTTAGCAGATAACTGACTCGTATTTTGAACGAAACATTGTCGCATATACGATAATTAACATGAAATACGCAGTCCAGACTTTGATATGACACAATGGGTCAATCTAACTGACTGTTACTATCGTAACCAATCCCTACTACGTGCCAAACCATCCACCAAATGCTTTTCAGTTTCAGAAATATTTTCCCAAAACTGCCACAGCTGCCACTAATCCTAGCCTAACTAGATCGCGATGTTCGGTTGTTTTTTGAGCGTGTTCGGTACAAATTGAAATTCATTAGTGCGCTCTCCACCGGGAGGGCGTTAAGGAAAATTAACGAGTGTATGAATTAACTCTCTGAATACAGGAATGGTTTTGAGGTTTAAAAATTGTAGTTGAAAAACGTTCTGTCTCGACAAATAGAGTTGTAATTAAATGTGTTGTTAATTTGATCATCATCAACGTCATCAGCCGGAAAGCAACCAGTTCTGTATAAGCCTTCGTTAAAAAATACTGTAATTAAAGGTCGCTGACCTTTGCATCCCTCTATCGCCACGCCAGCGACTTTGATAAGGGCATTCCGCTTAGTGGACATATGTTAATTTAGGTACTTGTCACAAATGCATATAACATCTACCCATTACCCAAACAGTCCAATAATAACACAAGTAATTGTTTAAAACAACGAAACCGATCACCTAACAAATAGCGAAAACCACAAGTACATTATCTTACTGTTTAGTTTACATTCCCTTACGATCCTTAAGCCAAGTACACACAGCTTCATCACCTCTATCTGTTTAGCAACATGCACTGTCAATATTTGACATGCGTTTAACCGTCTTAGTGGCAGGCGAGCTCGAACACGGCAGCCGTGCTAATCGGGACGTCAGAGCCATCATGTACACGTGCTGTATCTATAGGATAGGGAGTTGGAAACTTAATTATCGGTCTATTGTACACTATGCCTAACACCAGTAGAATTAATTACGTTTTTGCTTTCCTACAGGGCGTCTTAGCTCGTTCTTATAAATATTATGAATATCTGTTTTCTCTTTTTGCGATGTTGGTTTTAGAAAGAACTATTCTCTAACCTAACCTAATGGACTAACAATCCGGTTCTACTGTATTTAAAAACAATTGATATTTCCGTTGTTTGTCGGCAATTGCATTCAGTTCCAAAATGGGTCATGTTTTTAGCTTAACAGAAGCCGGTTGCCAAAGTCACAAAGACAGTCAAACAAAGAAGTAACACCAGTGGCTGTCCCTGGCAATTATTATTTATGACGAAAGTGGCAATTTGCTGTACAAATGACAGCGCAAAAAATGGGAGAATAGACTACCTTTACTGTGCTGTGATCGAGAATCTTTCGAATTAAATGTAAGTAAAAGAGTTAACGTGAATTATGTAGAATCTATAAAGACACCATCAAAATAATGTAAAGAAGACATCGAAAAGGTGATTAAACCGAAAACGTGAAAGATTGAAAAGAGCAAACTAAAACTGACTTTATGAGTAGATACAACCCCGAGACTAGTCCTTTCAAATATACATTTTTATGATACACCAATACTCGAATCGACAATTCTCCTCAAAAAGTAATATCCTGTTACTCGGACAGCATTTGTTATTGTTTACAGCTTCAAAAATTTCATTGGTCCCGAAGATACGGCGGGAGCATTAACGGTCCAATCTACGTCACGCGTCATCCCGTTATCTCCACAAACCAGAATAACGGTACGAGCTGAACCATTTTCGGGCAACCCTTTCAAATTATGAATACGTAATTACACCAGGCACTGTTCATTATTACAGTTATACAAAGGATACAGTTAAGGGTAGAAAGTAACAGGACAGCACAATGGACTTTCTCCGTAGAGGCTGCACTAGTTACACACAATCACTTCCTAGTCGCCGTGACCAAATTTTAACTGGACTTATTCATTCGATCACAATGTAAGAAACTGTGAGAGAGGCCAAGCAGGCAAGTGGGTAAATTCGGATCGAGATTTTTCGATAGAGACACAACATTTTTAAAATTATCTAAAGACGTTATTATTTTCTCTTAACATTCTCACTGTTTGTAACTTGTCTTTATTTCTGTATTTTATCTACAATAAAGCGTTTAGTTACTTACTTAAGGTACTGAAAATATGAAAACTAAGATGCTGAATGTTAACCATTAGTCTCTTTCTCATGGACTTTAAACAGTATTTGGTACATCAATGCTCTTTCTAACAAAAGGAGGAAAGGGAATGAGACTTCCGCTTGTAAATTAAATTGTAGCTTGCAGCTTTATTAAAACATGGCTCCTGGTCAATCTTTTCACTCATTATGATGGATTAAAAATCAGCATTTCCTTAACTATGGGTCGTCTAATGATGGGTCGCCAGCGGATTTTACATGGGCACCAAAACAATGTATTAGCATGCATATAGTAGGTACTCCTAATAAAACTTTATCATATAGCGACTTAAGTGGTAAGGCAGGGTGGCAGGCTAACTATTTAAATCACTGTTTTAGATTAACATGGACAACAAAAATTACAATAATTTAAATTAAGTAGGTACTTACATTCAATTACCACCCAATTTCCCACTGCGCAGTCAGCAGCATTATTTTCTAACAACATCCACAAATCACCGTCACGGGCAGCGCAAGAGCACATGATGTATGACTTACAGAGTCACCTCAGCGACAGGTCCCGCCAGCCCTAATAAACGAGCTGATTCCCAACGACAACACCAGCCACACAGCACCGTGACATCGTCCACAAAACACACAATACACTCAACATTTAACTCCCAACAATACAGAACAAAAGCTAAAACAAAACGACACAATAACAACAAAGAATTCTTCGCCTTCTTTAACCAACGTTCCCAGTAAATGACACAATGACATATTTCTTTGCCTAATGACATCCCCGACTGGCCTCTTTGTGGCTCCTTTATGGCACCCACGCGACACTATAATGGCATTAGTTCCACTGTTTTGGCAACAGCGATTCCTGACGAACATCTCAGTTCTTCGAACGACCGGGAGAAACTAGGTGAGACTGGTAAAAAACCGAGCGCGTGCCGACGCGATTCTTGAAGGTTAATTGGCTAGTAGTAAAAAATGCAAACTGAGAAACCCTTTGTACTTCCAATCTATTAAAAAACAAACTACAACAGTGCGCTGAAGTAGCTATAGCTACCAAGCACTGGACACTTTGGCCATGTGGGGCATGTGGACAGTAGAAATATCTTTGACTACGATATGTTTGACATAGCGAGGCTACACGGACAAGCATAGGCTGCTCTTTAAAAAAAAAATATATATTTTGTATAATAAGTACGTAACTTCAAATATAGCAAGCGTTTTCATCATTATGCAAGCTAGGTGCCCTTCAGGGGACTGATAAAATTTGTTAAAATAACTAGACATTGGAGGAAATAGACGTTGGAAGCTGGAATGGTCTCACTGGCGTTCAACTTCCTAGTTAGAATAGGTAAAAGTAGAAATCAAGCTGCAGTGGAATAGTTTCATATTTGAATTCAAATATCAATCAGTGGCTTGTTGAAAAAAGTCACAATCACAATCACTGCATGCACCTCGTTACGGATCCATTTTTATCGACGCGTGGCTTCTGACGCGGACATTCAAGTACGCGGCCAGCGTAAAGCCTTATTTAAACTGCGTCATCATGCACGCTGCTTTCCATTGCCGCAATCAATCGGTTTATTACTAATCTGTAGCTTTGCCGCCGCGCAATGTAACTCGAAGTATAGATTTTTGTCGTATAAAATCGGTAATTTGTGCAGGCTGTACTCGTTAACCCCGGCCTCCGAATGTTTGTCGGGTGACAGCGACGCATGTCGAAAATACTTAGTGGGGCCGCGCCTCATTATAATCCCGGCCCTCCCTCGGCCGATATATTAACACGTCCCTGACGCTGTGGATACGTTTGGGGTTTGATTTGTTGCGAGTTGGGAACTCATGGTTTTTAATACAGAACTTGAGTAGGAAAATTATTGGATGCAGCTAGCGAGATCGCTTCGCTTTTGACGACCTGGAAAGACGTAAGCAGATAAGCATTATCTACCCCAGGGATGTAGCTTGTTAATCTTGTTATGTAGGACATTATTGACTGATTGATACTCTTTACTATTCCGTTCGCCTGTGTCTAATGTGCGAGGTTTTGTGTCTTTTTAATGCACTGATAGCACAATGATGCAAATTTGAAAGACTGCGTAATCATGTCTAAACAAAGATGTGAATTATACCATCAATAACAGTTTAAAAAGTTTTGCTTCTGATGAGAACGACATTGATGGTAGGAATACCTGCCGTTTTGTTCTGCAACTTACAGAATTTAACTTTTTGTGCAACAAAATTTAAATATTTATCATGCCTTATCCACAATGTATTACCGAAATCAGTGAGTGTTAAGAGAGAGCAGCAGAGAGCGGTGTGCCATTGTTATAATTTTCAATAAGGGGTGCGATCGAGGGGCATCGATCGTTCACTATAGTTCAGTATACTATAGTGAACTATACTGTAGGGTAGAGGGTTGCATCCCATCCTCTGCGGTGTGCATCCAACTATATAATATCCGATGGGTGCCAAACTTTGTCTTGGAAAGATTTAACATCGGTTTTGAAGAATCACCATATTAAGACGTCTAACGATGTTATATGCAAGTGTACCGCTTATGAGAAGCTAAACTCTTAATAACAGCTGTTAAAATAATTCAATTCGAGTCAAATATAGATAAGCATCATGAAGCAAGTGCATTGTATTTATCTGAGTACCTAATAGTTTGTCTCCTGATTCATTGGTCCATTGTAAGTTAGCAACTCAGCACACCAAATCCTTGTATTTTATTTTTCGTCTCAGATTCAGACGTTCATCGTAACCAAATCGTGAAAAAAAAATGTAATCGCTGTTGAAAAGAAATTTCATGTCCTGGTAGAGCTACCAATAAAACAAATCATGTAGAGGTATACATCAGAAGCAAACACTCACTTCACTCTCCTTAAACCTAAAATACTTAATTTTGTTACGACTAATTGATCCTCATCTCAGGGGTTTTAATGCATCTCCGAACACGTCACAAAATTAGAATTGGACGTGACGTCACTAATTATTCTGCAATATGCCACGGCACCAACTGCGCATAACAACTACAGCGTGCGTGTATCCAACCACCCGGGGCGCAGAATTCTATTAAAATCCAAACAATGCCAACTTCCCCAACTAATATCTGGACTAAATCCCTAATAAGTATGCCATTGTGTGAGAGGGACGTGGCTAAAGCGACAAAGAACACGTTATAGCGATCTCTAGACTCTTTCCCTTCAGCGTTATCGTATCAACCAAGTGCACTTTCATGCGACTTACAACCCTACTCTTACCTACGTACAACACAAGTTAGTCTACCTTCCCCGTGGTATTTATGGCGTTATTGTTCAGTGCGGTACGGGAGTCGAACACGCCAGAGTGTGGTGAGCGTCTGGCCATGGAGGCTCACCGAACTTGCCACACTCCCCTTCCAAACTAAATTCGCAGTCCGGTTATAATACGGTGGACCCATTCATTACATTCACGCTTCTGTTTGGTTTAAAGTTTTTAGTTTTGTGACAGCGGTAATTTGTTGTTGGATTAATGCAAGACAAGGTTAGCACGCACTTGAGTTTCAGACCAGCTGTTGTAGGTACGCATTGCAGTCTAAAAATAATGGTACCTAATAAAAAGAATCTAAATCGCCTTGTTTATAGGTCCGACGTTTACTTACCTAAGTAAAGACCATCTACATAAACCATTGTTGCAACCACTAAAAAAAAAAAAAATATCGTGGGACAAGTGACACCAATTGACCAGTGCCCTAAGCACGACTTGTCGAATCCTGCGTCACGTAAAATCGAATAGTAAACTATAACGAGTTTGTATGACGTTTGGAACAGCGCCCGCCCGTGAGCGTATTTGGAACTAAAATTTAGCATGAGATTTCTCGATCTCGATACGATAACCGTAACGTAACGCAGGATTCGACAAGTCGTGCTTAGGGCACTGACCACTGGACATGTTGTTTGAATTTCGTGAATACTTGAACAAATTTACGAAATCTAATCGTTTTTATTAGGCGAGCGAAGCATCCGTTTCAACTTGGGCAAAATGCTTTCGTATGTAATACTGTCCGGCTGTTCTCTTCGGCATTTGTTAACCGATTATGAGCAGGTTAGATCATTAAAAAAAACTGTTTTTTTTTTCAAAAATGAGCACGCGAGGTCTACAACTTACAGAGCCACTGGTTATACCAGGGTAAGGCAAACAAGCAAGTGGGTCACCTGACGGCAAGTGAGCACCGCTGACCAGAGACATCTGCAACACCAGAAGGATTTCAGATGGGTTGCCAAACTGGAGAGCCAAGAATACCACTTGCACTCGTAATTTCACCGGCTGTCTTTTGTATAAATAAAATTAATGGGACGGTTTTAGTAGACAGGAATTTCCTAACACCGTTTATTTTCAGTAGGTAAGTAAATTTTTATTTTGTTTAGTAAAGGATTACTGGTAGAGTCGTCATTTTAAACAGCCTCCGTCCATACCAATATTATAAATGCAAAAGTAACTCTGTCTCTCTGTCTGTCTGTTTGTTACCTCTTCACGGAAAAACCGCTTCACCAATCTAGATAAAATTGGGCAAGTAAATAGGTTGAACATTGAGGAATAATACAGGCTACTTTTTCCCGTGGGATAGCGATAACCGAAATCTACGCAGACAAAGTCGCTGGCAACAGCTAGTCGATAATAAGTCAGATCAGTCTTTAGGACGGAAATTTAAATTTTCCACCATGTCTTCTCAGACTTGACAGAAAGGCCTAGCAGCGTAAGCCACATAGAACTTATCGATAAGAACCTTCAGTAAATGAAAATTAGTTAATCCTAAATCAAGGTAAAGAAAGTGCTACATCGCACGTCTTATCCTCTCAACAGCAATTACCAATCAAAGTGGTGAGAATCAGTGTAAAGTGTAGTGTCAACAGAGCTAAGTGTTTCCCGTGTACCGTCTTTGTGGGGAGCGGGCCCTGGGCTGGTCAGGGGTAGAACAACGTACGTGAACTTCGAGGACACTCCAGACTGCAGTACCTATCGAGTAACTCCATTTTTGGACTTTCTGTCAGCGTTGGTCAGTCAGTCACTTCGTGGCAGTCTAGATGAAGCGAGTTTAAATCTCGCGTTTGACACGAATTTTACAGACTAAATTATAAATTATTTGTGGTCAAATAATGTAATAAGCTGCCTTTATTTCTAATTTCTCAAAGATCCATTAAACTTGAAGCCTGTTACGAGTACCGTTCCTTGTATTCTTCTTTTGTCATGTAATGTTCATGTATTTTACACTTCAAAATCATTTTGTTAAGCGATAAATGTAATCTATGTATATAAAAAGAAAAGCCTTCGGCGACTAAGACTCAGTTGCCTTCATGACGGAGGATAATTCATAAGGAGGGATTTTGCTAAATTCCCACAGGATAGGGAGTTCTGCCACAATAGCGACTCCGCTGGTGCAAGCTAGTTACTGATATGTAACAAACAGACTTACCCTGTTATTCATAAACCTATTTTAACTAAAATGCTGTTAAAGTTCATTTGTTCTTTTTGGTCACATTGACATATCCGTTAATAAGAAGAAGACAAAATCTATTTCAGCTAATGGAGGCTTGAGTGACGTTTATAAATAAGACCCTTAGGAACTAACTTATAATTACTTAAATACTTAATTTTAAGTTATTACAAACACTGGAAAGAAGTCAGAAAAGCTACAGCTACAAGGAAACAGGAATATAAGCACGACAAATAAAGATAAATCACCTACTCAACTCACTGATAACTATCAAATTTCACCAACCAACGCTCCCATTAACAATAATACAAATTCCTACTTAATTCCTACAATATTTTGATTGTGACAATTGTCAGCTACCCGTCCCGGGCGGCTGTCAGTGCGCAGGGGCGAGACAATAGCAGCTAACTACCCCTTTCTTAAGGGAGGCGCGGGCTTAACCAAGCATACACTGCGTTTTGGGGTAGCCAGTGTGGGGACGCTCGAGTGCAAAGGTGCTAGGAATTTACATGTTTTGAAGCTGGATGGTTCACTTAATATAATCTTACATAAAATCTGTCCTAGCAGTATTATTACGTTACTTAAAGAGACTTCTGTGCCCTAAGTACGACTTGTCGAATCCTGCTTTACGTTACGGGTATCGTATCGAGGTCCACAGACAAATTACACAAAGAAACCTCACTCTGTCATTAAAAGATTAAGAGAGAAAAAAAAAACCGCATTTTAGAAACATCTGAATGATTAAAATCTTGTTTCCTTACCTGGACTTTTTCCTAATTTTTACTTCTGATTTTTGACCATAATTTATGTGCACTTTTAAAAATATTCGCATATAACGTAGTCAGTTTTTGTAAACACCTAACCTCAACTTTAATATTAGTGACAACCGCTCGCTTTAGATTAGAACCTAGAGAATTTCTTAAGGATGTTACTGATCTACAGAGTTTTGTTTATAATGATCTGGTTGTCTCAAACCGAATGCTTTAAAGTTCTAGTACTTTATAAAAAATAACCTAACCAACATAGAAAAGTTGAATAAAAGTTGAATAAAAGTCGAGTTGAATAAAAGAACAAAGTTCAATATCTCAAAAACCGCTGAACCGATTTTTTTAAAATAGTTCTACCACAATAAATCACCACTAGAAAACCTGCTTCCAAATACAAAAAACTGCATCCAAATCGATTCACCTATTAAGCGCTACGGTGCCACAGATAGACAAACACTCTCACATAGCTATCAAACTTATAACACCCGCCTTCTTGCGTCGAGGTTAAAAAACACGCAATCTTTGAGCACCTTTCGTGCCCGCCGGTACCCAGAAACTACTACAAGCTGGGGCCCCGCAGACCCACAAAGCGCGCTCGTAACCGGATCGCCAAATTGAAATGTTTTATTTCGGCCCCTGCGCTTGCGCCATTATTCGGATAATGCCGACTTTTAAATTGATAACCCAGTGAATGCGCTCGTATGACAAATCTTTTGGGTTCTGTGTGCTGTATTGGAAATATTTTTTATTTGTACATACCTAGTAGTAGGTAGGTATTTTAAAATTATTTTATTGACTCGTTTAATTGTTTTGCTTTGACGATCTCCCATCTTGGGGACGAAATTATTTGTGCCATTGTCTTTTTTTATTATAGCCGTGATAGCCTAGTGGTTTGACCTATGGCCTCTCAAGCAGAGTGTCGTGGGTTCAAATCCCGGCACGCACCTCTGAATTTTTCGTTTGTAATGTTTTACATTTGCAATTTATCACGAGCTTTTCGGTGAAGGAAAACATCGTGAGGAAACCTGAATGATGTGTGTGAAGTTCTCAATCCGCACTGGGCCCGCGTGGGAACTATAGCCCAAGCCCTCTCATTCTGAAAGGAGGCCCTGTGCCCAGCAGTGGGACGTAAAAAAGGCTGGCGATGATGATTTTTTTTTTTCATTTCTTTATATTTGTTGTTGAATATTTTGATATGTATTTATATCAAGTAATTTCTATGTTGAGTGAATAAATTAATCTAAATCTACGGGGACGGTTTTGACATGGGAATGTAACAGTGATCGAAATTGGGAGTTACATAAATAGTGATTTCATTTGTTCATTTTGCGCGTTGTACCCGTTATATTACCGCAGGCCAAGCACGAAGTTTACGAATCCTGCGTAACGTTACGTTATCGTATCGAAATCGACAAACCTCATACTACATTTTAGTGCCAAATACGCTCACGGGCGGGCGCTGTTCCAAACGTCTCGATTCCGTACTCGATTACGTAACGCAGGTTTCGAATATCCGTACTCAGGTCTCTGTACCTTACTCACTAATAGCTATCGGTAATCCAAATTTGTGTTGACGCTGTCATCGTAATCCATAATTTCTGACCCTTGACATTTAGCCATCGATATACAAGTAATTTCAAGTTGACTGTCTGACACAGACCACTTAATCTTATCAAGTACTCTTTCACTCTTTCACCAATCCAATTTAAAGTCCCATCGATCACAAATCATTTTAGGCCCTCACAAAAAAGAAAAAAGCCGAGATAGGCACCCTAGTGGTTTGACCGATGGCCTCTCAAGCAGAGGGTCGTTGGTTTGCCTCTGAGTTTTTCGGAATTTATGTTCGAAATTACATCGCTCCTGCGAAGCAATTCAATGATGTGTGAAGTTCCCAATTCGCATAGAGCCTAAACTCTCTCATTCTGAGAGGAGGCCTGTGCCTGGGCTGCTGGCAGTGGGACGTAAAAAAGGCTGGTGATGTGATGTGTGAAGGCCACTAAAGCAATTTATACTATACTTAGAGCAAAATTACAATATTTCGGTAACATTCAGGAAGATTTTCTTTAAATATCCAACGACTATTTTGCAAAAGTCCACAACTACACAAACGTCTTCGTTTGTGATCGAAACGTTCTTGCGAACCCAAAATAAAAATACTCACAGAACTTTTAACCCTTACAACGAACTCACACTTACCAGACTCAAAACATCTCGAATATTATCTGGTTAACTTTAACCGTACCGTTTAAGCTTCGTACCTCATTTACATACAGAAAAGGGTATTGTCAAGGATCATTTGCATGTTTTGTGGGCCACTGTTTGCGTGCCACCGACTTACCCAGAATGTTTTACCATGATTGATATGAGGTAAAGTGGCATTTTGCGCCTCATAAACGGTATGAAAAAGTGACAGGCGATTGAAGGTTACGTGGCTCGCCGTTTCTTTTTGGGGTGGAGAATAAGCGCATTATGTAACAACTTTGTCTATAATTATATTACATGCCTATTTTTTTTCTTCATTCTACTTTCTGGCGTTTAACTTAGTTTAGTGCTGATATCAATACATTCGAAATTGTACTTTCAGTGTTCGATGTAAAGCGGGCAAGTAAGTATGTTAGTCAAATTTAAAGTGACAGTTTTTAACCTTCGTCGCAAAAAACGGTGTTATCATTTGGACACGTGTATCTGTTTGTCTGTCTGTAGCGTCGTAGCTCCAAACTGAAGATTTCGACGCTATTTTTAGGATTCCGTACCTCAAAAGGAAAAAAATAGAATTTGGTCCTCCTGTTTTTTCAGCAAGGGTTTTTAAGTTTACCGCGTAACGGAACCGCGCTTCGATCGCGCTGTTCCTATTATCGCAATGATATCGCGATCAATCGAAGGGGGGTAGGGGGAGGCGCGGGCGCAAATAAATGTATCTGCCGGGCGGCGGGCGGATAAATACGCAAATAATACGAAACTACAAAAATCAAAACCCATCCGCCACTCGAGTTCGGTTGAAATGGCTGGGAGTATGCTCTACAATCTACATGGCTTGGTAGCCATCGCCATCATACACACACACACATCGGCTTGGTAGACTCGTCTATTCTTACTTGTTAATAAAAAAAAAACCGACGAATTGAGAACCTCCTCCTTTTTTTGTAATCGATTAAAAAAGATTTAAGGCTTTGCAACTTGTTGTCGTTGCATACGGTGAAGCTACCAGTTAAGCAAGTAAAGGACGGTTTAGTACAACGCGGCAGCTAGTAAATGTTTGTGGAAAAACAGTGAAAGTCAAGGCTTGGTTTTCTTGTACTTCTTCATCTAGGCCATATCGACGTTGTCTTGTGCAAACTACGGGGTTTATTTATTAAGCTACTAGTTTTAGCGCAACGTGGTTTAATGCGCGTTGACATTTACTAAGTACCTACTTAATCACCTGTTAGTAATAGTTGGCAACTTCAATCTTAATTTATAGCAATAAAGGTAGCACCTTGAATTTTCTTTGTACCTTTTTTCTGTTTTGTTTATAATGTGGTGTTCAATAAAGAGTTCTTGTATTGTATTGTATTGTATAGTAGCAGGCACGGCGTCAATTAAAGAGTGAAGCAATGGAACGTATACTTTATTAACCCGTTCCAAGCTATTGTGGTGTGATGTCTGATGTGACCAGTTTAAGAACGTCGGTCAGTTAAGCGCTAAGGAACGGCAGTTTTTCATTGATAATTTACCTAAAGTAGAGTAACCTTTTGGGCAAGTCGCGCCCCGCGAGGCCATTATCAAGGCTATAGCTATTTGCTCCGAAAAACAAACTCTGGCGGGATGTGCGGGGCCCGTGGGAGGGCACACAATGCAGCCAACTGTGCGTTCACAACACCACCCACCAAACCCGAAGCGGCGTAACTCTACACGGCGCTCAAACCCACTTAGGCCTTTTCGGATTTGGGATATTAAACTCCCCTCCCCACGTTTGCATTCACCGCGCATGCAGCTGCAAACGTATCGGCTTTGATTTTGACTGTTGCGAAATATGCCACTATGAGTTCATGTGCATTTTTAATATCATTAATGAATTCGCACGCGCCGCGTGAAGTGTTAGGATATCACACTTCTTTGGCTATTTTTATTTGTTTTTAGGCGCCGCCTAAAATCTCGTTTAGAGCAGTGGTCTCTCAATGAAAAACATGGATCAATTTCTGTTGAAACTAGTTAATCAACAAATGCCTGTCTCCAAAGAACCTCATTTTATACCTGCCTACGTGTGACAAAGATGTGTCATGCTGAAATCTTCATACTTACACAACCCTCGGTTTTTTTTTACAATTGAATTTTTAACCCATGCTCATTTTTGTTGATTCCTTTTTGTTGACGATACGGTGCCTACTTTTTCATCCAGGCTACAACTTCAAGTCAATCCAGCTGCTGAAAGTGGGTCTTTAACTTGCAAGATTTTTCAGACAACCACCAAAGACGGGTTACAAAAAAAAATCCCTACCAGCAATTAACTCCTACCTGGTGAAAATCACACATTAGGCCAGTATAAATAAGTGTAACTCTAGGTTCAGTAACAACCTATTCATCTAGCTTTGACGAAAGTAAATAACAGCTTAAATGGTACGCCATTACAAAACTTTGGAATATTATTAGTACCTACAGGTATTATGTGGGTATCTAGGTGTTTCTAACTGAGCGGGTTCAGTAAAGCGGTGATAAATGCAACCCAGTTCAATGAACGAATGAGCATTCCATTAATACCAAACCCGATAGCTGCTGATCGGGATTTGTGCTTTTCACAATTATTCCCTTTCAGCATTTATTTAAATTTCTCTATTTGTATATGTTTTTGTTTACTTGGAGAGGTACATTGCATTTGGGGCACTTTTAAAAAGTACATGTCGTCATCGTCCATAAACCTCCTTGAGAAAGATTGGCTAAGCGAGTCACATCATGAGAGCACACAATCGAAGGCGAAGCGGTCAAATCGGAACTATAATTATAATTATCTTAAAACGTAACGTTGGTTAATTCATGCTCAGAAAATCATAAAAAATCTTCGGCAGTCAGGTCATCATCACCAGCCTTTTTTTACGACCTTCTGCTGGGCACAGGCCTCCTCTCAGAATGAGAGGGCTTGGGCTATAGTTCCCACGCGGGCCCAGTGCTGATTGGGAACTTCACACACATCATTGAATTGCTTCGCAGGAGAGTGCAGGATTACTCACGATGTTTTCTTTACCGAAAAGCATATGATAAATTACAAATGTCCGCATATAAATTCTGAAAAACTCAGAGGTGCGAGCCGGGGTTTGAACCCACGACCCTCTGCTTGAGAGGCCATAGGCCAAACCACTAGGCTATCACGGCAGTCAGGTAAAATCAACGAACAACAATCTTAGCGTCGCTATTTAATAATGTCTTGAAGTAAATGAACTGTTTCTTTCCACGATGATAATTACTATAACTAGACCCCGATATTAATTAATTTTAGATATTATGTATGACAATATGCCAAGCGTATCTAACATTTTTGACTCTACGAAAATTCTCATAGGAAACTTTCAATTTAACATGATAAGGTATAAACGTCCCAATGATCACACGTTAATTATATCTAATACAATAAATTAAGTAAATACAATAATTATATCCTGCTTGTCACCTTTAAGTACGAGTATTGCCTATTAATATTGAACGTGCTAATTATATTACAGCGTTGGGCACAGAGAAATTTACCTTAGATGTCCCTGATCATTGGAAAAATGCTCATCAAAACCCACTTTTCTTTTTCGTCAAAAAAACCACCAGATCTGCCATGTCTGTCATAAAACTTTGGCAACAAAATCCGCTGCGAAACATCACGAGTACGATTCGGACCGCGAATTTGTATAGATATCCGCAGGGACTATCATTTTTATTCTATTGTCGTCATGGAAAACTCCCGATCGCGGTCAAAATAGTACGACTGCAAGTTTGAAAAGCCAGTGCAGGATACATATTTTATAAGTTCACTTCGATTGTTCCGGTTGAGGTTTTTTTTTTACGCGTATCACGGACCGAGGCCGTCGATGCACCATCGACACATGCCTGGATATTTTTTCTTCCTTTTTCAAATGTGGTACGAGTGTTTGTTATAGAGTTAGGTACAAATCTTTCTGCAGTTTGTAGCTACTTTTTTCAGGACAAATCAGTGGTGAGCTTTCCACATATTGATGCGGAAAAGCGTTGTATGTTCTAACTAGGTAGCTTATCTCATAGATTGACTGATTGATTGATTACAACTTTATTATCTCCATAAAACACAAGTATATACAAATAAAACAAACAAGAAACCTTAAAGTAAACTAATATTAAGGAAAGAAAAATATAAAGCAACTTAACCTAACAGTGGATACCATGTGCCAAGGAAGAAACAAAAAAAAACCTTAGATAAAATAATGATAAATAAATAAAATAAAATGCGTTTATTTCGGACAACAGAAACGAAAGCCTAAAGTTGTATGGCCTAGCACTAAGCAGCAAAAATATGAAGTCGGTTCGGTGCGAGCGGAATATTCTGTGAATGAAGCACCGACTTTAGGCTTTCGTTTCTGTTCTCCGAAATAAACGCATTTTATTTTATTTTATTTATTTATCTTGATTGTTTAAAATCTTGTAACAAAAAAGTAAAACCGCCTTCAAAAAAAAAACCTTCGTAAAAAAACGTAAAATAATCCTCTAAAATAATTTACTTTACGGTTTTACTTTTTTGTTACAAGATTTTTATTTCACAATTTTACGTTGATTTAACATTTTCAGAATTATCCTCCAACTCCTAACCGTTAAGGAGTTGTACCTTCCATCATCAATTCATCAGCTCATCAACATAAGATGATGACTACCGGACGCAAATACTTGAATAGCCTTAGAAAATATATGAAACACATGATACGTACCTATAAAATTTGAGGGTTGCCCTCGATTTCCCTGAGATCCCATCATCAGATCATGACTTGGTGACAGTGGGACCCACCTCAGGAGTATACCCTTTCGAATAATGATTTAACATTTTCAGAATTATCCTCCAACTCCTAACCGCTAAGGAGTTGTACCTTCCATCATCAACTCATCATCATGAGATGATGACTACCAGACGCAAATACTTGAATAACCTTAGAAAATATATGAAACACATAGTACGTGCCTGTAAAATTTGAGGGTTGCCCTCGATTTCCCTGAGATCCCATCATCAGATCATGACTTGGTGACAATGGGACCACCTCAGGAGTATACCCTTTCAAATAAAAAAGAAATTGAAAATCGGTCTACAATTGACGGAGTAATCGATGAACATACATTAAAAAAAAATACATGCAGTGGAACGTAGAACCTTCTCCTTTTTTTGAAGTCGGTTAAAAAGGCGCTGACTCAGCATAAAGCTGCGAAGACCGCTGCGCTGGTATTCTGCCAGAACCATTGATTAATCTGTGGAAATGGTATAGGCATGCAAAACTGTGTGCGCTACTCTGTTCGCTAGTATGTAGGGGCCATCTCTGGAATCACCGAATCGATCCAAAAAACTCATACACTAATAAAAAAGCTAACACACAGATTAAGTATACATACTCAGATAGTATAGTTACAGCAGGGTACCTATTATTACTTAATTTATTTTTCTGTCTTCCTTGCTTGTTCGGATCCCCTGCATGCCACGGAGTTAAAAATAATGTTACAAAAAAAGTAAGGACCAAAAACAGTTTTGTTAGATTTTAGATCAATTAACCAAAACCATAACTGTGCTAGGTGCATTATTGCATATTAAGCAAGTCGACAGCTGGCATCCATAACACACGATCTTGATGTCTGGCTTCTGTAAAAAAGTGGCTTTGTAATGGTCATTAGTTACCCGGGTGTCAGCACCCCAAGGTGAGATACGGCGGTTGCAATTTTTTGAGTATTTTAACAGGGTATTAAACTAAGTATTATGCAGACGATAATGATAACCATAGCATTGGTGAGATTATACACATTCATTTAGTAGTACCATAGTTGTAAAGTTTGAAAGATGCGGACTTTTCTTTTTGAAATGTTTTCCAAGAAAGTGAGAAGCTCTAAACTGATACTTAGTTATGTACTCTTATTTTCTTTTAGAGGCTGCATCAGCATTAATTCATAAATCATAGCGTTTGTTTTGTCAAAGCCTATTGGAGCAGTACTCATTACTTAAATATGCGATGTTATCAACACACCGGTGTAAAACCAAAGCAACATACCAACAGGGTCCTAATAAAATGGTGCGAAATGTCAGAGCATTGTCAAATCGTGGGTGTAATTAATAATGTGCGGCCGCCGGAACGTCGCCGGACCGTCGCCGGTTTACGGCCGGCCGCCGCTCGCGCCTCATTTTTAACCGTCATCGCTAATTTGCCATTGTTTTGCCCACTGACGCCGTAGTTTTTTACCCAACCATAAAGTAGATAAGTTTTCGGGCACCCTTAATTGATTGTAAAACGTTAAAGGTGATCGGATATTTTCAAGAAATTGACAAGCTAATTAATTTCACACGCTGGACGATAAGAAATGGCAATAGAGATCTCATGGCAGAAACAAATGCGGACGTTTGGTGGATAAAGCCGGCCATGATTCTACAGGATATAGGGCTAGTAAGCCGCCACTTGGCTCGCGAGAGAGCGGCGCAGGGGCAATAAGTCAGGTGCGCCTCGGCGCAGCGTCAAGGCGACAGAGGCTGGCTGCATAAAGCACGGTGCAATAAAGAGAATGGATGCCGCCCATCGGCAGGCAGCCGGCCGCCGGCAGGATTACCGGAATCGCCACTATTTATCGCTCAAGCCTTGCGCCCAGGTGCCATCAATCTATTTAATGATCGGGTCAGCACGTACTCTTGTTCTTTTTGGTGCGCCGGGCGCAAAACGTGGCAAAGGCGTGCGCCGGGAGATGGACGTTTGATGAGGCGCTTTTACGTCGATCGTCGGCGCTAAAAGGGTTTGTCGACTGTCTGTAGCGTAGCGTGTTTCGACTTCATTTTTCGCTGAAGCTCACACGAAAAATACTTGAAAATCTTAAAAGTCTGTGACAGTGTTTTATCGTGATCTCAATGGAGTTTCTTTTCGTATTTTTTCTCAACTTTTTTTATTTACGGTTTATCCGTTAAAATAGATTATATACTTTGAATCCTCACTGAAACAATAATACTCAGAAAACCAGAAAAAAATTATTAACCCCAGAGATCGGTGTGGTGTACGGGTGTAGTGAGTACTTAAAGTATAATAGTATTAATCATAATCTTAATTAAGAGTATCACTATTTTCGATGCAGTTGTCTCCAGTCCGTTCTAACCAATGCGAGTTCTTTCACCTCCTGATATGACACAACGTCTATCTTCTTTTTTATTCCATCTAAATACTTTATCCTCCATCCTATATCCTAGCATTTTACTGTTTGACTCAAAATCATAAAGGACACTGCATTTGGTAAGAGCCGGTAATAAAATCATACAACAGTCTTGAAAGACAAATTGTATATCGCTAGGCATTGAATAGGCTCTCGATCACACATGTGTTACCACCGCTAGCCACTCACGGGCAAATCCTTTATGAGCACAAATGTTTTGGAGAGCGCCCTTTAGAAATGTCAGGCGTTGACCACGGCATTCAAACGACAAAAGTCAATGGCACCAGAGCACAAAGAGGGACGCATATTCGGACCTTTCTCGGACTTCCGAGGACGTGACGAGGAGCTATTCTACTCGAATCTATTAAGTTAATAAGGGATAAGTGAATATAGTATACTTGTACAAACAATACCCTTCATTAAACGTTGGGTGTCAGTGATTTTTAATTCGGCAGACACGTTACATTTTATTCAAATTCAGAACGAAAACAGTTTACTTATTGTTCGATATTTAAAAAATAAGTCACTTCAGTTGTTTCTAGCCACAAGGTACTTACATTAACACGCTTCTAAATATAGGTAATACGAGATACGGAACCATTTGCCCCCTAAATTTTGCTTCCATAGCCTAGGACCCCATACAGGCCCCTTTACCCTTAGTCATATAACTTACGTCATCGCTTGATGGTTTTTGAAGCCTTTATTAAAAAATAAGCTTGAACCATCTAAAACTAGTCAGAATACGCCAGCTGAAGTAACGATGCATCTGTGAGGCTCGTGAGCTAAGCAATGGACGCTAGGATTGGACAGGTCTTAACTCACAACGCTTTGTCTGTACGCGTGCTTGAATCTAACTCACACACACACAACTTAACGACCAATGAGCCGCCCCACGCTACAATCAAAGTTACCCTATGCGTAAATCTACAAAGTGGATATTTCTATAAGTTTAATATGGTACATAAGCCGTTGTGCGTCTTATGTGGAACATTGTTCAATGTTGAATGGGTGTCATCAAACGGATTTTAGTTTTTAATAGTGATTAATGGCCTGAGACGTGTGGCCAGTAAGATGGCTGAGTGGACTAGTTTTCTTAACAGTAAAATAACACACAGTCCTGTAAATCACGCATCAAGTAAAAAAATAAATAAATTCTCGTAAATAAAGTCGGTACTTACTGTGCTAAGTGACGCGGATATTTTAAGAAAAGCGTTTACATTTCAATTAATCTAGTTTTAATCTACTTACATAATATTTAAAAAATATCAGCAGTGTAACTTTTGGCTGACCGGAGAGCAATAATGAAATTCATGGCGAATGAACAGTGGACGCTTCTGGTACTTATTGTTGAAAATGGATTTATTTACACTGTATGTTACGATATTATAAGCACTAAAAACTGCCAGCCTGCCAGTAGGTACTATTAAAGAAGACAAAAGACAGTGCGCTGTCAGGAACAAGGTTCAAATATGGAATCACTGAGCCAAAGACAATGACTCCATCCAGTCGCCAATAATAATAAATACCGAATTCAGTCCAAATCATCCAACAAACTACAAAGAAACTGTCGATAGATGTTATGTTTTTTTTTATTCTACCTACTTATGAGATATACTTTCAAGAAACTATAATTATCGTTTGCTAAAAATCTTGCATAAGTTTGACCAATTTTATTAAGTAAATAATTAACCTTTCAACACTCACCTTATATTTCCGTCAGTGAGAATGAAGCCTTAAGTGGACCGTCCTGCCTTGGTCCTACCTCAATAAGCGAGGGCTTGTCGCGAGGAACGCCTCACCTGCACAAACTGCCTCCCGAGAACTTGGTGCGCGTGTACATAGTCACCCGACACGGCAATAAATTTGTAAGAAAATTACTGATGTACTTAAGGGAAAAACAATTTGTCAGAGTATTTGAAAGATGTCATTGTATGAAATAAAAACTTACGACAAAATTTTCATAAATTTTTCAATATCCATGTTAAGAAAATGTTTGTATGCACACTTCACGCACTGACAGTTAATAAGGAGAAATCATGCCTGTCAGTGTGCCAATTCAATGTATGTTCAATTCAGACTTAACTGTAATATCTATCTTCCTCATTTACAGCTTTTGTTTTCATATGTCTCACTGCAAGGCACAGGCCACTGAGAAGACGTTTTTGTGTGTTAAATAGAGCAAAAGGGAACATTCTAAATAAAAGATAAAATCCTGGATGAAGAATTCCATTAAGATGAGTCTATCAAATCCGGATTACACCCAACCGCAACGTTGCGGAAGTCGCGGACGTCGCTGAAAAAGATGGTGGAGATTCCCTAGCACTGAGACATCAACGCAAGAAGGAGGAAACGATCAAAATAAGTACAATTAAACCAAGACGACTGCCAATGACTCATTAATTAATTAATATTAATTAACAGTGTTACGTTCCTTCAAGATAATAAGCCTTGCTGTGCTAGTTTCACTATTAAGAGGTCTCTGTACCATTTATATCGTATGACACTTAGACCTCAGCTTAGCACAATAGCGCCATCTGCGGACTCAAAGAAAATAACTAATATAGATGGCGCTATTGTGTTAGGCAGAGAGCTAAGTGCAATTCGAAATTAATAGTACAGAGACCTCTCTATACTTAATTAAATTTTAACTAAGCTACAGCAGGCTCTGCATGCTTATTATTTTAAAGGAAGGGGACACTGTATACTATAGACATTGATTTTGATTGTATTGTATAGGCTTACTTACTTACTTATTTGTCACTAACTTAGTAACTTTATTTTTGTCTTTGGTTCATGTCCATTCTTATTTAGTTCTGTTCTACCTATTCCTTTGAAATACTCTTCACCTGTGGTCTTTTGACATTTTCACTCATGTTTTGTATAAGTAGTGTACGTATTGTATAAAATATGCATGTGTTTATTTATGTATTATATTTATTTGTAGTTATTAATTTTATTTTATTGTAATGTAAATTTTACGTTTCTCCTTTCTGTTAATGTCTGCCACCTCAATTAGCCTCTTCATCTTGGTTTCTAAATTTTGGTTGTCTGTAAGAGATCGCTGTCTACCATAGGTACCTACCTGATTTGTTGTAATCTGCTTGTACTGTTTTGTGGTTTTCAATAACGAATATTTATATGGACATCCTCCTGCTTTTATCGTCCTTGCCGTTAAATAAACAAAAGAACAACCAGTAAAATAATTGCATTTCGTATAGCAATGGAACCATGTCCCAAGGCGGGCCGTGGGCCGCAGGGCCGGTTCCGGTCAAGTCGCGGGCGGCGCTCGGTTTCCGTTCGCCCAATTTGGCCACATTCAGCCCAACGGGGTAAGACGTTCGTATCTTACCCCACCGGCGGGGTAAAGGGGTAAAGTTACGTGTAGGCATGCGAAGTGTTTATTTTGTACTGGGTTTTTAGCGTTGGGTTAGGTAGCGGGTTTGTTTTGTAATTGTGTTAGCTTTTCTTTCGTTGTGTTAAGTTAAGGTTATTATTTGTTTTGTTTTAATTTTGTCAGGTTAAAGCTGGGTTGTTAGTGAAGTGTTTAACAGACTGCCGAAGGAGGGTTAAGTATGTTTTTCGAGCGTGTATGTAGGTACTAAACTAGGTAATAAGTACTGTTTGACGGATGTCAACATTTATGAGGTGTTATCAGATTCGTCTCAATTGTGGAAGTGACATAGGGTATATTAATAAAAGATGTTTGTTTTCACAGTCGGTTTTGTTTTTTATTTCCATAGTGCAGATTTTGTTTTTTGAATCTTGTGTTACTTTGCGGAGGTCCATATCCATGAACTGAAAACTATACTTAGGCTCCTATGAAATCATCTTTACAATTGTCAGTTTTATATGACAATTCGAACTACGTTTCTTTGACAATATGAAGCGCGCTAAAACAAAAGCTCTTCAAGTCAGCAGTTGACACCGAATTGTCATTGAAATCTGACAATTAAAGTTGGTGAAATAGGGGACAGGTCGAAGCAAGTCGACCTATCTTGTTCCTTTTACATATATTTTTATCAACTTAATTACATTTTTTACCGACAGTGTTCTGTTTTACAACATTCTTTTAGCCTTACATCCGACCCCATGAAATCCACACGCCGTGGCCGCTGGCCGTCTCATTAAGGGCCTGAGAGGGTAAAGTCCCCTGCTTTTTGAGGGTTCCGCACCCGAAGTGAGCTAACGGGACCTTTATTATTACTAAGTCTACCACTAGAGGCCGTATTGCGTAACTATTTTGATACTCGTCATCGGATTAAAACGTTGTACATAAATGTAACAGCTGTTTCCGATACCAATTCTCAGCCCATAGAAAATGAACACGATGCTGTAGACCTAGCACGAGTTTTCGAATCCTGCGTAACGTTACGGTTATCGTATTGAGATCGAAAAACCTCATACTAAATTTTAGTACCAAATACGCTCACAGGAGGGCGCTGTTCCAAAAATAACAGATAACAGAACAAAAGCAAATGTACAAAGGCGAGCGTTATATAAATTTCCCGATAACGGTACTACTCGATTACGTTACGCAGGATTCGAAAACTCGTGCTCGACCCTCTGATTGCGAGCGAGTTAGACAAGAAGCATAATGTTTTGAATGAATCGCAGTTACATACATGATCATGGGTAGACTGGAATATCGGGAGCTCTTCCAAACCTAGTAGCTCTACCAAGTAATCGCGGTGAATATCCTGTTAATAATTATGTCTAAGCCTAGCACGTCTGAATGTTATGCCTTTAAGACTGGAGTTTTAGAATCGTGTTAGGCTGCCAGTTATTTTTTGACATAATGGAGGCATAGCGAGTCAAAAATCCGCTAGGATCGCAGTGTCGAGTGAGATCTATCCGTCAATTTCCACCAATCGTAGGCCAGTAGCTTGTCCCTCATTGGTGGAGAATGACAGATGGGCCTCACTCGATCCTAGCGGATTTTTGACTACCGATAGCCCAATGTACCTACTTATTCAAAATTTTCAGTCATTAGTAGGCATTAGTAGTTCCTGAGATAACCAGCTGTGACGGACAAACAGACAAACAAACAGACGAACCGAGTCACACAACAAAGGTCCCTTTTTACCCGACTGCGTAACGCAAAGGAGGGTAATGTGTCAGCCTATTTACCATTTTGGTTCGGAACGTACGGAATACTGTGTACCCAACTCCGACTCGCACTTGCCCAGTTTTTTTCCGTTTGCGGCTACGCCAAAAAGGAGGGTTCTGTAAAAAGAGGCTTAATTAGGGCTCATGCGGCTTCCCTGCCCCTGTAACTTTTAATAAATGTTCGAAGAGCGCTCTTAACATACCAAACGCGGATATACCAATGGGCATTGTACGGGTAGGTATAGAATGGGTACCTATACAGGGAGCTTTGGCGGGCTTTTTGGTTTGAGCTAGATTACGTTTTACGTAAGCGTGTTGAGATGCTCTTAAACAGGGATTTCAAAATGTGGGTAGCTTTTAAAAGTGTACGTTCATGGCTGGTTAAAATATCTATAAAACTTGTTCGATACAGCTTGATAATAAGTAAATAAGTATTTAAAAAACTCATTCTGTAAAAAATACCTCACTCTAGACAACTGTTTTTGGGGCGAAAAATCGGTCTAGTTGGTAAAAATCGGTCGGTTCCATCTTTGGGGGAAACGATTTCTTCCGAGTTCTTACAGAACAGCATACAAGTTACCTATCATTCACTTATTCTCTACGTGTGTATTGTAACGTTCTTATAGTGTAAGGGTAGTGATAAAACAAACGAAGTATTCATCTGTCATGCTCTGGCATGTTTAGGTATAATGCTGTGTAGTGCTTACAGTCGCCCGCATGGAGTATAGTATAATCTGTATATTAAGTATGTCATTAAAAAAGTCCCTACCTGGCCGTGGAAACTAGAATTTCAGCAGCTTACTTCTCACGTGCAGCGCGTGCGCGCTCGTGGGAAGGTATTAAACATCTCGAACCACTGCACACTGCTGAATGAAACCCTCAGATCCGACCGGCCGATAGCACAGCTCTAGTCATCACCAGTGTACCGTGACCTCTATCCCCAATCGCAGCCCAAACAAAGACGTACTACAGTATTAGTTTCATAGGGTCACGATAGACTGGCTGTATTATTTTAATAAAGCGATTCGCCCACTTATCACCGCCATCTGTGAGCACAATGACGGATCATCCCGTAATGCGGACAGAAAAAAAGAAGTATTGTCAAGCTTTTTTGTCTGTCCTGTGTTATTGTTGTGTTCTTTAATTTTATGGGGCTTTTTAAGCAAATGATACGGTTTTATCTCTACATCTGTGATGGAGAGATTGGTGTACCTGCCGGGTTGCGGAGCGCCTGATTTGCCGAGAGATAGCTGAGTTCGGGAGCGCTTCCGTTGCCAAATAATAATTCGTTTTATGGAAATGTTGTCGGATTTTGGAATGTCTAATCTGATCTTTTTATGGCCAAAACTCGAATTGTTATTGAGAAATATTGTTGGTAGAAGGTGCTACGAATTGACGCGCTACGACGTAGCACTGCGTAGCTTCTGTCGACGGAACTTTGTGGCTTTACGATTTAGTCAGGTTAGTAGTAGTCAATCCCAAGTCCTAGGTACGACAACTTAGTCCAAGTTGGTACAATGTTCTTAGGTAAACGTACCTTACTTAATTCAAATTAAGGGTGTTACCGACTTCGTTCAAAGGCGCCAAGTTAGTTGGGCGCCTTTGAACGAAGTACGAAGTAAGAAGTTGCTAACAGTTTTTTCTGTTTTAAAGCTCTCAAAGCTTGTTTCCTACCAGATTTTTCTAATAATATTGTCATTTCCAATCCTGCAAAGTCAGCAATCGGAACCGCGGCTCCAAGCACAGTAAATGACAGCACCATAAAGGCGCTGCCGCAGCGGCGGCGTATCTCCCGATCTGCGTTCAATGGAGGTTATTTACATAGCAATAAGGCGGAGATAGCACGTCTCCATCGGGCTTATCTCCGTTATTGCCAGTGTGTGCGCGGCTTATGGTCGGGAAGAAATCAACTGGGGCGCAGATAAACGGTTTTTTAAACAACCTCCGCTGATTTATCTTGAAATTCGAAGGAGATTGCATTGCGTTGTAGAAAACAACTGACGAACGTTAGCTGAAGAAAATGGTGGTGTCAAAATGAGTTCACATGTTGCACGGCATGAAGATAGGGTGCCGTGTGAATTTAAACAGCGTTTTAAACGCGACTTCACTGCCGTGTAATGTAAAGTAGAACTTTTTGAAAGCTGGTATTAGAACAAATTCCGACCAGGGGTCGATTTTTGGATCTCACAGGTGACTAAAATCCTCATGTCTATGATATCAAAATAAATACGAATGCCCCTACCCACTCATAAACGAGAGCACTGAGGACTTCTTGACCACTGGCAGTGACGGCTAACCTCAATCTACTAAGTATGTTGACATGCTTGTCTATGACAGAAACGCAAATTAGCTGCATGTTAGTAGACGGGTATGACATTCAAAAATTAAACTTTTGGCAAATAGTGATATCAATTAGTCACTATATGAGATTAAAAAATCGAAACCCTGGTTTTGTGTGGTGCTACTAACCTTACCTTAAATTAAAAATTCTAAAAACTGCACACTGACGTACCGTCCCCTGCATTAATATTCCTCTGCTTCCACAAATTATTAACACCAATCGGATTGAACCCACTCCCCAGATTCGGGCTCACAAGATTGGTCGCGCGGCGTCGGCGAATTGATAATACAGGGGTGACGCTAAATATTAAAATCAAAATTTATGAACTGTGACTGCCGGGAGCGGCGACCGTGGCGAACCGATTTGTATGGAAATTTGGGACGTCTCACTCAAACGGGTGTCAGCGGAGGTGCCATTTGATGGCATAATTTGGGACAGCGAACGTAAAACAGTCGAGATTTATGTTTGTTTGCGTTTATAGAATATCGTGTGTGTGGGTTTATGGCGTCGTTGTGTTGTGTTATGTGGGGTGTGAGGGTGAAGGTGGAAAATGAATGTGATAACAATATAAGCGTTATACAAAATACACGTTATACGTAGTTTGCATACTGTCCGTAGTGTCCGTACCGCGAACTACACGGTAGAACTGCGATACGCGTGTAATGCTTAGAACTCTGAACTCTAAGGAATAAATCAGATACATTCACTGCCTTATTTTGTAATAATTAAAATACAATTGCGAGACCTTATGTTTTTTCAGAAAAATCCTAATAGCGCTATTCAGGATTGCCTCCTGACCGTGCTAGTGCCATCTATTGGAAAACATCCGAACCTTTAAAACCATCTCTATACTAAATGTAATGTGAAAGTTTCGCTACCCCAGAGGCCCAAGCAAGAAAATTCGAATCCTTCGTAACGTTATCGAGAAATTAGTATGACGTTTGGAACAGCGCCAGCCCGTGAGCGTATTTGGAACTAAAATTTAGCATGATGTTTCTCGTTTTCGATACGATAGCGTTACGTTACGCAGGATTCGAATGTTCGTACTCGGGCCTCTGTTGCGAAACTGACGTCACTGTCGCTTCGAAAGTCTAGCTTTACTGACAGATCAGTGCAATAAATTCTAAGCATCCTAACCTTGCCTAAGCTAACCTAAACAAAAAAATGTTACTATAGCTTTAGCGAATTTTTAGACGACACAGACATCAATACATTGTAGTAGACATATTTGTAGTAGATAATTATTATTCTGATATTATTTAATTTAATTTATTTGTGTTATTTATACCTATAATTGACTATAGCTGGAAATTAATGTATTAATATTTTACTTAAAGAATGATTGGGTTTGAATTGTATCGATTTAAGCAATGTTATTTAATTTATTATTAATGTTAGTGATCTGCATCCAAAGATATTATACTTACCCACATTTTAGATTTAAAACATAACATTGCAACACCCTGCGTGGGTAGCATGTACGATCTCATTTAAATGTACCTTACCATCTCTGTTAACTACATGTATGCAATAAATTAACAATAAACCTTGCGGTGGATGCGGAAAGCACAAGACCGGTCTGAGTGGAGAGCCTTGGGGGAGGCCGCCGGCCAGCAGTGGACGTCTTTCGACTGACATGATGATGATCCTAACCTTACCTCCCTCAAAATGCAGTCAATAGCCGCGTGTGGAAGCTGATAGTGGCGAGGGGAAGTAATGAGCATTCTGTCCACAGTAGGTTCGTATATTCTGCGTTACTAGTGATCCGATTTGGGATTGCCAAACGCGTTCGCCACGAAGAAAAATAACGAGCTACGCCGCAGCCTAACCCAGTAACTATCGCGTTCATTTTGCGCCCTATATCGGGGATTTGAATTTGAAACTGCGGCTTGCGCGGGAAAAGTCAAGCCACAGACTTTAACGGACAGTGATTTATTAAATCAAAACTAACAAGGGAACAAGCTGTCAGGTACAATTTAATATGACGGGAACACGGAAAGAACATGTCTTGTTACTTTTTTTTTACTCAAAATGTAGAGCACTCAATGGACTATAAGTTACCAGCAGTTACAGGTACTTCAAATATTTATGTAACATGTATTTTTTATCAATTAAAAAAAAATATACGAAAATTATATGGACATTCCATCGTTCCAAACTTTGAAATCGGAATAACTCAAAAAATTGGTAAGGTGAAGAGACATTTTTAACATAAAAATTATTTATAATTTTATTTATTTCACTATTACTGTGACTAGACGTGTTCTTTCCGTGTACCTACCCTTCATAATTATTATGTTCCTGTTTTCGCGATACATTGGAATGTAACTAACATGAACAGATATGATAGAGTTCAATGATTTTCGATGGCGTTTCGAGCCGTTTTCAGGTCTTATGGTCTCGCGACAAATTTTAATAAGACTTGATCGTGGCCTCAGGAAACTCATGCATCCTTCCCTTAAAAAGTGCCCACGATTTTTCTTGCCTTTAACGCCTTCCTAGTTCCGATTAAAGTCGTTCTTTTCACTGACTGTCGCAATACACAATCCCGGGACAAATACACTCCCATCAAGCTGGAACACGCGCCGATTGGCGGACAAAAAGTTTCATACATTGTTGGGCTAAACAACGGCCATACGTCCGTCATATTTATGCGCGGGAGTATTCTGAAGATGGGAGTGACAGGATTTCAAACTGACAATATTTACAAAGTAAAGTCAACGGGTCGCGTTTATTACAAAGCTATATACGCTTTTAACATGAAACTACCGTGAGACTCGATGACATAAAACGGATCACTCACGTATATAAGTCCAGTTTAGCCCGACTGTTTCTGACTAATTCGTAGTCGAGACTAGCAATTCGAACACTGCCCGCCGCGGCTCTGCTCGAAACATGTCGAATTAGTCCGAAACGTCGGGCTAAACTCGATTTATATACGTGAGTGATCCGTTTTATTTCACTACGTTGCATACAGTCCAAGAACGGAATCACGTACGTGTATTGAAGAATTTCGCAATGATTTATTTGCCGAGATGTGATATTGATGCCAATATGACAATGGCAGTAAAAGCAGAGGGTCGAGCCAATGTAAGTTCCACTGCTGGGCACAGGCCTCCTATGACATTGAGAGGGCCTGGGCTTCGCCGAAAAGCTCATGATAAATTACAAATTAATGTAATTTCGCACTCGCACATGAATTCTGATAACTCAGAGATGCGCGCCTGGACTTTGCTTGAGAGGCCATAGGTCAAACTAGGCTACCATGGCTTTAATAGTTATTGCTCAGAATTATGCCTGTTGTTGTTGCACTTGTGAACGCATGTATGTGGATTGAATAATTATCTTTTGCCGAACCGATAGTCTAAGTGGCTAGTTACTCCAATTTAAACCCAAAGATAGATGCAGCAAGTAGCAAACAGTGCTAGCTGCCTTCCTGCATCTCATCACCATGTGGTAAATTTTCTTGGGCAGGCACAAAGTATCTTTATTGCCCAAAATTATGACCTACACATGACCTAAAAGTTTTGTTCCGATTGCCATCACGCGTTACCCGAATAACCTCACCAGCTGAACTCGGCGTTAAAACAATGAAACGGCAGCTGCAAACTCATGAGTGACCCTGTAACACCGTTTCGCTCTACAACCATACAAGAGAAAAGGACGGCAGTGTAAAAATACACACGTTTTAGTATTGCGTGTCGCCTAATAGTCACGTTGATCCTGGTTTTTTATGCATCAATAACTTGACCAGCAACTATCAGTAAAGCCTCGACCGGCAGTTTTTGACGCTATTTCGTGTACTAACGTCGTACGCAGGCTTTTTCTGGTTTTGAAATAAAATGTTATAGGCTATATTTGGTTTCAACTGTATCTGTATGCTGGGTGTTAGAGGACTGTGTACTTTTGGTCTGTATCAGCAAGAAAAAAGTGATAATTTGTAATTTCGATGGTACGAAAAAGTAAATTTTCAATTAGCCTTTCAGAACCAAAAGTAAACAATCCTGTTTAAAGGACCATATATAGCCAACCTATTTATTTGTCAATTTATATCTGCGCGACACAGTGAAACGCGACTAACAGGGACATTTCTACATTTCTGCGTGTCAATTAAGGTTATATTTATTTATTCACGCAGACCAGTGCTTCGCTGTTATTATTAGCGTTACTTTTCGAATAAAGTTAAAAATAGTATATAACGCAAAAGGTCAATGATCTCGATGGACTTTATTTACTACTGAGAGTGATCTTACATTATTACCAATGATGCTATCTTTACACAGAGGATGTATTTAGAGTTACAAAAAAACACTGTCTTGGAAAACACTCAAAGCAGTATTTCTTTCTTTTATGTATATTTCCAGTTAATAGTTCAATCGCCAGATTCCTTGTAAGTAAGTAATGATTACCTTTGATGGTTACAAAACTACAGGGAAACCAAAAACGAAATTACAAATCTTACGGCAAAAACTATTCCTCCGTGTATTTTTTACGTAACACAAGTAGTGAGACTCAATCTAAGCAGGTATATCACAGCGTATGAATGCTACCTTGTTTTAAAAAAAAAGTACAATATCGAGGAAGAAAACGGAAAAAAGTGTATCGATGGCAAGATATCGCCGGGAGCACTCCCGGCCGCCGGAAGCTCTTCCTTTGCAGACAATGCGACAGTTTCATGACAAATTCGTCACGGATTGTTGTCGGACAATTGAATGACGCTTTGTCGTAGTATCGTTTAATAAAATTTATTAACACTGGTATTTTTCGCGCGGTTTTGGGGTGCGTACGGAATTGGCGGTATGAGTCTTTTGCTTGTATTTAGTTTAAACTTTTTAGCCAGGGCAGCGGCAAATGTCGTTGATCACTTTTAAGCTTGTTACTTTACGTGGACGTAGAGTGTTATCAACAAAAGCTGGTTAAGTGCGAATTGGACTCATGCGTCAAGGGTTGCTAGGTACTTGCCAAAATTTCATGATTCTAGGTCCATAGTCCCTATAGTAGTATAGTAGGCCTCCAACAAGATGGAGCGACGACCTGGTAAAGATCGCGGGACCGCGGTGCTGGATGCGAAAATAAAAGCAGAAGACCGGTCTGAGTGGAGAGCCTTGGGTGGGGGAGGCCATGTCCCGCAGTGGACGTCTTTCGGCTGACATGATGATGATGATGATGATGAACTAAGCTGAAAAGAAAAAAAAGACAGCTATTGTTTGTCATTTGCGTTTAATTTTCGGCGCGCTAATGACATATCTAAGTACCTCTTTTTAACCGACTTCAAAAAAAGATAATCTTTTTTTATATGTATGTACTGTGGGCTGGTGCCTATTTAGGCACGGCCGTTGGGTGAGTGAAGCCCTAGTGGCTCAAGCTGCGAGAGGCGTAAGAAGAGGGAAGACACTAAACTTGTGTTTTAAATTACTTTTATTCTTTTCTTCAATAAAAAACGAATACACGACTTTTCGTATGAAAACCCGGTAACGGAGTGTCGCTCATGTTTTTAGTGTCTTTTTAGACACTTTGCATTCGTATTTTAAAATCAACGAACACAATCATCAAACAATGAGCGGCCTCTTCACAATTCTAATACTCTCAAGTGCGGAACCCAAGTCCCACAAACCAAGTTCGCTGCATCCGAACTTTGACAAGAGCCATGTTTACTTTAGGTGGAGTTACAAAGACTAAGCCGAGCTTTTGTTGCCGTGCGAGCCAGATATTAAAAGCACGTGTGGCCAGACAAAGGTTGCGTTATGCGGGGGATTATTTGCCAATTTATAGGCTTTTTGTAAATTCCGTTGAAAGCTCGCCGGAAATTTGGCTCCGTTTCAACAAATGATCTTTTAACTATAAATGAGAATAATATATTCGTGCGATAAAAATATTTCGGTGGGAGCTTTATTTTATTTTACACCGTTTTTTGCGTTCGGCTGTAAAAGACTGTTGATTCATGTGCGTGTGAATTTTGAAGTCATTATTGAAAAATTATTTGACTTTAACGAAGAGAATGCCA
The DNA here is from genome assembly GCA_963691665.1 of Clepsis dumicolana. Taxonomy (NCBI): domain Eukaryota; kingdom Metazoa; phylum Arthropoda; class Insecta; order Lepidoptera; family Tortricidae; genus Clepsis; species Clepsis dumicolana. The sequence continues at coordinate 5,577,153 of OY829519.1, read as the reverse complement.
TTTTAGCATTGATTGCAGTTCATTAATAGTGTCACCTTTATGATAAACTGTTTTTTTTTAAGTATGGCCTGATGCGCTATGTTTTAGTTGTTTTCAAAAACCTAACAGTAGCAGTTTCGCCTTTAAAAGAAAAATAAATTAACCTAACAAACTTAAAATAAGTTGAACCCCGGACATTGACATTTCAGAGTTCAATATCTCAAAAACGGCTAAACCGATTTTTATGTAACTTAGCTAAGAGCCATCTCGATTAAACTAGCTATCGATTAAAAAAGCCGCGCCCAAATCCGTTCTACGGTGGCATAGGAGCTACGATGCCACAGACAGATATACAGATACACAGGTAACATTTCTAACACCCTCTTTTAGCGTCGGGGGTTAAAAACAAGTCGATTTGGTGGTATCTCAAGTAGGCGGTTAAAATGCTTTCTAGGCTTACCTACAGCAATGATATCATCATCATCATGTCAACCGAAAGACGTCCACTGCTGGACATAGGCCTCCCCCTCAGGTTCTCCACTCAGACCGGTCTTGTGCTTTCCGCATCCACCGCGTTCCCGCGATCTTTACTAGGTCGTCGCTCCATCTTGCATGCATATTTTGTATGTGCTTAGTTCTCCAAATCTAATGGTAGGACCATCCTATTGGTTCTATAACCAGAAGATATTTATAGTAAACTGTTTTGGGTTGCTACGCGGCGCTACAAATCAGCGCGGATAGCCATTAGAGGCGATAAAATTTAACGAGAGTGCGACTTGGATGCCTTTTGAATGCTCACGCGCATATACATGAGCATGCATGTATATACATGGCATGCTGGACAATGTGAGGTTACATGGAGGTAAGATAAAAATGTGTTCCTTATTACTATCGTAGACTAGTTGTTGCCCGCGACCTTACGTAAAATTCGATTATTGCTATCCCGCGGGAACTGTGCGTTCAAGTGGTGAAAGATTATCCCTAGATTTAATCTAGGGATAAAATGAACTCCGTTCAAAATGTTATTCCAAAACAGTCCATTCGTTTGTCTGTACAAAAAGTCGTATTTATAATAATTACTAGGTACTATATTTTCAAGTGGACTAGACTGGAAAGTGGAGTGGACTAGTCGTGGAAGCACGAAATACAATAAAACACAAATGAGAAGGCTTAACGACAGTAAAACTCACGCGCATTGAATTCGAACATAGAATGCCGTTGATCACTTATGTTCGAAATAATGGATTTACCGAAAAATCGTTACATTACGTAATCATAGGTATTACTTAATAATTGTACGAGTTTTAGATCTAGATCTTTTAAGCGCGATATTATGGTGCAAGAGCAAGCGTTAGGTACCAAAAACTGTGATTTGCTACAAACACATGTATACAACTTAGGTAACAAATAAGTGCTTGCAGTGTTATGTTCCGGTGTGGAGACTAACCTGTGTGTAACCTGAGTTGGCAACGCATCAGCAAACCCCCCGGGGTTATGGATGTCTTTGTGCAGTGGTGATTACTTACCATCAGGCAAGGATCATGGAAAGTAAACGGATTGACAAAGCCCATACTTTGAATCGTTCTTATTTACATTCAGCGCCATCTACCTTGCTTGAGTGACACATTAGTACCGCTGTTTTGTTATTATTTGACCCGCTGGCTACGACCTTGGCGTCATCTAGAAATTGCCTGAATTTTAAGATAACTGCGGGGAACGATTCGAAGTATGGGCATTGACACTCCGTATACTATCCTCCTTGCCATCAGGTGACCCACTTGCTCGTGTGCCCTCTTTATCGTATGAAAAATAATACTAAAATGAAACAGGGGGGCTAGCACGCTTGCCATCTGGTCGCTTGTTGCTCAGTGCGTCCTTCACTGATTCCGTCACTATGAAAGGGACGCACTGCGCGACAAGCGACAAAATGGCGCGCCGTGCTACATGTGCAGGTGATAAAACAAACGGGCATTCCAACACTCAGCGACATGTAAGCCGAGACCGTCCCACTAATTCGGGAATACTACACATTCGGCCGTCGTTTAATTTCGTTGATCGCCACACGTGGATGCATTTAACTCCTATTGTTTCCACTATCTGTCTTAATAATGTCATTGTTACAGTCAACATGTTTATAAATAAATGTTAAGCACACAGATTCGGCATAATCACCTGCATATTATTATGTATGAACGGTGGCACAGGTGACGCCTGAGGGTCGAGCAAGACTTTACGAATGCTGCGTAACGTAAAATCGAATAGTAAACGTTGTCGAGTTTGTATGACGTTTGGAACAGTGCCCTAAGCACGACTTGTCGAATCCTGCGTCACGTAAAATCGAATAGTAAACTATAACGAGTTTGTATGACGTTTGGAACAGCGCCCGCCCGTGAGCGTATTTGGAACTAAAATTTAGTATGAGATTTCTCGATCTCGATACGATAACCGTAACGTAACGCAGGATTCGACAGGTCGTGCTTAGGGCACTGCGCCCGCCCGACAGCGTAATTGGAATTAAAATTTAGTGTAAAGTTTCTCGATCTCGATACGATAACCGTAACGTTACGCAGCATTCGTAAAGTCGTGCTCGACCCTCAGATCACCAAAAGCTTGTGGTAAATTTGAAAATGATTTGGTAAAGAACTACTTAGTTGCAAAAGCATTACAAACATACTAAGAGAGATATAGACAGGCATAAGTAACAAAAACAAAAAAAAACACCTACTACTTACTTACTCATTAAGTTACTAACACCATGGACTTTGGGTTCAGTACAAAATTCACGAAAAATGTGTCCCAGTACAACACGGCATTTTTCGATAACAGCCATAGGGCTGTCGTACGACCAAACTAAGACTGACTGAAGCCCAATAATTGCAAAAAAAGACCACTAATTATTAGTGGTCTATTTTTGCAAATTAGTGGTCCTTTGGTTTGGACGTTTTCAAGTGCTAACCCGAAGTCGATGGTGTTAGTAAGTCAATGTACTTACTAATTATTATTTTTTTATAGTGTTGAATAGTGTAACACAATGCAGACTGTGTTTGATTTTAAACCTATTTTTTGTTTTGTTAATTTTGTGCCGAAATCAATAAATATGTAGGCACTTCGAAGGTGGCCTATGGACGGAACTTTTAAAGACTCATAAAATCTAATGTTATGGTTTATAATTATAAGGAAACGATTGCTTTTAGGTAGTTTATGGACAAATAATCAACATTAACTTTTTTGTAAGCCAAGCACAAGACATTAAAGATTCTTAATTAATAAAACCTAATAAACCAGTGAAGTCTCATGATATTGTGGTTTGAGTACGACAAAGGCTTACGTATTAAAATTCATACTCATGTGCGAAAATTACATTTGAAACTTATCATGAGCTTTTCCTGTACTGAAACCTGCCCACTCCTGGGAAGCAATTCAATGGTGTGTGAAGTTTCTAATCCGCACTGGGAACTGTAGCCCAAGTCCTCTCATTATGAGAGGAGGAATGTGCCCAGCTGATGATGATAAAGCCGCAGTCTTTACAAAAACACGCATAACACAACATAGCTCGTAAGTAGAACCATTGTCACTAACAATCTATGGATTTAAAATAACCTTTTTTTTTAATAAAACAATCACAAAATATTAACAGGTTCTGTGCACCTGCACTTATCTCAAACCTCACTGTACAACCACTGACCACAAAATCCTTATCGACACTCATTGTCGTCGAAAAGTTCTCATCGCTTCGACAATATATCGAAACATTACTCACTCTCTGACATCAGCACTGACTGACATTTACTAGAATAGTTGAAAAAACTCGAATAAGTCGTCAGTCGGTGTTGCCCCCTGCTGCCTTTAGCTTTTGCGGTCGCAAAATGTCTCAATCCGCTTTTTTGCCAACTCTACCGAGTATTTCTTTAGCAGGTACAGTACCTGCTGCGAGGAACAATTTATTAAGGCCTTATCATTTGACTTTTGCCGCCCCAGTTAAAGATTCTGGCGATGTGTTTGAAAGTAGTGAAAGCTTATTTTTTGTGGCGATAATAATGTCAGTTTTTTTAAAGTGGGTCATATTAAAAAAAGCTTATGATGCCCACTAGAATATTTACAAATACAAATACACATTACCACATGTTATCTTTACGCTGTTTTATAACTACTGCTACTGTTAAATAACTACGATTTCGTAGTAAATAACGTACTTACGGGAACAAAAACAAAAGCGCATCTCTAAGGCATAAAAACTGTATTAACAAAAAGTATGTAAGGAGATACTCAGAGTTACCTTAATAGTTCGCAAAACATTTTATTTCAAAAAGGCTTATTGCTCTCTTGCATTATCTACGCACCGGCATAAAATAAAATACACAAAACAACTAACTGTTATTGCGTCTAATAGTGAGTTAAAATGCTTGGCAACTATAAAACACAATTGGCGAATTTTTGGCGGGGGAGAAAAAAAAATAAAAAGTTTTTTGCGTTCAACCCTCGCAATTATGAAGGGGTGTAAAGAAAGTCAGTAAACGAAGCCCACAGAAGGGTTGCCACCACTATTTATATTAGCTCGAGCTACGGTTTGCTCTTGCCCACTTTCCAATATCGCTATCGTAAAATCTCGGTAACGGTGTACAGTTAAATTGTTGCTTTTGATTGTTTTATGCGGTTTAATGAAAGAAAGAAAAAGAAATGTATATTTATTACTTAGAAATACTTTATTTACATAATAAAAGCAATTTACAATGACATTAAATCTAAGCTTAAACTAAATAAACTACAACTTAAAACTAAATTAAATCTAAATAAGGCCCCCGTGGCATAGTGCCCAAAAGGCTGGCAGCGTTGCCTCGCTGAATAGCGCTGCTGATTATTTGAGAGAGAAAACTGCCAGCCCTTTGGTCACAAGTTGCATGTATATTTATTATATTAGAAACTCATTCGACACATGCACAATTAAAAAAGAAAACAATAATCAAACAGATACTGCAAACACTATTAGTTAACGAAGACAACTTAAAAACTAACGATTATAAATATGTAGAGATACCTACGAGCCGAATAGCACTAATAAGAATGACACCCTCAGCAGCATGATGCATTATGCTGCAGCAAGCTACGACTTGCTGGTTTTCAGTGTGACCCTTGTAGGTACTTAAGTTATGATTACATACTAAATTAAGATAGACTACAAAGAGTTATCAAATAATATATACAAAACCGGTTGTATCGACATAATTATTATGTGAGCAGCTAAAGTTTGGATATTATGGGCCTTACCATCTCATGATCACTTAAAGTTTTATAATCATATTGGACAAAGAAATTTCTTATCCTTTAAAAATTCTTATCAAACTTCAGTCGAAGACTCATGATGAAACCTCTTCATAGTTTAAGTAAATGTCAACTATTTTCCTTGGCATCGCACAGCAATGCGATATCACTAATAATGACTATGACGAAACTGTTTACTGTGAATAGGTTCCACGGTGGGTCAGGTGTTCATGTCTTTCGCTGTACAAAGAACCAAAGCGAAATTGTAATGGTGATGAAATATCAACATGATCAGTGGTTACTTCAAACGGGCACCGCGCCACTCCGTGAGCCACGGACAGCCGGGGCAACAGAGCAAGCGCTTAAAACACTTTACGGCAGTAATTTCCACACCGACGCATTTGTTAGCAATAGCACAAAAAACCTCCAGCTCCTATTGTATTCTCACATAAAGTAATTTGCACAAATTCGCAAAAGGGTGAAACTCTAACTGCCAACTTTTATTTGAAATACCCGTTATGCATTGAACCACGGTAAAAAAACAGCGCAGTTAAAGTTGGGCTGGCAACTTTAGTTTTATAACTCGTTTACGTGGCTTTCGGCTTGTAAATTACCCTGAAGCCTTTGGTTCATCATGATTGACTTATAAATAAAAATCAGAAAGAGTTTTATTGATGGTCGCTCGTTGTTCGAAGCCTTTCAGAAGTGTGAAGCAAAATGACTGCGCAATTAAATGTAAAATCAAATTGTAATGTGATCTCCCTGAGTACAGCACACCTACGCACATCACCTTAATCCTCTATAATTAAGGGCCAGGACCTGATCCCTGAAAAAGAAATAAACCGTTTTATAACATCAACTTCCTTAACCCCACGTAAAGCCAGCCGTAAAACTCATAGAAGATCGGATCGGCGATATGAGGCGGAAATAAATCGCCATTTAAAATCAATTTGTGTAAAGGCCCTGGAAAGTAGTTTGGTGACGGGGTCACTCCCGCCCCACACCGCATTCGTTCCGCTTTATTGTCCTTTGTTACTTATCACGGGCACTAATATGACCTTAGAAAGTACGTGCCTTTTCATTTGTTACGCTGCCACTTTACTATTTCGTTTCGTGAATAGAGATGTTTTCGTTCGCTTGATCCCGTTTGAGAAACTAGCTTTGGCAATCAGGCGGGACGACACTCTTTTGTTTGCGATTACTCTCACACCGGCTGTTCCTAGCGTTGCTAAAACGAAATGTCTTGAGGTGCACACTGCGTTACTGATGTATCTTGAAGAGTGTTCCATGTGTGCGTGTGCATCAAACAAAGCCAACGTCGTTAACCGAGTCAGCCGCATCAGCGGTAACACGCGGGCGGAAAAAGAGCGACAAAGCGATGGTCCCGCCGGGTGGAAGGTGAACTTAAAGGGGTTAAGGGACTTAAGGGGCTTAGGCGAGCGCCGCCGGGCGGCGCGCCTCGTATTGGGGCTTACCCGTGATTTACTTGTTACGTCGCCCCGAGGCCCGCGCAAACCTTTCTTTCTACTTTTTTTCTGTTTACTTAACGGCTCAGGGGTTACCCTTTATTAGGTAAAGTCGGGAAAACTGATATCCCACGCGACATAAACTTTGGCGCGACTTACTGGTGGATACAGATTTGTATCGGATTTGGTTTTATGGGTAAAGAGAGAGATTTGAGAGGGAACGGTTAAACATTCGTGGATTTTTATTGGGCTGAAAGTTAGATTTGACAACCGCGGTAGCTAAGTTGCGATGGTTAGCAAAGATAGAATATTTCTTGTCAAGATCACAAGTTAAGTTATTGTGTAATAAGAATTAAACAAAAGTTTGCTAACTTTTGGTAAAGCAAACACGGAAAAAAAATTGGTCACAGGCCAGTAGGGGGTAAAAATAGTAACTAATAAGTTTTCTGTTGAATTCTTAATTTTTAATACAAGCTTATTTACCGACTGCACATTTAGTCGTTTGTACAGTCAGCGTCATATATATGGTGACATCCAAAGTGCTCAAATACTTTGGTACACCATACAAATCGTATGGTGTACCGAACTGTTTCATCACTTTGGATGTCACCATATATATGACGCTGACTGTACTTACATATCCATACCAAATTTCAAGTCGATGCCATTAACCGTAGAAGAGTTACGTCGTAGAAGAAGACCCTGTCCGGGTCACAAAAACATTACTATCGATTATTTTATTGTCACCGTACTTAATAAGTCCTGAAGCGGATGAAAGTGTGGACTGTATATTAAATAAATAAAAGATGAAATCAAGTTAAAATGTGGTTTAATAACGAAAAATATGGACTAAAGCAACACCAAACCAATCACTTGAACTCCTGACAAGACAATGACAAAATTCAATACAATGCAATACAATAAAGTCTATTTTTACTAAATGGGATTACATCCTTCAGTGGTTACAATATTTTAACTTAAGTGGTTAACAAAACCGGATAGAGTATTAGTGGCCCTCACACTAGGTCAGACCTGTGTCGTGAGGACCAGAATAGTAGTAACAAATAGTTTTAACATTTAATAATTCATTACAAATAAACAGTATTAGTGTTTTATTATTTACATTTAAATATTAAAACAAAAGTACAAAAAAAACATAAAAAGCGTCATATTATTAAAACTATCAAGGAGTTTGCGACAAGTCCTATGCCACATTTCAACTGAATCGAATACCAACAAAAGGGAGAAAAATGTATATGCAAATTTCAAAGCAGACAACATAGGTAAAAAACTTTTAAAACACAAAACAACAACATCGCAAGCTCTGCTACTTTTCGGATTTATTAGCGATGCTGATGGTTATCCCCACAGACCTATCACAAGGTCCTACCATCAACTTCGAGAAGCTATTTTCAATAATCTATTGAATCAGGCGTTACTTGCGGAGGTCCATATTTATGAACTAAAAACAATTACTTTGCTCACCCGCGACAACAAATGACAAATAGTTATATCTGTGCGGCAAATGTATGTTTCCATGCAACACCTCCGCCTCCACTGCTACACGATCAACACATGCCACACAAACCCAACTATCACCACCACCACTAAACTAAACGCTGACGCGTTTCGGCACTCTCCACGAGGCCATTAACGAAGCATAACAACAACCGCTAAACATGCCGCCACTTCCACTTAGCTCATAAGCTATTTTCACTTAGATACCAAATATTAGTGTTAATAGTAATTAGTAATCAATTAATAATTAAATGAATAATAAAAAATGTAATGTAGTCTTCATTGCTGTGCCCAACAGGGTACATAATGTGATCTAAATTAAATCATACCATCTGTAAAACCATTATGTGCAATAAAGTATTGAGTATTGAGTATTATCTGGTATACCCGTCGCACAGAATCCCAGGCGAAACACTACCAATTTCACTTCACAGTGGTATGCAGTGTCGTCGACCCAATAAAGGTCTGATAATAACAGCGTCGTAAATCAACGCCGATGTGACGATAAGGCCCAAAGTATAACACGTCATTAATCATGTCTTAAATAGCCCTTAAGCGCCCACAGCTTTCAAAGGACTGCGAAATTCCTCTCAAAACTTTACTAGGTAAACATTGTTCACTCTTTTCAATGGTGGATTCTTTGGACGACGTCGATAAAGGTACGATGGAAAGGAAACGTCGTTGCCTGGTGGTAAATGTCCTAAAAAATATTAAAAGCTCCTACCGTCACTCTGGGAAAGTCAACTCATACTTCCTCTCGTTTTTTTTTGGTGTTTTTCAGTGGTGGATGTTTTAATATGTTTTTGTTAAACATGTGAACTACCTTAGCTGTTAAAACGCTCGGATTTTTTCTCTTCTCGTGATACTCACGGGCTGTAAAAAGGGGTTGCGGGCAGATTCCTGTTCAAGAAAGCTCGAAATATACTTTTGCTTAAATTTTTATCCAGAAGTTGTTTATTTGTGAAATGAGTATCTATCATATTGGTTTTCTATATAAATTTTATCTACGCTTGTAAAAAAATGCATAATTTGCATAGGTATCATTTAAACGTAAAATAGCGAATGATATCGTAAGAAACGGCCAGAATATAAATAAAAAACGTAAAATAATCCTCTAAAATAATGATAAATAAATAAAATAAAATGCGTTTATTTCGGACAACAGAAACTAAAGCCTAGAGTTTTATGGCCTAGCACTAAGCAGCAGAAATATGAAGTCGGTGCGGTGCGAGCGGAATATTCTTTGAATGAAGCACCGACTTCATATTTCTGCTGCTTAGTGCTAGGCTATAAAACTCTAGGCTTTCGTTTCTGTTGTCCGAAAACGCATTTTATTTTATTTATTTATCATTATTTTAGAGGATTATTTTACGTTTTTTTTCTAAGGTTTTTTTTTGAAGGCGGTTTTGCTTTTTTGATAAAATATTTTTATTTCACAATTTTACGTTGATTTAACATTTTCAGAATTTTCCTCAAACTCCTAACCGCTAAGGAGTTGTACCTTCCATCATCAGCTCATCACCATGAGATGATGACTACCAGACGCAAATACTTAAATAACCTTAGAAAATACATGAAACACATAGTACGTGCCTGTCAAATTTGAGGGTTGCCCTCGATTCCCCTGGGATCCCATCATCAGATCATGACTTGGTGACAATGGGACCACCTCAGGAGTATACCCTTTCGAATAAAAAAAGAATTTTGAAAATCGGTCTACAATTGACGGAGTAATCGATGTACATACATAAAAAAAAAAAAACATACTGTGGAACGTATAGAACCTCCTCCTTTTTTTTAAGTCGGTTAAAAATGCGTAAACACTACCTTTCAAAATCGTTTTATTTTTTGGAAAAGTATTTAATGTATTTAATTACCTTCTTAAAACACAATTTACGTTATTTTGCTGTTCGGCACATTACTGTTTCGTAATTTTTTTTTCTGAATTTCTTAGAAACTACATACATAGTTAATGTGTATTTCACAATGACTTAATACCCGACGCGGCAAAACAGTAAACATTCCAATAGCTCTTCAAATAAGTAACATCAATAACCACCTTTAAATTCACACGGATTCCACATAAATCAAAGTAAACACGACATTAGCGCTAAAAGTCGAAAATGCTACGATGGAGACAAAACCATTGTAGCTACAGGCCTACTGTTGAACCGCTGGCGTTGCATGGCGTGGATGCGGTTACGGCCTAAGCGGCGGCCGACATTCTATTCAGCCGTGGGTAAACTGAATTCAGCAAGAGAGAGGCTTTATTGAGGCTGAAAAAACAATAAATAAATAATAAATGTAATAAATAAATAGAAAGAACCTGATAAAGATCGCGGGACCGCGGTGAATGCGGAAAGCACAAGACCGGTGATCGCGGGACCGCGGTGGATGCTAAAAACACAAGACTGGTGATCGCGGGACCGCGGTGAATGCGGAAAGCACAAGACCGGTGATCGCGGGACCGCGGTGGATGCTAAAAACACAAGACTGGTGATCGCGGGACCGCGGTGAATGCGGAAAGCACAAGACCGGTGATCGCGGGACCGCGGTGGATGCGAAAAGCACAAGACCGGTGATCGCGGGACCGCGGTGGATGCTAAAAACACAAGACCGGTGATCGCGGGACCGCGGTGAATGCGGAAAGTACAAGACCGGTGATCGCGGAACCGCGGTGAATGCGGAAAGCACAAGACCGGTGATTGCGGGACCGCGGTGAATGCGGAAAGCACAAGACCGGTGATCGCGGGACCGCGGTGGATGCGAAAAGCACAAGACCTGTGATCGCGGGACCGCGGTGAATGCGGAAAGCACAAGACCGGTGATCGCGGGACCGCGGTGGATGCGGAAAGCACAAGACCGGTCTGAGTGGAGAGCCTTGGAGGAGGCCTGATGAATAAATAAATAAAAAATACAACGAGGCAACGCCGCCAGCCTTTTGGGCACCTTGCTCCGAGGTAGCGGCCGCGGGGAGTTTTTTATTTTAGGTTCTAGATGAAACTGTTACTATTATTATTTGTTTTTATTTGTTTTGTAGTAGTAAATATTATAATCGTTAATAAAATAATGATAGAGTCAAAAATAGTATAATAAAATATTTTTAAAAGTATGAGTCGTATACTTGATCAATAATTTTATTTATTTAATAGGCCCTAGTAACGCCATCTGCCGCTCTATACGCAGCAAATGCCATAACTACCGAACACCGAGCTGTTTCTGCCGCTGCACAGAGGGAGCGCCCCGCAGCGTTTTTTTACAACCCAATGAGCCGTATTGCACTGTTTTGACAAAAAGCGGCGACATGCCGTTCTAAGTGGATTACGCCTTCACAGAACAGATTTCACGTCACATTTATCCACCATTGTCTAATACACGACAATATACCTTGTTATGTAGGTGTTGTTAGCAATGAATACCTTAGACTTTTTTATTGGTTTTAAAAAAGATGTTGAGATTCGAACATCTGTCTGTCACTACGGGATCGTGAAATAAAAAGCGCAAACGGTTCGATCAAACATTTCTTACAATTGCCAAATCCTTAAACACCTTTGTGGCAATAATCTTGACAACATGGTATGGTGGGGTTTAGGGTTAATCCTCATCACCGCGTCAGTCAGGATGCTGTATCTCTACTTGTTAAAGTAAATCAAATAAAATGTTACGCGGCAGTATAGCACAGATTCTAATAAACTAGCTGTTGCCCGCGACTTCGTCGCTACCCCGAGGGCTACCTATGCAGTTTTCTGGGATAAGAAGTAGCCCGTGTGTTATTCAAAGGTATAAGCTATATTACAATAGATAAGCTTATACTACTGTCAAGTTTCATGGAAATTCGCTCAGCAGTTTAAGCGTGAAAGAGTATCAAACATCCATACATTCATCCATTCTACATTCTCACAAATTTTCACTTGTATAATTATTATTAGCAACGGTTCCACTTTCGTTCTGCATACGTGGTAAATAAGGGAGGCCGGATATCAGTTCCACTTTCGTTCCGAAGATGTGGTAAATAAAGCAAGCAGTACATCAATTCCACTTTCGTACTGAATGTAATATTGACGAATGGAATTAAATATGGAATTGATGAATCATAACGCGATAACAGTGGTCGGACATCGATTAGCTTCAGAGGAAATTCGACACGTAACATTAAAATCAGTAATAATCTACGGACCAGAAACAGACACATTAGGTTAGAGTAGTGTTTAAAATTATTTTTGGCAACACATAATATTGATGTCCTAATTTCATATTTAATTCCATACTTTAATATTTTAAATGTAAAAGTACCTTTGTCTCTCTGTCTGTCTGTTTGTTACCTCTTCACCAATAAATCAGCCGAACAAATCTTGATGAAGTTTGGCCAGAATGATACAGGCTAAATTTCATAGTTCCCGCGGTATAACGAAAACAGAATTCTAAGCAGACGAAGTGGCGGGCAACAGCTAGTAATTCAAGCCAACAACACTTTAAAAAATATCACAGAACCATCGAATCACATCACACGGCCTCTGCCTCTAGCATAATGGTCGCAGCCACATTGTCTGCCAAGGAGCCTTAAGCGCGTGCAAAACAAAGTTGATTCTATAAATCAAGTATTATTATAAAAGGGCATGTTCGAGTGGCCGTATTGTCGCTTTATGGATGTTATGCCATTCATTACAGGCCATTAAACGTATTATAAAGCGTGCAGTATCCCACATAGACCCCTCGATCTCAAATATCCCGGCACATTTTGTACTAGAGCCGGTTTGGTTAATGCAAACTCAGGGGTCGACAAACGTTGGTCGCGTTACCTCAGATAGCTTTGTTTGGGCGCGATGCGACAGGCCATTCATATACAAGATAATAAATGGCAAATGTTGATAGAAAACAGCCGGTGTATAAAGCGCTCTGGGTACCGAAACGCCTCTGTTGCTTGCGTTTGATAAGACTTTATTGTGAGATGAAGGAATTGTGGAGAATTGCACGGGGGCGTGAGCTATGCAATCGCTGTAGTCAGTTATTAGCTTTTGAGAAAGTATAAGTAGATTGTTAGGTGTTGAAAGCAAATTTCAAACTTCACTTAACCTCTACTATAATATTTGCTTACACATCTTACTTATGTTTAATACTCCTATTAAAAAAGCAATTTTTGTCGAAAAACTTTACAGGTAGCTCTATCATAGCTCTATCGTTACCTATCCTATCATAGAATACGTTTAGTATGATAATACCTACTCTTTGAACAATGGTTAATTAACATGAAACTACCGTGATACTCAAACATACTGAAATAAAAACGGATCACTCACGTATGTACGTCGAGTTTAGCCCGACATGTTTCGGACTAATTCGTAGTCCTTCCTCACGCGACTACTAGACGCAGCTGACAGCAGCACACAACTACCCTCGTTTTCATCGTCATTTTTATTATTGTCAAATGCAGGGTAGTACACTACACCGACCACATCACTCTGTAAAGGCTCGTTCACACAACATGTTCCGAAACATGTCGGGCTAAAATCGACCTACATACGTGAGTGATCCGTTTTTATTTCACTATAACAGTTAATTAATTAATCGAATAATTTTAATATTCAAGTACATACTTACCAAACTATTAAATTTAACAGTGAAAACCAAGAAACTATAACTACCTTATAATATAGAATGTAAAAAGTGGTACCTATTTTGAGACTATATTTATGTAGGTGACGCAATAAATAAAAAATCTAAAGAGAAACAAAAGCGTAACTAAGTAAAATTACGTACATTCGTTACATTTCGTTAAGTACGTACTATCAATAATTGAGTAGCTAATACATAAAGACAGAATTAGATTTAACTACTTAGGTAATTATAACAATATATTTTTAAAAGTATAAATTAAGTACACATAAACTAAAATATACTATCAACATTACGCTGTGAAATAAGAGAACCCGCGAACAAGCCCACGTAATAAATAACAAAAATAAAAATAAGACGTAACTTTTTTCCCGCAATCGGATTCCGCGAACATCTGCCGCCATTCACAGCCAAAGATTAATAGTTCAACCATTTTTATACATTTCATTCTTTAAAGGAAACGCAAAGGATTTTATGGCGTGGAAATAACAATTTGCAGTTTTGGTAAAACTTCGCGCTTTGTGCCAACAGAGGGCGTGACCGCACGGCATGGCATTAATGTTCTAGGATCCGAAAATGTTGTGAATCCCTGTATCCAAATATTTACTTTCAATGCGCTTCCTTGCGCGTGTGCGGAGATTTTCTATTGAGAACTTTATGGGTTTATGTCTTGTAAAATTTATGGAATTTATAATGTTTTTAAGGATTATAGAAAATCATAATTCAATAAGCATTACCGCATTACCTAGCTAGAAGATTACTTGTTATCATTAATCGTGGCTCATACAGCAATTATGTTTTATGGTTTTATGTATAGGAACTGTACTTAATAAGTGAAATGTGAAATATTATAAATTAGTCTTGACGCAGTTGAAGCTATGTATACCTACCTAAGTACCCAGATATTGATACTTACTTTGTGCCTTAAAAGTTGCATATTTTCGAAACGCCGAAGTTCAATTTTTAATATAGGTTTTTTTTTATGTCATTAATTAAAAGTCTTTTTGCTGACCACTATTTTTGTGGTCTGTACTTGCATTGCCATCCAACCCACATACTTATACTAAATTTCAAGTCAATCCGACCAACCTACGTACAATAAAAGCTTATAAAAATATTAAAATTCTATATAAGTAATTTTTATATTATAGCAATATTTTTCCGTTTGACAGGCCAATCGCCCGAAGGTTAACTTCTAGAGATAAGTTTAAGGGATAAATTCGCCTTTGTGCATTTGCTTTTGTTGTGTTAAGTATCTGTTATATCCTGTTTTAAGTGCAATAAAGAGCACAAACATACATACCTACACATAAAATAAATTTAGAAAAGCATTATAATTATGCCAGAGTTTCAGTTTAAAAGATAAGTGACCAAAGGAATAAAAGTTGAAATCAACTTAGGACGCAACTGTTAGGACATTTAATTACTCTACCAGCTCAAACTTGTAACTTATAAAATCTCGGTAACAAATTAAACTCGACGAACTTTTAGCAAGCTACATCCAAGCGCCATCTGTTATCATGCAAGGGAAACAGCAAGCACAAAAATTTCACTTGCGAAGTGCTGCCATCTATAAAACAGCAATGAAACTAGAGCGTACCACGACTAGCATTGTAACCCAACTAGCTTATAGCAATTTAGTTCAGCATTTCGTCAAGAGATTTCGTTAAGACGAGACTGCCATTGTTCATTTACCACCCCATCGACCCCATCATAAACTTCTCTGTTTCGCTAACATGGTATTTTTTGCGTTACTAGGAGATAAAACTGCAAAGTTTTTCCGCTAGAGGTGCCACCAGCACAAGTACTTCAATGTTATTGTCATGTTTTGAACTACATAATTATTTTACAATTTTAATAATTACTTACAGCTTTGAAAAATTAAATTAAATTGCTTCAAATAACGAGAAATCAGCGATATCTATGATCGTAAGTATTTCAATTTCAAAACATGTCAATGATAGGGACTTGTGCTGGTGGCACCTCTAGCGGAAAACTTTGCAGCTCTATCTCCTATTTATTTTGAATCTACTTAACCCTTTTTCAGACAGTACAATTTATGAACCACACAAGTGAAGTTACAATTTCAACCCTAACACCAAGAAATTAAGAGCATTTTCCCTTTTTGCCAGAAAAGTCCAAATTTTTTTCATAGAAAATTTATTTGTCAGTTTTGTGACGGTCCATATTGAATGTCACGCGTCACAAAATCGACAATTTTTTTCTTTATTATTCAAATAGACAGTCCTCATGATTAAGAGCCGAAATAATCCAAAATTTGTTAGGTTAAAAGTAAAGGTTACACATTATGCTCTTAAGATTCAAATAAAAAATAATTTAAGTACTACATTTTTTTGTTAGTGGGTTAGAGGGCGTGTCTCTACATCTCGATTGAATTTGAACGGACCGCGGACCGCAGAATGCCGGATTAATGAGTATAAGCATTTGAATTGTGATGGTTCTTAGCTAGGTTTCATTAAAATTGGCTCAGCCCTTTTCCAAATACCTATTGGAGTTTGAAATAACAATTTCTTTTTCTTCTAGTTTGTATTTATTGCATGAGATCACTCACGTATATACCTAAGTCGAGTTTATGGTTTATGTTTCGGGCTAATTCCTAATCCTTCCTTAGTGAGTGATCTGTTTATTTCACTATGCAATACATCCCCCTGAAGTACAGCCCTAAAAATTATCCACCCACCCACAATTAGGCACCCACCTCGCTTTTGGATAGTACCAATAAAAAACATGTATACGTTTATTTACATTATATTTATTTCTTACTCCAAAAAATTAAAACAATGAACAAGTATAGCGATAATATTCATAGTAGAGCACCCATCCAAGGATTCAGTATGAGGTAGTATTTTATAACAAGCAGGTACATTACATGAATACAAATTATTATTTAAAAAAACCGCATCAAAATCGGTCTATCCGTTTAGGACTTTAGGAACTATGACGCCACAGACTACTACACATATACACAGGGCAAAATTATAACACCCCGCGGCGGGGGTTAAAATCACACAATTAAGTACAAAAACAATACAACATTTATCATTCAATAAAAGTAACCTACTCGTATGGATGACAAGATTATTTTGGTTGGACGGTATACCGTCCGTCCCTTACACTATAAACAAAAAACTATTTTAATACCTACAGCATCACAATTTCTTAACCACCATCGTCAACTCTATACCTAGTTAAAATAATACAAAAACGTATTTGATATACTGGAAAATAAAATACTGTACAAGACTAGCATAACTACACAAAAGATAATTTGAAATATTATATTCTTTGATCAATAGAATTGTGCCACAAATACTACAAGTGAAGGGTACCTAACACGGAAACTAACTAGTCACTTTTTTTAAAACGAGATTTTAATCTCAAAATGTAGAACACTCAACAGATTATATGTTACCAACTAAAACAATTACTTTGCTCACCCGCGACCACAAGTGAAAAATAGTTAATCTGTGCGGCAAATGTATGTTTCCATGCAACACCTCCGCCGTCACTGCTACACGAATCAACACATGCCACACAGACCCAACTATCACCACCACCACTAAACTACACGCCGACGCGTTTCGGCACTCACCACGAGGCCGTTACCGAAGCACCACAACAACCGTTCAACATGCCACCATTTTCACTACTAGTGTAAATGATTGCATGTTGAACGCGTCAGCGTGTAGTTTAGTGGTGGTGGTGATAGTTGGATCTGTGTGGCATGTGTTGCTTCGTGTAGCAGTGGCGGCAGAGGTGTTGCATGGAAACATACATTTGCCGCATAGATGAACTATTTTTCACTTGTGGTCGCAGGTGAGCAAAGTAATTGTTTTAGTTCATAAATATGGGCCTCCGCGAAGTGACGCCTGATTCAATAAATTATATGTTACCACTAAGTTACAGACACAAATATTTATGTAAATTGTCTTTTTTATCACTTTAAAAAAAGATGTGTACGAAAATTATATGGATTACATCGTTCCAGAACTAATCGCGATAACTCAAAAAGTTGCTAAGGTGACTAGACAGTCATGTTCTTCCCGGGTACCCTTCAAGGACTTAAAGCTCTTTCCATTGCTTTATAAAACATCTAAACAAATACATTTTAATTTTTTTTAAGCAATCGCTTTCGAAATAGTTCCTAGGTGAATGTTTAGTTTTTTTGGTTTTGCGTTTTTTTTTTTTTTTTTTTTAACGTTACTTTAGTTCAAAGACTATTTAGTTGTACCCCTATCTACATTATGTACATATATACAAAGGCCATATCACTTTTGAATCACTTCCTAAGTGACGGTTTATTTTTTATTTTTTTTTGTCTTGTGATTTTTTTTACATTTTTTAACGGTTTTTTTACTTTAAAGACTAGTTAGTTATACACCTATCTATGTATATACAAAGGCCATATCACTTTCGAAACTGTTCCTGGGTGAATTTTTAGTTTTTTTTTTATTTATTTTTTAGTTAAAAGACTACTTAGTTATATACCTATCTACGTATTATATACAAACGCCGTATCACTTTCGAAACACTTCCTAAGTGACGGTTTAGTTTTTTTTTTGGTCTTGTGATTTTTTCTACTTTTTTTTTTTTTTTGTTAAAACATTAATTTAATAATAATCTATATATACAAGGACCATTTTATCAGCATTCCTTTGCCGGTGAATTCTCATTGGACTCATATCAATTCAGTGCCCTTTTCTGATCTCCAGCAACAAATTTTAGCTCTGTTCTAAAATGTCTACTGTCTAGTTCATTTTAGTTCTAGTTATAATTCTACCATTTGGCCCCCTGTTTGATCTCATTTGGAAAATACACGTAGCCATCGAAGATACGAATATCGACAGTGCTTCCGAATTAGCTTGGAAAACGAGTGGGTGTTGATGGAAAGGTCGACAGTAGAAAGTTTGACTTCGGAACCTCGTTTGGACTAATTAGGAAATAAATGAACTAAAAGTCTCCACCCATCAGAGGTAAGCCCTAGGGTGGGGGGACCAAAGAAGGTTCTGTTTTTTTGGTTTTTTGTTCACATCTCGAAATCGATGCGTTATAGGAAATTTTGTTACACTACACTAAGCAATGAAAGCTGTTAGGTACACTACACTATTGAGGTCAAATTGGTAATTGGTGGTTTTTAGTAATTGGTTTTTGGGCCTTATTTATTTAGGCAACGATTGGGAATAGGTAAAATATACATAATAATAATAATGAAAGTCGTAGATTTTATCAGCTTTCATTGTGCAGTACAAAAAATCTTACGACACATAATTTTCGAGATGTTAACAAAAATCATAAACGGGACCTTTTTTGGGCCTGCTACCCGAGGCTTACCTCCGAGGGGTAGGGACTCTCAGTTTTTTTAATTCCTAACTAGTCCAAACAAAGTTCTGAAGCCAAACTTTCTGCTTTCAGGCTTTCGTTCCACAATCAATCGTTGCCTGGACCAAAATTCCGAAAGACTTACACAGTATAAAAACAATGTACACTTTTTAGCCACTGTCGAAAATTCTCATTCACTTTGCGCCACTTATCTCAACAAAAATGTCGATCTATTAACAATCAAATGCTTCGTTTAATTTAATCTAATAAGCGTATTTATCGAATAGGTATCACTTTTGGTCAGTTTAATTGTATTTAGGTCGAAATTTATTTAACCAATTGGAAGCGTCGTCTACGGGAACCTTGAAAAGGGGTCGTTTGGAATTCCCGTCTGCATAATTTATACTTACACTTGTATTCTTACAATGACTAATTAAACACTAAAATCCAGAGTTAAAGTAAAGTCAGACGATACGGACCATCTACATTCCTCTCTTATCACTGTTCTCATCCTGACGCTTCTCGTCACTGGACCCGTCCTGACGCCTCTCGTCACTGGACCCGTCCTGACGCCTCTCGTCACTGAACCCGTCCTGAAGCCTCTCGTCACTGTACCTGTCCTGACGCCTGTCGTCACTGGACCCGTCCTGACGCCTCTCGTCACTGGACGCGTCCTGACTCCTCTTGTTGGGGCGGCGTCCACGCTTCTGGCGCTGGACTCCAGCTTCTTTCTTCAGCCTCAAATTTCTTGCTATTTTCGCCTCATCGGCGCATTTCGTGGTTATTACTGCCCTGCAATACAAGTAACACACTTAATTTCATTACTGCTTCCTAAAATTTTAGGGCGAATATGGTATACAATCATAATAATAGTATTAAGTGCTTTCACAATTTTAACAAGTGTTAACCGGAACAATATTAATGTCTATTCTTGTTTTTTTATGTTACAAACAAGATTCCAATAACTGTTTGGTATTGTCATTGGCAATTGACATTAAAATTTTAAGGGAATGTATGCTCGAAAAAGTGATCTTATAAGATTCTTCTTACAAAAATTTGCAACTCTAAAAAATAAATAGGTCTAACCTCACCGCACTTTGCGGCACCTTATATCTGGTGGCTATTTCAAGGGTAATATCCTTTACAACGATTGGGTTAAGGCGTTTCTTCGCCGGCAGGTGAGAGAAGGCAGGCGATGGCTTGCCAGTCACACAATGTGTCGACAAAGTGCTGAAAATAAAATAAAACATTAGTTCACTCACAAGCCTTTCACGCAGGTCGCTCAGTGTACCCCTTCTCGCCTGAGTAAGACGAAAAAGAACGCACTGATCGACAAAGCAAGTCATGGTCGCTCTTATTAGCTGTCCAGGAAATGTATTGAGTTGCAAAAACAATACGTACTTCTTAGTAAAAACTGCATCCAGAAAAGAGCGTGTTGCAAATCGATAGTTCTGAAATCGGCACTTTTGATATTTCGCTTGAGGTATAATCGTCTTACCCGTTCCTATGGGGACCTGCAAAAAAAACAGATACATTTACAAAAAGAAACAATTGTCGTAACATTTTCAACAATTTACGCGCGAACCTTATTGAAATCAACTTTAAACTGTGAAGTCTTACGCTTATACGGTTCTTATAAAATTGTGCAAAGTAAATGATAAGTATTCTTACACCGCCTTCAACATCGGTGTTATCCTCCTCCGACTCCTCCTCCTCCTCTTCCTCCTCCTCTTCCTCCTCCTCCGACTCCTCCTCCTCCTCCAACTCCCCCCAATCCTCCTCCGAAGATGATGTCCAACGTCTCTTCTGTACCCTTTGGCGCTTTTGACCTAAATAAAAAAAATTGACGAGTTTAATACCTGTATAGTCCATTTTCATGTAATATGCTGCTACATTGCATAGGTGGAAGTCTTTATTACTGCTTCATAACTCGTAATACGTAACAGTAATACGTTAAAAATGCCAGGACAGGGACAGTGGTTCTCAAAGCCTCAAAGGCTTCCGTCTCGTAGGTAATAGGTATTATTTTTACTGGCACATGTTATATTTTGTCTTTTCCCTTAGTTCTTAACTCAGGGCACCGGGATACACATACTAAAGCTTCAGAGATCTAATCCTTATATTCATATTCCCGATATTTAATCTACCTATCTCTTGATTTAATCTACTTACTGGCGAATTTATTTACTAAACTGACAGACAATTTTGTTATTTGTGAATGGCCCACCATGCTCAAACCGACAGATAGCAGGCAGAGATTGGATTGCCTAGTGCCTACCAGCAGTAAATTTATTGAGACGGCAAAATCGAGGTTAAATAGACGTTTTTATCGTCAGTAGATCAAAGCAAGAGACATTGAATATTGGGAACGGCCGTTTATGAAATGAAAAAATAATAAAATAAGTAAGTATCTAAAAGTAAAAAAAATGTCTTACGATCCTGGGGCATGTGCGCTGGTCCCGCCATTACCGCTGTGACCTCTAGTGCAACATGCACCTCTTTCTTCGCCTGCTTCGTAGGCACCGCTGGCTTTTCCTGCTTCACGGACACCGTTGGCTTCTTTTCTGTTTTAGGCACCGCTTTTGTTACCACGGGCCTCTCTGCTACGGGAGCCAGTGCGCCGTTAGCGCGGGCATTGCTCTCGCCTCCGTAGAGAAGCACCATCAGTGCTTCTGCAGCCGCGTGGTCAGCAACCGTTGCTGGTGCTCTCATCATATCCTATTTAACAAGATCACATTTCAAGATTAGTTAATGTGTGAACAAATAGCCATTTTAGTAATATTACGCTAGTATGCCTGCAAGAGTTTGGTAAAAAAAGGTTTTGGTACTGAAAAAATTGCATCAAATTAATACAGCGGCTTGTACTACCTACTAAATCAAGTGATGGGAAACCATAGTATCGAAACTTTAGTCTCTGTGTTAAGTATATCATATTTTTTATTCTTTCGTTCTATTCCTTTTCGGCAAGAAGTAAATAAATATATTAGTGCTAACTAAATTAAGCAAAATATTTAATTTTGCTTACATTATTAATGAAACAATGATTTTTCACGTAATAATGGTGTCTCGTCAGTCTAGTTGCAAGTTGCAAGTGTCGCCACCGTTGCAACTTGCAACGGTGGCGCCACTTCTATCATCCTGCTTGAACTTTTTGTATGAAATCTTAAGTAATTTTGGCTTAATATTCACGAAAAAACATGACTAAACTTGCCTTGTATGTATTAAACTTGTACTTACATGTTTCGCTTTCCTGGGAAGGAAATTGACAAAGCATAATTTTAACTTAAATACGGCTCTGAAAGATGGCGGATAGACCGCTTTACCCATTTTGTCCATGTTTTCAAGTCAAAAACACGAATTAGGGCTCCAAATTTAAATTAAATTATTTTATGTATTATTAACCTTAGCATTATTTTTTTCATTTAATACTAAGGTAATAATTATATTATAGTGCCTTGCAGCTAACGTGCTTGCGTGTGGGAAATCAGTAAGTCTAGCAAACTCCTAAACACATAAGACATGAAATATAAGACGACAAGGTTTGATCATGGTTTACTTACAAATGGGGAAAAACAATCTTATAAAAGAAATCAGATAGTCAAATTAGTTCATGAAACATACTTTCTCATTCACACTTTAGTTCTGTGATACCTATCGATGTCTCTGTCCATCGTGAGCATTGACGTACTTTAACAAAATTAATAGTCATTTTGTAATGATTTCGTTATCGTGGTTCCTAATTAGATGGACCCATTGACATTATGGTGTTAAAGAATGTTTCTTTTTGTTTTAACCACGAAACTTGGCTGCTCTACCTAAAGCTTACATACTTACATAATTTTCTTAACATTACTTAAAGTTCGTAAATAGATAAGATAAGTAGACACTGATAGTAAAATAAATGAATCACTCACGCGTATAACACGAGTAAGCTCGACATATATTATACTAATACTAATTCGTAGTCTTTTTAAGTATAAGTGATCCGTAATTTCATGTTAAAAGTAGAGACCTCTAACACCATTCCGAAAAAGAATGAAAAAATGTGCTGCCTGAAGAATGAAAACTCAGATTTACGGAGTTAAAATTTATGGTGGACTGATACAAAACGATAAATCTCGGTTATTTTAAACTAAATAAAAAAGACTTACCATATTACCCAGCTGTTAAGCAAACTGATTAAACTAAAATTCACAGTCACAAGCACAACGAGTGCAGACGAACTCGTAGAGAAAGAGCTCTTTCTCGTACCAGGTCTAGAAATGGACTGCGGTATCGTCGAAGCGGCAGCTACCACCTCGACCATTTCCCCAGCAGAAAAATGTTTGACTAGGTAACTAAATAATAGCTCAGTCTGGGAGGTACTCACTTCAATAGAGTCATTATTACCTGCTCCGAAAGCTTTCCATTGTTTTGCAATAGTTCCCAAGGACAACTTGTTTTGGTTAAAATTGGAAGATTTCAGGTAATAACCTGGGTTTAGGGATGCGGCCATTGTCTTAGTTGCTAGGGATTATCTTTTTAGGAGGAAAACTTTGAAACAACGGCGAGCTATTATGCAGTTTAGTTCAGGTATGCGTTTTAATACCAACTTGAAATTGGAATTCAAATGGTTTTAATGAAACGCTTGAACCAGAGATTGGAATCGAATAAAGACACGGCGCGGAAATTCGATGTTACTTTGAAACTATAGAAAAAACATACTAGGCCTTTGCTATAAAATTTGAAATAAAATCTAAGATATATCTGTATATATCTTAGATTTTGTTTGAAAGAAAGAAAGAATATGATTTCATCTGTATGAACCTAAGTCCCTAAAGTAAGAAGTGAGAGTATAAGAAGCGGGTTTATAGTATAGTAAGTAAACGATTTATGAGATACCATTATAGCGATGTTTCTTTACTCTCAATCACGTATTTGGCCAGAAGCTTCGAAAAGGGGCTCGGTGTGGGTGTAAGCAATGTATACATCGTTTGAATTTGTATTAACCGTAACCCACTGAAGAAGTGTGCAATGGCGCATGTGCACAAGACAACACGCTTAAAGATGTTTTCATACCATGCCGCAACTACCATTTGCATACATACATACATACATACACTCAAAGTAAACTATCAACAACGCGCCGAATTCCTAACTCACTCAAGCGCCCGCGCACAAGAAATCTACACAGAAGTAGGTATGTGCGGGCAGCGCGCTTTTGTGTGAGTGCGGACCGGCGATTTCTTACTGGGTTCTAGGTGGTATACTGTGTACCTGTTTGCGGCCACTCTGGCAGTTCTTAGTAGGCAGAATAAAGATAAAATCTACGTTACAATTACATAATTATTTCTAGAGTTGCACCGAAATGCGTTTCACATTCGGTATTAGGTGGGTAAGTATAAGCGAACTTCGGCAGCTTTTACCGAACTTCGTCTTCGGGCGAATTTTGGTAAAATCGGCCTAATTTCGTTTGAATCTGCAGACTTACGGTAGCTTTAATAAATAAAAATAAAAAAGTGGATTAATTTAAAATGAAATCTAGAAAAATGAGACCATTTCAAATTGCTGTAAGTTTTGCTACGGTAATAAGTATCACTGGCAGGACCTTGAAGCCACAGCACAGGACCGTGACGCATGGAAGTCCCTACTGCGAGCTCTATGTCCCTGCTGAGGGATTCCAGGAACACATCATCATCATCATCAATAAGTAGGTTTGTTGTCGGTATGCCGTAGATTTTCCTACAATTTCTTAAAATTTCCGTAAAACATGGCAATTGCAGTAGCAATGGCAACGTTGGGCCGCGGTGTAACCGTGAGCGACGGGCGAGGCGCTCGTCTTGAGCGAAAATACGAGCGACGGAACGAAAACGATCCTACCTGCCCCCATACTACGAAATTCAAAAATCGAAGTTCGTATCGTATCATCCCGCTCACTCTCGTGTTAAATAATATTAGCTTGAGAGGGACGGCATGATACGAAGTTCGAATTTTGCACTTCGTAGTCGAGGGGCTGTTCATCGGGCAAAAGCGCGCGAAATTTAACCGAATTTCGGCCGAACTTTAGCTTCGGACATATTTAAACCTAACATTCGACAGAACCCACATTCGATGCAACTCTATTTCGTAACAGTGCCAAGTTAACAGAGTCTAATTAATTAGCAACTGTTAGTTACTTATTAATTAGTTTTTGTTAGGTTACTAAGCCGAGATTGAAGACAAAAGAAATGAACAAAAATCAAATAAGATCTAATCCTTCAAAAATTATTTAAGAACAAAAAACCCGACTGCAAAAACAATTAACTAAAAACGGAAAAATTAGCTCATTATAAGTAGTTTATAATACCCCATCAGTTGATATAGTTTGTAGACTTAGTTTTTTTTTATTTTTCACAATATGACGTCTGGTGGTCGCCAT
This sequence comes from Clepsis dumicolana, assembly GCA_963691665.1. Lineage (NCBI taxonomy): Eukaryota > Metazoa > Arthropoda > Insecta > Lepidoptera > Tortricidae > Clepsis > Clepsis dumicolana. The sequence goes on along the minus strand of OY829519.1, from coordinate 5,551,581 downwards.
ATTGGATTTAAATTACTGTCATGTCTTTACATATTGACACTCGCAAGATTAACAAGAATTGATTGACGTAAGAATCATCAAAATCGGCAAACGCGTCCGGTCTGCACAGTGCCACAAAGGAACAAGCATACATACACATACATACATATTAGGTAACATACATACATAGGCTGATAAACGCATTACCCTCCTTTGCGTTTCGCAGTCGGGTAAAAAGTAACAGAAAATACCTAGATAAAACGCTAAAACTAATATATAATTAATTAGTTATAAAGACTTACCGCAAAGAACTGGTGCAACGAAAATACTTGTAAAATGAACTCTACAGGAGGTCCTGCTCGTTGAAAACACGAAAGAGTACTGACCATGGGTCGTCGTTTCGCCAATTTCTTTAAAAATCACCACGAGATGGTTACTTTCATGTGTAATGTTATAGGGGCAGGTAATAAGTGTAATCTCAGGCACAGCGCGGGTCCCAAGAAACTTCTATTGTTTTACCCTTCCAGGTACAAGACTATTTTTGGAATGTCTATTAATATCTAGTTAACTACTTACAACTAAACTGAGACCCTTTACCTACTTAGTTTTTTTATATCGATTAGTACGTACGATGATACTTCAAATTGGGATTTCGCAGTAAATATTTTCGTGTGATTCTCGTAAGGGTAATGACTCCTGACGCGTCTCCGTTCAATTTTAATTACCTGTGTTTGATTATTGGCAAAACATGTTACTAAGCGTTAGTTAAATTAAGTACCTACAACATTTAAAATAATCAACTCTCTCCTTAAAATAAGAGTCACTTATTTTTGTAAGCTACAAAAAATTTATCTACATTTTAATTAAATTTTTAACATACTAATTTAATTTACTACACAAATTATATCAATAAGTTTTCAGCAATCGAGTTGGACGCAGGACTGATGGCCGATGGGGTCAGAAGGTTCTCGAATGGCGTCCGCGGACCGGGAGGCAAGCTGTCGGCAGGCCTCCAACAAGATGGAGCGACGACCAGGTAAAGATCGCGGGACCGCTGTGGATGCGGAAAGCACTAGACTAGACAGGTCTGAGTCAATACCTACCTGTTTTATATTTCAGATCTAGCCAGTGCACATCTTTGAATGAGTGCAGGAGGGAGCTGTTCTCAAATAAAGACCGACAGCTGGAGAATATTCCGCCGACGGAAGCCAGTTTTGAGCAGCACCTCCTTAGAGCTATTTACCAGGGTGTGCACGTTTGGGGGCAAACTATGGTGCCACCTCAGAATACACAATAAACCAGAAGCCGTATTCAGTCGTAATCGTACGGCGCGGAGTGAGGCCATTTTTTATTGATTTTACTGCCCGTTTATATATGAAATTTGATCATATTCTGTTTTTTATAAGCCCAATGGCATTTCTGTTTGTAAGAAAGTCACGAGAAAGGATTAATTAGTATTGTCATTCGTGCTCGGAGATGACTATGCCAAAGTACTCTATTTAAGAGTAGTTTTAGTTGTCTCACTTTGCGGGTCCTGGTTTGTTCTGTATTCTGAGGGTGCCATATCAAAATCTTCCCAGTCCAGCGGATTGGGGATGGGTGTTAAAATCAGACGAGTAGGAACCAAACTGCACCTGCACCCGTTGCTCCTACTGCTTGTCGGGAGCTAATTCGGTGCAAGTGCAAGTCACGGTGCGGTGTTAGGTGCAGCTGCCAAAAAAAGCAATTAGCATATACCGAATTATGCCACTGTGGTGGAAAATGTAGTTTAAATCAAACTAATAGAAATATGAAAATAGATATTGAGATATTGATGCAACAGACTATAAGCGACAGTCAATATAGCTAAGTTAGGTTGTATTCTATATATTTTGCATGAAAAACCAACCAATACTTTCAACAAATTATGGTGATACTAGACGATTGGAATTTGGAATAGTCCGTAGGCACCGCCGCGTACCGATATGATTTTTATATCTTAAGCGCGGCGGCGAACCTATAACTATCGGCGAAGGTGCCGCCGCGTACCATGTACGATTTTTTTCAGATACACGTATGATAACTATACATAGTAAAGTATATGTTTTTGAAAACTTACGTAAATTTCCTTTAAGGCGGTATTTATTTTTTGCACTAAATTCAGTACTTTTTTAAATACTGATATTTGAATAAAAATTTTAGCAAACCGATTTTGATATGTTCGGAAACATTTTAAAAAAAATCTATGAAACTATACATGAAATGTCTCAAAAATGAATTCCTCGTGTCCGATGCATCAGATGCCGGTGCCACATTTGAGTTATTAGGTAAACAGAAGTCAATATATTCTCTTTTATCTAAAGCGCGGCGGCGTATAACGCGGTGTAACTAACGGCGCGGGGCCGCCGCGTACCATGTCCGATTTTTTTCAGATAGACGTATGATAGCTATAAAGTATGCATGTAAAGCAGTATGTAAAGTATGCATTTTTTTAAAGCTTGATAAATTTACTTTAAGACGGTATTTTTATTTTGCACAATATTCACTATTTTTAAAGATACTGATAGTTGAATAAAAAAATTTGCAAACTGATTTTGATATGTTCGTCAATATTTTAATTTTTTTCTATGAAACTATACTTGAAATGTCTCAAAAATGAATTGCTCATGTCCGGTTTATCGGAAAAAGACACCACACTTGTGATGGTAGGTAAATAGAAGCCGATATGATTTTTTTTCTAAAGCGCGGCGGCGTGTAACTTTGAATGCCCCCCCTCCCTACCCCCCGGGGGGTAGTGGATGGCTACCGGGCTAAATCAGCTCAGTTTGACCTAGGATACAACTGTGCCAAGTGAGTGGTCCGATACCAAAATTTGCACCCTATGCCACTACTTCCCGTACTATTGCTCAGAAACTTCTATGAGTATGTTACTTAAGGGGATTCTAAACGGGCTATATTTTGCTACAATATGTGGCCGGCAACTATACGCAGGAGACTTTGTCTACCAGTCAGACAGCAATATAGTTGCCGGCCACATATCAGACAAGCGTTGCCCGATTAGAAGCCCCTTTAGGTTATAAATTTTTTATTAGAAAACCATGCTCAGGAACCTCAATGACTTGCCTACCTATTTATTAAGTAGCGTTATGTAATTGTCGGTTCTTTTATCATAATATTTATTTATTTATTGTAGAAGATAAAATATCATTACACGAACAATTAAATAAAGTAGTGGAACGACCCTTTTAAATTTGTATCAGAAGTTGTGGCATAGTTTCAAAAACAAATAAGATAAACATAAAACCCGTGAAAGTTTATTCTAATAAGGAACCAGATTCTTTATAAGAATCTCATATTCTATGTATTTTTTTGGTGATGTGGATGGTAAGCTGCCACTGTAACTGTTGCCTAGATACGTAGGTATAGAAATAATGATACTGTAATTATAGGATACTATAAATATCCTTTATAGATATTCAGCTGACAGGAACAGTGATTGTTTTTGGATGTGATTGAAAGAAATAACATATTACTTAAAGCCTATTTTATTGTAGTTTCTAAATATTAAATCTCAAATTACAATCAAATACTTTCCCGAAAGTATGCTATATATAGCACAGTAATATGGCAGCTATCAATACAAACAAATACATTTTAAAAAGTAAGTTTTTTTTTAAACAGCCCCTTTTAAAACACTTTCTAGGTGACGGTTTTTTTTATTTTATCCTTTTTTTCATATGTTTTTCACTTTTTATTTATTTTACTACTAATATTAGTAAGCAATGCTTATAATTTACTCCTAAATTACTTAACTAACGACTTCAGGTTCGATCACCTAAATTTCGCTCTCTTCACTGATTGGGTCCTGGTTGGGACGGCGTCCACGTTTCTGGCGCAGGGCTCCGGATTCTTTCTTCAGCCTCAAATTCTTGGATATCTTTGCTTCATCAGCGCATTTTGTTGTTATTACAGCCCTGCAACAGAACGAACATTAATGAAGTGTTTGTAAAAGAATTATAATGAATACCTACGTATAGTCGATTAACAAAATGCTTTTTACAAATTTTGATAACTGTTAGCTCGATGGCGCTTTTGATCAACATTTACCAGCTCTATTATATACTTGTTTTTAACTATACAAAAACGAATACAATAACTGTTCGGTATTTTTATTATTATTGGCAATTAACATTTAATTTCGATAACATGACGACCGGATATTTTTTATAAAGTGTCAATTCTTTATTCGGAACTCTAAAAAAAATATACTAACCTCACCCAACTTTGCGGCACCTTATATCTCTTGGCTACCTCTATGGTTATATCCATAACTTTAAGAGGATTAAGGCGCTTCTTTGCCGGCAGGTGAGAGAAGGCAGGCGATGGCTTGCCAGTCACCGAATGCGTCGAAAGAACGCTGAAAACAAAATAAAATATTAGTTTTGGATGGAATCAGGGCGCCATTTTCTCGCTGGTCGCTCAGTGTATCCCTTTTCATCTGAGTAAGACGAAAAAGGACGCACTGATCGACAAAGCTAGCGATGGTCGCTCTTGCTAGGCTTGCCAGGAAATGTATTACGGTTCCAAAAACAATACGTACTCTTTTGGGAAAACTGCGTCCAGAAAAGAGCGCGTTGCAAACCGATAGTTTTGAAAACGGCATTTCTCGTATTTTTCTTTCGGTATTATGGTTTTACCCGTGCCTATGGGGACCTGCGAAAAAAACATTATACTCAATTACAAAAAGAAACAAGGTAGATACCTACTAACTAATTTTTTTTTTTAAATGAAATAAAAAGAAACAAGTGTCTTGACAATTTCAAAAAATTACCCACGAACCGTTATTGAATTCAACTTCAAACTGTGAAGTTTTATTAGTTTTAAGTCACGCTTATAATTAAGACTTTTCTAGTTCTTATAAATATATAATCAAAGTAACTTTAAATATTCTTACATCGCCTTCAACATCGGTGTTATTTTTTTCTTCCGCCTCCGCCTCCTCCTCCGAAGACGAAGAGCAACGTCTCTTCTGGACCCTTTGTCGCTTTTGACCTAAATAAGAAATTAGACAGGTTAATACCTATTAAATTGATATGCAACATTGCATCGGTTAAAAATGCCAGAGCATAGGACAGTGGATCACAAAGCCTGCGTTTTGTCTTTTGCCTTAGTTCTTGACTCAAACACCGGGATAAACACTAAAGCTCCGAAAAATTCCTTGCTTGTACTTAACTTAGTATTTTAAAGTTAGTGAGTTTTCCTGTAGTGTGAACATGAACACAGACGTGTATCTACAAAACTGTATTATTTTTTTATTAATTGACAAAAACAAAAAAATATGACTTACGACGTTCCTGGGGCATGTGCGCAGGCCCCGCCACCATCGCTGTGACCTCTAGCGCCACAGGCGCTTCTTTCTTCTCCTGCTTCTTCCCCACCGCCAGCTTTGCCTGCTTTACCGACCACGTAGGCTGCCTTACTTTTTTAGGCACCGCTTTTGTTACCACGGGCCTCTCTGCCACGGGAGCCAGTGCGCCTTTAGCGGGCGCATTACTCTCGCCACCGTACAGAAGCACCATCAGTGCATTTGCAGCCGCGTGGTCAGCAACGGTTGGTGCCATCATCATGATTATGCTATGTAACAAGATCACATTTCAAGATTAGTTTCTGTGTGAACAAATAGACATTTGAGTAATAGTACGTACTATGAGTACATGTAAAAATGTCTTTTAGTGTAAAGTGAAACCTAATTAATACAGCGACATGTAGTAGGCACACTAAATCAAATGGGAAACAATAGTATACAAACTTTCGATGCTTTCTCGCTTACAAAATAAGGCCAAACATTCGATTTTGTTTATAGTACTCGTAGGTATAACTTTTCCAAGCGGAAAAAAAATCATGACAAAACATTACTAAGTAAACTTGGAAACAAATTGACAAAGCATAATTTTAACAAAAATAATTCGCAAGACAAGATGGAGAGTTGAAGAGTCGCTCGCGGCCTCCATTTTGTTCTTGTTTTTGCAACAGAAAGTACGAATTTGGTTTAGTTATTTTATCTGTCATTCAATACACTACTGCGTCTAAAATTATTATATTTAAAATTATATGAGCATTTCTTTCTAAATAAAATTTAAACGCAGTAAATCAACTCAAAAGAGCGAACGGGTTTAATGGCGTCGTGTAGTGACGTTACGAACTTTAACGCAGCGCGCCAAAGTGACCATAAGATTATATCTATTCTGATATGAGCTTATAAGTCAACAAAGGCTTGGTTACTAACTAACTAAAAACTAACTAGACATAAACTAACAAGAAGACTAACTAGTTATATAACGTCAAAACGTCAATCTTATTCTCAAAACAATCTTTTTAAGAAGTCAGTCAGTCAAATATTTTTGTAGAGTGGAATTTTGGTAAGTACGTGATAAAAGTTTAACTAACGAGAATAACGAAAACAACGAGATTTTTGCAAGTGATCTACCGATTCTTTCTCCTTCTCACCTTAATTCCTAAGTCACTCAAGCGCCCGCGCACGCACTCACGCACGAGAATTCAGTGGTACCTAGTATGCACGGGCAATGCGCGTGAGTGCGTGCGGAATTTGTCTAAGTGTGGAACCGGCGCGTTGTCATTATTTGGACTGGAGATTTCTTACTGGGTTCTATATAAGTATACTGTGTACCTGTTTGCGGGCACTCGCTCTCTCTCTCTCAGTAAGCAGAGTAATGACACCCATGCCGCGGAAGTAAGGCGCAAAATAGCGTTGCATCGCATTTAGTCTCTAAATTTGGGCCCTATCCACTGATAGATATTAATGTTCTAAGAAAGTAACAATTCAAATACGAAATAAACTCAAGTTAGAAAATTATGCGTAATTAAAGCTAGTTATCAATACTCATAACTAAATTAAGGTATAGGCTACAAAAACGTAATTCATTAGTTAGGTACCTACCTACCTAATGATCTGTGCTTTCTCCAAAATGTCTGCTAACGACTAAGATAAGTTATTTCTATTTGGAAAAAATGATTTATTTTGCTGTGCCCTATTTCGCTTTATATTACCCAATAATAGTTTTCTTTTTAAGAAACACAATTTATTGAAGAAATTTAAAAGAATGCAGCCTTTTTAAAAATAAATCTACAATTAAAATCGACTACAAACGGGCAAGGATACTTAAAATTTTACCATAAATGCATTTAAAGAAACAACTGAACAAAAAAGATATTAATAAAAATGTAATTACTTACTCAAAAGAAGTCTGGTTACAACTGACAGCGAGTACAAAAACTTGTAAAAAAATTCACTGGACAGGAGGTCCTGCCCGTAGAAGATACAACAGACTACTGGCCGTGGCTCGACGCTTCGCCAACTTCTCTAAAAAACTACCACGCGATGTTACTTACATTATCCCGTGAACTATTGTAATGTTTTAGGGGCAGGTAACGAAATAAGTCTAATAGGCACGGCGCGGGTAACAAGAAGGTGTACCTGGAAGGGTAAAACAATAAAAGGTTCTTGGTAACCCTGATAATCCTGTAGGGTTATCTCTTAGGAATTTCTAGAACTGCCCTGTGAACAGGTCAATCCTTGAAATTAATATTCGTAAAGGTATTTGGTTATTGTCCGTAAAGTCTGAGATTAATTCGTAATCTGAAATCCAATAATAGTGGTAGTTTGTTCTCGTAGTCCCAAGTAAAATAACGATCTGGAAATATAAAAAACTGAAAAACCAGGGAGTGGCTGAAGACTCCAGCAAATTTGTAAGTACCTACGCAATACAGCAACCGTCATGGGCGGGATAAATGGTAATTGACACCTAGTTAAAGTTTATTTAATTATGGTTTGATTTCGAGTTCTGGGTTATCACTGCAAAACTTTGTTTTATTCTGCAGGAATAATCATTCCTATAAGTTTTGAGAAGAACAATTATCTGCTAAAGCTGGTCCAGTGCACTTTCGCAAAGAAAATGGCAATAAAATGATAACATTTTAACATTTCAACAAGTACAATAAAAGGTAGGTTATCATTTTAACTAAAACAATTGTCGCCGTCCTAAAGCTACCTGCCTGTAGCCTTCCGGTTTGAAAAAGGAATGGAATGCAGCTCACTCTTAGCGAATTAGGTACCTGACAAAACTCTACACTAGAGACACAGAAACCGATTTTTGAAATAAAGTCACACTCGAGCAAAAACATTTTTTAACCCGCAAAACTACGTTAAATTAAAAATACGTGTTCTCTGCTACATTTTTTTATACGACAAGGAAGGCAAACAAGCAAGTGGGTCACCTGATTGTAAGGGATCACCACTGTCCATAGACACCCACAACCCCGGGGGGTCTCCAGATGCGTTGCCAACCTAGAGTGCCTCTAGTGCCCTTAATTACACCGTCTGTCTTACTCCCCACACCGGAACACAACAGTGCAAGCACTGCTGCTTAGCGGTGGGATTAGCGAGTAAGATGGTGGTAGCAATCTGGACGGGCCTCGCACAAGGTCCACCCGCACTTTACTGAATTTTTTTTTCAACTAGTCCCGGAAACTAATTAAAGTGACCTCAACTTGTGACCAAAGGGCTGGCAGTTTTCTCTCTCAAAGAATCAGCATCGCTATTCAGCGAGGCAACGCTGCCAGCCTTTTGGGCACTATGCCACGAGGCCTTATTTAGATTTAATTTAGTTTTAAGTTGTAGTTTATTTAGTTTAAGCTTAGATTTAATGTCATTGTAAATTGCTTTTATTATGTAAATAAAGTATCTTTTATTAGTATAAACATTAAAGTCGGAATGTAATAACATGACGTTAGGAAATTCCGACTAGGTAGGTATAATAGTGTGCTCACTCTCATTTGAAATATCGAATAGCCTCTCATGGCGCGGTCACAAGAATCGGCTCTCAGTCACGATTTTCCGTTTAAAATTTGAAAACTGCGATGCGAATTGAGTGCTACGATTTTCAAAACCCAAAGATGATTTACATCTCTGCGTGCGACAGTTTCAGTTAGTGTGCTATTCTATTCATGTTGTTGTGTGGTGTCGTCAATAAGGATGTATTTTGTTGTATTGTTGCTGCCGGCCAACACAGAGACACTTGCTAAACTTTGATGCGCGAGCGAGACAGCGCGGCGTGGCACGTGCGCTTCCTCGCGGACTAGGGATGTGATAAATCTATATTCCTTAATCGACTAATGATTCTGTAAAGCCGGATTTATTCTTAGAAAACACAGAAGACGAATACCGGGTAACATCGACAAAAGCCCCAATTATTCTCGATGAGATAATTGTTTTCTTTTGAAGAAAATGAAACTGCTGTAAAAAATGTAACAACATTACCGACATTACATTACCGTCGTGAAAGTAAACCACATCCTTCACACTTTTCATTTGTTGCACCAATAACAAAACACCTAGATAATATCCATAATATCTTATTGATCTATTTTAAAAATCAATACTAGTAAATGGTTCATCCCTTAGCTTTCGTGGACCCGAGCGAGAGCTGGCAACTGCCCCCCTCCCGCCCTGTAGCCGTGCGCTCGCTACACAATAGGCTGGCACCGTTGCTCTTTCATACCATGTCCCAAATAATATGAACGTGGCAACAATGCCAACGTCTATACAAAAGTGGAAAGCTTGTGTGCGAAATTATTAGTTCCATTTCAAGCCACGTAAAACTATGATTAGTAGATTGATTCTCTAAAGCGGCCTCGCTAAACGTCTACTGTCCGTGAGCATTTAGAATAATTGACCCCCGAAGCATTTCTAAAACCCAAATCTAAATGTAAATGCCCACAAACTGTACAAATTTGTTGTCATAGAATTCGAGATTACGTTTAATAACCAACTTAGAAAAGTTGAAAAGCCCCCGACATTGTCATTTCAAATTGCAATTGGTTTTCCAAAAACTTGTAAATTAATTTTAATGAAACTTAGTTAATTAAGAACCATCAATCTCGATTAAACTAACTTTCAATTATAAAACATCGCATCGAAATTGGTAAATCAGTACAGATGTACATAGACAGATACAGAGATACACAGGTCAAATTTCTAACATCCCTCTTTTACGTCAGGGGTTAAAAACCACTCTTACAGTCCAATACAATTGAAACATTTAATTCCTGTTCACAGAAAATACCAAACAGACTTTTCCATAGTAACCTTTTCACACAAAATATCATACAGACATATAGGTGCCTGACATGGAAAATCATTAAGCACTTATTGTGAGAACGTTCTACGATGAGCGAGAAATCAAATGGTTCGACTGCATTCGGCTATTCATTTTGTAAACTTTAAGATTGACATCGTAAACGAATTACCAATGTTTCAAGATTTTGTTGTCTTAAATAATCATGCATCAAGGTGCTAACAGACTATAGGTACCTACTTCGTTTATTTAGCATTAGAAAGAAGGTAACAATCTTGACATGTCTTTTTATTGAAAAAAGCTTCTTAAAAATAAGAAACCGGTACTTATGAAACCTTAATAATAATAATATAAATAATGGCAAGCTAAGATAAACGAAGTGTAGCATTCATTGACTTGCAGCCAGAGCTCTAACGAACATCCCACCGAATCGACAGTCAGTAGGTATTTGTTTGACTTGAATGTTCGCTTGGCTCTGTTAGTTGTTCCGAGCCTCTATAAAATTTTATCACAAGAAAACGTCTCGATCGCGTTTGCGTTAAAGTGTCAAATAGCATGAGAATAGTTTATCGAGACGTGCCACTAGAGGCGCTGCCGCTTTGCCCATAGAATTCAGACGTAAACGCGAAAGCGATCGAGACGTTTTTTTAGTCGTTAATTAAACTAGCCGCTCGGATATAAACGCGAAAGCGATCGAGATGTTTTCTTTTGTCAAAAATTACACTAAATGGTCTGTTGCTAAGTATAATTATGTAAGTATAGTTTGGTATAAGAGTACGATTTCTCAAGTATCTCAGCCTCTTTATAGATCATTTGTTGACATCATGCTTCATTGATTATGTTGTTTTCACTATTAACTAATGAAGACCTAAGTACTGACTCTGAGACATTAAGTAATTTTCAAAGTTTTCAATGCAATATCGTCATTGATTAATGGTTCAAGTGTCGATTAATTTATAAAAATAAAGAGTAAAACCGCCTTCAAAAAAAACGATAGAAAAAAAACTTAAAATAATCCTCTATAGCTAAGTAAGCTTATAAGACTTAGCTTATAAAGCTAATAAAACTTTAGTTTTATGGCATAGCACTAGCAGAAACATGAAGTCGGTGCGGTGCGACCGGAATATGCTTTGAATGAAGCACCGACTTCATATTTCTGCTAGTGCTAGGCCATAAAACTTTAGGCTTTAGAGGATTATTTTACGTTTTTTTTCTAATGTTTTTTTTTGAAGGCGGTTTTACTTTTTTGTTAAATGACTTTTATTTCACACTTTTATGTTGATTTAACATTTTCAGAATTGTCCTTAAACTCCTAACCGTTAAGGAGTTGTACCGTCCATCATCAGCTCATCAACATGAGATGACGACTACCAGCAAATATTTGAATAGCCTTAGAAAATATTATATGAAACACATAATACGTGCCTATAAAATTTGAGGCTTGCTCTTGATTTCCCTGGGATCCCATCATCAGATCATGACTTGGTGACAATGGGACCACTTCAGGGTTTACCCTTTCTAATAAAAAAGAATTTTGAAAATCGGTCTACAATTGACGGAGTAATCGATGTACATACATAAAAAAAACATACAGTGGAACGTAGAACCTCCTCCTTTCTTGAAGTCGGTTAATTAGTTTAACTTATATCATGCACAGCAAATTGTTTTTATTCATCTTAATGTGAAAAAAGTACAAATAATTAAATAAATTAAAATTTGTAGACGCCAAACAGTCGGTAAAATAATCTTTCCAAAATTGTTGATTCTATGTCTATTTGCAATTTTCCTTTGTCCACTCGAATCTGATTTACAAATGACCCTTGTCTTGTCTGCTAATCGGTTTAAGTCCTAAACAGCCCTAATGACGTCAGCAAGTCACGTGCCGCCCCCTGCCGTCGAATTCTTAGTGGCCGTTTTATTTTCTCCGTTTGTTTTTCGTCTGCGGCCGAATTAAAAATAATTTAATCTTCTTAAGCTTCGATTATTTAGTCTGTTTTTTTTATCTATGTAAAATTGTATGCGGCCAGTTTAACAAAACGACCATAAGATTAAAGAAAATTGTCTAATGTTCTTGCTTTGACCGACTTGAATAGGTTTGTTTTTTGGTAAAATCGACCAATTTTCATTGTGACATTTTAAGTATTTTTTCATTAATTTTGTACTTAGTGAAAGTTGAATACTTTAATATTAACTTTACCTTTAACTTAATGAAATTTAATAGTATTAAAGACATTTAAATGGGAAGCAACCTCCGGCAACATGATCCTGCTTGCTATACACTACATACAGCACGACCAAAAGTGAAGAAATTAAACAACGGGCTACTTTCTTAGTAACTGTGCCCTAAGCACGACTTGTCGAATCCTGCGTCTCGTAAAATCGAATAGTAAACTATAACGAGTTTGTATGACGTTTGGAGCAGCGCCCGCCCGTGAGCGTATTTGGTACTAAAATTTAGTATGAGATTTCTCGATCTCGATACGATAACCGTAACGTAACGCAGGATTCGACAAGTCGTGCTTAGGGCACTGTTCTCTTGACTTTTTGACGGTTTTTGCATTGTCATTGTATGTTTTTGACCGGTCTATATAATCTATATTTTTCACACTTCTTGCAAATGGCTGGATAGCCTAGTGGTCTGTAACCACGACTCTGAAGCTTGGGGTTCTGAGTTCAAATCTCGGTAAGAGCAAGCCTCGATTTTTGTATCCATGTCATAGATGTTGTGGTACCTACTTGGTACTACTTATATTTCCCCCTGATTATTGTTAAAAATGTTGTTTAATCAGAAAGGGTGGGCGATTAACTGTGCCGGTGAGTATGTTTAAGTAGGTACCTACGTATTAAAAAAATATTTGTGTGTGTACTTATCTAAGTCCATCGACGTAAATAGTCCCAGGGTAATTATTTATTTCTCAATTTCATTGCCCAGCAGTGGTTCAAGCTAGACGGGTAATTGTGACGCGTGACGTGACGAAGTGTCATCTAATTAGCAATAATTCTTACGTTTAAACTTGCTTTGACAGAACTTTAATTGTAATTGTGGTCTTGTGGTAAGTGCCAGTAAGTCTCCTTCGAATGTGTACAAAAAACTGACCTCTTACGATACTTACTTCAAACTTCAGCAATAACAAGATTAATAGATTCTGGGCAAACCAATATAGGCAAACCAACCTGTTTAATAAAAATTTGGCTACAAATATTCCATAATAATCATCAGCGCAATCATTAATTAAATAATGACACAACCGTAACTCAACATCATGCATAAGAATTGCATTGTGAAGTGTTTATACAAAAGATTTTCAAGCAATTTTTTATGCGATTCTCTGGCTGTCGCGCATTGCAGGTTGCTCCCGCGCAGAATAAAGAGACATGGTAAGGTGAGGGAGGGGAGCAAACCTTAATAAAAAAAAGACTGCAGCATTTTTTCTATTGAGCATTCCCCTTTCTACCCAGTGCGAGCACAAGCGCACCCTGCAATGAATGACTTAGAGACAGACATATTTTAATCGCTACATAGAAATGCAATGTTGCCAATGCCAATTTTCTAAATTCCCTCTAAAAATGGGCAGGTACCCAAAGTTGTGGAACAGAAATCCTCAAGTCACAACAATTTTCCAACATGATTATTTGTTATGTTCTAATTTACTTAACTAGATAGTTACTTACTGTAGGACCAACAGGCGATTTGCTTAATAATATTCAAATAATAAAGTTTTTAATAAACTCACTGAAACATGAATACTCAGAAAAAAAAACAAAAAAATACCAACCCCGGGAATCGACACTCCGGGTCACGTGCTATACCCGTAAGGGTATTTGGTATTTAAATACCAATTAACGGGGTTGGTATTTTTCTGGTTTTTTCTGTGTATTCATGTTTCAGTGAGTTTATTAAAAACTTAATTGATATTCACGGGAAAACCGAAAAAGTAAAAAATTGGGAAAAAATACAAAAAGATGTTCCAATTGAGATCATGAATATTCAAATAATAGCTATACAGGATGAAATTGAAATCGTATACAAATTATTGTACCATTACTCAGTAGTAATGGTATAATAATTTGTATACGATTTCAATAATAGTTTTCAAGTTTACAGGTTACAGTTTTTAATACATTTATTAACAACTTTCCTTGCTTTACCAATACAATTTACAATTTTGTAACGGTTTTACCTGATATCTAGAGAAAATATGAATAAAATGAGCCTTAGAATCCCTAGACAACATAATCAGCGGTAACTTGTTAAAGTACCTACCGTCAAACATGGCTACATTACCTAGGCGTGTCATCTTTTACCATTCTTGCCAACAATAAATTGCCCTTTGTTTTACATACACAGGGCAGTTCAAAATTCTTGAAGAAATAAAGTATAGTAAATATGCACTCTTAAGTAATGTAACTACGTTTTACGGTACCTACCCTAAATAATTTTCTAAATTACAATTTCTAAATGACCAAATCCCCAACCGAGTGGCGTTGAGATTCCCGCAGTTTACGGCATTCCCCACAACTGACAACACAAAACATCGCTTAAAACATGCGTGCATGTAGTGGTAATCCGTCTGTACACGCCGTTTTACATTTGAACACTTCACACACCGTCAAAATTTGTGTGCTTAGTTCTGTTCTTTTTTTTATGGCTTCACCACCGGCACTGCGAGATAGTTATTCTATTGTTTGCTAGCAGGCGACTTTACCGCCAAAATGGCAATACAAAAAATCTTTAAAAAAAAACACCCAAGTTCGTTTAATACCGCGCAGCTAAGGGTTCTGTCATGACTTTGAATACTCGTATTAATAGAGAGCGAGAAAGACGTTCGGTCGGAAAATAGGCCTGCAAGACGGTTTCACCTAAAACAACTGGCTACGGAACCCAGAAAAAATTGCAAATCGGCAATAACAAAAGCATTAGCACAATACTGCCGGGCCTTGCCAATTTATGAGCGTATTGTTTAAGGTCTGTCTATATTTTGGCCAAACGAGAGTATTTAAATAAAAACCCATCCTCGTTTCTTTACACAGGGTGAGTTACCTTCAAAGTGAATGGGCCTTCACTGAGATTAAAATCTAATTTTATTTTTAGGCGCGATGATGGTGTTGAATTAACGAAACTGACTGACTTTTTAGATATCTTTTCTTGGCATTCTTTAATATTGTTGGTTTTGTTCTAATGTAATTTATTTCGCTGTGACGATCCCTGTTGGAGATATTTTTTTTATTTATGGTTTTTTTATATTTCAGGATTATTATTTTACTGACTTACCTAATTAATTAATATTGCTTTTATTCGCTGTTTTATTTCTTATTATGTTCGCTTGTTTCTTTTATTTTGACATTACGTACTTACAATAATGTAATTTTAATGTTGAGTAAACAAATAAAACTAAATTTGAATAAAGATGTTTCTGAACGATAAAAAAAACTAAATATAACTAAATCTAAAGTATTCGCAGCATTCGGGATATTGGAATTTTTCTGCTCTAAAATTAACGTTACCTACGATTATTTTTACTTGCATTTTTGTTGTTAATACTTAAGGTAAACGTCGTAATGATCGACACGTACATTCCAATAATTGACACCCTGCTTGTCACCTTTACTGCTACGTATTAAGATTGAAGGTGCCAACTATTGGGACAGAGTCGGGCCCAGGTATAGGTATTTTCCTTATCGCATACTTAATGATGTATTTTTGAAATCGTCTTTTACTTTTGCTAATTAAAAAAATAAGCGACGCTATTTTTAGTAACGTTTCGTTCAGTATCAAAAGGAAAAAACGGAACATTTACAGGATCACTCCGTTGTCGCTCTATCGGTCTGTCTGTCCGTAAATCACAAATTAATCAAAACAGTGTAGGTTTGACCCAGAATCATGAAATTTGGCACGACACAACAAAAGTCAATCAATAAATCAAACAAATTGCAACGAAATCCTACTCTTTCTTTCATTTTAAATTATTACTGTTTCAGTATAATTTAGTTACATGATATTTAGCAAATAAGTATTTTATCGTGATACTTGGAACTTAATCGATACCGCGTCCGAAACGTGAGACGTGATTAAGTCCCAAGTATCATGATAATTTGTGAAAATCGCGAAAGTTTAAAGCAATACATAACAAGTATTTTTTAATTAAACATCGGCAGGCAACCGATGCGTTGGACCGACGACCTGTGCCCTAAGCACGACTTGTCGAATCCTGCGTTACGTTACGGTTATCGTATCGAGATCGAGAAATCTCATACAAAATTTTAGTTCCAAATACGCTCACGGGCAGGCGCTGTTCCAAACGTCATACAAACTCGTTATAGTTTACTATTAGATTTTACGTGACGCAGGATTCGACAAGTCGTGCTTAGGGCGCTGGTTAGGGTGGCCGGGAGGGACTGGATGCGGAAGGCGCAAGACCGGAAAGAATGGCGTGCATTAGAAAATACCTACACTCAGCGTTGGGTGGAAAAGAGCCGAAAAAGAAGAAGAGAGAGAATAAGTATTTTTAATACAGTTGCTCAAAAAGTGGTACATTTTGTAGCTACGTTTCATGCGGAAAGTTGAATTTTCTGTACTAGAGCTTTTTACTTTTCCAAGGCGCCGGCAGCGCTCCTCCGCCTTCCTCCGCCTAGTCGCCGGCGGGCGGTGATGGGGCGGCCCCCCCCCCTCGTTGTAATTTTTTCGCAAATGTATTAAAAAACGTCGTTTGGTACACGTGCGGAAGTGTCATTTTCACTCGTGCCTCGCGGCTCGGGCCTAGACACCTCGGGACTCGTGCATAATGACATACTTTCCGGACTATATCAAAAAGTACTATTTTAAATAGTGAATCGATTTCAAACGTTACTGGATTGATTGCAGATTCTTCCAAGCTGCTCAAATTCAATCCTTTCAAGAATTCATAAATGAACATGTTATCTTATCTGAGACAAAGGGTTAAATTAGGAAAAGTGCTATTAAGAACAAACGGTTTACCTAGAAATTAAACTCCCAAAGATAATCCTTTACCTGGAAAGGTAAAACAATAGGCGTCTCTGGGCACCCACTGCCCCTATTAGAATTACCTGCTGGCCCATTGTCTATAGCTGTTGCCATCTCTTTCACCAAGCGGAATCTTTGGTACGAGAAAGATAATTGTGAATGCGATAAAAATCATGCGAGCTTTAGACAATAAGGCGTCTCCTTCAAATATAACCACGGTTCACTAGTGTAATTGCTGATAACAACGTAGCGCGTGCAAAGATTCTATAGGTACTGACGTAAAGAGAAACGACACTGACGCATGTGTGCAGTAAACTAACTCGCGGCTGTGTGTGTGTTTAGTGACGCGAGCGGGGGTGAGCGCGGGTCGCGCGGGGTGTGGTAAGGCGATCCGCGGGGTGTCACGGGCTCACGGGACGGCAGAGTAGCGTGGCAATTTTCAGAGAAATTCGTGGGCCAGGTCACTGGGCAGTTTGAATCAGTACACCATTGTGTGTTCTGCGAATAAGAGATCTTCGTGAGTGATTTTTATTATTAGTGTTTTAGTCGTCAGTTTTCCAGACTTTTTGTTGTAAGTCTGTTTTTTGCTTTTATCGAGTGTCAGCTAGAATTCATTACAGATGCTTTAGAAATCATTTAAAAATTAAACAGTTACATTTCTTAAGCTTATCAAGTTGTTAGCAGATATTTGCAAAAAAACATATCATTAATACCTATTTAATGAAATAATCACATCATTAGGTAGGTATAAAGTACCTACTAGGTACTTCCTGGTATCATAATCTAATATTTATTTGATGCTTTTTAGGGCACCGTAGTCAAAAGGGAAATCTTAATTAACTTACTTACCAACAAATTATTAATTTATCTCTCTGAGCGCGGCAGGGGTGACAACTTCAAACGTGAACGCAAATGATAGAGCAAGCTAAAGTTAACTTCCACACTCAGAGACATAATTAAGCTCGCAAGTACAATACAAATTTCTATGGTCTTGCATTTATTCTTTACTTTCTCCTACTTATGGCGCCAATGTCGCATCTAGCTTTTAGAGAGAGAGGTGGCTAGGTAGGTAATACATTCGAATGATACATAATCGAGTAGTAATATTATCGAGTAAATTTGTATGACGTTTGGAACAGCGCCCCGATGAGCGTACTTGGTACTAAAATTTTAATATGAATTTTCTCGACGGCGATACGATAACATTAGGTACTCGATTTCGTTACATGGGATTCGAATGTTCGTGCTCGGGGAACAGTGCCCTAAGCACGACTTGTCGAATCCTGCGTCACGTAAAATCGAATAGTAAAATATAACGAGATTGTATGACGTTTGGAACAGCGCCCGCCCGTGAGCGTATTTGGAACTAAAATTTAGTATGAGATTTCTCGATCTCGATACGATAACCGTAACGTTACGCAGGATTCGACAAGTCGTGCTTAGGGTACTGAGCATCTTTCACGGCGGGAGTAACAAACAGGCCATGGCAGCAGAGGCTCGAATACGAATATCCGAATCCTGATCAACGTAATCGAGTAGTAAGTAACGTTATCAAGAAATTTGTATGACGTTGGGAACAGCGCCCGCCCGTGAGCGTATTTAGAACTAAAATTTAGTATGAAGTTTCTCAATTTCGATACGATAAGGTAACGTTACGCAAGATTGGAAAACTCGTGCTCGGCCTACAGTACCCCAAGCACGAGTTTTCACCTGAATCGAGTAGTAACGTGAGAAAAATTGTATGACGTTTGGAAGAGCACACCGTGAGCATATTTGGTACTAAAATTTTAAATAAAAATAAAATATTAAATTGGTTACAAGTTACAACACAAAAAGAGTTAGTAAAGTATTGCTGCTGGTTGCTTGTTCGGGGGAAAGTGTTTTATTCAGAAGGGCGACACTATTTAAATTTTAAACATACGCGCCTACACATCAACTGTTCGCTAATTCCTATTAGGTGCACGCGTTGACGGCGTCCTCTAGGGTAAGTTTGTGGTACTAATTTGTACGGTTACGCCGTCTAGCGGGAAATGGATAAACTAATGTAACTGCCATTAATGTCATCGCAAAACAACAAGCATCATTATTTAGTCAATCTATTATCTTTCGGGGCGTGGTCTATTTAGGTAACTACAGGCAGTAGGCTACTATAGGGACAGTCATTCTGTGGGTAGACGTCGAGCGAGGAAGTCCTCTTACTCGTATTACCTCTTGAGTTGTGCTTGTGTTTCGGATTTTTATCGGTGTCGGTAAGTTAAATTTTCATTTGAAACTATAATTAATAATTTATTGAATCATTTATTGAATCAGGCGTTACTTTGCGGAGGTCCATATTTATGAACTAAAAAACAATTACTTTGCTCACCCGCGACCACTAATGACAAATAGTTATATCTGTGCGGCAAATGTATGTTTCCATGCAACACCTCCACCTCCACTGCTACACGAATCAACACATGCCACACAGACCCAACTATCACCACCACCACTATACTAAACGCTGACGCGTTTCGGCACTCTCCACGAGGCCATTTACGAAGCACAACAACAACCGCTCAACATGCCACCACTTCCACTACTGACATATGTAAACCATGTACTCAACTTAGTTAATGACAAAACCAACGTACCCACTAATATTTTATAAATTCCAAACTACCCTTTTATGTAAGTCCTAAACTACCCTTTTTTAAGAAATGAATTCCAAACTACCCTTTTTATTTTACTTTTTTTTTTTTTTTTTGTAGTACTATTTGTCATTAGTGGTCGCGGGTGAGCAAAGTAATTGTTTTTTAGTTCATACTATAATTAATAATAAAACAGGGCATAAGTTTCGGATTTTTTTCGACCCATATCATGAACATTAAAACAATTAATTTTAAAATGTACGTGTTCATGTAGAGTATATAACTGGTAGCAAGTTGTTTTGGTGCTTTGAGAATGGGTAAAGTGTTAGTGGTGGTGGTGATAGTTGGGTCTGTGTGACATGTGTTGATTAGTGTAGCAGTGGAGGCTGAGGTGTTACATGGAAACATACATTTGTCGCGTAGACGTAGCTATTTTCACGTGTGGTCACGGGTGAGCAAATTAATTGTTTTTTAGTTCATGAATGTGGTCCTCCGTAAAGTAACTTCTGATTCAATCAACTGTATACTATAAATACCTATGGGTCAACAAGAGAAGTCAGATTAATAATAACCTTTAATGACTTCACTTTATGTTACTCATGTCTTTACTATTATTAATCTACAGCTTGGATAAATTCTTTATGTTTGTTCCTGTCAATTTTCCAAACAGTAACTTTACTGTTAAAACTTTGATTTTTCATAGATATACATTACCAACCAGAAATTAATCGTACCACCGGAAGTGTGTCAAACTTAATTTTGAAGCGGAAAAGCCTGTAAAAAGAAAAAATACGTTCATCAGTTTATAATTGCATCATTAGAAAGTAATGGCAATTAAACCAGGACAACGTTACCAACGATTGTGAAAATGAATGCTTAGAGAATTACTTATTTACGAAACATGGGTGTGAAAGTATTATAATACATAAATATATATTGTTAACACAGTACCTAACTAAAACTCTGGGATACTTGCCGATGCTAGCGTAGACTTTTATGCCAAGACGGCCTGTTGCGTTGCAGTTTCCCTCAGGGGCAGCGCAAATAGCATTATGAAAGTGATAGCCGGGAGGTGGGATTTGGATATTATCAGCCGATACACTGACTTTCATGAGTTACGATCTTGAAATACCTAACTGTTGTAATATTTTAATATTAGTGTAGGTACTAACATAGCTCTTTATGTGCTTGTGTAATGTAACTAACAATCTATAGATCCGTGAAATCTGTTTTTTTTTTAAACCGTAAATTTGTCTTGTCTTATAGATCACCATTCACTATGCCAGATCAAAATCGAAATCGAAATCCACCAGATCAAAATCGAAATCAGATCGAAAGCGAGGAGCGCGATGTTACTGAAAATCAGTTTGAAATCGAACAGCGCGATGTTGCCGAAAATCCGATCGAAATCGTAGAGCGTGATGTAGCCGAAAATCCGATCGAAATCGTAGAGCGCGATGTAACCGAAAATCAGATCGAAATCAAAGAGCGGGATGTTGCCGAAAATCAGATCAAAATTGAAGAGCGCGTTGTTGCCGAAAATAAGATCGGAATCGAAGAGCGCGATGTTGCCGAAAATAGGATCGGAATCAAAGAGCGCGATGTTGCAGAAGATCAAATCGAAATCGAAGAGCGCCATGTTGCAGAAGATCAGATCGGAATCGAAGAGCACAGTGTTGCCGAAAATCAGATCGAAAACGAAGAGCGCCATGTTGCCGAATATCAGATCGAAATCGAAGAGCGAGATGCTGCCGAAAATGGCAATGAAATCGATCGCTTGTCGGCACTACTCGGGCTGCCAATCCGCAAATCGAGAGCTCCGGGCCCTCGCCCTGATTATTCACTGACTATATTTTACCATCCAAGTAAGTCTCAAATTATCAAGTTTCTGTTTGCTGAAACTCTTACCGATTTTAAAATTTCGTCTCGTTTAAATTGTCCTGCTACTCGTGTTAGGACCTTGTTTTTGTTACCATTCTACCACTTGCCCGTATAGCGCATCTCTTACCTATAAAAAAAAATAAGTATATGATCCAAAACGATTCATTATGACTAGTGTTGAGTGTGCATCTTCCAAACTTAACAATCTCGCCGGTGGTAACCCACATAAAATATATATGTACGTTCTATTGTAAAAACGGTTATAGTCGTTTACCGCGCGCGAACTTGTTAAATTTCTCACTGCCACAGCCCATAGCAGGTACTACTAATGCACTAATAATGTTGTGATTGTCTTTTTTCTTTACAGTTACTCGTCTCACCAGAGAGTCGAGAGAGAAACTTCGGGACGTCGACGGCAACGTAAGTTTTTTTTTTTTCATAATAACTTACATGTAATTATGATTATGACTGTTTTTCACATTGCACCAACTCAGCATCAACTCGACTCAAAGCAAACCTCTATAATGAAGACTTTAAACTGATGCTAAGTAACGTAAGTATTTGAAGAAGCAAATAAAAAGTAGAGACGACGCATTGATGACTATTTTCTATTTGCTTACTGCAATGAGTCGAAGACGTTAAAACATTCAGCAGCTGGGCAGAAGCCTTCTTTTCTGTTTACTATTTTCATATTGTTTATTGTTAATTTATGCTGATCTTACTTTACTTTCCAACAACCTCAAGGGATAAATTGTCGTTTTACACGAGCGGCAGTTTGCCAACGGCAGAGGCAATTGCAACAGTCGCTATCCACCAGCGGCAGGCGTCGATCAATGGCGACGAATAGGAGATAAAACTTCAAAGCTCTTCCGCTAGAGACGCCACCAGCACTAGTACTTAAATGTAATTTTCATATTTTGAAATGGCCACAGAACCGACCATACATTCCATCACAATTTTAATATGGCTTTGAGATATTAAATTAAATTGCTTCAAATAACGAGAAATTTGTGATATTCAATAGACTTAAGGCTATTTCAAAGCCATGACAATGATATTTAGACACTTGTGCTGGTGGCGCCTCTAACGGAAAAACTTCGCTGTTTTCACAGACATCACAGACCCCATGTAAGCAGCTGTCAAGCGTACCCGATTTTTATTTGTGTACAACACAGCCTGTAGACAGATGCCCATTGGTCAATTCTGTAGCCAATTTACCCGATAAAAAATAGAAGCATCGGTCCTCTCTAGGCAGTCATTTAAATAAAGTGTCACTGAATGAGATCGGGTTATAGTTGTCATCAAAGGCGCTCCCTCACACATTCAAATACTCACGCACACTACAGATAAAAAAAACGGTACGACTCTTGAAATCTGAGCATACAGTTGTCTCTTTTTAACAAATGGCATTAGTTACATGAGCGAAGGGTATAACTATACGGCCATAAGCTTACCTTCCATCTATTGACTTCATTAATCTGAGGCTGTTTTATTTTCTATTGTCAAATGTTCGACGCTGACATTCATCTGTCGTTGGAAATGTGCCGCTAGTGTAAAAAAAAACTTAACGCTAATTAAGCAATGAATACGAACATTAAAAAAAACATAGCAGTTGTAGATCAAGTTGTAAATTTGGTGCTGGCATAATGGTCTATCTGATCGTAAACCATTTTGTGAACAGAACAGCCGAAATGCTTTTTTCGCATTAATACTTTCGCCGGCGGTAAACCAGACACAATATGTATAATTTATATTGTTAAATAACGGCTATAGCCGCTTACCGCCGGCGAAGTATTAATACGTTCGCCGGCGGTATTTCAATGAATCAAATTGTATAATTATAATGTTTTTTTTTGCAGATCCTTATAGGCACTGGCCGCACGGTGATTCTAACAAAAAGATTCAATAAAGTCAATTGGCGAAACTACATCACTTTGACAGTCACGTTACTCAACGCTATTTTCCCAAGGAAGTAAGTAAATATTAACCAAAAACTAAATAAATAATATAAATATCGTGGATTAGTTGACACCAATGAGGGCTATCGTTTTTGTGCGCACCAGATGGCGCCACCCGTCGAGTGAGGTCCTGAAGTATGGCTGTCAAAGTTTGTTATTACGGGGTACGGACGTGAAAACAAAGTTTACATTTAAATCATATTTAATACCATAGAACCATACCATGAGAATTAGAACATGCCACAGCGTTGCTCATTCCGCTTTGTTTCGAAAAAAGGAGGACATAAGTGTCCGAAAGATAAAATTGTCTCATTAGCACTGACATTAATTGACCCGTAAATTGTCAATAACTTACCTTTAGTATTGCAAAATATTTACAACAATTATAAAAACGCCGGAAACTACAACTTTTAATACTATTTGACATTTCTTTTATTAGACCTCACTATCGAACTCGGGACCTTACTGAGACCCAAGCACGAATATTCGAATTCGAGTATTAATACGATATTTTTATCATGAAGATACGAGTTACTTAAAAAACTTCATCATCATCATCATGTCAGCCGAAAGACGTCCACTGCTGGACATAGGCCTCCCCCGAGGCTCTCCACTCAGACCGGTCTTCTGCTTTCCGCATCCACCGCGGTCCCGGGATCATTCCTAGCCTTTTTATTTACTATGGCGTCCACGGACCGGGAGACGAGCTGTCGGTAGACCTCCAACAAGATGGAGAGACGACTTAAAAAACTTGTCGCATCACAAATCTGTTAGTAACTGTCAATCAAGTGCTACTTGAACTAAATGCTACAAGATCACCGAAGTGTAAAATTGCAAAAAGAAACCTAACCAACATACATTTTCATTTCATTACAAAGTTTAACATCTCAAAAATTAAACTTAAATTATGAATTATCTCGATTAAAGTAGCTCTCTATTTTAAAAAACCGTGTCCATATCGGTCCATGCGTTTAAAGGAGCTACGATGCCACAGACAGACACAGTTACACATATCAAAATAACATCCCTTTTTTTGGGTTGACGGTTAAAAAAATAATTTAAAGATTTGTTTACGCCAATTAGATTTTGTAAGACAGCCGGCGTAATTACGGGCACAAGAGGCATTTCATCTTAGCTCTCTAGGTTGGCAACACTTCTGCAAACCCCCCGGGATTGTGGGTGTCTATGGGCAGTGGTGATCACTTACCATCAGGTGACCCACTTGCTAGTTTGCCTTCCTTGTCGTATAAAAAAAAATAGTGTCTTAGTCAAGTGCTTAAACCTACTTATTTTATTAATTTTCAGAACGCTGGCAACACACAATCTGACTGGATGTCCTTATTACCCTCACCTGCCTCGGAGACCACGGCTGAACCCACTAAAAGTTAACGATATCATTATTACAGTAACAAGTACATTTAGAGTGCCGCAAGTACGGGTAAGGTTAGTATCATTGTTTTTTTTTATGTAAGAGGGGGCAAACGAGCAGGTGGGTTTACCTGATGTAAAGCAATCGCCGCCGCCCATGGACACCTGCAACACGAGGGGAATCACGGGTGCGTTGCCAGCCCTTTAAGGAATAGGTAGGCTCGTTTTTTAAAGATTCCTAAGTTGTATCGCTCCGGGAATGTTGCCGCAGGAAGCTGATTCCATATCTTCGTAGTGCGAATGCTAGACTGCCAACCGCCAAGGTGGTAAGGATGGAAGGATAGACTGTTTCGCGAAGTACGGTGGTGGTGGTTGTGAAGGATCCGAACCATAATAAAGCCGAAACAATATTTTGTCGGGCCACGCCTAGTGTAGAGTTACGTAACCGTTACTATAAAGAAATGCAGTACCGATAAAAAGGGCGTATCTTCATGGCACTTACTTTTGTTGAGAAGCGCGGTTTTTCGGCGATAACTCAAAAACGGTAAATCCGATGTTGAAAGCAATTTTCGTTGATAGTTTGATTGCACCTATGGTTTAGAAGATAAGGGGGGAGAGGGCACAATTTATGCAACTTTCGAAGCGATTATTTTCGAAAAACGTAAAATGTCTGTGACATACGGACGGACGGACGGACGGACGGACATGACGAAACCGTAAGGGTTCCGTTTTTGCCATTTGGTTACGGAACCCTAAAAACATTCTCGTATAAATTCATTGCCTATGATTGTTTACAATAATAATATGTATCGGAGAATGTTTTTTTTTTTAATAATAACTTCACAGGGGTGCTCACTTAGACTAACTCAACTCCTGGCTAAATTCTTGACGGTTCATTAAAACGCACCCTGTATAGTAACCCTGAAAATAACATGCACTTTGACCTGGCGACTAATCTTTGAAACGGTGACTAAATTCACTGGTTTCTAAAAAGTTCGTATTTTCGAATCTCACGTTGACTAAAATTATCATGCCTATGATATCAAATACGAATGCCCCACCCACTCGTAAACGAGATCACTGAGTGACTTCTTGACCACTGGCAGTGACAGCTAACCTCAATCTACTATGTTGACAATCTTGTCTATGACAGAAAAGCAAATTAGCTGCATGCTTGCAGACGGGTATGACATTCAAAAATAAAGCTTTTGGCAAAAGAATTTAGTCACCATGTGAGATTCTAAAATCGACCCTCTGGGCACCGATTCTAGTAGCCATAGAGATCTATCTTGACCTCAATATTCCATAAAATCATATTCGCATTTACCTTAGATATCGATGACTACGAGAATATGCACCATGCCGCTAGTTGTTACTTTAATTTTGTTTTAATTAAAATGTGTTTCCTATATAATACTAGCTTATGCTCCGCGGCTTTGCCCCCGTGAAAATTTTCAAAATGAGCTAGTTCCTATCCCGTGGGAATTTCGAAAAATCTCTACTTAGTGCACCTCTAGGATACTCAAGGTATTGTTTGCCAAATTTCAAGTCTCTAGGTCCAGTAGTTTAGGCTGTGCGTTGTCAGAGGGTCGAGCACGACTTTACGAATGCTGCGTAACGTTACGGTTATCTTATCGAGATCGAGAAACCTCATACTAAATTTTAGCTCCATATACGCTCACGGGCGGGCGCTGTTCCAAACGTCATACAAACTCGATAACGTTTTTCTATTTGATTTTTCGTTACGCAGCATTCCTGAAGTCGTGCTCGGCCCTCTGTCAGTCAGTCAGTCAGTCAGTCACGATACTGTTTTGTAGAGGTATAGATTGGGAAGTTAAACAAAATGAAAAAAAAACTTCTTTTTCAGACACGTCATTTCCGAAAAGTGCCTAGCAGAGGCCATCGCAGCTGGTGCTCTACGGATATGGCCACAAATTCTGCCAATCGTGCCACAACGCGTGATAGGAGCGCGAATTCAACTGCCAGCAATGCCACCTCGTCTACCAGGAGTGCTGCAACTTATGCCAGAAATGGTAATGCCAGTGGACGAACGAGACCCCGAAGAAGCCATATTCGACTTATACGAGAACCTTTTGAATGTCAGTCCGAGGGCAGCAGGCTAATGTTGACGCACTGCAATTGCCAGCCGCTTAATAAGTAGTTGAAGCAATGTCTAAGTATGTTTGGTCTGGACCTTGAATAGGGTAAATTTACACTTACAAGAGGCCCAAGCACGAATATTCGAATCCTTCATAACGTATTCGAGTAGTAACGTTATGAGAAAAATTGTATGACGTTTGGGACAGCGCCCGCCCGTGAGCGTATTTGGTACTAAAATTTAATATACCTAATTCTCGATAAGTAAAAAGGATTCGAATATTCGTACCCGGGCCTCAGAGGCTCGAGCACGACTTTACGAATGCTGCCTAACGTTGTCGAGTTTGTATGACGTTTGGAACTAAAATTTAGTATGAGGTTTCTCGATCTCGATACGATAACCGTAACGTTACGCAGGATTCGTAAAGTCGTGCTCGACCCTCGGACAGCCTTTACAGTTTACCGGAGGTCGTGGTGACATCCATGTATCGTGTGTCGTAGGTAATGAGTCGTATCTCTCTCTAACCATACTAAAAATATAAAATCGATTATGATTTTGACATTTTTGACGCGTCGTGAACACAACACGTCAGGCAAATTTGCAGCAGTATTGAATCCTAATATTTTATCTATCATTATTTATTACTAGCTGTTGCCCGCGACTACGTCCGCGTAGATTTCGGTTATCGCTATCCCGCGGGAACTATATGATTTTACCGAATAAAAAGTAGCCTATGTTATTTCACATTATTCAAACCATCTTCTTATCAAATTTCATCTAGATTGGTGCAGCGGTTTTCCAGTGAAGAGGTAACAAACAGACAGACAGAGAGACAGAGTTACTTTCGCATTTATAATATTAGTTAGGATTATTTGAGCATAATTATAGTTAATATACTTGATGCTAACTATACCTACTACTAAAGAGCATAGTCACGTAGACAGTTGTTTTGTTTTGTTGAAGTAATAATAATATGACGTAGTTAAGTACATTATAATATCGTTATCCTTACTGCGTTGTATTTTCCTTAAGCCGCAGTCAATAAAATAAATAGTTTCATTTAACCAGAGCTTTGATGTATCTGTCCCGAAATTTGCAGTTATTTGTTTCAACGTAAGTACCACTTAGAAGTATTTGCTTTGTTGCTATCAACCTTCCCACAGGAAGCCAATGAGGAATAGTGTCTAACTGTAATATGTAGAGACCGGATTATATGCAGCATAAAAAGCTCAAAAGATGCATGAAAAATGCTTAAAATATGCATGAAGAAGACAATATATGCAATACCCAACATTAAAAAAAACGTAATTTTTAGATATCCTGTACTATTAAACATAACACAAACATGCAAATCTGAAATTATTCACAAACTTTTATATTATTTACATTTTGGTAGTCTTGTAAACATAAACGATCAGGTACGTTCCAAATGTTAAAATTCGTCTTATTGCAGTAATAATAATGAGCTATTTTTCTGAAGCTTGATTAAGGATGTGAAAATGGTTTAATTTTGACTACAGTCATCAACCCAATTTTGCTGGTACGGTCTAGTAAATTAATTCCTGACCCACCATGGAACCTTTTCATAGTAAACGTCAGAGTGACATCGCATAGCTTGACAAGGAAAATCGTTATGGGGTTTACTATGAAAATGTTCTATGGTGGGTCAGGAATAATTCATTTTCTCAACTCTACCTACCTAAGTAAGAATATTTAAAGTGGCTGTAAGTGGTGGTGACAATTTAAAGACTGTGTGATTGTCTAACACACCCTCGCTCGCAGTCAAAAGCGCTAATGTTACTTTCCGAAACTAAATGACTAAAGTAGCTCGAGCACGAGTTTTCACCAAGAATCGATTAGTAACGTTAAAGTAACGCCATCTGGAAAGTTTGTATGACTTTTGGAACAGAGGCCCGAGTACGAATATTCGAAACCTGCGTAACGTAATCGAGTAGTAAACGTTAGCGAGAATTTTTTATGACGTTTGGAACAGCGCCGCGTTACGCAGGATTCGAAAACATAGTGCTCGGCCTACAGAGATCCTGTTATTTTCTTCTGTTGCAGTTTTTTAAAAGAAATAAAGCACAACATTAAATGCAGCAGCAGCACTGCAGGGAAGAAGCGGTTGTAAGAAGGATTGCTGCGTTTTAGCAAAATTTGCCATCGACGGTATCTATAACATATAACTATGTATAAATATTCTGTGGCATGTCAAAATCATAAAAAATGCAGGTGACGTTCACCAATTAGTGCGAGTTGCTGTAGCTCAATACCCTTTAAGAAGTGCTGACACTGACACCACAGTATATATATAAGCTAAAGCAGTACAGAAACTACGTACAAACGTTCGAAATGACACACGCACACATACAGAGTCTTTACAAGGCTAATAAGGGGGAATAGCGGTGCTGTCAGTCGCAGGTGCCGCGTCGAGACGAGTGGCGACTCTTTGTGTTTAAAACCTAATAGTTGGTATAATTTAATGATGAATAATGGTAATAGCATAGTGACATATCTTATTTACTTTTTATTAATTTAATTCAAATTGTAACCAGTGGAATAAAAAAAAATTCAATCTAAGATTGCGGATTGGGATTGGGTTTGTAATTTTTGTTAATAAAATGATCACAAGGGTGGCGATTTCGTGTAATTTGGCAGCGGTGAGCTCGAATTTGACATCATTTTTTGGATCCAAGATGGCGGGTGACAGTTTTTCATTTTTGTCACTAAAAATGGCTATGGGTGTCGATTTCATGTAATTTGGCAGCGGTAAGCTCGAATTTGACATTACTTTTTGGATCCAAGATGGCGGATGACAATTTGTCATGTTTGTCACTAAAAATGGTCATGAGTGGCGATATCACGTGATTTGGCAGCTCTGAGTTAGAATTTGACATTTTTTTTTTATCCAAGATGGCGGATGACAGTTTGGCATTTTTAATAAGAAACAAAAACCAGGTTTTCTTGAAGTCTTGTTGAAGATTATTTAATTACACAATTTTGTTTGTACACTAGTCATTCACTAGTCAGTTCATTTGATTATTTGATCATTATAAAACCCAAATAAACGTTTTAATAAATAATAAATGAAAACCTATTAATTTTATAATAATTAAGAGTGACAACCCTAATGCTCTAATGAAAACTAGCTAGTTATCTCAAAAAAAGGCTTAAATAGCTGAGATATAGAGCTAACTACACAAAAACTTTTTCAGTTTTACAAAAAATAAGAGGACAACCCTAACGCTCAATTGGCGCTTACGTCATCATCTCAACAAAAAGGCCTAGTTTCTGTACTGCTTTAGCTTATATATATACTGTGCTGACACCCATGGTTAGTAAGTGAGGTTTACATACATTACAGTTACGAAACCGCACCGATAGCAGTCAATCTCTTAAATATTTAATTAATGGAGTTACTAGGCCGCAGACAGCGGTCTTGCGGCAGAGGGAAAAACTCACTTTGTGGTTATGGGTCACAGACCAGACAATATTAAGATTAATTAGCGCCTTACTATGCAACTCATTCATAATAATTCATTCAGACAGTTGAAGAAACTCTACTATCAGCATTATCCTTACCACACTGGCGATTTGCGAGCGAGTTTTGTATTGAGGCGATCACGCGACTTATTCGCTGCGAGCGATATTATTAATCATAATCATAATTATTAGCAGACCCTGCTTGCTTGTAAAATAATAATAATAATAAACATGGGACAATTTCACACCAATTAACCTAGTCCCAAACTAGGCAAAGCCTGTACTATGGGTACTAGACAACGGATAAACATACTTAGGTAGATAAATACATACTTATATACATATTAAACATCCAAGACTCACGAACAAACGTTCGTATTCATCTTATAAATGTGTAATTTTAATCAAGCCCTACAAGCATAGCCCATAGAGCTGCATCAAACGAGTGACAACATTTTCGGAGTAAAATTGAGATCGCAGCTAAGAAAGCCTCAGAAGACCGAGTCAAAGACAAAAATCTTCAAATTATGGAAAAAAATTTGCTCTTCATTTCTTGCATGCAAGCATGCTCGCTGCATTGCATGTTTGCTATACCTAAGGTGACCATTTTCTGTTCGCCACAAAACGGGACAACATGCTACCACAATAATATTTTGTGCAAAAGAGTTTAACCCTTTCAACGCCAACGACGCATACAAAAGTTGTCATCCACACGCCAAGTTGGCATAACGTCAACGCGGACTTAAACCTTAAGCATACGTCCGTAGGTCGCATTTGCACTGCAGCCGGACGCCTATAAGCGTTGGCGGCGTCGTAAGCTCGTCAGCTCATGACGCTTTTAAGCGTCCTTGGCGTTGAAAAGGTTAAAACTATTTTTTTTTATATGAATCAAAGTTTTATTATCTTGCACTAGATTTTTTTGAAAAGTAAATCTGTTTCAATAAAATCGGTGACGATTATCTACACATGGTCTTACAATTAGACTTAGTGTCTTTTACAGGGCAATTTTATCGCTCAAATGCCAAAACGGGACAATTTAGCGCCCCGAAGGCTTATTCGGGGACACCGGGACAGGTTACTGGAAAACGGGACTGTCCCGTCCAAAACGGGACGTATGGTCAGCTTAGCTATACCTATATGTTTGTTTTGCACACTCGCTTTGAATGTTTGGTTACTTTCTTGCGCTATAGAAGTCGTTTGCTTCACACGAAGCGACGGCGCACATGAAATACTAGTACTTAGT
Organism: Clepsis dumicolana; assembly: GCA_963691665.1. Taxonomy (NCBI): domain Eukaryota; kingdom Metazoa; phylum Arthropoda; class Insecta; order Lepidoptera; family Tortricidae; genus Clepsis; species Clepsis dumicolana. Next base: position 5,519,829 of record OY829519.1, on the reverse strand, counting down.
AAGGCTCAAACAATTAACAAGTGTTAAAAGAAGTCTTCCAGCTTTCCTTTCATATTAAATAACATTGTGCTAACTGTTTCCATTATCGTGGAACCGATTGAATAGCTGTCACCCTAAGGAGGCCAGGGGATGATGTCAACATTGCGGTTTCCAGGTCACGGGGTCACCCTGAGCGGCCAGCGCGAGATATATTTTCTAGCTTGTCGTTCCTACGACGTTAGAGGAATAGTGGGTAAGTACAATGTCATTTTAAATTCATAAAATCTTTTATTAAAAGGTAGTGAAATCTTTAAAGTTAATCAAGTGTCAGATTGATGATGCAAGTATAAAGCATGAAACATATTTTTTAAACATTTTTTTTATACGTCTTATGATTATAATTTTAAAGTAGACTTCTAAAAATTATTGCTAGACTTTTTTGAAGGTAGATGATTTAATCAAAAGAAAATTTATCAACTCGGCTAAGTTTTTTTTTTACTAGAGACTGCGCAACTTAGCAAACGACAATTGCCTAGTGCTTTTACGCAGGCGATTAGAATTCTTAGTTGTCGCAAATTAATCAGGATACGGTAAAATTAGCCATACAAGTAAAGTCGAAGACATCAATTCCTGACCCACCAAGAAATCTTTTCGCAGTAAATGTCTTAGTGAGATCGCCATGCTGTTCAGTAAAAATCGTTACGGCGGTTACTGTAAAAAAGTTCCATATTGGGTTAGGAATCAATATTTTAGACTCCATTTGTAATGTGACAATTTACAAAAAAACACATCGTTTCCTTCTGGTCAATATTGCTTTAGATTTAATACTTAAAAACTTGCTTAGTGTAAGAGCACCTTTTGTAATGGCAGCAGTTAGTAGAGATACTAAGCACTGATATAGTATGTTTACACTGGTATTCATAATTAAGTCAACAATTCACCATACCACATTTACACACAAGGGTCGTAATGGCAAGTACTAAACACTTAGTTGCTGGCGTCGTGTAAACCTAGCACCGGGCTCGATGCAACAGGTGCATTTTTTCGCCCGGTTTGTCTTCGCGACGGCGGGCGGAGCCTCGCGAGACACGCCCTCTCCTAGCCCAGCCACGCCCACTCGCCGTCTTACGAAACTTTTAATGAGGCTAAGACTACGAGAATCTGTAAACTTTGGTTTCATATACATTTGTTTGTACATTGTAGTAGAGACCATAAATATTCTGGAAATATATTGAACATTGTTCGTGCAATTAATTGGGAAATTTAGAGAGCGATGCAATTTCAAATAGGATTGATTCCACAATTTAAATTAAGTGTCAGAATCAACACGAATAAACAAACCACAAACATCATTAATTTTAGATGCTACTCCAGTCTCTACATACCTGGGTATTAGATCAATTTCGTGTACCTACCTAGATAGTGTAAATTTACAAGCGGTGTTATTACTTAACACACTTCAAGGCGCCTGAACGTTTTCTGAAACATTAAGATAACTTAAGATTTTAAAATGAAGACTATCGCTTTTATAGATGTCTCTTTCTACACAAACCGCAGCACCTAGACAAGAGCGAGATACTCAACAAAACGAAAAAGCTCATAACAATTTCCCCAACAATGGAGCTAAACAAAAATGAAACTACGCAAAACTTGCTCCCGTCTCGCTCGCACACGGGGGAGCCGACTCGTGTTTGAGTGAGAGGGGGGTACCGCGCATTTTCCCAACAAATGAAGCGTGGCCAGACCGCAGATTGACCGCAGAGAATGGAGGCGAGTGACAGACTGACGGCCGCTCAGTAGTAGACGAGATCTCGCCGCGAGCGCACGCGTGCACGAGAACGCACATTGAACCTTCCACTCTCGCGTCGCGAACTTACGAACTTGTCAAACCGCGCAAGAAACATTGACGCATCGAGAGCGGAAAATCTTGAATCACTAATCAGCTGATCGGTGATAGATAACCGGCGTAGGCGCAGGTTTTTTCTAGGAACACCGGCCGAATGTCATCCGATTTATATAAAGTCGCGATTAGCCCTCAGCGAGTGACTCATCTAAGATGACGAAAGTTAAACTGAAGCACAAAACCCAAGGTCTGCGCTAACTGACTAGAATGTGCACCGACGTCGGACTGAGGAAAAATTTGTTTTAACTGTGCATTTATGTGTAAAACTGTTTAGGTATAACTTAGTCGGCGTTGTAAACAATTTAGTAAAATATTTAATTATTTTTTAAGAGACTTGAACGAAAAGACAACTTAATTAAACATCCAAAGATTAATTAACAATCGATACAAAACACATTACTCAAACCAGTAATTCAATAAAATACTCATTATAAGAAACAAAAAAGGAAGTCTAATTGGAAACGCGCCAATCATTTGTCATCGAACAGCAACAAACAACTGGAGAAAGTGCGCGCAGTTTAATAAAATTCTCGATCGTATCTCGGTGTGCGGCTTCCATTGCGCGATTAGTGTCGCAGTTGTATGTGGTTGTGCCTTGTGATGCGGCAGTGAAGGATGCACCTGCCGTACGAGTCGCGGGGCCGGCGCCGGCGCGAGATGGCAGACTTGGAGCCCTACTGGCTGCAGTCCATAGTGGACGAGGCTCTAGCGGAGCACCCTGACCTCGGTGAGCATCATCTAGGTATCTACATGCTGATCATTTTTGAATATAATACTTATTTTCTAAGGCTTTTCGGAATTTGGAAAATGGACGTCTACAAAAGGCCTAATGCTGAGTGGATTACTTTTTCGCAACTACTTATATTTAATTTTATTTTAAGTTAACTGTATTATTACTGTATTGTTGTTGCGAAATAAAGATTTCTTGTTCTTATTCTTAAAGGGTCGCGGCACTATATACTTGGTGTAGTAAAATGTGGTACCAATTAAGATGCTGTTGTCTTTAAAATTAGCTCTCCTCGGTCAAACTAGTTATGTAGAGTCGAAAATTAAATAATGTTGATCTTATATGTCCCTGGTGATCCGCGAAGCTGTGAATGTGCACTTACAAGATGTTCCTTACCCTATGTTGTCATATTTTTTTTTTAATTCATCCCATAACGGATAGGCAAAGGAACTGAGTCCATACAGCCACGTCTGATGTTTTGTAAATTTCTGTATATTAAAGTCCTGTCACCGTCAGAGTTGTGTCAGTCTGTCCTAGTCACGTCCTGTCAGCTGCTCATGCCTTCCGTAAAGCGATAGTGTACATTACGGCGAGCTAAGGCGAGCAGCAGCCGACGGATATTTGGGGGTCACAAACAGAGGGAATACGCGTTTTCACTTGAATCCTTCATTTGCTGGGCACTGTCACGTTAATTTTTTGTATAACACACTATCTTTATTATCCACCAAACAACATTAAGCACAGAAACTAAGATTCAATTAGCGACACGATCCACTCTTATCGGCTTCCCGCCAAATTCCTTTTCTTGTCATAATTTATTTTTGGCCTCTATGACAGGATGACTTGGACGCGTATTTATCTAAAACAGTTTTTAACAAATTTGGAAGTCTGGATACAAGGCGTTTGCTCGACAGTGGGACATAACTAAGAAATACAAAAAAAGGTATCTGAAATCAATTATTTAAACAATTTAGCCCTGGGATTAGGAAAGTAACTAACTGCCTATACTTTTTTAATAGTTCACCTTATTTGCATTACAAGCTACTTAATAGCAGTCCGAAACAAATGCTAGACAACTAAGCGCTCTACTTTATTTCTTCGCGTCTTTTATAAGGTTAATCATTTGGAAAAATAAAACAATTTGACGTAAAACTTTACTTATTTTGGGACATAGCAGGCTATAGTGTTTCTTCCAGTCAACATTAAAGTGCGTAATCGGTGAACAGTTTCAATTATTTTAAATATTCAACTGCAACATGGTCCGTCAATAATTAATGCTAAATATAAATCCCCTCCCTGTACCTATAGTGCCAGGGTCAAAGGTGCATAAATAAAAATGAAATAAAATAAAAAATAATAAATTATATTTTTTATAAACTCACTGAAACATGAATACACAGAAAAAAACAGAAAAATGCCAACCCCGGGAATCGAATCCGGATCTTCGACACACCGCGTCGCGTGCTTGCCCCTACACCACGATTGACATAGAGGAAACAGCCGAATTTTTTCCATGTATTCAAATCTTAGCTTAATAATAAACTTAAAATCAAAAACGAAAAAATTAGGTAGTACAAATTGACATAAAATTAGGAATTTTCGGAGAAGGAATCCCACTGTAGAAAAGATACGGTAGAGATAGCGCCTTCCTTCAAAGAAAAGACATCAACGCAAGATGAACAATTACTTACTTCGCGCCGAATGTCTTGTAAGGACGATTCCATTTTAAAAACAAAACCTACCTATTACGCTTATTTTAAATAAACATGTGCCAGTCGAATTCACGGACAAAGAGGCTTTTGAACCGCATGATTTCAATAAAGATGTCAGTGTAATATTTGAGTATCTTAATTTTTTTAGGGTTCCTTATCCAAATGATAAAACGGAACCCTATTACTAAGACTGTCCGTCCGTCCGTCAGTCTGTCCGTCTGTCTCCATGAACCGTGCTAGTTAGACAGTTGAAATTTTCACAGATGATTTATTTCTGCTGCCGCTATAACAACAAATACTAAAAACAGAATAAAAGCTCCCATAAAACAGACATGATATTTTTGTTTTTATAGATGATATATGGTACGGAACCTTTCGTGCGCGAGTCCATCTGGCACTTGGCCGGTTTTTTGAGCTCATCGGAACAATTTTAATCGCCCGCCCTATTTTCCATGATTATTGCGAAAACGAAAACTGTTATTTACATTATATTACAATAAATCTGTTTAAAAAAAACAAAGTCGTGTTAGTTACACCACTTATACCTCAAGAGCGGCTGAGCAGATTTTTATGATATTTGATTTGTTAGATTTGTCTCCGCTCCGAATAGGGGAAAAATTCCCTAAACAAAATTGTGAAGAAAATTATTTTTTTCGTACATTTTCTATGGCACCGCCTATGGCGGTACGAAGTTCGCCGGGTATGCTTGTAGTAAATAAAAACAGCCCCCATATATATACTACGAAATTCAAAAATCGAAGTTCGTATCGTATCGTTTCGCTCACTCTCGTGTTAAATAATATTAGCTTGAGAGGGATGGCACGATACGAAGTTCGAATTTTGCACTTCGTAGTCGGGGGGCAGGGTGGGCGGTTAATTGTGCCGGTGAGGTAGGTACGGTCAAGGAAATTAATTCCTTACCCACCATGGAACCTTTTCACAGTAAACGTCATACTGATATCGCATAGCTTAAAAAGGCAAATCGTTATGACGTAGAATTAGTGACAAGGAGCTATAATTTGTACGCACGTATCCTTAACGCAAATAACTATATTAATTACTATTTATAATCAGATTCCTATTCCTAATACAACTAAACAGTAGCTCGCAAATATGCCTCTAATAACAGCAAGTCAATACCATGCAAAGCCACAGCAAATCGCTAGTCAGTATGAGACAAAACCTATTACAATTAGCGACAATCACCTCGGGTTAGGGCGTCCGTCCACCGGACGCTGCACTCATGGTAATGAGCTCGTTGAATGAGCCCTAATGAGGTCAGGGGTTGTCCAACATAACCCGCCGAATATTCGGTTGTAGTTATGGTGCAGGTGGCCTGCAATCCTAATAAATGAGGATCGGTTGCCGGTTGGCATTTGTTTTAGTTGTGGATTGTTAGCGGAGACGTTATTTAAATTTTGACTAAAAAGAGAGTATACGCCTAACAGCAATTAATCTCTACTAATTATAGACAAATAAAATACCAGAGGCAGAGGGACGAGGCGCGTTGCCAAGTGCCTACCTAGGGCTAAGATAGAATACTTTATTAATTCAGTAATTACATTGTAATTACCTAGACTTGGCTTACCCTCTACGCCGGGGCACATAGTTCAGGCACTGTTCAGCAACAGGGTTAGATGATGGTAGCAATTCGGACCTGTTACCTTTAGTAAGAGCAGAAATATTATTATAAATGACTATACCGGAGTAATTAGAATTCAAGGAACTTCTTAAGTCGGAAAGCCGTTTCTTCTGACCTTAGAGCACTTTTATACTATCGCTTAGCCAAAAATATTGTGTACACACAATTATTATTAAATCACATGACTTGTCAATTATAACAGGAACAAGTATGAGATTTTAAAGTGAAAGTGATGCGAGGCAGAATCGAACTGGTTGACAGTACGAAACCATTCCAGCCACAACTATTTGAATCCTATCCGCAGAATGATTTGAGTTAGATAATATTGACACCATCAACAGATCATCGCTTGACGGTATAAATTAATATTTATGAACAAGTAAATATTTTCTTGTAATTATTTTTGCGGGTACTAGGACCTCGTCTGAGATCGTCTGGATCGCATCTTACTCACTAATGCTTCCAATTGTGTATTCCGATGTGGAGACCTAACACATTCCATTACGTATTAATTAATCCTCTATTCCTCTGGCATAATATATTTTGATCATTTTTCTGAAGAGAGAGAAGGGTCCAGCAGTGGCGTTAAAAAGGCTGGAGATGATGGTGATGATGACCTGGTATAAGGAGATTGGCACGGTCAATTTCAAATTTCCCTTCACACAATAAAATTTCATTTTTTATTGGTGGACAATACCATTCTCAAAAGTAGGGTTATGGTAATGAAAACAATTCGTTCGCGCGCTACCGTATAGGCATGTCCATTTTTAAGCATTTATTTACACATAGTAAAAACACAAAAAAACCCCATCATATAAATCTCGGTAGAAATTCTCACAGTCAACTTTACAATACGACTCCACTTCCACGTTTGTGAGAAAATAAACCAGAAATATTTCAGCAAATGATTGAGCAAGTCAAAATTAACACCCATGTTGAAAAAAACATTCTCCTAAAAATTCGTTGCAAGTGTTTTTATTTTCTTCATAAAAGTTCACAGAAATGTTCATTGGTCTGTGTCCGGTTCACATTTCTGATATTTCACACCTTATTATTATGCTGTTGCTATACGACTCGTTATTCTGTGATAAAATATTTGTTCTGAAAGATTCAGCTGTGAGTACTAACAATGTTGCATACAGCAGCTCGGTTGCCTAACAGCATTTTCCCTTGTAGATGCGATAAAAATGAAAGCTAAGTACCTATTAAGCAGATAATTCGGCAAATATCATGTCGTGTACGGTATGTTTTAGCTTGTCGGATAAGTAAATAACGAAAACTGCCAGGTGTTGGCATGCCTTGTGATTACTTCGGTCGTTAACCCATAGCGGACGAAAATAAAGATTATGTAATGTATTGTATGTGTGATAATTTGCATCCCATTATAGGAGCAATAGTATATTTTTGTTGGGTCAAGCAATTTTTATTTATAGACATGGTGGTGTTGTATGTTCATTATTTCTTTACTTCGAAGTGTAGCAACAACCACCACATCAATCGCTTAGTAACTTTGTCTATTATTGGTCTTACTCACTGGCGTCTGAAAATCAATTCTTTATTCCTTGTCTACGTCGTACGGAGATCCTCTATGAAAATTTTCAGGTTTTCGGGTTCCAGCATTGTTCTCCATCCAGCGCCCTAAATTGATGTCCAATAAGATAATAACTTTAAAGGTGCGAATGATTGGCGAGATTTACTATCGAACACACCCTTTAGTTGGGTATTCTCCGGATCTCCACGTTCCTATTCCTATAAGATGGTTAACCTGAATTAATATATTAACCTCGCTTACCGTGATTGCCCTTGCGCATCCTTTATCGCCGACCGCGCCGCGGTCTGCGGCCTATAATTTGTATAGATACCAACTTCCGTAAATATAGAAACCGCGGTGCTATTAATGCTTTTTATGACTTCCCTTCCCGTTACATGGTTAGTTTTTCTTGCATTTGCGGGTTGGGGATTGAGAATTGACACCATGATATTTAACAATCTTGTTACAACCAGGTTGAATTACATTCTATGTTATGCGTGTTTAATAGGATCGGGATTTTTAATTGAGTCTTAATTTTTCACAAAATACGAATGTAGAATTGCGGTTGTTTTTGATAAATTTGGAGACAAGGGTTACAAAGGCACTAAGACCAGAAATCTATAAAGCAGGGACGTTAGAAGTTTCTATCGTTTACTTAAATCTATAAAGCAGGGACGTTAGAAGTTTCTATCGTTTACTTAAATCTATAAAGCAGGGACGTTAGAAGCTTCTATCGTTTACTTAAATCTATAAAGCAGGGACGTTAGAAGCTTCTATCGTTTACTTAAATCTATAAAGCAGGGACGTTAGAAGCTTCTATCGTTTACTTAAATGATAGCGGTAGTGAGGACATCAAGAGTGGCCAGTTTGATTTAATAATGATAATGATGATTAATATTGGAAGACACAGTAAATTTCCAAACAAAGCAGTTTTACTGTTTATTTAACATGTGTCAGGGGAATATATAAATTTAATGCATTGTTTTCCTCCAATGAATCCCAAATTGGCTAGAAATATAATTGTTATTGGTAAATCATCGTTAATGCAAACAATGTTTTTTCCAGAAAAAAAAACCGTATTTTTTTTTTCCGTCAGTGACTTATAATATTCACCGTAATAATACCTAGGTATAAACATAGTGAAAAACCCTTTCCCACGGGCCAGACAAAAATCAATCTTATGACAATATCATAAACATTTTGACAGGGGAAAGCTTTTCTCACTTTAACTATACTATTAATTGTGAACGGTGCCTTGTTTTGGAGCTGGAGACAAAAATGGAAAAAAAACGAGAACGTCATCGTTCAACCAGAATAAATTAAAAACAGTTTTAAGTATGTAGATTGTTCAGTTTTTTTTTGCTCATAATTTGCTCCTTTTGCCTCTTTAAGTATTGATAGGTTTTGAAAACCCAGAAACGGTTTTTTTTTAGGACTGAAAGTCAAAGTAAGGAAGTTTTGTTTCGTTGCACTGACTGATCTGGACAGCCACCTAGCCAGACATTTCAAACCGGGAGTGATAACTTCAAATTAATGTTTATTTATTGTATACCTGCGTTTTATATTGGTCATAGGGCTATTATGTCTTATGCGAACAAAGATGGCCGTGACCTCGATCTCGTCCGGAAGTATCCGAATATTTCGGTATATTCAACATTCGACCTCACTCGTCGTAAACAGTCCTTTTTCCTGCTGCAATCGGATATCTAAGCGACGCCAATTAGTCCCAGCAGACCATATGATAACTCAAAATAATAACTCTGGGCTTTTGCTTGGCATTGCTTCAATTTTTTTTAATTAACTTTTAAACGTGCCTTTTAATTTTTTCGTTATAATTATTCTGTAAATCGATGCAGCTTTCTGTATCATGGAAGACAAAAGCGCAATGGGTGGGCAGATCTTAAAAGAATCTTGTTAAGTTAATATAATTAAATACTTACGTAAGACATATTTTTATACCGTCTAATCTTGACTCCCACATTTTTTAAAGCAGTCCTTATCATTACCAAACGCGTCCAAATCATCTGACCTTCTTGTTTTTTTAATCAACCATTTTGTGTACTGGCCGTCAAGAAAAAGATACATCCTGCCAGTCCCATTTCATCCAGCCAGTTATGTTCTCAGCTTAGACCAGTGAGTCCAGATTATTAAAAAGATCTTTTTTTCCACAGTTCGCACTGGCAGTCCAGACTACATGTGCTCCGTGCTGCCGCAACACTGGCGTTCCAACAAGACTTTACCAGGCGGCTTCAAGGTGGTAGCATTGGGCGACGTCATTGATGGAACCCTGGTCACCGTTAGAGCTGGCAACGATGAGAACTGCTCTGCTGAACTAAGGAATAATACGGCTGTTATGAAGAACAGGGTTGCCAAGTTCAACGATCTGCGGTTTGTGGGGAGAAGTGGGAGAGGTGAGCGTATTTTTTTACATGTATTGCAGTAGGGGTTTCCCAGTCATTCTCTAATAGAGATCTTAATTTTAAAAAGCAGATCTAATTTGAATGTATTAACAGTGAATAAAAAATACTTATGACTACCGAAAACATGTCTAACAGGGCTATTAAATAAAATAAAAAAACTTGTCTTAGTTATACGGCATGAGCTATTAATATCATAAATTAGATCCTATTTAGGTACATTGTAATTAAGACGAGTACTTAGCCATGATTTTGATGTTACCCGTAACATTACCCTAGTGTTTACAAATTGATAACTCTTCGGTCCCCTAGAAACAAAGTATGTCCAAGCAAACAAACTTCACAACCCAATCGAGCCCGAAAGTCAGTAAAATCAATAACCTGGTTATTAGATGGTGGAACCAAATCACACCGGGCCCGGATTAACCAATTATTATCCGGCTCCAATGGCCGCCGTCTCTGTAATGCTCCCAGTGTCCTGCGGCCCTAACTGCCCATTCAGTATGCCCACAGGCTAATTTGACTAATGATAACAACACATTCGTAACGTCTTGCTAATAGTTATTTAGTATGTACGTAGCTAAACGTAGTTAAACGAGATTGTTTCGGACACCGGTTTATAAAAAAAACTTATTGTCATCAAACAACAAAGCCCATATTATTCATATCATGGTACATTAAAATTAAAGACACTAAAAACTCAATACATTAAAATCCAAATACATTATACTTAAGTTCCATTCCAAATCCACTTAAGTGCACATAGTTATCACTGATCTTTTAAAACTAAGGACAGAGTATCCTTATTGATCACTAATTTCAACCATTGGCACTCGGGCACGTCGCTAATTCGAAGTCACATTTTTACTTATTGAGTGGTAATGATAATAGATACAAATCGATTTACCAAATACCTTCATCACTTCCACACTTTTGTGAAAAAACGAACATACATACGTATCACTTCCGTGAAGAACGCAGCCGTACAAGTTAATTGCACGAAATAAATGCATGTTGGAACTATTTCTGACTTATCTGTAAGGTAAGGTAAGCGTTCCAATGCTCGACACCCTGATACCCAATAGTTGACACCCGTCTGTCATCTCTGTCGCTATGACATAAGGTTGAAGGTGCAAACTATTAGCAGTGTCCAGCAATGGGACATTAATCTTAAAGCGCGGAAAAACGGAGACGCCTTTAGAGGTCTTGATATTAAATATACAGGTATCCTGACTATTTTTCATACTTTATAATATAACCAAGTTTGGATACACTGTTGCGCCTCCCTGTAATTTTTTCATGTCACCGTCGCCGTAGCACCGTAGGCCCATTTATGAAATATGCGCGTTCCGTTACTCTGGTAATAAAAGAAAATCTCTGTTAAACGATCACGCGATTAAGGCTGTCATCACGGCGCGACGGCAATAAACAAAATAATCGCTTGCGGTGAGGAACGAACAGTTTCTAAATCACGAATGTGAAAACTCGCGTTTGTGCGCAGTACACAGATTAGTTCGCAAAGGGACGTTCAGACGCTCATGAGCATTGAGTGAAAAAATACCTATTGAGGTGTCCATATCTTTTTTACCCCCGTATTCATCGTGCAAGCGTGCAAGCGTTGTTGATTAGACTGATGTCAAAATAAAAATAATTTTAAACTGTCACTTAATCAAAAATACTCGTTAAAAACCGAGACCTAACTTATTATTACTGTTATTGAGACAATTTTTAAATTAAGTAACAAAATAGGGGGCAGATAAGGGGGCAGTTTCATCACTGGAACTATCTCTTAGTTTAGGTACTTGACTTCAGGAAATTCGATTCAACTGCGGTCCTGTCGCGGTCACCAGATTTAATGTAAGGTCCAATAAACGCAAGATATCTATTAAAATGTAGAGCCAGGGGGGACAGCATGCGTGCCATTTTGTCGCTGGTCGCTCAGTGCGTCCTTCACTGATTCCGTCACTATGAAAGGGACGCACTGCGCGACAAGTGACAAAATGGCGCGCCGTGCTATATGTGCAGTTTTTTCCAAAAGTTATCACAACCAATCTGTTTACGGGTGACAGGTTAGTTATGTTCGTTGCCAGGGCAACATGCATATCGGTACGTAAGAATAAGCATTCACCAGTTAATAAGGTCAGTTACAATGCAGTCGGAATGCAACCCATTGTAAAGGCTAATCAGTGCCCTAAGCACGACTTGTCGAATCCTGCGTCACGTAAACTCGAATAGTAAACTATAACGAGTTTGTATGACGTTTGGAACAGCGCCCGCCCGTGAGCGTATTTGGAACTAAAATTTTGTATGAGATTTCTCGATCTCGATACGATAACCGTAACGTAACGCAGGATTCGACAAGTCGTGCTTAGGGCACTGATGGCAGTTGGCTAAAACTTAAGAATTTTACCTCAGTTAGAAGGCCTATTTCTACACCCCTTACTTACCGGTACTCGTGGCATACTGTTATCAACTGCTTTACTGTATTGTGAAGACTGCAGCGTGCGTTCGTGCTGTAAATAACAATTCGTTTTATTACCGTCCTGGCTAGATTGATTCAGGCTTATTTGTTATCAATTTGTATTATACAATATCAATAACTTGGTACGTAATCACATTCATAATAATAGCGTTTATGGCTACAGAGGGTCGAGCACGACTTTACGAAAGCTGCGTAACGTTACGGTTATCGTATCGAGATCGAGAAACCTCATACTAAATTTTAGTTCCAAATACGCTCACGGGCGGGCGCTGTTCCAAACGTCACACAAACTTGACAACGTTAACTATTCGATTTTACGTTACGCAGCATTCGTAAATTCGTGCTCGACCCTCTGTGTTATCATCACATCAGTAGGGGAACCGTTTATTAGGAAGAACTGCAAACAGAAAATCGAATTCAAGTCTCTTATCAAGTCGTGTACTAAAAATGTGTACTAAAATAAAAATACGAAAAGACTGCTATGGAAATTGATGATGGTAACTTCTTTTGCTAAAGAATATTGTCATTCAGTTATTTTGGTTCATAATGAAAATTCTGAACAGCAGAAAAATTCACAAACAATGTTTGCGCTATATGTATAAGTACTCTATCAATGTACAGTCGAGGAAAATAATTCCCGCCAGACCCACAATGGAACCTTTTCACAGTAAGCGTCATAGAGACATCGCATTGCTTGACAAGGAAAATCGTTATGACGTTTAGGGTTAGTAATTAAATTCCTTGACTGTACATCACAATCAGTAACATTCCCAAGTAAAGGATTAAAACGCATTTCAATTTAAATTAAATTTATATTCACTGAAATTAAAAAAGATGGGAAGACTCTTGACTTGAGAAAACTTTGCACCAGTTTAGATTTCACAAATTTTGCAGTATTGAACTTATCTCCCTTTTTCACATTTTATGTTTTGGTGGGATATAATATCGTCGCCTCCATGCTAGACTAACATAACTGTAAAAGACACATTTTTAAGGGGAGCGATTTGAAGCTGCTGTAAATTTTTATTTTTATTCTGCTTTGTTAATTTGCAATTTCACTTTGTTTATTTTACATCAAAACGTAAATTTTGTCAACATTGCAGATATTATTATGTTAGTTTAGAATGGGGGCGACGATATGTACCTACGTCATTAGCTACGTCCTATCCTATGGAAATACCAATGTTGGTGTTTACTACCTACTCTCATGTGTTTGTTGGTTGCCTAAACCATTAGTTATTCTGATGTTCAAATTTAATGCCTCGTTTTCCTAATAGTGTTATGAAGTGTTGAACCAATTTTAAAACACAATAAAACACGACTCATGTTTAAAACATGGTATTCAACTGACGCACTTGATTCAACTGATTCACTGGATGACGACCGAATAGTCTAGTGGTTAGAGACCCTGACTATGAAGCTTGAGGTCCCCGGTTCAAATCCCGGTCGGAGCAGATGTTTGTATGATGAATACGAATGTTTGTTCTCGGGTCTTGGATGTTTGATATGTACCTATATGTATAAGTATGCTTATCCGTTGTCTAGTACCCATAGTACAGGCTTTGCCTAGTTTGGGACTAGGTCAATTGGTGTCAAATTGTCCCATGATATTTACTTATTATTTTAACAAGTCATTTGCCAATGCTTCATTCAAACGGAGAGTTACCTAATGTTTATTATTATTATTTATTTATTAATAACATTACATCTATCATTACAGTTACCCAATACGATAGAGTAGTACCTTACATATTTAAAGCATTCTTACAAATATACAATTTACGATTTACAATTTACGATTTTTACGAATTTACGATTTAATTATCTCAGTCCTCAACACAGCCCATAGTTCTGGCGCCTTCAAAATTTATTCATAGCAGTAAAGGTGACAATCGACATGATAGATTGCCTGTCAGTCCGTGACCCTAATCTTATAAATAAATAAATAAATGTCGTAGGAAAATTGACACCAATTGACCTAGTCCGAAATTAAGCAGAGCCTGTGTTATGGGTACTAGACAACGGATAAAAATACTTATGTGGATAATTTCGTACATATATACGTAATAAACATCCCAGACTGGAGAACAAACGATCGTATTCATCATACAGACATCTGCCCCGACCGAGGATTGAACCAGGGACCTCAAGTTTCGTAGTCATGTTCTCTGACCACTATCTAGGCCTAAACATGATAACGAATTACAAACCTAGTACTGTGTAACTCTTTCTAAAAATATAAACAGGATGCTTAATGCCTCTTTTAATAGAAACTAAACTTGTTTATATGTATTTGAATATACATTATCACCCCTTGTTATCGTTGCATAATGAACTTATCACTTAAGTTAATTACGCGCGCAATCTACGGAATACTTAGATTATTATATATGATGCATAATATAATATATTACACTTATTTGTAATGGAATACAATATACTTAATATTTAGTGTCGCTGCAAGTTTTTTTCTCGATTACATTCCGCGCGCGAGCTCCGATGAATCGGGGCTGAGTTTATTTTAATTTGTAACAAGCACATACTATAACTATTTACAGAATATTTTCGTACCTACCTAATTATTTATATGAGCTAGACTAGTGTTGATAATATTTAAATGAGCTAGTGATATCAACATATAAAACTCTTCCGTTACGGCTGAAATTTTGCATAGAGGTTCCCTTTATGATGTAGACAAGCACTACGAATTTGTTGAAAATCCCAAGGGATATAGAATAAGCGGGGTTTATGCGCGTACGAAATCGCGGGAAAAAACTAGTTATTTATAATTATTTAGAAGGATGTTATGTGTGTGATAAAATAAAACAAACCCAGCCCCCAATTGCTTGGAGCTCGCGCGCGGACTGCAGTACGTAGATCTATATACAACGTAGTAACTTCAATCAAAGGAATCGCAAATCTTCACATAGGCCTTCTCAAGTGATCTTATGCATCACACTTTCACCCCGATAGTATATTCCGGATCGTGCAAGTCGATTTTAATTTCCAAACCGCAGGCGGGCATAAACGACGTTCGCACTTTACTGTTCTATTGTTATGCGCAAGCGCTGCTATTACAGGCCCTCATGCGGCTGTAAAACAGATCATTCCGTCTTCACTGAATATTATGTGGATGGGATTAGGTCGTTGTTGAAGGGGGTTATCTTTATCTTTATCTGTGTTAGTCTTTTGTTATGAGTGTATCTTGTAGCGTGGCAGAAATCAGATGTTGCTCAAGACATTCGTATGGTAAATAACTACAGCTTATAAAAAGTTTAAAACTCCATGATTGACCTGATTTTGATGAAACTTAGTTAAGAGCAATCGTAATCTAAGTAGCAGATCCATCCACTTGGAAGCTACGTAAGACAGACAGAGACATATTTAGGTATACACACAATAAAAAAACATCCCTCTGTTTTGCGTCAGGAGTTATAAAACCATCCCCTCTTGGCTTTCCGAAAGAGAACATCGGTTCCAAGCAATTTTGACCAAGGCGTCGTCGGTCCTTCTAGAAAGCGTTTAACATTTACGCAATAATACGAAGATGGTCCCTCAGAACGATTTCAAAGCTTTCAAGATTTCAAGGCTTCGTGCAGGAATTAAAGTCAAGTGGAAACTTTAAAAACAAATGCGAAGACGTAAAAATTCCCGACTCCGCACACCTGATTAAGCGCATTCTTGTTCAAAGTAACTGGTTCACTCCGGTATTTAATCAGCAAAAAAGAGAATTCATCTCACTCAATGAACAAGCTTTCAGTCTAGCTCGAGTATTACGTATAACTTGGTATTCATAACAGATCGGTTACCGTGCTCTTGTCCATATAAACCCGGTGCACGCCACCGAATCCAGGCCCGCTGTCGACTCCAATCCCATCACATTATCGACGCAGTGTTTTGATAAACACGTCACAACCAATGACAGTTCACTACTGGTGTCGTGTTACATATTCGTACAACCAGCCTAAATTGACCGCTTCTGTAAACCTCAAACGCAACCATTCACGGACTGTTGGGTTAGCTTTGAAAGATCACGTCAAACTGGACGTTTTTACCGAGTTATTATCGTGATTAATGAATGGAACTTCTAATAAAGTGGAACTAATACGTATCGGACTGATTGGATGCTTAATGTTGTTGAGAAGGTCATGTCTCAAAGTGTTATATGGAAAGTCTATTGACTGGAACGCTCGTTCGTCGGGTTTCCTCGTGGCAGTAATTTGAGACAGCGGTTTTACTTTTAGTAGCTTCGATAGTGTCCATAACCAACTGTAGTGTAGTGTGAAAATAGTCAGCTGAAAAAATACCACCCCACTGTCCATATTTATCCCATACAACAATGCATCTCTAAATTCTTTATCCGTTAAGGCCTCTTCCTGTCTAGTCAGTGCGATTATGGACAGTATGTGCGGGAGTGGATCGACGTCACGCAAATCAGGGAGTAACTACTCATTGAAATTATACTATAGGCATCCAATGAATCTGTGAAGAACTTGCCGAGCGTACCGATACCGTACAGATCGCACCAACAAGTCACGAAGCGACCTAAGTCTAAGATATCAGAATTGTCTTCTTTCCAATCCAAAACCTTCTCATTTTATATTCGCTCCAAGAAGGACTAGTTGTCGTAGCTCTATCATTGCATTTATAATTCTGACATCTATGGGCTAAAAAGGAAATACAGCAGCCTTTGATGAGTTAAACCTAGGTAAATTAGCGGAAATTGTCCCCAGACATTTATTTAATCGAACAGAAACTTTAAACCATCAGTTCTTTCAACTTCTACGTATTTCATTTTGCCTTTACACCATTCCCATGACATCTGTTATTCTGTTAATGACATACGGCAAATACCTGCGGCCATTTACGCGTGCATCAAGTTAATGTTAACAAATGGCTTTTTGGAGATATTTTTGTTTAATGATTTGTTAATGCTGTTAAACGAGTTGTAGATGATTATGAGATGCAATTTTAGAAGTACCTAGCTAGGAACTTCATTAAGAATTCTCTAGGTTTACAATATAACAGACTTAAATTCGTGGTGAAATTCACCACCAGCTAAAGGATTATTTTTTTTAAGGTATTGCCCTCTGTCTTCTTCTTAAGTGCGTTTGCGCCCATTGTAGGTCTAGCACAACTCAAAGCGCGACTTCTATATCGAGCGAGAACAACTGTCCCACCTTTTCTGTCACTCAGAAAGTAACGTGACGGGTAATACATAATAATCTCGCGCGACAAAGTCGCGGCCAGTCGTGCTAGCCCTGTTACTGAGCATACGTCTCTTCAAAGCTCCTCCACAGGAACCGATTTGTTGTCAAACAGGAGTTTGGGAGGACCCAACCCTGTAAAAAAAGATAAAAAATCTTATGATTTGTAAATATTCTTAATATCATGGACGTTAAACCCAATATTCTATAGAGCCATTTATAAAATCAATGGAATCCTAAGCGAACTTTTAATTTGCCCAGAAAGAAGTGAAAATAGGAACCTAGGTAAAAACAAATGATAATAAACTACGTCACCCGCACCACTTGCCGTGTTTAGCATAATTAATTTATAATACGAACTTACTCTATTATTCATTTGTCCTTTTTTAACACATTGACATTTCCGTTAGTACGAAGAAGACTAAACCTATTTTACCCAATGGAGGCTTGAGTGACGTTAATGAATAATGGCATTAGTAACACCTAACTTCTATACCAAAGTCACTTACCTCACTCACTCAGTCTACAAAAACATAATGCATAATTTTAGGCCCAACGCGCAATCGTGCACAAAAACCCGTTGATTACAAATAGCTTGCACCTACAATCACATCTCAATTCTCAAATG
Organism: Clepsis dumicolana; assembly: GCA_963691665.1. NCBI lineage: Eukaryota > Metazoa > Arthropoda > Insecta > Lepidoptera > Tortricidae > Clepsis > Clepsis dumicolana. The sequence goes on along the minus strand of OY829519.1, from coordinate 5,501,601 downwards.
AAGACGTAATTTTAACTCAAACAAGATCATCAGAGCAATCTCGGTACAAATTGAAGGTACAATTAAGCGAGAAAGACGTAAATGGCATGACCAGAATGTGACCAAATGATTTTGTGTAGCGGTCATCAAGATGTTACGCTTGTCACAGCTTAAGTTTTTTGTATCTTTTTTGTAAGACATAAGCAGTTGGGGAGAGTGTGGTTGTTTATAAAATACTTCAATAATCTATACCTATAAAACAGTACCGTGGCTGACTGACTGACTGACTGACTGACTGACAACGCACAGCCCAAACCACTGGACCTAGACACTTGAAATTTGGCAGACAACCTTCAGTATCCTAGAGGTGCACTAAGAAGGGATTTTTCGAAGTTCCCACGAGGTATGGAACTAGCCCATTTTGTAATATTTCACGGGGGCAAAGCCGCGAGGTATTAGCTAGCAATTAATAAATAGTTAATAAATAAATACACAATAATACTAAAGGTGATTAAGGAGGGACGTTTAGCGGGCACATCATAGGTATAAATAAATAAATGCTCAACGTTAAGTGTAATAACTAAACTGTAATCAAAATGTACTAGGTATTAAGTATCTAATATCTAACATGAATACCAGGTTTTTTTTTTCGTAAAATAATATATATTCGAACAGTTAATAATTTCCTGACAGCAACATAACAAAACCGGTTACAAAAAAAAATTACCTATATATGAATTTCTTTTACTGAACATCCTCTATAGCGAAACAAATTTGTCAACTCAATAAACGTTACGAGAAGGTAGGTGCGGATAATGCTTAATGTCGTGTTTTGAAATAAAGACATTAGGCGTTTCTTCAGCAAATGAAATTTACAAACCGTTAATACGATAAAGTAAGCATGTGAGGAAATCAGCATGAAGTAAATAGTATAGTATAGTATAGTTGAGTTTCACGGTAGTTTTATGAAGTAAATACACGTTTCTCTCATAGTGGAATAATAAAGAACTGAGGACACTACAAGGGTATTACATTACCTGTTAGCAGTATATAAAAATACCTATTAGAAACGTGTGTGTGTTCGCTTACAGCCAGACACTAGTGAAGGAGACGAATGATGTGTCGCAGTGCCTGTTCACACGTCTAGAGCACATAACGTTTTATGTTTATGCTCATTGGCCGCCGACAATACTGCATTGAGACCCCGTGGTCTGCCTTATCCGTTCCTACAACGGCGTTCAGTACCCATCGCCGCTGCAGTACTGCTATGACAGTGTTAGCGACAAACCGAAGCAGCAATGAAAACCACCCGGGCAATTTTCCTGAAAGCATCCCGTAGTAGCGGCTCGCAAAGACGGAGTGCGAGTCGACTTCACTCACAAATGTCACTCAGGATTTACGCTCGATCGTAAATCAAGATGGCCGCCATTCCTCCCGCTCCCCCACCCCTCGCGGCCCACCTGCGCCTGGGCATAATAATTGAATATTTCACGCATTTCTCTCAACACCTTCAGCTTGGTCGTTGGGTTACAATGTTGTTTTACAGCTTCTCGCATTGTGTTAGGTCCTAAACTGTTGATGAGTGATCACGCGAAATGCATTAAGTTTAATAGTGATTTTAAAAGCAATATTTCACATCGTTTGAGACACGCCTTCAGGGACTTATATTTTATGATGATTTGTTTCCTTATTTAATGCGCGGCGTATTTTGTACCGTGTCTTTGAAAATTGCGACGGCGATATTGAGACCTCAAGTCATTCGTAACCTGCGGATTTTGCGTCAGCTGACAAACGAAAATACGTGCCATTAATTATTGTTAATAATTAATAACGAACTACTTAATCAGTTAAAGCTCTATTTACACATCCGCGTGCGTTAATGCGGATGTTACGTAGCGTCTAAAAGTTTGTGCAGGTATCGACTTGTCGTTCATAAACCTACCATCATATAAGTACATAAAATACGTGATAACAACTTTGGCATAATATCGGGTAAGTATTTAAAGTCACAAGCCAACATAAATTCATAAGCCCGAGCTAAAAGAACTTCGGTCGGGAATCCGTTTCGACCAAAACCAATTCGGAGCTAAACAGTGTGCTTCAAATTAGCTGAAATCAATCATTGAAACATAGAGTGCGCTACACATGAATTATCTGCATTAGACATGTTAATCCACTCATTTTAACTGTAGTTTTATTCCGTATTTATCGGTGCATTCATTACTGCCGACCGCAAATCGGGCGCCCAAAAAGCTCGCTATTTTCCGTCGACGAGCACTAGTTTCGGTCCGGAACGCTCAGAAAAGACTAATTTCATTCAGCCAAACACATTTGGCAGGTAAATAATTAACAAACTCATGTAAATATGCGTTTTCTATTTTGTCGCCGGTGTCCAATTATTCCGATAATATTGTGGCCGTGCTGATGCATATTTTATAAACTTGCTGTGATTGCCGCTTTATTTTGGGGCTTTTCAAATACTTGAAATGTTTTGATATTAAAAATGTTACTGTGAAATTTTCAAACTTCGAACACACGCACTTCTTTGCAGCTCACATTAAAGTAATCGTTTAGCCATCAATAATACCAAATACGCTCACAGGAGTGCTGTTCTAAACTTCATACGAATTTTCTCGATGGTGATACGATAACGTTAACTACCTACTCGATTCTTGGTGAAAACTTGTGCTCAAGCTACCGGGTTGGTAGAAACTTCTGTTTGTTCTTCCTAAACTTGAAAGCTACGCTCTTATCGGTGGTGGAACCACCACTTTGTTCAGTCTTCCTGATACATACAAAGCGACTCACTTTCGCCTTCAACTTGATCAATTCAATTTCGGCCTTCCTTTGCCACGCTGTAACTTGACTTCATTTCTCCGTATTTGTTGCAGGGAAGAGTTTCTCGCTGACCATCACCGTGTCGACGAGTCCGCCTCAAGTAACAACGTACCAAAAAGCCATCAAAGTCACCGTCGACGGACCTCGGGAGCCCCGCTCCAAAACTAGTAAGAAATCACAAACAATTTCCTAAATCTCACCTGATACTGCTAAGGTGAATGTCCCAGTTACCGACACTGCCTCAATCCTCAATCTGATCGTAATTCTTGTCAACTATAGGAATTGGTGGCAATCCGAATGGACGTTTTTCTTATGCGCTGTGAATTTTTATAATAATAATAACAATCAATTATTTATAGGTGCCGGGTAGCGCATTTAAATCATTTCGCAAAAAAATACTGGACATTCAGATGTTTTATTAATTAAATACAGATGCTATGTTAACTAAACAAAAACTCAAAATTGGATCACAGCCCGCTCTGTTTTATTTACTGCACCTAATCATCCCCTGATCCGAAGCTAAAATTGATAATAATTTGATTGGACACGTCACGACACCGCCCGAGGGCCAATTTGTTAAATTCGATGCGCTGTGACAAAAACCGCACTGGCACGTAAACAATTAAAATATAGTATAAATGCCAGTAAAGTTCTATTATTATCGTAAAATTTTCAGCGATATGACGTCCGATAGTACCTACTGCGCGGTCGCATTATCAGCGGGCAGATAAAATGTTTTCTTCCCACGGGACTTCGTGTGATAGGTTCGATGACGAAGGCCATACAGTCATGACGTTTTTCATTTATTTTTGCAAGCATACTTTTAGCAGCTCTTTTTATTATCAGTACCTAATGTCATTTTCCTTGTTTGTGGGCCCATGCCCATTGATTTACCCATTTGATTGCGTTGGAGTATGGGACTCTTGCTTTCAATGGTTGTGTAGGTACTAATTAATAATTTTAAGCGTCGCGTCGTCTTCCTGTGTTTAAAGGGGTGGCTAGGTTTATCACTGCCGAGAAAAAAACTTGCACACCTTCTCAAAGCAAACTTCAATTATTATTTCATAGAGAACAACCTAAATAGGTATGCAAGGCATTGGACAATTTTTAGCCAACTTAAAGGGGAAGTATAAAAGTTTGCGATTGTGTTTAATACTAGTATTTTTTTGGTACCTCTACCAATTTCCTCATAGGTAGTGATTAGAACAAAGACTCAAAAACATCAAATTTCAAATCACTGTCAATATTGAATATCCCAACCATTGTAGGTGGACCGCTTGAGAAATCGATGATTTAGTCAAGGAAGAAGAACAAAACCTAAGTACATTAGGTATGTATGTATGTGAAAATACGCAAAACTCCCACTGCCTTACACAGGCTTACAAGCAGTCACGCAAAACTAAGGATCCGTTCCTTTGAACTATCAACGAAATTGGCTGCAAAAAAAACACGTTATGCCATATGGTGGCGGCAGCGCCAACGGCAGACAATAGTGAAATTATGCTGTAATAAGTCGCAAACACGCACGGTACAACTGCTCCAGACCTGGCCTTTGAAAGCGAATGGGATCTCGAAACGTTGGAGGTTATTAATCGCTGTTGAATATACCTAATTATGTGCGTATAGCTGGCCGGTAGCCATAGCCTTATCGGTCAAGAGGCCACCATTGTTTTAAGTGCTGCTCTTTAATCCAAAAAATATTGGAAACTTGACATCCTATTTTAAGAATGCTTCTGAAATAGCTTCTTACTAAATAGTTTATTGAATCACAGGTCCAGAGGCAAATGTTCTTAAGTGTTCCAAATAACGTTGTCGTATTTACAACTACAAAAGAATTTCTAAAACTACAGAATCTATAGGCAATTTAAAACCTATCTAATGACAATAAATATTGTAAAAACAAAATAATAATAAATAATTGTTTTTTTTTTTTGTAGATGGATGTTTTTAATGCGATCTACTGCTGATGTTAAGGACTATAAAAATACTTAACTTAGATTCAAAATCCTTGCAGATAGACGCAATATTCGGAACAAATATCCAGACAATAACCCCAAACAAGCCCTCCGCTCGTACATCTAAATTCCTTTAAAGCAAGCATTACAGAACGTATGAAGCGCAAAGCGCATTAAAACAGCTTACAGCTCATTTACAAATCAAACTACAAAATCTCTTGGGCACTAAACGAGTGACAAACAAAAGGAGAGTACTTAACGAATAAGCCTCAACTCGGATGGGCAAGAAAGGAAAGCGAGGGACTTAAAAGTTGGACTTAATGGACTTAATTTGGAGGTGCCCCTTTGAGCCCCAGCCATCGGCCAGGCGGGGCGCTAATTGCGAAGGCCGTGTCGCTCATATCGACTGTCGATAAAACTGTGCAACAGTGCCACCAGTGTCGATAAGTTAAATTTTAAAAGATCTAAAATAAAATTACAGCAAAATTTTACAACATTGGTTTTTAGAATTACGTATCTTAAGAGGAAAAACGGAACCCTTATAGGACCACTTCGTTGTGCCTCGTCTGTCAAGACCCGTTTTCTCTAAAACACGTTGAGACAGCCAGCTGAAAATATAATCAAATGTTAAGGGAAACGGTCTCTTTAAGCTGCAAAAACTAAGTTCATGAGATCAAAACATACTTACAACCTTTTGAAAATGTATCTTCATTCAAAACCCGTGGGTATCAAAACTATGTTTTTTTTTTATACTTTTTATGTAGTCTAATGTAGAGCTAAGCCGCGCACAGACGGACAGAGAGACGGGCATGACGAAACTATAAGGATTCCGTTTGTGTCATTTTGACTACGGAACCCTAAAAAGGAGCCCAAAGTTTTTGTTTCGTGGATAAAAGTGTACCGAACTCTGACTCGTGCTCTTGAAATTACTAACTCTTGTTTCTCCTCACTGACTGACTAAACAACATAAATGGGTACACTGAAAGTGGTACAACACCAACTGTGCAGTTTTATACATACAAATCCATATACATTATAATGATATCATTTCGTACATATTTGGCTATATCACCGAATATATTCTATGTTATGAATTTCAGCGCTGCAAAATTAACTTCCTTTACCATGTTACTTTTACCGTGTTGTTGACCATCACCAATCGTATTTTCCCTAATTAATAAAATCTGTACTGTTTTGTGGTGTTCAATAAAAAATATTTGTATTGTATAAAAATACTGCATTCACCGATTCACTCATATTTACGGGCTATGAATTATTTATGATTGAAAAATAATTCATAGCAACAAAGGTGGCATTTATGCTGTCAATTATACAAATTAAGGGGTCAAGTATAACGCAAGGGGTCAAGTATAACGCAAGGGGTCAAGTATAAGTAGGAACGCTTACCTTGTACATTATTGCAGAAGATTTTTGATAAAATACATGATACTACATTACGATTGAAGACACAGTCAACGGCCGAAAAATAGCGTGTGTAGAGTTCAAAATAGCGTGTAGAGTTCAAAATAGTGTGTAGAGTTCAAAATAGCGTGTGTAGAGTTCAAAATAGTAAATGTGGTCAATGCCACACTATCCCACATGTGGTCACCTATTTGTTTTCAACTTTTAAACTTGGTTGTACATTGCACCTACATCAAAGGCGCCGTGGTCGGGGTTGATTATTCTCCGTTGCGCTTTAAGATCGATTTTTGCATTGTGTAAACTTCTTAGCTAATAAACCAAAACCCGAGCGTAATTGGCACACAGTGGTCCCTAAAGAGGCCGATGGCCAATTTGGGTTTAAAAAAAACTATTGTGTGTGTCTAATAATATGATTGACACGCGGTCGTGTTTGTAACAATGCGGATATAGCTAATTCCCTTGTAATTTGGGAAGCGAGCATAAGGGGCGAGTTTTGGGGTATTTTAAGTTATTCCTTTTTATTTAGGGCTCGAAGACGAAGAGTTTTTTGTGTGAAGAAGGAGATAGGCGTTGTGTCGTATGAAGAAGTGAAAGAACTCGCACTGGAAAGAACGGATTGGAACTGCATTGACAAGAGTGATCGGAGTTTTTTGTACCATATAGTGCAAACGATAGCCTGTTTTTTTTTTTACCTTACGCGTAAAAGTGAGACAGACTTTTACTCGCGCTGTTCGCTCGTGGCGTACACTCACATAGGAAGGGCTGTAACTATATTAGTTCGCAACATGTCGGGCTATACCTTATAATATACTTGTCTATGATTGAATTTCATTGTTGTTTCATGGTAAAATATTAATACTTGTTAACTAGTTTGACGGCCGAATAGCCTAGTAGAGACCCTGACTATGAAGCTTGAGGTCCCGGGTTCAAATCCCGGTCGGGGCAGATGTTTGTATGATGAATACGAATGTTTGTTCTCGGGTCTTGGATGTTTGATATGTACCTATATGTATAAGTATGTTTATCCGTTGTCTGGTACCCATAGTACAGGCTTTGCCTAGTTTGGGACTAGGTCAATTGGTGTCGAATTGTCCCATGATATTTATTTATTTATTCATGATATTTATTTATTAAGCGTAGATTCTTGTTATTTACGTCAACAGTAGAGTTGGTGAAATAGGTATTAGTCAGAAAATATGAGCAATGAAGGGGAAAAGTTTATGGTTTTTCCAATTTTGTTACCAGTATTTGATTCACGTAGGTATAATAACCGTCAATAAAGCGAAATAAAATACCGCGATAGAGAATCAGTGAAGTTTATAAGTGGAATTCTGTTCAAAGTATTTAACATTAATTTCCATTAAATTCCTAAAGTATTTATTATTATTAACATTAATTTCCTAAAATATGATTGAGTGTAAGTTAGTCTACAAAGCAAGATACTATAGACACCTTTCTTCACCAGGTACAAATGTATCACCGCACCAAATACGAAGCATAGGCTTCCAGAGGCAGTTCCTGGGCAGCGAAACCCTAGGGCTCCGAGACATGGAGTACAAGAGCTCGTCGACGAGGAGTCTGCGGTCGCTGTCCTACGAGGAGAGAGAGTACAAAACCAACGCCAACCTACCTGTCGGAGGTATGTATGACTACTAACAGTACTTAAGATGACTGCTACCCGTCCCTTTCGAGTTGGCCGTTACCTCTGAGGGTCGAGCACGACTTTACGAATGCTGCGTAACTTAAAATCTAATAGTAAACGTTGTCGAGTTTGTATGACGTTTGGAACAGCGCCCGCCCGTGAGCGTACTTGGAACTAAAATTTAGTATGAGGATTCTCGATCTCGATACGATAACCGTAACGTTGCGCAGCATTCGTAAAGTCGTGCTCGACCCTCTGGCCCCTCTGCCCCGCATCGCGTCGCTTTGAGACCCTCTTAGTACAGATAGTCTTCTGTTCGTAAATCTGTAATACGTAATCTAGATAAAAACACTACATACGCCAGTCATCGACACCAAAATTTAGCAACGACGCCAGTGTCGATCGCAATTTCCCTTGTGTTTTTTATCGAACTTTTACTATACGTTTAAAGCTAAATTTTATTTTGCTTCTAATGCCTTCTAAAAGCATACACAAAAAACGGTCTTAATAAGACAAATTGACTACCTACGCAGTTATTATTAATTACTTATTTATGGGCATAAAGCGTCCCTGCTGCTTATCATAAGTTACTGGGAAGACACGTGTTTACCAGGAAACTATTATTAGCACAAACAAACAAGAAAACGGCGCCATCTTAGTGAAATAAACGGATCATTCATGTTTTGTTTTGTAATATTGTAATACATAATTGTCATTTTTCATTCAACATCTTGGCAGTGATGGTATTTCCGAAAATGGCTGGTGGAGTAAAAAAAGACAAGACTTGTAATATACTAGTAAATCGTAAAAGAGCTGGAGTTGTAGGGGTCTATTGACAAAAGTATATTATAGAGGATTTTTGAATATTTTAGTCGCACTATTTTCACTTTACTCGCAGAAAAAAAAAGCAACAATTGGTAGGAGGATAACTAATTTTCTTGGCGTAATTATGTCGTAAGTAACAGTAAAGTGTCCTGGCGCTGGATGCGCTTGCGCACAGTCGCAGATAAAAACAGTACAAAAATAAGAAATATTGTCTTTGTAATTTGTGGACTTTAATTAAATTATGAACCGCATCAATTGCAAGTTAGTCAATTAAGTCCTCCTTTTTTACACGTTAGTTTAACCGGTAATATTAAGGACAAGTAATTGAAATAGATTGAAGCATGTAAATGTTAATGTATATTTATTGTTATTGTTTTGTAATATTATGTGCAATTAAGGATTTACATGTTGATACATGTTGGACATTTTGACTATTCAGTGCAAATACGCACTGAATATATAATAGTATAGGTATCACGAAAAAAGTTTTTCCACAGACCAGGTAAAAACCAATCTTATGTACCTACTAATGATTAATGTTAAATTAAGATAGTTCTTGAAATTGCTATAGTTTAATATTCTTATTTAATTTCAATTTCAATATAAAGTCCTCAGGCTATATAAGTACCTACTTAATTTATTAACGCTAAGGAAAAGGAAATAATTGAATATCAAATCAGTGAACTGTCGTATTAAGGGTGTTGCTGTTACCGCAACCATCCGATGGTCTGTCAATCGACATAAACAAGTACATAAAAAAAATCATTTGATAACTGACCAATGGAGCTAGTCTGGCAAAGCCTGTACTATGGGTACCGCACGACGGGTAAATATAATTGTATAGACAAAGACACATCTTTATATGAATTAAGCATGCAAGCCTCGAGAACAAATATTCATATTCATCATACAAATATCTTTCACGACCGGGGATCGAACCCGGTGATTTCGAGTTTCATAGTTCAATTCACTAACCTTTAGGCTTTTCGGTCATTAATATATGAAAGAAGGCAATCGAGTTAAATAGTTTCAGCCGTTGGTATAACGTCGGGAGTCTTCAACTTTCCTAAGTCCAATGAAGCGATAGCGTAGATGTCACTTGGGACCTTGTGTTGTCCTTAAACGAAACTCAGTGTATTATGTGTGCTGCGGCTGCGTTAAATGTATTAATGCTGCGCTCATTACTGCGCACAATCACAGCCTCTAACTGACTGCCGGCTTATTTGCCGCCGGACGAGCCGGGACGAGCGATCCTACAGACAGATCAACTTTTATTACAGAATTTACATAGATTCACAGATGCATCTCATGAAGTCCATTATGGTTTAATTGTATGTGGACATTGTGTATAACAAGAATTCGTAAATGGAATGTAATATTCGCATTGATGAATTTACCGACCCGGTTTTCATTGCCAATAAAAAATAACACTGCTTATAGTCGCATAATTGATCAAAGCAGCACCGGCAGCTTATTGTCTAAGTCTAATTCTAATAGGCTGACAATTGGTATCGGAAGCAGCTAGCTGTTATTGTCATACAAAAACTGACATTTAAATCCAATGACGTGTGTCAAAATAGTTACGGAATTACCCTGCAGTTAGGCAACGCGTCGCCGCATCAACCAAAGAAAAGCAAGGCGAGGCGATGTCGTTGCGATACCGATTAATGTGCGTTACAGTATGAAGAACACTAAACGGCCCGAGATGAGGCGCTGTCGATCCGGTGCGACATTAAATAACTTTAAATTCGAAAATCATTTTACTGTTTCTGTCTCCAAACTTGCAGTCAGTTAGTATTAATCTCCATAAATCTTTTTTCATCAAGTGTTTTGACGGCAGCGTCCCTTCTACGCCATCGCAGGCGTTGGCGCGAGGCGTTTACAAGGCAATCCCAGCGACTTTCATCACCGCGACGGCAATCTGCGCCTAATGACGCGCGCCCATTACGCACATTATTAGGCCGTCGGCGCCCGCGCCGGTGGATAGCACACAGATTTTGAATAGCTTGACATTTGCAGGATCACGTGAGTTTGAAAAAGTATGTGTAGGATGGAGACAATTTATGTAGGAAAATTCATGACAATTGACCTATTGAGATTAAGCCAAGCAAAGTTCAGTAGCTACAAAAGGACGTTAACTCGAGTCTAAATTTAGGTTAGTTAGCCATGTTATTAAAATGGCGCTCAAAAGGTGTACTAAAAACTTATAAATAGGTATCTTAACTGTCTATGATTTTTTACAAAGGAAATAATTTGCAATTATGTTTTCTTTAGGTAATATTTTAACTACTTTTTAACCTGTTAAACAAAATAAATGTATTACTTCATTATTAATGCGTTACTTGATTAAGAATAATTATTAGTAAGAAATGCTTTCTTACTGGTTTTCTGTGAACTGCGCGCAAGCCGTCGCTTGCGCCCGTGATCACGTCAAATCTAAATATTCGTGTAAATTACTTGTAATCTAATTAAGTTTTTATTACTCGGTTACATTAAATTAGTTACAGTGTCTGATATAAAAACGTAGATTTTATTGAAATTAGTTGGTACTTTTGTGTCGTAATTATTTGTTAGTACAGACAAAACAATTATCAAAAATAAGAAATATGGTATATTTGTCCATAACAGTGACAGTGATTTAAAATAGAGGCTTTTTTTTTAAATTTGCCTTTCTCGACCCACTACAGAATATTCAATTTGTCTCAGGTTTTTGTTCAATAACTTTTTTCTAAAGGCGAACAAAAGAAGCCAACCCGCGCCTGCGCGGTAATGACCTGCTTCCTGCGTATAAAATAAATCATATCAATTTCACTGCCATCGGCTGCCGTGTTAAACTTCGTTTTGAATCGAACTTTTGAACAGTGAAATCGAGTGAAGACAGATTTGAAAAGTTTTGAGCCACTTATATGAAACTTATTTTTTATATAAGAGGGGGCAATCGAGCAGGCGGGTCACCTGATGTAAAACAATCACCGCCGCCCATGGACACCTGCTACGCGTGGGGAATCACAGATATGTTGCCAGCTCTTAAACTAAACTACTTTGAGACTCGATTGTAGTGAAATAAAAGCATCGCTCACGTATACAAGTCGAAGTTAGCCCATCAGGGATAGCCAAATTCTTTATCCGTGATATTACGTGTTAGGTATAATTTGGCCTGCACACTCCTGCGAAGCAATTCAATGGTATGTGTGAAGTTCCCAATCCGCACTTGTCCCACGTGGGAACTATAGCCTCAAGCCCTCTCATTGTGAGAGGAGGCCTGTACCCAGCAGTGGGACGTAAATAAGCTGATGATGATGATGTCTTGACGACCATATCCCGCACGCCGTCGCCAGAGGACGCGCCAAACACCCTTCATTCACGACTTTTTATCACGACTACGCTAATTTCGACTTAAATAAGTTGTAAGCCTAGTTTAGACATTTAAGAAAAAATGTGTAAGTGGCATTACATTGTGTACCTAGTCTAACGTAAAGAGTTACGCAATCGACCGAGCGCCGCATCGTAAATTTATTTGCATGTTTTGAATTACTAGAAAATTGGGCTGTTAAGCTAAAAAACCTTAGAAAATAAACGTAAAATGGTCCTCTAAAATAATGATAAATAAATAAAATAAAATAAAATGCGTTTATTTCGGACAACAGAAACTAAAGCCTAAAGTTTTATTGCCTAGCACTAAGCAGCAGAAATATGAAGTCGGTGCGGTGCGAGCGGAATATTCTTTGAATGAAGAATTCAAATATGTGAAACACATAGTACGTGCCTGTAAAATTTGAGGGCTACCCTCGATTTCCCTGGGATCCTATCATCAGATCATGACTTGGTGACAATGGGACCACCTCAGGAGTATACCCTTTCAAAATAAAAAAAAATTGAAAATCGGTCTACAATTGACGGAGTAATCGATGAAAATACATAAAAAAAAAAAACATGCAGTGGAACGTAGAACCTCCTCCTTTTTTTGAAGTCGGTTAAAAATGGGAGCCGTTTGCATGGTAATTAAATCGATCCTTATGTATTGTATCCAAAGTCAAGCCAATAGAGAGAGTCGCGATTATACTTAACCTAACATACCTAAATAGATGCCCCAATTCAGACCCCAGCTAAAACTATTCGCGAAAGTATAAAGCTAAGTTGATACTTCAATATCAACTAGCATTTATATTCGAATAGACATTCAGATTTCAGGTGCAAACAAACCGGTATGGGGTTGTTACCGACGAACTGAACGCACAATCGGAAGCCAATTACGCACTGATGGAACACCTTGCGTGCTGCTCTAGCCTTACTTTCGATTAGCTCATGAAGTTACTATAGAAACCGGCAGTAATCTTGAAAAAACAATCGAGCATAGTTTTATGTACGTTTGCAATTGAGGTCTCAAACACTTATGTTTGTATTAAGAATATAATGGGGTCTTAATAAAAAAATATCTGAATTGATGAGATTTCCTGTCCCATTTACGAGCTTAACTTTTTAGTTAGCTTTTCATGTTTAAACTAAATCGCCTTAATTAAGATGACTTATACCTATGACAAAAATATAGAAAAAAACTACCAGTTGTCTGTATAACGCCAATACTATAGCTGGAATTTCCTCTATATTTTATTTCCCTATTCTTATCTAAAATTAAAAACGGAATTCGTAGTTCAAGCATCCCGTTATTGTTTTTTGGTGGTTCCATAATATAATACTGGCTGCGTACATTGCGACGTTAACAGAAGCGAGATAAACATTGAAAAAAAAACTTTTGTACAAAATTTTCCTCTTCCGTTATCAGCAATCAAAACAGCACCCCAAATCAATGTAAAAACTGGAATGTGATAACTCCGTCAAACTTTGTACATCTTTCTTGTCTAAGAAATCAGGATGCTGGTAGGTCATCGACCCGGGAGGCTGGGATATAATAACAATAACATCAAATGCTATCTCGAGAAAAAACTGACGGCTAGCACAATGTCATTACTGACTTCGTGAGCCAGAGAGCTGCGCCTCCATAGAGCCGAACTGGCAAAATTATAAAAAAAAAAATTGTGAATAATGTTTTGCTTTATTTAACTGAAACGTTAGTAAGTTCTTTAGCCCTACGAGTATTTCGGTTATCTTTAAGGTTTAATGGACAAAACACTACACGATGTTTTAGACATTTTCTTTTTGTTTTAGATGTCATGTGGGTTATATTATAAAGACCTGAGGCCCCACTGCGTAACTATTTTGACACTCGTCATCGGATTGAAATGACAGTTTTTGTACGACTGTGACAGCTAGCTCTTTACGATACCAATTGTCAGCCCATAATTAACACGATGCTGAATGCGAGCGAGTTAGATAGTAAGCATGCGGAAATACACAATTAAATACGCACAACAAAATACCGGCACTTGACTTATTGATTTTTCAGACAGAATTACTTACGTCAAAACCAAGGATAACAGTATTAGTGGTTAGTAATTATTCGTAGGGAAACAAATTAAATAACATTGTTAGTTCTAACCAGACTGTTAGAATTCCGTACAAGTATTGATTTGTGAGGAAAGTTGGAGAAGTTGCATTGTTTAACCATTTAAGTCAGTTCTATTATTTCGTAGACCATTTGAATGCAAAGTAATCAGACTGGCAGCTCCGTCACTTACATCTTACTACACTCATTTGATACGTTTTACGCCTAAGTATCTTTTGTTTTAACGACTTCATAAAACAATAAATAAGCATTTCCTTCTCTTGATAACTTTTTATTAACAGATTTAATTTCGTCGTACATTTTCTAACACTTTGAAAAGTATTTAATGGACCTCCAAAAATCGAGGCTATTTCGGAAAGCATTCAATTGAATGAACAATGTAATATAATATCGCGCCTTATTTCCGGTACAATATTTTCGATTTGATTGACCAATTTCAATGATCAATATCTCGGGCGCCATGATTGGCTACCGGACTATCAAATCCCGATCACAACACAAACACAACAGTTTCCTCCGTTTTGTATTACAATGCTCCTCAACGTGAAGAGTTAAGTTTTTCAATTGGTACTCTCGAAGCGTTGGATTGCGTATAGAATTTATGTACAGTCAATGGTTCGGGATCGCACCGAACGCGTAGGTTTGTGGTTACACTTGCTCAAATAAAGTCAATCTTGGTGCGAGCGAAGGCCCGTGTGAAAATTTGATAACGAAACTATAGATAGATGGGGGCTGCAGAAATCGAGGGGGCAATAGCTGCGGTTTCAATCCGTGTGCTACTGTGGGATGTAATAAACGGGTACGGTGTAGCCGCCTACACGCCGCACGCTCGGACGCAGATGTCATCAGACACAATCAACTGCAAACAAGGTTACGTCCATGGCGATTAGATAAACAAACTGTCACTTGAAAAACGTAAGTGACGAGTGTGCCGAATCGGCAATACGCGCTCACGTAATGAGGGCTGTCGCGAGTTGAAAATCCGCTAGGACCGCTTAGTGTCAAGTCAGGTATATCTGTCATTCTCCACCAATGAGAGACAAGATACTGGCCTATGATTGGTGGAAATTGACAGATAGACCTCACTTGACACTAGCGGACCTAGCGGATTTTTGACTCGCGATAGCCCCCATTCAGCCACGCGCGGAACAGCTGATGGTATTATCAGGTTGTGCAAATAGAAGAAATAACACGCGTTTTTACTCCTTAGTACACAGTTATCAATATTAGAATTTGACGAAACACGTTCTACTAAATCACAAAGGACCACTCATCAGTCATCGCATCACTATAATAGATCTAACGTCTCCATTAGAGTTGCCCAAGCGACCCTAAAAAACTTTAATGTTCCCGGTCGGATCTTGATCAGAATCAAGTGGCAATAATCGGTAGACTTCGGGGCATTAAAACTATTAAAATGTACTGAATGCTAGCTGCGGGCAGAATTAAGCCCGGCCACAAACCACAGCTTCTGGATGAGCTGGACAACCCTATTATCTATAACTATACGTCAATTTTATAACAGCCTATGGCAATCTCAAAGATCACAACAACACCGTACGTTTTAAATTTTTTTTCCAACAGGGTATCTCCACGCGTGTATCAATGTTGACATAGTTAACAGGACTTTGTTATAAAAAACGTACCAGGCTAACTTAGCTTACTTAGGCTTACTTAGCATATGTCTCATAATCAAGATAACCAATGCAATGCGGAACTGTTTTCCCTGATCTAAAATTAGACATGTAAACTCCCAACTTTTTGCTGTAAATTGTACCTTATTCGTGACCTTTAGTTGCCATGCGGCGATAACCAATCATCATTACATCACAGCCTATCTAATTATAGGATATAATGACTTAGTCAGACCTACTGATAAAAAACATCCTCAGCTCGACTTCTAACGCTTTATACCGCTACTTTAAGTTGAATTAGACCCCATTATCCATCAAACTGATGCATAATTTGTATCAGAGAGTACATGTCGTTTCAACACTGCTTTCTAGCCCCGACTTTGTCTATTATTCAGCTCATTGTGCCTTTCCCCTCGCTCATTAGCGGTAGCCACTATTTTCGGCCATTTTCTACTATCGACAATAAATTCGTAAGCGAAAGGTAAAATACTCCAACCGCAGAGTCTGGACGCATCTAAAGGCATTCTTGGTTGCATTATTTATTGGTACTAAGTAGTTTCGAATAGAGACGCAAAAACTATCGATTGGATTTGAGATTAAGAAATTGTTAGTTCTAAAAACTTTGTTTGCTCTGGGGTGTTGAAAAAGCTAATTAATTCAAAAACTAAATCTAATATTCATAATGATTGAGTCATCTACTTAAAATTTTGTTTCAAGCAAAAATCTAATTAGTGCATCAAAGTCAACAAGTGCCCAAAATGGAGACATTTACGTTCAAGTCAGGTAAACATATTATTGATTATTGCGATCGAAACGGCAAGAAATTTTATATTCAAATCATAGAATAGAACTCGTAGTTTTCAAAATGCAACAAAAGCATGACGTTTATGAATTTTTTTAAAGCCAATCTCACACGTTGGCAGCCGGCACGTTTGCTGCATTAGCAGCCCGGGCCGCTCAGGTGTTGTCCCGGGCTCCTTGAAAGTAATGCCTCGCATTTGCGGTCGGCGCAGGATGCCCGCTTGTTCAGTAATGAGCAACACATAACGAAACCTTACAAATAATTCCACCGAAAAAAAACACACCGAATCACGTACTCGTATCCTTCAGAGGAAAATACGGATCGGATAACACCGTGTAACCCTCTCTCGCTCCTTCAAGGTGAGTTAAGCAAGAATGAATGAGAAGCAATATTAATAATCGCTCCCGATATTGTCTGATACATTTTTGAGGTGTCGGCCGGCCCAATACAATCAATTATTGTTCTACGTGTTACACGGCTGCCTTCTGTCGGTAATGTGTTTGAGTTTGTAAAAAAGTTTATTGTTAAAATTATAAAATATGTAATTTGCGTACGGTGCGAGTTCGCGTCGGCTCAGAAGGTAATCGAGGCATTTACCATATAATTTGTAGGAATGGCTAGTCAAATTATAAAATTGCTTGCTGAAGTTTTAAAAACAATCGTTTTATAATTAAAATATATATTCCTGTCTCTCCGGATCTCTCAGGCTTCTCATATATAAAATACTCAATTAAATTTTCCTAAACTTTACCCCAAACACGCTTGTGAACTTGCTTCGAAAAACGCCTTATAGTTTTTTTTTAAACGGCACTGAGCTAGATTAAGGTCGCAAAGTGAACGTTTGGACGAGTGCGTCCCGTCGAGCGGCGGTGATCTGATTATCCCGCCTGGCAGCGCAGGCACAGACCAAGTATCTCATAGAGGCGAAGATTCGTACAATATTTTTGCTTAAACTATATTATAATGACGCCAGCAATGAGTGGACTACCTGAGATTGTCTACTGGCTGAGCCAGAGTAACACCCCACAGAGACAAAAAGTTACACAATCCTATCTGATACAAACGTAGACGAAAGATTCACTACTACAAGCCTTACAAGATGTGCCACGGTGTCTGAGGTATTCCACTAGCAGTGGCAACGTAAACTGGGTTTGTCCATGTATATGAAGTTATCGGTGAAAAGATACGCATTTACCGCCGACAAAGTATTTTGAGCCTATTAACTCTTTTTTGTCGTAAGTAGGTATGAATCTTTACCTCTGTCAGGGTGTTTAATCTGTGGCCGAATCGCTTCGGCACACGGCCGATGGAGTAGCAGCCTCATTACTCGGTTAACAACTGAACGCCTGAATCCAATAAAGTGTTAGGAAGAACTGAATTTTAGCTCAATTTTGAGCAATAGTTAACGTTTTATGAGGTAGAGCCACGCTCAAGATTCGACGCAAGGAGAACGAGTGTTATGTCTTTGTCGTTAAGAGTGAAAATAAACGTAAATAAGAAACTTCCTATCCCTACGCACTCCGTCCAAATTTCATAAGCAAATTTTGAGTCTCATTACACTCTTTTAATGCAAAAATAAATAATGTCACCATTGTGACTTTAGCGACAGTTGGACGGCAGCCAGTTCAAGACAAGTTCGTAAATCTTTGTGTTGACCTCTTGTTGGCCTCAATCGGTCTCCGAAAACAAAACGATAGTAAAGAAAACTATCGAAAACAGTAGACACATTATTGAGAAACCCACCAGCTTAACTATACATGCAGCGTGAAATAAAAACCGTACACATTCTTGTAGAGCACAGAATCAGTCGAGATGTGATAGGTAACGCTAGCCCGCGTATCGCGTTCGCCGGATAGTGTTACGGCCGACCGGCTGTATCAACGGTCGTCAATTGCCCGGATCCATTCCGTGTAACAATACCTCTGGTGTGGCCGCAAAGGCAGCGGGGAGACGCGATGAAGCGGGAGCGATTTATAGGCTCATACTGGTCAGAAAGACAACAGTATACTTGTATAGTCGTTTGTTTTTGAATGCGTCCAATTCATTGTCCTATTGTGCGGTTTTGTTGCCTCATTAACTCATTATCGTCCGTCATAAAGAATAAACATACTTCGTAGATAAAAAAAAAACTGCTTACATTAACATTTTTACCTGATTTTCAACTCTAGGGCCTTTGCCAAAAATTTCAATTGCTTTAATTTTATTTCAAGACGTCCCTGGCGTTTACCTGAGCACGGACAATGGTACAAGTACAAAGTCACCTGGACCGCCATTTTTCTATTAGTACACTCGTAACCTATTGCTTAGGGACATAGAGTCGATATTGAACTGAACTTTCTAGATGGCTGTAACGACTTTTTAGAATATGGTCATTTTGTTTTTTTTTGTGCTATTAGTAAACAAAGCTATTGTTGCTTTAAGTAGATTGGACATAACCAAAAACGAATGATTATACTTATTAGTGAAATAAACGGACCGCTCACGTATTCAGTGGGGTATAGCCTGACATGTTTTGAACTAATCCGTAGTCCTTCCTCTGGTAGCGAAACGATAACTACAGATTGGTCCGAAACGTGTCCGGCTATACTCGACTGACGCACGTCAGTGATCCGTTTATTTCACTATGATTGAATCTCACGGTAGTTTTATGTTAAAACCTGCAAAAAGTGTTGAGTGTTGATAATAAAAACCGCTCAAATCACTCGATGCTTAGCAGGGACCAGGAAGTACCTAACTGCACCTTCCATCAAGTGAGTAAGGGGTCAATCACTGGTCAGTTTATAGTAAAAAATAAAACAAAGAACATGCTGGAGGATCCCGGTTTTAGAACACCATTTATTATAGTCCTTTTGTAGTCGCATAGGAACTGAACTTGGCGTCTCTATCACATGATTTACATTGCCTACGCAATTTCTGTAAATTTCTGTCTACGCAGTCGACACAATACTCCAAAACCGCTATTTTAATGGCCTCGCTCAATCTCGACAACTTACATTACCCGCAGCGAACGTGTCTTGAGATGCTGAAGCATTGAACCGACAAATATTAACGTTTGTTCTATTGAAAAGCTGTCAACTCAACAGTTTCACCATTTCTATCATATTTCACTTGTTTTTAATTTCTTCTGAGTAATAAGTCATAACCACCAGCCTTTTTTACGTCCCACTGCTGGGCACAGGCCTCCTCTCAGAATGAGAGGGCTTGGGCTATAGTTCCCACGCGGGCCCAGTGCGGATTGGGAACTTCACACACATCATTGAATTGCTTCGCAGGTGAGTGCAGGTTTCCTCACGGTGTTTTCCTTCACCGAAAAGCTCACAATCGCTAATAGCTAACAATCACCAGGTAAAGGTTTATTTTCATTACGTTACCATAACGTTACCGATTTAATCGAATCGTCATTGATTTGATCAACTGACGTCATCTCGAGATTTTCCTTGTATCGAACACTCGTAAATTGTGAAGTCAAAACGAAACACATCCGGGGAACAAAAACTTGGGGAAGATCATTATAATTACTTCGTCTAAAAAGTTTTCGTAATTCCAAAATTACGTCATGGAACCTAACTACATCGTCATCGATATCCATTACGTCAGTAAGAAAACATTGCTATAACCATTTTAATTGCGACCCGCTGTATAACCTTATCACAGTAAGACGTTGTTATACTTTTCAAGGAAGTCACTGGTGCATTTACTGTGAAAAGGTTGGACAGCAAGTCGCCATTGGAATAACGGTGATTAGAATGCTTGAAGATGTTGAGTAAAAAACAGTGCGTGAAGCGATTAGTTTTTGTTGCTTATCGTTGTAATAATTATCAATAAAATTTTGCTGGGTTTGCGAGAAATTAAATAATGCGTTAAATTCATGACATGATTTTCCGCTGTGGTTGTTGCATTGACAGATAAGTTTTGTTTGCATTGCATTGACAGATAAGTCTTTATTCAACTAGTGCTTTTCATCCGCATTATGTCTTGTATTATTTTTAGTATTCCAACCCAAAATATTAAAAAGAAAACCTTATGATGTATCTCAGTCTATCTATCTGCTGTCTGGCTAGCGCGACTGGCCGCGACTTTGCTTGTCGCGCGGGATTATATTACCCGTGCCGTTGCATTCTGAGTGACAGAAAAGGACGTACAGTTGTTCTCGCGCGACACAGAAGTCGCACTGTGAGTTGTGCTAGGCCTACTGGTTATCACAGAAACTTCTACTGCGATCGACTTAAATTCTAAATAGTTTTAGATTATGATTTAGGGTATTAAAGGGGGGTTACTAGGTCAAATAAAGTATCATAATCGTAATATGAAAGGGCTCGTAATGAAGGTAAAACCAGGAGTCATACCAACAGTAGCCCAAGTGTCTACAAAACGGTCTCATTTATTTTTTTACACGCACCAAACCTCCTTTCACTACACAAGCCTAAGATAATTTTCTCCTCTAGAAGTTAATGTACCTATCCTAAAAGTACGTGCAAGATGCAGCTCCCGTGCTGCGCTTTCTAACACAAAAGGGCGTATCTTCATAGGAAACTCGTGGATTTTACGTCCTTTTGGGTTAGGAGGGGTGAGTTGCGGTCTCGGACTATCATTACTACACATTACAGCGCGCGCGCAGGCTGGCAGCGATACTCTATAAACATGGCTTAAGCATGTCGCTGTACTGTTACGTTACTCGTATGTAGGTACGGGGATGAAAATGTGCTGTTAAAACTAAAGTAATAAATTAGGCTAACCGTAAGAGTTGTCTGTGGAAAGTAGATACTGTAGTGGCTCTGTGTGCTGTAGCACCTCGCGAGCTCATTTTTAAACTGTTTTGTTTTTTTTTTAATTTTCAAAATAATTATCGACAAAAAAATCTAGACAAATCAATTAATTATCGAACCTGCTAATACTGTTTTACGAGAATCGGTTGAGAAATGTGACCTGTAGAGGAGCCGGACAGCCGGACATACGAAAGCATTTTTGTTCGGGGAAGTACCACCCTCTCGCAGAAAATCGGCGTGAAGCAACAGCACCCCTGTTGCGCTTTGTTCGGTCAATGAGAGTGCCGGGGCCCAACCCGCCTCCCCCTCCCCCCCCCCCCCTTTTACTCGCGGTGCTCTGAACTCTGAAGTATTTGCCATATTTCATGATGTTTAGATCAACGATAGGTACACAATTTATCGTAACAAACATGTTGACAGCCACATACATACATTGTACGTAGCCAATTCGCCTCCTTTCGCCACCGGCAACTTACTTAGGCTTGTTCAATAATTTACAATCGAAAAACATTAAATAATACCTTATTACGAATAAATGAGTATAAGTATGAATATGAATACATAGGTAGCTTGTAAAAACGGCCAAATAATGAAACTGAAAAGCAAGCCAGAAAAACGCAACTGTAAATTGAACCGTCTTATCTATTCACTTTATAGCTGTTGCCCGCGACTTTGTCCGTATATATTTCGGTTATCGCTATACCGCGGGAGCTGTACAATTTTCCCGAATAAAAAGTAGCCTATGTTATACCTCAATATTCAAACTATCTTCTTACCAAATTTCATCTAGATTGGTGCAGCGGTTTTTCCGTGAAGAGGTAACAAACAGACAGACAGAGAGACAGAGTTACTTTCGCATTTATAATATTAGTTAGGACTAGCCGACCCGGCGAACTTTGTACTGCCAGAAGTCGTTCCATACAAAATGTATAAGAAAATGAATTGTCTTCATACTTTTCTTCTTGAATTTGTCCCCTCTTTTTAACCGATTTCAAAAAAAGGAGGAGGTTCTACGTTCCACTGCATGTTTTTTTTTATGTATGTTCATCGATTACTCTGTCAATTGTAGACCGATTTTCCAATTTTTTTATTTTTGTTTGAAAGGGTATACTCCTGAGGTGGTCCCATTGTCACCAAGTCATGATCTGATGATCCTGATGATCCCAGGGAAATCAAGGGCAACCCTCAAATTTTATAGGCACGTACTATGTGTTTTATATATTTTCTATGGTTATTCAAGTATTTGCGTCTGGTAGTCATCATCTCATGATGATGAGCTGATGATGGAAGGTACAACTCCTTAGCGGTTAGGAGTAGAAGGATAATTCTGAAAATGTTAAATAATTATTCAAAAGGGTATACTCCTGAGGTGGTCCCACTGTCACGAAGTCATGATCTGATGATGGAATCTCAGGGAAATCGAGGGCAACCCTCAAATTTTATAGGCACGTATCATGTGTTTCATATATTTTATAAGGCTATTCAAGTATTTGCGTCCGGTAGTCATCATCTTATGTTGATGAGCTGATGATGGAAGGTACAACTCCTTAACTGTTAGGAGTTGGAGGATAATTCTGAAAATGTTAAATCAACGTAAAATTGTGAAATAAAAATCTTTTAACAAAAAAGTAAAACCGCCTTCAAAAAAAAACCTTAGAAAAAAAACGTTAAATAATCCTCTAAAATAATGATAAATAAATAAAATAAAATAAAATGCGTTTATTTCGGACAACAGAAACTAAAGCCTA
Source organism: Clepsis dumicolana (assembly GCA_963691665.1). NCBI lineage: Eukaryota > Metazoa > Arthropoda > Insecta > Lepidoptera > Tortricidae > Clepsis > Clepsis dumicolana. The sequence continues at coordinate 5,478,526 of OY829519.1, read as the reverse complement.
AAGTTTTATGGCCTAGCACTAAGCAGCAGAAATATGAAGTCGGTGCTTCATTCAAAGAATATTCCGCTCGCACCGCACCGACTTCATATTTCTGCTGCTTAGTGCTAGGCCATAAAACTTTAGGCTTTAGTTTCTGTTGTCCGAAATAAACGCATTTTATTTTATTTTATGTATTTATCATTATTTTAGAGGATTATTTTACGTTTTTTTTCTAAGGTTTTTTTTTAATGCTTATTCTGCTTCGAAGCGGAGACAAATCCAACAAATTAAAAATCGTAAAAATCGGTCCTGCCGTTCCTGACTTAAAAGTGGCTTAACTAACACGACTTTTCTACTTTGTTTTATATAGATATGGGCAGTAATTTAAGTGCCTATAGAATGGAAAATCCATATAAAAATAAACCTAACTCATTCAATTGAGCTAAGCTCTGGAATCCTCGTAAAGGCTCTTAGACCCTTTCAACCCAAGGCTGCCCCAAGACCTGTCAGACACAGGATGTATCGAAATACGCCAAGTTACGATGTAAATGATCAGCAACAAAAACTAAAACAAAAGGGGATCGAGGGGTGGGAATATTCTTATGGGAGCATAACGAGGCTTATAAAGCTTCGGCGAGGCATGCGCGATTTGAGATTTTGGAGTGTTGAGGGCTTCTGCGATTTGGTTTACCTATATAAAAGCTATGCTGTAGAATATTTCGCCGTTTTTTAAAGAGTTTCGCAATACACAAAATATGTAGGGAATAAGGGGTACCAAAACCGAGACTATTTCTTTTTTCAGATTCATATTTAAATATCTGGTTAATATTCTTGTCTTTGTCAACAAAATGACGAAACTAAAAAAATAAATTGTAGGTACATCCTTACGTCAACACACAGAATGTTTAATCTTTTCCGGCGTGCTACAACAAATTGCCACGTCCAATCCAAAGATTTTACGTCAAAAATGTGACAGTTACGAAGAAAAAAACATACAATCGAATAAAGAACCTCCCATTTTGAAGTCGGTTAAAAATGTGCGATTTTTACACAGTATGCTTATACCTTACTACTTGACAATAAATATGTTTTCTATAAACAGACCGTTTAAAGCACTAACAAAGTAAATTATCTTAGCGCCTGAACGTTCGCAACGAGAACAAGCGCTGATCAAAGGGAGCTAATTACTGCCATCTAATCAACGCTGCTGATTGGTCCAGACATATTAACATGCGTCAAACACACGGCTCCGTTGTAAAGCTGAACATGTATTTAGGCTTGGGATAAATCAAAATAAAATAATTAGACATTTATTTTAGGCTCTACATAAACTCCCATATCATGTTAGAGACAATACATAAAATATCTATGTTAGTTAACAAATGAAGTTGCTATTAGAATTTGACAAAAAGAAATCATAAAATAGGTAAACAAATTAAATAAATGAAATCAACAAAATTCTACAGAAATTCAAAAATTAATAGATCATTAAATTCAATCAATAAAAACATAATCAAAACAAATTAGGTATAAAATTGATGGTGATGCTTATTCAGTCAAAAGAATGGATGAAGATTGAAAATGCCGAATAAAATATCTAACTACAAAGTGAAAGCAATTTTTCAGTATCACATTCATTTGTTTTTTTATTTCTTCATGTGGAGGAACCAAAGAAGCAAGAAGTTTGGATGTAAACTCTGGCTGGCAGAAAAGTAATAAGTGAACTTATGGAAAAAGAAAGGCTTCCGTTTTAGTTATTTTGACTAGAGAACTCTACATTCTGTCTCTATCAAAACTTACAAGACAGTGACATTCTAGTCTCGCTAAATCTCAACCCCATTCACCTGTTCATATACTGTAAACTTACTATCATTTAAATCTAGATTTTGCGTACTCATTTAACTTAAAGCAGGGAGGCAAAATGTCATATGCCAGTTGACACGGGCGCACAGTATCATCCCAAATTTTTGCCAGCATTCAGGATAAATTCCCCTCATTTGTTGCATATTTGTTAAACAGTTCACGGCAATGTTTTGACAGTTGGCAACATGGACATGGCCGAGGTGAGGGTGTTAATGTGACATTATGCAGGCGTCGCAGGTGGCAGGGGGCGGGGGCGGTAATTATCCCACGTCACCGGCAGGCCTAGGCGCCCTGCCCGCGTGCCTACCTACGACAACATTCTATAAGCCGTGGCGTTTATTCAACATTGTACTAGTGATTACGCAGTAACGCATAAACGATAGTAATACGTCACGATCGCGTTCGCGTTTACGTCTGAATTACTATGGGAAAAATGGCAGCGCCACTAGTGGCACGTATCGACAACAAACAATTCTCATACTCGTCGCCGTCGATTGATCTTTTTACTATTACTACATAATACCTACTTAATATTATAAAACTAAGGCCGCCGCCGCGTTTATCTGTCTGTCGGTCTGAACAGAATAAACTCAAAAACTAGGTACTTACCAAACGGATTTTGACTCGGTTTTCACGACATAGTTGATCTTTTCAGGAAGGTTTATCATGTTTAATAATCAAGTACCAGTCATTTTTCTTTTTTTTTATCACTACTTTGACTTGTCAATATTATTTTTACTGCAGAAAGTTAGGTTATTTAGTATTCAAACTGGCCATCGATGATGGTGCAGATTATAGTTCCGACTAAATTCAATATGTAACATTATTCATACCGAGTTTTAAGTCGTAATTTTACGCGCTTCTACGTAAATGGGAAAAACCCGCGTCAACACTCATTTTCAACTGTGTCATGGAATAATTTGAAAAAACGGATTAATCATAAAAATTGAGGAGTGCACTTAAAATGGAACCATTAGAGGATTAGTTCGTAGCCATCAGAACATTAACAAAAAAGTAAAACCTTCCTTCAAATAATCCTCTAAAGCTAAAGCCATGACGTTTATGGCCTAGCACAAATATGAGTTCGGCACAATGCGAGCGGAATATTCTTTGAATGAAGAACCGACTTCATATTTGTGCTAGGCCATATAAAAGTCATGGTTTTAGAGGAATATTTTGATTTTTTTAAAGGAGGTTTTAGTTTTTTTTAAGTTTTTTATTTTACTATTTTCATGTTTATTTAATACTTAAAGAATTATCCTCCAACTCCCATTCATCAGCTTATCAACATGAGACGATGACTACCATACGCAAATACTTGAGTAACCTTAGTAAATACCTAATGAAACACAAAATACGCGCCTATAAAATCTGAGGGTTGCCCTCGATTTTCCTGGGACCCCATCATCAGATGCTGACTTGGTGACAATGGGACTACCTTGGGAGTATACTCTTTCGAACAAAAAAGTCATTTTCAGAGCCCGGACAGGTCACAGCAAAATAATTGCAACACGGTAATTGAACAAGATTAATAGAGTCGCATTATGTACAGTATTACTCAGTTATATTTTTCAATTACATTTATAACAGTTACCCAAAATCCACCATATGTTTGTGAAGGTAATATTTCCATTTACATTTTTTTTAAAGCTAATGGTTTTATTGAGTAAAATTTAAATTGTCACCACAAAACTGTTTCAGGATGCCACTTAGACAAAATCGTAACAGATACGCAACTAAATAAGGTTTAATGTTAAATTACGATAATATCCTCTTTAGATAATTATAATCTTAAGTATCGACTCTATTGAGTATTGTTCTATTTCCAAATCCGTTTTTGCTATGACCTGTCCGAGCTCTGGTTATTTTGATAATCGGTCCAGAATTGACGGAGTAATCGGTGTAACATGCATAATAAAAATACATACAGTGGAACATGATATGTAGAACCTCCTTTTTTGAAGTCCGTTAAAAAATAAGGAGTATTTTTATGTAATCCATTTGCACCGACCTGAGGTTAATGTAACGCCAGACGAGACGAATTATATTACCCCGGGTATAACTCAGGTCGCGCTGCCAACAATTCTGACTCTACTTTCCCTGAGAAACATAAGATTATCGTATCGGCATCGAAAAAAATTGTATGACATTTGGAACAGCGCCCCCTTGAGCATATTTGATAAGTTTTAGACGCACGTATTTTCGATAACGTTACTACGTGATTCTTAGGCGACTTTTAGGCGATTCTTGATGAAAACACTGCAACTAATGTTTATTTCACACCCTGTTCATCGCTACGGTAATTGGCTGTGTGGGTGAAAAACAGACATAATAATTGCCACTATTTATATCCACCAAGGTCTATCAACATCGACGACCACTGCATTGTCCTATGCCAAAAGCCGCGGTTTTTCATGAACGCGCCATTATTACACAGGCGCTGTCGCGAACCGCAGCCCCAATTTACTGAACGTTTTATTTAGACACCTAATTAAATATTTATTAAGTTCATATCTCATTTATACATTAACCCGATTTTAATTTCGTGTGCGAGCGCGCAAAATTAGGAGCACTGAACGGCTGCACCGCAAAATGAAGTGGATTCGAACGAGTAGGTACCGCTCGCGCTGAGTGGTGTCGAGTCGACACTGAAAATCATTATCCGATACTTTTAATGTTAGTAACTGCTTTATCCAAATCAAATACAGTTCGTTACCTAAACATAATTGCTTTTTCGCTCCAATCTAGTGCGGCATGGCGGTGAGTGCAGTTATTTAGAGTTAAGTCGTGTTTAGGCTTTTAAAACCCCGACGAAAATGAGGGGTGTCATTTATAAGTTTAACTTGTGTATCTGTGTGTCTGTACGCATCGGTCTATGGCATCATAGCTTCCAAACGGATGGTCCTATTTCGATGCGGTTTTTTTTTAATCGAAAGCTAGTTTAATCGAGATGGTTCTTAGATAAGTTTACAATAGGTTTAGCCGTTTTTGAAATATTGAACTTTGAAATGATAATGTCGGTGGTTTTTCAACTTTTTAAGTTGGTTAGGTTATCTTACGATACGTCTATAATTAATATGTCTCCTACCGGCTGTAATATTTTGCAGAGATTATTCAAATCGTTGAGACTTAGATTTTGTTCACCTCATACGTGTCTATTGCACAATCCATAATGAATATTTTTACATTCACATTGGTCAATCAGTTGATTTCTATCCCGATGATAAGACTTAAGAATGCTGTCTTCACACAGATTTTGTATCTGAGCACCAAGTCTTACCTATAATACTGACTAGCTTACGTCCTACAATTCATTTGGTCCCGATATATTTTATCAATTATTCTCAAACATTAAACCCTTAAATATCCCCGTTTTAATTGGAAGGAAAATGCAATGACGTTGGTGTACAGCAATAACTGCAATTAAATGAATGAGTAAATATTAGGCGTTAGCGATGATTCACGACGTCGTATGATTTATACAGAAGTACGTAAAAGTGCGTAAAACAAAGAAATCCTTTGTATTTAATAAAACCACTGTGTAACCACGATTCATTGTTTGGGGAAGCTATAATAATTGTCCTGATAGCCGTTTAGGGATTAGCTTTGCCTACGTCAGAGGGTCGAGCACGACTTTACGAATGCTGCGTAACGTTACGGTAATCGTATCGAGATCGAGAACCATCATATTAAATTTTAGTTCCAAATACGCTCACGGGCGGGCGCTGTTCCAAACGTCATACAAACTCGACAACGTTTACTATTCGATTTTATGTGACGCAGGTTTCGAAAAGTCGTGCTCGACCCTCTGAGCAGTGTAATCAACGACCAACAAAATACCTAAGTCGTGATATCGATACTCGTTGTCAAATACCTATTATGAGAATGGTTTGTTGTCGATCCGTGCCGCCAGAGGCTCTGCCAATTTCCCATATAAACTAAGGGCCTTATTCATAAACGTCACTCAAGCCTCCATTAGCTAAAATAGGTTTTGTCTTCTTTTTACTAACGGAAATGTCAATGACACAGAAAAGGACAAACGAACTTTAACGGCATAAGACGTTAACGCGCTCGCGATCGAAACGTTTTATTGTGTGAAAAATTACACTCATCATCATCAGCCTGTTAATGTCCCACTGCTGGGCACAGGCCTCCTCTCACAATGAGAGGTGTTGACGCTGCCATAATTTGCAATTAAGTTACTAATATTACTATTACTAACTAAAAAGTTTGTTTTAGGATCAATCACGCATAAATGACCGCACGTATGTGGATACGGATATTGGGATACTTTTTGTCAACGAAAATTGAAAAAAAATCCGCGGAAAATAGATAAACACGTCTAGAAACCATTACATATGATTATGATGCACGTCTGTTGCTTTTGGAGATGTCATATTTAAAATAGACGAAGTCGAGTGCCAAAATTTGAATAAAATTAATTTCCCACTTTCCTTACTATTGCTAACTGCTTCCGCGTAAGTCCCACAATAACTCAGATATCGCTTTATTCAATCGATATTTTCTAACAAGTTTTCTATTCCTATAAAATTGTAATAATTAATCGTTGACTGATCAGACGTGGGAAATACCTATAGCCTCGGTACATGCGTCAATAACCGAGAAACCACAACTTCTAGCAATTAGGTAAATAAGTTTACCATATGCTACGGACAGGTCGGGCTTGTAAATATTTATCAACATGAGCTGCCTACGAGTACTATTATTAGAGTCACCTTAATCATGCATTCATAAAATGTGAAATTATGAATTAATTTTCGCTCTCGGCTTTTTTTTTCTTTAACTTATCGTCTTTCAAGCCATGCTTTCCGGTTGAATAAAAAGAGTGATATCTATTCATACTTAATTGTATTTTTAAAAACTTTATAACGTTACGGCAAATAGATAATTAGACAGATTTATTGAATCAGGCGTTACTTTGCGGATTGGTGGTCGCGGGTGAGCAAAGTAATTGTTTTTAGTTCATAATTAGATAGATTTATGTTTTATGTGCAATAAAGAGATAAAGAGATATACATATATAAGTATTAAGTAATATTATTCAGAGAATCCTGGGGTTTACGCGGAAGTTAAACTCGTAATAATAGCAGCGCGCCACTGTTAGTAAAATGGAAGTCTTATAATGAAAACAATATTTTACTTTGAATAAGTAATTTAATACTTAAGTATCAAAACTTACTTGATACGATAAGCATAATTTTTGTTTTTTTATTGTTTGTTCGTAGTAGAGCGTAATACAATCCACAATTATATATGTATTTACAATTTCGGCCGAATTAAATACGTGTAGGTTACGTTGCAAAAATTATAAAGAATGCACTTTCATACATTGCTTATGAGCAATGTCCCCCTTTAAAATGCATTGTCCTTCTGTAATTCTTTTTTTTAATATACAGGCATGTGTACGTGTCACGAGTCGTGTGTACCGCAAATATACATACAAAAGCTTGTACTTTACAGCTCATTAACATAGCGTTTTATCCTACGACACGCACCGTTTTATATTAGCCACTGAATAGGGTTGCCATCCATCAATTAGCCACTGCCCCCATACTACGAAATTCGAAAATCGAAGTTCGTATCGTATCATCCCGCTCACTCTCGTGTTAAATAATATTAGCTTGAGAGGAACGGCACGATACGAAGTTCGAATTTTGCACTTCGTAGTCGGGGGGCTGAATAGGGTTGCCATCCGTCACGATATTATCGGAACTGTGACCCAATCAACCTTCGACTCTAATAATTCGTTGTATAGGTTCAAAACTTCAAACCACCACTAAAATGTTATTTTTCTTCTTAGTCTCTACTGGTCTGTCTGCAGTATTCGTACACTGTTCGATTCAGAACAAGTCATTTTCGAAGCGTTAATTTTAGATCGATTTGTCAAAAAAAAAACTTAGATAGGTACTTTTTTTAAATCCTCTCAGGGATAAACTTCTAATGAACTATAAGTATCTATGTTTGTATATCTCTTTATTGCACATAAAACAAAAAAATACAGATAACAGAACAAAAGCAAATGTACAAAGGCGAACTTATCCCTTAAAGGGATCTCTACCAGTTAACCTTCGGGCGATTGACAGGACATTAGAAAAAAGAGTGTGATAAGTGTTAATTATGTCAACAGATTTTCACCCTCTTTCACTTTTAGTGGTCGACCACTCCACTATTGTAGTGGTTCTCGAGAACTAATTTCAAATTTGTATTGTACTTACTGCATAGAGTGTAAATTTGATAAAGTGTAAATTTAAAAATGTTTTCAAAAATTTAAAAATTTCCATCAAAGACCTATTACATAATTAGTTATACATATATATGTAACTTTCATACACTTTGCGAAGGTCTCGACTAGATCCCACGCAGGTTTGGCAACCTTAAGTCTAACTCTTCTCCATTGGCCGATAGACTTCCGTCCGCAAAACTCCCGCGCATGTTATTAATGTTATTATGACGTCAGACCCAATTGATTAGGATTTCGCAGCCGTATCACCTGCGTGGTAAGGGAACAGCTGATCCAATCTGTAGTGCAAACGTGTGTACGATCAGGTAACATTCAATCATTTATTCAATGCTATAAACTGATTGCACTTGAATCTAAATACCTCCTGCCTATGTCATGACACGTAAAAAGGAATAGTAAACGTTATTGAGTTTGTATGACGTTTGGAACAGCGCCCGCCCGTGAACTAACATTTTGTATTAGGTTTCTCGATCTCGATACGATAACTGTAACGTAACGCAGGATTCGACAAGTCGTGCTCGACCTTCATGCTACAACATGTTGCGACATCCACTAATCAACATCCCAGACTGTCTTAATGTAATCGTCGTGAACATTCCACAATCTACCTTTACTCAAGGACAAAAAATATAAGAAAGTCGTTCATAAATAAATAATTAAAACATGATACACACTAACACACTAACCACAAAGAAACAAATGATGCGCGAATTTCACTTATACAAAAATTTGGCAAGACATCGACACGACCTCGCTACGGTGACGAACATAACCTGTATAATGTATACCTGTTAATATACTATAGCTCTAATACGCGGTATGTTGACATGTATGAATCAGCGGCAATCCCAAGCCTCACGCTCACGTACTATGAGTTCCGTAAACGGGCTCTACCAGTTGAGGACTTTTCGTTTACTTAGCCATTTATAATATGACTGGCCGGTTTATTTCCTAATATTTGAATGGGAAGTTTTTCTAAGAGTTTCGGTTTGGCCCATTGATATGATGCACTGTTTGATTTGAGTAAGAGAAATACCTCAATACCCTGGCGTCTATAAATAGGTATGTTTTGTGTGTGTATAATTTAATTTTAATTTGTTTTCCAATGAATATTTAATTTAACTGTCAGTAAAGCTGGAGATTATATTAGGCATAAATTTTATTCTAACGTGTTTTATACAAACTGCCGTACTCGCAAACATTGGTGTGTATTGTAAAAGTGTTCTCATTAATCGAGACTGAATGGGCGCGTCATTTTGCATGAGTCGGAACTTTTTGTGCGTATTCCATGATTCAGGGAGTCCCACATAAAGTTGTTCATTCTTTGTTCTGTTTTACACCTGCATAACTATTCCAATTAATGAAAATAATCGATTTATTGATTATTTTTGTTTTTATTTTTATGAAACATTCATAGAATGAAATTCAACATACAATGACAATGCAAAGAAAAATTCGTTAAGCAGCTGGACTTGAACCAGCAACCTCGGTAATCCGTACCACGCTCCACCAATTAAGCTATACTTAACGTTGGTGTACCTAACGAATTTTTCAATGCCTTGTGTCATATTTTATTTGGAAGATCTCTCCTCAGCGCCATCTATGAGTAGCTTAATCAAGCAGCTCACCCACTACGGAACTTCTACAGTTACGCATTAGTGGCAAGAGATGGAGCTATTTTCTGAATCAATGAAAATAATCGATTTATTGATTATTTTTGTTTTTATTTTTATGAAACATTCATAGAATGAAATTCAACATACAATGACAATGCAAAGAAAAATTCGTTAAGCAGCTGGACTTGAACCAGCAACCTCGGTAATCCGTACCACGCTCCACCAATTAAGCTATACTTAACGTTGGTGTACCTAACGAATTTTTCAATGCCTTGTGTCATATTTTATTTGGAAGATCTCTCCTCAGCGCCATCTATGAGTAGCTTAATCAAGCAGCTCACCCACTACGGAACTTCTACAGTTACGCATTAGTGGCAAGAGATGGAGCTATTTTCTGAATCAATGAAAATAATCGATTTATTGATTATTTTTGTTTTTATTTTTATGAAACATTCATAGAATGAAATTCAACATACAATGACAGAGATCAGAGATGGCTGAGGAGAGATCTTCCAAATAAAATATGACACAAGGCATTAAAAATTCGTTAGGTACACCAACGTTAAGTATAGCTTAATTGGTGGAGCGTGGTACGGATTACCGAGGTTGCTGGTTCAAGTCCAGCTGCTTAACGAATTTTTCTTTGCATTGTCATTGTATGTTGTATTCCAATTAATGTCTAAGTACGTACATCTCTAAACAGTTGAATACCCGCTGTAAAATTAAGTCTGCGAAAATGTTTCTTATATATTGTAGAGTCGAGACCGGAGTAAGCTTGCTTGCACTCGCGTGACTTACATAAATAAGTATGGTAGATGACTATAACCCAATGAATGATTTAAAGCCCTATTAATTTTGTTACTTCTTAGAACTTGAAAGTTTCATTTTTTTCCTTTGATGTTTCCATCAAAACAAAGTCACATTAACAGATAGAGTTGAACCAAAACGTACCTACCTTGAGACAACGCGAATGGTGTGAAAGTTCCACTTAAAAAATATTCCGACGAATTGAGAACCTCCTGGTTTTTTTGAAGTCGGTTAAAAAGACCATAATGAGTTGGCTAAACATGGTCATCCCAGTGTCCACTAAGTACTTAGTTGACAATAAATAGGTAGAGCAAAGAGTTGCCAAAGGAGACATCCAAAGCCTAAAACTTCTATACAAGTGTGTTGCCAGCACCAAAAAAAACCTCTTTCCCAATAAATTAAGTCATCATCATCATGCCAGCCGAAAGACGTCCACCGCTGTACATAGGCCTCCCCCAAGGCTGTCCACTTTCCGCATCAACATTTACCAGCTGTCGGCTCCATCTTGTTGGAGGTTTACCGACAACTCGTCTGCCGAAATTAAGTATTGTCCCCTAATACCTACCTTACTAGCTACTAGCAAGCTTGGTATTTTTGGTGTTCATCTCGCAAAAAACCCCTACCCAAACATTGTATTAAAGTCAAAGGTATTTAAAGGTTTTTTTTTTCAGAGAACGGCGGAAACATTCTAGGAGCGAGCGAGTGGAACACCGGGTACCCGTCTACCGCCTCTGTCTACCCTCCCTATGGCGCCCTACAGCCTTCGTACTATAAGCCTGACCCTACCATACACATACCTGCAGGTAACTATGTATCCAGTTATTCCAGTTCAATATTTCAAAAACGGGGGAGAACCGATTTTAATGAAACTTAGCTAAGAACTATCTCGATTAAACTAGCTTTCGATTAAAAAAACAGCTTCGAAATCGGTCCATCCGTTTAGGAGCTATGATGCCACAGACAGATACACAGGTCAAGCTTATAACACCCCTCTTTTTCGTCAGGGGTTAAAAATAGAGCTAACCAAAGCTTTTCCTTTCTTTCACAGTTCTCCCCGAAATCCCGTTGACGCACAGCGATTACAGCGGCTTCCAAACCACCAGCTCGAGCTTCAAGGGCAGTCCCAGCAGCGCAGGCGCACTCACCGAGCTCAACCCGAGCTCGCAACGCTACGACCCAAACTACTACAACACTTGGCCCACCAACACTTACAACTACAACAACTACCAATACAACAGCATCAACAACAACGCCTGCATCCAATCACATACCCCTTACATCAACCCTAACCCTCAAATGCTCCTTCCTAACCTTTACTCCACAGTTAACCAGAACCAAATACACGTACACTTGCACAGCACGGCTGACAAACATAACCTAGAACAGTACATCCCAAGTGAGATTAAAATTAGTGATATAGACGGCGGGATCTCTATAACAGCGGAGTTACAGGCCGGTGAAGCGAGTGGCCTAGTGCCGAACTGTGACACGAGTGACGAAGTGAAGCACGGGTTATATGGTGCGGGCAACCAGGAGGTCTGGAGGCCCTACTGACCCTACGCGGTCAACGAGACAATGTACATAATGTGATTTAAAAGTTATAATATTGTTAGATTAAGCTATTTATAAATGTACAGATTCGATTCTAAGCTCAATTAATGTTAAACATTAATTTTATTTAAGTGTTAAAAGTTCTATAAGATTATTAATAAGGTATATTAAAAAACAATACTTATGATTTTGCTTTTTATTTACCTGAGATAAATAATCTGATGATGATGATCTATCATTATTCATTATCATCAGATTATTTATAGTAATTATATGATAAGTATAGAGGTAGCAGGAGATAGTAAACTTTGTTCGTCTGTCTGTTTGTCTGTAAGGGGTATCTCTGGAACTACTGACATAAGAATAAAATACTGAAACGATTCGCAGCTCTTCTATTGAATCACAGATGGCGCCAAGGTCGCTACACGAAATTTTGTTTTAAATTGCTCGACTTTCATGAATGGCCACAAAAGTTCAAAACATTGCCAATTTTACTGTAGCCCTTTAGCAAGGCAGCTAGATAACAAGACAACTTATAGAGATGCAAAATACAAACTGATTTTTCAAACCTCTGCCACTAAGATAGGTTTTATGGATGATGAAAAATTGTTATACGCGGATGAATAAGGTGATAAGATACTTAATTTTAAATCGGATTAGGTAGGTACCTAGTCTAGCTCCTGCAACTGCAATGAAAAAAACATCAAATACTTACAACGGGCACATAAAAATTACCTACCTAGGTAGGTTTTCGATTTGAAATTGCCGTGCTGTTTTGCTGTAGGTATTGGCGAGTATGAATTTGAACTGGCGGCAATTTCACACGGTGGGTAAAGAAGGACTCAATATTATACTTAATGTATACAACTAAAATTCTATAAAATTCATAAAAACTACCCTGTGCCGCCATCTAGTGCACATCCTTGCACTGTAATGCTGCCCGCAATGCGACGCGTCACGCACGTAAGAGCAAAATGTAAAATTATACGGATGGACCTTAACAAAACTCTTGATGATTTCTCGAACTTGCAGCAGATGGCGCTTTACAATTGACAATAGTCTTTATTTTTCAGTCATTTAGACGACTGGATTGATTTGATTGGTTTGATAATACGTCTTATGATTTGACATGTGATTGTGATTTAAGTATTTATTTAAGTTTCACATTAACACGTCTTGAAATCAGTTTACAAATAATACTTAATATATGCTAGCCCAAGCCCAAGACCAACCAATATAAATACAGTTAAAAAACATGGTAAAAACGGCAAAAACGGGATTCATTGATTTTTTTATAAATTTATTTTATAACCATGGATACAAAGTCAAGATGGAGTCATTGACATTTTAAAAAGTTGCCAGTACCATCAATAAAGTTCCTGACTTTCTATTATGCTTGAAAAGAAAACTTTCAAAGCAAGGCGCAATATATTTTCATCCTCATATGGAGGATTATGCATATTATACTTAAAAGAGGCTTTAACTTGAATTTCATTTGTGCAAAGATAGACATTTTAGCGCTTTGCGTTAACTTGGATAATTTGCCTGGTTATTGAATATTCTATAATGGCAACTAGAGTGCTACGTGATAAAATGGCGTCCCTTGAGTACCGTTCGATGTCCTCATAAATGATTTCTTTATTTTACGAATACAGTGATAAAACGTTATTTAATACATAGCATTTCATCACAGAATTGGAATAATCACTTTGAAACTGTAAGTATCCGTCTGTCAGATCCAGTCTAAGTTTAAATAGTGACTTCCAGGTTTCTGATAACGGCGGCCAAATGCAAATAAGTGTTATGCAAATATGTGGCGTTAACGGCGGTTGTTTGGTTTCAGTCGAAAAGCCCTCTAAACGTTTGTGTAAGAGTGCAATGTCCGAGGAATCGGAACGGCATGGCGAGTCGTCGGCGCCGCCGGGCGCCGCGCGCGTAGTTCTGAGCGCGCAGCAGCTCGACGCCGCTTCGGACACGCTGCGCGCCGCGTGGGCGTCCCAGGACTCGTACATTGACCACCTCGAAACATTGAACAAACAGTTGGAAGGTATTTACGACAGTTTCATCGGCTTGGTAGCGCCGCGGTCGGCCTGCGCCCCGCCCGCGAGTTGTTTATGTGCAAACATTACTTAGTTCTTCTCTATATCGACAATGCTTTAACTAAAATTCTAGTGATACTGTTACGACACATGTTAAAATAAAATGTTACTGTGATATTGAAATGTTACACTAAAATGTGGTAAAAGGGTGTGTATGTAGGTGGTTTAAGTTCTTTAGAAGAGTTTGGTGTTTTGCTGTGTTAGCTGTGCCAGTGGAGTGATCAGTGGAAGTGCTTACAACATTCATGGTGTAGGCGACCCAAAGTCAGTGCTTTCCAGAAAGTCTGGAACTGTGTCAGTGTTTAGTGCTTTCACACTTCCGCGATGGCTGCCTCCGCGGTGTCCAATGCTGAGTCATCTGGTTTATATTCACATGGAAAAGTAAATATAATTTTCATTTCTTCTTTTGCTATATTTATATAATTATTTGGTACATGTCTGGTAGCTTTATTTTATTGTCTTTATTTTATGAAAATATTGTTATCACATTTTTTCCAATTTTAAGTCAATGTGCTTATTTTATTTTAAAAATCTAATACAAAATTCTAATTCCCTATCAGTGGATTACCTTCCATCTCAAGTGATAAATTATTTATATGTTTCTTTAGGCTATAAGCTTTCAACACACATGTTTGTCTGAATAAAAAAGTTAAACACATAGGTATTCTGCCCTGATTCTTAGACTGCAGTAAAATGTATGTGAATTACTTACATTTTCTGCTTTTTAAGGACTGCAAGTTAGGTTTTAAGGATAAGGAACAAATGTTCAAAACAATGAAATTAATTGAACCAGTTTTGATTTGATACCTACCTCTCTCCTAAGAATCTGTCTGATCCTACTCCTTGTGAAGAAAAGTTGTAAATCAATTTCTTATTTCAGAATAAATCTGTGTACAATAGGTAATTGAAATAACTGAAACTGCAGCAAGGTATAAACAAATATAACAGAAAGTAAGTTGCAACACACTTAATACCTATGTACAAACAAGGAGGATAGTATACGGAGTGTCAAAGCCCATACTTCAAATCGTTCCCCGCAGTCATGTTAAAATTCAGGCAATTTCTAGATGGCACCAAAGGGTCAAATAATAACAAAACAGCGGTACAAATGTGTCACTCAAGCAAGGTAGATGGTGCTGAATGTAAATAAGAATGATTCAAAGTATGGGCTTTGTCAATCCATTTACTTTCCATAATCCTTGGTACAAATAAACATGAAGCTGTGTAGTGTAATTGATCCCTACATATTTTTAGCAACTTATTGTTCTTTAAAGCATAGAAACCAGGAACTATACTGACAAGCAAAAATAACAGGTTACTTTTCGTACAACTTCATATGGAAATTGGCCCGTTAGTTTTGCCCGTCAGTGTATTTAAAGTTAAGAATTAATTTTCAAGCCCTTGAAATAGTTTTTTGTTCTTTGCTTTACAGATAATGTCTATCTTGAAAGAACTGTTTATAAAAAAAAACATCTTTACATTTAGGTACGGTCAAGGAAATTAATTCCTTACCCACCATGGAACCTTTTCACAGTAAACGTCATAGTGACATCGCATAGCTTGACAAGGCAAATCGTTATGACGTTTACTATGAAAATGTAGTATGGTGGGTCAGGAATGAATTTCCTCGACTGTACTTGTATTGCAACTTGTTGGCATATTTCTCCAGTTTCAAAAGTTTGTATGTAACTCCATGCAGGTTGATGACTGATGTCAAAATAATGTCATTTTGCACTACCACTTAATAAAGCTTTCAAAAATACACAAAAACAGAGGCCTCACTTATTAGGTACTGCAATTAAAACGATTTTTTATTTAACAAAAAAAATTAAAGGACATAGTTTGATCATTGAAAATTATGATGTCATAGTTCAGTAATTCAATACAAACTTCATACTGAGTGAGTGTTCGTTTTGACATTCCAATACCAACTACTCATAATCTCCAATTTTATTAGTCCAATTTGCCATACATAATACACAGTACTTAAAAAGTTACAGAAAGGTAAAAAAAAACTACACAAATGGCATCAGTGGCACAAGAGCATGTTAACTGTAATCTGTACAGCCAGTAGCAGACATTTAATATCTGCTTCATGTTTGAAGCTCTCAAAAAGTTATGTGTATACAAAACCAAGAAACTAAAACTAAACTCTATATTTTGAGATTTGATTAATTGTGAAACTATCACACGTTTTTGACAATCAGCAGACAAATGGGATAAAAATACATGTACCTATTAACATTTTTATTACCTATATTTATTTTATGTTTTCCTCATAGAAGTTAACACAATTTTAAACAGTGTTTTTGTTTTACTTGAAAATGTGTGCAAATTTGACTGTTAAATTAAATATCTAATCTTAAAATAAATGAAGTAATAACAGTACAGTTGTATTGTACTATATCTTGTTGGATGCTTATTTAATTTTATAGAGAAATTTCTGCTACTGACTCTACTTAAAGAACTAGATGTATTAAACTAAAATAGTTTTCACTATTTTGTCAGTTATCATAATCTTAAGAAAACTTCTAAGACCTCGAGACAAAAGATATGATGGCAATAATAATAATACAGCATACCTACATGAGACTAAATCTGGTCGGGTTTTTGGCTAGGTACCTATCAACCTCATATTCTAAGTCACAGATGCATTATTTTGTTCTATTTCATAATCTTTAGTTGAGAAATATGTTTCTGCTGGGAATAAAGAGAGATTGAACCTTGTATATCAATCATGTGGTGGAAAATACAGATGAGAATAAGTCACTGGTTCATTAACAGTCTATTTACTTCAGTCTTGAATTTATTCAGGGGTTTTTTAAACCTAAATAAACTACATGTTATGATAAAGGCACTGAAGTTCCATGCATGATGAATTTCCATTTTTAACAGACTTCAAAAAAAGGAGACGGTTCATAATTATGAACTAATTAGTTGGAATGTTTTTTACTTTTTTCATGTGTGTTCCCCAATTACTTGAAGATGGCTGGACCAATTTCAAAAATTCTTTTTTTTTGAAAGGGTAAGTATA
Source organism: Clepsis dumicolana (assembly GCA_963691665.1). Lineage (NCBI taxonomy): Eukaryota > Metazoa > Arthropoda > Insecta > Lepidoptera > Tortricidae > Clepsis > Clepsis dumicolana. The sequence goes on along the minus strand of OY829519.1, from coordinate 5,461,315 downwards.
CTTTCTAGTTGGTTCTATTGTCTCCAAGTCAGGATCTGATGATGGGATCCCAGGGAAATCGAGGGCACCCCTCAAATTTTATAGACATGTTAGGTAGGTATCATGTGTTTTTGAGGGACTGTTTGGACACAAGTCTATCAGAATATTAAACCAATCATAGAAATCACAAACATAAGTCCAGATAGATATCCCAGATTTAAAACCAATAAATCTTTTTTTTATTTATTGAACATTTGTTACCCAATTTGAAAAATAAAGTATATATACCAATATTTTATAAAGGAATGTGTCAATTAAAAGCTATAATGTAAGTCAGAATTTATAGTTATTGATTTATAACTATTTTAATACTTGGTCAAAGAATATACAATACATTGTCTTTAATGATTGTAGTGAAGTAAGAGGTCAAGCCATGTCAGAGGTTTTCTTATTTTTATACCGCTGATAACAAATTGATGTACATTATACAGTGAACTGTGAATTTGTTAAGGTGTTGTCGATTGTTATTTAGTGTTAGTATTAAGAACTTAATGTCTTCTGAAAAACTGCTATGTATTATAATTTCTTGCAATTTTCTATCCATGGGGTCTCCCAACTTTATTTTGATGATCTGAGCTTTTCATAAATGAGAAATCATAGGTATCTTTAATAACAAAAATTGGCCATAAACCATGGGGACAAGACCTTCATTGTTTGCATTTTATTTTTGGACACAACAATTTGTAATTATGTATTTATTTTTATGAAAGCTTCATTATGTTCTTTGTTCATTCCTAGTAATTTCTTATCTAATTTTCATACCAAAATAATTCTCGGGTAATTAAATGTGTGGAAGAAAAACGTTAGTTATTGTGGAATATCAAATTCATTTTGTGATCATTATTAAATATACCTACTTGTTATATGCCTGTGTTGAATTTTTTTCTCAATATTTATTGTATTGTTTAGTTTCTAAACTACCATTCTAATTTTATTCTAAAACTATCTTCAGGTAGCCTGGAAAAGGCGAAAGAGGTAGAAGATAGGATCAAACAACAATATGCAGAATCACAACATAGAGAGAAAGTGCTTGTTAGGAGGCTAGCTGCTAAAGAGCAGGAAATTCAGGATTATGTAGTAAGTTATCATCTTGAAGCCTCAATTGGTAAATCTTTATTAATTTCCAAACATAAATATAAACTTTTTTTTTTTTTTTTCAGAGTCAAATAACAGAATTAAAATCATCACACGCGAGTCTGAACGGACGCCCCTCATTACTGGACCCAGCAGTGAATGTACTTATATTGCGGCTAAAACAGGAGCTAACATCTACTAAAACCCGACTGGAAGAGACTCAAAACGAACTATCGGCGTGGAAATTCACTCCCGATTCCAACACAGGCAAGAAACTTATGGCCAAATGCAGGTTACTCCACCAGGAGAATGAGGACCTAGGCCGCATGACGTCGAGTGGACGAATAGCGAAGCTAGAGGGCGATCTAGCACTGCAAAAAAGCTTTAGCGAAGAGGTTAAAAAGTCACAATCAGGTGAGACCACTCGTCTTACTGTAAATTGCTAAACTCTGGACGAGGGGGTCACGACCTATTCCGCTGTTCATTGGATGGTCGCGACGCTCACCGCTACCTCACCGCACATTCGTGAGCGTCGGCGTCGCGACCATGCAATGAACAGAGAAATCGCTCGCCGCGCTGCTAGTGGCTATTAGTCATTCATAGGTAGTCACTCGCAGCATATTCGTAATAATTCGTATCGTATTTCATGCCGTCAATTTTTCACATAAATGCCTCTGAAGTCAAACCATTTTATTTAAATGTGTTTTAAGATTTTAGACCAGGAAACCATACTCGGAAGCAAAATTAGTCGTCCACCATTTTTTTTCCTTGATTATTGTAAAAACTGATTTAAATAAAAAATACTTTTACAATAAATAGTAAAAATAGAAAAAAATATTTATTTTATAAAAATCCGTGTGTGTACCACTCCCACCAAAACAAAACGGATTACTGCTCATATTATATTGATTCTAAAAATGACGTAATTTTTACGTTTTTTCTCAGTATGAATGTCATAATTTCCAATTACAGAACTGGACGATTTCTTACAAGAGCTAGACGAAGATGTAGAAGGCATGCAGAGCACAGTGCTGTACTTGCAGCAGGAGCTACGCGCGGCTCGGTCGACCGTGAACGGCAACCGGCCGGCGTCCCCGGCTGACAAGCGCACGTACTCCGGCAGCGAGTGCAGCGACACGCCCGTCGGCAAGCGGAGGCGGGCCTCCGTGCTCTCGCTGGACTACAACGAGGACGAGGAGCCGCTCACAGTGCCCAACGGAGACGCCGACTAACCCAGGACCAAGGTGTTCCACTACAGAACACGACGCTTAAACATTCACTAGTGAATCCGTGACTTCATATCTACTGTCATGCTACATCAACTCGAAATTATACTCAGAGTATTTAAATGTGAGTGATCGACGTCATTTACTGTGTTGAAACGCTGGGTGTCAGTCACTCATTTCATGTGAATGCTTATGTATTAGCGCATAAAGTGTAACCCGTCAAGGTCTATGTACTTTCATTAGAAGACATAATAATTAGACGATTCTGTGTCATTCCCATTGACAAATTGATTGGTGATGACTGTGTCAAATGTGAAACTGGGACAAGAAAACATTTGGTAAAACTAAGTTTGCGTTTTGCACAATGGTGGACCATGTGACCAGACTTCATAGTGTGAATTGGTTTTTGACATAGTTTTATACTTATAATGAATTTTAAACAGACTTGGTTGACAATTTTATAATTTATTTATGATAAGTGCATCAATTGTGATATGTATAAGAGAATGCAATAATGTGTGAGCAATAACGATTGATCTATCTTGCTGAATTTCGTTTTGAAAGGCATTTATTTTTGTTTACATGCCTTCGACTGCTGTTGCTGATGGAATTAGACCGTGTTGAAACTGCAGCAATAATGTTGAACACCATCCGTATGTTGTATGATAGCCACATTTTTATGAAATTTGTGAATTTCTACATAGTATATTTCTATTTTCAAATTACAATGAATGTATATAGAGCTATGTTAATAAACATGTATTACTGGCATCGTAATTGTTCTGTTATTTTATATCCGCTTTCGGTCTGTCGTAAAAACGTTTTTGTATTAGAGAAATATTTACGAACACAATAGTACATACAAAAAATGTAAATCCAATATGCACTAAAAAGTTGCGAAATTCCATAAAACTAATATTTGTACGGAAGTTACACGAAAAGTCAATGCTGTTACTGGCTACGTATTGTTCGATAATTGTAACTGGTAAGAGCAACCAATCGTCTTTGCTGTGCTCTGCTTATTTGTAGTAGCTCTTAAAAGTAAATTAATTTATGTATGAACTTATCCATGAATAAAATTCCCATTAGGATGGTATTGCATCAAAAATGATGACATCTACTTGCACATCACCAACCTTTTTTACGTCCCACTGCTGGGCACAAGTCTCTCTCTCCTTACATCTACTCGGGAACTACATTTTGACGACTAGACCGCGTCTGCCTTGTATAGACATAGTAGAAAAACCTTTCCCACGGGCCAAGCAAAAATCGATCTTATGACAATGGCGTAAACATTTTGACAGGGGGAAAGCTTTTCTCACTTTAACTATAAATTCTTAAGCTTCCTTTTCTCTTGCCACATAACATAACTTAACGATTCGTTTTATTTCACTACAATAGTTCATTGTGGCGCCATTTTTTCAATGTTGTAAGGTTTAAAACCATTTTATTGAAGTGAGCTGTTCCTCGCTGTCTCGCATAAATAGTAAACCGCGCTATGGGGAGTGTCGTACGAAGGGGCCCAAGTTTGGCGCACGTCTATCAACGAGAGACAAATGACCCTGGTTAAAAGACTCGTGGACGATCAAGGTAAGGAATCGCATTGATATAAACAATAGTTTAGTTAGAGCAAAGCTGGCTAATCAATATTGGAGTAGCTCCTAATATTGATTCCATTTCAGTTGACAGGAAACTTAAAAAATTGATCCGCTATGCTGCAGCGGTACCTACCTAACCACTTACCATAAGGGAACCCGCTTCCGCATTCCCGGGTCCATTTCTATAGTCTATAATAAAATCAATATAATGGCCCTTCGAACCGGACAATCACAGTAACTTTCCAATTTCGCATTTTCAAGATATCTCCTTATGGCGACTTACTCCGGACCATGCTGATTTCCTAATACATTCCACTCGTAAGGTGGACGTCAACAGGCGTTTGAGCTCTCAAAATATGAACCATACTGTGTTACTGATGGACGTCCAACATCGGTTGGATTCCCTGGCCACGCCAACGCCTACATGGAATGAGAAAACGCTCCAGTTAGGTAAATATTATCAGATGAAAGTATTCACTGTTGGATATAGGGCTCCCTCAAAGAATGTCACGGTGGACTGATTTTCACATCCATCGACTAGCTATTTTAATAAACTTCAGCTTTGAGGCGTTCAGCCGTCACTAAAGAAGCTTACGCTCTTCAAACTCAAAGTTTGCATCGAGACTATTTAAAAAGTAAAATGCTTCAATACTTGTATAATTTTCGAGTTTTTTTACAGGTCACAGATTAGATTTTACTTTTTACCCAGAATTGGAAGTTATCAACGAATACCTTTCTGCAATTAGTACGCAATACAAGTCTATATGCGCAATTCAAACTATTGGGTATTCAGTAGAGAACAGAACCATTCAGGTAAGTTTATTATCACTTGCTCGTATCACTATTCGCCCTAAAAGTATCATAAATTTATCTATAGGTAGGAAATTTACCTAATAGGTAGTAAAAATATAACCGCTTTCTGTAGTAATCGCTCTGAAAAATGAGAGTAGGTACAGTCAGCATCAATAGTTGCTAAGCAACCGAAGCGGTGACAATGATCTGCACAAGCTCTTATGTCTATAAAAATAGAGCCGTGCTCAGATCATTGTGACTGCTTCGGTTGTTTGTTTAGCAACTTTTATGCTAACTACGTTACCTTGTGGTGTTATGCTAGTTTTCAATGAAGAGTACCCAGGAATGTAGGAAAATATTAGAATGGCTTCGTTTTCGTTCGCTAAGTTTATTAATTATTTTAGATGGCTGTGATTTCCAACAAAAACCCAAAGAACACAGCTATTCTGATTATAGCGGGTGTGCATGCCAGAGAGTGGGTGGGCGTCTCTTCCGCACTGTACATCCTCGACCAACTCTTGAGTGACTTCGACAATCATCCCACTCACGTTAAGAACAGGGATTGGTGAGAAAGTTATTTTCCTTGTAGATAAATTTGCTACAAACTAACTACGTTTTTGGGTAGTTCTACGAGCGTTTCAACCGCTATCAGTGTCCTGTCGCATATATTCAGGAAATGAGCCACACCGAGCAGAAAGTTTTTATAAATCGATACAGTGTGCTAACTGTGCTTGCTATACCATTTCAAATTAAAAATGTGCTAATATGTAGTTTCTTCAATGTATGCGACAGGAAAGTGATAGCGGTTGAATCGCTCGTAGAACTTCCCTTATACAAGTTCCTAAGGTCTCAAAACGCACTAACAACGGGTATTTAGCACCCAACGAACGTGATGGCTTGTAGTTTGAACACCTTTCCTCTCCGGGTGCCCCAATCATTGGGGCCCAATGGTGGGTCACGCAACTGCTTGCCAGAAGTCTGCATGTGGTCCCACTATGGGGTCACATACTGGATGTACCTACAGTTGGATTTGTGACATTGTCAGATCGTTTGGTATGGGGACAGAGAACGTGTTTACAAATAATCGTTCTAAAATTCCACGAGAAACGCAACTGCGCGCTTACTTATAACAACTGTTCGGCTTTACTAACAGATTTCAAACAGTTTTTCGAGATATTTACACAGTGCTCGTCTTGCCCCGGTGGTCTTACTCCCACCACCTTAAGTGCCTACTCTTTAGGAGGAATAGACCGATGACTCGCCCGGTACGTTGCGAGCCACCATACTAAACGATATATCTGCTCTTCTCACCAGGTATATAATCCCCGTCGTGAATCCTGACGGATATGACTATTCACACAAAAAAGATCGCCTTTGGAGGAAGAACCGACGCAAATTACCGACATGCGTTGGTGTCGACTTGAATAGAAACTTTGGGTAAGAAACCTAGTTAAATAAGTACCTACTACGTTTATTAACCGACTTCAAAAAAAGAACGAGGTTCTCAATCCGTCGGAATATTTTTTTTTTTATTTTAAGATTAAAAGTTTAACGATGAAATTCTCTTGTTTTGAAGCTCCTAAACGGATGGACCAATTTAGACGCGGCTTTTTTATATGGAAACCCTTATAATCGTAATGGTTCTCAGCCGACTTTCATAAAAATCGGTTGAGCCGATTTTGAGATACTGAAGTTTGAAATGGAAATTTAATTCGAGGATTTTTCAACTTTTAACCACGCTAAGCAATTACAATTTAGACTAAATTATAAATAACATACTTACTAACTTTTCTCTCTCAGACTTGGGTACCTATTATCTAACCTTCATAACCTTTGGTTGTTAGGCTCAAACTAAAACGTGTCTAATTAGAACCTACAACGAATGTTAATGATCTTAATGTGTTAAAATAGAAAGTATTGGTCTGTGGACGGCGTGACAAACAAGAAGTGTCATGAGAATTTTGCGGGCATGACGGCATTTTCCGAACCAGAATCCAGCGCTGTGCAAGTAAGGGGACTCTATTAATTGCACTTCACCTAATTAGATGACTTTGGAATACTTAGGTAGGTATTACCTACTTACCAATAAGTTCATTTTTAAAATTGAGTATGTACCTATGCTCTTGGCAGAAATAGAAAAGGAAGGAAAGGATCTATTATTATCAACTTTATTACAATCGTTTTATCCATGATGATGATGATGATGTTGGGGTTCATAGAAATAATAGGTGGGCTAGGTACGTTCAAATTATTAAATACCTAGTTTGGAAATTACAATCATTTTAATCAATAGGTACAATTAGAATTTCTCGTTACTTGAACGATATGTATTTCGGGATAAATGAAATTAATGTTGTGTGAGCAAGAGTTGAATTTTAATGGTAATTTCGACTCTAACAACTCCCTTTCGTCTTATGTGCTATGAAATATTCGATAATCTTTTCGCTCAATCCAGTTAGGTTTCGCGGATTTCCTACCTATCTATTTATTGCTTGCCCTGTTTATATAGGTACTAACAGTGCCGGCCTTGGGGGGGGGGGGCGACCTGGGCGACAGCCCGGGGCGCCGGGGTCTACAGGACCGGCATAGCGTCACCACTTCACGCTTATAATTGTAATTTATAACAAGTAAGATATCTACAAAAGGGCGCCAAATGCAGCCTCGCTCGGGGCGCCTAGATATTTAAGGCCGGCCCCGGGTACTAAGTCATAACTATAAATTATTTCAGTCCGTGATAGAGACAACGAAAATATCCGCCTTCGTGGACATCCACGCCTTCGGCCAAGAGCTGAACTACCCGTGGGCGGCGATAGCTGAGCACACCCCGCACGACAAAGTTTTGCACCATGTCGCTAAAGATATGAGCAAGGTTAAATTGTTTATATTTATGCCGTTGCTTAGTTTCTAAGTCCTATAATCTAAGAAGTTTCTATTCCAAACTCCACTTTTAAACTTAAGCTCTTCGACAGCAGACTTAGCCGCTTCTTATACCTAGCTTGCTCCCTAATAAGTATACAATAACCGCACTATTCTCTCTTCGAGAAGAAATATACTAACTTTCGTGGGTACCTTGAAAAAACAGTGGAAAAAAAACAAGTTCCTGTGAAAGCTTGCGCTCATCTTGCGCTACGTAATTCTATTTCTGCTAACATGCCATTATTTACAGGCCATCCTATCCAAAAACGGGACAACCTACAAATACGGGCCCGTCTACCACAACTTGCATCCCACATCTGGATCCGCTGTGGACTTCATGTACAGCGAGGGTGTCCACCATTCCTACGGCATCCAGACCCGGGACACAGGACAGCATGGGTTCCTTCTGCCGCCTGAGCAGATCGTGGACACCGGGAAAGAGCTCGTAGCAGCTATGTGCTGCGTTGCTAAGGCGCTCGAGCCTCAACCGCAATTCAGATCGAAGGCTTGTCATGATTGGTTTTAATCTGTTTTGATCTCAATGTAATGGGAATTGGCTAGCTCAAGAAGACCTTGGTGGCTTTTGTTTAATTCAAATTCATTGATAAACCACAAACATTCGGCGCGTTGTGAAGACGGGTGAAACAGATACACTTGTAGGTAGAGTCGAGGAAATTAATTCCTGACCCACCATAGAACATTTTCATAGTAAACGATTTTCCTTGTCAATCTATGCGATGTCACTATGACGTTTACTGTGAAAAGGTTCCATGGTGGGTCAGGAATTAATTTCCTCGACCGTACCTAGATTCCTACCCTACGTATATTATTTTTGCCCAGCAAGAATATTGCCCGTATCTTTAATTACTTTAACGAGTAATTAAGACCAATATTTATTAAAGGAACCGAGTCGAGCACGACTTTACGAATGCTGCGTAGCGTAAAGTCGAATAGTAAACGTTGTCGAGTTTGTATGACGTTTGGAACAGCGCCCGCCCGTGAGCGTATTTGAAACTAAAATGTAGTATGAGGTTTCTCGATACGATAACCGTAACGTTACGCAGCTTTCGTAAAGTATAAATTAGTGCTTTGATAAACTTTGCCAAAAATTTTAAAGGAAAATGACAGTTGTTACTGAAATATATTTATTCCTACTTTATTACCGCTAAGAAGGCACCACAATACATAAGGCGACGTGTTTTCACAATCATCAAGCAATATCAGATATCAATATCACTCCCAAAAATAACTACCTATTCTGACTAGAATAACTTAGGAACCACAAATACAGTCACGTTGTCTAATTATCGTATAAGTTATATTCTTAATTTTATTATATTTTAGCATTAATTTCATAAAACCAGGCAAAACATAATCCATACATTAACTTTAAAACAGTAATTTCCCCTTTTCAAAGCACATTGACAATGGTCCCAAGCACTTATAAATTAATCATATAGATTAAATCTATATCCTTATTTCGTAGACAGGCACTTGTGCTGAAGTGCACCTAATACAATAACTCTATACCTATTCAAATGCCGTAAAATCAACACAACACTTCATTACGTATTAAGAATTAATATTAACATTGGCATAAGAATAAGGGCTACCGTTCCCTGTCAAATCACTCCTGGCACGCGGGTTTATAAAACATAGCGTATAGGTTTTTGCACTTGCACCTGCGGAGCTTGGCTATGTTTTATAAAGCTACAAGTTACAATTTACAAGCGGAATTCTCATTCTATCACTTTTTGTTACAAAGAGACTTCTGCTTGTAAATTGTAACTTCGACAGTTGCACGCAGGCAGTTTTAGGGCTGCCACTAATATTGCAACGAAGCACAGATTTCGCGTATAGTCGACCCACGATAACTCTGCAACGAACTGACAACAGTAGAAATCTAAAGTTTGTTTATGGCAACACTGATTTATAGTCAAACAACACGTTTTGAGCTTTTGGTTAGATTTAAACATAAACAGGTCATCGTTCATCCACCATCCACAATTAAAATACCTCTCAAATTTCGTTTTATAGATTTTTTTTACCGTACAACGACAAAACCTACTAAACACTGGCAAAATTGTCCTCCAATGGACAGAGCCGTATTAAAAAAAAAACAGCGACTTTTGATTACTACTATCATTATTATTTATAATTAGAGAAATGTTTGAATGTAAATGTCATGAAAAAAGTATTACCACAGCGTAATTTTTCTGGGTTGCCAGACAATATCTTATGCAGATTTATCGTGGGACGATTATAGACAGTTGCAAACCCTGACTTGACAGAACCAGGCTGCGATTGCGACAGATGCTTAAGATTAAGATGCCAATTAGCGTGCGTCTCTCCTATTCTTAAAGTTGGTAGGGTTGTCACCTCCGGCGTGCACGTCTATCTCTTTCGCACCCGCTTGATACCTCACTAGTTTGTCGTCAGCCGTTCTCACTCGCTCCTGCAGGATTTCCACGGTTCTGCTGAGCAGTTTGATCTCCTCTTGCAGCGGGTATATTTGCATGTTCATCTGCATTAGCTCTTTCTCGTGTGCTAATTGAAGCGTGTGAAGCTGAAATGATATACGTATAGGTAGGTAGATACAGGTACAGCATATAATAATACCACTCGACTCGTGATCAAGTCATATATATTGGCTGAAGATTGTACACGGGTCTAAACAGCAAAACAGCTGCGTGTGTTTGACTTATGTAATGTCATGCAAAGACCCAATTACCACGGTTGTCAACGGCGAAAGATCGCACGTACTGTTTTAATAGTTTATATCAACTTAACAGTAAATAAATCAGATTTTGCTTGATACCTTTCCAAAGTCACGATCTAGGTCGTTGTGACACAGTGGCAGCATTTTACAAATTCATTGTGTGTCATATAAAAAATATAATGAATCACAATAGTTTTTTTGCATGCGCTTTCGCGTTTTATAAAGGAAGTCTGGCAGCGGTGAAGGCATAAATTACCTAAGTATGCATTATTATGATAAACACAGGACTTAATCACTTAAAAATAAATGTATTATTTAAATACCTCGACGTTTCGGACGCAACGTCGCGTCCGAAACGTAGAGGTATTTCAATAATACTTATTTTTACGTGACCAAGTCCCGTGTTTATCATAATAATGTGTGAAAATCGCGAAAGTTAAAATCAATACATAAATTATGCAATCAGTTAAATGTAAAAAACTGAGGTTTTTTATGCGACACGGTAGACATACGAACAAGTGGGATATCTGATGGGAAATAACAACCGCAACATCAAAGGTTACATCAGAAAATTTCCCAGCAGTATTTACCTTCACGCCGAAACGCTACAGTGAAAGCACTGGCACTTAGCGGCAAGTTTAGCGTCTGTGATGATAGCAGCCAACCGAATAAACCATGGAGAAAGCCTGATCGAACAAATTCCATTAATCTAAGGACTTACATCCTGAATCCGTTTCTTCTTCAGCAAGATGAACTCCTCGTTAGTCCGCTTAAGCGAATCAAGGAGGCTGTTCCGTTCCTGCATCAGCACTTCCTGATGCTTCCTACTCTCTGAAAGTTCGGCTTCCATTTCCGTGGTCACCTTAACTAGAATGTTTTCGGCAGATTTTGCGTTCTGTTTGTGACCAGATTTCTTTTGCGGATTCAAATGCAGCAGCACTGAAAAAAAAAACCTATAAGGACATTTCTTATAAACTTATAATGTAAGTACGCCGTAGTTTTTCATGATACGACGTCGATTATACTACCTAAATACTTACTTACACACTTGTGTTATGCAGTTGGCGTTTAACCCTATGTATAAATGTCGCCAACCCCAAGGACAAAAGGTTTTGTGCGCAAAGGCATCATGAATCAATGAAAGAAAGAAATGCGCCGTTTAGATAACTGGGTAGAGAAGAATTTAAGAAATACTGACTACGTTATTTAATACGTTCTTACAATTCTAAACACAAATTTATCAGCTTTCAATTATGTACGATGGATTAAATATCATGGATGGATTAGTCAGCAGCAATAGTTGCTAAGCAACCGAAGCGCTCACAATGATCTGCACAAGCTCTTATGTCTATAACAATAGAGCCGTGCTCAGATCATTGTGACCGCCTCGGATTCTTAGCAACTATTGCTGTTGATTGTACCTAGCATAGCTTCATTATTATTAGTATGACACAAGTAAAACACATACTTAGATCAAAGAAATAACGGCCAAGAGAAGAAACAAGCGGCAAGAAAGGTAGTCAACAGCCCTTACCTTCTTTCTCCTTCTGCAAATTTCTTAAATTCTTCCTCAGCTCTTCTGTTTCTCTATTAATCTTAGCAATCGTGCGCTGCTTGACGGTCAATTCAGATTGCAAACCTTTTATTGTAGCAACCAAATAACTGTCCTCCTTCAGTCTGTTCATCAGAAGAGTAGAGTTCTGTGTCATCCTGCTCACAGCAGATGAAGCTCTGTCAGGTTTGTAAACCGTTTGCGTACTGGAATTATGCACATTTGGCACTGTTTGAGAAGCTACATCAGCCAAATTTAACTTATTTATTTTACTCTTCAGTTCATTGTTCACTTTACGGTCTTCCATTAGCTGCCTTTCTACATCTATTATATGATTCTCGTACTTTTGTTTCATATCACTGAACTTCTCTTGTAGAGTTAAAAGGATGCCCTGAAAATGACCTTCTTTATCTTTTAGTTCTTGTTCTAATCGAGCGATGCGATCTTCTAATAGTTTCTTCTTGTTGTCTTCAACAGTAGATGATTTTGCAGCCACTGAAAGAGTACATTTTTACGTCAACGTGTGATGAATTGCTTAGCATACAAGGAAAGAAAAATATCTAGGTAATTCTAACAGATACTGACCTATCAAAGCTGAGACCGAATCTGGATGTTTCCTCCTTAAAATCATCTCCATCTCTTTGACCTGCCGCTGCAAATCTTGAGTGGTAGCCGAATCTTTGTCTCGCTGTATAGCTAAGTTCTTTCTTTCGTTACGTTCCTTTTGCAGTTCCGCCATTAGTTTGCACTCATTTTGCTTCACAGACTTGAGCTCTGCGTTTCTGTTTTCATACTCTTTACCCAGCCGACCAATGAACTTTTCACATTCTACCAGTTTAAGCTCAGCCACATGTTTTTCTTCATTGACTTTTTCTAATTGTTTTTTCAACACTTTATTGTCGTCCGTCAACTGTACGTTGATAAGTTCGAGACTTTTGACTCTTTCATTAGTGTCCTTTAATTCTTCCAACAAGGTTTCATGCTTACAATTTACGGCACGTTTTGGTGAATTAGTAGCAAACCTGGCTACTTTCACGGACTCTCTTTTCTTGGAATCGACAACGCCAGCTGAATAAGGCCTCGCTTTGGGTTTACGGCGTACGTCGTTATCTTTTACATTTTGTTTTGAAGATTGGTGTCCCTAAAATAAAAATTATAGCAACAAACAGAATTGGTAATAGGTATGAAACTTAGGTAAGTGACTAACAATTGACGTCCATTTTAAAAAATCCCATTCGTCAGGTTAGTATCGCAATACAAATACAATGATATTAATATAATTAAGTACTTATTTATTTACCTCGGTAGGTACCTACTACCGAACCCAATAAGGTAAATATTTGAAAAACTCGTATACTTATTGCTTTTATTGCAGGTGAACTCAAATAATTCAGGCAATAGATACTAATCACGTTCACGACAAGTCAAGTCCCCTCCCCCTAACTGACACAAGAACAAGAACAAGAAGCAGCTCAAATTGTACCGTATCGCGAACTCTATTTGGAGCAAAAACGTTTTTCTATTCAGATATTTCCTATATTTAAAAAAAGTAAAAGAAGACAAACCCGTTTTACGGCAGTTTGTCAACAATGTTAAATAACTGCAACCGGAGTCGATGACCGGGCATGCGCCTCATTAAGATTGTTGTCATTCTGGTTCCGAAACGTGTTAATAATATCGACTGAAAGAATCCTAACAAGGCAGGTAAAAACTTGCATCGAAATGTACCTGTTATATACTAGCATTTAACATTAGTACCAACCCTACCTAACAGTACCTGTTCCAAAAGTAAGTACTTACCTACCTATTCCAGGTAAATTTCATAGTAAGCAAAGTAAGTGAAACCCTGCTGACCGACAATAACCGACCCAAGTGCTCCCAATTTAAAACAATACCAATTTAGAATATCAATTAGTGATGCCGCTTAAAGCCGCTGTTTATGAAAAGCTCTGCGCGCAGCTTGTGCGAGCGTACAGGCGGTCACTCAGGTGCGCCGGCGACGGTCAGTGTCATCAGTAACCATGGAGTCGTGGGCCGTGGTGGTTCTGCTCTTGTTAGCCGCTTCAGGAGTGCTCGGCACTCCGCTCATCAACGATCTTCTTCCAGGACAAGGTAATTATTAGGTTATTATGTTTTAAGGCTTACCTAGATATTTTTTTATTTGTAACTCTGTAATCATATTAGAAGTTTGAGAATATCGGAGACTGAACATCTGCCATCAAATTGTATTGGTACAATAATATTCAATTAGCTATATTGCAAGTAATTTTAAGTTCGAAACCGGGCTTATTATTTCTGAGGTTTTTCAAAATTAGGTAAGTATATTTTATAAGCTTATCAATTAGGGTGATAACATCGCGAGGAAACCTGCAGAGTATCTGCGGAGCAATTCGTCGTCTTGTGCGAAGTCCATAATCTACAGTGAGTCCGAGTAAGACCTATGGCCCAGCCAGATATCCCTCAAACAAAGAACAGATTCCCAGCCTTGGGCCATGATATTTTTCCAACGTTTCTAAACAATAAATAGCCTACTCTATTTCGAGGTAACACCTTTGCTCAACCAAAGGCAAAGGAAAGAAAGTGGCAAAGGCACGTATTACATTACATAATTATTAGGAATGCAGGTAAGTAAGTACTTACTAGCATAACTATTTATTTCGCTCCCTAAAAAATATACACACCGTAAAGATTCCTTTTTCCATTTTGGTCTGGAACATTTTTGTTTTACTTTTAATTCGTCAAGATAACAAAAACCGGACAAGTGCGAGTCGGACTCGCGCACGAGGGTTCCGTACAAAGATTTCCTTGCTTTTCCCCGGTGTTTTAAGTTATCAAGTATTAACAGAGCCCTGTTCCTAAGTAAATTGTACGCAGTGTGGGGTCATTTTATAATTTCTGTGACATATACAGACAGACATAAAAAAAAAAATGAGAATTTTTTGAGTGGTTGTGCTATAAGAGCTACTTACCTTCATACCAAATTTCAAGTTTCTAGGAGAACTGGAAGTACCCTTTAGGTTTTAAGGGTACGGCAATTTGTATGGAAACAACCTTCTTAATTACTATATCTTTTGATTACGTTGACTTAGAAGTTTGATTTTATCACAGTTTCAAGGGACTGCAGGCTTGAGTATTTCATATTAATTTCAGCATGCTGCCTCCACGTGTTCCAGGGGAAAAGGGTCTTGACAGACAGACATACGGACAACAAAGTGATCCTATAAGGGTTCCGTTTATTCCTTTTGAGGACCGGAACCCTAAAAACCGAGTAAGAGCATGTCGGTTGCAGTCGAACCAGGGTGGGTAGGATCGGTGAAGGGTTCAGTAACCGTTACTACATAGAAATGCACTACCGATGATAACAGCGTACCTACCTATCATCATGGCACTTAGGTCGTTTTGTTGAGAAGCGCAGTTTTCCGGAAATAAATCAAAAACGGTATTAAGTACCTCTATCCAATCATATTGCAAATAGTTTTCGTTTAATGTATTTATTAAGTTACCTTTGTATTTTTTTTTATATATTATACCTATGGTTTAGATAAGGGAGGGAGCATAATTTTTGCTACTTTCGGGACGATTATTTTCGACAATATTCACTTAATAAAAAAATTGGTTAGAAACCTCAAAGTGTATTTTAAAGAGCTGTCGAAATACCTACACACGTTGATGTTTGCTGAAAAAAAACCAGCTTTTAAAATAAAATAAATAAATAAATATCATGGGACAAATTGAGACCAATTGACCTAGTCCCAAACTAGGCAAAGCCTGTACTATGGGTACTAGTCTACTAGACAAAGGATAAACATACTTACATAGATAAATACATACTTATATACATATTAAACATCCAAGACTCGAGAACAGATATTCGTATTCATCATACAAACATCTGCCCCGACCGGGATTCGAACCCGGAACCTCATACTTCATAGTCAGGGTCTCTAACCACTAGGCTATTCGGTCGGTTTTGCTTCTTCAGCTTTTGTTCTATTGTATCGAGTGCCCCTCCAAAAAAATATTTAAACTACCAAACTAAGTGGTGGCTTCTACAAGACACCTAAGTATACTTACTCCAAATGTCATCAATAGACATCTTGTAATTTTTGAGTATTCCGATTTCGCCATTTTGGCTACGGAACCCTAAAAACAAGCGGGCGAATTCAATTTTATTTTTTGCTCAGTATAATTTACTTTCAAGGTCAAAAAATATAAATGTACCAAATTTTCCTCATCACATCACATCTCACCGTTCCAAACAAAATTCAGAAACTTCGGAACATTTTTTTAAATTCCATTCGACTTGAAGGCTAATTATAGAATAGCCGGTAGCACGTCTATAAATCAGCAGTAAAAGTAGTGGTGCCATGCGCCGTATATCAATTGTGCTGTCTGATAGTCTGATACCGTATCAATAGCGGGCAGGCGCGGCGGGCATACGAAGTGGAAATTAAATGTCCGATATTTAAATGCGCGAAGCCTTTCCTTACGACACGTTTAATGACTTTCTCCCGTGGTTTTCCACCGGCCCGATCTTGCTTCTTGTTCCTAACGGTTTAGATGCAGAACTTGATATCCAAGCTCCACCGGAATTAGTTGAGATTTCGCGCACGTATTTCGCTCGAAGGTGAGCGGATGTCCAGAATCCTCATTTGCGAACACAGGCGGGATTTTAATTTTGTTTCCTTCCGGCGGCTTTGTTTTAGATGTTTAGAAATATATTGACTCGAAATTCTCGGTTTTCTAACGCGACGTAAAAAATATGTAAAGACACTTGTAAACGGTTCCTCTATTTAAGAAGGTATTAAATTAAATATATATTTTAATCTATAAATAGATCTTTGTATTATTACATAGTCGTGTTGGTTACACCTTTCTAAGTCAAGAACAACTGGACCGATTTTTATGATCTTTGATTTGTTGGATTTTCTTAGCTTCGAATAGCAGAATAACTTTTAAAAGAGGGCAGAAACCCAGAAACTCACGAAAAATATATGAAGATAATTATTTTTTTTATACATTTTGTATGGAACTGACTGCAGCGGTAATATTAGGCTAAATTATGGCATTACAAAAACAAAACTTAGTCTGTTGCAAATACATAAGAGTCATAGACTAATTTAAGTACTTACCTATTAAAATTTACTTTGCTAAGATCGAAATTTAATAAAAAAAATATTTGTAGAATTCCCTGGTCGCAATTCGTACCAACAACCATCCGATGTTGAGAAGATAAAAACCGAAATATCTGAACCAGCTCTACCAGAAGTAGCGCCAACGGAAGATGAACAACCAGCATTGCCAGACCCACAAACTTCTAAAGATTCCATCAAACCAGAAGAAACTGCGTCACCTATTGCGCAGCCTACAGGTGACATAGTAAAGGTAGAACAACCTTTACTACCAAATGAACAGCCTATTAAAGACATCGCAAAAGAAGATGAGCCTGCGTCGCCAGGAATGCAGACTAAAATAGAGGAAGTTGCCATACCAGAAAATGAGGCTCCTAAGTCTGAAAATTCCGTTACTCAAGAAGAACCGGCTGTTTTAATACCCAAAGCAGCAGACCTCACTACAAACGAAGTAAAAATAGACTATTCCGGAGCTCAAGTTTGGAAAATCTCTACAAATAAAACTGGTATACGGCCAATCTTAACGAGATTGAGACGCAGAAACCGTAAGCATAACTTTAATATTAAATAGTTAATACACACAAATCAAACTAGACAGCAAGTAATAATAATTCACAACAATGCCTACTATAAATCATTTTAATGACCTTAGTTTAACTGTTAATTGTAGTCATCTCGACGTGGGGAGGTGATCACACGTCCGCTGACATACTTGTAAAGCACGATGCTATAGAAAACGTGACGAGGGTGTTTAAAAGAGAGAACATAGTTTATGATGTCATTATTGAGGATTTGCAGAAGAGAATTGATGAGGAGAATCCACCCCTCAGTCCTGAGGAAATGGAACTTCATGATAGACGAGGTATGAATTTTGAACTCTAAATAGTCTGCCTTAGATTTTTTTTTTTAAATTACGTCATCACATCAGCGTGTTGCGTATTGCCTATTATTTTTATTTCATAATTAAAAATTCATTTTTATTTAGACCGTCTCTCCTGTTAAGGTTGATCTTAACAAAAGGTTAGATAGCAGTTAGCACGTTGGTTAACTTAACCCCATTGCTACTATCACCGGCATCAACATTAACAATATTCGAAAGGGTCCATATCATTCTGTTGCAGCAAGAGCTTACAATTTTTGGCGTTACAGGGCTTCCCATCGCAGATTAGATTTAGTAGGCGCCTACATGGGCTACAATACTATCAACATGCCCATGGAATTTTGGCCGGAAGCTAATTGGGGTTCGTTGATTTGATAGGCTCAGCATCTGCACGATTTAGCACAGTCACGGATCTTGACTAATAATCTCATTGTGTCTAAACAATTAATGTGTGTCTGCGGTTGCATGTAACGTTCGACTGACCTAAAAATGTTTCCGTCAGGTTAAGACTTTGTGTAACTAACTGCAACTGAGTACGAGTACATGTGTGAATCTCTAGCCTTATGATGTTCGCCAGCTGTGATTTAAACTTGAAATTATGACGGTACAGTACAGTTACCTACGCTATTCCTTTGCTCGTATCTGTTTCAGGTCCTCTATAACTCAGAACGCGCAATCGCAACGGTATTCCCGGTAGAAATGCATCAGACTGTTTAAAGTACTAAGTTTAGGTAGGTTAGTGTACAACACAAAGTATGTTTGTTCTTATCGCGTAGCGCCGTAACTTGTACGATTATAGGTTAAAGTTAACTAGGTACAAATAATCACAAATAACTTGGAGTTTAACAAAGTTATCTTGATTTATGGAGATATGCAGTAGAACATAAAATTAAATAGACTGAATCACAGCTGGCGAAGGTTTGAGAAAACCGTACCTATTCAAGTAGGTACATAATACCGGGCAATAGATTTTCAACTTAAAAATATTTTCAGGGCATCGCATGACATGGAAACAGTATCATAGACTGGAAGACATCCATGGTTTTATGGACTATTTGGCGAAGACATATCCTTCGATTATTAGTGTGAAAAAGATTGGACAATCGCACGAAGGTCGTGATCTCAAGGTAGTTGAAGAAGATAACAGCTTAAACCAATATTCGATCGAGAGAAATTGAGCCGGTTTTTCACTATTTTTCTCGTTGCAGATTTTACGAATTTCCGACGGTAAGCCAACTAACAAAGCGGTATTTATTGACGGAGGCATTCACGCTCGAGAATGGATCAGCCCTGCAACCGTTACATATTTCATCAACCAATTTGCAGAAAATTTCGACGTAGAGTCTGATGAAGTTAAGAACACAGATTGGTAAACAGAATTCCTTGATCTATTTATTTATTTATCTAATAGGAACTATATTTAAAAAAAAAAATATTTACAGGTATTTCTTGCCAGTCGTAAATCCTGACGGGTACGAATATACGCACACGGTTGATCGTCTTTGGAGGAAAAACAGGAAACCCAGTAATGTAGCGAGAGTGTGCTCTGGGACCGATCTCAACAGAAACTTTGGGTAAGGATATAAAGATTATGTTTATCCGCGTTACTCAAGCTGATCCTTCTAGTAGATTCAGCATATGCCCTCATTGTTTCCTATTAGCTGTTACAATCCTATTACTGCCTAGTAGCAGAAACAGTAGCGGAATGGCCCTAGAAGCGATCCCTGGTGGTACACCTGCAAAAACTGCTAGGTATCCAAGCTCTCCGTGTATAAACCAAGGGTTCTTTAATTTAATTTATTTCAGGTATCGATGGGGTGGCAAAGGAGCCTCAAGCAATGCTTGCAGCGAAACTTTCCGCGGCAGAGCAGCATTTTCAGAACCAGAATCTAAAGCACTTGCTGTAAGTTTATGTATCTGCTAAAGAATATTCGAGATAGGTGCCTATTTCGAAGTAACCAAAATAAGTATTAACAGGCACATGTCAAGTTAATGAAAAATGCACTTTAAGTCGAAGGTTCTTGAGATAATAAATATAAAGAAACATTGTATTCATTTAAACTTTTGCGATTTTCTCACATTATTCGGACGCGACGTTGCGTCCATGGTCTCAAAAGGACTGAAGAGGCGGGTTCAGTCCCTTCGAGACCATGGACGCAACGTCGCGTCCAAAACGTCGAGGTATTTAAATTTAAATATATTTTTTACGCGATCATGATAAAGAAACATTGTTTGTTCATTAAAATTCTTTGAACTAAGTACTTACGATAAAAACAGATACTTAATGGGTAGGTAAGTACTTATAATTCAATAAAGTATTATTACGTTTAGGCTTTGAACTTTTCCTAGTATCGAAAATTGTTTAAGCTATTGCCTAGGTACCTATAACGAACCGGCAAATCCAGGCGCACTTGGGAACTAGGACTACTAACTAGGACTTGGCTTCAGCCTTTTTATTGCAAGTGAAGATCTGTGTACAGTTAGGATTTTTACAGTTAATATTTGAATAATTTATTGAATCAGGCGTTATTTTGCAGAGGTCGATATTTATGAACTAAAAACAAAATAAAAGTAAAGTAAAGTAATTGTTTTTAGTTCAAAGTTAATATTTGGCCCAGGTTACCTACTGCATGCAACATCATTCATGTAATCTGTAAGTGATGATGTTGCAATAAAAATGTTCACAACATATCTTTGATCACAGGATTTCATCACAAACAGTGCCACCAAATTTTCGGCATATCTGACTTACCATAGCTACGGCCAGTACCTGTTGTACCCATGGGGTTATGACAATGTGGTGCCACCTGACTACAAGGAAATGGATGCAGTCGGGAAGGCAATGGCTCAGGTATTTAGTTTAAAAATTTTGAATACGGAACAGTGCATTTGTGCAGTGCATATAACTTTAATTGATTTTGCAATATTGAATTAATGATGGTAAGGGACCAGTCATACATCATATGACTTTCATTGGCGCCTGTTATGAAAGGTTGCATTATGTAAATGTGATGTGATGATCCCTGATCATTTTGTATGTTTTGTAGGTACTAGTCTGTCTATAGCAGTGACATGACTTTTTTTCTAATTCATATCTTCATAATGAATTGTAGCTGAATAACTAGCCTAAAACAATCCTTTTATTTTACAGGCAATTCAAAGCACAGGCGGATCCAAGTATTCCGTAGGTTCTTCAAGTGGACTCCTCTACCCAGCTTCTGGAGGGTCAGATGATTGGGCCAAAGCTCAAGGAATCAAGTACAGTTACACCATTGAGTTGAGTGACACTGGTAGATATGGATTCATCCTACCAGTGTCTTATGTGGAGCCTGTGGCCAAGGAAAACTTGGCAGGTCTAAGAGTTTTATTAAAGCAAATTCATCAGGAGTAAAACCATGCAAACGGTCACATGTATGGATCAATCATATCATCAAATTATTTAATTGTGTTTAATCCTTATGCATTTTATACATATTAAATAGAACAAGTTTAGTATTGACCCTAAAACAAATTTTATAGAATAAATTTGTCCTAAAAGTATTCTATGAAGGAAAAGTCTTGCAAAATCCATATTTAATTGTATATGTATTTGTAATGATAAAGTGTATTTGAGTTTGATATAAACATCAGAAATGTAAGAAGATTTGATTAGGTGGTAAATTTGACAAAAATATTGAATTTACTACTTAAGTATTTATATGTTTTTTTACAATATTGATTAATTTATTTTAGATATTAAGTTAAGTATAATTTAGGGTTAATTTGAGAATTGTGATTTACAAAACAACTGTGTGGAATTAAATTGTAGATTAAAAAGTTTGTTTTATTGATTTATTTACTATAAAGATCAAAAGATTATTTATGAGCCCAGCATGAGCCGGTACCTATACCAAATAAAATAATGAAACATACCTTGTGTGCCTGATTCTTATTTTCAGCTTTTAATTCAAAGTCTGGCTTGGTGACTTTAATTTCTGGTATCTTGTTAATGTTGCTGCCTTCTGGGGATCCATTAAGAGACGAGACAACAGGACTTTTCAACAGGTTCTTGGTTTCAAAGGCAATGTCTTCTGCCCTCTTCAATATCAAATCAACATCATCCATGTCTCCGGAAATCAGGTTATTATTGTTGCCACCAGAAAGCTTGTTTATCTCGCTTAATATCATCTTAATCTCTTCGTCACTATCTTTAAATATCTCGCAATTTTTCTCATTTTGTAAAAATTCTTTTGTAGACAAACTATTGTCGTTAGAAGGCATATCTTGAACTGATACCAAACTTTGTGCCATTATTTCCTACTTACCCTGTAATAATACTGACGGGTTGCGAAAGGACGAAAAATTAACTACGCTCACCCTCAAGGGGAAACATCAAAACATGTTAAAAAATCCATGAAAAACTCAACCAACACAACCGTTGCTAAGCAACCACAGAGTATATTGTATACTGAAATAGAATTGTCACTGTCCACGTATGAACAGCACCATCTGTACCGGAGTGTACGAACTATTACTTTAAAATATATACGTTTATCTATCGCTACCTACGCTCTACCCTGATTTCAATAGTATTCAAATATGGTATTAGATTTACAAGATTATCAATTCTGCCAATAGATTCAACACCAAGCTAATGACAGAATTAATAAGCATGTAAACCCAAATAATTCGTTATTAGCTAGGGTAATAAAAAATAAACATACTTTTTTCCTTTTACTGTCAAACTTAAAAGCTGAAACTTGCATTACATCTTCAGTCACGTAATTTTTTGAGGAGCCACTTAGTATTAATTTATATGTCACTGCACCAATTGCACAGAAAAACGTTTAACATTTTTGCTTTATGCCTCTGGCATTCCAGAAAAATCACTTCAATTCTTGCCGAGGTTTCACCTAGAAACAAGTCACAATGGTTACCAAAGTGCTTCACACAAATAAATATGCACAAATTAAATATTACACAGATGGTGCTCACCGAAAAAGTAATAATTACGATTCAAAATCACTAGATACTTAGTACGAAACAACCGCAACAAAGTAAAGCTGTCAACAGAAGTGTTGCCAATTAAGTGAATAGGAAAATACTGGAGACGTTGTTTTATTAAGTCGCAAGATATTCATATGCTGCAGCAGCGAACACAAGCTTAACAAAGTCGGCTAAAAGTAACATACTGTACTTAATTTCTTTTCATAAATTTAATGTACTCAGAAACAAAAAGTTACGTATTTTACTACAAAATCAAAGGATTTAATTAAATAAACAAATTACAGTTCTCATTTAAAAATACGTCAGGGGCGAAGTGTTGATTAGATTGCAATTATTGAATATAAGCTTAAAATTGTTTCAAATTGAACTCTCATATAAATTATTACATTTTGCTAAAAGTTTCTAATTTGGCAACACTGAAAGGAAAGGCTGAAAATGCGTTTCGTTCAAAAACATGCAGATTATTGAGTTTATGTCCAAAACTTTTAATTTCAGAACGTAATATAACTACGAAACCGCCATCTGTACTCCAATGTAGTAACTAATTTCCATGACTACTTTAGTATAGAGAGTAGAAATGTTCTAAGTGAAGTGGCTCTGTAAGCAACCACACAACCACAGACAGCACAGATTGCTAAAACCAAAGAGAATATTTAGACCACAGACATCACAGACCCCGTGTAAGCACGACGAAGGTCGAGCACGACTTTACGAATGCTGCGTAACGTTACGGTTATCGTATCGAGATCGAAAAACCTCATACTAAATTTTAGTTCCAAATACACTCACGGGCGGGCGCTGTTCCAAACGTCATACAAACTCAACGTTTACTATTCGATTTTACCATAGAATAAAGGTACAAAAGAATGCTAGCAAGCGTGCCACCGAAAAGGACAACAGATAAAGTACATACAATATTTACGATTGCCAAGTAATGAAAAAATTACCTCAGTCTGCATTAGTACCATTATTATGTCTCTTTATTCTTTTACAACTCTTATTTTTATATTTTTCTAAATTACATTAAACACAATATAAAATAAAAAAAACATAAAAAATAGTCTTCGCCGGTGGCGGGGCAGGGGCCCAAGCCAGCGGCGGTCAGGGCGACAAAGTAAGGAATCTCCTCGGAAACCTCAAAAGCGAGATCAGTATACTTACTTAACTTATCCTTCTCCGCCTTTATGAGGTTTTCATCATGCGGGATGGTGATGTCGACAAGTATAGCCCTCCGCGTCAACCGGTCTAATATCACGATGTCAGGTTTATTGGCTGGGATAAACCTATCTGTGATAATAGACCGGTCCCAGTAGAGCGTGGCACGGTCGTTTTCGAGAACCGGCGTAGGTACATATTTGTAATATGGTAACTCGGTGTCTATGAGGCCATATGAAAGAGCAAGTTGCTGGTGTAATATCTTGGCCACTTGGCGGTGCCTGTGCAAGTACTCGTTGTTTGCAAGGTGAGAACAACCGGAAATAATATGTCGGAGTGACTCCCCAGGTTGGTGGCATGCTCGACATATGTCAATCGTTCCATCCTTCATGATGTATTTCCGGTTATTATAGGCCGAATAATGTACTTTAACTCATACCTAGACTGATTTTAATAATCAATCCAGCAAATCATCACCACTAAATTATGTTTGCCTAGCAGTGTTTAACAGTCTTCCAACTTGGGGGCACCAACAAGCCACTGTCAAGGTTAAAATTGTTGTGAGTGATCAGTTTTATTTCACTATGATTTTATTTCACATAGTCTCATGGAAGTTCAACGTTGAACTAAATTCTCTTACTATAATATTACCTTGTATTATGTGTATTATGTGTATTGTGTGTAATTGATTTAAGCACAGACCTAACAGCAAGTGGACCGGCGATACCTACAGAATTAGCGTGCATACCTACTAAAATTTGGCACGTAACATGGCTGCTTTTCATAGGGTTGGGACTGTTAAACATATGCAGATATCGATATCGATAAAGTCTACGCTATAGTAGTTTATGCAACTGTTACATTACGAGTGTTTTAAGGCCTAATTATATAGAGTAGCATACATTACTTTTATCTACACACATATTATAAGTAAGACACGTTCAGAAGCAGAAGGCATTATCATATCCATACCTGTCACGAATTTGACTGTTGTTTTTATCATAGATAAGTAAACATACCGAACTGACGTTTCGTATCGACTGTTTTTTTTTTGTAAATTATGTTGGTTTTTGCAGATATTTCACATTTTCTACGGTTTTTGAACGCATTATAGAGGAGTTATGACATGTGTGTATATGGGTTTGCAGATGCGTTGCCAACCTAGAGAGCTAAGATGGAATTCCTCTTGTGCCCGTAATTACACCGGCTGTCTTACTCTCCACACCGGGACACAACAGTGCAAGCACTGCTACTTAGCGGCACGATTAGCGAGTAAGATGGTGGTAGTGATCGGGACGGACCTTGCACAAGGTCCTACTAACCACAAAAGCGAAAATAAAAACATTTGCCTTAGGCATCTCCAAAGTTTTTATTCATTTCTAATAGTTTCTGAAAGATCCTTTGTCACAACACTCACAACTTCTTTTTCCGTGATAGCGAAACCTCAAATCTATAATCATTTTGATTACAGACATTACCTTACCCTCACACTTGATGTACAAGGCAACACAGGTGACAGGCACGAGTAGACTGAAAAAGAAGAATATTAAGTATCTATAAATTTATCTCTAGGACATTTTTTTCCAAATCTCAAATCTGGTTCAGGCTGTGCGTTGTGTCAGTCAGAAAGTCACGGTTTTATTTTATATGTTTAGATCTAATAATTACCTGAATTGCTCCGTCACGTCATCAATCTCGTCACATTAAGAGTTCTGTTGAAGCATGACATGTCGAAGTGCATCGAGCAGACAAACCATGTCTTATGTCGTGGGTTTATATTTTCAATTCCAATCCTTTTATTTTTGGCAGTTTCATTCACAGGAAATCTGACGAAAAAAAAAATTCAAACAATGTTTAGAATTTCATCGATACCTATGTCGATACTTAGCACCGCATAAGCTAATATGCCAAAATCAAGCAAATTATTTCTGTTGAAATAAATAAAATCATTGGAAAATAAAACAGACGTTCGTACTCATTTTATAAGATCATTATGTTACGATACTTGCCAAAATACAATAAAGCATTCGAATTATTCAAGGTAACTGGTTACTAACCTTTGAAGGGTCAATTTAGGTTGATTAATGTTTTTCTTAACACTACACTGTCTGACGCAGCACTAGGGCATGATTAGGACAATCAAAGACAGAGCCCTGCACACTATGATAACTCGTTTCTTAGAGTAATCCTCACAAAAACAGCAAATATGTTCGGAGCCGGCTACCGTTTGACAGCACATCTACCACGAAACTTGGCACGGAACATGGTGGCACCTGCCACGCTGTCGTAAACTCGTGACGTCACTTAGAGAGTGCTGCCAAATTTAGTAACCAACAAATACTGTTTGTCTCTCCTATTCTTATGCAGCTGTCAGTAAGTTAAAAAGAGATAAAATGCCGTTTGACATGTATGTGTCGATATGGCAGATATTTGTATAAGTCACGCTTCATATAGAAGAATATAGCGCCTCCACTTTCCTATCTCAATGAATTTAAGCAGGTAAGTTAAACACTTAAAATAATTCAGTGAAACATATATTAGGTGAAAATGTATAAATAACATTAAGAAACTCTACAAAAGTTAATGGGTGAAGTACTGTTGTTTTCCCTTTCTTCCAAAGCAATGTTGTGTCAAAATGCTCACTTCATATTTTTGACGAAGAATTTGACACATAATTGATTTTTCCCGTAGCTTCTATCCATTTTCTAAGGTTGTTTGAGTATTGCGAAGCGCAACCTTGAAAAACCCGGCCATACGATGAGGGACAGAAAATAAATATCTTTGTCTCTTTTAGCCATGAATAATTGTGTATTAAGCCGTCCTTTTTGTGTGTGAGTGAGTAAGAAATGTCCAGCGGTTTATCTCTTTCTCTGTCTACGCGTTATGCAGTGGTTACGCAGCATTCGTAAAGTCGTGCTCGACCCTTAGCTGTCAAGCGTACCCACAGTCCCATAAGGGATAGGCAAAGGAAACTAAGTCCATGCAGCCACGTCTAATTTACCACCCGTCACAGTCGTCAGTCTATCCTAGTCACGTCCTGTCAGCTGCTCATGGTTCCGTAAAGCGATAGTGTATAGTGCGACAATAAAGAGTAGAAATTAAATGAGGGCGCCACTTTCTTCGTATCTGTCAGATTATTGACGTAAAGTGCTTGAATATGGAAACAATTTTGTATGAAAAATATTGGTTCTTTTTAATCCGTTTTCTACTATTTTATATCGCACTATACACTATCGCTTTACGGAAGCATGAGCAGCTGACAGGACGTGACTAGGACAGACTGACGACTCTGACTGTGACGAGTCTTTACAGAAAAGAAACAAAAAGCATCATACATGGCTGTATGGACTCAGGTATCTTTGCTTATCCGTATGGTGTGAATTATAAAAAAACAATCAACTAAAAATAAAAAAAGAATACATACGTGAATTTGGCGGGAAACCGATGAAAGTGGTTCGTGTCGTTAATTGAATTTTAGTTTCTGTGCTTAATGTTGTTTGGTGGATTACAAAGATAGCGTATTATACAACAAATTAACATGACAGTGCCCAGCAAATGAAGAATTCAAGTGAAGTTGAAGTTTGTGACCCCTGTCCTTAACTTACGTGTAACAACATAAAAGATCTTTGTATCGGCAAACTGAATATCTGTCTTTATGTGTCAAAGGAATAATCATAAATTATATTGAGATTAACTAGGACGATAAGAGTCAAGAGCAAATTGATACCTGAAGCTCATCAAAGCAGCATAGTCATCGCCCCATTAACAGGATATTAGTATGCTTCGCTAATAGGCAATCCCAGGGCACCAAACTCCCGTCACCTCCTGTAGAATCTCTGACCAGAGAGCCACACATCCATGGGTCCACAACACCCATGTGTACTTAGTGCCTTATTTTTAGTGGTCAAAAGCTGACTTATACTGAACATTCAATCTTTAATATGAACTTTATTTTATCTACTTTCAAATCAATTGGTTCATACTTAGGCATTTCCTGATTATGTTAAGTCCTACTCCCAAGCACTAACGTTAAGCCACTTCATGATTTTTATGCTATACCCTCGTGCCGAGGCACGGCTGATTTTGGTTAAGTTGTCTTTTGCCCCGATAGCCAATTAATGGCCCTTTGGTCCCACTTTGGTTAGGCAGTTACTTTGTCGCCCTGATTTTGACTGGTGTCAGCAGTGCCGATGTTTGCCACCCTGCTTCACTAGGAGCTCGATACCAGAGATGCGTTACTGGCCAGCTCCAGTGCTGCTGACACGGGACGGGGTTAACTAGAATTCTAGCGCTGACTCCTGACCCAGCGGTCAGGAAACAACTTGGTACTTTTATTTTAGGGTTCTTCATGGACATGCTTGGCTTGAGTAAGCTGAACATACGAATTGATACGGGAATTTACTTTAATTGATTTACTGAATACTATTGACGAGAATAGACTAGAATGATTAACATCAATGCTCAACAAGACACAAAATACTTATCCCCTAATGGATACTTAGCTCTCCGGAGATTGCAGCCAGTGAATCACTAATTATAACTTGAAACAATTACACATTAGCACTTGTAAGAAAACTTTTGATAGAGCTCATTTTTAGGCGGTAACGGTGACCACAGATAATCGGCAACATGGTAACATGAGGAAACCGAATATGTTTAAGTGTTGCAACAGATAATAATTATACAAACTAAATTAATTATTATTCAAGTATTTACCTTTCGTGAGTCGAAACTCACGACGACCCCCAAGTATCCGCCTGCTGTTGCTCGCCGTAGCTCGCCGTAAAGTACACAGTACACTATCGCTTTACGCTTTACGGAAGGCAGCTGACAGGATGTGACTAGGACAGACTGATGACTCTGACGGTGACAAGACTTTAATGTACAGAAATTTACAAAACACATCAGACGTGGCTGTATGGACTCAATTCCTTTGCCTACCCCTTATGGGATGAATTAATAAAAAAATAAAAAAATACATACGTCAAAGTTGTCAAACTGCGAACAACAAAATATTTTGTGCTTTTCTGTGAATTTGAATTAGTTCGAAAATAAATAACATACTAACTGGTTTATTAAACCATGTCGGTGCCACCGCAAGCATTCGTGAATAAAAATAAAAAACATTTCCTTGGAATCCCAGCCCCTCTAGGTTATGTGGCTGGTGTTGGTAGAGGGTTCGTATTTAAAGAATTCTACAAATTAATATGAATTTTGGTTCCTCATTGAAACATTCTAATTTTACTCTCTGATTTTCAGTGCTACTGGGTTCACTACTCGATCTGACATCGGTCCTGCGCGAGACGCCAACGATGTATCGTAAGTACAAATAAACAAACATACTCAATATTATGCCTTGAAGACAAGAAAAAACATTAAAATTCATACGCATTTATGCTGGCTCTATTACATAAATTTTATTTGTTTGTGCATTATACTTAGTAACTTTCCATTAACTATGTAATTTTGGTAGTTTCATAAAGGAATTTCAAAACATGGCTTTAGTACACTGCCAGGTTCTGATTTCTGTAAATTCTTTACTTCAGTGACGACCGCCATGCACCGCCAGCTGCTAAACGCAAGAAAAATGAAGAGGAAGATGATGATGAAGACTTGAATGACTCAAATTATGACGAATTCTCAGGTTACAGTGGGTCACTGTTTTCCAAGGTGTGTTAGTTCAGATGTTTGAAACTAAATATGTATGTTTATTGTATATAAGATTCCATCAAATAATATGATAAAATACAAAAATAGCAAGTCTCATAATGTGTCCACTGCCAGGGCCATGTTTTATAAAGCTGCAAGTTACAATTTACAAGCAGAAGTCTCATTCTATTACCTTTTGTTTGAAAAAGTTTGCTTGTAAATTGTAACTTGTAGATTTATAAAACACGGCGCAGAAGTTATGAGATCTCATTTAAAATAGAGTCATTTATTTTAGTTAGTCTAAACAACTTTGTTATAAATTATTATTTACCAACATATGTAGTGACCATATCAGTATTAGACATGTTTAGCTCTATAATAATTATAGTGACTTGGCAGAGGCACTGCCATGCCATCTTGATGGAAAACTTTGTTAATCCATTATTGGTTTTTAGGATCCTTATGACAAAGATGATGCTGAGGCAGATGCTATTTATGAATCAATTGACAAGAGAATGGATGAGAAAAGAAAGGAATACAGAGAGAAAAGATTGAAGGAAGATTTGGAGAGATATCGTCAGGAAAGGTGAAACAACTTATTGACATATAAAATAGCTTTAGTTTTATTTTGGTTTATTTGTATGTAATATGCTTCATCATTTTAAGCTTAATGTGAAAATCAGCCTTAGAATGTTGAGTCATCAACCAGCCTGTGATCAAGTCACAAATACAATGCGGGCTGGCTTGACAAATTCTTGATATTTATTAATAACTGTTGTATACAGACCAAAGATCCAACAACAATTCTCCGATCTAAAACGAGAATTGAAAATGGTGTCCGAAGACGAATGGGCAGCGATACCAGAAGTTGGTGATGCGCGTAACAGGAAACAGAGGAATCCTCGGGCTGAGAAGTTCACGCCACTGCCCGATAGTGTACTGTCTAGAAATCTTGGAGGGGAGTCTTCCTCGTCTATTGACCCTGGGTCTGGACTGGCTTCCATGATGCCAGGTGTTATGACACCTGGGATGTTGACGCCATCAGGTAATGAATTAATCTATTAGTAGCTAATATTGTGTTCTCTTGCATATTATTTGTACTCAAATATGGGGTAAGTGAAATGAATGTGATGATAAGGTCAAGTAGTACGAGGGCTGTTTGATAAGTACCCGTTTATGGAAAAAAACATTTTTTTTTGTATATATGCATTTATTTTTCTATATAGTCACCTTTTAACTCTATACATTTGTTCCACCTATACTCAAGCTTCAATAAACCATCCAAAAAGTATGATTTTGGAAAGTCATCAAAATAGGCCTCTGTGGCGGCAATGACTTCGTCATTTGATCCAAATCGCTTGCCACCGAGCCATTTTTTTAGGTTGGGAAACAAAAAGAAATCGCATGGGGCCAAATCTGGAGAATACGGGGGGTGAGACAATAGTTCGTAGCGTAACTGTGCTAATTTGGCCGTCACAACTCTGGACGAATGAGCCGAGGCGTTGTCGTGATGAAACAGTACTTTTTTCTTTTTTAAATGGGGTCGTTTGTCCTTCAACACGGCGTCAAATTCATCCAATAAATTGGCATAGTACTGCCCTGTTATTGTTTTTCCCTTTTCTAAATAGTCAATATGTATAATACCCTGCGAATCCCAAAAACGGTCGCCATGACCTTTCCAGCCGATGGGACGGTTTTTGCTTTCTTTGGAGCAGGTTCACCCGGTAAAATCCACTGCTTCGACTGCTCTTTCATTTCCGGGGTGTAGTGGTGGACCCACGTTTCGTCCACGGTCACGAAACGACGCAGAAACTCCTTCGTGTTACGTTTGAACACGGCCAAACACTGCTCCGAAGTAGTCAGTTGGTTCCATTTTTGCTCCTCCGTGAGTAAACGCGGCACCCACCTCGCCGATACTTTCTTCATACCCAATTTTTCTTCTAATATGTGTTGTACCCTCTCGATTGAAACGTTTACAGCATCAACGATTTCTCGAAGTTTAATTCGGCGGTCGGCTAAAACGATATTGTCAATTTTCTTAACCATATCGTCTGTAGTCACCTCAACTGGCCGGCC
Source organism: Clepsis dumicolana (assembly GCA_963691665.1). Classification (NCBI taxonomy): domain Eukaryota; kingdom Metazoa; phylum Arthropoda; class Insecta; order Lepidoptera; family Tortricidae; genus Clepsis; species Clepsis dumicolana. The sequence continues at coordinate 5,429,521 of OY829519.1, read as the reverse complement.
TGGGCGATCCTCATCAAAGACGGTTGTTCTCCCCCGCTTAAACTCGTTATACCAATATCTGACGGTTGTCATAGAAGGAGCACATTCATGGTAAATCGCTTGCATTCTTACTTTTATTTCATCACATGTTTTTCCTTCCTAAAATAAGAATCTAATTACAGACGGATACTGTTCTTTCTGCATTTTAACAATTTTAAGTTCACGCCTTCACTGAATCGTTGTCAAATGAGAAAAAAAACAAAAGAATGCCATTTTTTTTTTTAATTTTCCCTCTGAAAAATGGCTTAAAAAGGTGGTATACTTATTTGCGGCCAGTGATATTAATATATTTAGAAAACGGGTACTTATCAAACAGCCCTTGTATATTTGAGACAAGGCTTGCTGAGTGACTTTGGGTTCCGCACTGAAATTCACAGATAAGGTACAGCAGAAATATGAAGTCGGTGCTTCATTCAAAGAATATTCCGCTCGCACCGCACCGACTTCATATTTCTGCTGCTTAGTGCTAGGCCATAAAACTTTAGGCTTTAGTTTCTGTTGTCCGAAATAAACGCATTTTATTTTATTTTATTTATTTTTGTTGTTAAAAGATTTTAATTTATATGATTCAACCCATAAGTTTATGCTTTTCAAATTATTTAATTTAATTGAAATTACATATTTACTGTAAATTACTTATGTATGTTTTAAATCTACCTTGCAGGTGACCTGGATCTGCGTAAGATTGGTCAAGCCAGAAACACTCTGATGACAGTCAAACTCTCTCAAGTATCCGATTCAGTGACAGGTCAAACTGTGGTTGATCCAAAGGGCTACCTTACTGATTTACAGTCCATGATACCTACCTATGGTGGTGATATCAATGACATCAAGAAAGCTAGGTTACTGCTGAAGTCTGTACGTGAGACTAATCCGAATCATCCGCCTGCATGGATTGCTAGTGCTCGATTGGAGGAAGTTACTGGTAAGTGTGATTTATATAAATCAATGTCGCGCAATATAATTAGGAATCATCGTCATCGCCAACCTTTTTTACGTCCCACTGCTGGGCACAGGCCTCCTCTCAGAATGAGAGGGCTTGGGAATGCTTCATACTTAAATGCACCTCTGAAGTTGTTGAAGGGAGGGTATATTGTGATCTTCCTTCCTCATTCCGGTTAGTCTCTGTGCATCTTGCTTCCCCTATAATGAGTGTGACTGACTGATCTGATAAGTGGCTGACTTCACTCCAGTTTAATTTGTTAAATTACTTGCTGATTCCGTTTACCGTTTTATAACACCAGGTAAAGTGCAATCAGCGCGCAACCTCATAATGAAAGGCTGCGAGGTGAATCCAAGCAGCGAAGAACTGTGGCTTGAGGCGGCGCGACTACAACCGCGGGATACCGCCAGAGCTGTCATCGCGCACGCCGCTAGAAACCTGCCGCACAGTGTGCGAGTGTGGGTGAAGGCGGCTGATCTAGAACAGGAGCCAAAGGTACAACAAAACACCAGGCAAAGATCAATCGCCACCCAACCTTTTTATGAAAGTTTGTGAGGAGCTGTAACTTGAGCGGTGCAGGCTATCGTAGCTCGTGCACCTAGAAACATACTCTGCGAGTATTGGTGAAGGTGAAGTCGAAGGTAAAGTTATTGCTACACACCAGGCCAAGGGTAATCACTAATCACCACGCAACCTCATCAAAAAGGTTTACTATTTAGTTACATTACTGTGCTTCGGGCGGCAAAATCTGTCTTAACTCACGCCGCTAGAAACTTGGCGCACAGTATGCGAGTGTGGGCGTAGACTGCTGACTTGAAGCAAGACACCAGGTAAAGGACTATCGCCACGCAACCTCTTTGTTATAGGTTTTGAATAATCGTGAATGTGATGACTCGGCTGAAGCCGCGTATACGGTGCGAGATATCAAAGTCAAATTCAATTTAACAGAGAACTTTGAAAACGGTGCAGCTCTAGAATAAGAATCGAAAAGAGTCTCCTGTAAAACTTGGTTTCTGGTCATAAAATATCTACCATAAACAAAGCATGTGCAATTTTGAATGACACTTTTATTCCCACAGGCAAAACGCCGAGTCTACCGCAAAGCCCTCGAACACATACCCAACTCAGTTCGTCTGTGGAAGGCAGCGGTCGAACTCGAGAACCCAGAAGACGCCCGTATCCTTCTATCTCGAGCCGTCGAGTGCTGTCCTACCAGCGTCGAGTTGTGGCTGGCTCTGGCTCGACTCGAGACCTATGAGAACGCTAGGAAAGTGCTCAATAAGGCGAGAGAGAACATACCCACTGATAGACAGATTTGGGTGACCGCTGCGAAGCTTGAAGAGGCTCATGGTAAGTTGTACCCCATATTTCAAGTGGTGATCTCCTAGAGAAAATAAATTATATCAGCAATGTATTTGACCGGCTTTTGTCACTGACTTATGTGATACTCAACCTAATGTAACCATTCCAAACTTATATGTTTCTGACGGATAGGGTGCTTAAGAGGTTGTTGCCCGTGCGTCCTTGGCGACAATTATATGACTTGTTTATTAGACATTTACCCTATTATTCATAAACCTATTTGCCGTTAAAGTTCGTTTGTCCTTTTTTGTTACATTGACATTTCCGTTAGTAAGAAGAAGACAGAACTAATGGAGGCTTGAGTGACGTTTATCATTATCAATTTATCAATAATGGTATTAGATATTATTAAGCCGAATCGTGCGCAGACTGCTCAATTCAAGACTTCCAGGCCCCTATTTCGCCGTTTTGCTGGTACAGATGTCAGATTACAATGACAATCCGGAGTATTACTGACTTCAAAAGATTTTGTTTTTTGTTCATATTGACTCTGAAATGTATACTCAAGAGGAAAAAAAACAGGTAACTTTGTATGGAATTTTTCATAAAAAGTGACCTGTTTTTATTATTAGTTATAATTATAATTGTCATTGTAAACTGACATTTGCGGGTGGTAGGACCTTGTGCGAGGTCCGTCCGGATCGCTACCACCATCTTACTCGTTAATCCTGCCGCTAAGCAGCAGTGCTTGCACTGTGTGTTCCGGTGTGGAGAGTAAGACAGCCGGTGTAATTACGGGCACAAGAGGCATTTCATCTTAGCCCTCTAGGTTGGCAACGCATCTGCAAACCCTCCGGAGTTGCGGGTGTCTATGGGCAGTGGTGATCACTTACCATCAGGTGACCCACTTGCTCGCTTGCCTTCCTCGTTGTATAAAAAAAAGAAAAAAAAATTGTATTGTAACATCGTTAAAATAGGGGCCAGCATGGAATTGTTTCGTCTCATTTTCATGTTTTCTCAGTGCATCCCAATTTAATGGTTATTCTATTGTTTCTGGCAGGTAACAACCACATGGTCGAAAAAATCATCGATCGCGCGATCACGTCGCTCAGCGCTAACGGAGTGGAGATCAACCGCGAACACTGGTTCAAAGAGGCCATGGAGGCCGAGAAGTCTGGCGCGGTTCACACTTGCCAGGTTGGTAATAAGTAATTACTTTTTGCCTTCCTGAGGTTCTTCGTGAATCTTTCAAGTACCTCGTACAATGTTTTCCCGGACATGAGACCTAACTAGATCGATTTTCGCCCCCTAAAACACACGAGATAGCAAATCCCAGCAATTCCCAAACGTTTTTTAAGTTTGCAGCGGACCATGCAGTTTTTGTATTTAGTCTCGGCGCCCTATTCACAGTTTGTATCTTTGTATAATAGTACAATTTTGCGGCTGGTGTGACCTTGTGCGAGGTCCGTCCGGATCACTACCACCGTCTTACTCGCTAATCCTGCCGCTACGCTACCGTGCTTGCACTGTTATGTTCCGGTGTGGAGAGTAAGACAGTTGGTGTAATCACGGGCACAAGAGACATTTCATCTTAGCTCTCTAGGTTGACAACGCATCTGCAGACCCCCGGGGGGTTGCGGGTGTCTATGGGCAGTGGTGATCACTTACCATCAGGTTATTCACTGATCGTTGCCTTCCTTGTCGTATAAAAAAAACAATGGCATTCAATAATACAGTCAGAGTGCACAGCTTGGGAACCCCTGCACTGCTTGCAATAAATAATAAGTCAGTTACCGAGTCGGGACCTGACTTTTGTTTGTTATCGTTCCGCTGTTGTAGTTTTGTAACTTGATACAACAATTTGTTTGTTAATTTATTGAATCAGGCGTTACTTTGCGGAGGTCCATATTTATGAACTAAAAAACAATTACTTTGCTCACCCACGACCACTGACAATGACAAATAGTTATATCTGTGCGGCAAATGTATGTTTCCATGCAACACCTCCGCCTCCACTGCTACACGAATCAACACATGCCACACAGACCCAACTATCACCACCACCACTATACTAAACGCTGACGCGTTTCGGCACTCTCCACGAGGCCATTTACGAAGCACAACAACAACCGCTCAACATGCCACCACTTCCACTACTGACATATGTAAACCATGTACTCAACTTAGTTAATGACAAAATCAACGTACCCACTAATATTTTATAAATTCCAAACTACCCTTTTATGTAAGTCCTAAACTACCCTTTTTTAAGAAATGAATTCCAAACTACCCTTTTTATTTTTATTTTTAATTTACGCCAGGTACCCCGTTATTTTTAACCGAGTACGGTAAAAAGAGAAGTCATGTTCTCATTATTACTATGACACATTATTAAAATTAGAACCAAGTCGTAAAAAAGGCGAAGAAACCAAATTAACTTGTTCATTAATAATAGACCCCATGTTGTTGTACCTAATTATTTCCAATTGTTCTAAAACCGATAGCCGCAACCCCTTATCACAATAATGTAAAATTTCGTACGTATCTGAGTCTAACAACGAATGATTCGTTTCTAATAAATGCTTGGCAAAGTTTGATTTCTCTGGATGATCATGCCTATATAACGAGACATGCTCTTTAAATCTAGTATCAAAGTTTCGACCGGTTTGTCCAATGTATACTTGACTACAGTCGCCACAAGTGAGTTTATATACGCCCGACCTGTTCCCTTTATCCACCATTTCTTTGTTATTACAAAGTCTAGAACGTAAAGAATTAGTAGTCTTAAAGGCAACATTGATGTTATTTGATTTTAAAATATTATAAATCTTGTCAGACAACCGGCCAACATAAGTAATACTAGATCTAAATTTGTTAGTAGGCTGAGATGGCAACGCAGAGTAAAGCATGCTATTCACTATCCGTCCCTGCTTCTTTTGAACCAGACTATTAACCATTGCTGTACTATAACCATTTGTTGTTGCTATCTGATATATAGTATGTAACTCAGAATCATAATGCTCTTTCGAAAGAGGTACAGTTAGTAGTCTATGTACATAACAATGGAAAGCAGCCAGTTTATGCTGCAATGGGTGAGTAGAATTTGCAGGTATGACAGTATCTGTGTACGTAGGCTTACGGTAAATTTGAAACTGGTGCCTATTATTTACTCTTGTAATTGTTAAATCCAAAAAATTCAATGAACGATTTTCCTCTAATTCTCGTCATTCGTCATTGTGGCATGTGTTGATTCGTGTAGCAGTGGAGGCGGAGGTGTTGCATGGAAACATACATTTGCCGCACAGATATAACTATTTGTCATTAGTGGTCGCGGGTGAGCAAAGTAATTGTTTTTTAGTTCATAATTTGTTTGTTTTCTAGGCTATAATTCGTTCTGTTATCGGACAAGGCATTGAACAGGAAGATCAAAAACACACGTGGATGGAAGACGCTGATGCGGTAAGTATTGTTTTAAGAAGTAAACATAAAATGCTACTTTGAAAGAGAAAGTGATGCACTTTATCAATGATTTTAACTTTCATACTATAGTCATAGCGTGTAACCGAGTGGTAATGCTCGTAGTGGTAGAACGGTGCGGGAGGGAAAACATCCACCAATAGTGAATTTAGGAAAATTGTACACTATAAAAAAAAAATCTTTATTCAGAATACTTACTTACAAAGTGATACAATTAGGTAGACTAGGAAACTTAATGAGATCCATGATCTCAATTGGAAAATCTTTTTGTGTTTTTTATTATTTTTTCCAATTTTTTTTTATTTTTACGGTCTTCCCGTGAGTATCAATTATATATTTAATAAACTCACCGAAACATGAATACACAGAAAAAAAAACCAGAAAAATACCAACCCCGGGAATCGAACCCGGAACCTCGACACTTCGGGTCGCGTGCCCACCCTTACACCAGAAATCATCATGAATTGATTGCTTTAGTGCGCCATCTCGTTGAGCCTGGGTAAACTGATTAGTTTCGAAGGGGTGCGTTGTGTTCGGTTTACAAAGCAATCGCATAGGTGGCGCTAGTCACTGCAAAAAGTGATAAAAACGAGCTGATATTTGAATACATAGGAGAAATTCGAGCCTTACCTAAATACCAATTCTGGTGTAAGGGTGGGTACGCGACCCGGAGTGTCGAGGTTCCGGGTTCGATTCCCGGGGTTGGTATTTTTCTGGTTTTTTTCTGTGTATTCATGTTTCGGTGAGTTTATTAAAAATATAACTTAATAAGATACTTCTTCACACATGCCTGAACCAGGATGATCCTGTGTTTCAGGCGAGAAAGAACTTACATAAACTATCTTAAAAATTAACACTTGCAAGGATTTATCAATTCTGATCTTAGTTTCTATGGTGAATTACAAAATAATATTTAACAAAATTATAGAGCAAAATAATTATAAAAACAGTAATATTTATTTAACTATGACTTAATAAAAATGTTTTATTGTACAATCAAAACCAAGCAAGTTACTTAGGAACTAGCAGGTATATGCACCAAGTAGTAACGTAAAAATGTAAAAGCTTCCAACCACCGAACTAGGTATAGACAGTAGAAAAACCGTTCCCACGGGCCAAGCAAAAATCAATCTTATGACAATGTCATAAACGTTTTGATAGGGGAAAGTTTCTCTCACTTTAACTATTAATACCTATGTCTTGGGGGGACTGGGTTTGAGTTTCTCCGACCTCGGCGGTCTACAAACAACAAGCACACAGTGATAATAATCGCTTAACTATAACTATGAATAACTAACTGCAGTCTTACCCATTAAGCAAACAGACGGGAGGCGCCTTTGGCTTATCTATACACTACAATTTTTCTGCCACTTTTTGAGGGGGACGAGAAACACACACGTACAGCACACATCAGCGCTCATGTCAAAATTTGTTACGTTCTTACAAACACACATTAAAACAAAACTGTCACCCAAATGCCAAAAACACGCACACAATCAATAGACCCTGATCATTTTGGCCAGACTTAATGTTAGAGTTTTGGCAGAGGGGAAATCGCGCGTTAACATCTCCATACCTTTCCTGCTCTAAGGTCTTACCTATTCCAATACACCATTAAACTCTTTTTTCTCCGCAGTGCGCAAACGAAGGCGCCTACGAGTGCGCCCGCGCAGTGTACGGCTACGCGCTATCCGTATTCCCCTCCAAAAAATCAATATGGCTGCGCGCAGCGTACTTGGAAAAGCAACATGGCACCCGCGCGAGCTTAGAAGCTCTGCTGCAGAGAGCGGTCGCGCATTGTCCCAAGTCCGAAGTACTGTGGCTGATGGGAGCCAAGTCTAAGTGGCTGGCAGGTAAAAAAAAAAAAGTGGTCCTTCGAAAATAAGTTGACATGGCTCCGCGTAGTTGGAGAATGTGCCACTCGGACGAGTCTGAAGGTTTTAAAGGTCGAAGGAGGTCAGTGGTCTCAGCTAACGAATTATAGGGATCTCACGAATGATTTTTTTTTTCAAATTCGCAATGCCAATGCGAATATTATGTACTTAAAAGTAATTAAAAAGTAAGTCATCAGTGTTGTTAATCATTCATCTTTTCTTTGCCGGCACTATAGATAAAACTTTCAGAGTAGCTCAAGAGTCTCATAACAATTGTAAGCACTTAATCGATTTGTTTATTTTGTGTAATCAAAACAAACTGACCGATAGAGCTAACACAAGCCCCACTATCAAGCAATCAAATCACAAAAACAGGCAAGGTGAAAATGCTTCTAAAATTAAAATTGCTTTTCTAAAACTGGTTTTGTTGTTTAGGCGACGTCCCAGCTGCCAGAGGCATCCTATCCTTAGCCTTCCAAGCTAACCCCAACTCCGAGGAGATTTGGCTTGCCGCCGTCAAACTAGAGAGCGAGAACAAAGAGTATGACAGAGCGAGACGGCTGCTGGCCAAGGCGCGCGCTTCTGCGCCTACGCCAAGGGTAAGTTGAAGTTCTGTTTATAAATCGAATTTTAATTAAACGAAGAAACGCTATAAGGATTATTCTAATTTCTGTCATTTTGACATGTGATTAGACGCCCAGTAAAGTTGAGTGAGGTCTATCTGTCAATATCCACCAATCATAGGCAGTGTAGCTTGTCTCTCTTTAGGGTAGAATGTCAGACTCGACACTAGCCATCTTAACGGATTTTTGACTCGTGATAGCTCTTACTAGCTTTATTATACGTACTTGCTAGATACATTGAATTTTGTATTATAATCAAGGATCATGGAAAGTAAACGGATTGACAAAGCCCATACTTTGAATCGTTCTTATTTACATTCAGCGCCGTCTACCTTGCTTGAGTGACACATTCGTACCGCTGTTTTGTTTATTATTTGACCCGCTGGCTACGACCTTGTCGCCATCTAGAAATTGCCTGAATTTTGACATGACTGCGGGGAACGATTCGAAGTATAGGCTTTGACACTCCGTAAACTATCCTCCTTGATTATAATATAAAAATAAAATTCATCTTTAAAATAACATCCGACAGGTGATGATAAAATCTGCCAAGCTCGAATGGGCGTTACAAAATATGGACGTAGCTTTGAAACTGTTGGAGGAAGCCATCAAAGTGTTCGGCGACTACGCGAAACTGCACATGATGAAAGGCGAGATAGAAGAACAGATGGGCAAGGATGAGGATGCGCATAACACTTATACGCAGGGGGTAAGGGTCAATTTTGATGAGCATGTCTATATTTCGACCATGTACATGTTTTGATGACCATGGGGCTGTTTCGTAACGGCTTGTAACTTGCAATACAAGCGAAAGCCTTGTGTTAGAAACTGGACGCAAAGTTAAATGATTGGCCATTTGGCCAGATGTGGCACAGAGTGTGTAGTTGTGAAAGGCTAGTGGAGAACCCTTTGTCCATAGTTTTATTTGAATACTATTACTGGATGATGCTAGTGAATTTATATCCTAACCCTTTTGCACTAGTAAAAAAATGTGTAAATTGCATTGCAATGGGAGTTCGTGAAGCGAACGAATTAGATGTTGTCGATCGAACACCGCAATGTAACGCAACTTTCTCTAATATTCTTAGTTAAAGACATAGTAGACAAACCTTTCCAACGTGCCAGGCAAAACTCAATGTTATTGCAAAGTCATAAACATTTTGGCAGAGAAAAGCTTTTCTCACTTAAACTATACTAGTGTAAGTTGGGGGTGAGACTTATGCACAAGGCTTAAACGAAAAAATAACTATACAATTTCGTTCAAATCGTGTAACTTTTAGGCGTCTTGGCTAGGGGTGAGTGATTTCAAAACCAACCATTATGTGTTAAGTTTCAATTAATGAATACAATTTTATTTTTTTCAGTTAAAGAAATGTGCTACTAGTGTCCCCATGTGGATATTGCTGTCGAGGTTAGAAGAGAAATTGAAACACATCACTAAAGCCAGATCGGTTCTAGAGAAAGCCAGGTTGAGAAATCCAAAGAATGCAGAGTTATGGTAAGTCATTAGAAAATAACACTTGATTAGGCGTCTCATAATATTGTTACATTTCTAATCTATACTATAAAGAGTACCGTGACTGACTGACTGACTGACAGACAACGCACAGCCTAAACCACTGGACCTAGAGACTTGAAACTTGGCAAACATTTACTTTGAGTATCCTAGAGGTGCACTTCTTCGAAATTCCCACGGGATAGGGAACTAGTCCATTTTGAAATATTTCCCGGGGGCAAAGCCGCGGGGCATAAGCTAGTTTATTTACAAGCTAGGGTTACTATTTATGATTAAGACTAAAGTAATCAAATTATGAGGTTAAGGTTTATATTCATCATCATCATCACCACCCTTTTTTTACGTCCCACTGCCCAGCAGTGCCCAGCACTGCCCAGGCACAGGCCTTCTCTCAAAATGAGAGGGCTTGGGCTATAGTTCCCACGCGGGCCCAGTGCGGATTGGGAACTTCACACACATCATTAAATTGCTTCGCATGTGTGTGCAGGTTTACTCATGATGTTTTCCTTCACCGAAAAACTCATGAGAAATTACAAATGTAATTCCGCACATAAATTCCGAAAAACTCAGAGGTGCGAGCCGGGATTTGAACCCACGACACTCTGCTTGAGAGGCCATAGGTCAAACCACTAGGCTATCACGGTTTATATTACGAGATTTTTTTATATTTTTTTGTATGCACTACAAGGCCGGAATAAGTAGAAGGCTAGGAAAATCTGTTTTTATCACGAGTCACAATCTCGGCAATCCGTACCTAGCTCGTTCCTTTTTTTTTGCATCTTAAAATTTATAATTTCGGGTACTTGATTTCATAGCCATCAAGGAGGATACTAGCCCATACTTTGAATCGTTCTTATTCACATTCAGCGCCATCTACCTTGCTTGAGTGACATGTTCGTACCGCTGTTTTGTTTATTATTTGACCCGCTGGCTACGACCTTGGCGCCATCTAGAAATTGCCTGAATTTTAACCTTACTGCGGGGAACGATTCGAAGTATGGGCTTTGACACTCCGTATACTATCCTCCCTGATAGCCATACAGTTGATTATTACAGTGGGTATTTCTTCTCAGGTTAGAGAGCGTTCGCCTGGAAAGGCGTAACGGTAGCGTTGAAATAGCGAACGCGGTGATGGCGAAAGCTTTGCAGGAGTGCCCAACTGCGGGCCGGTTGTGGGCAGACGCTATTTTCATGGAGTCGCGGCCGCAGAGGAAAACTAAGAGCGTAAGTTTTACTTGGAACTAATCTGCATATAGTAGTTCATGCAACTGCTGCATCATGAGAGTCCTTAAAACACGAGTGTGTTTTTATGAAACGAGGCGAAGCTGAGTCTTTTAATAGGATCACACGAGTGTTTTAAGGCCTAATTATGTATTGCATACATTACTTTATCTACACACATATTATAAGTATTCTAAGACGGTTTCAGACGCTCGTGGCTTTAATACCATAGTAGCGAAATACCAGATTGTCGGATACACCAGATTCTTTAAATATCGTATTCCCAAAATACCAGATTTTTTTTTTACCGGAATCGTTTTTTTATCAGATTTTCAGAAAACCATATTCTCAATGCATATGTTCCCGTTAATATTACATTCCTATAATATCAGATTCCGAAAATCCCAGACTCGCAAGAAACAGACTACTTGATACACCAGTTACTCAGTTAAGCAGATAGCTTAAATACCAGATTGTCAGTTTACTGTAATCCCGATACACAGGAAGTTCAACACATAAAATACCCGTTAGTCTAGATTCTCAAAATACCAGAGTTTTACTAACAGTGGATTTTAAAAGAACAAAAGTACGGTCAGGCAATAAAATAATTTTTATTTTTATTTTTATCTGGGATCTCAAAATGGATGTCTTTTTCGTAATCAGCAGCCCTAAAAACATGGAAAATGATACCCATATCGATTAAAAAAAATGTCCGCCATCTTGGATGTCAAAATGGATGTGTTTTTCGTAATTAGCACACCCGTAAACCTAGAAAATGGCACCCATGTTGACTTTTAGAAAAAATATGTCCGCCATCTTGGAATTGAAAACGGTCGTTATTTTTATTTTTCTAATTCGCTAGAACCTTGAAATTTATACCCATAACATTTTATAAAAAAAAACGTGGCCGCCATCTTCAATTTGAAAATGCTTGTAATTATTTGTCTACACACAAAACAATTAGCGAAATTTCTTTTCAAACATTTTTGCGATGTTTCGTTTTAATTATTAATAATTAACGCTAGTCACACGCGTCACCGATAGCCGATAGCCCTAAAAGTAGAGACCTAAAGTACCTAACTAATCGGGCAGAGGCGGAGAAGCGGGAAAATCTTTATACGGAACCCTCGGTGTGCGAGTCCGACTCGCAATTAGCCGGTTTTTTTTTCTTAAAAAAATTCCAAAGAACGAATCGACAAAACAATCTATACATTACTACCATGCAACATTTCACTAAAATCGGTTGAGAAATGCGACCTGTACAGGAGAACAGCCGGTTATACCAAATAATTTTTGTCCAAACTAACACGGAGACGCTTCGCTCACTTCGTTCGCTCGGTCCATAAATATAATATTATTTCCCTAAGTTTGATTGTACCTGACCGACTGACCGTACATCCGATATTTTGGGGAAATGGTATTTTGAAAGCCAGGGGTACTGAAAATCTGGTTTTATGTTGATCTGCTGTTTTAGGAATCAAGTATAACGTGATCACGGTCATGTGGGGTCAAGTTGTTTCGAGAATATTGTATTATGAAAATTTAGTTTTTAGAATATCTAGTGTACAGGAAATCAGTTTTTTTCAAACTGTGAGATTTTCAGAATGTTGTATGAACGGAAACATGATGTATTGAAAATATGGTCATTTTAGTAATCTGATTTTAAAGCTTGTCGGTAAAAAGAAAATCTGGTATTTTGGGAATGCGATATATAAAGAATCCGGTGTATATGGCAATCTGGTATTTCGCTACTATGGTATTACGGCCACGAGCGGTTTCAGAAGCCGAAGGCATAATAAACCTGTCACGATTTTTTCTGGTGTTTTTTTAAACCATAGACAAACTAAGCTGACGTTTCGTATGGACATTTTTTTTTTAATTGAGGCCTATTTTCAAAATTGGATTTGGTTTTGAAGACGAAAATTTAATGTGGAAATGATGGCCATTACCTTCGGTTTCTGAACGCATAATAGAGGACTTATGATATCTGTGTAGATAAATTTATTATTAGTATTGGTCAAGGACCATAAAACCAAGAGGACTGCCAGTGTCTATACGATGTCGCGTTCCTTTGAAATAGTAAGCCTGCTGTAGGTAGTTTTACTACGGAGGGGTCTCTATACCATTCATTTGATATGACATTTAGACCTCTGGCTAACACAATAGCGCCATCAAAATTTGTTTTTCTTTCAGTTCATAGATGGCGCTATTGTGTTAGCCAGAGGTCTAAGTGTCATGCAAAATTAATGGTACAGAGACCTCTCTATTGTGAAACTAGCTACAGCAGGCTCATTATTTTACAGGAACGCGACATTGTATAGCCATTGGCAGTCCTTTTGGTTTTATCGTCCTTGTTATTGGTCGTCTCGTGCCAAGTGTCTACTATCACATAATAGTAGTTTATGCAACTGCTACATAATGAGTGTTTTAAGGCCTAATTATGTGGAGTTGCATACATTACTTTATCTACACACATTATAAGTACTCTAAGATGGGTTCAGAAGCCGAAGGCATGCATCATACCTATACCTGTCACGAATTTGATAGTTTTTTTTTTAATATTAGACAAACATACCGAGCTGACGTTTCGTAAACCGTTTTTTTTTTTGTTAAAAAAAATAAAAAATCACGTGATTAATTATACATATCGAACTCGACTTATATATGTGAGTGATCCGTTTTATTTCACTATGATTGTAAATTACGTTGGCTGTCAAATTCGAAAAATCGAATTCGATATCGAAAAATCATTACGACATCGAATTCGATGTCGTAATGACTATCACTTTACTGCTGGACCTGCTGGTCGTGGTGAGGCGACGATGTACTGCAATGCTGGTCATTTTCTACGGTTTCTGAACGTATTATAGAGGACTTATGATGTGTGTGTAGATAAACGTCTCTATGTGAATTAATGATGTCAATTTGTTGGTGTAGGTGGACGCGCTCAAGAAATGCGAGCACGACGCTCACGTGCTGCTCGCCGTGTCGCAGCTGTTCTGGACCGAGCGGAAACTGACCAAGTGCCGGGAGTGGTTCAACCGCACGGTAAGAATAATAATAATAAATGTCATGGGACAGTTGACACCAATTAACCTAGTCCCAAACTATGGGTACTAGACAACGGATAAACATACTTATATAGATAAATACATACTTGTATACGTATTAAACATCCAAGACCCGGGAACAAACATTCGTATTCATCATACAAACATCTGCCCTGACCGGGGATCGAACCCGGGAGGGACCTCAAGCTACATAGTCAAGGTCTCTAACTACTAGGCTATCCGGTCGCCAAAGTCGCCAACAATACTTGTTATACTATTTATATTGTCATAATCATCATAGTTCCCACACGGGTCCGGTACAGATTGGGAACTTGACACACACCATTGAATTGCTTCGCAGGAGTGTGTAGGTTTCCTCACGATGTTTTCCTTCACCGAAAAGCTCGTGATAAATTATACAAATAAATGTAATTTCACGAAACTCACGAGGTGTCAGCCTGGGCTCGAACCCTCGACCCTTTGCATGGGAGGTCAAACCAGTTAAGGTAGGCTACCACGGCTTTTTATTAATTTAGTTTGTAGTATCCTACCAATATTATAAAGGCGAAAGTAACCCTGTCTCGCAGTTTGTCTGTTGCCTCTTCACGGTGAAATTTAACAAGAAGGCAGTTTTTAAATTGGGAGACTATTTTCATCCCGTAAAATTGCATAGTTCCCGCGGGTTAGCGATAACCGAATTCTATGTAGACGAAGTCGCGGGCAACAACTAGACTTACTTACTATCTTTCCAGTCACAGCTACTTTATCTTCACCAGTTCTGGTTCGAGACCGAAACGTGACCTACCGCTATTTATAATTTTTATTCTCATTTGTTTTTATTTTTAACCGACTTTAAAGAAGGAGGAGGTTCTCAAATTCGTCGGAATATTTTTAATTTTCTTTTAGCAATTCTCCACGTTTCAATTCTAGTCTTGACTTTAGAACGCCCTTGGGCCTTGTAAATATTTGAACACCTTTCCTGTTTTTTGCACTCAAACCGTTTCGGTCACATTTCAAGTTTTTGTAGTGTACAGAAATAGTGATTGTACGCACGGCGCGGGTCGTAAATAAATCAGCGCTGTAAATGTCTGGGTGACTTCTAAAGAAGACTAACTTATGGGTTCCTCGACTCTTCCATTGCATTTCCGTTACGATAAAACGTGCGACATTTTCATCAGCAAGTGACAATTTGTTTTTTATTAAGGTCGTGATGTTTGGAATATAAATATGAGAAGGAAATAAAAACAAGTATTTATACGGCATTGAGGTGTTTTGAGTAGAGTTATATAACAAATATATTTACATAATAAAAGCAATTTACAATGACATTAAATCTAAGCTTAAACTAAATAAACTACAACTTAAAACTAAATTAAATCTAAATAAGGCCCCCGTGGCATAGTGCCCAAAAGGCTGGCAGCGTTGCTTCGCTGAATAGCGATGCTGATTCTTTGAGAGAGAAAACTGCCAGCCCTTTGGTAGAGTTTAGATTAAGCGAATAGAAGAGAAATATGTATTTACAAATTCTTTTAACCCCAGGCACAGAGTAACTAATAGAAATAGCACTAAAGGGCAGAAGAGTAGAAATCAAGTTTAGAAACTAAAAAACAATTACTTTGCTCACCCGCTCAAAGTAATTGTTTTTTAGTTCATAAATATGGACCTCCGCAAAGTAACGCCTGATTCAATAAATTAATCAAGTTTAGGTTTTTTTTTTTTCTCTATGCTTAGAGCCCCAAAATCCTGGTTTGCGACCCTGACCTCCTCAACATAAAGCCTGATTCAATCAATGAGCATCGCGAGTCAAAATTCCGCTAGGATCGCTGTCTAGTGGAGTGAGGTCTATCTGTCATTCTCCACCAATGAGAGACAAGCTACTGGCCTATGATTGGTGGAAATTCCTAGCGGATTTTCGACTCGCGATAGCCTCATTGACTTCCTCGCATTTTTTGGCAAAACTTAACTTAGCTGTTTAAGCGGTATAAGTAAGTAAGTAAACACGTTAGTGTAAAAAAAAAACAGGATAAAAACACAAGATGCAAACAATCAAATGCGAGTACAAAGGCGGAGGAGGTATAGTTTTAGCTTATACTATTAGGGTTGTTTCCTCGTAGTCAAATCAGCAACTTTTCATGAAATGTCAAAACGATCCGTTAGTATGAAGCAAAGACCATAAAACCAAGAGGACTGCCAGTGTCTATACGATGTCGCGTTCCTTTAAAATAATAAGCCTGCTGTGGCTAGTTTTACTACGGAGTGGTCTCTGTACCGTTCAGACCTCTAGATCTCTGGCTAACACAATGGCGCCATCTAAATTCGTTTTTTCTTTCAGTTCATAGATGGCGCAATAGCGCCATTTTGTATGACACTTAGACCTCTGGCTAACACAATAGTGTTAGCCAGAGGTCTAAGTGTCATACAAAATTAATGGTACAGAGACCTTTCCATAGTGAAACTAGCTACAGCATGCTCATTATTTTACAGGAACGCGGCATTGTATAGCCATTGGCAGTCCTCTTGGTTTTATCGTCCTTGGTATGAAGTAAGTATTGAATTAAGAATTATGACGTCATAATTTTCAGTGATCAAACTGCCTCCTTTTATTAGTTTTTGTTAAATTAAAAAAAAATTGCAGTAATAAGTGAGGCATCGGTTTTTTATGAGTATTTTCTGAAGCTTGATAAGTGAAAATGTTAAATGATTTTATTTTGACACCAGTAAACAACCCTATTCCTACTTCGGTCTGTGCGACCTATTTTACGTACTTATAACGAGCCGTCATTATAATAACGTGATTTATTTTATTTTTTTATAATAATTACGTGAGTACTAACATAGAAATAAGGGACATTATGTACTTAACTAACGAAATGAATCATTGGTTATTTGAAATAAATGTATTTGATTGATTGATTACTTTCTCTCGCAGGTCAAAATCGATCCCGACCTCGGCGACGCCTGGGCGTTCTTCTACAAGTTCGAGCTTCTACATGGCAACGAGCAGCAACAAGAAGACGTCAAGACTCGCTGCAAAACAGCTGAGCCCCGACACGGCGAGCACTGGTGCCAACACGCTAAGGACATTCAGAACTGGTGCTGTAGCACGGAACAGATACTTCTGCTGGTTGCAAAGAACTTACCAGTGCCCACTTGAAGTGTTGGTATTGAGTTGGCTGGCGCTACGTTGGGTGTGAGTGAGGTGAGTGGATGTTCTGATGATTGTGTAGTCTACTGTTTTTTGGTGGTATTGTGAGGAGGCGTATCGTTGTTCGATGCGTATTATTAAACCGCGATTAGAATACAATTAAGCACATATGTCGTTTCTGAATTAATACATGAAATGACATTATCAATGGTAGAGTGTGCAGATAAATGAAAATACTTATTTCTGTACGAAGATGTTATAAAGCTTGGGAAAAAACGTAAACTGTATTACCTACTTAAAATTATTAATTCATAACATCATCGTCTTCAGAGCTGTCCGTATCATCACCTGGTACAGAGAAAATAATATAGATAATTGGTGTGTTAAATATTGTGCACGTTTACATTTAACAGCATAGAAATAGTTTACTTCAGTACCTACCTATGTTGACAACTACTTCATTGTCTTATAATGAATTATATTTATTTATTATTATGTACTTTTGTGCTAACGGTATTTCCGAAGTGTATTTTAATCTCGGTTTGATAATAAGATTGAATGGATCAATGATATTACATGTAAATAGGAATGTATGTATGTAGCTACCGCGCCCGAATTGAAGATTCATAAAAAACCCAATTGACCACTCTTTCTGTCGGTTTACTTCAAACAACTCTACGGTAGTAATGTGACGGCCAATTATGTAACCGCCACTATATTCAAACGCAATTTACTAGGAACATATAGAGATGGTAGAAAAACCTTTCCCACGGGCCAGGCAAAAGTCAGTCTTATGCCAATGTCATAAACGTTTTGACAAGGGAAAGCTTTTTTCAATTTACTATAACATATCTTTATTCTGTAATATGATTGGGTTGGATGTTTCAAAGTGCTCGTGTCATTTACTGGTTTTCTTGACTTAGAAAGTGTATTAACTAAATAAGGTACAAAATGATTAAAAAATATTATATTTTTAGCGCACTGCATGCGTTTTACGATTGTTAGTGATAGTCACTTTAATTAGGTATATTGTAAGCTACACTTACAAGAAGGTTAAGAATATTTCATAAAACCTGTAAATAAAATGACCTCCGTAATTTAAACTTGAAACGGGACGAGTTCCAACTCGGCTGTTATACGTGAGTGATCCGTTTGTTTCACTATGCGTCTCACAGTAGTTTCATATTAATAGCCAATTTGAATTGAACTTTAACTGTAATGTAGTATAAGTTACATTTAACTAGAATATACCTAATGTTATTTAAAGACTCTTTATTTCAATTCGACCCATGCCTTCATATAATACCTGATAGTAATAAATAATAAAAAGAAGAGAAAAAGAAGCCCAACAATAAAATATTCTGTATTATATGCATTGTACAGTTATAGTTACTTAACTTTTGTAGCGTATTTTGTAAATTTTGTTTTCACCCGCCTGCACTCCGATAGGTACGCGATTCTTATAACATGTATACCTAATATACCTACATATAATACAGAATATTCTACAAGATACAAAGATATAGTCGTTTTTGCGAACAGCCTCCTGGCGAAGAGATTCGACCAACACCTAAGAGCTCTTGCTTGACGATTGGTCAAGGTTCCGCTACAGAAGGCGATACTAGCGATACTAGATAACCACCGGTAGCTTGAATTGGACCCTGCTTTTTTATTCCTTTCTAGATAAATATTGTAAAAACCTACCCTAAGACCTAAATAAACATACAAGTATAATAACAATAATGTATTTTTCCCCTCACTACCTCGGAAAGCCGTCTTTTATCCTTTAATACAAGCGGGTAAAATCTTGCGTTCTATCCACTAGTGGGGAAAGTAATTTGACCTTGGAGTGAAGCGTGTTTAAGTAGCTTTTGACAGATAACAAAACGTAAAACGCTCATAATAATGGTTCGTTCGATATTAATTATCATTAAATAAATGATGAATGGTTTGAGAATTTAATAAAAATACCAAATTTAGCTTTATTCTTAAAATTCTTTAAGAAACATTTGTTTTTTTATAATGATGTTAAATATAATTCTGAACGCACAAGTTGAGTCGATGCAATTTCTAAACGTATCATCAGAAATGTCAACATTGTCAACAAAATTTTTCTCACCGACTCCGACTCACGTAAAATTACACGACTCCCAGAGTTTTCTGTTATAATGTCTTAAAAAAATAGTGATTCCAGTGATGAAGATTTATTTTTATGAGCTGTTTTTTTGCATGTTGCGCTTTCCTCGCTACAGTGAGGTGAAAAGTTTTGTGTTACACACGGGTGCAAATGTGTTTTACTTCTCGTGTGTTGAAACACTCGCTACGTTCAGGATTCTATTTAAGATTATATTTTATATACTCCACACTTGCGGGTAAAATACAACTTTGCACCCTTGTATAACAAATAACTATATTTGCAGATAACAGGGATCTGATTATTGTTAGTATACATAAAATCTTACGTGGTTCATGTACTTTATTAAAGCAACTAAAGAAAGTAGAGTAGACTACAATTAGGTGCGGTCTATTTTAGTTGTTATCGTCCCACGCAAAACCAATAATATCATTGCCCTGAAAACAATCTCAAATGCGATGCCGTAGTATACATAAGTAAATGTTTCGCTCATCTCCGGGATCTTATATGAGGAATGGAAATGCTGACGGAGTTCAAATAGTGTCTAAGCTTCAATGACAGGTGACGGGGAATATTACTCGCGATTTTTTTCCTATAACTTTTAACGAAACTAAACTAAACTAACTTGCACGCCGATCGGTATGCCAGCCTGTTCTTCTTTTTAAACAATTATTTTCCCTTCTTTTATTTTTGTTTATTGTTATTTATTTATTTTTGGTTAAGTACTCATAATTAAATCTATTTCTATGATGTATTTGTAGTTTATAAAGGTACATTTGTGTATCGTTCCGTGAGTCACAGACGGTTCTGACGGAAAATCAGCGCTGCAGGCGTCTAACGCCTCAGCATAATGCTGAGTCAGCGACCGTTTCACTTTTGCGAGGATACACTCCCTTGAGAAGAAATGTGTGAAATTGTGTGTATTTTCTTGTATTTGTGTGTCTTCTTGTGAAAGTGAATAAATGTCTTCTTTCTTTCTTTCTTTTCTTTCTAAACAAAGGTTTCAGGTGTCAGAGCTTGAAAATTTTCTCCCTCCATGTTTTTTCATCCACATTTGATAACGTAAACGGACGTTAAAAAACGTATAAACCGACCCCTTGATGAACTAAGAAACCTGAACTAGAACAACAGTTGTAACATCGTAACAATATCCCATCACGCGTTTAATCGCATCTCCAGTCTCCGATAACCGGGAGATACTATTGCGGAGCGCATTGTAAACACCTTTAACTCATAAAAGTTTCTATAAATATATGCGCGCGGGTTTATGTGTGTTTGAATTATAAACGGTGCGCTGGCGGCGCGCCAGCCGCTTCGCGCATGCGCTAAATAGCTTACACGGATTTTTCACTTCTTTCTCTCCCGAAAACCGTAACGCACTCGGCTGTGATGCTCAACTCGTAGTACAATTTAGTGTTCCAAAATTTCCAATCGTGATACTTTCGTGAATAAACCTAGTGCTGTGAATTATTAAATATGTCGCCCAAGTGCCCAGTTCCGCCGCTGCAAGAAATCACGCTGTCTCTAGTGGCTAGGCAGCTGATTCACGCGCTGTCTCGCGTTACAGCCGACGAAGATGTGGCTATGCTCTTCGCTATGGTTTCCTCCTACTACGAGCAAATGGGAGCCACCAGCGATATCTTCCAAGATCTCATAAACTTAATACTAAGCTCCGAATACTTGGACCCGTCCATCAGATACTTCACGATGCGGCTCCTCCTCAGAGAAAACGTCAAGAGCCTCGCCACTGGAATGTTCCCGTGCCCCTATTATAGGAAAGTCCTTGAGCTCATTACCGAGCAAGGGCACCATCTGACGTCTCTCAACTTAAAAGGCGTCTGGGTGAAAGATGATCACCTAGAACTCATGTATCATCTGATTAAGAATCTCACAAACCTCACTGCGTTAAACATCCCTTACATTGCCAATGACGAAGTATTGAAATTCATCGGTGAACATAACAAGGTTCTGAAACTGCTCGACGTCTCAGGAGAAACTGACATCACTGAAATAGGTATCGATGCGATGCTGAATGGAAACCCTCAGCTGGTTCAGAGTCTAACCGTAGTGAACATTGGAATGTATGGAGAGGAAAACATCGACCACACGGACGTGGCGTTGTTGATACGACGATTACCTAACCTCACAAACCTTGGCAGCTACTCGTTTGTCGGAAAATCCCTTTATTACATCCATAACAATGACTGTCCTCCAGACTTCAAAACAAGGCTACAATACGTCCACGACGCCCAAACTAATATGAGGACGATGCGAGCGATAGTGGCTCTCTGCCCAAAACTAGAAACCATTTACCTAGAAGAACCGGATTCAGGCGCGCTCGCCTTAATAAAAGACTTCAGAGAAATCAACAAAATAAAACTGAACAAATTCCAGTGTCATGAATTACATCAGTTGCTCGACAAGATTGGATATAAAATTATCACCCTCATGCTCTCTGGGTCTCTAGGGTCGTTTAATTTCACTAGAATAGCTGAAACGTGCAGAAACTTGGAAAGTCTCGAGTTTTACCAGATTCAGACCGCGACCCACGAAGAGGAGATACCATTTACAAAGTTAGAGCATATTGAAATCATACAGGGAAATCTTTCGACTTCTTTACTGAAGTACCTGATGTGTGGCAGCCCTAACCTTAAGAAAATTATAATTGGCGACGAAATTAAGCTGGATGACAATGACATGTCACGGTAAGTACCTACGCCTTACTACATCTATTATTTAATTCGCTGTCGTGTATAAATAGAGGCAAAATTTTGTATGATATGAGCTCCTGAACTCTTGAAGGAAAATGTATAGGCGATTTATACACGTAGAATGCATTGCGTCTCTTATTTACGGTACGCATCCACCTACGCAGTTGACTAATGGTCCAACAACGTGGAATCACGATGCTTGACAAACCGTTACTTTCACGGACTGTCTTGTATTTTCCACTTTACATTAAAATTGGTCTGAGTCAGAGAAGCTGTAATTTCATTAAAATGTTCTTCTTAATAATATCTTCAAACTGCACGTTTTTGCCTGGCTGAGCGATGTAAACAGGATGTTGAAGAATAGTTTATGGATAAACTGTGAACTGCTGCTATACTATTATGTTTCTTTTATAACTTCTACGTTTTCCAAGACAAAATTATTTCATCATTGTAAGCTTTGTCTCCTTAAATTGTCACATATTTTTACAGACTTGTAGCTCTACTATGAGCTGTAAACCTCGCGACCTCATTTTTGAACATTTTTCTTTTTTTTTAATTAAAAAAAACGAATCGAGAAAAAAAACCTATATATTAGGTAATTATCGAATCTGACCACAAAATTTCACGAAGATCGGGTAATTTTTGAACATTTTTGTTTTTTTTTCTAGAAAAAAAATTCAACAAACGAATCGACAGAAAAATTCTACATAGCTAATTAGCGAACCTGCTCACAAAATTTCACGAGAATTGGTTGAGAAAGCGACCTGTAGATGCGAACAGACGGTCAGATATACCTACTTACTCTACGAATTATTTTTGTCCAAGCTGAAACGAAGACAATTCGCTCACGTCGTTCACTCAGTCAAAAAACCAAAACTGAACTTGGAAAATTGCCTCAGGCCCTGTTCAAATGCTATCTGCTAATTGCGTGAATCATCTTTGCTGGATTACCATTGATTTTAACAGTCATAAATATCGGATCGCACGCATTCTACTTGGAATTTCCTTTCTCTAATCACACCAACAACTAATTCCACCCCTTACGAAATTCCAGAATGCTCCGCCGATACAAATTCGAGCACCTAGAAGGCATCTGGTTTCCCAACGCGCCCAGACTCACTCGGGACACAGTGGAACTGCTCATGGAAACCTGCCCGAAGTTACAAAGCCTGGGTCAGCTCAGCGGCTGGAGGTTCACTCCAGATGATATGATGTTGATGAGAGCTATCATTGCAAGCACTAATTTAGACCTAGTTTTATCGCCGCTAGGGATATTCCAGCAAGGGAATTAGTACTTTGTTTCTCTATTGATTTTAATTGCTTTTTGGGGGCTTGTGTAATTTGATGTCAACGGAAAGACAGTATTATTGTAGTAGACGTTGCACTTTTAACTTAACCCTTTATAAGGCAGACTCGATTTAACGACCACGTACACTTACTTGGAAATTCAACCTTATTTTCTGAATAATACGGAACAATATCAATTGAGTTTATTTAAACTGCGACTTCTTTCAAAAATGTCCTTTGTCATCATTCGGTGGTAGTATGTTCCAATAAATAGGGCCTTATTAAGAGTTAAGACAGGTTTGTGGGGTGTTCATTCTGATAAGTGTGGCGGTAAATTATAAAAGTCAGCGTCGTTTTACATTTTACGCATTACATTTGCATTAAGGCGACATTGGGGGTGTGAATCAAGATGGCGGTTCTTCTTGTAAATGCTAAGGCGCAAAGTCTGCCAGTCCTGCTGTTAAGCGCGACGTGGCCCACGCCCCAGCACTTCTTTCACTATAACTAGTATTATCAAAATCTCGCTACCCGCGTGGTTATAAGCAGGACGCCATAAACATTGCGTCCTGTCGCATAAGTGCGTGCCACTCACCCATCCCGTCAATTGAATGATTGATGGTGTCACGGGATGCGATATTTTGATACTATTATAGGATGTGGCATCTAACGTTCCACTTTAGACGTGGCCTGTTGATTGCCTCTGAGTCTCGTTCTGTGTCAGCGTATCTCTGTAAAAAGCTACTGTGTGTAATTGTAAGGAATATACTAAACGGCAATTTGCAGTTATGACTTTATTCGAACGAATGTCTTACAACGATCTGCTACTGTGTTTTTATACGTTTAAACTTATAACGTTATTTCTGAAAGTAAATTAAGTAATCTTATAAGGCCTGCGACTTGAATTTGGGACATGCCGTGCCGAAGATATGATTTTTAGAGTTCCGTACCTCAAAAGGTAAAATCGGAACCCTTATAGGATCACTTTGTTGTCCGTCTGTCTGTCAAGACCCTTTTTCTCTAGAAGGCGCATACTGAAATTAGTATCAAATACTCAAGCCTGCAGTCCCTTGAAGCTCTGAAAAAATCAAACTTCTAAGTCAACGCAATCAAAAGATACAGCCATTAAAATGGTTGTTTCCATACTAATTGCCGTACCCCGAAAACCTAAAGGGTACTTCCAGTTGTCATGGCAACTTGAAATTTGGTATGAAGGTAGCTCTTATCTTTTTTATGTCTGTCTGTAGATTTCAATGACCAATATAAGATGAACAAACACTGCTTACATTTTGGTTACTAGCAGGACTCTGCTAACACTGGTCAAATTAAAACACTGGGGAAACGCGTTAAAATCTTTGTACGAAACCCTCGTGTGCGAGTCCGACTCGCACTCGTCCGGTTTTTACCTATCGTTTCAATACATTATTTTATTATCCTAAATTCATTTCTATTATAGCTAAACTTACTTCTATTGAGCAATGCATATGAAAGAAGAGAAAAAAGTTATATAAACTTAAGATAACCTGTTTGTCTTGCTTTTTTCTTATCGATTATCATAAGCGGCGTTTTATTTAATTAATATTAAGTTACCAAATTCAAAAAAGTGACGCGGGCCTTACTAGGTTAATGGCTTATGTTTTCTGGAGTTCATAGTCCAGAGTTGCGTATTTTTTTTTTACTCAAAATTAAATGAAATAAACAGTTTATTGAAAGTATTCTGCCTTAATTTGTTTTTCACTTAATTATAAAAATGTATATGTGTTGTGTAATCAGGTAGTACTTAAAAAATCGTTAACGTATTACCATTTAGAATTAGGCTTAGTGTGGGCCCCACACTGTGGGGACTATAATCACAATTCGTATTCGCGTGAAAGAAAGAGGTGCAGTACAAAACATAAAGTACATGTACCTCAAAAACGTGCTTAAAGGAAAGGTTAGATTTGAAATTTAACAGTCAAATTGTTTTAACTTCTAAGTATGAGGAAACAATAAATTCCTCTAATAAATGCAATTAGTTACATACTGTATTTTTTCCTATTTGTCTTCGAATTGCGGAATAACGTGTGTGATTTGACCGTTTGACCTACCTAGGCTTCAAAAGCCTAATTAATTGAATCAGGCAATACTTTGCGGAGGTCCATATTTATGGAGTAGTGGAAGTGGTGGCATGTTGAGCGGTTGTTGTTGTGCTTCGTAAATGGCCTCGTGGAGAGTGCCGAAACACGTCAGCGTTTAGTTTAGTGGTGGTGGTGATAGTTGGGTCTGTGTGGCATGTGTTGATTAGTGTAGCATGTGTGGAGGCGGAGGTGTTGCATGGAAACATACATTTGCCGCACAGATATAACTATTTGTCATTAGTGGTCGCGGGTGAGCAAAGTAATTGTTTTTAGTTCAAAAACCTACTTTTTTGAAGACTGTTAAACTACTGTTATTTCACTTTCATTAAATTGAAGAATATCATTATTCGTTGCTAAATTAAATTAATTGGAACAATACGTCAACAATTACAATACTTAATTTCATTCATAACGACTGATACCAAAATTGTATCAAATCCGTATTTTCTTACTTAGTTTTAAACTTATTTTTATAAGTTTTATAGCTCTTCACATTCTTCTTCGCTGGCGGTGGTATGTTTTCTTGTTTCTTCTTCTTAGTATTCTTACTAGTATTATTCTCTGGCGGCGGTATATTTTCGTGATTCCTGCTACTCATGCGCATATTAACTGGCGAGGGCGTGTATTCTTCATTGTTATCAAGGCTCATACGTGTTTGCTCTGGTGTCGGAATGTTTTCTCGATTCTTGTTCTCAATACTTTTAAGAGCAGTATTCTCTGACGGCGGTATGTAATCCTCATCAATAACCATAGCAGAATCGTCATCTGACGATAAAATGTCTTCTTCTTTCTTCTCAATACTTTTAGTCGCTGTCAGGGATACATTTTCTTCATTATCAGGATGACTGATATATGTTTCATCTTTTTCAGGTATTACGTTTTCTGTAGTATTATTCTCAAGCTTTTTAGGTGTTGTCTTATGCCTCCTACCAGATTTCCTTGTATTTATCGTTCTCGGCGGTGTGGATTTCCGATTATTTTTCTTAGCCGTCCTCCTTGGCGTTAGAACGTTTTCTTGATTATGGTTCTCGGCATCGTTATTTTCATTCGCTGCTCGCGGTAACTTTGGTTTTGGGGCCTTCCTCTTTTGTTTTTTTAACTTCCGCATTTTACATTCGTCTGCACATTTTGTAGTAATTATGTTCCTGCCACAGAAATTGAATTGGTAATATTTGTTCGTGTTATAAATAAGTATATTAAAAACAAGTTGTTTTGTTGGTTGACTGTACTTGCATTGTAATCCAATCCACAAATCCATACCAAATTATAAGTCAATCTGACCAATCCAATATTAAGTGGGTAAATTTTAACTTGCAAGATTTGACACAGAGACCCCGGGGACAGTTGAAACTAAATAAAAGCTTGTAAAACTGACTTGTTCACGCTATTGATAACGATAACTCAACACTAAATAATAAAATAACAACTAAGTGATTTGAGATGGCATGCTTTCTTCTAGTAATCTTAGGATTGTAGCTTGCATAAGTTGTACCACATTTCGATGCTCTAACTATAAACGTCATACTAACCGGACTAAATTATCCCTGACTTTAAATTTGTCTCCCACTTCTATGACGATATCGGACACAATTTTCGGGTCAAGGCACATCTTGGCCGGCTTGTGCGAAAACGCTGGCGATTTCTTCCCGGTGAGCGAATGGGTCGCTAATGTCCTGAAAACCAATGCCAATTAATTTTGCTATCTTATCATAAAAATAAATCTAGATAGAATAAGTAAAGAATCGATAGCGATCTCGAGAAATCGTTGACAGAAGAAAGAAGAACTTTTGTAAAAATTATATTATAAATTGAAGGATGACAATAATAAAGAAAATATCATCGTCATCTCTAAACCTAGTAAGGTAATTGCGGTCAATATCCAGCAGTTAATTTCTAATGTAATTAACCGTGAATCATTTAAAACTGTTATCTTTGGTGAAGTCTTCACTAAAGTGAAATTCCAATTGGTGTTAATCACTCTACTCTAGTTTCGTGTACAATACCTTCTGGAAAACGTAGCCGTTAGCAACGTGCGGGTCGCCTTCGTGTAAGACTTCCAGTTAACTAGGGCGAACTTGTCTTTGTGTATCAGTGTGGTTCCGCTTCCGATTGGTATCTAAACAAAAATATCACATAAGACATGAAAATATAATATTTAAGTACTTAAGGGGCGCCCCTGAGCCAGACGCTGAAATGGCTGCTTTTTAGAGCCACACTGTACATTATTTAAAATATATAATTATCAATAACATCTCAACTTGTTTTTCCACGTTTCATTTTTTTTCGAATTTATTACCTAAATCTGCATCACAAGTAAGTTGTAAATATTCAAGTCGCAATTAATATTCTGTCACTACATCATAACCATAATTTACTTTGACTAGTGACATACACTAATGTATAGAGAATTTGAGAATGTTGACGACCGGCTAGCCTAGTGGTTAGAGACCCTGTCTATGAAGCTTGAGGTCCCGGGTTCAAATCCCGGTTGGGGCAGATGTTTGTATGATGAATATGAATGTTTGTTCTCGGGTCTTGGATGTTTAATATGTATATAATTATGTATTTATCTATATAAGTATGTTTATCCGTTGTCTAGTACCCATAGTAAAGGCTTTGCCTAGTTTGGGACTAGGTTAATTGATGTCAAATTGTCCCGTGATATTTATTTATTTATTATTTATTTTATCTTCACACATATCATAAGTCCTCTATAATGCGTTTAAAAACCGTAGAAAATGACCAGCATTGCAGTACATCGTCGCCTCACCACGACCAGCAGGTCCAGCAGTAAAGTAATGGTCATTACGACATCGAATTCGATTTTTCGAATTTGACAACCAACGTAATTTACAATCATAGTGAAATAAAACGGATCACTCACGTATGTAAGTCGAGTTCAGTCCGACATGTATAATTAATAATGTGATATTTTTTTTTTTTGTAAAAAAAAAAACAGTTCACGAAACGTCAGCTCGGTATGTTTGTCTATGATTAAAAAAAAACAGTCAAATTCGTTACAGGTATGGGTATGATATATGCCTTCTGCTTTTGAACCCATCTTAGAGTACTTATAATATGTGTGTAAATAAAGTAATGTATGCAACTCCACATAATTAGGCCTTAAAACACTCATTATGTAGCAGTTGCATAAACTACTATAATAGGCTAGGAGTTCCACGCTTAACATTATTATCATACCTTTTTTATAATCATCATCATCATCGGCCTATTTACGTGCCACTGCTGGGTACAGGCCTTTATTTATATTATAATATTTTAAATACGTATTTGATGCGAATTCTCCACAATTTTTTTTTGTTGCGAAAAGACGCGTTATTTGTGATAACACCACTGTGTATAAAATGAAGTTTGACCTATATTTAATGTCGCCACTAAAACGCAGTTGTTTCGTACAAGTGAGGTGGGCTGAGGAAGGCGCGAAACGTTCAAGGTCATCCTCTCAGGGAAGCCTCTTAAGTACTTTTCTAAGTTACAATCGTTTGCGTCTAATAAATTACTTTGCCTTACCCATTCAGCCTCAGGTTTGTAGCGATTGGTCTCTACAGTCTCATATTTATTAGAGATCAAAACAGGATCATCCGATCGATCCGAAGAATAATCACGGTCACTAGAGTCGCCTTCAGGACTAGCCTCTGCCAGTTTCTTGTTTTCAATGGATCTTGAAGTTCTGTTGTTTTCAAGAAGTTTCGTGGTTGTCTTGTCTTTGCAGAGTTTTGATGGTTTCTTATTTATTTTTGGTGCCGTCGTTTTCTGTTTTCCTAAAGTTGCCAAAGGTTCATCATCGCTTTCGTGTGGTGTTAATGTTTTGTCGAAAGCTTTAGATTTTTTCTTGGTTTTCTCGAATTCCAAGTCTGAGGCATCGTCCGTTTCATCAGGTGTCAAGGTTTTGTCGAAATATTCCGAGGCTTGCTTGTTTATTCTCTCATCTCCAGTTTCAGCGACGCCTACTTCCTCGTGTTTACATCCAACAGGACATTTGATATCTTCTTCGACGCAGGCAATTACCCGAAATATGTCTAGAAACACAATATTCATGTTCGCCATGGCTTTATGCATGCCTTTGTTGTTGTCTTTTGTCTTTTGTTTACTTTGTTTAGGCGAAACCTCTGCTTTTTTTGCCTCTTGTTTACTTTGCTTAAGCGAGACATCTTCTTTTTTGTCGTTATTCTCTCTTTCAACAACTTGCTCTCTTCTTATTTTCTTAATGCGATCTTTCTTAAGGTGCGAGCTTACGTAGAAGCCCACCAGTTTGTTTAACGATTTTCCAAACTTTGTTTTAACTCCAAGTGTCTCAGCCTCGTCATCAGAAAATTCCTCACTTGACTTTTTAGTACTCGTACATTGACGTTTCTTTGGCGTAGATTTTGATACTGGTTTGTTTCTTTTGCTGGTGTCCTGGAAACATATTTGATACCTTAATTTCGTTAGATAAGAGTCATGGGTGCTATTATCCTACATCGATCAAAACGTATTTTAAAGTTTCAATAGGTGGAATTGTCACGCTACATTTCACATGACATAATCGGCAGTTATAATAACTGTAGGTAGCTTACCTGAGCGTTTGTACTGGTCTTACCTCATCGCTCTCACTGTTGTCAGATTCCTCCTCACTGGGGCCATCTGGAGTCCAGTCAGAGGCGCTCTCCTCAAAATCCTCTTCAGCGTCTTCGTTTTCGTCGTTTACATCTGGTTCTGTTTCTGATTCTGGTTCTGGTTCAGGGTCAGGTTGTTCCTCATCAGACGTTGCCGTTCTCTCCCCTGGCTCGGATAGCAGGTCCAGCTGTTCACGATTATCTTAAATAGAAAAGTGTTTGCATATTAGGTAGAGCACATCATTTCTTGTACCAGTGCTTGTATTTGCGTCCGCTTCCCGGGGGAATTTTGCGCTTACTCAAGAAAAAAAAGGGATAGCGTAGCTTATATTAATGATTTTATAATCGTTTCAGTAGTTCCACACATTTCACTCCACAGTTCCACAGAAACAAAAAAAAAATCCTCTTAATTATTATATTAATTAATATAGCTATTTATATTATATTAGCGTAGATAATATAGATGAGCACCAGCACGCGAAAAGGTACATTAAAAGTAGTTAAACAAACAAATTGGTTTGAAAAACAATTGTTCTTCCTCTAGAAATATTGTCTAATTCTAACATCTAAAGGCAGGCACCCTTGATCTGGTGTAATAAATCTTGCTTCCCATTTATTCATTCTATACACAAGGGGAAGAATAGAAAGCGGCGAGCGCATAACAAACACATTGGTCTTGCATTCAGCTGGTCGGGTGTCCTTTTCTAGTAAGGATATTCGCGCGCCATTTCTGTTTAAACATTGGAAAACCACGTGTTACTAGTTATATCTAATAAGCGTTTACACACACATCACAAAAAGCTAGGGATAAAATCACATACGAATTCTCACTACGAGTACGATTTGGAGTGCCTGATACGCATTTTTTTATATATTTTTTTTTATTATTACATTTTTTTATAATCATATATTATTAATAAACTTAAGCATACTGCCCTCCTTTATGAAATGGGGAAATAAAAACCATTCAGATTAAGACATATACAATCAGATTAAGACTGTTTACTTGAAAAGACAATACGCATCACAACGTGGTCTTTATTCAAGACTTATTTTCAATGAACTCGTATGTCCGTTTGTCCTGTGCCCTAAGCACGACTTGTCGAATCCTACGTTACGTTACGGTTATCGTATCGAGATCGAGAAATCTCATACTAAATTTTAGTTCCAAATACGCTCACGGGCGGGCGCTGTTCCAAACCTCATACAAACTCGTTATAGTTTACTATTCGATTTTACGTGACGCAGGATACGACAAGTCGTGCTCAGGGCACTGATCTCGTCTTCGTTCTCTCTGAAACAAAGAGGGTCAGCGCTCTGTGCCTCGATCGGCACCGCTAATACCGCTCTATATAGTACAACACTGTGTGTTCGGATCCAGGCGAAGTACCTGAGTATCGATATTTCAGTGAAAATGATCGCTTTCTAATATCCGCATAAAGGATTTACGTAAGTATACCAGTTTCCCAAACTTAACATAATTATGTAGAAAGGACCTGAAGTGTAATTGAGTGATACCTAATTTATTTATAAGTTAACGAAGAAGATCTTGGGACGAGTATGTAAGTACTTAAGTACACGGTTATTTTATGTTAATGCACAAATGGCATATTTAGTTCCAGAATCAGCAGTATCATCTTCACATGTATCTTTCTTTATACGAATAACAGTACTTAGTTGTACAGTAACAGTAAGTACTTAGTTGCTAGATTTATCAGTTTGGTTTATTATATTGCATTAGAAAATAGAGATTCTAAACCCAATTTAGTTAAGTAGGATGTAGGCATAGGTAGCATGTTGTTGCTGCATGGTTATTGACAGGCATGTTTTTGATTTGTCCTACCTTTAAAATATAAAAAGCATAAGGAGGATATATACTCTTTGCATAAGGTCTTATGTATTAACCAAACTGTGGACTTGACTTACTTCCACTCGTCAGAACCGTCACAGTGTCCGGTTTTCCAGCCTCGCTGATGGCGACTTTCAGAACGGTCGAAATCATCAACTCCTCACCGGAAGGCAGATATTTTAACAGATACTTTTGCAACACAACACTGCGTACACCGCCATGCCACCTCACAAGTACCCACTTATCAGTTTTCGGTATAAACATCTTCGTTCATCGAATATTAAACTACGACTACCTCGTTTTTCGAATAAGTATTATATGCCCCATGCATTACTAGAGCAGGTAAAACTTTCATTACCGCACCCTATGCAGTTATACACCCCCCGCCTGTCGAACAATACGATTTTCGCCAACGAACCCTGCCGCATCGACAAAAAATGCATCCTTTTTTGCAGCCCACTTCCTAGTAAGTTTTGAAGCCGTGATTTAACATTCCATTGTTTGATGAACCCTCGTAATGCGTCGACGGAAACTCATAAAATTGACAATTGTCTTTTTGAGTGCGAGTAGGTATTTTAAAGACAAACATTCTGAGGTGTTAGTTAGTTCATTGCAGTCTTGCTGCGTTAGTTGTCAATTGGTATTGGATCTTATTTAATGCGTTTTCTTACCTGCTTCAACTTACTTAGTAACTCGAATTGATGATTGAATCTATACGTAGGTACGTATTCGAGATAAGACAAAACTTACAAGCAAACCACGAAACCTTGGCGAGACAGTAGTCCTTCCATACCTAACCATAATTCCTTCATCTCCACTTTGACAGTCGTTCGAAGTCCAGCAATATTCGAAACAACGCAACGTGCTTAGAAATCATCCATGCTAAAGTAGCTATTTACTTAAGTATATCAGTTGTCCATAGGCGGAGAGGTGGTGATTGTTTTCAATATTTTAGAAGATCCGCCGCCTGCTTGTTTATTATAATTATAAGTAAGTATCAAAATATTATGCCATCTCATCATCTGCATGCATATTTATCTAAATCTGAAGTGACCTTTTCAAATTTAAGTTCAATGGCCTACTTTTGGTTGCCTTTGTTAGGTAATAAATGCCGTTGCACACGGTGGTAGTCATAAAAAAATTACTTTTCTCTGCAGCTGAAGTGCTGAATATCTAAGTACCTATTTAAATCTTGCAAATTAATTTTCATTTGGCCTAAAATTTAACATTTTGGTAGTTACATTTAGTATGTGTATGTAGATCTGATGATATACATAAGAATCTTGTCAGCAAATAAGGTTGTACAGCAGAAAGATACTTTTTGTTACGACTGAAGATTGGTGGTCCTTGTCAGACGTAGGCATGTTACGCAAATATTTCAATAGCACTAGTTTAAGCATGGGCAGGAAACGGTTCACTAAAATTAGGTATGGTAAAAAAGGATTAAGTATACGGAGGTCAGGCAAAAACCAATCTTACGTCCAGGTCATAAACACTTTGACATGTATGACCATTTCCTGCCCATGCTTATAGCTCTATTATGGATCTATGGACATTCTTTTACCTTTTAAGTCGTATTATTTGGAAGAGGTGTGCTTGGCGGAAAATCGGTGAGAGCGGATCTTGTTAGTTAATTGAATTTTAGTTTCTGTGCTGAATGTTGCTAGATAGTATAGATAGATACATCAAAGTAGCGTGATAGTGAATACGCGTATTCCCTTTGCTTGTGACCCCCAAGTACCCGCCGGCCGCTGCTCGCCGTAAAGTATCCACACTATCGCTTTACGGAAGGCATGAGCAGCGGACAGGACGTGACTAAAACAGACGGACGACTCTGACTGTGACGGGACTTTAATTTACAGTAAAGAAACATATAGCAACAGACGTGACTGTATGGACTTAGTTTCATTTGCCTATGAATAAAAAAAAGTTTACAAACGTCACTGTCACTTAGCCGCTGGCATGTGTGGTGTGCATGTGTGACCAAGACCAAGTGTCAAAAAGTTTACAAACAATTAAATTTAATTTAGAATAAATTGTTTTTAGTTTTCTCTAAGAATGGAAGCTGCCACTCAAAAAAAGAAATCGGGGGGTCTTAAGGGAAAATTGAAGAAAACTATCAAAAACGTACTCTGTCGACCAGACCCTGTACTGTGGTAAGTGTAGCCAAAGCCCGCGCTATATCAGGTGGCTATTATAAGATTATAACAATATTTATGTAAACTTTCGCGATTTTCACACATTATCATGATACTCATTGTATTTTTATTTAAATTGTTTATTGACAGAGTTGCATTCCATTACAGGCCTGTTGTATCAGAAGAAAATGAGAACAACCTACGCGTGGCTTTAGACAAGTACAAAGTAGTAATTCCCGTGTTTACAAAGCCACATTGGAAAATATTGAAACAGATTCCTAAAGAAGAAAGACCGAAACCGCCTAAATTACCGTAATTATCCCGCACAATTATTTCTCCGATCCGTATGATGAGTTCCTTTTACTCCTATCATCAAATAAATAAAATAAACGTTGTTACCAACAGAACTGAAATATTGAGATGAAGTATTGAATGTTACTTAGTTTATGTGAAGTAATTGGATTTTGTATACTTACTTTAACCCTTCCTCTCCCACTGACCCGACGGGTCAAGACTTTTTTTTTGTATATTTTTCATTCATTAAAAAAAAAACAGAAATTACTTTGAGCTATGTATGGATTTCTATTTTATTCCCATCTCAAAAAATATATATGTAACACAGAATCACAGAAGCCCAGGTCAGATTAAATAATCTGTAATTTAATTTCAGAAAACAAGAGGGTCTCATCTTTGGTGTTGGACAGTGCTGTGAAGCAGTTAAAAATAAAGATTGCTCAGCCATTCTTTTGGAATCTGAAGTCAATCCAAGATTAATAGTTCAACCCATTGTTGAAGCTTGTATCTCGGCAGATATTCCTATTGTTTGTTTAAAGAACTTAAGGGCCATGACTCTCAACAATTTTGGCATCAAAACAATTTGCCTAGGAGTACAAAGAAACTACTTAGAAGAGTTAACAAATAGAATAACAGAATTAGCAAAAACTTTAAAACCTGTCAAGAGAAAAGAGAATTTGGATGAAATGGAGGTTGAAACGGAAGCAAAAATTCAGAGACCTGTGAAAAAAGACAGTGCCAAAGTAACCAATCTTCTTTTACTACGGACAAACAAGAAAACCAGAGTTTTTGTACCTCCATCTGATAATCCAGCCGTAGAAGTAAAAAAACAATTTGTTGGACAGGACTTCATTGAATTTGCGGGTAAAACTACCAAGCTCAAGCAAGATGATGCTGCTTTTAAGAAGATGATGCTAAAAAGAATCGCAAATAATCCCAACAGAGTGAAAGCAGGGAAAAAAAGGAAAACAGAAAACACAAAATTATAAGAGAAGAAACTTTATTCATAATAAGAGTAATTGCTAATGTCAAAAAAGACATGCCTTATACATGTTGAACATTCCACAGGGAATGTGGTAAGCAGTCTTCAAAAATGTAACAACAAATAAGAGTTTAATGCAACATTTTTGAAAACTACCAAATTTTACCAACCTTAGCATACATCCTATATCTACAGTTGTTAATGTTGGTGAATCATTTTGTTGGTAAAACTTGGCTTACTAATTACACTAAATAAGCAAACAGTACTCTATAAAGCAAGTGTTTCACAAACATACTTTATGGAGTACTACATGTGAGTAGATATATTTATCTTACGCTTCAATAGATGCATTGCATTTCAAGTTTAAACAGTTCAATTTAATAAAAATCAAACATAACAAATTTGTTTAAAATTTTATTAGTTAGTATTAAGTATTATCTATAAAGTAGTGACTATTAGTCCACAATAATGTCTGGCCAAAGTTTACTAAAACTATGATACTTAGAAGATAGAAGTGAAACAAATATTATTACATTATTAGGTATAATCGCACCATAAACTCAAAAGATAAAAAGTTGAACAAAACAAAATATTTCTTTAAATTATTCTCATGCTTCGGAGCAGACAACTTTGTCATACACAATATTGCTAAATCTATAAATATATAAAAAATATTTTTCTATTACCAACAACCTGAAAAAACGTTTTACTGTAAAAATAACCTAATATTTGACAATACCTTCCGTTAATATCTGATACATAGTACCAATATTTTTATAAATCTCATGTCTATCTAATTATTATAATAGTTACTAGATGCCCTAGTTCAACATTTGTGATTAATCTTAAATTTAAATTTTGATAATATTCTTGTAATTAACATTTTCTTTCCAGCGTTTATACAGAGTACTGGAGCATCTAACGATGATTGTCAAGTCACGAGCGCGTTTTGTTATGATTGTTAGTCAAGGCAAGCGAGCCTCGATGCATTCGATGTTAGTCTGTAGTGCAATAATTATCCATGCCAGTTACAAGAGGACCTTATCGATTAAGAATTTGTACATCCTTAGGACCTACGCTTAGACAAAACTATTAAATAGCGTCGTATACTTCTTAGAAGTATACGACGAAATCGATTCCGTCAAAGAATGTAAAAAGTGTATAAATGCTATCAAAGAAGTTGTTAATGACCAATGTTGGCACGACCTGTTACAGGCAGGTACGTCTTCGTATTCACCGAACATTAATCCGGCTCGGTCTAACTAGAACGTCGATGCGAGCTGCGGACGAACGTAAAGCGCGCTCGAGTGTTGGCTAGTTCGAATGTAGATTCTAGATTTCTTTGCGAAATCGAGATAATTCTGGCTAGCTAGGTTATTGCGGCGGCACGCGCGCTTCGCTCGGCCGGTAGCGGGCGAGAATGATCGCGCACATCGTCTGAGCGTCCGTTTCCTCGGGGTACGTGGCCATGGCCTCCGAGACCTGCGCCTCGGGGAAGATGCCGGCCAGGTGGAAGTGCATGCGCCGCCGCGCCTCCCAGTGCTGCAGGGCGCCCTCGGAGGAGCACGGCGACACGCCGGGCCGCGGCAGGGCGGCCGCCGCGCCGGCCGGCGCCGACGCCACGCGCGCCGCCGCTGCGTGCAGCCGAGAGTCACACGCCGGGTTCAAGGTCAGTTGGCGCGCAAGTTTCCGATGGGGGTTCGTGTCTTGAGGCTGTGACGGCCCAGGGATCTGCATTTGCGCGCGGTCGAAATGGGTCGCGAGCGCCGCGTCCGATATCCTTGGCGCGGCTGAATGAGCGCGCGCCAGCGGCCTCTTAATCTCCGCCGGACGGCCACCAGGCGGTAAACTGAGCGTGTGTAGGTCGCGGGCTTTCAACGCGCGCGCGGCTCGCTCCGACAGTTTTTCTGCGACGGATTTGTGAGGACGGCCCGCGCGCTCTGGGTGGTGGAATTTACATTTGTTGCCGTACGTGCATTTTCTCCCGTACGGACAGGCAGGGGGAGGGTCCGTGCGGGACGGGGGCGCCCGGAGGTACGCGTCCAACGTGGGCCCGGACCGACCGAGAGGGTCATCAGGGGGCATGAATCTGTCATTCACAAATGAGTACATGAGCAGTCGTTCTTCAACGACTTTCCTCCAAGTGGGGTTCTCAGCGACGAGGTCTCTATAGTTGTCGTTGGACACGACGATGCCGTCCGTGTCGGCGGCCAAGTGCAGTACGTAGCGGTCGTCGTAGCAGACCATTCGCTTCCCCCCCAATAGCCTACTAGGCGTGTAGACGAGCACGCGGTCCCGCTCGAGCCGCTCGAGACAGTCTCTGTCTGCGACGGGGTTGTCGGGGCGAGACGCCTCCTTGCGCCACTTGGGCACAAACACGGTGATTTCTTTGTGGCCACGCGCGCGGAACCAATCCACGCATATCTCGATGCCTCGACATGAGAATACCTCCTTGTTGCCATGGCTGGAAACAAAGGTGTGGGTTAGAATTTGAGGCAACTAGTAACTAATTCTGGTTCTTTTAAGTCTAACTTTCTAGAAACTACCTTGGTTTATCAGACAATTTTAGATTTACCACACAAAATAAATAAGTACAGTAGGTTCAATGCGATTTTTTGGAAAAGTTGCAATGAAAAAACTATTTGGCTACCAAAACAATTTGTAATATTACTAATGCGACAGTTTGTGAGTGAATGTGTATGCATGTTTGTTACTTCTTCACGCTGAAACGGATGAACGGATTTGGTTCAAATTTGGAAAGGAACATATCTTTTATCCCAGAAAATTGTACCTATACTTAGTTCTTGCATTATATAATTTATTTGTATTGTATTGATAACAATTGAATATTACGAATGTTTAGCAAGAGCTGGACGTGTGGGATAGTGCATAGCGTTTACAAATCAAAGCTAAAGGAAATCTCCATAACACAATACTCACCTCATAGCAACATTGCTCCCATCTATCACGATATGCCTCAGCAGCGCGCGTTCAGGCGGCGGGTCGGGCTCGACGGGCGGCGACGGTGACAGAGGCCGCGGGCGCTGTTTCGAAGCCAACTTTATCAGCTCGGCTAGCAGTTCGTTCCTTGGAGGATCCGGGCCTAGGCGCTGGAGCGCTGTGCGAGCGAGCCGTTCGGAGTAACCTAGCTTCATGGCGAACTCTATTTTCGCCTGAAAATTAGAATCAAAGTCCTAAGGTCATTGATAATGATAAAACAACACTACTACTAAAACACACAAAGCAGACAGACGGGAGGCGCCTTTGGCTTTGGCTTATCAAACTGTCACACAAATACCAAAAACATGCACTTAATCAACAGATCCTGTGTATTTAAAATAGACTGTCAAATATTTGGCAGAGGGGAAATCCACAATTCCTCTCCTGCTCTGAGATTTTATAGATCAAAATGAACCTGTCAAATCTTTAGGGATGCATCATAAACATAATTTTCATATTCAATTTTATGCGTTTGATTCTCGGACAGTTGTTCGTATCATGATGAGCCATGAATGATTGTCACATTGTCAAACAAAAGGCATCCTAAGAGGGACGTTAGATGCCACGCTGGCTGGTGGACTAGGCTTCTTTTCGAGGTGTTTAATTGTAATTATAGTAGAAATCCGTAAGTGTACCTTAAAATAACAGATTTTGGATGTTTATCTTAGATAAAATTGGTTTTTTGTAAAATTTTACAACATCTGCATTGCTCCAAAACTTCCATATTAAGTGTCTATGAGCGTACATCTATTTGCTTTGCCCAATGTTATACATACGTACAGGCGTATGACAGTGAAATGCTATTTATATCCACGTTAACTTGAGTGCTAATCGAAATAAATCTAAAAATATTTTCGAAGCGATCCGATTCGGTACGACAATATTTTAAAGTAAGGTCTTAGATTCAAACAGATATGAGCCAGTATTGCCTAAAGCGCTCGCCAATCTGGTCATGATTTGTCGAGCTTATGTCACTATTGTACTAATTGCTCGATGTTGTCATATCATAATTTAAGCGCTACTTGTTCATTTATTTCGCCCTGTTGTCACTTAGATAAAGTTAAGATATTTAGACAGGCGTTCTAGTCTTATTTTAATCAACACTGTTCGACTAATCGACTATCAATAATTATCGACGTATTTTTCCAAGAACAATTAACATTTATCAGCGCAAAGATCTATGTATATAAATTAGAATTCGAACGGCAGATACGATTGTACTGATTGGACCCGTTTTGCCCTAATCACGTTTCGTCAATTTGCAATCGGAATATTTATTCGGAATGCTTCTTGTATTGCCAATTTGTTTATTGCTTCCTGCTGTGGGCGGTTAAGGCGTTATATCGTAATTGAACGTAGGTACACAAACTTAATCAAGATTTGGCTTTATGGCCAGATTAGATCAAGCCTTACTTGTTAGTGAACCTATTAGCAAATTTGCCTACTTCCAGTGATCAATGATTTCGAATTTGTTTGTCCCGTTTTTTTTTTGAAATCAAACTTAGGCATCAACCGGTGTTCAAGTGCCCTTTTTAAAATAGCTTCCTAGTTAAATACTGTACATCTACCCTTCCTTTTTCTCTCTCGCTTTTCTTTGAATCTTCCACCTCCAGAAAAATAATTACTTGTACAATCGTCTTTTGTTGTCTGTGCCGTCCATAACTTTATGTTATTTGTTTTAGGTCACCCGTCTGTTCCTTCCCCAAAAAGTTTAGAGTCCCTAAACCGAACAATCTTCTCACGTGTGCAATGTCTAAACGCTGACATTGGCAAAATACTCCTTGCAAGCAAAGAGCAAGGGTGAAAGCCATTTAAAAAAAAAATACTGTTTAGCGCAAGCAATAAGTATCAAGATTGGCTACAATCAACGCTGCACGCTCTTCTTTCTGCGAGGACCAATACTGCGTTCGGTACATAGCAGCAGACAAATCGGAATTGCGATGTATCGGGCGCTAAAGCGCCACTTAGGACGTTTCACGTTCTCACCTGGTTAGGAGGCGGTGGTTGTGGAGCGAGCGTGACATATTCCGCGAACTCCGCGGCGAGGGTGTCCGAGGGGGTGCGGGAAGCGGCGCGGTGGGCGCTCTCGTCCTCGCACTCCGAGTCGTAGCTAGAGTCCTCGCCGCGCTCGCCCGCCCAGCCCAGGGATGACTCCACATATTTCTGTAACAAAGATGATGATTTTAGGAAAACTATCGGGAGACTTGAACGTTATAAGAATACGAATAAGAGTCTAAAGTCGATAGGTTTTTAGATCATTTTTCTGCTAGGCTAGCGCTATTTTTTTTTAATCTTAATTTAAAGAGCTTCATCGCTTTACCGCGCGATGATGTCGCTCCATTGTACCAACTGACATAGGAACTATAATATCAACTATCTATGACTTAATCCTATCTTAACCAATTTGTAAAGTGCCCTGGTCTTATCCGTTGTTTGACAGGCCAGTAGCGCTATCACTCCTTCAAAGTCTCGCGTTTTATGC
Source organism: Clepsis dumicolana (assembly GCA_963691665.1). Classification (NCBI taxonomy): domain Eukaryota; kingdom Metazoa; phylum Arthropoda; class Insecta; order Lepidoptera; family Tortricidae; genus Clepsis; species Clepsis dumicolana. The sequence continues at coordinate 5,388,724 of OY829519.1, read as the reverse complement.
CTACCGGCTAGCGTACTGCAAGTCAAATATCAGCGGGGCGCCACAAGCTTACTAAAGTACTAGCCTGGCAGCTATTCTGCGCAAATTATTATCGTGCAATAGTGCGTGGAGGAGTTAAGAGGCAAAAAAACATGAACTTTAGTTTCGAAAAAGCTCAAGATGTGCGTGCGATTGAACAACTTCATCAAAACGATTACAACAAACAGTGGAACAACTTATCACGGTTATACCTACTTTTGACCGCAAATGCGCGAGTAGTGGAACAATGCAACAAAATAGTTTTCTTTCACCAAAGATAGGCTCAAATCAAACAGTGTACTTTTACGCAAGTCCTACGTCAGGGCGACACTGAACAATCAGATTTACGTAATGTTACCGTAGCTTGCCGTATAGCTGGCACCATGTAACGCGCTCGTGGAATAATTCACACGCGGCGGTTTCGATTTCGCCGAAACAAGTCTGCAAGAGACAATGAGTCGGGGAAATCCTTGGGCAGGCAAAGCAAAACAGCTGATTGATGTTTTTAAGTTACTTAAGTAGTACATTTATCACCGGCACTTTTGATCTAATACGAAAGCAACAGATGCAGTTTACAAAATAACATCTGCCGTAAGCGTAAGTATAGTGCGATAAGATAATGATTCAAATTTTGGGGTTTTAATTGGTTCTTAAGGTCTTTATTACTTATACCGCGACCGAATAGTGCTCAATAAGCAAATTTTATGTTACAACCGACGCTGCCGACAGGGTCATACATGCGGGCGACGAAGCGGATCTACAGATGATCATTGACCTTTAGCGTGTGCGCAACGACAGAACATACCGGTTGTCATTCATATTTGACCAAATTATTCTGTATCCTTTAAAACGAACCCACAATATACTACCTAATATTAACAGCTGTGGGTTCATTCATCTATTACAGCTTTAAAAATTCATACCCCTTCACAACCAGAGCCGCAGAAAACCAAAAGTTAGTCATAGCCTCGGCAACATCCGTGTTCAGCCCTAGTTGGCTGTGATACAAAGTTTAGATAGTTAGATTGGTTAGTATTGGTACCCATGCCATGCCTCAAGTTCGATATCCATTTGGCTCCAATAAAGCATTAGGTCATACACCAGGATCTGAAAATGTCACAAGCCGCCGCAAAAATAATCGGGTAGGTTGCCCTTGCCGAAGTTTATTTTCGGCTTATTATTAACCTTTATTTTACCACAAATCCGTTGATTCGTAAAACTTTGTAGGTCTATGCCGTGGGGATTGGAGGTAACATCCGGCAAACAGTTCGGAAACGCCCCTCCTACCTGCTTGCAGCCGGATGCGACTTTCTAAAAGATATGGTGCGCGCGGGCAACGGCGAATGAGACCGATCCGTGTTTCTCTCTGCGGTGAATTGATAGAAAATTACAACTCCGCATTGGAGAACTGATGGGATTCCGAGGTTCCGGTTTCAGATGTGGAACAAAACGAACGTAAACTAATGCATTCGGAGAAGCAAAAGCTCAGCTACATTTTAGTTTAGATGAAACTAGTAACATTCAGATAATGAATAGACTAACTAAGTACTTATATTTAATTTAATTTTAAGTTAACTGTATACTGTTTTGTTATTGCGAAATAAAGATTTATTATTATTATTATTATTATTATTATTACACATTTCGCACGCTTAGAATTAAAGTGACTCAATTCTAAATACATGATAAATCGGAATTAAACTTTGTAGGCTTAGATTTTAAATTCAATTTTGCAATATGTCATATTAAGAATCGAGTCACTTTAATTCTAAGCGTGCGATTTATTCGTGCCATATGTTGGGTTTAGAACAATTGTTTGGTCACCTCACTAGAGAATACGACGTCGCATCAATTTTAGCCGACTTGAAAAAAAGGAGGAGGATTTAAATTCGTCGGAATATTTTTATATGTATGATCTATTGTACAACGGATATCGATCGATAATAGATATACAAAGATAGGTATACAACCGCCTCTATTAAACATGAGGCACACAAATGATAAATCAGCGATCATAGCAAGCCGTCACCATTCACTAAAAACGTCACGTTCAAAGGAAACATAAATTTTAACATAATTTTATGTTTAACATATTTCAAACATGTTACGTCACGAGGCTCCGGTCTGGTGATTTGCATAGGGGTCGGACATAAACACAAAGATCATATTGATAAAATATTATTTTCAATTCTGGGTATCGCATTTTGCAAGTACCTATCTATTTTTTATTTCGGGAACAAAGTAATAAGTAATTGTAAGACGAAAAGTGATGAAAGAGTTAATACTGCCAGTACAGCTGTCACAGAACAAAGTCGTTGACATAACACAGCCCGCAAGGTTATCAAGATGTCGCAAAACTGATTTGCCACAGTTCTGTGGGCGCAATCATTAATGCAAATATACAACTGTCGGGTTAACTAGCGAAAGTGATTAAATCAGGAATAGAAAACGGCTGATTAGCCTTGCAACGTTCCATAGAATTAGATTTTAGATTTTGATATCAGCGCAATAAATCCATTTCTAATCTAATCAAATCAAGTATTCAAAAGTTCCATTGTACCTTTCGATTGTACTAAGTAGAAACATACTCAGTAATCAGTTCAAACAAATCTAGAGTGCAAATAAGCAACCTTCAAATTGCAGGACAAAACAATTTGACTTGATCCGTATCTAATGACAATCAAAAATTCTTGAACATTCATGTTAATGATCAAAACGAAGCTGGCATTCGCTAATTTCCTCGCAACTATTGCCCGGGCTACTGACATAGCCGCGCAAAAAACCCACGGATTCTCCCGCATTAGCTGCGCTTGTAAATATAGTCGGTAATACTGTTAGTTTGGCTGCTTCTCTTCCGGGTGTACAAAATACACACTCTGAACTTTTGCGGTTTTTGACACTGATTCACTTCACTCCTACTAACTCTAACGACGTGTTCATAGGTTGTTCAATTACGTGCATTAATATCCTCATTTGTGTTAACAGTATTGTCGCAACATGGAACAATGCCGATAGCTGTCCTTTAAATTATGATACCAACAAGTCGATGAATATTAATGCTTTTGTTGAGAGATAAAGTAACAAGCCTGAAGTCTTCTCGACCAGTTTAGCGTTGGAGGTCGCGCGAATCATTCAAACCATTAATTGTGGTACGAATTGCAGATTGCTTTATAAATACAGAAGTTCTGTGTTGATGGTTGATGGACGTAGGACGTTGATCGAAGGCTTCTGCTTTTATCGAATTGTTATCCTAAATCCTCATACTATCAATGTTATCTTTTCCACAATGCGTTGATTACCTTATCTTTAGATGAAAAGAAGTCTGGTCAGCTAGTAGTAAATAAGCCAAAAGTCACTTTAGTTGCAAATCATCCATAAGAATAGGTTGAACGGTAGTGACTTAGCTTTATGTATCGACATAAAAAATAAGCTCTAACATGTTTTTGTGAGGTACCAAATTATGAAACAAAACAGGCTCAGCATCGGCAGTTAATCGCAGACTCTGCCTACCGATTAGAAACAAATTGCGCGTTAAGAGTAAAATTGAAGTATGACGTATTGCGATAACAATGACGTCAGTAATTATAACAACTGTTATAAGGACACTTATGTTTATGCGCAGGCGCTTTCAATTTGTTTACATTAGATACGATAAAGATACAGATGGACGTCGGTGTTTAATTGTTTTGTTACATTTATATAAATAGTATTTCTGTTTGCCTCTTAAGCTTTCAATAGATTGTTAATGTTATCTGATAGTATTTTCAAACATCCGTGAGCATTCATCTAGATTTCATGGTCACTGATACATAAATTCTTTCGAGCTGATATTAGATACATCTAATCTCTTGCAATAATCAGTTGCTGATATTCTGAGAGACTATTTAGGTAATTTTAATAATTAGGTACATACTCATAGACTTCGGTATTGTAAAGTAGGTATTCAGCTTTTCTCCGTATCAATAAGTGTGAGGGATACCTAAATGCGTAGCCTTATCTTCTTATCTATTACATTGGAATTTGAACCTACAAAGTCTTCAGGTATTTGTTTTCTCTAGCAATCTTTCGTACTTTAGACTTAAGTCTACTAGCTAATTCAGTTTCTATTAAAATTAATAGCGAAACGTAGCTAGTAAACAAAATTAGCGTCTACATCGTAGGTCGTTACAAGATTGCTGATTCCGTTTATAATGGAGAAATTCTATCACGCGTTTGTGTAGAGATAAGAGTAGCCAATGGGGTGGTGGCGATTGCGCGCGCCGCGTCGTGCGATGTGGTGCCACGCCGGCGGCGGCCAACAGGATGCGCACGCGACGACACACTTCAAACAACACAACCCTGCCCGGTCAAGTGATAACGCTAACCTATAAGTAATACCAATTTTAGCACCCGAAATGTTCTAATTATTCCGGCCGTGGAGTATTATCTAATTGTAATCTTATCTTAATTGCAATGATTAAACACGAAGGATGTCCGATAACATTTCAACTTGAGTGCGGGCGGAATGACAAAATTCTTGGAAAGTTTCCCCAATTTTTAAGTTCTAAAATACTTAATGTAATTTTTGATTTTACAATACGATCATGACGAAAGATAAAGTGTTGTTATAATCCAAAATGGATATCGTTTTGTATTTACAGGCACATTTTAAATCATTTTCGGAAACTTTATTTGCGACAAGTATTTTTTCATGTATAAAATTACGATTCGATCAATTTTAGCGTATAAAATTACGTTTCGCTTTTTAAAAAAAAATGTTACTGAGTTAGTGGTAACTAAATAACAAAATTTAGACTACCTAATAATGCTGTCTTAATTGAACATCCTTCATAATTTTTATTGTTACCAAGTGATGAACTACCGAGAATTTTGAAGTGTCGCGAAACCATACGTGCACGCAATATAAACACGATTATTACCTATCAAACCGAAGATAAAATTGATTAATCAGTAGGTAGTTTTGGAAATAAGGCACAATGTTCAACTTGCGGAGAGTTTCATTCGTAATGAAATGAAAATGAAACTAGAGTCGGTGGTTGATTCCTAGAAGAATTGTAGTGTTTATGTCAACCTGAAGCCGATTCCAAAACAGCTGAGAGAAGAATCTGAGCAGTATCCTTTAGCTAAAGATTTCTGAAAATTATCCTGTACAGGTCATTAAACAGGAAAATCTGTCATGGAGGGGCCACATTTGGGTGGCTAGTTAAAAGCATCAAGAAGGACGCTAAAAATACAAAGAATGAATTGTCCGCGGTAATTTTCGAAATAACTTTAAATTGGTGGAATTACAGAAGAAATATCAGCATAATTTTGTGGTCACATTTTCAGCTGTTGATTTCGTTCGCGTCTACGTTACAGTTACGTATCCGTCTTGACCGGTTTTTATCATATTTGTCAACGAACGGCAAGTGGGCCTCAGTTTGTGGCCGCTCACCTACCTACCTATTGATATTCATTACATCACAGCATAATCATACCGGATACACTTGATACGTTCCAACCAACATTAGAAGGTTGCCAAGCCATTATTTTTATGAATTGCCGATTTACACCCTTGTAGATTTTATGGATAGCAGTCTTAATCCTAACTACTAATTTTAATTTGGTAGTTAAATAACAATAAAAATATATATTTCTAGGAAGTGCACTCTACAGGGTTCATTTTAATGAACCGTGTAAGACTTCAGCCAGGAGTTTTAGTTATAACAGAGGGATACTAGACACTAAGAGACTCAGTGTATACATCGAGTGTCCATGTGTGTCCGCCGTCTGACACCGAGTTTTCTGGTGTCATCACGATGTATACACTGAGTGTCCAGTGTCGTCGTGTATCCCGAGTCTAAGTGAGCACCCCTGTGAAGTTTTTTTTAATAGTAACTTTAAAAAAAAAACATTATCCCATATATATAATATTGCCAACCAGCAGGGACAATGAATGTATGGGATAATGTTTTTTTTTTTTTTTTCAAAGTAAAAACTTTACAGGGGTGTTTATTACGACATACTCAACCCCTGGCTGAAGTCTTTACGGCTCATTTGACGACCGGATAGCCTAGTTGTTAGAGACCCTGACTATGAAGCTTGAGGTCCCGGGTTCGATCCCCGGTCGGGGCAGATGTTTGTATGATGAATACAAATATTTGTTCCCGGGTCTTGAATGTTTAATGTGTATATAAGTATATATTTATCTATATAAGTAGGTTTATCCGTTGTCTAGTACCCATAGGCTTTGCCTAGTTTGGGAATAGGTCAATTGGTGTAAATTGTCCCATGAAAGAAAAAGCGGCACCCTTATAGGATCAATTTGTTGTCCGTCTTTTCTGTTCGTCTGTCAAGACCCTTTTTCTCTGGAACGCGTGTAGGTAGCAAGCTGAAATTAATATCAAATACTCAAGCCTGCAATCCCATGCCTTGAAGCTGTGAAAAAATCAAACTTCTAAGTCCAGCCAAAGATACAGTCATTAAAAAGGGTGTTACCATACAAATTGCCGGGTAATCAACACCTATAGGGTACTTCCACTTGTCCTAAAAACTTCAAATTTGGTATGAAGGTAGCTCTTACAACACCCACCACTAATCAGATAAATCTGAAAATCTTATTTTACGTCAGTCTGTATATGTCTAAGACCAATACCAAATGACCCCACACTGCGTACATTTTGCTTAGGACCAGAGCTCTGCTAACACTGAACAAATTAAAACATTCTTGAAAAATCTTCGAAAGTCGATTCTCGTGACGTACATACCTACAAATTTGTACGCAATCCTCGGTGCGGGAGTCTGACTCTCACTTGGCCGGTTTTTTTAGTTAACTGAATATTTCCGCAAATAATCGCTCAAAAGTAGCATAAATTGGGCATTTGTTTGTAGTAAGCAGTAACGGCTACGGAACCCTGCATTGAGCATGGTCCGACTTTGCCTTTTTTTTATATAAAGTGTATTTTGAAGTAGGTGCTAATCTATCGCATTTCCTCAATATGGGGAAGATAGCAATATATTCACTTCATATATGAAGGCGTGTGACGAATAAAATTCACTTGAAAACGGATTGTTATATTTTTAACTAGCTCATGCCCCGCGGCTTTGCCACCGTGAAATATTTCAAAATGGGCTAGTTCCCTATCCTGTGGGAATTTCGAAAAATCCCTTAGTGTACCCCTAGGATACACAAGGTATATGTTTGCCAAATTTCAAGTCTCTAGGTCCAGTGGTTTAGGTTGTGCGTTGTCTGTCAGTCCGTCAGTCAGTCACGGTACTGTTTTATAGGTAGGTATATAAGATAAGGAGAAGAAGATTATAAGTGTCCTTCCTATCAGATAGAAAACAGACATAACAATAGGTGTTAAGGTGTCCAATCAGTTAAGTTTTTGATTCTCTAGGTTCAGGATTAAAATTTAGAAGTCATAGCCGTTCCCATTTTTCAATCTACTTATCTCTAGTTTTGATCTGTCGACAATAAAAACATCTAGCTATCTTCAATTTCGACGTCCCAATAAACTTCCTGTCGGTAGGCACCTAATCCAATCTCTGCTTGCTATCTGTCGATGAGAGGATCATCTACAGATAGCAAATTGTTGTTATAGGTAGATACTTATTTATTAAATTCGTCAGTAGGTCAAACAAAAGTCAGATTGAATATTGGAAAAAGCTGTTACTGTAGCAATAAAGAACTATTGATAAGGTTGTTACTGCGAGATATCTTTGATAAGCTTCTGCCGTATAAGGAGTGAGTGTATGTATGCTAGTAAGGACACAACACATTGCAGAGCTTTTTATATGCCGACATATCTGGAATGTCGGACAAAATAAACAAATAGAACAAGAGATAAAAGATCATGACATTCAGTTTTGATGAAGAAACAAACTCATTGATCAGAATAAACGGCTGAATGTAAAAAAAACCCCAAGCTAAGAAATGGTCGTGACAGTATAGGCAATAACAACTTAATCAGGGATCAGGCTTTGATAGTAAATAAGCGATTAGATGTCGCGGATAACGAGCGATTATAAATCACTGGTGCTCTCGGCGGAGTGAAAGTCTGCCATGATACCACTACCGGACCTGCGACACTTCACACGCGACGGATGAACACATTAAACATTAATTAACTTTGCCAGCTACTTTCACAGAACGTTATAAAAACATTAGATGCGGACGCAGCAAAAAATCGACGATGGACGACCACAGGATCGTGCTTCCACGCGACTCTAATTGGACTAACGATCCAAAGAATGCAGAACTTGTAGGTATCACAACACACTGAAAACTTATAAGATTACCAGAACTCCTCGGCACAGAACAATCCAATGGGTGTCGTGAAACAATATCGAACACTGTCTTCGGTAATTATCATAACCATATGACGTTAAACAGTTTTCACAACAGCCGGCTACTTCCGGGATCGTTATATCGGCCGATCGTGAATGAACATCATTACAATGCGGTGTCTGATAGTGCACACATCCGTGTTGTGAGGCCAGTGGTTATCGGATTAGGGGATGGATGTCGAATGTTGTCGCGCTCACCTGGGTGTTGTCAGTCGCGTACATAATAAATGCGTGTTAGTGGTGTGAGGGAAGAGAGCGGCATGACCGACCGCGTGCGCGAGCGCGGCGTGTCGCAGCGAGACTGCGCGCGCTGCCAGTGAAGGGGAAGCGGGGCACCGCCAGATCCGGGTTGACTCGCGCGTAGGGATACCATTTATTTCTTTATAAACAGACATTTTGCCAAGAGAGATGTCCGGGTGCCCATTGTTTGCTCGCGACATTGCATTGCAATCGACAATGTTTAATGCATAAACATAAACTTGGAGAATGGGCCAAAATGCCCATAAATAAAATATGATGTTTACGCTTTGATTTGATTTGCTGAAACTCCTAGCAAGTTCAAATCCCGCTTTATTAGAGATTTTTGAGCCTTGTTTCACGATATACGTACCTATTTTAACTTGTACTTCAATGAGCAGATTCTTCTTAATACAATCATGTAGTGTAGGTAGTGTTCACATCTTTACGTAATACTTACATCTTTAAATTATTGCCGCTTGACTAAAGCACAACAACCAGAGGTTACCGATTGAAAAATTCACTCTCCTGTCATGTGGAACCACTAAAGCCAAACATAAGTAAACTTTAAAAGGTAAAATGCTAAAATGGTACTGGCTGGGCTAGACACGTCTGCAGCAGCATAGCACATACAGATGCAGATGTTCCTGCGCTCCGACTTCTGGCCGGAGGGTGTGGTGTTCCGTCGCTTAAGGGAAGCGAAAATTACATTAAAACCCCCTAATAGTTGTGTGCTTATTTATGTGTACCCTTTTATATTATTGTTTTATATGTATGCTTCTTTATAATTTGAATTTTCCAGCGCTTTGGTTTTGTTAGGTACTGTCATGCTGCTGTGTAAATTTTATACAGATGGGCTCTGGGCTTACACTGCCACTAGGTGGGCGCCGGACTGTCGGAGAACTGTCAGCAGCGACGACAACGAAGACCAAAAGATGGTGGGAGGAATTGGCCGCCTGTGCAAGGGACTGGCCTGGCCAGACATAATGATAAACCCGAAGTTGTGGAAGTCAAGAGAAGAGGCCTTTGCCCGTAATGAACCAAAAAAAGATAAGACAATTTCATTTTTTTTTTATCTTGAAAGCGTTGTTGTTCACTCGTGCTTTTGAATCGTTACACCAGATCAAACATCGGATCGAAGTGATTAATTGCACAGAGATAGTCGGAGGAAAGCCAAAAAGTGGCGAGTGTAAAATATTCTAAAGTAAAATAGGTGTGGAAAGCAACTCAGAAGTTAGTAGGTGTATGATGTAAAATGCAGGTCATAAAAGTTTTCAGGCCCCTATTTCACCAACTTTACAATTTTCGGTTTACAATGACAATTCGAACTACATTTCTTTGTCAATATGAAGCGCTCTTCATTAAATGCTCTTCATTTCAGCAATTGACTCCGAATTGTCATTGAAAACTGACATGTCACATGACTGTCACACAAAGTTGGTGAAATAAGGGCCAGATAAAAGATCACTCCAGTTAGGAATGGTAACCAAATTATACAGTCTGGTATTTTTTGATCCCAAACAAAGACAAACATTATTTCGTTAACAAATGTTTGTTCTCTATGATTTTAATATTTATCTACGGGATGTTTGTTAGCATCTGTCTATAAATACGTGTTTTGAGTTTAGCAGTTTACTGTCAGTTTATGATCGTCATTTCATCAGTATTTAGTTATGACCCATAGTTCACGGGCAAGGCAAATTTGCAAAACCGTTGCGATTTTATCCTCTATCGCTCGGTGTATATCGGGTACCTATATAAAAAAACAACGCACGAGAAAGCATGTCTCGGCTTCTTGTGATAGTTTCTCAACTTAGTTCCGTGCGTGTTCTACCTACCCTACTAACTACACTAGTACTATAACAGGGGCAAGAATAGCGAGTATCCAGATCAGAAGTGCGATGTCTCGGTTTTTTTTTAAACGCGCCGATGGTGACCCTAGTGGTTCGCCCACTGCACTGAGCGGGCCCCATCACCCCACCAGCCTTAAAGCTCCGCTGTCAGCTGATGCCACTGCATCCGGAAGCGTTTCAAGTTTATTAAAAAGAAGATATCCAATGGAGTAGTGTTTACACGCGTGGGGACAGAGGGATAGTAGCATTACGAGCGCTGCAATGTAATGCTGTTTAAATTGGTACGGTACGGGCAGAGTTGTGGAAACGTAAATGAAAACGTATTTCTCTCTGTGACTTTTTTTATAAATATTATTGAAATTGTTATTATAATAAATTAGGTACGTCAAACATAGCTAACATTCGTTTCAAGTTGGTTTTGGTTACGATTTCATGAATTTGTTTAAAAATTTAACTTTCACTAAAAATCAACGTGTTTGGTTTGTGGGAATTTGCTCAATACTTTAGGAATGTACGAGGGCTGTTTGATAAGTACCCGTTTATGGAAAAAATAAACTTTTTTTTTGTATATATATGCATTTATTTTTCTACGTAGTCACCTTTTAACTCTATACATTTGTTCCACCTATACTCAAGCTTCAATAAACCATCCAAAAAGTATGATTTTGGAAAGTCATTAAAATAGGCCTCTGTGGCGGCAATGACTTCGTTATTTGATCCAAATCGCTTGCCACCGAGCCATTTTTTTAGGTTGGGAAACAAAAAGAAATCGCATGGGGCCAAATCTGGAGAATACGGGGGGTGAGACAATACGAGGGTGGTATGATAAGTAGTGAGCCTACCCAAGAAAAAAAAAATATTTATTTATTTTTTGTTTTTATTTTTCTACGTAGTCCCCTTTCAAAAGTATGCACTTATTTCAACTCGTCTCCAACTTCTTTAAGCCCTCCAAAAAATATGTCTTCGGAAACTGCAAAATACTCCTCTGTGGCCTCTATGACCTCTTCATTTGACATGAAACGTTTGCCTCCGAGCCAAGATTTCATGTTTGGGAACAAGAAGAAATCGCACGGGGCTAAATCTGGCGAATAAGGAGCGTGCGGCAGTATTTTGTAGCCCAATTGATCCAGTTTGGCCTTGACGATGTGAGATGAATGGGCCGGAGCATAATCCTGGTGAAATAACACTTTTTTGCGGGCTAAACTGGGCCGTTTTTTCTTTAATTCTTCATCAAATCCAGACAATAAATCAGAGTAATATTGCCCCGTGATCGTTCTTCCCTTCGCTAAATAGTCAATGTGGATAACTCCTTGGGAATCCCAAAAAACGGTCGCCATAACCTTGCCGGCCGACGGAACCGTTTTTGCTTTTTTTGGAGCATTTTCGCCGAGGCAGGTCCACTGCTTGGACTGTTGTTTTGTTTCGGGAGTATATTGGTGGATCCACGTTTCGTCCATGGTAACATAACGCATAAAAAAGTCTTTCGGATTATGTTTTAATAGTGCCAAGCACTCTTTGGAAGTGGCTACACGATTCTGCTTATTTTCTTCTGTAAGCAAACGCGGTACCCATCGGCCGATAACTTCCTCATTCCCAAATGTTTATGAACGATATTTTGTACACGCTCCAGTGACAAGCCACATACCTTAGCTACCTCCCTCAACTTCAGTCTACGATCGTTCATCAACATATTACGGACTTTGTTGATGTTTTCCTCCCTGGTAACCTCATTTGGACGTCCTGGGCGGGCCTCATCAAACACAGATATTCTTCCATTTCTGAACTCGTTATACTTTACTTTACTGTGGCAATAGAAGGTGAAGCATCGCCATATACGGTATCTAACTCAGTTTTAATTTCATCACGCGTTTTCCCCTTCAAAAACAGAAAGCGAATCACTGATCGATATTGTTCTTTTTCTATTTTACACAAACAATGCCACTCGTTCTGTTTAAAAAACTATAAGTCATGAAGTAATTGACGGAATCATTTGAAACTGTCAATTTTCCCGCGTCCAAGATGGCGGATGTAGGCAAAGACATTTTTAATATTCAGCCAAACCCCGTAGCTTCAAGGTTCATTACTTATCATACCACCCTCGTAGTTCGTAGCGTAACTGTGCTAATTTAGCCGTCACAACTCTGGACGAATGAGCCGGGGCGTTGTCGTGATGAAACAGTACTTCTTTCTTTTTTAAATGGGGTCGTTTGTCCTTCAACACGGCGTCAAATTCATCCAATAAATTGGCATAGTACTGCCCTGTTATTGTTTTTCCCTTTTCTAAATAGTCAATATGTATAATACCCTGCGAATCCCAAAAAACGGTCGCCATGACCTTTCCAGCCGATGGGACGGTTTTTGCTTTCTTTGGAGCAGGTTCACCCGGTAAAATCCACTGCTTCGACTGCTCTTTCATTTCCGGGGTGTAGTGGTGGACCCACGTTTCGTCCACGGTCACGAAACGACGCAGAAACTCCTTCGGGTTACAACATACAATGACAATGCAAAGAAAAATTCGTTAAGCAGCTGGACTTGAACCAGCAACCTCGGTAATCCGTACCACGCTCCACCAATTAAGCTATACTTAACGTTGGTGTACCTAACGAATTTTTCAATGCCTTGTGTCATATTTTATTTGGAAGATCTCTCCTCAGCGCCATCTATGAGTAGCTTAATCAAGCAGCTCACCCACTACGGAACTTCTACAGTTACGCATTAGTGGCAAGAGATGGAGCTATTTTCTGAATCAATGAAAATAATCGATTTATTGATTATTTTTGTTTTATTTTTATGAAACATTCATAGAATGAAATTCAACATACAATGACAATGCAAAGAAAAATTCGTTAAGCAGCTGGACTTGAACCAGCAACCTCGGCTCGGCTCGGCTCGGCTCGGCTCGGGCTTTGCATTGTCATTGTATGTTGAATTCATTCTATGAATGTTTCATAAAAATAAAACAAAAATAATCAATAAATCGATTATTTTCATTGATTCAGAAAATAGCTCCATCTCTTGCCACTAATGCGTAACTGTAGAAGTTCCGTAGTGGGTGAGCTGCTTGATTAAGCTACTCATAGATGGCGCTGAGGAGAGATCTTCCAAATAAAATATGACACAAGGCATTGAAAAATTCGTTAGGTACACCAACGTTAAGTATAGCTTAATTGGTGGAGCGTGGTACGGATTACCGAGGTTGCTGGTTCAAGTCCAGCTGCTTAACGAATTTTTCTTTGCATTGTCATTGTATGTTGAATTTCATTCTATGAATGTTTCATAAAAATAAAACAAAAATAATCAATAAATCGATTATTTTCATTGATTCAGAAAATAGCTCCATCTCTTGCCACTAATGCGTAACTGTAGAAGTTCCGTAGTGGGTGAGCTGCTTGATTAAGCTACTCGTAGATGGCGCTGAGGAGAGATCTTCCAAATAAAATATGACACAAGGCATTGAAAAATTCGTTAGGTACACCAACGTTAAGTATAGCTTAATTGGTGGAGCGTGGTACGGATTACCGAGGTTGCTGGTTCAAGTCCAGCTGCTTAACGAATTTTTCTTTGCATTGTCATTGTATGTTGAATTTCATTCTATGAATGTTTCATAAAAATAAAACAAAAATAATCAATAAATCGATTATTTTCATTCCTTCGGGTTACGTTTGAACACGGCCAAACACTGCTCCGAAGTAGTCAGTCGGTTCCGTTTTTGCTCCTCCGTGAGTAAACGCGGCACCCACCACGCCGATACTTCAGACCCAATTTTTCTTCTAATATGTGTTGTACCCTCTCGATTGAAACGTTTACAGCATAAACGATTTCTCGAAGTTTAATTCGGCGGTCGGCTAAAACGATATTTTCAATTTTCTTAACCATGTCGTCTGTAGTCACCTCAACTGGCCGGCCTGGGCGATCCTCATCAAAGACGGTTGTTCTCCCCCACTTAAACTCGTTATACCAATATCTGACGGTTGTCATAGAAGGAGCACATTCATAATAAACCGCTTGCATTGTTACTTTCATTTCATCACATGTTTTCCTTCCAAAAATAAGAATCTAATTAAGTACAGACCGATACTGTTCTTTCTCCATTTTAACAATTATAAGTTCACGCCTTCACTGAATCGTTGTCAAATGAGAAAACAAAAGAATGCCTTTTTTAAAAAAAAAATCCCGCCTCCGAAAAATGGCTTAAAAAGGTGGTATACTAATCTGCGGCCAGTGATATTAATATATTTAGAAAACGGGTACTTATCAAACAGCCCTCGTAAAACCTACTTATGGGCAAACACGGCAAACAGGAACTGAAACTTGGGGAATTTGAAATTACGATTTCCGCCAAAATTTTAAGCACCTTCTGAGTGTCAGACGATACCAAAAATTTTTCAATCCTGTTACGAATTTAATGGGGCCAAATGTTTATTAAGTTATTGCACTAGTTATTAAATAAAAATTAAAGCCGGATGCAACTATCTAACTTACCGAAACACAGTTAGGCAGCCTATTATTACTTGCTTAATTATTTATACTACCGTGACGTACTTAGGTACGTACTTATGCCCTCTCAGCTCAGGCATATCAGGACACTCCATATTAAATTCCCGTATGCTCGTTATTACTACTACGATCATGACATGACGACTTCTGTAAAGTCGCCAATGTGTGCGTGTGTCAGTGCGAGCTCGAGTAGCGACCCTCAAAATAAACTCATTCAACACCTTCGGGGTGACGGAAGGGGTGGATAGTGGCCAAAACGGCTGTAGATACGCAGTCGTAGTATAGATATTTTATTCTAGTTTTCTAGTGTATATTTTAACTTAGCATGGTACCTAGTTATAAGCATAGATCGGACAGGATGGCGTCATTACTCGCAATAATATAGACATGACTCCAAAGATTAATTAATTACTTAATTAATTCTTACTTGAATTTATATCCAAGATATAATATACTTACAGAGACTTCTTATTTAATTTATTTAAATAATACAGAGATTTATTAAAGTAAATAGACAGTAATTTGTCAAAATTTTCCGTGGTAAGTTTATTCCTCTTCACATCCAAAATAAACTTATGATTATGAGCTGAAAAACTCCGTTCGTAATCCACTGATGTTAATGGAGTACTGAACTTTGTCGTGATGGAAATCTGGCAAACTGTTTCGTCAGTATGCCCGTGATGATGATGCATGTAACTGCGTCGAAATATCGGTAGCTCATCAAACCTTTATGGTAATCGCGGTCAATATTCCGTTTTCATTATGTCTAATGCGATTAACCGCGAATCATTTAAAACTGTTATTCGATGCAATATTTTAAGACTACACAATCGTAAATTATTCAGACTAAATTTTAATTTAAGCTTTTTGATTTCTGGCAGCTTTAATGTGGATCTGTATTGTGTAGGATAATTAACCTACATACCTCAACAACTGCCTACTAAAAGCAATCAGTCTTTGTCATCAATGAGTGAGCCTGGGCCTATTATCTACAAACCAAGTTAATAACCAGAACAACTTTGTAACACATTGGGATGCTAACAGTCTGTTTATTGTTTGTTATCTCAATTACATTTTTTTACAGTTACGCACATACCTACATACCTACTTAGTTCAGGTTTTCAAATAATATATGAGTACTAAAATTCATTCAGGCCCCTATTTCACCAACTTTACAATTGTCAGTTTTCAAGTGATGCCAGGGCCGTGTTTTATAAACCTACAAGATACAATTTTACAGGCGTTTATTGGCAACACTGGTCCTGTTTTTTACAATTTGCGTTTTATAAAAGTACTGTGCTACAATTTTACAAGCTACAAGTACGGGCGCCTGTAGCCGTATCATAGACAAAAAGTGGACCTTTTATAGTTTTAAATTCATAATCGAACAGGAGTTTTTTTTAAATATTGTAAAATACAACTGTAGCATTGTAAACTTGTAACGAAAACTTACGTACGTCTTGAGAGCTGTAACAATGGCTACAGGTGCACAAATTTTTGGATTAGGTGTCTTGATCAGTACCAAATCAATCGTTCTATCTACCTGTCTATCTCTTCTTCAAGTTATTAAAATAAAGGTCATCAAGGAATGATTCTTTTATTGAGAAACTCGTCCGAGTCGGACTCGGAAGAAGAGAGTCCACGGCAGCATAGAACTAGGGAGTTTTGGCCACGAATAAATACAGATCTTGACACACCTTTTCAATATTATAATGAAAGGTCCAGAATGAACTGTACGCAAATAGATTATACTAGATTCTGCAAGAAATTGAGAGCTCATTATAATCGTCGAGTAATCAAAATGATTCATTGAGCACGAAGCTTCAATTCTCTGTCTGTATGCACTGGAGTATCATGCAATCGTTGACATGCATTTTTTTGCCGTTTTTTGCCATTGCTTAGAATAGATAATATACTTTACTAGCCGACCCGCGAACTTCGTACCGCCATAAGCCATTCCATAGAAAATGTACAGACCTATGAGAAAATGAGCTTCTTATTTTTTTCTCGTGAAATTTTCCCCTCTATTATTACCTATCCCGCTATTCGAAGCAAAGATATAAATCCAACAAATGAAAGACCATAAAAATCAGTCCAGCCGTTCTTGACTTATAAATAGTCCAATTAATACGATTTTGTTTTATGTATTTAGATAGATTTTTATTTATCAACTTTGCATGGGTATTTTTAATACGTAATGGATACAAAACCTCTACGTATTTGTAATTTTTGGCAGCCACTTTTTTTTAAATTAGTGATGTCCATTACACTTGTAGAATTTACTTGTAGTCGAGATTTACAATACCGTATTACAAGTGTAGCTTTCCGTGTGTCTTTATAAAACACCTGTAATTGTACACAGTGCATTACAGGTGACTGTTTCCTGTAGACTTGTAACTTGTAGCCTGTAGGTTTATAAAACACGGCCCAGATCTACTGATTTAGCAGTAGATCTGCCTGATTTTTGTTGAATCTACTGATCTACTTATTTATTTCTGCTAATTCCAGAAATCTACCTGATTTTTCCCAGATGATCTCAATATTCCCAATTCTAATATAATGTACTATGGCTTTCAATATTTATAATTTTTAAGACACTTATTGTCGGTCCCTAGTAAGCTAGTCCTCTCCACCACTCTAAGGTTGGCTGGTAGAGATGCCTTATATGGATAAGCCTGCCTTTGTACTTTAATTTGTTTTTTTTTGTAAATTGTGTTTGTATCCTGTTTTTTTAGTACAATAAAGTGTTTACTTACTTACTTACATCCACATAATGATCCACAGCAATGATATTACCAACAAACTAGATATTAAGGAATGAATTTCCATATATACAAGGACATACCATCGTGTTTGCTGTCAGCAAGAACAGTGTGCTTAAAAGCGATCTAAGCACACTTGCATTGTCAGTCACATGTCAACTGTTGTTGAGGCTGTTGAGCTACAAATAGGTGCTTGAAAGTGCCGAAATAATACCCTCATGTATGCCATGAGGGTATTATTTCGGCACATCACACAATGTCAAACAAACAGAGTCAATGTTTTTCTTATAAGAAAAACATTGACTCTGTTTATGGATGATAAGATAACAAAACAAGCAAAAAAGTTAAATTAAGCAGTAAAAAAATTTTTTTTTAATTATTTTGTTATTGACAGAAATCAGCGAGTGTCCATCAGTCAAAGTCAAATATTAACTCATGTAGCCTTGACTGTGACATTCTTATGACATTGCTTACCAAGCACACTCCTGTATTAAGACATAAGCGGCAATGTACCTATAATTTTTTTATAGATGATTGAGAGTGTGCTGTGTTTTGTCTTTGATTTTGAATCAGGTATTTAAAGCTAGTATTTAAAGGCACATAAAAAAAATAACCCTAACCTAAAATTCCTGATTGCACTAGGGTGCTACGGTTGCGGTTACGGTTGTTATTATGGGCCAAATATAGTATTTACCAGCCCAAGGTATAAAATATATAGTACACTGAAAGAAAATATAGAACTTTGAAGAAAAACTTTAAAAATCCTGACTGCAACCTACCTTTCAAGGAGTGAACAGTAAATACAACCAACCTAAACCGCATGTAATAAGAAATATAATTTTGCATACTGTATATTTCTTCTGCTAAGGATGTACTTCTTCTTTCTGAGGTGCTGTTATTTCTTGAATCTTTTTGGTTGTTTATGGCCATTATAATGAAACTGGTTTTAATAACACCCGATTTAACTTGATAGCATAAGAGGAAAACAAGTGGAGGTATAATTAAAAGAACATGTGATCAAAAGTGTAATCAGATCAATCAATTGTAATCTTATCTGCTTAATAAAAACGGAAATGATATTAATAATGTAGTTAAAAATATTTCAGTTTCGAATACACACAAAATGATGAATATAATGTATTGTGTCAGCTACGGACAATAATGCTATACCCACTATTTTTCATTTATACATGGCTGTGTGCAGAGCTCCTCAGCCGAATAAAAATTACCAGTATTTTAGAGCCTTCACATCACCTTTCACCTTTAAGAATTGTTCATGTTCACATGCATACTATCACTTTCATCAATGACATTATTGACAATCTTACTTGAATGGGATCACTAACATCTCCTAGTCAACTATGAAATCCAACTAACAGGCTTAAAAAAAACAAATACTTAATCCGCCGAATTTAGAACCTCCTCCTTTTTTGAAGTCGGTTAAAAACCTGCTGCCTACATAAACAAAGAACTACCAATATTCCAATTCCAAAAAATGCAAAGTTTTAAAAAGCAGTTCTAGCAAGTAGAATTAATAGAAGCAGATTATTGCAATTAAAACAATTCCAATTTGATTTTCGTGATAGTGTACCACGTTCTTTCTTGTGGGGGGTATAATTAAGACATGCAATGGTTTCACTTACTTGTATCCTCCCAACGATTTCACGAGGATTGAAGTTTCCGTCTGCAGCGCTCAAGTTGAATAATACATGGAAGTACACATATTCGGGTTTCTCTTTGGCAACGACCGATTTATTCTCTGATAAAGTGACATAGTAAAAAGTTTCTACGAGATTAAGGTACTTGCTGTAAAACTCGGTTATACACAAACGCGGCACTGATATCAGTAGATCGGTATCATGAGACATGTTTGATGCTTCAACCTAATAACGCAATCACATGGTTGTTTCGCAATTTAATTGCATAATTCGAATCAAAACACAACTTCGTCATTCGTCGTCGTCAGTCTATGCTATGCCTCTGCCTGCCTCAGCTCAGCCTCAGCCTCTCAGTGTCTTACTTACTTGCTGTATTTTTTTATAATACGTCCCATAAAGGATAGGCAAAGAAAATTAACTCCATACAGTTATGTCTGTTCTTTTTGTTGTTGTCACGTCACGTCATACCGTGACAGTCAGAGATGTCAGTCTATCCTAGTCACGTCCTGTCAGCTGTCAGCTGCTCATGCCTTCCGTAAAGCGATAGTGTACTTTGTACTATACGGCGAGCTACGCCAGCTACGGCGAGCAGCGGTCGACGAGTAATTGGGGGCAACAAATAAGATGGAATACGCGTTTTCACTTGCTGAGCGTCTAGTGTAATCAACGACCAAAAAAACGTCTCTATCGCGTTCGCGTTTAAGTATCAAATAGTGTGAGAAATTTTTATTGCCGATACTTGCTACTAGTGGCACTGTCAATTTCCCATAGTAATTCAGACGTAAACGCGAACGCGATCGCGGTTTTTTTTGGCCGTCGATTACACTCGAGGTACTAGGCACTATCACATTAATTTGATGTACTTACTATCTTTACTATCCACCAAACAGCATTATAAATTACTCATCAAATGTATCTACTTATATAATAAGCACAATCAAATAAAATAAAAAAGGAAGGGTAAATTCGATCAAAAATTCAACATGCACCTTAATTAAGCTTAAACGCAAAAGAATATTTTTTAAGTGTTTTCGGAATTACCCGTACCACTTAGGAATTGCAGTTTTGCAACGAAAAAACTCTTTACTATTTATGAAACTTTCTGCAATCGAATATTAGGCTAAGCTATCCCGGTATCCCGTAAGTAGGCTAAGTAAGTATAATTATATTCACTATAAGCGTATAAAAGTTCGTAACACCTATCTTACCATCTAGAACTATTGCAAAAATCATTCGGAATTACCCGAGCGAGCACCTGGTTGTGCACCGAGTTAAAAGTTTCCGTTTCCGAGCTTTTTTTTCACATCTTGGAGGGTGGGATAACAAAGACAGTCCGTTGCGCTTCCCTAGGGCATTGTCTTGCATCTTTTTATTCAGTGTATACGTTTACCTGTGCGGCTGTGCTTATATTTCTTCCACAGTACTTCAGTTCACAGCCACAACCGCGTTTTACATAACTTGTGATTTTGGTTTCTTAAAATTTAATAATGTGGATTCTCGTGGAATGGTCCAACAAACGTGAATATTTCCCTTCTTACGGAATTATAAAGATGAAATATGTGTTAGACAAGGAAAATTTGCAGTACGGGAAATTTGTACATGTTCGTGATAAGAAGAATAAAAAGAAGCGGCGAGGCCGGGTTCTGATGGTCGCCGGTATGTTTTTTTAAGATTATTTCTCGCCTAATTACCTACATAGCAAAATTTCAGTTTTAATTTGAATATTACTTAAGTAAGTATATATTGAATTCCGTTCAATTTTTAACCCCCGACAAAAAAGAGGGGTGTTATAAGTTTGACATGTGTATCTGTGTGTCTGTGTATCTGTGTATCTGTCTGTGGCATCATAGCTCTCAAACGGATGGACCGATTTAGATGCGTTTTTTTTAATCGAAAGCTACTCTAATCGAGATGGTTCTTAGCTAAGTTTCATTAAAATCGGTTTACCCGTTTTTGAAATATTGAACTTTGAAATGACAATGTCGGGGGGTTTTTCAACTTTTCTAAGTTGGTTAGGTTATGAAACTACATGTTACTTGCCTATAAACTAAATTATCAGTAGGTACCTATCAGTTCCCTTAGTGTAATCAAAAAGCACAAAATACGTCTCGATCGCATTTAAGTGTCAAATAGTAGGTATGAGAATTGTTAAACGCGAACGCGATCGAGACGTATTTCTCGGCCTGGTCGGCGATTACACTAGGCGCTCAGTTCTGTTCGTAAATGATTAGGTACCGCTGTAAGCTTATAATAAGTATGTAGGTACGTAATTTATATAATTTTTAACCAACTTCAAAAAAGGAAGAGGTTCTAACGTTCCACTGTGACAGTGTAAACCAAAAACTTTGTCATTTCATGAAATGGCTACCTAATTTAATTGGGCGTCATAGAAATAAAATAAGAATGAATGCTGTATTTTTTACAGAAAGTAAGGGGCTAGTGAAAGAACAAAAAAAAGCGATACGTAAACGAGATGCTAAAGTGAAGGCTATCTTGTCGAAATGTTTGCGAATATGCCAAAAGCACAGCCATAAGCCTAGAAAGGTAAATAATTTAGTTTTTCTATAATTCTATTTTTTCGACCGTTCATAATATTTTTAATAAAATAGGGATGCAAAGATTTGGCCGTTGATATTTTAAAACACTTGTTTATTATAATTTGACTAGCGCATTTCAATTATAATTAAAACAGATTTGTTTTCTTGGGTACTTACATGATTATTATATAGCTAACAGCCAAGTGGCGGTTAGGCACTTCATAATCATTGCATCCTTAAACTTTGTGGATACTGTTTTATTTTTTTGACGCATTGGCGTTCCCATTATCCATTTCCCCCAAATACATAACATCTGGATAGACAATACAATGAATTATGACTTAAATAAAACCCCCCAGACCCAAAATGCTGCATCGTAGCTCCTAAACGGATGGACCAATTTGAACGCGGCTTTGTTCCCGTGTCGATTGCGATTGTTTTAAGCAATACGAAGTTTATGGTTTTCATTCATAAATTAAGCAATATAATGTCAGGTCTTCTCGTGTAAGTAGTTAAATGCGCTGAGTTGGACTATCTCGATGGTATGTGTTTGTGATTTTTCCGGTGCCATGGCTTTTGTACGCCTATTATCTCTTAAATCTGCTTTTTGACTTAATAAGATGATATTTGGTCGCATTAAATCTTTTTGACAGTAATGCCTAAAATTTGCATTTAACGTAGCGTCATTTTACTTTGGTGTGTATTTCCTATTCTGAAAAGGAGACTGGGCAAATCGGCCTGTCGGCAGCCTCGATGAAATTAGTGTCATATGAAAGCTCTGATATTAAGAAATACTTTTTTAAGTCACGGTAGTAAAACTTTCAATACAAATTTACCCATTCTTCTTTTGCTGGCTATCTCATCTTTTACATTTTAAATAATCATCTTCTGAATATGTCATCCGGAAGTGGAAACTGTTTCAAATTCCTTGAAATATTATGTTTATGTAGACACGTATTGCAGAAAAAAAAAGTGAAGAAGCTTGAGCGCAGAATAAGCAGGCCCGAACCTCAGTTAGAGGATTGTTTGCCTTTGCCTCAGTTAGCTGGTTGTTTGCCTGTGCCTGAGTTAGAAGATTGTTTGCCTGGCCCAAGTAGAGTCTGCATGCTTCGCACGCCTAGAATACCTAACATGCCTACCTCGCCTAGCTCATCCAGCTCCAATCCACCCTCGCCTATTCGTGACAGTTCTACCAGCTCTTCTTCAGAGACTACAGAGTTAAGACGTAAAATTGAAGCAAAGATTAAACGAAAACTTGAGGTATAATACTTTCAAATATGTATTTTCGTATTTTAATTTTTATTTATTTCATAGCTTTTTTTTTTAATAATGTGTTTAGATTAAGTAAGTTAAAATCGTATTAGCGAACACGTGTAATCTTTCTTAACAAGTTGTATAAATTAAATAAGTACCTACTTACCTATCTAAGTTAAATAAAATAACATGTACTTAGTTAGGTAAGTAGATACATTTTCTGTTTGAAAAAAAAAGTGTTTTTTGTTGACTGGTAGATACTTGTATTGTCATACAACTGATCCAACTTACATATTCACACCAAATTTCAAGCTGATATTATTAACCGTTGAAGAGTTCCACTTCTACAGAGACGATCCTGGCCGCACCACCAGGGCCGTATTTTATAAAGCTACAAGTTGTAATTTACAAGCGGAAGTCTCTTTCTAACAAAAGGTGACAGAAAGAGACTTCCGCTTGTAAATTACAACTTGTAGCTTTATAAAACACGATCCAGATTATTGTATTGTCACTGGATTTACATAAGCATGCTAAATTTCATCTCAACCGGTTGAGGATACTTATATATGGGCCTTTGCGTTTATTGCAGACGATTTTTATGGCGTACCGTCTGGGAGACAACTGCTTCCGTGGCTATATACATATGTATAAACCAACAAATTTGAAATTAGAAAATAAAATTTAATTTTCGTTTACATTTTTCAGAAATTTATGTCGAGCCCATCGGTTGATGATAGATCTCACTCACTCAGTCCTCACGCTAGTAGGAAATCCTCTTCAACCATTGGCGACAGAAATTTATCTCGTCACCAAATGCTAAGAAGTCGTTCCATGGTCTGCAGCACACCGCGTCCCTCCGGCAGAAATAAACCCCCCAAGATAGTCTACGACATGACTACGCAGACAGATCCAGAACCACCAACAACATTGCATAGACCCACTGTACGGTTCTTTATACCTTTTATCAAAGAACTTTATCGTAATTTCCTTATTTTAGTAACTCACATTGAGGAACTACAAGCAAGACTCGGTAAATATGAACCTGTACCTGAAACTGTACCGCAACCGTCGAGTAGTTGTTCTTGGTCTGACTTAATACATTTGTTACCTGATCCAGCATGTAATTCGAATCAAGACATAGTAGAAATTTTGAAGGCTTTAAACGTAGACGAGGAAGTTTTGGGTGATAATTCTCAAGAATCCGACGAAAATGAAAGTTCGGACGGAAATGCTGAGGACTCGCACAATAATGCTCAAGAGTTGGATGAAAATGCTCAAAATTCGGGCATAAATGCTCAAGAGTTGAACGAAACTAATCAAGACTCAGGCGACGATACTCAAGAATCCGATGAAAATGATCAAGACTCAGACGATAATGATCAAATTGTAGACGTCAATGATCAAATTGTAGACGTCAATGATCAAATTGTAGACGTTAATGATCAAATTGCAGACGTCAATGATCAAATCATGAACGTCATTGATCATATTATAGACTTCGATGATCAAATCGCGGCTGCGGACGCGGACATGCGAGAAATTGAAGAAAATATTCATGACCCTAACGAAAACATGCAAGTCGCGAACGAAAATGTGCCAGACGTAGCTGAAGATCCGCAAAACGAGGACGACAATGCTCAAATGTTGGAAGAAAATGTGCCAGTGCCTGTAGTGCCGGTGCCAGTAGTTCCGGTACTGCCGTTGCCAGTAGTGCCCGTTTTTGCGGAGCCTAGGCAACCGAGTCCAAAGCCTAGAAAATTAGAAGTACGCAGAGTGTCTGCTCAGTCGACCGTTCATGGCGAACCGAGCTATTTAGCACAACGGTGTATTTACGGTGATGAGGATATGGTAATTTTTATTTCATGTTCGTATATCTTAAAGGTTTCTGTTACATTTTGTTAAAGAAAACAAAACAACTCTAGTGATCGAGGTTCTGTTCTGTCTGTTCCACGAGAAAAGGCTTATTAATTTATTTGCGTAAACGCTGACGCAATGCACAATCTACTTTTGATGCACAAATTTTACAGATTGCCATTGGATATAACCGCACCTTAATCCCTAGAAGACTTATGAATGATATCAACTGGGGAAGTTATACCACCGCTACAAGGCAACTTTTGCAGGCTGTATTTCCTCGAAGGTAAGAGTTTTAACTGAAGGTGTTAGTAGCTTTCATCCGGATTTTTTGAACTCCGCAGTGAATACCTAGTTAAACGTTTTATGCATTCGCCGGGTGTCTTACCAAGGATAGGATAAGATTTGAATCAATTTTTTAATCGTTTATGTCACAAAGCAGATAAGGTTTTTGTAGATGGCTTAATTAAATACTTGTCTATGACATGAACATACGCGACATAATATATTTGTATCGTTCACAGAGTTTTAGCGACACACTCGCTCAGTGGCAAGCCATCACCCGCCTTCGCTAACCACCCTCGGAAGGAACGGCTGGATCCCAAAATTGTTGATGACATTGTACAAACCGTTCGTGATAGATGCGGGGTTGAGAAACAGTGGGTGAGGTAAATATCAAAACAGAGACAAATGTGTATAACTACTTAAAACTGTAAGTATATGTGTGTAGTGTTAAATTTTATTGTAACAAGATCGATACTGAGTTTTGAGTAATGTCTCAATGATGGCTATAACGAGTTAAAAATCCGAGTCGAGTCGAGTGAGGTTTATTTGTTATCCTCCATAAATGAGAGACAAGCTAACTACTGTCCTATGATTGGTTGAAATTGACAGATAGACCTCACTTGACGCTAGCGATCCTAGCGGATTTTCGACTTTCGATAAGACCTCATTGCAAAATTGCAATGGCAATGTGTACTTTTTGCTTTCGACTGTTACTTCTTTTTCACATTTTCCAGGAGTGTTATAACCACAAAGTGCACTGACGAGGCTCGGCTGTACCGAAATCGGCAGAATCAGAACAACCGTATCGACCAGAATCAAGAGAACCAGGAACGGGTGGCGGGCCCCGCGCCCCGCCAGGGAGTGCCCGAAGAGGAATCTCCGCCTTCAGACTAATCATTTTAAAAAGTAACTACTACGCTTCAATACGTTATTAACTTTTTCCCCTCACTACCTCGGAAAGCCGTCCTTTAACCTTTAATACAAGCGGGTAAAATCGCGTTTTATCCACTAGTGTTGAAAGTAATTTGACCTTGGAGTGAAGCGTGTTTAAGTAGCTTTTGACAGATAACAAAACTTAAAACGCTCATAATAATGGTTCGTTCGATATTAATTATTATTAAATAAATGATAAATGGTTTGAGAATTTAAAAAAAAATACCAAATTTAGCTTTTTTATTAAAATTCTATAAGAAACATTTGTTTTTTTATAATAATGTTGAATATAATTTTGAACGCATAAGTTGAGTCGATGCAATTTCTAAACGCATCGTCAGAAATGCCAACATTGTCAATAAAAAAATTCTCACTGACTCCGACTCACGTAAAAATACACAACTTCCAGAGTTTTCTGTTTTAATACTTTTAATGTCGTAAAAAAATTGTCATTCCAGTGATCAAGATTTATTTTTTCCCCTCACTACCTCGGAAAGCCGTCTTTTATCCTTTAAAACAAGCGGGTAAAAACGCATTTTATCCACTAGTGGGGAAAGTAATTTGACCTTGGAGTGGAGCGTGTTTAAGTAGCCTTTCACAGATAACAAAACGTAAAACGCTCATAATAATAGTTCGTTCGATATTCGTTATCATTAAATAAATAATAAATGGTTTGAGAATTTAGTAAAAAATACCAAATTTAGCTTTATTTAATGATTCTAAGTCATAAACCTTAAAGTTCTATATGAAACATTTGTTGTTTTGAACAATGATATTGAATATAATTCTGAATGCACAAGTTGAGTCGATGCAATTTCAAAACGCATCGTCAGAAATGTCAACATTGTCAACAAAAATTTTCTCACCGACTCCGACTCACGTAAAAATATACAACTTCCAGAGTTTTTTTGTTATAATATCGTAAAAAACTTAGTGATTCCAGTGATGAAGATTTATTTTTTATGAGCTGTTTTTTGGCATGTTGTGCTTTCCTCGCTACAGCGAAGGGAAAAGTTTTGTGTTACACACGAGTGCAAATGTATTTACTTCTCGTGTGTTGAAACACTTGCTACGCTCAGGATTCTATTTTAGAACCACTCGCTTCGCTCGTGGTTCAACTATAGATTCCATTCGCTTGCTCGTGTTTCAATTCCACACTCGCGGGTAAAATACGACTTTGCACCCTTGTATAACAAATAACTATTATAGGCTGTTTTTTTGCATGTTGCGCTTTCCTCGCTACAGTGAGGTGAGAAGTTTTGTGTTACACACGGGTGCAAATGTATTTTACTTCTCGTGTGTTGAAACACTCGCTACGCTCAGGATTCTATTTTAGAACCACTCGCTTCGCTCGTGGTTCAACTATAGAATCCTTTCGCTTGCTTGTGTTTCAATTCCACACTCGCGGGTAAAATACAAATTTGCACCCTTGTATAACAAATAACTATTATACAGCAGCTGTCATCCCACTCTTACCAATTTATAACCTAAAACGACTCCATAGACGGAAAAATTAAGACAGGGAAAAGTAATAAAAACATTTTGAATTTATTAGCTGTGTGACTAGGATCTGTCTTAATTTCACAATTGATGGTTTCTTACATGCTTTAATTCCTTGCTCAATGCACATAAATATAAGGCTTTAAGTAAATTGTTCTGGGATGATAACTTTAAAAAGTAGGTATTTACTTGTAAGATTATTTTTAAGTATACTTATCTCAGGTTGGGGCTCGAAAGGAAGGGTTCTGTCATAGTACCAAGCTGTGAGCTGCACGATACGTATAATTTTGCATTAGACCAATTGCCCATTCGTTCTCTTAACAACTTATACATAGATCCAAGGTTCGACTCCAAAAATGTAGGTTAGGCAGGGGGGGGGGCCCCCGTTACGATGAGATTCAAAGCCCAGCTGCCGTGTGTGGTTTAGCACGTCGTTACTCCCACTTGATACTACGGAGCCTCCACACCAGGTCAAACCCGGCTAGTGGTTACATGCCGAATCTCGGATTTAGAGGGTCGAGCACGACTTTACGAAAGCTGCGTAACGTAAAATCGAATAGTAACCGTTGTCGAGTTTGTATGACGTTTGGAACAGCGCTCGCCCGTGAGCGTATTTGGAACTAAAATTTAGTATGAGGTTTCTCGATCTCGATACGATAACCGTAACGTTACGCAGCTTTCGTAAAGTCGTGCTCGACCCTCTGCGCCGGCCTCAGCTCTTGATCGACCAGGGTAGAACAAAGTTGTCTTAAGCGCAAGACGATTTCAACCCTTCTTTTCTGCAAACCTTTCCACGTGATCGGGGGCACCTACACCAACTTGTTCTACCCTATCGAATACAGGTTTGAAACGCCAATTAATATCGCACTCTCCTTTGCCAGATAGAGGCGATCGTGCCATTACACACTAAGTATTCGCAACAAACCAATTTGGACGTTTTTTGACGACACAGAGATTTTAATTGTAAGTATTGTTTTTAGTGCCTACATAGTTTATTATTGTCATGACATGACAACACGACTTATGCTACTCTTTGAATTACGTAAGAATGATTATAGATCTTTTTTAAAGCTGCATTGCTTATGTATGTATGTATACCTCTTTATTGCAAATAAAACATAAAATAACAGATAACAGAACAAAAGCAAATGTACAAAGACGAACTTATCCCTTATGGTGTTTTAATAATGTCCGAAACATTTTTCATTTCATTTCTAAAACATTTTTTTTACGTTAAAATTATGTTGTAGACAAAATGTTGTTTCGGCCCAAACCCAAAAATCCCATCTATAGCTGAAATCCTAAAATTTATGTAGAGTTGGATAGCTTTAGAAAATCAGACCCCAGTCTGTGACTATCTAGAATAGGATTCGTTTTGACATAATAATATAATTTGAGATAAGAAGCGCCATTAACAGCCGAATTATTTCCTTACACTCGAATCCTATTCTATGCCTACAAACTGAACTAAAGTAACTCAAGCTAGTCTCTATGCGAAATTCCATTTGGTATTTTATTACAAGCTTTCTTGTTGCTGCGCTTAAGTTGAAAAATATTGACTAATTAAGTTAAGTATTATTTTATTTTAAGATAAATGACAATAAACATATTGTAAGTGTTAATAAAAAAATGAAATCACGAATTAACTGTCTTTAAAAATTAATTCAAACTTTTTGAATTTTACAAAAATTTTCATCATTTGAAATTAGATGTGCATTTTTAATCCATTTAGATGTATCTTAAGCTTAAGACATTTTCTTCATGTATGAAGAGCAATTTCTATTTGAAAAATCAATACAGTTTTTAATATTTACCTTCGGAGTTTTATTAAAAGACTTCAAAGAAAGGAGTAAGTTCTCAATTCGTTTTTCCTAAATACATTATTTACTTTCCGGCCTTCTTTACGTCGCACTGCTGAGCTCAGGCATTTTCTCACAGTGAGAAGGCTCGGGCTCACAGTTCCCACAGTAAGTAAGTAAGTAAGTAAACACTTAATTGTACAAAAAATAGGATAAAACACAAGTTACAACAATAACATTTGAGTACAAAGGCGGACTCCAGTTCCATAGTTCGCAGCAGTGTACAAGGTTTCTCATGATTTATTCCTTCATCGAAAAGCTCATGATAAATTACACGCCGCGGGAAACAGGAAAAGTGGGACGTGTCAATCAGTAGAATTTTTGTTTCAGAGTATAATACTTTCAATAATATAGTATTATTATACTACATTATCGTTTTAAGGAAGGCATGCTGCAGCTGACAGGATGTTGCGACTAGGATAGACTGATGCTGATGAGGATGACTGATTATGTTATGACAGGCCTTTTATACAAAATTAACAGACATGGCTGCGTGAACTTAGTTTCCTTTGTCTATCCCTGATGGGGTAAATAAAAAAAAAGTGAGTTAAGTGACACTGACAGTTCTTCTCTTCGCTCAAGTTCGCTCCACAGACCTAGACCAGAAGTGGACCGGTGATACCTACAGAATTAGCGTGCATACCTACTAAAATTTGGCACATAACATGGCTGCTTTTCCTAGGGTTGGGACTGTTAAACGTATGCAAATATCGATACCGATAAAATCTACGCTATAGAAGTTTATGCAACTGTCACGTTACGAGTGTTTTAATGCCTAATTATCTAGAGTAGCATACATTACTTTAATCTACACACATATTATAAGTACTCTAAGACACGTTTAGAAGCAGAAGGCATTATCATATCCATACCTGTCACGAATTTGACTGTTGTTTTTATCATAGATAAGTAAACATACCGATCTGACGTTTCGTATCGACTGTTTTTTTATTGTAAATTATGTTGGTTTTTGCAGATGTTTCATATTTTCTACGGTTTTTGAACGCATTATAGAGGAGTTATGACATGTGTGTATATGGGTTTGCAGATGCGTTGCCAACCTAGAGAGCTAAGATGGAATTCCCCTTGTGCCCGTAATTACACCGGCTATCTTACTCTCCACACCGGGACACAACAGTGCAAGCACTGCTACTTAGCGGCAGGATTAGCGAGTAAGATAGTGGTAGTGATCGGGACGGACCTCGCACAAGGTCCTACTACCCACAAAAGTGAAAATAAATAACATTTGTCTTAGGCATCTCCAAAGTTTTTATTCATTTCTAATAGTTTCTGAAAGATACTTTGTCACAACACTCACAACTTCTTTTTCCGTGATAGCGAAACCTCAAATCTATAATCATTTTGATTACAGACATTACCTTACCCTCACACTTGATGTACAAGGCAACACAGGTGACAGGCACGAGTAGACTGAAAAAGAAGAATATTAAGTATCTATAAGTTTATCTCTAGCCTACTCAAGGGACATTTTTTCCAAATCTCAAATCTGGTTCACGCTGTGCGTTGTGTGTCAGTCAGTAAGTCACGGTTTTATTTTATATGTTTAGATCTAACAATTAACTGAATTGCTCCGTCACGTCATCAATCTCGTCACATTAAGAGTTCTGTTGAAGCATTATGACATGTCGAAGTGCATCGAGCAGACAAACCATGTCTTATGTCGTGGGTTTATATTTTCAATTCCAATCCTTTTCTTTTTGGCAGTTTCATTCACAGGAAATCTGACAAAAAAAAATTGAAACAATGTTTAGAATTCCATCGATACCTATGTCGATACTTAGCACCGCATAAGCTAATATGCCAAAATCATGCAAATGATTTTTGTTGAAATAAATAAAATCATTGGAAAATAAAACAAATCGATACATGCCAAAATACAATAAAACATTCGAATTACTCAAGGTAACTGGTTACTAACCTTTGAAGGGTCAATTCAGGTTGAATAATGTTTTTTTTAACACTACACTGCCTGACGCAGCACTAGGGCATGATTGTCCTATTAAAGACAAAGCCCTGCACACCATGATAACTCGTTTCTTAGAGTAATCCTCACATAAACATATATATTTGCATATTCGGAGCCGGCTACCGTTTGACAGCACATCTACCACGAAACTTGGCACGGAATATGGTGGCACCTGCCACGCTGTCGTAAACTCGTGACGTCACTTAGAGAGTGCTGCCAAATTTAGTAACCAACAAATACTATTTGTCTCTCCTATTCATATGCAGCTGTCAGCCCCCATACTACGAAATTCGAAAATCGAAGTTCGTGTCGTATCATCCCGCTCACTCTCGTGTTAAATAATATTAGCTTGAGCCGGACGGCACGATACGAAGTTCGAATTTGGCACTTCGTAGTAGGGGGGCAGTACTTCTTATTGCTCGCTGTTGTTCG
This sequence comes from Clepsis dumicolana, assembly GCA_963691665.1. Lineage (NCBI taxonomy): Eukaryota > Metazoa > Arthropoda > Insecta > Lepidoptera > Tortricidae > Clepsis > Clepsis dumicolana. The sequence continues at coordinate 5,356,730 of OY829519.1, read as the reverse complement.
CCATTCACCCAAAGAGTATTATAATCACTACGTCATTCACTTCACCGTAGTATCTCTTAGTAGTCTGTGCTTCACCGTATGAAATGAATTGGTTTGAGAGGAATTTGGCGGGAAACCGATGAGAGTGGATCGTGTCGTTAATTGAATCTTAGTTTCTGTGCTTAATGTTGTTTGGTGGATAATAAAGATAGTGTGTTATACAACAAATTAACGTGACAGTGCCCAGCAAATGAAGAATTCAAGTGAAAACGCGTATTCCCTCTGTTTGTGACCCCCAAATATCCGCCGGCTGCTGCTCGCCGTAGCTCACCGTAAAGTACACTATCGCTTTACGAAAGGCATGAGCAGCTGACAGGACGTGACTAGGACAGACTGACACAACTCTGACGGTGACAGGACTTTAATATACAGAAATTTACAAAACAGATCAGACGTGGCTGTATGGACTCAGTTCCTTTGCCTATCCCTTATGGGATGAATTAAAAAAAAAATAAAAAAATGAATTGGTTTGAGGTTATATGAGTGCAGTGTCAAAGTATCGTGTTGTATAAAACAGTACTGTAACAAAACCATGGAGGATTTCGATGATTCCGAGTTTGTGGCCTCTGAGCATGACCAACTAATAAACGCAATAACCAAACTGGACAAAACCCAATTCATCACTGAGCCAACACGAAGTGAACCTACTAACCTCAACTCTGAGTTCAATTTAATCAAAGGTTCACGTAAATTGAATCTTAATAATGTTGTCAAGGTGTTGGAAGATACGTCCCACCAGGTACAGATTAGCAAGAAGCTTAAAAAGAGTCAGGATAGTAAGCAAGTGCTACCTAAGCCTCTTGAGAAACCTGAAGCTGAGCGTATCAAGCGTGCAACTGGCTACGAGCAGGCGAAGGAGAAGCTTGGCAGATGGGATCCTGTGGTGGCAAGGAGTCGTACGGTAGACTTCGTATCATTCCCGCTAAAACGTGTTTCAAACAAAATGCAGCCTACAAAAGAGTTTATATCAAAGCTTGAACTTAAATCACCTCTCGAAAGAGAATTGGATGAAATTGATCCGCCTGAAGTCGAGATGGAAGAAGATGAGGAAGAGAAAGTATATCCTATGACATATGAGGAAATGCTTGATCACCGACAGAATGCTGCTAAGCTGCGAGCGCAACAGTCTTACAAAGCCGCTAAAGCTAAGAGACAAAGCAAAATCAAGAGCAAAAAGTATCACAGGTACCAAGGTTCTTTGTGTTGAATCAATATGCTTTCAATTTGCAAAAAAATCACTTGAATCTGTAAACTTTGTCACTAAGTTACTTTGTTAAGTAATTTAAAGTTGTATTCTTAAAATTTCAGAATTTTGAAAAAGGAAAGGTTAAAGCAACAACTTAAGGAGTTTGAAGAGTTGCGAGAGAAAGATCCTGAAGAGGCGCTCAAGAAGCTCGAGGCTCTTGAGAAAGCAAGAGCTCTGGAGAGACACACATTGAGGCATAAGAACACTGGAAAATGGGCTAAAAACAAATTAGTCCGTGCTAAATATGATAAAGAGGTGATTATTAAAACACAAGTAAAAGATCATTTAGCAAATTCGGTGCCTCAAATCCATTGAATCTTTGAATTGGAGTGCATTTTATTTGTATCAAACAGAGAACATAACTACTGGGTTGTTAGCACTGAATCTGTTAATTGACATGTTAACTCTACTGTCTGTCTATAAATTGGATTTTTATTGTGTTGTAGTTGAAGCTAAAAATCTCACTGTTTTATTCATTCAGATGCAGATGTTATTTTGCTTCTGACTTAAATTTACCTATTTTATTTCAGACAAGACAGGAACTAGCTGAGCAATTAGCAGTAAGCAGAGGTCTCACAAAGAAAACAAACAATAATGATAGCTCTGATGCCGATGATGCCAATGAGAATATACCAGATATTACTTTGTCTCAAGACCCTATGAATCCATGGATGTTGCAGCGATCAGACAAATCTAATGTTGATGCGGAGTTTGATTTTGGTTATAAGAAATATGTGCAGGGAAAGATTAAAAACAAAGATGACAGTGGCTCTGATTCAGGTGATGATGATGTAGACAAACATGAAAGTGGACAACTTTCAAGTGAAAATTTAGAAATGCTTGTTTTGAAGCAAAGTGTAAGTAGATTTGCACAGAAAAATAATGATGATATTGATGATCAGCGTCAAAAAACACCATTGCAAAATAAACCAAATAAAAATACTCCGAAATCTAAAAAAATATCTCAAGATGGAGACCAACCAACTGGTTTCAAAGCTATTAAAAGAAAACCTGGACCAAATGTACTTACAAGGGAAGAAGTGAAATCTAAAAATGCAAAGAAATTTGTAGCTACATCTAACTGGACTGTAGAAAGTGTCAATACTATTTTGGATACTAAGACAACTGTGAAAAAAGATGTTGAACAAGCATTTGATGCTTTTAAAGGAACAGTGGCTGGTAAAGTTACAAAAAAATTAAATAAACTAAAAAAAGATATACAGAATTTAGAGAATATCACTAAAACATCAAGAAGTAAATTGTATGACAAACAAGAAGAAAGAGATAACCTTGAATATTTGAAAATCAAAAAACAAAAACTTAAACCAGTGATAGATGAGGAGTTAATTGAAACAGGTTCTAGAGCACCTACAGAAACACAAGTAGACAATAAAACTGTTGTTGATGTTGTAAAATCTGTGCAAAACAATGACACTCAGGAAAGTGCTAATTCCAACATTGACCCTAATAGATTCATAGTAGCAAAGCCCAAATACTTGAATTCAGTTGTGCCTGAAGGTGAGAATGGTCATGACTTATTAGATGATGATGATGATGAACAAGTTGTACCAAAAGTGAACATTGAAGAAGTATTTGAGGAGGATGATGTTGTAGACAGCTTCAGACAAGAAAAAGAAGATGAAATCAATAAGGACAAACCAGAAGACATTGATCTAAGTTTACCAGGATGGGGCAGCTGGGGAGGCAAGGGAGTAAAAGCACCGAAAAGGAGAAAGAACAGATTCATTCTCAAAGGTGCTCCCAAAATGCCTAGACGTGATGAGAACAAAGGTGATGTCATCATAAAAGAATTCAAGGATCCTAAGCTAGCTGTTCATAAAGTAACTAATGTGCCGTTCCCCTTCACAAGTGTTAAGGATTATGAAGCTTCTATCAGAGCTCCACTGGGTAACATGTTTGTTACAGAGAAAGCACATCAGCAGTTAATAAAACCAAGTGTGATAACCAAAGCTGGTGCTATAATCGAAGCTATGGACGAGGATGAGTTGCTTGTCAAGAAAAATCATAACTTTAGGAACGAAAAGGTTCTTAAATTGTTAGGGCAAAAATAAATAAATTTGCCTTATTTTAAAAATGTATTTCATAATTACACTCCTACTCGTACAGGTGGTGACACTAGAATGACGCCATCTCCTCTTACAAATAACATGGGGATTGTTCTTTTGGTTGTCCTGTAGACTTCCTCATATGTTTCTTCATCTATTTCCACTGTTGTGATAGTCTCTTCTGCATCTCCCAAAACCATGTTCAGATGTTGATCGTAAGCCTGTAACAGACAAATAAAATAAATCCATACAAAGATTTCTTAACCATGATAAATCAAAGCTACCTGTGCTTTTCTATTTTTTTATTTTAATCTGTAAACATCAAGGGACAGGTTTCAATTGTGGCCTCTCCATAAATGTTGCATCTATAATATCCACATGACTCTGTCAACTTTAAAGTTATTCACATTCATTTCCACACTTAAGTTGGCAAATGTAAATAATGTAATGATCATGGTCATATTTCAATTAACTTACATGCAGCTTTCCGCGAAGCTCTCGTTCATTTCGCATTTTTACGTATATCCTTTCGTCTAAACTTAACCTTATTAGATCTAATGGCTCCTTCACAGTCATTACAGACACCTAAAAAATAAAAAAATGTGCAAATTTTATTATACATTTCAACATAAGATCCTATGATTTACATACTCGTATGTTAGTTGTTGAGTTCCATTGTGAAATTAATTAAGTATGTAACATAACAACACGCACATCATTATAAATAACAAATAAACAAAATACTGAGCATGGATATTCCAAGTACTGAGGAAGATTCTTACATTTTCGCCATCGTCTGCCATGGTTTGGTGATGTAAATGCGAAAAATATGCTGGAGAGTAAACAAATAGGAATTCACTAATTCAATTTAACTATAGTAATGAAACAAAATTGAACTGTTTGGTTATAAACTCGGTATTTCTCAAAGCAAAGCAAGAAACAAGTATTCGGCGTTCCTGCCGGCAGGTATAAGTACCACACAAGTACCACAGAACTCGGAAACAGAACAGAACTGTCAAAAACTAGGCGAAGTGTCAAATTTTCACAAATTTTACTTCTTAACTGTTCGAGACCTAATAATAAACGCTTTTAGTTTTCACTGCTTTCGCTGTAAAGAACAGATAACGCAACGCATTTGCATCTGTTCTTTCAAATGTCAAAATTTGGATTTCTATGGGGAATTTGGAGGAAAACCGATGAGTGGATCGTGTCGTTACTTGAATTTTAGTTTCTGTGCTTAATGTTGTTTGGTGGATAATAAAGATAGTGTATTATACAACAAATTGACGTGAAAGTGCCCAGCAAATGAAGAATTCAAGTGAAAACGCGTATTCCCTCCGTTTGTGACCCCCAAATATCCGCCGGCTGCTGCTCGCCGTAGCTCGCCGTAAAGTACACTATCGCTTTACGGAAGGCATGAGCAGTTGACAGGACGTGACTAGGATAGACTGACACAGCTCTGACGATGACAGGACTTTAATATACAGGAATTTACAAAACACATCAGACGTGGCTGTATGGACTCAGTTCCTTTGCCTATCCCTTATGGGATGAATTAAAAAAAAAAAAAAAAATTGAATTTCTATTCTATGCGTGCGTGCATCATTTCGATTTCATTTAATCTGATCATTCTCATTTTCTTGGGATATTCTTTTTAAATATGCATTAAAATAGTGTAGTGTGCTGTAATTAAGGTCTTCAACATGGTGAGAAGTGGGTTAGTATCAATACGCTCTATAATTGATGCTAAAACTATAGTGTCTTAACCAAAGTTGTAATTGTTTTTAGGCGTGATCGCGATAGAGATCGAGAACGTCGCCGTTCGCATAGCCGTTCAGCGACCCCTGACCGCAAAAGACGACGGTCCAGGTCGAGAAGCAGGGACCGTGCGTCCAAAACTTCGAAACGGAAGCGTAGTCGTAGCAGGGAAAGAGAGTCAAAGCGCGATCGCAGCAGGGACCGAGATAGGGACAGGAAAAGGTGAAGTTTACATACGCAGTTGGATCACTTGTTTATTGCACAACAAAATATACTTAAATAGTTGTTGATAGTTATGTCATGTAGCCCTATAAACATGCTAGCACCATGTTAGATTAACAATGAGGCATAACATAAAAAAAAAAGTTCATAACTTTTTCAGTGATAAGCGTGATGATAAGCGGAATGGGACAAGCAGTAAGTCTTCAAGGAAAAAGACGCCAGACAAGGATCAAGACAGGTCCAAATCCAAAGAAAAATCTATTAAACAAGAATCGGACTATGATATTGGGTCTGCCGACAAGGTGACAATATGCTTTATTAAATTAAGAGTATTCACCAGTCACCACCCACAGATAGTTATATTTATTTTTATTTATTTTTTATTTATTAAGCCTTACAATTCAGATACAGATAATATATACAAATAATAATCTTTCCGCGGTAAACATTTTAAACTTCGGCATCTGTGTGCCCATTGGCAAAGGCCTCTCCCAGCAGTCCCCATTCTCTCTCACATGCAGCCACTCTTGTCCATGTTCTGCCAGCTACTCTAGCAATTTCGTCCTCCCAGTGTCGAAATTGCATTCCTTTCTTCCTTTTCCCGTCTCTTGGGATCCAGGTTGTTATAGTTTTGCTCCATTTGTCTGGGCCTCGCATGATTTGAACGGTCCACTTCCATTTCATGTTTTATTTTGCAGGCTACATCAGTTACTTTTGTTTTTTTTCGCAATTCCTCGTTTCATATTTTATCTATTCTCTTGCCTATCATGCTTCTCTCCATAGCTCTTTGGCTAATTTCCAATTTCTTTTCATGTGCCTTTGTTATATCTAACAAATAAATGTGATGCCATCTCTGTTAGTTCTAACAAAATAAACAGAGATGGCATGATAGATATTGGTCAGATATATATTTATTGGAGGGTGGTGAAACAAAATAATGAAAAATAGACATAGAGAAGTGTAATCAGTTTGGCTAATAATGTAATTTGTAACAATATATCACTAGGAACCATAAACTTATTTTGCTTGGAAAAATTACAAATTGATCTCTGTTGTCTATCTGTCTGTTGGAGTACTACCATAAATATGAATTTAGTGTAATCAATGGTTTCAGTATGTGCAGAAGCTTCGCAAACTTATTGACTTGTCCAGTTGGATTTAAATACCTTATATGTTTTTTTATCATTATGGTTCTCATTTCATAGGAAGAAGAGCAAAGCCGCCTGGAGGCTGAAATGCAGAAACGTCGGGACCGTATTGAGCGATGGAGAGCCGAACGGAAACGAAAGGAACTAGAATCCGCCAAGAAAGAAGTACAGAAGGGCAGCCTTGTTAGCAACATACAGATGCCAGCTAAGAAGTGGTCTCTAGAGGATGACTCTGGAGATGAAGGTGACATTGCTCGTAATGGTATTTATTTTAACTTTTTATTTACTATTACTTAGTTACCTACAATTATTTACAAATAATTTTGTTAAACAACTTTTCCATGTATGGTTTCCATTTCAATGTTTACTTTGATTATGCAATGAGTTCATTTATCATTTATCACATTTCATATTATAAATGGTTCATTTAGTAACTATGCTATACACCAATTATAATAATTCAAGGTGAAGATGCAGAGGCTAAAGAAAAAGCAGCTGCCGAAGAGAAAAAGTTAGCGGAAGACGAGATTGATCCATTGGATGCTTACATGCAAGAGGTCCAGCAAGTAAGTTCAAGTTATAGGTTATGAAAATATAACACCAATGACACTCAATTTATCACTATGTACATGCTGTTTCTATTTAACTTAGTTGGAATAGGTGACTGAAGAAAAGTCACGGAAAAAGTAAACATCAAGTGATCTAATCCCAATTTATCAACTTATGTTTTAAACGATTGTGTGGTTATGTTTTAGGAAGTGCGCAAAGTGAATCAGATGGACCAGCAGAGAGGTCTGACTGTACCCACCACTGGTGGTACTGGAATTGTTATTCTAACAGGCACAGCTAAGAAAAAAGTCACGGAACAGAAAAATAAAGGTATTTAACTAAAGCAAGCATTATGTTAACTTAGAGTGTTAGAGTTTGTAAAATGAAAATAAGTCTTATTCCTTATATTTGGTTACACCATATTATGTTTTCAGCTTTTGATTTCTTTGTTCATAGGTGAACTAATAGAACAAAACCAGGACGGTCTCGAATATTCGTCCGAAGAAGAAAATGAGGACATTAAGGACACGGCGGCAAATCTCGCGTCGAAACAAAAGAAAGAACTGGCCAAAGTAGACCATTCCAGTTTGGAATACATGCCGTTCAGGAAAGCTTTTTATACTGAGGTATTTTCATAATATTTTTTATGGTAAAATCTCGATTACTGCTTTCTGCGGCCTTGATATGCCTTTCCTTTAGAAATGTGTCATACTTATTGTAGTGCACACCTAGCTGCAAACATTGTGTGGTATCAGCTCATTATTGATATCTATCTAATTTCAAGAGATAGTATTCCAGTGGCCTTATTGCCTAATACATGCAGCATCAATTTGTTTTCAGTCTCTTTCTGTGTCCCATATATCACCATTTTGTTTTACACATTGCATGACTATTCACCTTTTCAAAACTTAAACTATTTCTTTTTAGGTTAGTGAGCTATCTCGAATGACCCCAGAAGAGGTGGAGGCATACCGTACCGAGCTAGAAGGCATCCGCGTTAAAGGCAAGGGTTGCCCTAAGCCCATAAGGACGTGGGCCCACTGCGGGGTCAGCAAGAAAGAGATGGATATACTGAAGAAGCTCAACTTCGAAAAGCCGACGCCTATACAGGCGCAGGCGATACCGGCTATCATGTCCGGAAGGTAAAGTCTAACATTGTAAAACTTTCTGTAATCTGAATCTGTTACAATTTTGTGAATCTATGTGGCTCCGAAAAGAGTGAAGGACAATAAATATTGTGTCTAATAATGTAATGACTGAAAAATACTTCTAAAAATCAACTCGAAAAACATTACCCTTGTTTCTGGGGTTGGTAATAAACAGGCAAATGAATAGGTACAGTTAGCCTTGAAGCAATCACATTGAAACATTCGCATAGCAGCACCTGACTGACACCCGTCATATTCTGTAATTTTTAAGCGCGATTGGAAATGTCGAGATTTCATCATGGAGTCTCATAATGTCTCTTTGTTTCGTCATTGAATGTCTGAATTTTTTTAGTATCCATCTATACTTTAGTTTAAGGTTTAGTTTATTTAATGGATTTTCTAGCTGGGCCTAATTTTTTAAGTCTCAGCCACTACTTTTAGGGGTGGAAGCAGTGTGGCCAACCATCGCCGCGTCGCGCTATTGGCCGACTGATCGATTAACGAGTTGGCGGGAAAATTCAAATGCCTTGGCGTTACACTTTGTGGCCCACGGGCCTGGATTTGGCCAACCTTGTTTTAGTTAGATTCAACAAATTATACTAAGAAATTTGGGTGTCATTGTTGCTTCGAATTCTTTGAAACTTGTTCACCAATATGTTCTCCATTGTCACCAGGGATCTAATAGGCATAGCCAAGACCGGCTCCGGTAAAACCCTGGCCTTTATCCTACCAATGTTCCGGCACGTGCTGGACCAGTCTCCGCTCGAAGACTCGGACGGGCCCATATCTCTCATCATGACGCCCACCAGGGAACTCTGCATGCAGATCGGGAAGGACATCAGGAAGTTTGCCAAGTCGCTTGGGTTGAGGGTGGTCTGTGTGTACGGTGGTACTGGCATCTCTGAACAGGTTAGTGCCATTAGAATGTAGACTACTCTATGTGTTTTACGTGTGCTAAGACAGGCTTCGGTAAAACTTTCATCGTTGGCTGCGGTTTTATTGGGGGTGTAGTCTAAAACACGCCGATGGACGGAGCGGACGCCGCGTGATAGAAAGAATTCCGTAGGGGGAGGCGAGACGATTGTCACTCAATCTCTCGTTGGGGAGAGGGGGGTTGCTCGGCAACTATTCTTTGATTTTTCAATTTAACGCTCGCCCAGGCGGTCTGAATTTTTTTTGGTCAAAGACTCCTTATTTTATCGCCCGAGGTTTGTAACCTGTTATATTTTTTAATTTCTAGATAGCAGAGCTGAAACGCGGCGCAGAGATGATTGTGTGTACGCCAGGGCGTATGATCGACATGCTAGCGGCCAACTCGGGCCGCGTCACGAACCTGCGAAGGGTCTCCTACATCGTCCTTGACGAGGCCGATCGCATGTTTGACATGGGCTTTGAGCCACAGGTAACATTCGACCAGCGGTCCCCAAACTGTAGGGCGCCCCCCTCCCCTTAAACACTGGCGCAAGGGGGGGCGCGGAGCTAAAAAATTAAACCATTCACCATTACGTAATTATACGACACCACCCGACTTAGATAGCGACTCACGTTGATGTCTCCTCGTAGTTGTTCTGTAATAGAGGCTTGGGGGCTTAGTAATTTTAGGAAATATACGTGGGGGCGCATTCGGAAAAAGCTTGGGAACCTATGCATTAGACATTATTAAGTAGGGGATATTGACCTCGATTACCTTACTAAGTTTAAATGAGCTCTCGATATTTCGACGCAGTTACATGCATCATGGCCACTGGTGGACGACGATGATCTGTCTCGCTTGTCGTTTAAAACTGTCACAGGTAACATTTTATTTACTGGTTTTGCCAAAACATGGCCTGATTCAAGGTTTAGCAAAATATATTGTGTTGGTAAAAGAAATTCTTTATAGTCAGTACCTGGGCGACCGAGCTTCGTTCGGGAAAAAAACGTGTGAAAGACTCGGAAAAACGTGTTTTCTCAGAAGAAAATCTATACGAAAGTTGATCAAGACCGTTACTCTAGTGGCCGCATCATAAATTGTTTTTTTTTTTCAACTTTATCTAGTCCTCTAATGGTACCCTTGTTTACAGGTAATGAAAATAATCGACAACATCCGCCCTGACAGACAGACCGTGATGTTCAGCGCGACCTTCCCTCGCCAGATGGAGGCGCTGGCGCGGAGGATACTTCAGAAGCCCATCGAAATACAGGTAAAGTAACATTACAGCTCAGAATACAGAACAAACAAGAACCCGTGAGCGCGCCTCAAACTGAGGCAACTAAAAAAAAAAAAACATTCCGACAAATTGAGAACATCCTCCTTTTATTTTATTGTTTTAATTTTCCTCCTTTTTTGAAGTCGGCTAAAAACTACTCTTAAATAGAGTATTTCGCATAGTCATCTTCGTGTACATCGTAACTTGATGTACGAATGATAATTTGCCTTACGTTCTGTTACATGCTGTTACAAAATAACCCGTAAAAAAATTAAGGTTAGGGTTTGCATATTGTATGAAAAAAAAAATACGGTGATTTAAATATTGTACATGGACTCTTTATTATGGACCATTTAGCCCCTGTATAAAACTCTTTCGTTACTGAGTGGCTGACAGACAACGCACAGCCGAAACCTTTGGCCTTAGAAAGCTGCAATTCTGCATAGAGGTTGACTTTATGACAGATAAGCGCTAAAGACGGATTTATTGAAATTCCCACCGGATAGAAAATCCCGTGAACGGGGTTTATGCGCGTACGAACTACGAAGTCGCGGGCAAAAGCTAGTACCCATATATTCTTTATTGAACACCACAAAATAGTACCTACAATGAGATTACAAAAAACAGACAATAGGTAATCTTAAAAGCGATCTCTTCCGGACAACCAAATACAGAAACCAGTATATGCTTATCAGAACACTTACTATGGCTGTTCTACCACAGGTGGGCGGCCGCAGCGTGGTCTGCAAAGACGTGGAACAGCACGTGGCTGTCTTAGAAGACGACGCCAAGTTCTTCAAGCTCCTGGAACTCCTGGGCCTGTACAGCCAGCTGGGCAGCATCATCGTCTTTGTGGACAAGCAGGAGAACGCCGACAGTCTGCTCAAGGACCTGATGAAGGCATCCTACTCTTGCATGAGCTTACATGGAGGTACATACCTGCTGTTTACTGTCTCAATATCTGTGCTGTTTTTAGTGTTGTAGAAAGTAATTTCTGGTATGCGTGGGCAGTGGATGCGGCACGCTGTTTTCGATTGTCTTTACCAATTGATTGACATAAATTAGCACGGTCCAACCACTCTCTGGACACCAAATGTCCGGGCGAACGTTTCCGAAACGCATATGCTCATTTGCACCTATAAATCTTATTAGCCACCAATCGCGGCTCACTTTCGACCAGATGATAAGCGACATGATAAGCTATGAACCAATCACGACGCAGTTCCCCGACCCGCTCACCGCGGCTTTTTTCGTAATGACTTTCCAAGTAAATTGTAGAAGATTCGGTGTCCAGAGGGTGGTCGGTCCGTGTAAACTATGTACACAATGAGAATGTATTAATTACTTACATGAATTACCGTTTATTGATTGTCTATACGGTATACTAGAGTGGCTTTACCTATGTATAGGAACGTGTGATTTTGACACGTGAAACTGAGTAGTAATTTCAATACATTCTGAGCTCAATTTGGAACATGAACTTATGCGTTTTAAAATAGAAATGTTATCATTATTGTCTATCACAGACTGGACTACAGGTTTCATATTTCTTTACAGGTTGCTGTGCGACTTCAAGATTTACTTGTTATCCTGTCATTTCATTTTATTCAAACAAATAATTTCTATAGTTTGAATGTGTTGCATAAAACGTTGTGTCAGAAATCGGGAATTTTTGCATGTTTAACATTTTTTTTATCGATTTGGTGGCAATACTAAAAAGTAATAAAAGCTACATCATCAAAGTTTAGATATTTTACCCACCGTTTACCACTGCACTTGCACAACTTGCACTGACCTCGTTGTCTATTTAGATTTACCCATGAACTGAAAAGAAACAGTTTGAATTATATTTATTTAAAGTTCGAAATTGTAGCGCGAGGAATTGGGATAAAGTGCGATGTTTTCAAACATTACAAGACAGTGTTAAATGACCCGCATTTTAAATAAATAAATATCATGTTACAATTGACACGCAATTGACCTAGGCCCAAACTAGGCAAAACCTGTACTAGGGGTACTAGACAACGGATAAACATAATTATATAGATAAATACATACTTATATATACACAAATATCTGCCCCGACCAGAGATCGAACCCAGGACCTCAAGCTTCATAGTTAGGGTCTCTAACCACTAGGCTGTCTGGTTCGTTTTTCATCAGAGAACGAAGCACACAAAAAAAAACACTTTTTAAACATTCTATTTGTGGTCAAAATGTTTCCACGTTTTATGTGACACATTCAACTGTTCGCACTCGCTCTCCGTCGACTTTGCAATATATTAATGCGTGCCTGTTACAGGGATTGATCAATTCGACAGGGACTCGACCATAGTTGACTTCAAGAACGGCAAAGTGAAACTTCTGGTCGCGACCAGCGTGGCGGCGCGCGGGCTCGACGTTAAACAGCTCGTGTTGGTGGTCAACTATGACTGTCCGAATCATTATGAAGACTATGTGCACAGGTGAGGGGGACAATGGGGAATGATGCCTACACATCTATACCTATAAAACAGTACCCTGACTGACTGACTGACAGAACGCACAGCCTAAACCACTGGACCTAGAGACTTGAAATTTGGCGAACATATGAGTATCCTAGAGGTGTACTAAGGGGTTTTTCGAAATTCCCACGGGATAGGGAACTAGCCCATTTTGAAATATTTCACGGGGGCAAAGCCGCGGGGCATAAGCTAGTGACCTATATAACGATGTGTCGTGGTCGTGGCTCGTGGCGTCGACACACGGCAACACTAGTTTGTCATGGAATCAGCATTTATAGGGTACCTCGAGTTGTCCTAGAAACTTGAAATTTGGTATGAAGGTAGCTCTTATAGCACACCCAATGACACAACATTTGGGTCACAATAAAACATCTTTGAATTAGGGTTGCTCGATAACGCAAACGAATATCTGGTCAGTTTCATTTATATTTATGCAACTAGTTCTTCATTCTGTTTCAAACTTCAGCTATTTACCTTATCGTTTTTTTTTTGGTCACGATAACCCATTTTTCAAGCGTCATATACAGTTAACGCAACCACAGGAGATCGTAACCAAATTTGTCGTGACCTCCTAATTTATTGTGCCTGTAATTCCCCCGGCTGCCGTTTGATATAACGCGTAATAAATCAATAACGAACACCTGCACGCCTGAAGGAACTTTCAATGTAGTAAACTTCATTAATTCTGCAACTTTCTGTCCTTAGTTTAAAAATGTTCTCTCGTATGCACTTTGATACTCAGAAACCGTGTTCCCCTTTAGATGCGGCCGCACCGGCAGGGCGGGCAACAAAGGTTTCGCCTGGACGTTCCTAACGCCCGAGCAAGGCCGGTATGCTGGCGACTTGGTTCGCGCTATGGAGGTGAGCGGCGCAGTTGTGCCGCCCACCCTACGCGCCTTGTGGGACTCTTATAAGGACGCACAGGAAAAGGACGGGAAGAAAGTGCATACTGGAGGCGGATTCAGTGGCAAGGGTGGGTATCTCAGTGTACGGAACACTTGAAACAGATACTCGTTTCTATTTTGCCTTTCAGAGTTGCTAGAGTGTTCAAGGAGAGGATATTTATATCGCTGGCTAATGTAAAAAAACTTACTTACTTACTTTATCTACACACATATCATAAGTCCTTTATGATGCGTTCAGAAACCGTAGAAAATGACCAGCATTGCAGCACGACGTGGCCTTCTCGCCGACAGCGCCAGCCCCAGCATCTCCTCCACCACCAGGGCCGTGTTTTATAAACCTACAGGCTACAAGTTACAAGTCTACAGGAAACAGTCACCTGTAATGCACTGTGTACAATTACACAGGTGTTTTATAAAGGTACACGGAAAGCTACACTTTTAATACGGTATTGTAAATATCGACTACATGTATTTATTCGTGGCCAAAATTCCCTAGTTCTATGCTGGCGTGGACTTTCTTCTTCCGAGTCCGACTCAGACGAGTTCCTCAATAAATGATTCATTCCTTGATGACCTTGAATTTAATAACTTGAAGAAGAGATAGATAGGTAGATAGAACGATTGATTTGGTACTGATCAAGACACCTAATTCAAAAATTTGTACACCTGTAGCCATTGTTACAGGTCGCAAGACGTACGTAAGTTTTCGTTACAATTTTACAAATCTACAGTTGTATTTTACAATTTTTTTCAAAAACGCTTGTTCGATTATGAATTTAAAACTATAAAATGTCCACTTTTTGTCTATGATGCGGCTACAGGCGCCCGTACTTGTAGCTTGTAAAATTGTAGCACAGTACTTTTATAAAACGCAAATTGTAAAAAACAGGACAAGTGTCGTCAATAAACGCCTGTAAAATTGTAACTTGTAGGTTTATAAAACACGGCCCAGCAGTAAAGTAATAGTCATTACGACATCGAATTCGATGTCGTAATGACTTTTCGATATCGAATTCGCTGTATCGAATTTGACAACCAACGTAATTTACAATCATAATGAAATAAAACGGATCACTCACGTACATAAGTCGAGTTCAGTCCGACATGTATAAATATTAATGTGATGTATATATTTTTTTACAATGAAAAAAAAAACAGTTTACTAAACGTCAGGTCGGTATGTTTGTCTATGATTAAAAAAAAAACAGTCAAATTCGTGACAGATATGGGTATGATATATGCCTTCGGCTTCTGAACCCATCTTAGAGTACTTATAATATGTGTGTAGATAAAGTAATGTATGCAACTCCACATAATTAGGCCTTAAAACACTCGCGTGATCCTATTATGAAACTCAGCTTCGCCTCGTTTCATAAAAACTCACTCGTGTTTTAAGGACCCTCATTATGTAGCAGTTGCATAAACTACTATTAAGCACCTAGTGGGGTGCATTTGTGTGACAGTTTTGTTTCAGGATGAGTTTGTAGGAACGCAATCAATTTTGACATGAGCGTAGACATGTGCTGTGCGTGTGTACAGTCAAGGTTACCAATATGTATACAACACCACAGAGTCTGAAAAATATGTGTACATACTTTATTAAATAAATAAATATCATGGGACAAATTGACACCAATTGACCTAGTCCCAAACTAGGCAAAGCCTGTACTATGGGTACCAGACAACGGATAAACATACATATATAGATAAATACATACTTATATACATATTAAACACCCAAGACCCGAGAACAAACATTCATATTCATCATACAAACATCTGCCCCGACCGGGATTTGGACCTGGGACCTCAAGCTTCATAGTCAGGGTCTCTAACCACTAGGCTATTCGGCCGTCAACTATACTACTATTACTGCGATGGTAAGGTTTATGTATACATATTTTTGCAACTTGGCGCGGATCCATGTCTTTGACTTTGACTGTACCTCGTCCCCATCTAAAATTGGCAGAAAAATTGTAGTGCATAGAATAGAGTAGTGCCCTAAAAATAAGAGTGCGTGGCAGGTTTCAAGTTCGACGAGTCGGAGGCGCAGGCGGCGACGGAGAAGAAGAAGTACCAGAAGGCGGCGCTCGGCCTGCAGGACTCTGATGATGAGGACGTGGAGGGAGACCTGGACCAGCAGATCGAGACCATGCTGGCCGCCAAGAAGATCGTCAAGGAGATCAAGGTTGGGGCACGTCATGTCACTTCTTTAGGGCTCCGTACCTCAAAAGGAATAGGATGACACGCGTGTCTGTCTCTCCGTCTGTCACAGCCAATTTACTCCGAAAGTACTGGACTGATCGAGTTGAAAGGTACACATATCGACGGTACTCTCACTCAACTACATATATTAATTTTGACGAAATTGGACCTTAGGTTCACGGTCTAGAGTGGTTATTCCAATTTCGTCAAAATCAATATATGGGGTTGAGTCAGAGTACCGTCGATATGTAAGTGACCCAACGACGGACGTGTAACGTAAATTAAGAAGTTTTAAACGTGGAGGCCACTTTTGGGGGGTAAATTAGAAAATGAAAAAAAAAAAAATTTTTTTTCAAGCTATTTGTATTGTCATGATACTCGGGACTTAATGGCGTAAAAAAAAACCTTAAAATTCTATAGGCATGTATTATGTGTTTCATATATTTTCTAAATCTATTCTATGAGCTGATGATGGAAGGTACAACTCCTTAACGGTTAGGAGTTGGAGGATAATTCTGAAAATGTTAAATCAACATAAAATTGTGAAATAAAAACCTCTTAACAAAAAAGCAAAACTGCCTTAAAAAAAACATAAAATAATCCTCTAAAGCCATGAGTTTTATGGCCTAGCTCTAGCGGAAATATGAAGTCGGTGCGGTGCGAGCGGAATATTCTTTGAATGAAGCACCAATTTTTTTTTTCGAATAATGAGCAAGCTTTATTTGACAGCCGGGCGTGGGCGCGCCGGGAGCGGCTGGCGCGGGCGCGGCGGGCGCGGGCGCCGACGTGAAGCTGGAGCTGGCGCGGCGGCTGGCCTCGCGCATCAACCTGGCCAAGGGGCTCGGCGCCGAGCACAAGGGCGCCACGCAGCAGGCCGCCGAGGCCATCCTCAAGGGCGCGCCCTCCGCGCACACGCTCATCACGGTCAGTGGGACACACGGCGGCTGCGTCGTCACCCTAAACCTTAGAGCAGGAAAGGAATGGAGATCTCTGCCAAATCTCTAATATTAAATCTGATCAAAATGGCCTGTTGATTGTGTGCGTGTTTTTGGCATTTGTGTGACAGTATTGTTTTAGCGTGCGTTTGAAGGAACGTAACGAATTTTTACAGGAGCGTAGACGTGTGCTGTACGTGTGTGTTCCTCGTCCCCTCAAAAAGTGGCAGAAAAATTGTAGTGCATAGATAAGCCAAAGGCGCCTCCCGTCTGTCTGCCTTATGCCCTAAACCCTCTCTCCTTCCTTTCCTTCCCTCGCTCCTTTTTATCCCGATATCATCCTCATCATGAAGATGTCCACTGCTGGACGTCGGCCTCCGCGGCTCTCCACTCAGACCGGTCTTGTGCTTTCCGCGATCCTTACCAGATCGTCGCTCCATCTTGTTAGAGGTTTACCGACAGCTAGTCTCCCGGTCCGCGGACGCCATTCGAGAAACTTCTGACCCCATCGGCCATCAGTCCTGCGAGCAATGTGCCGATCTAATACAGCGCCGGGTCTGGCTTCCGGATCGTGCGATTGTATCTGTATGTAGTGTAAATTATGTACTATAATTTTTATCTACACACATATCATAAGTCCTCTATAATGCGTTCAGAGACCGTAGAAAATAACCAGCATTGCAGCACGACGACGCCTCCGCCGACAACCACCACGACCAGCAGGTCCAGCAGTAAAGTAATTCCGATCCGTTTTATTTCATTGTATATAAGTCGGGTTCAGTCCGACATGTATAATTAATAATGTGATATGTATTTTTTTTTTACAAAAAAAAAGAACGGTTTACGAAACGTCAGCTCGGTATGTTTGTCTATGATAAAAAAAAAACAGTCAAATTCGTGACAGGTACGGGTATGATATATGTCTTCGGCTTCTAAACCCATCTTAGAGTACTTGTAATATGTGTGTAGATAAAGTAATGTATGCAACTCTATATAATTAGGTCTTAAAACACTCGTGTGATCTATTATGAAACTCAGCTTCTCCTCGTTTCATAAAAACACACTCGTGTTTTAAGGACCCTCATTATGTAGCAGTTGCATAAACTACTATAATTTTACGCTCAGCTTAAACCACTATCTCTTCCCTCCAGGCTAAAACCGTAGCCGAGCAGCTGGCAGCTAAGCTGAACACGCGTCTCAACTACCAGCCTCGCGACGAGAGCGCCAACGAGCCCGCTGAGGAGGTGTTCCGGAAATACGAGACGGAGCTGGAGATCAATGACTTCCCGCAACAAGCGCGCTGGAGGGTCACTAGCAAGGTTTGTGACGTCACCATCTTCAAGGTTGTGATCGAAGGGCGAGCTTTACTGCGGTTTTATGGGCTTGTCGGTAAAGTTAGGTTGTGGATTACGGTAAAACCGGAGTCTTGTGAGATCACACCCTAGAGTCGCAATACTCCTTGCGTTGACGTTGACTACCCCAATGCAGGACAGGTGGTTCTGACCATAGTAACATAACATGGCTAATTTTATCCTATACATATTTTTTAATGCTGATCTTTACCATTTTATATTTGCATTACCCTTTTTAATTATTTATGATCTACAGTTCGACATAGAATAAAGAATGGAAAAGTTAAGAAAATGAAAGTTAAAAGATGTAGATTTGCTTTAGGTAAAAAGATAACGGTATAGCTGTGACAGCGTTATCTAAAGAGTCCTTTAAGGTTGCGCATTCACAAGAGCTGTAAGAAGTAACTAAGCAGTGTGCGAGAAAAAACCAACAATACGATTACACTTAATCTTCCTAGCCTCGCTCAGCGCAGCTATCCAATTTGTGTTTTTTTCCTCGCTACAGCACTGGTGGATGCGCTACCTCAGAAGACTCTTAGATGACGGACGCTGTCACAGCTAATGTCGTTAACTTTTTTCCAAAAGCAATTGTATGACTTTGAATGTTTCTCAATACACGTAACAACGATTTACAAATTAGGTAAATTGCGTTCACATTCTGGGTCACAGCCCTTTTTCTCACGTAACATGTCCTGTTTGCATGATAACTAGTCACTTGTTTCTTACAACTCAATACGACCTTAACTAGTAAAATTAATGTGGTTTTGTACCCCTACTTTAAAAGTGCAAAATTGACCTTGTTCGTAACTTCTTAAAAAAAAACAGGTATCGTTCTTTTAAGGCCGCCAATCCCGATAAAGATATTGTAGTTCAATAGATACATTTATCAACAACAACTTTCCACTTATTCTATCGATTACTGCGTATATTTTACGAATCTCAACCCTAGTACTTAGTCAATAAGGGAATAATTATGCCTTAGTTATTATTATTTATTATGTGCAATTATTATGTTTATTGCTTTTGCTAGGCATGTTTACTTGTTAAGTCTGGCCCCGGTACTTCATGATAACCTCAACACTTAAATGCACCCAGGAATCGAACGCAACGCTCAGTTCGTATTGTATCATTGTCCAAGATGCTGTTAAAGCTAGCGCTAATTAGTGCCTTAGTATTATTCTGTGTTAAACTCTTTAATAATAGACGGAGGTGTTACCATTATGTTTAGAAGGTGAGAATTTAGATGAGCTTAAATCTGAGTTGACTTTCTCCGAGTCCATAGTAATCTATGGTGTTTATTTTTAATTTTAATATTTTTTCCTTTATAAAGAACATACACATACAACAACAACAGGAAATAACATTCACGACACGACCATTCGTCTCTTATTGTACAATCTAAAACTTATTAAGCCATTTTTGGTGACAATAAAGCTTCCGTGCATAAGTTACGAGTGAAACAAGTGTGGTGGGTGGATGTTAGATTGACTACGAGCCAAAGACTACTAAAACGCCAATAACGCTACATGAGAAGTTTTGCCTAGTCCTCAATAAACGATCCATGCGACCAATTCGGTAACATGCATCGTCTACGTATCGACGCGTCAACATTAACGAACCATTACCCTTTCTAGGAGGCCCTGGCGCTGATCAGCGAGTACTCCGAAGCAGGCATCACGGTCCGCGGCACCTACGTCCCCCCAGGCAAGAACCCCCCGGAGGGCGAACGGAAACTGTACCTGGCCATAGAAAGCTCCCAAGAACTGGCCGTGGCCAAAGCCAAATCGGAGATAACGCGTCTGATCAAGGAGGAGCTGCTCAAACTGCAGACCTCGGCCCATCACATGGTCAACAAGGCTAGATATAAGGTCTTGTAGGATTAAATTGATGAAGTTGTACTTGCTTTTTTATTTGTTGTTGTAGATCCTCTTCAAATTATACATGACTAGCCTTTGCCCGCGACTTCGTCCGCGTAGATTTCGGTTATCGCTATCCTGCGGGAACTATACAATTTTCCCGAATAAAAAATAGCCTATGTTATTCCTCAATGTTCAAATTATTTTCTTACCAAATTTCATCTAGATTGGTGCAGCGGTTTTCCCGTGAAGAGGTAACAGACAGACAGAGAGAGAGAGAGAGAGAGAGAGAGAGAGACAGAGACAGAGTTACTTTCGCATTTATAATATTACTAGTTAGGATTAGGATTACAGCTAAATAGTAGAAGAGTTGAAATACGGCAGTGATAGTCTATGTCTATTGCTTTCCCATACACGTGAATTCACAGCTCGCACGAAAACGTAGTGAGTATACTCTTTGGTTGGCGCGAATGTATTGAAAGTATCAATTGTATGACCAACCGTATCAATTTGCGGCTCAACGTCGCTGGATCTTATAGGATCACTTTGCTGACCGTCTGTCTGTCTTGCAAGACCCTTTTTCTCTGGAACGCATTTAGGTAGCATGCTGAAATTAATATCAAATACTCAAATACTCAAACCTGCGGTCCCTTGAAGCTATGAAAAAATCAACCTTCTAAGTCAACGCAATCAAAAGATAGTAATTAAAAAGGCTATTTCCATACAAATTGTCGAAATCCGAAAACCTAAAGGGTACTTCCAGGTGTCCTAGAAATTTGAAATTTGGTATGAAGGTAGCTCTTATAGCACAACCACTCAAAAAAGTCTCAAAATCTTAAATTTTGTCTGTAGATTTCACAGACCAATATAAGTTGACCCCACACTGCGTACATTTTGCTTAGGGGCAGGGCTCTGCTAACACTGGACTTCTTAAAACACCAAGGAAAAGCGTTAAAATCTTTCTACGGAACCCTCGTGCGCGAGTCCGACTCGCACTTGTTCGGTTTTTTTAAATTAATCTAATGTTTCAAGGATAACCTTTGATAGAGAAATATTTTACTACGGGGTTTGCTGGTAACTTAACTAATTCGATGTTTATTGGAATGATTCGCGAGGTTACTCACAATTCATCGATTTTTAAGGGATCCGTTAGCGAAATATTTACCTTAAAGTGCTCATCTTTGTTGGAGTTAAGTGTCTCGGGGCCTCTACTCTACCACTCAACCAGTGAAACTGTTGTATATGGAAATGTGAAATAAATCAGAACAGTACAGCATTATAGTGTATTTAAAAGGAAAACTATGACAGTTAAGTAAGTAAATAGGTTTCAACGAGTAATATACTGAAGAGCAAAAATAACGGGTCACTTTTTAAACAACTTCGCGAAGCTTCGTATGGAAAGTGACCCGTAATTTTTGCTCGTCAGTGTAGTCGACCAAGTTAAAAAAATTACTTAGGTAGGTACAGTCAAGGAATTTAATTCCCTACCCATTTCGTTGAAATGTTGTTAGATATTCGCAATGCAATAAGGTCGAAAATGTCAACGTAAACGCGACATGTCAAAGCAACGTCTAGCTCTTATGGTGACAGATTGCTATACGATATTAAACCTTAGGTGGGTTGGAAATTAAATTCATTGACTGTACGTACTATAAAAATCAGTTATTAAAAATTAGATATGCAAGGACTTTTTATTAACGGCTATGGAACCCTATCCTCGGCGTGTCCGTCGCGCTCTGAACGATTTTTTTTAAACACTTGGTGAATCTACTTTGAACTGTTTTGCTACTAAAATACGATCAGGCGTTTGAAACATTATAAAATTATAAATAGAGCTGATTTTTTAATTCCTGGATATTTATTTTATTCCCATTTTTAGTACATGTCCTAGTCTTAAAGTATTCTAAACTAAAATATATGTAAGTAGGTATACTTAATTCTCCTTTCTGGAGGCAGTCGGATAAAGAGGTATGAACCTTAATGACTAAAATAACTTTACGTAGGTATCATGTATTGAAAGCCGTGGTAGTCTAGTGGTTTGACCTATGGCCTCTAAAGCTGAAGGTAGTGGCTTCGAGCCCCGGCTTACACCTCTGAGTTCTTCGGAATTTATGTGCGAAATTACATTTGTTAATTTATCATGAGCTTTTCGGTGAAGAAAAACACCGTCAGGAAACCTGCACACTTCGGCGAAGCAATTCAACGGTGTGTGTGAAGTTCCCATCGGTTCTGGACCTGAGTGGGAACTATAGCCCAAGCCCTCTCATTGTGAGAGGAGGACTGATCAGCAGTGGGAAGTAAATAGGCTGATGATGATGATGACAATTTATTAATACCTACTTACTTCTAGCTATTTTTAGATTGGTTACTTAATCCTTTCTAAGAAAAACGTGTATTTACCGTTAAGATTTACTGCAGTATGATTTTAAAAATAATGCGATGTGGAAGGGCTTGAGATAATTAATTCTTATCACTATCAGTCAAGCAGTAATACTGTCGCACCTGTTTAGGTTTTGGGTTTCAATAAAAATAAATATTGTAATCTGAACGAAAATAAAGCTGATAAAATGAAGTAGTTAGGTACGTACAAACAAACACGATAAAAAATAGTAGAACATACTAATAAACAGGCATAATATATATTTTTCGCATTTAACGCGCGTGTATTTAACTGTACCTATCTTAATCACGACATTGCATAGGGCATGTAACCATGTGGAAGAATATACGTACTTACCACGACAACTTTAAAGCCAAAACGAATTATTTTCTATTAATTTTTTATTGAAAGAGGGAGGAAAACGAGCAAGCAAGTCACCTGACGGTAAGCGATCACCTCCACCCATGAGAACCAGCAACTCCAAGAGTCACTAGTCCGTTGCCGGCCTGTTCCTTATATGAGCCGGCCCATTCGCACAGCAGCAAATAGTTACAGTATGGCTCTCCCACTACAAATTATACAATATGTTAATACAGGTAATAAAAAAAATGGTGCTTACAAACAAGGACGATAAAACCAAGAGGACTGACAGTATTTGTAAAATGTCGCGCCTTAGAAAAGTTGAAAACCCCCAACATTGTGATTTCAAAGTCGAAAAAAAAACTGCATCGAATTCGGGCCATCCGTTTGGAAGCTACGATGCTACAGACAGATACACAGACATACCCCTCTTTTTCATCGGGGGTAAAAACGCATTCACTTGGGCGCTATTGTGTAAAGCGAGGTCTAATTTTCATACGAAATAAATGGTACAGAGAGTGAAACTGTTGTCCTTGGTTCCTGTATAATGTTAGGTTTTCAGGTTAGGTTCTGTATAATGTTACATTTTGAATTCATATTTTGAGCCGCCTCCACACATGTACAGTAGAACCATTTGATTAATGACCCACCGTAGAACGTTCTCACAGAAGGTGTCATAACCATAATGATTTTCCTTGTCAGGCAATGCGAATGTCACCATGACATTTTCTACGAAAAGGTTCCACAGTGGGTCACGATTCAGCTGAGAATAACCAAGTCCGTACCTCCAGGCTTCTGGCATAGTTAACGCTATAGGGACGCACTGTCGCTACGTCTTAAAGAAAACGTCGATATTTTTAGCCTATCTGTGATCTGAAAGAAGCTCCTAAAATCGCTTCTTATAAGTCAATGAAAAATAATTAGGTATGTCAATACAAATTTACCCAAACCCAGGGCCGGCCGGGGGGGGGGGGGGGGGGGGGGGCGGTGGCGACCTGGGCGACCGCCCCGGGCGCCGGGGTCTACACAGGGCGCCGGGGTCTACATACAGGGCGCCGCGCGCACCGGTATAATGTCACCACTGTCTACAAAAGGGCGCTAAATGCATGACTCGCCCGGGGCGCCTAGATGATTAAGGCCGGCCCTGCCCAAACCAGTGCCCTAAGCACGACTTGTCGAATCCTGCGTTACGTTACGGTTATCGTATCGAGATCGAGAAATCTCATACAAAATTTTAGTTCCAAATACGCTCACGGGCGGGCGCTGTTCCAAACGTCGTACAAACTCGTTGTAGTTTACTATTCGACTTTACGTGACGCAGGATTCGACAAGTCGTGCTTAGGGCACTGAACCCTAGGTATTAAGTGCTTACGGACGTACCGTTGCATTTCTGACGTCAGTACTGTAGTAATCAGTACCTGCGACGAGGTTTACTTTATTTACAATATCAAAGTAAACATTTTCTAACTATTTATGTAACTTTAAACCTAGTGATACTCTGGCGATGGAAATCCCATTAACAACCATGCAGTGCACATACGTAATCGGATGCATGCACGGCGTGCAATGCAACTGTTTTATAGTGAGCTCACGCCTTTACCCCGCATACCTGCATGGAGGATTCCTACAAGATAAGGCTGAGCACACACTAGGGCACGTGTTAACTTCATAAGATATTGTTAGTGCGTTATAAATAACACTGACAGGGTCTCGTGCGCAGATGATACACTAGGGTTATCAGCGCTATCAGCGCGGGATGATTCCACGACAAACAACCTGTTGTTCCAAGAACAAAGAGGCGTATGTTTGTTGGTAGATGTTTTTGAACGGAAATAGAACTTAATTGGCTCAAGGCACTCGAAGATTCTTTAATGAAGAGACTAATTTTAATGAACTTTAATTGAATTAGATACAGGTATGTCAGTTTTCTAGAATTCTGCGTTTGTTACGAGCACTTCTTTGATCTCTCGAGTACGTTTCTTTGTCATGTTGTTTACTAAATGGAAAGTTACTGGTATCAGTAAAGTAGCATCCTATTTACGAAAACGAAATCTGTAGTAAACACTTCAGAAATAATGATTCAGGACAAATTGCCGAGTGTGCACGTGAGTTTAGTAAAGTCAGTCAGGAGAGCCAAGGAAGAAGGGAGGAAGTCAGGGGTGTTATTCTCTAAGCTACAGCCTATAGGCTTATAGGCTGTTTAGCGTCGAAGTGCCAAATTAGTTGTCACTTAAGGAAAATTACACTATTGCTATAGTGCCCCGTCGCTATGAAGTCATTCCTGATACATTGCACATGCAGCAATGAAGTTTCTGATTGATTATTGGCAATGTTAACTAGGTAAGTATATTAGGAGAAAAATGTTCGACTTGTCACACGCAATTTTTCTCCTATGGTTAATATTATCAAATATCAGTGTCAAAGTCAAATACTATGAGAATAGTTTGTTTTCAATACGCGCTGATAGAGGCGCTGCCAATTTGCCCATAGTAATAGAGACGTTAACCCGACTGAGGGTCGAGCACGACTTTACGAATGCTGCGTAACGTAAAATCGAATAGTAAACGTTGGCGAGTTTGTATGACGTTTAGAACAGCGCCCGCCCGTGAGCGTATTTGGAACTAAAATTTAGTATGAGGTTTCTCGATCTCGATACGATAACCGTAATGTTACGCAGCATTCGTAAACTCGTGCTCGACCTTCTGTTGCGACGTGATGAAATTTACACTAAGCCTTGCGTTTGTCATGAACATGAATGACGTACGAGTGGGTTTATAGTTAACTACGAATAAAGAATGACATAAGAAAATTTCTCATAATTAATTATCCCTTCATGTGGCATGTACTAATTTGTACATAGCCCATGAGTGGCGGAGGCCATGTTTTTGACATTATTTTTTTTACCCTCAAGCGTGGCAGGTAACTTTCGCGAACGTTCGCGAATTTTCCGCGAATTATGAAAAATATATATAAAAAAAACGGTTGGATACTCTAATATAAACCATATACCGTTGGTTTCAGCATAAAATTGCCTATTTACTTAAATAACAATGAATTCCATGCCATTTACCTGATTTTTTTCTACAATTTATGAAATCTCAGATGACGTAATACGAGATATTTATTTATTTATAAGCCCGGGTCGGTGGATAAAAAAATCAAAATAGTATGAAAAAACTTCATAAAACCACCACCTCACTATTAAAAAATGATTAAAAACTATTTTTTTACTTTTTACTTTTACTGCACTTTATCACTAAAATCACTTATTTTTACGTATTTTAAAAATATTGACTGCGTAGTTTTTGGGGTAAGTACAATCTAATAGTTGGTAGTCCCTATTAAATATAGGTAGGTAGGTAATATGATTAGATTTCTAGAAATACTTAGCTATATTCCTCTGTGATACTTATTTGAAACTATTTTCAATTGATAAAACCTCGTTTGGGGCCACGGTCAAAGGAATTCTTTGTTCCATTGTTATCATTTTCCTATCAGATAACGCGAAGTGTAGCTAGACGCTTCTATGAGTGTTCGTCGTGACCACGTCATAATATTATTTCTAATAAGTACTTAAATAGCTACTATACCATCACACAATAAGATAACCTGCTTTAATCGATTTTATCTACACATATCACTCAGAAACCGTAGGAAATGACCGTAACAGCAGTAACGTAATCGTATTCGATGTCGTAATGTCATTTCAACGTCAAATTAGATGTCATTACCTATGTGTTTCAAATTTGTTATTTTTTTATAAAAATAAATACCTAAGTATATAGGTAAAATAATCGCATTTGATGATGTTTGTATATTTGCTACAGTCGTATGTTTTACTTGCGTTCGCTACTGATACTTTGAAAAACAGGTCAAGTGCATTGATCCATATGTCAAGTGTTACAAATGAACTATTCTTGGAATTTATTCTAGCCAAATTTTATGAATTTTATGATTCTGCGGTCAATGGGATAAGTTTTGATTTAAAAAACTTGTCAAAAATGTGATTACATGTATAAAGTTAGGTTCCGTTTTTAGAGTTCCACAGTGAACAAGGAACCCTTATATTGTCACCATGTCCGTCTGTCTGCCCGCCGCATAGCTTGGATATTACAAAGATAAATTTCTATTACATGTTAATAAAATAAAATTGAAAAAACATTTTTTTAGGGTAGGTAAGGCAAAGGTTTTTTTTTCCATATCTATTGCAGAGACCATGTGTCCATGTGACCAGGTGTCGTTGGATAGATATATAGGCTCCCCTCTGCCAGCGAAACTGTTGTACTGATTCGGAAATGTGAAAAAAAAGAGAATTACATGCACAGTGAATTTAAAAGGAAAACTAGATATCACAGCTGAGTAGGCTTGACAAGTTAACGAGTTGAGCATGTGTCCAACTTATAAAACTTACCGTACGTAAGTACTATAAAAATCACCTATTAAAATTAGATATGCAAGGAATTTCTAGTATCGGCTACGGAACCCTATCCACACTTTACTTTACCCTAAAAACCCTAAAAAAACCACGACTGACTTGACAATGTCTACGAAAACTCGGGTACCTACTTACACATGAGCGATCTTTTTATTGCATTACGTCTGCGAGTCACGTTATTACATTACGTCTGCGAGTCACATTATTACATTACTTCTGCGAGTCACGTTATTACATTACGTCTGCGAGTCACGTTATTACATTACTTCTGCGAGTCACGTTATTACATTACGTCTGCGAGTCACGTTATTACATTACTTCTGCGAGTCACGTTATTACATTACGTCTGCGAGTCACGTTATTTTCATATAAGTAAAAAAAAAGGCACTATTTGTTTCTAAGTAACCTTTTTGAACTAACAGTGTAATATCAAGATACGCGCGTGTAATTCGCGAATATCATCGGCTTCCTGACCTTAGTATAAACAAAACACGACGATACCGTTATCGTTACTCAAATTGATTTTTGTGGAAAATTTCCAGGTTTTATCTATTTGACATAGTGACTGTTCGTTACAGGCATAAAACTGAGAGAACTCGAAAAAATACCCGATTACCTACTTTGTTCAAAATATGAATATAAAGTAATGTAAATGTATAAAAATATAATAAATAATATCTGTAAATCAACGTGTTAATTTCATTACGTAATATTAGAATGTAATTAAAATATGTAAACATAGACAAAACACATAAAATTGCAACATTGTCTATGCTCCTTCTGTTCTTCAGCCTTCCAGTACGCTTTCTGCATTAAAAACCTTGTTATTAGTTATTACACTAATTATATTGTTTAATTCAGTAAAGTTACTTTTACAAAATAATCGCTTTGTTTCATACATACTTCATGTTAGTTGTGACATGGGGTTAATTGAGATATGTAAGCCTTAATTATTACCACAGACCAACAGACAACAACAGATTGGGATTTCATCTCGACCCCTGTCGGAGGACGGGGATGCCGTTCGGGGCTACTTCCCCTTTTGGCGGTGTCACGCGGTGACCACAAATAACTATAATCGGGCCTATGAGGACATGAGGCCGGGTATTTCTCACTGGTCTCGTCCGGTGTCATGTCATCTTGAGCCGCCAGCGAGATAAGGCCCTCCGAACGGGACTCACATTGGCTGCAGGTAGCATAAGACCGGTCGTCGTAGAGATCCTTGGGGAAACCCTATGTCCAGCAGTGGACGTCTTCCGGCTGAAATTATGACTTAAATAGGTACCTTATTAGTTTAATAATTGATGTAATTAGGTAGAGCCATTTATAGTGTTGCCATCCCTGTGTAGGTACTTTGCCTGCAGGATGTTTGGATGATACAAACTGTTACGCATTGACACAAATGCTTCCCAACGCCACCAACGAGCTGATTCACAAAGACATATTTAGTACTTCAGATTACATGGAAAAAAACAAAGTCGTTAAGCTAAAAATAACGCCAGTAAACGCCTGTTTTCTCACAACAATCAACTTAGGTCAGTTTAATTGTAACGAGAAAGGGGTCCGAGTGACTTCTTGACCTATGATTCACTATCTGTAACTTGTAATTGTGACTAAAGTAATGCGCATAAGCACCGAGCAAGAACGACACTTTGTTTCATCATTGTTGGGGAGTAAAATAGTTGATGCCCATTGACTCGGGTTGTGAAATAGGATGATATCGATGAACAAATAGCAGTGAAAATCAGTATTTTATTGGATCATTAGGGAACAACTACGGATGTCTTTATTTCAAGTCTTTCAAGAAGTCTTTTTTTTACTTTAATCCAGGGGTGTTATTCTCGGAAGTGTTTCAGCATCGAAGTGCCTAATTAGCTGTCGTTTCTTCTTCTTCAGTCTTTTTCAACCTTTTTGGTGTACCTCCTGATGAAATAGGAATGTGGACGAGTTGAGAATATGTACGAAATGGGATTGTTGACGGGCTGGGAAGTTGACGAAATGAGAATGTGGACGAAGTGAACCTGAACGACAATATCCGTTATCTCTGCGGCATTGAGCTCTTTGCATACAATTAGAGCCGGCTACTCACTTCATGTCGTTTTTCCAACGCATTTGTGGTCTTCCTTGATTACGCTTTCCCCCATGGCTTCCAGTCGAGGTGCCCAGAGAGCGGTAGAGAGAAAGCTGGTAGGTGTGACACTGATGGACATCGAGGCATTGAAATGGCATCGAGAGCAAAGCAAAGTCGCGTATGTGACAAAATCTAATTTCGAATTTCAAACTTTTGAACTGCAAGGAAAATGATAAAATAAAGATCATTAAATAAAATTCATATTAAGAAGTTATAAATCGTCCATAACTTCGGTATTTCCAAAAGTCACTGTCATAAGAGCTGGGAAGTGTGTTTATTTGCCTAATAATAATAAGAATAACTTTCACGTGGCTGAATGACGTAGGCATGACGAGTCAGGTTTGCGACAGAATTACGAGACAAAAGTGTCAAAGCTATTTATTATAGGTATTAAGCCAACTTAAAAAAACCCCTGTAACTAAATCTACCTAGAGCTTGATAATGAAAAATGATAAAAGAGGCACTGACTGATTTTCTTAATAAATTAATTGGAATAATATTAGGCAACTGTTTATCTAACCTTTAAATCTGAAACCAAATTGTAAATTACAAAATCTGTTATGATTTGATTGTGAAATAACTGGGAATGTAGAGCAATTATTTTTCTTGGATTAATTTAAATTCTTAAAAAGGTAAAGTAATTAGTTCGTACAATGTCCCAAAATTTAGGGCCTAAATAATACTAACAAATCATCGTTACATGCAATATTTGCCATATTAACATAACTACTAAGTATTAACCAATTTTCCTATAAAATCTTCCTCAAGACCGACCGCAAGGCAGGAAAAAGAATATGTAGAAAAACAAAAGCTAAGTACCAATTGTTTTCTTTTACTTGACACCGAAACACAATGTTTTGACGTCAATGCCTGATAATTTTGTCGACGTAAGATGATGTAAATACTGTTTAAACGGGATGAGTGGAACAAAACTTATACACACAGTGAAATTTGAGAATATATTGAAACTACATACTTAAAAATTATGTTTCATTAAAACCATATCAATATCTACAGTCAGCAGTGCTCTAAATACTAAAAACTACATTCCTCCGCTACTTGATTACGTTACGCAGGATTCGAATATTCGTACTCGGGTCTCAGTTAAAACACAGTTTCGTGGATCTAAAAAAAAATACTAAATTAGGTCTGGGTTTTAATTAATTTACAGTAACTGTACTAAAAATCAATTCGTCAGTTAAAGTCATCACACTCATTGTAGTGTGTTTAAATCAGAGTGACATAAAAAACCAGTTAAACTACAGTTTCGATTTGATGTAAAGCCTAAAGTTTTATTAAAAATTATATTATAGCCAAGCCAACGAAACGAGTGAAAATAGTGAAATATAGACGGCCGGCGCTAGCGGGCTTGATCCGCCTTTCCTTTGTTGAAAATGATCCAAAGGACAAATCCTTTTATACGAATAGGTAGGTACATATTGCTTAATATCGATGTCTATCTATTTATAAACCCTAATCACGCTTAACAACAAGACGTGGCCTTAATCTCCAGAATCAAGGAAAAACAAAACCGATACGTGTCACTTTTCAGGTAATCGCCGAATCATTATTTTATTTCAACACCGTCAAATATTAGTTACTAGTAAGTACGTGCGTAAGTAGGAGTGTACCTGATACGTCGTACGTGATAAGAGTCACACGGCACGAGTCTGCTAAACAAGTATTTGTGTTTAGGATACTGATAAGACTGTTTAAGGACGTTTCCTAACCACAATTAGTAAACAGCCTGATGTACCTAATTATGAATTGCTTTGGGAATTTTACTGACAAGGACAAGTGTTTAGTTTGTTGCTTCATGTCATCGTTTTTGTTGAGTAAGTGGCTCTGAGGTAATGATAAATCTTTTTTTCGGGAATACCTTCGAGTGGCGGAAACCGTCTCACGGTTCCATTTAGCGGTGGTAGGATCTGCCACTAGTTTTTCAGAGAAATGTCCTATGTCCTATAGACAAATCTCGTTGGACAAAATAAAAGAAGTCACCGTTATTGGGTCAAGAAGCCGAGCGCCTAGTGTAATCGCCGACCAGGCCAAGAAATACGTCTCGATCGCGTTCGCGTTCAACAATTCTCATACTATTTGACACTTTAACGCAAACGCGATCGAGACGTATTTTGTGCTTTTTGATTACACTAAGGGCACCGCTTTGTACAGGAAACGCAGACGGACGTGATAAGGACATAGGTTTGGTCACTCAAAACCAAGCATACGTGATTGAGCGCACGCGCCATAACTTTTGAACTACTAGTAAAACTGACTAGAAACTTCGATAGTTTTTAGAATGAAAAGTTGTTGTGGATGAATAATTTTGGTAGGTACTTGACAAAGCCTGTTTCGAGGATCTACTTAATTTCCTTTTGAATTTAGTTACTACGTTACGAGGTAATCTCAGTGCCCTAAGCACGACTTGTCGAATCCTGCGTTACGTTACGGTTATCGTATCGAGATCGAGAAATCTCATAGTAAATTTTAGTTCCAAATACGCTCACAGGCGGGCGCTGTTCCAAACGTCATACAAACTCGTTATAGTTTACTATTCGATTTTACGTGACGCAGGATTCGACAAGTTGTGCTTAGGGCTCAGTGCCCTAAGCACGACTTGTCGAATCCTGCGTTACGTTACGGTTATCGTATCGAGATAGAGAAATCTCATACAAAATTTTCCAAATACGCTCACGGGCGGGCGCTGTTCCAAACGTCATACAAACTCGTTATAGTTTACTATTCGATTTTACGTGACGCAGGATTCGACAAGTCGTGCTTAGGGCACAGTTTCTTTGGTTGAATTTGCTACGAGGAAGGAAATGGTTGGAATTCCATTCGCCACTTCTGCTTAGCATTCCTGGTCACGTGTTGTCTTCCAAGTATGATATTCGCAGTATTAACTGATTTCATAGACCTTTTCCTTTCGCTCATCAAATCCTGACTAGGTGACAGGTGGCATTTTATCTTAGCCCTCTAGGTTGGCAACGCATCTGCAAACCCTCCGGAGTTGCGGGTGTCTATGGACAGTGGTGATCACTTACCATCAGGTGACCCACTTGCTCGCTTGCCTTCCTCGTTGTATAAAAAAAAAAAGGTGGACCACCTCAGGAGTATAATCGTTCGAATAAAAAAACTAATTTTTTAAAATTTTAAAATAAAAGTATTGTTTAAATACCTCAACGTTTCAGACGTCACGTTACGTCTATAGTCTCGAAGGGACTTCGACTCCCCAGTTAGTCCCGACTTTATCATAATAATGTGTGAAAATCTCGAAATACGTACAGTGGAAGATTAACCTCCTCTTTTTTTGAAGTACGTTGAAAACCACGGTATAACTGTACTGCACTGTATTTTATAACTGCGCCCGCAAACAAAATACAGTGAAAGTGCAACAAAAACAAATTAAACTCATAACTAACAATAAACACGAGGTTGTTGATTAATATCCTTATTTACGCGCGTTATCTCGTATAAACTTTCCACGCTAGTTAGTATTCTGCCGTTGAGCAATCTTGTTCCAATTATACATTTGTTATCGCAGTTCATTACTTCTAGGCTCTTAGGGGGTCGGGTGCAGTTAATGTTAACTTAAGTACATAAACCAAGTGATTAGTGCTGTTAATTAAGTAACTTGTCAATTTTACTGTGGAAATTGTATTGCAGTTGTTTTTGACGCGAGGCCCTTCAATTATCCGACAATGAAGACAAGACATTATTATGATTAGGTCCCGCGTAATTTTGATTTAAATTTTAAATGACGATAAATTTTTTTTGCAATAATTCAGGTAGTAAGTCAATAAGATTTTCTGTCGGCGAAAGAAGAAGCCGTCGACGGCTCGGACCAAGGAAGTTATACTTGAGCTGGAATAATATCTCTCTAACACAAACGTGGTCATGCCTAAACTTGGAATTAAAAAAAAAAGTGTGAAAAGGACGTCACCAAGAGCGGATCTATCTCTTTCTAACTTCTTCTGTGTGGCTAGTATAAAATATTGTACCACTATTAGTGGATTGTAGGAGTTCGGTAATTGGCATTTCACCACAGACCAATGATCGCTCACGTCTTGTCGTTAATAACTAAAAAAACAAAAGTAGCTAAAATGGTATCAGCAAAGGTTGACATGCTTCTTATTAGCAAAATATGAATATAATAATCAAAGACGTAGGCATTTGACTTCAGCTCAGGGGTAAAGTTTTCAGGAGCTGGCAACTCGCTCCTATTAGGTAGTTGTTTTATAAATTTGTGTGCATCTGTGAATAGAGGTGACCACGTTTAAACATCTGGGAAGACGGGCCACGACAAGGCAATTAAAAACTACGTAATATTATTTTATTTTGCAATTTATAATAATAATAAACGTAAATTTATTTGGATCACACGTGTGTTTTTGTGACTATACAGATGTATGAATGTAAGTTCGGTTATAATGTGAAAACTGCTGAACAAATTTTGAATGTTCGAATATGGTTGGATTTAAAGGTTTTTGATATCAAAAAGTTTTATTTTACTAAGTTACGATTACGACTTAATGTTATTGACATAGGCATACAAAAAGAAAATACTTGAAAATGAATTTTGCTTTAAAAATATTTTTTAACACAAGCTTTTTTGTCGAATGTATTTATTGTTGTCTGTATTTGTATTGTCATCCAACTTACATACCCATACTAAATTTCAGGTCAATGCCATTCGGGTCAAACTGTGAACCTCCTTTTTTTTGAAGTCGGTTAAAAAGCCCTTGTGGTCCCGTTTGTCCTACGATAGCCTAGTCACCATAATCAGAAAGAGACAGTACCGCCCTTGCCTATCGTCCTTGTCACTTTTTTTTAAATTCATTTTCAAGGTCAAATAATCAGGGCCCCGACACTTCTTGGTAGATCTTGTTTCAGCTCTAGTGAAAGTTCCTTGGCTCGGACTAACCTTTATATTGGTTTATGAAACTGGAGACATTCTTTGCTTTAATCCCTTAAGTGTGTAATTTATACTACCTAACATAACTAACTGCTTCACACTACCTAATTCATTTCTATCGCATTAGTTTTAAGTGTACTTACAACGTGTAAGGTAAATGTTTGTTTCCGACGTTGTCTTAATGTTCGCACCCTCAATCTCAATACGTAGCAATAATGACAGCAGTCAATAATTGGAATCGACGTGTCGATCATTGGGAATGTAACTGACGCGCAACCTTTTTGCTAAAAATGCTGTGTGGTTGCCTATATGCTGTCGAATTGGCACCTGCTGTCTTGGTCTTTTTTGTTCCGTTTTGACACCGCTAGATAAAATATTAATAAAAACTGCATATATATTTCCTTTAAGCAAGATTCCAAATATATTTTGGTTAAAATGGACCCACCTATCATTACGTTTAACGCCTCTGAACCCCTACAGGGAATTTCACCTTACTATTTTTAAAACCAGTCATTTTCAGGCTCAATTATTATCGTTCAGCTTCTACATTAATTTCCAAAACAAAAAACAAAAACCTCCCGACGAATTGAGAACCTCCTCCTTTTTGTGAAATCGGTTAAAAAAGGAACATTATCGCAAAACGAGGTGGCAACAGCGGCTCCGCTATCAAAAGGTTTGTTATTATTTATTTTCGCGGCTATGGCGACTTCTAGATAACTTTATACGTAATTAGTGATACCAAGTGATATGCACGTCATGTGCTATCAAGTTAGCAACATGGCGCGAGACTTCGGAACTTCTGAGTGGTAGCGATTAAGGTACAGGAA
Source organism: Clepsis dumicolana (assembly GCA_963691665.1). Taxonomy (NCBI): domain Eukaryota; kingdom Metazoa; phylum Arthropoda; class Insecta; order Lepidoptera; family Tortricidae; genus Clepsis; species Clepsis dumicolana. The sequence goes on along the minus strand of OY829519.1, from coordinate 5,321,560 downwards.
GATAATGCTTGCATTTTCAAGTCATACCTATTCGTGTAAATATCCGACAAAACCGTTTTTTGTTTGTCAGATACCTACTTCAGGATTGATTAGCGTTTAATATCCAACTCCGAAGACCATTTCATTTGTCATGTCATGATGTACACTTTTTGTCGGAACCTACACGAAAAATGATGCACTTTGTTGGTGGATAAAACACTGATTATTGTCGGAGGTTGCCTTTTGTTGAGAATGGGGTAAAACAATTTATTTCAAATTGCTTTTGATGTTCCGACTAACATCGTAGGTAATTCTCTCAAATGTTCAGAACTGCTTTTCTACCATTGAAATAGTAGAACTACCTAATCAAAACTTTATCCTAAACTGTGCCCTAAGCACGACTTGTCGAATCCTGCGTCACGTAAAATGGAATAGTAAACTATAACGAGTTTGTATACCGATGTGAAGTTAGCAGCCTAAAGTTAGCAGCCTAAGATAACCCGACCAAATAAGAAAGTACCATTTTAAACAATATGTTAAATCGAAATTATAACGTTATAATAGGTATCAAAGCTTGCTATTTGTATTCAAAACGTGTATAAGAATAAGTTATCACTTTAATAAATAACACCAAATAGAGTAACCAATAATAAAAATTTTTTTTGCGAAAATTTGAGAAAGTGCCCTATCTCAGAGAAACAGAAGTCAAGCCAGGAGTAATAGCTATATGTGTCGTATAGCTACACCACGGAAGCTCCAGAAAACAATGAGTCTAGAGTGATACCTAACTGTGTTTGGGAGATGAGAGCGGTCAAAAGTTAGCAGCCTAAACGCGTCCAACGAAAGAAATCGAAATTCTACGAGACAGAAGTTAAGCCAGGAGTAACTGCTATATGTCGCTTATAGCTAAGGCATAAGAGCTCACAAAACATCAAAGTCCAGAGTGATACCTTCCTCTGATAAAAGAAAAACAAAGGAGGTAACTCTAAAAAAATATTTTTTTTGCAGTAACCAGGTATGGTACCAATTTTCAGCTAAACGAAGTAAAGCCAGGGGTAGTGAGTATATACAACGTGTAGCAGCATTACCGAAGGTCTAAAATAGCGCTCCTCCTGAGTGATAACTAACTTCGATAAGAAGAAACAGAAGGGACAATCCGCATGAAACTTTTTTTTTGCGAAAATTTGAGATAGTGCCCTATTTCACAGAAATAGAAGTCAAGCCAGGAGTAATGGCTACATGCGTCGTATAACTACACCACGGGAGCTTCAGAAAACAATGAGTCTAGAGTGATACCTAACTGTGTTTGGGAGATAAGAGCGGTCAAAAGTTAGCAGCCCAAAAGCGTCCAACGAAAGAAGCCGATATTCTACAAGATAGAAGTTAAGCCAGGAGTAACTGCTATATGTCGCTTATAGCTAAGGCATACGAGCTCACAAAACATCAAAGTCCAGAGTGATACCTTCCTCTGATAAAAGAAAAACAAAGGAGGTAACTCTAAAAAAATATTTTTTTTGCAGTAACCAGGTATGGTACCAATTTTCAGCTAAACGAAGTAAAGCCAGGGGTAGTGAGTATATACAACGTGTAGCAGCATTACCGAAGGTCTAGAAGAGCGCTCCTCCTGAGTGATACCTAACTTCGATAAGAAGAAACAGAAGGGACAATCCGCATGAAACTTTTTTTTTGCGAAAATTTGAGATAGTGCCCTATTTCACAGAAATAGAAGTCAAGCCAGGAGTAATGGCTACATGCGTCGTATAACTACACCACGGGAGCTTCAGAAAACAATGAGTCTAGAGTGATACCTAACTGTGTTTGGGAGATAAGAGCGGTCAAAAGTTAGCAGCCCAAAAGCGTCCAACGAAAGAAGCCGATATTCTACAAGATAGAAGTTAAGCCAGGAGTAACTGCTATATGTCGCTAATAGCTAAGGCATACAAGCTCACAAAACATTAAGGTCCAGAGTGATACCTTCCTCTGATAAAAGAAAACCAAAGGAGATAACTCTAAAAAAATATTTTTTTTTGCAATAACCAGGTATGGTGCCAATTTTCATCTAAACGAAGTTAAGCCAGGCGTAGTGAGTATATACAACGTGTAGCAGCATTACCGAAGGTCTAGAAAAGCGCTCCTCCTGAGTGATACCTAACTTCGATAAGGAGAAACAGAAGGGACAATCCGCATGAAACTTTTTTTTTGCGAAAATTTGAGATAGTGCCCTATTTCACAGAAATAGAAGTCAAGCCAGGAGTAATGGCTACATGCGTCGTATAGCTACACCACGGGAGCTCCAGAAAACAATGAGTCTAGAGTGATACCTAACTGTGTTTGGGAGATGAGAGCGGTCAAAAGTTAGCAGCCTAAACGCGTCCTACGAAAGAAATCGAAATTCCACGAGATAGAAGTTAAGCCAGGAGTAACTGCTATATGTCGCTTATAGCTAAGGCATAAGAGCTCACAAAACATCAAAGTCCAGAGTGATACCTTCCTCTGATAAAAGAAAAACAAAGGAGGTAACTCTAAAAAAATATTTTTTTTTGCAATAACCAGGTATGGTGCCGATTTTCATCTAAACGAAGTAAAGCCAGGGGTAGTGAGTATATAAAACTTGTAGCAGCATTACCGAAGGTCTAGAAAAGCGCTCCTCCTGAGTGATACCTAACTTCGATTAGAAGAAACAGAAGGGACAATCCGCATGAAACTTTTTTTTTGCGAAAATTTGAGATAGTGCCCTATTTCACAGAAACAGAAGTCAAGCCAGGAGTAATGGCTATATGCGTCGTATAGCTACACCACGGGAGCTCCAGAAAACAATGAGTCTAGAGTGATACCTAACTGTGTTTGGGAGATGAGAGCGGTCAAAAGTTAGCAGCCTAAACGCGTCCTACGAAAGAAATCGAAATTCCACGAGATAGAAGTTAAGCCAGGAGTAACTGCTATATGTCGCTTATAGCTAAGGCATAAGAGCTCACAAAACATCAAAGTCCAGAGTAATACCTTCCTCTGATAAAAGAAAAACAAAGGAGGTAACTCTAAAAAAATATTTTTTTTGCAGTAACCAGGTATGGTACCAATTTTCAGCTAAACGAAGTAAAGCCAGGGGTAGTGAGTATATACAACGTGTAGCAGCATTACCGAAGGTCTAGAAAAGCGCTCCTCCTGAGTGATACCTAACTTCGATAAGAAGGAACAGAAGGGACAATCCGCATGAAACTTTTTTTTTGCGAAAATTTGCGATAGAGCCAAATTTCACAGAAATAGAAGTCAAGCCAGGAGTTATGGCTATATGTGTCGTATAGCTACACCACGGGAGCTCCAGAAAACAATGAGTCTAGAGTGATACCTAACTGTGTTTGGGAGATGAGAGCGGTCAAAAGTTAGCAGCCTAAACGCGTCCTACGAAAGAAATCGAAATTCCACGAGATAGAAGTTAAGCCAGGAGTAACTGCTATATGTCGCTTATAGCTAAGGCATAAGAGCTCACAAAACATCAAAGTCCAGAGTGATACCTTCCTCTGATAAAAGTAAAACAAAGGAGGTAACTCTAAAAAAATATTTTTTTTGCAGTAACCAGGTATGGTACCAATTTTCAGCTAAACGAAGTAAAGCCAGGGGTAGTGACTATATACAACGTGTAGCAGCATTACCGAAGGTCTAGAAGAGCGCTCCTCCTGAGTGATACCTAACTTCCATAAGAAGAAACAGAAGGGACAATCCGCATGAAACTTTTTTTTTGCGAAAATTTGAGATAGTGCCCTATTTCACAGAAATAGAAGTCAAGCCAGGAGTAATGGCTATATGTGTCGTATAGCTACACCACGGGAGCTCCAGAAAACAATGAGTCTAGAGTGATACCTAACTGTGTTTGGGAGATAAGAGCGGTCAAAAGTTAGCAGCCTAAACGCGTCCTACGAAAGAAATCGAAATTCCACGAGATAGAAGTTAAGCCAGGAGTAACTGCTATATGTCGCTTATAGCTAAGGCATAAGAGCTCACAAAACATCAAAGTCCAGAGTGATACCTTCCTCTGATAAAAGAAAAACAAAGGAGGTAACTCTAAAAAAATATTTTATTTGCAGTAACCAGGTACGGTACCAATTTTCAGCTAAACGAAGTAAAGCCAGGGGTAGTGAGTATATACAACGTGTAGCAGCATTACCGAAGGCCTATAAAAGCGCTCCCCCTGAGTGATACCTAACTTCGATAAGAAGAAACAGAAGGGACAATCCGCATGAAACTTTTTTTTTGCGAAAATTTGAGATAGTGCCCTATTTCACAGAAATAGAAGTCAAGCCAGGAGTAATGGCTACATGCGTCGTATAACTACACCACGGGAGCTTCAGAAAACAATGAGTCTAGAGTGATACCTAACTGTGTTTGGGAGATAAGAGCGGTCAAAAGTTAGCAGCCCAAAAGCGTCCAACGAAAGAAGCCGATATTCTACAAGATAGGAGTTAAGCCAGGAGTAACTGCTATATGTCGCTTATAGCTAAGGCATAAGAGCTCACAAAACATCAAAGTCCAGAGTGATACCTTCCTCTGATAAAAGAAAAACAAAGGAGGTAACTCTAAAAAAATATTTTTTTTGCAGTAACCAGGTATGGTACCAATTTTCAGCTAAACGAAGTAAAGCCAGGGGTAGTGAGTATATACAACGTGTAGCAGCATTACCGAAGGTCTAGAAGAGCGCTCCTCCTGAGTGATACCTAACTTCGATAAGAAGAAACAGAAGGGACAATCCGCATGAAACTTTTTTTTTGCGAAAATTTGAGATAGTGCCCTATTTCACAGAAATAGAAGTCAAGCCAGGAGTAATGGCTATATGTGTCGTATAGCTACACCACGGGAGCTCCAGAAAACAATGAGTCTAGAGTGATACCTAACTGTGTTTGGGAGATGAGAGCTGTCAAAAGTTAGCAGCCTAAACGCGTCCTACGAAAGAAATCGAAATTCCACGAGATAGAAGTTAAGCCAGGAGTAACTGCTATATGTCGCTTATAGCTAAGGCATAAGAGCTCACAAAACATCAAAGTCCAGAGTGATACCTTCCTCTGATAAAAGAAAAACAAAGGAGGTAACTCTAAAAAAATATTTTATTTGCAGTAACCAGGTATGGTACCAATTTTCAGCTAAACGAAGTAAAGCCAGGGGTAGTGAGTATATACAACGTGTAGCAGCATTACCGAAGGTCTATAAAAGCGCTCCTCCTGAGTGATACCTAACTTCGATAAGAAGAAACAGAAGGGACAATCCGCATGAAACTTTTTTTTTGCGAAAATTTGAGATAGTGCCCTATTTCACAGAAATAGAAGTCAAGCCAGGAGTAATGGCTACATGCGTCGTATAACTACACCACGGGAGCTTCAGAAAACAATGAGTCTAGAGTGATACCTAACTGTGTTTGGGAGATGAGAGCGGTCAAAAGTTAGCAGCCTAAACGCGTCCTACGAAAGAAATTGAAATTCCACGAGATAGGAGTTAAGCCAGGAGTAACTGTTATATGTCGCTTATAGCTAAGGCATAAGAGCTCACAAAACATCAAAGTCCAGAGTGATACCTTCCTCTGATAAAAGAAAAACAAAGGAGGTAACTCTAAAAAAATATTTTTTTTGCAGTAACCAGGTATGGTACCAATTTTCAGCTAAACGAAGTAAAGCCAGGGGTAGTGAGTATATACAACGTGTAGCAGCATTACCGAAGGTCTAGAAAAGCGCTCCTGCTGAGTGATACCTAACTTCGATAAGAAGGAACAGAAGGGACAATCCGCATGAAACTTTTTTTTTGCGAAAATTTGAGATAGAGCCCTATTTCACAGAAATAGAAGTCAAGCCAGGAGTAATGGCTATATGTGTCGTATAGCTACACCACGGGAGCTCTAGAAAACAATGAGTCTAGAGTGATACCTAACTGTGTTTGGGAGATGAGAGCTGTCAAAAGTTAGCAGCCTAAACGCGTTCAACGAAAGAAATCGAAATTCCACGAGATAGAAGTTAAGCCAGGAGTAACTGCTATATGTCGCTTATAGCTAAGGCATAAGAGCTCACAAAACATCAAAGTCCAGAGTGATACCTTCCTCTGATAAAAGAAAAACAAAGGAGGTAACTCTAAAATGATATTAGAATTTCGTAGAGTTTCGGCTTATGAACTAAAAAACAATTGAGTTACAAAAGCGCTTAGTTGATGCAACTTGTGACCAAAGGGCTGGCAGTTTTCTCTCTCAAAGAATCAGCATCGCTATTCAGCGAGGCAACGCTGCCAGCCTTTTGGGCACTATGCCACGGGGGCCTTGTTTAGATTTAATTTAGTTTTAAGTTGTAGTTTATTTAGTTTAAGCTTTGATTTAATGTCATTGTAAATTGCTTTTAGTATGTAAATAAAGAATTATAATGATTAAAAACAATTACTTTGCTCACCCGCGACCACTAATGACAAATAGTTATATCTGTGCGGCAAATATATTTACCGCACAGATATAACTATTTGTCATTAGTGTTAGTGTTAGTGTAGTTTTTTAGAGTTACCTCCTTTGTTTTTCTTTTATCAGAGGAAGGTATCACTCTGGACTTTGATGTTTTGTGAGCTCTTATGCCTTAACTATAAGCGACATATAGCAGTTACTCCTGGCTTAACTTCTATCTCGTGGAATTTCGATTTCTTTCGTTGAACGCGTTTAGGCTGCTAACTTTTGACAGCTCTCATCTCCCAAACACAGTTAGGTATCACTCTAGACTCATTGTTTTCTGGAGTTCCCGTGGTGTAACTATACGACGCATGTAGCCACTACTCCTGGCTTGACTTCTGTTTCTGTGAAATAGGGCACTATCTCAAATTTTCGCAAAAAAAAAGTTTCATGGGGATTGTCCCTTCTGTTTCTTCTTATCGATGTTAGGTATCACTCAGGAGGAGCGCTTTTCTAGACCTTCGGTAATGCTGCTACACGTTGTATATACTCACTACCCCTGGCTTTACTTCGTTTAGCTGAAAATTGGTACCATACCTGGTTACTGCAAAAAAAATATTTTTTTAGAGTTACCTCCTTTGTTTTTCTTTTATCAGAGGAAGGTATCACTCTGGATTTTGATGTTTTGTGAGCTTGTATGCCTTAGCTATTAGCGACATATAGCAGTTACTCCTGGCTTAACTTCTATCTCGTGGAATTTCGATTTCTTTAGTTGAACGCGTTTAGGCTGCTAACTTTTGACAGCTCTCATCTCCCAAACACAGTTAGGTATCACTCTAGACTCATTGTTTTCTGGAGCTCCCGTGGTGTAGCTATACGACGCATGTAGACATTACTCCTGGCTTGACTTCTATTTCTGTGAAATAGGGCACTATCTCAAATTTTCGCAAAAAAAAAGTTTCATGCGGATTGTCCCTTCTGTTTCTCCTTATCGAAGTTAGGTATCACTCAGCAGGAGCGCTTTTCTAGACCTTCGGTAATGCTGCTACACGTTGTATATACTCACTACGCCTGGCTTAACTTCGTTTAGATGAAAATTGGCAGCATACCTGGTTATTGCAAAAAAAAATATTTTTTTAGAGTTATCTCCTTTGGTTTTCTTTTATCAGAGGAAGGTATCACTCTGGACCTTAACGTTTTGTGAGCTTGTATGCCTTAGCTATTAGCGACATATAGCAGTTACTCCTGGCTTAACTTCTATCTCGTGGAATTTCGATTTCTTTCGTTGAACGCGTTTAGGCTGCTAACTTTTGACAGCTCTCATCTCCCAAACACAGTTAGGTATCACTCTAGACTCATTGTTTTCTGGAGCTCCCGTGGTGTAGCTATACGACGCATGTAGCCATTACTCCTGGCTTGACTTCTATTTCTGTGAAATAGGGCACTATCTCAAATTTTCGCAAAATAAAAGTTTCATGCGGATTGTCCCTTCTGTTTCTTCTTATCGAAGTTAGGTATCACTCAGGAGGAGCGCTCTTCTAGACCTTCGGTAATGCTGCTACACGTTGTATATACTCACTACCCCTGGCTTTACTTCGTTTAGCTGAAAATTGGTACCATACCTGGTTACTGCAAAAAAAATATTTTTTTAGAGTTACCTCCTTTGTTTTTCTTTTATCAGAGGAAGGTATCACTCTGGATTTTCATGTTTTGTGAGCTCTTATGCCTTAGCTATAAGCGACATATAGCAGTTACTCCTGGCTTAACTTCTATCTCGTGGAATTTCGATTTCTTTCGTTGAACGCGTTTAGGCTGCTAACTTTTGACAGCTCTCATCTCCCAAACACAGTTAGGTATCACTCTAGACTCATTGTTTTCTGGAGCTCCCGTGGTGTAGCTATACGACGCATGTAGCCATTACTCCTGGCTTGACTTCTATTTCTGTGAAATAGGGCACTATCTCAAATTTTCGCAAAATAAAAGTTTCATGCGGATTGTCCCTTCTGTTTCTTCTTATCGAAGTTAGGTATCACTCAGGAGGAGCGCTCTTCTAGACCTTCGGTAATGCTGCTACACGTTGTATATACTCACTACGCCTGGCTTTACTTCGTTTAGCTGAAAATCGGTACCATACCTGGTTACTGCAAAAGAAATATTTTTTTAGAGTTACCTCCTTTGTTTTTCTTTTATCAGAGGAAGGTATCACTCTGGACTTTGATGTTTTGTGAGCTCTTATGCCTTAGCTATAAGCGACATATAGCAGTTACTCCTGGCTTAACTTCTATCTCGTGGAATTTCGATTTCTTTCGTTGAACGCGTTTAGGCTGCTAACTTTTGACAGCTCTCATCTCCCAAACACAGTTAGGTATCACTCTAGACTCATTGTTTTCTGGAGCTCCCGTGGTGTAGCTATACGACGCATGTAGCCATTACTCCTGGCTTGACTTCTATTTCTGTGAAATAGGGCACTATCTCAAATTTTCGCAAAAAAAAAGTTTCATGCGGATTGTCCCTTCTGTTTCTCCTTATCGAAGTTAGGTATCACTCAGGAGGAGCGCTTTTCTAGACCTTCGGTAATGCTGCTACACGTTGTATATACTCACTACGCCTGGCTTAACTTCGTTTAGATGAAAATTGGCACCATACCTGGTTATTGCAAAAAAAAAAATTTTTTTAGAGTTATCTCCTTTGGTTTTCTTTTATCAGAGGAAGGTATCACTCTGGACCTTAATGTTTTGTGAGCTTGTATGCCTTAGCTATTAGCGACATATAGCAGTTACTCCTGGCTTAACTTCTATCTCGTGGAATTTCGATTTCTTTCGTTGAACGCGTTTAGGCTGCTAACTTTTGACAGCTCTCGTCTCCCAAACACAGTTAGGTATCACTCTAGACTCATTGTTTTCTGAAGCTCCCGTGGTGTAGCTATACGACGCATGTAGCCATTACTCCTGGCTTGACTTCTATTTCTGTGAAATAGGGCACTATCTCAAATTTTCGCAAAATAAAAGTTTCATGCGGATTGTCCCTTCTGTTTCTTCTTATCGAAGTTAGGTATCACTCAGGAGGAGCGCTCTTCTAGACCTTCGGTAATGCTGCTACACGTTGTATATACTCACTACCCCTGGCTTTACTTCGTTTAGCTGAAAATTGGTACCATACCTGGTTACTGCAAAAAAAAAATTTTTTTAGAGTTACCTCCTTTGTTTTTCTTTTATCAGAGGAAGGTATCACTCTGGATTTTGATGTTTTGTGAGCTCTTATGCCTTAGCTATAAGCGACATATAGCAGTTACTCCTGGCTTAACTTCTATCTCGTGGAATTTCGATTTCTTTCGTTGAACGCGTTTAGGCTGCTAACTTTTGACAGCTCTCATCTCCCAAACACAGTTAGGTATCACTCTAGACTCATTGTTTTCTGGAGCTCCCGTGGTGTAGCTATACGACGCATGTAGCCATTACTCCTGGCTTGACTTCTATTTCTGTGAAATAGGGCACTATCTCAAATTTTCGCAAAAAAAAAGTTTCATGCGGATTGTCCCTTCTGTTTCTCCTTATCGAAGTTAGGTATCACTCAGGAGGAGCGCTTTTCTAGACCTTCGGTAATGCTGCTACACGTTGTATATACTCACTACGCCTGGCTTAACTTCGTTTAGATGAAAATTGGCACCATACCTGGTTATTGCAATAAAAAATATTTTTTTAGAGTTATCTCCTTTGGTTTTCTTTTATCAGAGGAAGGTATCACTCTGGACCTTAATGTTTTGTGAGCTTGTATGCCTTAGCTATTAGCGACATATAGCAGTTACTCCTGGCTTAACTTCTACCTCGTGGAATTTCGATTTCTTTCGTTGAACGCGTTTAGGCTGCTAACTTTTGACAGCTCTCATCTCCCAAACACAGTTAGGTATCACTCTAGACTCATTGTTTTCTGGAGCTCCCGTGGTGTAGCTATACGACACATATAGCCATTACTCCTGGCTTGACTTCTATTTCTGTGAAATAGGGCACTATCTCAAATTTTCGCAAAAAAAAAGTTTTATGCGGATTGTCCCTTCTGTTTCTCCTTATCGAAGTTAGGTATCACTCAGGAGGAGCGCTTTTCTAGACCTTCGGTAATGCTGCTACACGTTGTATATACTCACTACGCCTGGCTTAACTTCGTTTAGATGAAAATTGGCACCATACCTGGTTATTGCAATAAAAAATATTTTTTTAGAGTTATCTCCTTTGGTTTTCTTTTATCAGAGGAAGGTATCACTCTGGACCTTAATGTTTTGTGAGCTTGTATGCCTTAGCTATTAGCGACATATAGCAGTTACTCCTGGCTTAACTTCTATCTCGTGGAATTTCGATTTCTTTCGTTGAACGCGTTTAGGCTGCTAACTTTTGACAGCTCTCATCTCCCAAACACAGTTAGGTATCACTCTAGACTCATTGTTTTCTGGAGCTCCCGTGGTGTAGCTATACGACACATATAGCCATTACTCCTGGCTTGACTTCTATTTCTGTGAAATAGGGCACTATCTCAAATTTTCGCAAAAAAAAAGTTTCATGCGGATTGTCCCTTCTGTTTCTCCTTATCGAAGTTAGGTATCACTCAGGAGGAGCGCTTTTCTAGACCTTCGGTAATGCTGCTACACGTTGTATATACTCACTACGCCTGGCTTAACTTCGTTTAGATGAAAATTGGCACCATACCTGGTTATTGCAATAAAAAATATTTTTTTAGAGTTATCTCCTTTGGTTTTCTTTTATCAGAGGAAGGTATCACTCTGGACCTTAATGTTTTGTGAGCTTGTATGCCTTAGCTATTAGCGACATATAGCAGTTACTCCTGGCTTAACTTCTATCTCGTGGAATTTCGATTTCTTTCGTTGAACGCGTTTAGGCTGCTAAGTTTTGACAGCTCTCATCTCCCAAACACAGTTAGGTATCACTCTAGACTCATTGTTTTCTGGAGCTCCCGTGGTGTAGCTATACGACGCATGTAGCCATTACTCCTGGCTTGACTTCTATTTCTGTGAAATAGGGCACTATCTCAAATTTTCGCAAAATAAAAGTTTCATGCGGATTGTCCCTTCTGTTTCTTCTTATCGAAGTTAGGTATCACTCAGGAGGAGCGCTCTTCTAGACCTTCGGTAATGCTGCTACACGTTGTATATACTCACTACGCCTGGCTTTACTTCGTTTAGCTGAAAATCGGTACCATACCTGGTTACTGCAAAAGAAATATTTTTTTAGAGTTACCTCCTTTGTTTTTCTTTTATCAGAGGAAGGTATCACTCTGGACTTTGATGTTTTGTGAGCTCTTATGCCTTAGCTATAAGCGACATATAGCAGTTACTCCTGGCTTAACTTCTATCTCGTGGAATTTCGATTTCTTTCGTTGAACGCGTTTAGGCTGCTAACTTTTGACAGCTCTCATCTCCCAAACACAGTTAGGTATCACTCTAGACTCATTGTTTTCTGGAGCTCCCGTGGTGTAGCTATACGACGCATGTAGCCATTACTCCTGGCTTGACTTCTATTTCTGTGAAATAGGGCACTATCTCAAATTTTCGCAAAAAAAAAGTTTCATGCGGATTGTCCCTTCTGTTTCTCCTTATCGAAGTTAGGTATCACTCAGGAGGAGCGCTTTTCTAGACCTTCGGTAATGCTGCTACACGTTGTATATACTCACTACGCCTGGCTTAACTTCGTTTAGATGAAAATTGGCACCATACCTGGTTATTGCAAAAAAAAAAATTTTTTTAGAGTTATCTCCTTTGGTTTTCTTTTATCAGAGGAAGGTATCACTCTGGACCTTAATGTTTTGTGAGCTTGTATGCCTTAGCTATTAGCGACATATAGCAGTTACTCCTGGCTTAACTTCTATCTCGTGGAATTTCGATTTCTTTCGTTGAACGCGTTTAGGCTGCTAACTTTTGACAGCTCTCGTCTCCCAAACACAGTTAGGTATCACTCTAGACTCATTGTTTTCTGAAGCTCCCGTGGTGTAGCTATACGACGCATGTAGCCATTACTCCTGGCTTGACTTCTATTTCTGTGAAATAGGGCACTATCTCAAATTTTCGCAAAATAAAAGTTTCATGCGGATTGTCCCTTCTGTTTCTTCTTATCGAAGTTAGGTATCACTCAGGAGGAGCGCTCTTCTAGACCTTCGGTAATGCTGCTACACGTTGTATATACTCACTACCCCTGGCTTTACTTCGTTTAGCTGAAAATTGGTACCATACCTGGTTACTGCAAAAAAAAAATTTTTTTAGAGTTACCTCCTTTGTTTTTCTTTTATCAGAGGAAGGTATCACTCTGGATTTTGATGTTTTGTGAGCTCTTATGCCTTAGCTATAAGCGACATATAGCAGTTACTCCTGGCTTAACTTCTATCTCGTGGAATTTCGATTTCTTTCGTTGAACGCGTTTAGGCTGCTAACTTTTGACAGCTCTCATCTCCCAAACACAGTTAGGTATCACTCTAGACTCATTGTTTTCTGGAGCTCCCGTGGTGTAGCTATACGACGCATGTAGCCATTACTCCTGGCTTGACTTCTATTTCTGTGAAATAGGGCACTATCTCAAATTTTCGCAAAAAAAAAGTTTCATGCGGATTGTCCCTTCTGTTTCTCCTTATCGAAGTTAGGTATCACTCAGGAGGAGCGCTTTTCTAGACCTTCGGTAATGCTGCTACACGTTGTATATACTCACTACGCCTGGCTTAACTTCGTTTAGATGAAAATTGGCACCATACCTGGTTATTGCAATAAAAAATATTTTTTTAGAGTTATCTCCTTTGGTTTTCTTTTATCAGAGGAAGGTATCACTCTGGACCTTAATGTTTTGTGAGCTTGTATGCCTTAGCTATTAGCGACATATAGCAGTTACTCCTGGCTTAACTTCTACCTCGTGGAATTTCGATTTCTTTCGTTGAACGCGTTTAGGCTGCTAACTTTTGACAGCTCTCATCTCCCAAACACAGTTAGGTATCACTCTAGACTCATTGTTTTCTGGAGCTCCCGTGGTGTAGCTATACGACACATATAGCCATTACTCCTGGCTTGACTTCTATTTCTGTGAAATAGGGCACTATCTCAAATTTTCGCAAAAAAAAAGTTTTATGCGGATTGTCCCTTCTGTTTCTCCTTATCGAAGTTAGGTATCACTCAGGAGGAGCGCTTTTCTAGACCTTCGGTAATGCTGCTACACGTTGTATATACTCACTACGCCTGGCTTAACTTCGTTTAGATGAAAATTGGCACCATACCTGGTTATTGCAATAAAAAATATTTTTTTAGAGTTATCTCCTTTGGTTTTCTTTTATCAGAGGAAGGTATCACTCTGGACCTTAATGTTTTGTGAGCTTGTATGCCTTAGCTATTAGCGACATATAGCAGTTACTCCTGGCTTAACTTCTATCTCGTGGAATTTCGATTTCTTTCGTTGAACGCGTTTAGGCTGCTAACTTTTGACAGCTCTCATCTCCCAAACACAGTTAGGTATCACTCTAGACTCATTGTTTTCTGGAGCTCCCGTGGTGTAGCTATACGACACATATAGCCATTACTCCTGGCTTGACTTCTATTTCTGTGAAATAGGGCACTATCTCAAATTTTCGCAAAAAAAAAGTTTCATGCGGATTGTCCCTTCTGTTTCTCCTTATCGAAGTTAGGTATCACTCAGGAGGAGCGCTTTTCTAGACCTTCGGTAATGCTGCTACACGTTGTATATACTCACTACGCCTGGCTTAACTTCGTTTAGATGAAAATTGGCACCATACCTGGTTATTGCAATAAAAAATATTTTTTTAGAGTTATCTCCTTTGGTTTTCTTTTATCAGAGGAAGGTATCACTCTGGACCTTAATGTTTTGTGAGCTTGTATGCCTTAGCTATTAGCGACATATAGCAGTTACTCCTGGCTTAACTTCTATCTCGTGGAATTTCGATTTCTTTCGTTGAACGCGTTTAGGCTGCTAACTTTTGACAGCTCTCATCTCCCAAACACAGTTAGGTATCACTCTAGACTCATTGTTTTCTGGAGCTCCCGTGGTGTAGCTATACGACACATATAGCCATTACTCCTGGCTTGACTTCTATTTCTGTGAAATAGGGCACTATCTCAAATTTTCGCAAAAAAAAAGTTTCATGCGGATTGTCCCTTCTGTTTCTCCTTATCGAAGTTAGGTATCACTCAGGAGGAGCGCTTTTCTAGACCTTCGGTAATGCTGCTACACGTTGTATATACTCACTACGCCTGGCTTAACTTCGTTTAGATGAAAATTGGCACCATACCTGGTTATTGCAAAAAAAAATATTTTTTTAGAGTTATCTCCTTTGGTTTTCTTTTATCAGAGGAAGGTATCACTCTGGACCTTAACGTTTTGTGAGCTTGTATGCCTTAGCTATTAGCGACATATAGCAGTTACTCCTGGCTTAACTTCTATCTCGTGGAATTTCGATTTCTTTCGTTGAACGCGTTTAGGCTGCTAACTTTTGACAGCTCTCATCTCCCAAACACAGTTAGGTATCACTCTAGACTCATTGTTTTCTGGAGCTCCCGTGGTGTAGCTATACGACGCATGTAGCCATTACTCCTGGCTTGACTTCTATTTCTGTGAAATAGGGCACTATCTCAAATTTTCGCAAAATAAAAGTTTCATGCGGATTGTCCCTTCTGTTTCTTCTTATCGAAGTTAGGTATCACTCAGGAGGAGCGCTCTTCTAGACCTACGGTAATGCTGCTACACGTTGTATATACTCACTACCCCTGGCTTTACTTCGTTTAGCTGAAAATTGGTACCATACCTGGTTACTGCAAAAAAAATATTTTTTTAGAGTTACCTCCTTTGTTTTTCTTTTATCAGAGGAAGGTATCACTCTGGATTTTCATGTTTTGTGAGCTCTTATGCCTTAGCTATAAGCGACATATAGCAGTTACTCCTGGCTTAACTTCTATCTCGTGGAATTTCGATTTCTTTCGTTGAACGCGTTTAGGCTGCTAAGTTTTGACAGCTCTCATCTCCCAAACACAGTTAGGTATCACTCTAGACTCATTGTTTTCTGGAGCTCCCGTGGTGTAGCTATACGACGCATGTAGCCATTACTCCTGGCTTGACTTCTATTTCTGTGAAATAGGGCACTATCTCAAATTTTCGCAAAATAAAAGTTTCATGCGGATTGTCCCTTCTGTTTCTTCTTATCGAAGTTAGGTATCACTCAGGAGGAGCGCTCTTCTAGACCTTCGGTAATGCTGCTACACGTTGTATATACTCACTACGCCTGGCTTTACTTCGTTTAGCTGAAAATCGGTACCATACCTGGTTACTGCAAAAGAAATATTTTTTTAGAGTTACCTCCTTTGTTTTTCTTTTATCAGAGGAAGGTATCACTCTGGACTTTGATGTTTTGTGAGCTCTTATGCCTTAGCTATAAGCGACATATAGCAGTTACTCCTGGCTTAACTTCTATCTCGTGGAATTTCGATTTCTTTCGTTGAACGCGTTTAGGCTGCTAACTTTTGACAGCTCTCATCTCCCAAACACAGTTAGGTATCACTCTAGACTCATTGTTTTCTGGAGCTCCCGTGGTGTAGCTATACGACGCATGTAGCCATTACTCCTGGCTTGACTTCTATTTCTGTGAAATAGGGCACTATCTCAAATTTTCGCAAAAAAAAAGTTTCATGCGGATTGTCCCTTCTGTTTCTCCTTATCGAAGTTAGGTATCACTCAGGAGGAGCGCTTTTCTAGACCTTCGGTAATGCTGCTACACGTTGTATATACTCACTACGCCTGGCTTAACTTCGTTTAGATGAAAATTGGCACCATACCTGGTTATTGCAAAAAAAAAAATTTTTTTAGAGTTATCTCCTTTGGTTTTCTTTTATCAGAGGAAGGTATCACTCTGGACCTTAATGTTTTGTGAGCTTGTATGCCTTAGCTATTAGCGACATATAGCAGTTACTCCTGGCTTAACTTCTATCTCGTGGAATTTCGATTTCTTTCGTTGAACGCGTTTAGGCTGCTAACTTTTGACAGCTCTCGTCTCCCAAACACAGTTAGGTATCACTCTAGACTCATTGTTTTCTGAAGCTCCCGTGGTGTAGCTATACGACGCATGTAGCCATTACTCCTGGCTTGACTTCTATTTCTGTGAAATAGGGCACTATCTCAAATTTTCGCAAAATAAAAGTTTCATGCGGATTGTCCCTTCTGTTTCTTCTTATCGAAGTTAGGTATCACTCAGGAGGAGCGCTCTTCTAGACCTTCGGTAATGCTGCTACACGTTGTATATACTCACTACCCCTGGCTTTACTTCGTTTAGCTGAAAATTGGTACCATACCTGGTTACTGCAAAAAAAATATTTTTTTAGAGTTACCTCCTTTGTTTTTCTTTTATCAGAGGAAGGTATCACTCTGGATTTTGATGTTTTGTGAGCTCTTATGCCTTAGCTATAAGCGACATATAGCAGTTACTCCTGGCTTAACTTCTATCTCGTGGAATTTCGATTTCTTTCGTTGAACGCGTTTAGGCTGCTAACTTTTGACAGCTCTCATCTCCCAAACACAGTTAGGTATCACTCTAGACTCATTGTTTTCTGGAGCTCCCGTGGTGTAGCTATACGACGCATGTAGCCATTACTCCTGGCTTGACTTCTATTTCTGTGAAATAGGGCACTATCTCAAATTTTCGCAAAAAAAAAGTTTCATGCGGATTGTCCCTTCTGTTTCTTCTTATCGAAGTTAGGTATCACTCAGGAGGAGCGCTCTTCTAGACCTTCGGTAATGCTGCTACACGTTGTATATACTCACTACCCCTGGCTTTACTTCGTTTAGCTGAAAATTGGTACCATACCTGGTTACTGCAAAAAAAAAATTTTTTTAGAGTTACCTCCTTTGTTTTTCTTTTATCAGAGGAAGGTATGACTCTGGACTTTGATATTTTGTGAGCTCTTATGCCTGAGCTATAAGCGACATATAGCAGTTACTCCTGGCTTAACTTCTATCTCGTAGAATTTCGACTTCTTTCGTTGGACGCGTTTAGGCTGCTAACTTTTGACCGCTCTCATCTCCCAAACACAGTTAGGTATCACTCTAGACTCATTGTTTTCTGGAGCTCCCGTGGTGTAGCTATACGACACATATAGCCATTACTCCTGGCTTGACTTCTATTTCTGTGAAATAGGGCACTATCTCAAATTTTCGCAAAAAAAAAGTTTCATGCGGATTGTCCCTTCTGTTTCTTCTTATCGAAGTTAGGTATCACTCAGGAGGAGCGCTCTTCTAGACCTTCGGTAATGCTGCTACACGTTGTATATACTCACTACCCCTGGCTTTACTTCGTTTAGCTGAAAATTGGTACCATACCTGGTTACTGCAAAAAAAAAATTTTTTTAGAGTTACCTCCTTTGTGTTTCTTTTATCAGAGGAAGGTATCACTCTGGATTTTGATGTTTTGTGAGCTCTTATGCCTTAGCTATAAGCGACATATAGCAGTTACTCCTGGCTTAACTTCTATCTCGTGGAATTTCGATTTCTTTCGTTGAACGCGTTTAGGCTGCTAACTTTTGACAGCTCTCATCTCCCAAACACAGTTAGGTATCACTCTAGACTCATTGTTTTCTGGAGCTCCCGTGGTGTAGCTATACGACGCATGTAGCCATTACTCCTGGCTTGACTTCTATTTCTGTGAAATAGGGCACTATCTCAAATTTTCGCAAAAAAAAAGTTTCATGCGGATTGTCCCTTCTGTTTCTCCTTATCGAAGTTAGGTATCACTCAGGAGGAGCGCTTTTCTAGACCTTCGGTAATGCTGCTACACGTTGTATATACTCACTACGCCTGGCTTAACTTCGTTTAGATGAAAATTGGCACCATACCTGGTTATTGCAATAAAAAATATTTTTTTAGAGTTATCTCCTTTGGTTTTCTTTTATCAGAGGAAGGTATCACTCTGGACCTTAATGTTTTGTGAGCTTGTATGCCTTAGCTATTAGCGACATATAGCAGTTACTCCTGGCTTAACTTCTATCTCGTGGAATTTCGATTTCTTTCGTTGAACGCGTTTAGGCTGCTAACTTTTGACAGCTCTCATCTCCCAAACACAGTTAGGTATCACTCTAGACTCATTGTTTTCTGGAGCTCCCGTGGTGTAGCTATACGACACGTATAGCCATTACTCCTGGCTTGACTTCTATTTCTGTGAAATAGGGCACTATCTCAAATTTTCGCAAAAAAAAAGTTTCATGCGGATTGTCCCTTCTGTTTCTTCTTATCGAAGTTAGGTATCACTCAGGAGGAGCGCTCTTCTAGACCTTCGGTAATGCTGCTACACGTTGTATATACTCACTACCCCTGGCTTTACTTCGTTTAGCTGAAAATTGGTACCATACCTGGTTACTGCAAAAAAAAAATTTTTTTAGAGTTACCTCCTTTGTTTTTCTTTTATCAGAGGAAGGTATGACTCTGGACTTTGATATTTTGTGAGCTCTTATGCCTGAGCTATAAGCGACATATAGCAGTTACTCCTGGCTTAACTTCTATCTCGTAGAATTTCGACTTCTTTCGTTGGACGCGTTTAGGCTGCTAACTTTTGACCGCTCTCATCTCCCAAACACAGTTAGGTATCACTCTAGACTGATTGTTTTCTGGAGCTCCCGTGGTGTAGCTATACGACACATATAGCCATTACTCCTGGCTTGACTTCTATTTCTGTGAAATAGGGCACTATCTCAAATTTTCGCAAAAAAAAAGTTTCATGCGGATTGTCCCTTCTGTTTCTTCTTATCGAAGTTAGGTATCACTCAGGAGGAGCGCTCTTCTAGACCTTCGGTAATGCTGCTACACGTTGTATATACTCACTACCCCTGGCTTTACTTCGTTTAGCTGAAAATTGGTACCATACCTGGTTACTGCAAAAAAAAAATTTTTTTAGAGTTACCTCCTTTGTTTTTCTTTTATCAGAGGAAGGTATGACTCTGGACTTTGATGTTTTGTGAGCTCTTATGCCTTAGCTATAAGCGACATATAGCAGTTACTCCTGGCTTAACTTCTATCTCGTAGAATTTCGACTTCTTTCGTTGGATGCGTTTAGGCTGCTAACTTTTGACCGCTCTCATCTCCCAAACACAGTTAGGTATCACTCTAGACTCATTGTTTTCTGGAGCTCCCGTGGTGTAGCTATACGACACATATGGCCATTACTCCTGGCTTGACTTCTGTTTCTCTGAGATAGGGCACTTTCTCAAATTTTCGCAAAAAAAAAAATATTATTGGTTACTCTATTTGGTGTTATTTATCAAAGTGATAACTTATGTTTATACACGTTTTGAATAGAAATAGCAAGCTTTGATACCTATTATAACGTTATAACTTGGATTTAACATACTGTTTAAAATGGTACTTCCTTATTTGGTCGGGTTATCTTAGGCTGCTAACTTTAGGCTGCTAACTTCACACCGGTAGTTTGTATGACGTTTGGAACAGCGCCCGCCCGTGAGCGTATTTGGAACTAAAATTTAGTATGAGATTTCTCGATCTCGATACGATAACCGTAACGTAACGCAGGATTCGACAAGTCGTGCTTAGGGTACTGTGCCCTAAGCACGACTTGGCGAATCCTGCGTCACGTAAAATCGAATAGTAAACGTTGTCGAGTTTGTATGACGTTTGGAACAGCGCTCGCCCGTGAGCGTATTTGGAACTAAAATTTAGTATGAGATTTCTCGATCTCGATACGATAACCGTAACGTAACGCAGGATTCGACAAGTCGTGCTTAGGGCACTGGTCATAGTTAGACACAACACAGCCAACTCTCGAGAACGTTATGTTTGCTTTATAAAAGATGGAGAAATTTCATCTGTTATTATATAATTTACACGCGCTTAGCATAAAAATGATATTTATTTACACTGATAAAACTTAAATAACGCAAAATAAGTAACGGACTAAGTAATGCGTATACTGTAAAAAATAAAAGAATGTCATCAGTCAGAGAGGGAGAGATGAAAGTTTAGTGGTACCTATCACGTTCGAAGTGACTTTCATTAAATTTCATAGCATAACAGTTAACTTATACTACTACTAGTTGACTTATAGAGTTGGGTAAGAAAGGACCATTAAAATGGTTGCCAGTGATTAATTGAGAGCGCTGGATCTATATCCGATTGACAAGGCAATGCCTACCCAAACTTAATACTGCAACTTTTTACTGAACAGCCAAAATTGATACAAGATTACCTACCGATGGATGGATGAGGATCGAGGGGTCAGGGGGGCGTCTCTGGGACGATCGACTGGACGCCGTCCGGTTGGTCGCCGAAGTATCGCTGGGCTGACGCTGTGAAGTCAGATTTGCGTCAGCTTCAAGCCAGTGACTGGCGTGCGACTGCGCAGGATCGGGTTAGGTGGCGAGCTCTCGTTTCGGAGGCCAAGATTATTTTTGGGTTTATTTGTAGCTTATGATTTGACTTATATCAGGGGCTGCATTTTCTATCATAGCAATAAGTCATATTATTCAGTTGCCTATTTTTTCTATCTCCATCTTCTAAACTTCTAAAATTATAAATGCAAAAGTTCTCCGAATCAGTGAGTGTGTATGTTTTTTATTTTTTCACGCTGAAACGGCTCTACCTATTTGACTCAAATTAGGAATGGAGAAAAAATAGGCTATCTTTTTTCCCGGACAACTGTATGGTTCCCGCGGGAAAGCGATAACCGAATTCTACACAGATGAATTCGCGGGCAAACCAACAGCTAGTTAACCATATGAATGGTCGTCTTTTGTTCATTAACAAAGGCAGATGAAATTTCATAATTTTAGTTACAAAAATTCGGAGCTGGGCTGCCGCGTGTACGCCACAGATTTCTTATCACAACTCGTCACAGTTTATGATGCAATAAGGTGTAATCGTACGTAAGAAGTCAGAGTACAAAAACTATTCAAGTAGGAACAAAGTTGTAAATTGGCAAATCAACATGACATGACAGACTGTTTGGTACCTAAATGGGAATTTCGGTGTTTCGGATGATCGTACGTAGCGTTGCGCGCTGTGAACACAACATGTGATAAATAAGTAGTTGTGATGTTTGTGAAAATTACTGTTGCGTTTATGAAAATAGCCAAGCCCAATAATTAATGTTGCGATTCAGTTGAGTTTTTATAGTGTGGACCTCTGCCGAATCGACCGCGGCGACAACGGCCTTTTCTATTTCGGTGGTCAAAATTGTAACTAACCTACGATTACCGAACTTGACAAGTACGATAGCTCAACTTAAGTTACGTGCGCAAGCGACCAAAACTTAAAACGTTTTCAAAGCTCTTGTAAATAAGAGAGCTTTCCGCTAGATGGCAGTAAGCGACGAGGGCTTTCGGTTTAAGAGTATGAAAAAATTATTGCTCCATTGCAACATAGATGGTGTTAATAGTATCGGTTAGTTATATTTAGCATGCAACTTGAGTGTGTTGTTTTTGAATGTTCTTGCTATGTAACATTAATATGATAAAAATATTATGATTTTACTTATTCTTGGCTCGACATTGTAATATTTGACCTTAGTTATTATCATTGGGGTTATTCATGTCTAAAAACGAACTCGAGCAGTCTAAAAATAACAAACCAGTTATATCTAGAATAAAGTAATTTTGGCAAAGTTGTGTGCTTTGAGTGTGCATACTTAATTATTTCGACAACGATGTTCTCTATCTATACGTAATAAATAATGTAATCGTCAAAATTATTGACACGTTCATTCCAATACTTGACACCCTGCTTGTCATCTACGTATTAATATTGAAGGTGCCAACTATTGGAACAGTGTCGGGCACAGGGTCATTTACATTACAACATTAAATCTGTTGAGTACATTATGTTTTCGCATAAAATAAAAAATGAAGAGCAGAAATAGAAAATACTTCAAAGAACATTTTCCTCAAAGTCGATCGTTATTAAAGTAGCAAATATGCGAAAAATGCATGCGAACATGAATTTACAATACAACTATCGACCTCAAACATCTTAATGCGTGTCGACCGTCGACCTGTGGAAAACAAAGATATAACTTGAAAACTGGAAATGTGTCTTCCTTCAAATATCTAAGCTGTACCACAATTTTTTGATAGTTTTTGCAGCGTGACATGAGTTGCAGAAACCATTCAATTCGTCGATTTGTGTAGTTAAATAGATAAGTATTAGTTGCGTACAAGGTTAGGTTAACCCCTTAGTCAACTTTTTTCGGAATAACCGTAAGTCTTTCTGGAGAAATTTCGGGTGCGGAGTATACATTTTTTTTATTGGTAACTAGGTACATCTAAGCTTACAGTCGGAAAATACTTACGATTACTTAGACTACGTCGTTTGTAGTTGTACTTTGAAAATAATTATATTTTTTGATGAAGTTTAATATAAAATGAGTTTCATTTTATAAAAAACATGTTTTTCGTTTTCTCTGTGCAAGAGTTCATATTTTTTCCCCATAGTCGTAGTAAGCTCTATCACTGGGATAACACTTTTTTCTCTGAACTATTTACTGTTCTGGATTATTATAAAACAAACCTAAACCTAACCTATACAGTTCTACAGGATGACCATTACAAAATTCCTAAATTTTTTTACGGTTTCAGGGAAAAAAAGAGTTAGGTATGACTACACTGATAGATTATGACTAACATTTTATTAGGACTAAAAAAAATCAACGAGACAGACGCTGTGAAAAACTGTACTGAAGTAAATAAAATGTCACTATCAAACTTAAAATATTGTTAATAGCTGTATCTAAGTATGGTGTGCTAATTTCAAGTACGTCACGTTAAATACCTGTCTCAATTAATTATCTATAATATTACGCTGCCAAAATAGAGTTCGTAAAGTAACCCTTAGTATTAAGTAATAACTTCTTGTAGCTTCTGTCTATTGTGCCTACATTTCAACCAAGATGAGAAAGTCATTCTCAGTTTACACGGTATACCTATCCTATCAAAACTGCTTTAAACTGCAATGACTATCCATACCTTAGTGTAATGAATTGAATAGTTGCATCAACAGTCATCAAGTGCCTGTTTTTGTCTGTCTGCCTGTTACTTAGTAGCGAGTAAACAGGAAAGTTCCGCACGCGTCAGGCGCGACCTTAACCTCTCGCTGCTTATCGCGATTACAACTCATGTTAAGGTGTACGTGTTGTTTGTTACACGTACAATTAAAATAAGCTTGAAGTTAAGGTTAACTCTGTGTTTGGTCTAGGGGTTTGTGGGAATAAAAATCAGAAATATAAAGAAATATGTTTTTATTAACTTACTCCTTTGCCAGTACTCACGATTCCGTGACATCTTTTTTCAACGATAAAATATAACAACCCGAACCATCTCTACTAGGTCCGATACAACATCTTTTACTTTTACAATAATATTTACTCTTTAGTATCACAAAATATACTTATAAGCTACTTTTATTAAAGCTTTCAAGTTGCTTACGAGCTACGTTTAACACTAATAAAATTGTGAGATCTAGAGTTATCGTTTGTTGTTTACAACATGAACAATCACTAGTAGTTTCGAACGCGGCGGACTCAGTGGGGCAGGCGGCTCCTACGGCGTGGGAACAGATGTGACCGCGGAGCCGGGTCCGCCCGCTCCGACACGCTTACCACGGACGCCACACCACCGGGCTCTTGTGAAAGCTGTTGGTAGAGCAGTCCAGGGGCGTCGCCGTGTGCGTGGGCACGGGCGAGGCCGGCGGGGACGGCGTCACGTAACCAGATGAGGAGGACACGGTGGACAGAGCGGGGCTCGGAGGGCTGGCCGGTGGCGTGTCAGCGCCCGCAGCCGCGCGCTGCATGTCGTTCAGGCGATGCCCGAGGTGCGTCATCAACTGTGTTCCCAGCCTCACGTCGACACCAGGGATCGAAGCTAAGCAACGGGACACTTCGTTGGCAGCATGGGTGAATCCAGCTCTGAAGCGATCAGCGTCCACTGTAGGGTTGAGCGACAGGCGGCGCTGGCGGCGAAGCTTGTGCAGATGACGGACAGTCAATTCCAAAATATCAGCCTTCTCCAATTTAGCGACGTTCTCGCCCTCCGACTGGAGAGCGCTGACCATCAGCTCCTTCAGTTCGTCCAGGCAGCGATTGATGCGAGCGCGTCTCTTGCGCTCAAGCATCGGTTTCATCACTTTGCGGTATTGATAAGTGCGCGAGACGGGCTGCGGGCCGTCGTCTGCGATCGAATACGCGATCTCGTAAGACATATTGGTTGTGTGCGGGGATTGAGTGAGCGTGCGTTAGCGCCGAGCGTTGAACGCGGAATGCGGTGTTGCGGCTGGAGCGGGGGCTTATATAGGGAGCGGCGGGCGCGCGATCGTGGGAACGCATGGAGCCGTCGAGTTCCCACACGCGCCACCTGTGCGGCGCGGAGCAGCTGCCGGCGGGGCGGGGGGCGCCGCGCGTGCGCGCCGTAAACAATCGACGCGGGCGCTGCGCCGCGCACGCCGCGACGCCCGCCCGCGGTAATTGCTGGCGTTAGTCACGCCGCGGACAGATTCTACGCTCACTTGCTACCGGTTACCTACCTAACGCTTAGCAGATAGATAACCACCGATGTTTTGCAATCGCAAGCCTCTATCAATGCCAGTAGGATGGAAGATTTGAGTAGTATCGAATATCGACATATAAAGTAATATTGCAATTTTATAACGCAAGTGACGTACACATTTAATTTTGTAATACGTTTGTGAATATTATAATCATAATGATAGAGGCCATTCGTATTGTTTGTCATGCTTGTTTTTTGCTAGCATCGCATTTCGTAGCGCTGGCTGCTATCCTAGACCGTAGCGGTAGAGTCCCGCGTAGAGTCCTCGTAGCGCGCACCGATTTGATTCAATTAATCAGTGCCGGCTTCGCAAACAATCGTTGCGCAACATCGCACAATTAAATACATCTAATTAAAAGTGCGATACATGTCGCAACATATCGGACGATCAATCACCGCCGGTGGCGACGGCACAAAGCCCCGTCAATTACGTCGGTCGACTACTGTTGCTCATCAATCACGGATTACGCTTCGTAATAATTATTGACAGATAGAACTACAGGCTTGATTCCGCTCTAAAAAGTCTATCTTGCTTAATGACTCGATTACTGACTGGAATAAAGAATAAAGTTATTTGAATGTAGAATGCGTTTTGCAATTGTTTTTGAGGCTTTGCAGGCACCGGCGGTCGATTACTGGCTGCATGGAATTAAGAAAAAAAGTTGCCGGATACGAAATTTGGATAAAATGCATTGTGCAATTGCTTCCAGGGGTAGTACGCTCAGGCATCAGCGGTGGAATCCAGGCTAAAATTAAGATAAAAGTGTGCGCTCTGCGCAGGCGCCGGCGGTAGCGGTCGGATGGTCGCATTAGTCAGC
Organism: Clepsis dumicolana; assembly: GCA_963691665.1. Taxonomy (NCBI): domain Eukaryota; kingdom Metazoa; phylum Arthropoda; class Insecta; order Lepidoptera; family Tortricidae; genus Clepsis; species Clepsis dumicolana. The sequence continues at coordinate 5,295,783 of OY829519.1, read as the reverse complement.
GCGAGTGGGCGGTCGCCGTCGCCGTCGCCTACACGCGCGGTCGATGAGAAATCGTCCACCGGTATCGACACGCGATTAATAAAGCCGGGACATGCGTTAAGGTAACTGGCCACAGTGGTTACATGCCGTCATTGAATGCGTCGAACGAATTTTTATATATTTTTTATGTTTAGTCTTGTATTTTAAGACCGCATTGGAGCATCGGGAAAGCTGTTGACATTGTTCATATACTGTTTTAGGAGCGATCGATATTAACGAATTTTGTATGAACTCAACGCGTGGACGCTCACCTTTACCCTTCAATAACACCCACATAGCACTTAACATGCTTTATAGGGATTTTTTATCATTCCAGTGAAGCGAATTTATCTGAATTCGGGTATTGTAATTCGGTAAAAAAAATGTTGCTGCTTTGAAAGTTAGCGCCGTGAATTACGACATTTCTTTTTAATATCGGGTTTTTTTTTATGCGTTTCATGCATTTTTTGAATGTTTAACTTTTTTTCCGTCCCCTTTTGTCATCTTCTGTATATTGGGATTGCCAAATGTATTAGTGATTGTTTCTAAGTATTATATCTACGATGAGATCTCTGAATCACTACGTTCTCTTTCATTAGTTGAAATTGAATCTAAGGTGTTAACCAAGATAAATGAAACAATTTTATAAAATTCATTTCACAATATATTCATGACTCAATCGTAGAACTAACGCATACACATAAATCTGGTTCAGAAGTATTTATACAACACAAACGTTGTTTATCCTTCACTGATACTGCGAGCACGACTTTGCATCAGTTTACATGTATCTACATCGTATCTGCTACTTTATTTATTTAAACTATAATCTTAAGGTTACTAATACTAAATACTACGTAGAAGAGTCAACAGATTCGGAATAAGTATTTTTTTAGGTAATAGTACGTCTTGGGAGAGGGCTTAAAATTCCGCAGTGTAAGTACGGCCTCTGAAATGGACTAAGATGTAATATTTTACTTAGGCCGATTTGCACTGAGTATCGTCACAGGTCGGTCTTAATATTACATTGGATTACCTTATACTGGCTGAAATAAATATAATAAAGTATGTATGTATTTGGAATGCGTTTAGCAATTATTTTTAAAGCTGCGTCCGTTCAACCACCGGCGGTCGGTGTCTGGCTGAAATTAAGAAAAAAGTAGAGAAAACCCGTGTACTAACAGTTTTTATTGAATGTATTTTCAGCATATATCCTGTCCTGTCTGTTAAGTATCGTCCTAAATCATGGAAGGAATACGTTAATATAGGCGCTTGGTTCACTGCGCGGAACGTCTATAGATATCAATAAAACTTATATTATTTGGTCCCCGCACGCAAATGTCAATAATTAAGTCAATAGTGTAAATGTAGATTAATGTCTGTGGCCTTTTGTAATTACTATAAAAATTCCACTAACTTGCGATGGAAAAATGACAATTAACAACTAATCGGTCGGGCAATGCTAGCACGTGGTAATGCGGCGCTGTTAACGATAGGAAACTTTATTTTATTCCGGTTCCTTATCGATCATCCGTAATTTGAGTATTCGGTTGACACACGACGTGTGATACTCGTAGACTTGTTGGTTCACATTTTAAAGACTGCTAAAATCAACTTTTTAACGTCATTTACTTTACATTTACTTATTTGTCTCTGCTGTGTCCGGAAAACTCCACATTTATAAACAATGTTCTAATGCAACTTTGCACGCATTTTACAACTGATAATAGAAGCACGTCACAGAAGACGTTGTGAGGTGAAAGAACTCGCATTGGTAAGAACGGACTGGAGGGAACAGCGTCAACCAGTGATACTTTTATAAATAACATGATGACGATGGGACTCTTCAGCGTCGAGTTCACAGCTGTTTTAGCGATGAAATGTCAAATCAGATGTCATTTAGTACCGGAACGTGACACTAGTGCTCTAGGCTGCATTAGAGAATAATGCTACAAGTAATTCGTTCCATTACGCTCTATAAATTTTCCTACTCTACCACCATACGGGTGGTAGGACCTTGTGCGAGGTCCGTCCGGATCGCTACCACCATCTTACTAGCTAATCCTGCCGCTAAGCACTGTTGTGTTCCGGTGTGGAGAGTAATACAGCCGAGGAAATCACTGGCAGAGGTATTTCAACTTAGCCATCTAGGCTAGCAACGCACCTGAAAATCCCCCGGGGTTGCGGGTGTCTATGGGCAGTGGTGATCAATTACCATCAGGTAATTTGCCTTCAAAAAAGACATGTGTGCACCAATTTCGGAACAAATTATTATGGAAAAAGCTTTGCTAAATTTTCCTTTCTTCATTGTGTTTTAATGAATGATCGCATCTATTTTCTATTTGCGATATCGCGGCGATGATAACGTTTTAGGGTTAATGGTTCAGGTCGTATTCTATTCATAATAAAATTAATAATAGGAATTTTCCTATTTGTTTACGAGAATAATTGGGGCTACTTAGTTGTTGATTACGACTGGTCGAGCGTGTGCACGACGTGCATACGAGACGAGGAAACCAGATGTTATCGGATATAATTGAAAATGGTTATGATTATATTATATTTGGTGACACGTTCGTGCCTTAGGCTGTTTTATTGTTGAGCTGTTTTTTTCTAGAACGTGACTAATGACAATTGATATTGTGTAAGTGGTATTATAGAGTCTTTATTACTTTTATTACATAACAAAGTGCTATTGAATGAGCTATGCAGAATGTGGATCACAATAATGGCAAAAATAACCAACTTAATTGTTATTCTTATATTATGCTTAGGTATTTATGTTAATGTCAAAAAAGTTAAACTGTTTTGACTTTTTTGACATTAATTTATTTGTTTACCTGCTGATATTATTTATGTATAAATTTTTGACGATTGAAATATAAATTCTTTTGACTTAATATTGTGCAATTTATGATGTAATTGTATATTGAAATATATTAAATAATGTAATGTAATCTAATTTTTGGTATTTTGATGGCATATGCAAGGCCAAAGGCCTCGTGATTCTAAGCTTCAGGACTGTTATTTAATTCAAGCTGACAAGGTTAGTTTTAACCGCATTTATTTATGAGGCGATAATTGTTGTCGTGCGCGTGCGTCAATCTTTACCTTCGTACAATGTTGCTGGTTAATGTGTTTGATTGATTAACAATTAAACGATCTTCGCAGGCTTTGTTCTCGAGAGTTAATCACTGTTATTCAGTATAATTTATTAAACTGCATTAATAGTGTATCATAACTCCCAAGAAACGAAGTATGTAAGGATCTTTTCTTTCCCTAAGGTACATCAATATCATGTGTATAAAACTCTTCCGTTACTGAGTGCCTGACAGAGAACGTACAGCCGAAACCCTTGGCCCTGAAAGGCTGAAAATTTACACATAGGTAAGTACTCTACAAGTCGTATGTTTGTTGTACGTAAGAGCGTGCTGGAGTCAAACATACATATAATTTGCATTGCTTATGAATGTAGCACGTGTTTAATGCATCAAATGGTAGGTAGCATTTATTTTTGTATCATTTGTAGAAGTTACATTATATGACTGACAAGTTACACTACATGACATGATTACATGAAGTTATTACGATACTTTGGTGTTACAGAGCGACTGAAAATGAAATACTGTCCGCCAAAGTCATAAAATATGCTTAGGTACGCTTTTATAATTGACTCCACTGAAGTGCGACGAAATTTTTTACATATTTTTGAACGTGACATTCCCCCAAATTGATTTTGTCTGTAACATTCTGACTTTATCCGCGTAAACAGGAAGGTCAAATCGAATTTACCGCTTCTGTTTCCAATGTAAGGAATTATTTATGCACACGACTATGACGTTATCCGAGGAACTAATTTGATCGACGTGATAGATAAGGGATGATAGTCGCCTACGTTCTGATAACAGTATTGATAATGATTAGTGACAAATGTCATGCTAGAGTTACTTAACCGCATCAGCGTTTTCCTTCAACTAACTGGGTTTACAAAGTCACGTTGCAACACGGTTTTTTATTAACCAGCAAAATGTTGACTAAAACAAACATCTTTTAACAAAAAGTAAAACCGCCTTCAAAAAACCTCAGAAAACAACATAAAATAATCCACAAAAAGCCATGAGTTTTAGGCCTAGCAGAAATATGAAGTCGGTGCGGTGCTAGCGGAATATTCTTGGAATGAAGCACCGACTTCATATTTCTGCTACGCCTAAAACTCATGGCTTTTTGGGGATTATTTTATGTTTTTTTTTCTGAGGTTTTTTGAAGGCGGTTTCACTTTTTGTTAAAAGATGTTTTATTTCACAATTTTTAGTTACGTTAATATTTAAAATAATATCCGCCAACTCCTATCCGTTAAGGAGTTGTACCTTCCATCATCACCTCATCAACACGAGATGATGACTACCAGACGCAAGTACTTCAATAGCTTTGGAAAATATATGAAACACATGATACGTCCCTATAAAATTTGAGGGTTGCCCTCGATTTCCCTGGGATCCCATTATCAGATCCTGACATGGTGACAATGGAACCAACTAGAAAGTATACCCTTTCGAACAAAAAAATAATTTTTGAAATCGGTAAAGCCGTCTTCGAGTAACCGGGGAACATACATAAAAAAAACCGACGAATTGAGAACCTCCTCCTTTTTTTTAAGGCGGTTAATAAGTACTTGACTGAAACTTGGTTAAATAGGTAAGCACTTGACTTGTTACTATCTTGTGTTAATGTCAAACTTCATCAAGTACCTATCGACAATTTATCACCATTTAGTCTAATTGTTTTCATGCTAATTTAATTAATTCCCCTACATTTATTGTCTGTCACCTTTGAACCCACTATTTATTCGATTAATTAAAATGGGTCCGTCTAATTAATTACGTAAATGTACACTTTGTTGTACAAAATAGTGTTCATAGTCAAATAAAAGTAATTTCGAGGGATAAAATAGCGGTCTCTTGTTTAAAACAATTTCAAGTAATGACACATTTATTACGACTATTCACATAGAGGACTAATTATATTCTAAAGTAATTAAATATTTACATGAAAAATGGTCACTAATTTGGTTAATTGGTAGTCATTTCATTGACGTAACTACGTTATAAATGCGTTTGGCAGATAAGAACTCGCTTAAGGAAAACATTCATTCATCGAGATTTGAGAATTAATATTATTATGCAATACTATACATTCAAATCAGTTCCGTTTCCATGTTAACGTTTGCAAAAACATCAGAATTTATTAACAACACGTCTGCGTAGTAACTGCCGCTACCTAGGTACACAAGTCCGCAATATTTTCCTCAAACGTTTCCTCTTGCTTAACACGCTACACAGCAAGCATGTAGGTATCAAAGTAGTCAAAAGTAGTATTCAAAATTCTAACCTACAGCTTTTGACATATTTATTATGAAATAAAAAATGCAACTGCAAATCGAATTGTTTCTTTAGATTTTTAACTGACTTCAAAAAAAGGAGGAGGTTCTCAATTCGTCGGTTTTTTTTTTAATGTATGTTCCCCGATTACTCGAAGACGGCTGGACCGATTTCAAAAAATATTTTTTTGTTCGAAAGGCTTTCCAGTTGGTCCCATTGTCACCATGTCAGGATCTGATGATGGGATCCCAGGGAAATCGAGGGCAACCCTCAAATTTTATAGGGACGTATCATGTGTTTCATATATTTTCGAAAGCTATTGAAGTACTTGCGTCTGGTAGTCATCATCTCGTGTTGATGAGGTGATGATGGAAGGTACAACTTCTTAACGGTTAGGAGTTGGTGGATATTATTTTAAATACTAACGTAACTAAAAATTGTGAAATAAAACACCTTTTAACAAAAAGTAAAACCGCCTTCAAAAAACCTAAGAAAAAAAACAAAATAATCCCCAAAAAGTCATGAGTTTTAGGCCTAGCAGAAATATTCATTCCAAGAATATTCCGCTAGCACCACACCGACTTCATATTTCTAAAAGTCATGGCTTTTTGGGTATTATTTTATGTTTTTTTTCTGAGGTTTTTGAAGGCGGTTTTACTTTTTATTCATTAAAATCGTACTTATCGTAAATAAAATATAACCCAAATACACTAAAAATAAATAACTCCCTAACTAGCTTAAATTAAATTATAACCTAATTATCTATTACAAATGTCTCCAAAGTGACCTCCCTGCGGCAGAGTGCCCGTGCATTAAGGCGGTAGCATTTTCGCGCTGAATTTCGATGCTGATGCGGTGGCAAGAAATGCAAAAGCCTTGTATTTCGTACTTCTTTGGATTGTTTTTTTTTTCTATAAAAATCAAGGTGGTAGAATTTGCAAATTTTTAGCTGAGGTATACCTACATTATAGACGCATTACATCCCAAAACAATTTTAACTTTGTAATTGGTTTTGATGTGTCAGGATTGATTTTTTCTGGGGTGCGGGTCATGTTACCTCCTCGTGTGACTAAGAGCTGCGGTTCCCTTCTGAATCCGTCTAAAGGGAAGAGCGGAGCTTGAGCCGGTGCACCCTGGGCATGGACATCGGTAATGATTCCCTGGCCAAGAATTTATGGAATCATTGGTCCATGGCTAAGAACCCGACAAGGGGGGAGGGGGGAGTTATTCAGTTTGGCCTATCCGACATTTTTTCTTTATATTGTTATACGTGTTATATTATATTACTAACATTGGCACAAGCCCTAGAGCCCGCCATTAAAGAAGAAGAAGACTTCTTATCTCACGGAAATTATGATTTGCAACTTTTTTCTCGTACAGGATCCTTTTGCGTAGGTATTTAATGCGAAGCAGTGTCAATGTGTGCCAGCACTCTACGTGCTGCGAGGCATATTCGCAGGGCACGTGTCTCGCCGCAAACAACTTGACCCTTGAACCCGCATGAATTGACGCAGGCGTCTGCGCACAAAGCGAGTTGAGGAAAAAATTACAAGGTAGGTAATGAAAATATAAATCTGCAATTGTGGCGCAAATGATGCAGCTACGAGTACCTACTATTCACGAATTAATGCCTTATTTAATACACCGAATTAATAGTGTCAATAAATGTCAAATAATGCAGTCCGCTGCAATAATTCTGGACATAGGCCCCCCCCAAGGATCTCCACTCAGACCTGTCTTGTGCGCTCCGCATCCACCGCGATCGCGATCTTTACCAGGCAGTCGATCAGGGTGTTGGAGGCCTCGTCGGCCATCAGTCCTGCGAGCAATGTGCCCAGCTCACTATAATGCAATGTCGTTTACTTTCTTTCTTGGTCATTGAAGAGGAAACAAATTAGCTATTTACATTCACGACTGCTCAGTTTAACTTTAACAGTTAACAACATAACAATACACAACATTTTTAAAAAGAAAAGACAAGAAAGAAAGATTTTTATGATTATTTAAGTTATTTATATGTTAAGTCGTTAATAAATTTGCCTTGGTTTGGCATCTGTTTTTTTTCGGTTATATTACTCATTATGTAGCAGTCTCGTGGAAATTGTAAGTTCATAATGACACTTAAGTATTTAACTTTTAGGCTTTAAATCTTAATCTTAAAACTTGCGAGATACTCGTACCACACTTTTACATTGACAAAAAATCATCACCATCCAAAGACTACTCTCCACGAATTCCTTATCCTTTTTTAAACAAGACATACAATAGCACATCCAAACAGTAACCTACATATATTTATATACGTATATAGTACCTACCCTCGTGCTGATCCCCACGTCAGGCGCTGTACGTGCGGCGGCACGCGAGCGCAGTGCGACCCGTGAGTCATGGCATGACCCGCGCACGCGCAGCGCAAGGCTTGCGACGCAGGATACTTAGTAGAAAAGTTTCAGTTAGTATACTACAGCCTAAGGTAAGTGAAAGTGAAAAGTGAAAATATGAAATGCCTCGAGTGCCCGTAATTACACCGGCTGTCTTATTCTCCACACCGGAACACAACAGTGTAATGTAAACACAAAGTAAGATGGTGGTAGCGATCCGGACGGACTTTGCACAAGGTTCTATCACCCGCAAAACTTAATCTCAAAAGATGATACCAAATCAGTTTAGAGAAGTCTTCAATGTAATCAGAATAAAATGATAAATGTTTGTTTCCGAATAATTTCACTTACTCACGCATGCCAGAGAGTTTACTCAGCACAGTCAACGGAAATACCAAAACAACTTCTCCGGGCTGCCAACTTAGTTACCGGAATTAGGGAACCACACAATCACGCGATGTTTACCGGATCTAAGATGCTGCGCTCAGAACTCAGACCGGTTTCTATGACGCGTATCGTTAGCAAATACACCGATGACGCGCTCAGCAAACGACTCACCTCATGAGAATGACGCTTCAAATCTTACCTCCACTGCGTCATTGGCCATTTCCCCTTTACACACGGAAATAACCTATCCCACCACTTCCGAGATACGATTAACAGATAAACCGGGGATCTATCTACCATTGACGTCCTTGAGTTATCACACGATGTTTTCCAGATAAAATTGACGCAATCATATTGAAAATTTTACTAAATAAACAAATGATGTACCTAATCAGATTTTTCCGTATGTTGCACCATGTTTTCGTCGATGACTTTTACACAACTGCGATATCTAATCAGGAGATAGGGAACTCTGTGATCAGACTGCATGATACGCTAAAAACAATACATGTACATAGGTAGTTTCCAGGCACTTGTGTTGTCATAGTAGGAGTTAACGAAAACAAACAATGTTGAACGCTTTTTGTCGGCTTCTGTAGTTACCTACTCTGGTTACTTAGCGTTAAAATCTGTACGAATCTAAGGATTACTTTGCCCTTGATACCCAATACCACGGTCATTTGTGTTCATTCAGCGGTTCCGTAAATATTTTCTTAGCTGCCGAGCCCTAAAGCGTTTGCAGTCGGCCTCTTGAAAGGGCGGCATTTTTGTCTCGGCAGTGGCGCCAAGATTTGCGAGTCGCCAATATTTGAGACCGGCATGCCAACCGCTGACTAATGACTTACATGTGCAGCCGTTTTTCAAACGCCTCTATCTTCAATAGATAAGCGATGCGTTTTTTTTAATTTCCGTCTGGCAAAATTGACAAAAAGGACACGTTGAAAATATCACCTGCGAATTAGATAATTAAATCACTGTTTAAATAACACCCCTGTCTTAAAACTTAAATAGCTGATGTAATGTCACCGGTGGCTTTTAAACGTCAAGAATTTAAAGAAGATTCTTATCTGCGAAACAAAAGGTCTCAGAGACACGTGTTCGTATCTAATGCTTCTGAGAACTGTGATAAACAAAAAGCCTGATAAATGGTAGAACAGGTACAGAGGCAAGTGCGACGTCTCGGTGAACAATGCACTGATCACACTTGAGACAGTGTCGCTCAGAGGGGGTCGCGTTAATACAATGTGGCGCCAACTTTTTTGCCACTTGTTGCTCCGAAGACAGTCCCCGAGGTGTCGGAACAAACGACGTGAAATGTCTGGCTTTGTACTTAAGCCCTCAAGTGTCAGAAGGAAGACAGGACACTCGAGTCTGGAGATTACTAATAGCCGGACAAAAAACAGACGCCGTCGAAATTAACCGAGCACTCTCTGCCGGCCAGCAAGTGCGGCCCAGGTGCAATTAACATTAGATTTCGCAAAAAAAAAGTACTCTTGCAAAAGTACGTAAGCAAAGAAATCACCTCAACTTGTTTTGTAGTCCTGTTTCTTAGAGTTAATATTCAGCATGAAATTAACTTACCGTTTCCTTTTCAATTATTTGAAAGGGCCAAAACGGACTACCGGATCTATATACAATAGTTAATTATTGTGTTCATTGTAAATAACGCATGCGCGTAATCTTAGCCTTACAACATACAGTACAGTGTTTAAGTGGATATTCTTTGTATAAGAATTACGGGTATTCCGATGATTTGTTTTTTCCTTAAGGCGCTTGCTTGTTAATAGATGCGGCTATTGATTTATTGATAGAACGTTTGACTTTGAATGCGTCCGCAACATCCGTGAACAGAATAAAGGTTCTTTCATATTTTGTGTAACTGTTTGGGCGTTATTTGGATTCCGGGAATGTTAAAAATTTGGAACCCTTTTCAATGCGAGTGGGCAAGTCCAAAACACGTGCGAGCGGCTCGTCGCCGACAAACGGCTCGTGGTTTAGGGCCACTTCTCATTATTGTGAAGGACTTACCATAAATAATACACTTCTGAAGTCTTTTCCAAACGCCGCAACGGCCGTTGTCTCAAAACCCCTGTCTAAATCTTGACAAGTTGGAAAAGGACAAGTTCTTTGTTGAAAATATTGCTCTTCTAGAATATTTTCTTATCTTTAAAATAAATAGGTACCTAGTATGTTCTAGTATGACGAGGTTGTTAAGTTATCACATGAAATCGGTTATCGATATCATAATCGGTAATTAGGCCAGTAGGTATGTGTTTACAACGATTGTTAGGGATTAACTAGGGAATCGGGAAAAATGATCATTATTTTCATTCATATTGCGATTGTTTTACTACAACCGTATACAGGTGTTGATTTGCGGAATTACTTACGAAAAATATTTGCTTGTCATTACAAGCATATTATCGGCTTAGATTAACTTTTCAGGTTCATTCGTGGAAAATTACACATACTTACTTAACGTAATAACAGGAAACAACAATATCGATACCTACGAGGGCTGTTTGATAAGTACCCGTTTTCTAAATATATTAATATCACTAACCGCAAATAAGTATACCACCTTTTTAAGCCATTTTTCAGAGGCGGGAAATTAAAAAAAAATGGCATTCTTTTGTTTTTTTTCTCATTTGACAACGATTCAGTGAAGGCGTGAACTTAAAATTGTTAAAATGGAGAAAGAACAGTATCGGTCTGTAATTAGATTCTTATTTTTGGAAGGAAAAACATGTGATGAAATAAAAGTAAGAATGCAAGCGGTTTACCATGAATGTGCTCCTTCTATGACAACCGTCAGATATTGGTAAAACGAGTTTAAGCGGGGGAGAACAACCGTCTTTGATGAGGATCGCCCAGGCCGGCCAGTTGAGGTGACTACAGACGATATGGTTAAGAAAATTGAATATATCGTTTTAGCCGACCGCCGAATTAAACTTCGAGAAATCGTTGATGCTGTAAACGTTTCAATTGAGAGGGTACAACACATATTAGAAGAAAAAATGGGTATGAAGAAAGTATCGGCGAGGTGGGTGCCGCGTTTACTCACGGAGGAGCAAAAACGAAACCGACTGACTACTTCGGAGCAGTGTTTGGCCGTGTTCAAACGTAACCCGAAGGAGTTTCTGCGTCGTTTCGTGACCGTCGACGAAACGTGGGTCCACCACTACACCCCGGAAATGAAAGAGCAGTCGAAGCAGTGGATTTTACCGGGTGAACCTGCTCCAAAGAAAGCAAAAACCGTCCCATCGGCTGGAAAGGTCATGGCGACCGTTTTTTGGGATTCGTAGGGTATTATACATATTGACTATTTAGAAAAGGGAAAAACAATAGCAGGGCAGTACTATACCAATTTATTGGATGAATTTGACGCCGTGTTGAAGGACAAACGACGAAGAAAAAAGTACTGTTTCATCACGACAACGCCCCGGCTCATTCGTCCAGTTGTGACGGCTAAATTAGCACAGTTACGCTACGAACTATTGTCTCACCCCCGTATTCTCCAGATTTGGCCCCATGCGATTTCTTTTTGTTTCCCAACCTAAAAAAATGGCTCGGTGGCAAGCGATTTGGATCAAATGACGAAGTCATTGCCGCCACAGAGGCCTATTTTAATGACTTTCCAAAATCATACTTTTTGGATGGTTTATTGAAGCTTGAGTATAGGTGGAACAAATGTATAGAGTTAAAAGGTGACTACGTAGAAAAATAAATGCATATATACAAAAAAAAAATGTTTTTTTTTTCAAAAAACGGGTACTTATCAAACAGCCCTTACTGTTTGAAATTTTTCATTTCCTTTTCTCGGCCTTGAAATTGTGTTAAATTTCAAAGAATATTCGCTAAAACTTGGCTCATTGTACTTCCTTTCTTATTTCTTATATTTCTGAGAGCCCGATCTATATTTAATGGCACATTATAAAAGTTGTATAATGTTTTCGTAGTTTTCAAATTTTACAAGCGCTAAGCTTTGTTGTCACCGCCATTTTATGGTCGGTTACCTTACCGTAATTATCACTGACAGGTAAAGTCAGATGACAATTTAACCCGGCTAGAATAGAAACACACTAATTTATCTTTTATTTCTACCACATAAGGTTCATGTAAACCGCCTGTTCTGTGTCGCGTAACGTCATATCTGAAACTTAAATGTGCTTTTTATTGCATGCTTTTAGACCTTTTTGGCTAATTTTTCAAATGGCATTGTAAAACCGTTATTTTAGGGTTAAGTAATCATGCAGCATTGTATTCGGTCATTTGACAAAGGTCTTATATATTATGGTTGCATGTGGGAAATACCGCGCGCATTGCGTTACATTGGCGTGGTTGATCGATGACGGTAAGCCTAAAAGCCCCGTGCCCCCGCAATGTAAAGCAAGCTAAGATATTTTCCGACCATGACCGTGTCTAAATAAGTTTAAGGAACAGGCTAACCTTTTAAAATCATGAGCTAAAAGAACATAAGAAAAAAATGTATGAATTAGAAAAAATGTTTTAAATAACATTTTTAACAAATATATTGGATTCAACGAAAATTCTGAACTACCGAAAATTTTACTCATATTGCAATTTTGTAGCTGTAGACGCGCCATTTTCGAGTGGTCAGTATTTTCACAGGTGTGATCTGAAAAACCAGGTCCCATTCCTAATTCTAAATAGGAATGGTGTTTAGATTTTAATACTTATTGTTGCGTATGAAATTGTTACACGGCATGTTACAATTTCATACACTTCATACATTTTAATGCACTTGCATTAAGCTGGTAACTTAATTGTATGTACTCATTCCACTGTAAAAACTTTGTTTGGAATAAATTATATTTCGTTCTTTGGCATAAGAATAAATAATAACATAGTAGAACGGAATCTCTTTTGACCGAGTCCAAAACGCCGCCATTTATATACCTACTTCCCCCTTCACGTCGTTACACCCGCACTCCTCTGTCGTCAAGGCGTGTTGCTAGGGTTGATTGCTGTTAAATGTTGATTATGTCTAAAGATAATATCGCTAAAACATAGGTTTTTCGTTACTTTGAAATCATTATTTTTATTCTAGTTTTACAAAATATTAGGTTTATAAATCATTACTAAGGTCTACATATTATAGACACTTCTAAATAAGAAGTTATTATAAGTGCCATACCAAAATTTTAAGGTGATTTAAGTAAGTATTACTTATCTACAAATATAAAATAAAATACATACAGGCTCACGTAACACTATTACAACCAAATTATAAACAACCAACCGCGCGTGCGGCGACAGTCTGACTGAGTAGTCTGTTTAACAAATACTCTAATATCGTGACCTTGAGCCCATCCGGAGCGGGAGTTTCCGTTCTACTATGTTATTATTTATTCTTATGTCTTTGGTATAATTATATTGCTGTGCCCTTACAGGGTAGTACCCAGGTTAACTTAAGTTAATTTTATGTACTGTGCAATTAAACAAATAATCAAAATAAACTTCGCGAGCATGACTTGCAAAATAGCACGAAGATAAACATCGGTATGAAAACAGAAATCTACGTATTAATTTATTATTATTTATTGTCTGTACTTACAACAAGAAGACAAATATACAAAAGACGGACTCAATACATCCTAGTCAATCTTATGCTATGTCGGAGAATGCACGGAAGAGCCCTGATAAAAGTTCTATTCGCTTTGGAATACGTGTCACTTTTCTTTGGACCAGGGCCTTTTGTTTCCAAACTACTTATGTATATGTATACCTACCTATAGTGACAATTTATTCGATCACTAATGACTACGTGTCCCTAATGTAAAGGTTGTTACTCACCGTGTGTAAAAGGTATGATTATGGTCGGTAAGCCCGCGGGCACACGGTAGCGGGTCCGTAACTCTGGTCAATCGATATTTTTATGGCCCCCATCTTAACGTAATCACTAGCTTGCGAGATCTGTGAGATATATTGAGTGGGAAAATGTAGCAATAACTTAAACTTCTGTGGTGTTATTATGGCAATTATCTGGTGGAATTATAAATAAACGTATACTTACTATAAATCAGCAAAAATGGTTTACTCTCTACTGATAAAAATAGTAGAATTTTAGCGTAAATCTGCTCTTCGCCCCTTTGGTAGGAGGAAAATGCTGATGGCTGTTGTGCTAACATTATTTTTTGTAAGAAGATACCTGAGAAACGAATATGATACATTTTGACCAGTGTCACTTTTTATTACCAAACGTCCTCCTTTCCAACTGGCCAGGAACCTTTGACCTTAACTCGAAAATCGAACCACCTACCAACTCCATAAACACGACACCAGACGGTTGTGTCCCAACTAGAAGAACGCAGTCTTATGTATCTTGAAGGAATATATCGCAGAAAATCGGCGTGAAGCAACAGCACCCCTGTTGCGTTTCGTTCGGTCAGTGATTCGGTCCGATCCCCCTTCGGCCTTTCCTCTATCCCTTTTCCTTCTTAAAGGCCGCAACGGACTAGTGACTCTCTCGGGGTTCCTGGCACTCATGGGCGGCGGTGATATCGCTTACCATCAGGTGACCCGCTTGCTCGTTTGCCTCCCTCTTTCAATAAAGTATAAAATATCTTTAGCTGTCGAATGTTGAATTATGTACGCACGTAGAGAAGTGCATTCCTACACTACAGTATTCGAGTACGAGTGGTCTACAACGGTCAAATTTCTTTTTTACTGTCTGTTTGGGATCAAAGCTCATCGCAACTCACACGACGGAGGCGCCCCCTTACGGATAGATCATGAACTAACGCGATTTCTTCGTCCAATGAAAGTGAAGTGATGTGTGTCGTGCCGTTTGCGGATTGATTAATTGTTCCCTCACCCCTTTCCTTTTTTTTGTATAATTTTAGAACATTACATGCACTTTTTCTTGAGCTACTGGCTACCAGACATCTTGTTTTAATTAATTGCATCCCTATCATCTTTGGCTGAATACTAAAAAATCCATAGTAGCTGGATCACGCCGCTACACTGTCAGGCAATCTCCTTTCTAACTGGCCAGGAAAGGAACATCTGATCTGTAATTCGAATATAGAACCCACCAGCTGCAGCACTACCACAAGCTCAGTATCTCTATAAAACCCGGCAAACGTATTGAAATAATGTAGGAATAGCACTTAAGCAGTCGTACAGCTTAAAAACTAACATAGACCAGATCACAACAGACAAATTTGTTTTTTATTGCCAGGCATCCTCCTTTCTAACTGGCCAGGAACCTCTGACCCGTAATTCGAATATCTAACCACCCACCAGCTCTAAAATACGGCAGCGACCGATTCCTAACTCTATTGATTGATATCTCGATTCACGCCGAGTATGAGTATTAATTCTCTATAATCACGGGGCCACGATCGCTACTGACCGACGGTCAAGGTGCTTCCGTATTCGACTGAGAATATTATATAAAATCAGTATTATCAACATCATCGCCAACCTATTTCCGTCTAACTGCTGAGCGCAGACGTACTCTCAGAATGAGAGGGCTTGGGCTATATAGTACATTGGGCTCAGTGCGGCGTGCTAAGCGATATCAGTATGTATGCAGTAAATGTAGCTATGGCCATTGGCATAGTTTGCATATAAGTTTCGTTGTAGGATTGCTATAAATAGTATTGCGTAACATCATTGGAGTATATTACCCGAAGTTACCGAAAGATTACCGACATACCTAGCCCGGAGAATTGCGAAACTTAAGTGGCAGTGGGCGGGGCACATTGCTCGCAGGACTGATGACCGATGGGGCCATGGGGGAATGGCGTCCACGTATCGGGAGACGAGCAGTCGGTAGGCCTCCAATACGATGGAGCGACGAGCTGGTAAATATCTAGACCGCGGAAAGCACACGACCGGTTTGAGTGGAGAGCCTTGGGGGAGGCCTATGTCATGATGATGGTGACAACCCGACATCATCATCACCATGACATATTTCCAAAACATAAAAATGTGTCAGACTAATGGACGCTACTTTTTATAACCTAATTTCAATTACATTTTGATGGTTTTAACTTATTCAACTTTTAGAGTTGAGTACAGCAGCACCCACGCCTATCTATAATCTCCTTAATGACTACCGGTCATTTAGTTTTTACACCACGGATTACTTCTAAGAAGACCGCTGACTCAACGCCGTTTCCCATTCCCGGAGTGATTAAGATTTTATTATTATTAATAAAATTAATTTAATCTAGGTATTTTTACTTGGATGATCGCTTTATGTAATCTCTTAATCTTAAACCATTTATTATAAGTAATTTAACTGATAAGTTCTTGGAAGTATGAACGACGCCTATAAAAGTGATTCTATTGAATCTGTTTAAAAGTTTAATATAAAATACTATCTTTTGGCTGTCACTTTGGTTTTACACCACATGCAATATTTGAAACGTGCACAACCAATTTACAATTAAATCCAAACACTAGGTTAAAATCGACTTGCAGGGTTTACCCCTAATATCCTTATTCATAAACGTCACTCAAGCCGCCATTAGCTAAAATAGGTTTTGTCTCCTTCTTAACTTTAACGGCATTTTAGTTAATATAGGTTTATGAATAATAGGGTTAGAGTTTAACTAAGTACTAATAACTATTAACATGTAGCAGTCACTTTTTGTCTCATTTGAACGTGACAAGACCAAATGCAAACAAACACAATTCAGTTTTTTTTTTATTTAAGTTAGGAACTAAACAAACTTCCGCTGAAGTCTTGACCTTCGCAAAGTATCGCTTGATTCAATAAATTATTCCTGTGTTAAGATTTCCATTTTTACGACTCTACTTTTAAATAGCATACTTAAATTCTATATCCTGTTAGTTATTTTTTTTTTCTTATTAATAATACTAGTTGCATCTAATAACAGGTCTGATCTTCATTTGCGTAAGCGCACGAAGTAATCTAGCCTCTTTGATTGGATATTTTTCTCATTTCCTCCCAGACTAGCTTTCAAACAAAAAAATAAATCAGATACGTTAATGAGGCTGCCAGCATCTTTATTTATTTTATGACTATCGTTATTAGAAAAAAAACGCACTTGCCAGTAACAAAGTGTTCCATAATATTTTTTTTATTTTATTTTGCAGTAGGCTTGTCGTTTTTCACATAACTTTAAAATGAGATAGTGACATGTTGGTTAGTGATGAAATCAATCACATCAATATCACATCGCAATGCCTTAGGTTTTTTTTGTATTTTGAAAACCTTGACTTTTAAATTTTTTGATAGAGACATAAAATTCGATAATTATCTGAAAATCAAATGAAGCTGGAAGAATGTAAGAGTCAATTTGTTCCGCCTGTTTATTAGCTAAGGGTTTTCAAATGTTAATCAATATAAAACGTCAGTTGTTACCCAGACACGCGCAGGATACTTCTAAGTATACACTAACTTCCGTTCTCATGCGTGACCAAGTACAGGCTGATTACTATTTTTCACGTCACGTTTGGCGTCTACGAGACCCAGACATTCATCAGTCTGGTTTGAAAGCTTAAATTCATTAACGGGGTCTTCTTACATATTTCATTTGTAAATGGTAACTTTATACGAGTATCGACTGTATTGGAGAGGACTAAAGATTTTGAAAAATTAATTGGAGTGCCATTTTGAATTGGTTTTAGTTTAAATTCAATGAGTGCGCGAAAGTATTAAGTGCGCGAGTTATTCTTCTAAATTAAAGATGATAGATTTTTCTTAAGAGTTTAATTGCTTTATGAATTTGCATACTTCATTAATAAAGTGCTCTTAACTATTACTAACGAAGTAAAAAAGTAAAACGATGATTTAAAAAAAAAAAAAAAACAGATTCTTGTTTTTCTTTTGGTTTATTTTTCCTTAATTATCCCATTTTCGGTTCCCTGAAACGGGTTCTCTTAATTAACTTCTCTCTGATTGGTCCAAATGAACTCTTTATGGTTTTATTAGTAGCTTCGTTTAAATTAAACCGTTTCTTAACTAATTGGAGCTAGAAAATGTTTTTTTTTTAATTCATTAGATACAAATGGAATGGATTGTTGCGTTTATTAGGAATTCTATTTTATATCGTATTACGACGTGTTAATGATTATAGTAGAAAAAATCTGTGCGTTGTGGTGTGTGGTCAGTCGTAAACATCTGAAGCGATCAAAAGCCTGAGGTTAATATGCCACTAATGAGAAAATACAATGTTTTTTCAGAAATGTCTCTAAAAATATTTGAAACTATTGCACCTATTTAAATATCTTTTTTCAAAGTTTTCGATCGCATAAACTTGCCTATAAAATTCTGCGCATTCTCCGTTAGCACACACACAGTAGCATTGACTTGTTCATTTTCTGCAGGTTGATTCAACTCAAGGCTACAATTAAAAGGCGGTAAAATACATGAATGGAACTCGCCGCACTAGTATGTATTCAGTTATTCACGCACGCTAAGCTATCCTTCTAACAAAAAGACGTATCCGCCATGAGTTTCCTATGGAGATACGGTATTTTAAATTAGCAGGGTAGTAAGTATCCCGGTTTATGATCGTCAAGAAAATTCCAGAAGCATGCACGCAATGAATGAAGTCTTACATGTTGTGAAAATATTGATTTGTTGTGGTAATTTAAGCTTGAGATTGTTTTTTGAGATCGCCACTCAAAAACCAGGAGTTAAATTACTTTTGTATATTGACGTCAAACACGCTCTGCTTTTGTTTAACGTACGAGTAAGTACCTACCTACCTAACTTGATATAGCAAACATTAAAACGTACGCTGAGCAAAAAAGTCACTTCAGAAGTCATTAATATTTATAAGTAATTTTAAAAAGCAATCAGTGTTTCAAATTGGTTCCTAAACATCGCTTACATTATTCATAAACGCAATGCGCGCATTATTCATACTGCATTTAGTCTTGCTCACTAAAAATCGCAGACCCTTAATTACTTGTAAAACCTGAAGAAAAAAGGTCTGAAATTTAAACAAAGGTTAATGAATTCTTACAGAAAATCGATCGATGTCAAGTAAAAAACTATTTGAAATAAAACTTCATCGTTCATTACAATGAAATGCATCGAAGCTTAAAAAATAAATATCCCAAAACAATTAAAGACAGATAATCTTCAGTCAAATCCGTGACGCGCGCCCGCCCACACAAGCGCTAGTAAAAAACTCACAAGTCTAATAGTACAAGAAAACTAGTACGCACACTACACGCATCTACACGCACACATACGCACCCCACCCATTAGTATGTGAGGCGTTGGACAAGGACTCTGCGCGTGCTCGCCACTCGCTCCATGGCTTCTTATTATTATTATATATTGTTGAATAATGTGAATGGTAATGCGTGGTTGTTCACGATCCCGCATAACACCTGCCGTCTTTTCCCACAGTCGAGCGGGCGAGGCGCGCGCAGGAAGTGTGCGGGTGCGAGGGAGACGGCGGCGTGTGCGTCGCGTGCGTAGCGCGCGCCAGAACGGGACGCCGCTAGGATAGCGTAGCGCGTAGCTCGTAGCACTGAAAAAAAAAAACGCAACTGACGTTAGACTCGAGGAAATTAATGACACGCGGAGATCGCCGTCAATGTTTGGACTTAATTGAAACCACACAGTAGATTGCTGGAGTAATAAAATAATCTGCTCTTTAAAAAATAAGTAATCTTAGCATTGCAAATGAGGTTTCATTAATAGGCGGCTATTATGGAAATATCCAAATTTATCTGGACAGAGCAGTTTTTTGAGGCTGCTGCGTTTATTAGCATGCTGTTGCGAATTGAAATCGTTTTATAATTCCAGTTAAAGAGAAGAAAAGCCTTGGAGGTAATTATAATTGACGCAAAAGAGATAACGGCTCCCGTATTGCAGCATCTTTGTAAGCGTAGTGTAATTTATTATGCAAATTAACTGTTTATTAATAAGCCTTCACAAACATGAGCCGCTGGCAGTAAGTATTTCAAGAAAACATACTCGGTAAGGCTAATTACTTAATTTCGTATCAATGAGTAATGCTACCGAGATTTTGAGGCTCGATTGCGGTTGTATGACCGGTATAATACCGGTGTAATGTACCGGTATTCAATTTAATTTTTCAATAATAACTGTACATGCACATCTCGCAAATATCAGAGGCTATAAATTTGCATGACCCTAATTAATTGACATTTTAAAGTCCGTTCTTTTAATTGACTTAGGTCTGACTGATAAATTTTCAATATAAATATTTAATTTTTTGCGTACAGTGGAAAGCACAATAATCGAAGATTGCACGAAAAATGTCGAGTGGGCGGAAACGAGATGCCGTCAGATAATAAAGTGTCAAGTTACTGTACATTGTTGCTCCCAACGCTCTAGCTTCCTTGTTCGATAAGAATAAACCTCCGAAGACGATGTAATTTTCCTGTTATGCTCTCCGTCAATACGAGAATACACGATTCGACAACACGAAATAGCCGCTTTCAATAGACACCCCGGATGTGCGCAATTTAGTTTCGTTCAGCCCAATGAATGCGTCCATAGTTCATTTAACAATAAAAATTGCTCATCCTGTATCTTCCAAAGATTTAACGTTCGAAATTCAAAATTTGGTAGAACTCTATCGCCGTTGCTTTAAAGTTTATTTTTAAAGGTCGCGGACGAAGTGACCAGTAACTTTTTGCAAAAAGAATTGTCCACCATGTAGGTCAGCCTATTAAATCGGGTTGCCGAGAACCGGATGGGGCGATCGTGTTTCAGTGATTTTAACAAAAACAAGTTGCTTATGTTACGTCACCTTATACTTTGTTTCTTTTAAGGGCGGTTTTATTAATAAGAAATTAATAAGACCAGTTTTGCGCTTAATTTAAGTTTCCTCTCGTTAGTCTCAAATAGCGACTTCGACAAAGCACATGCACATTATGTAGGTATAATGATTACAGACAGCTACAAAAATAATGACACGGTCCGTGCCTTCAAGGAAATATGTCACTGCAATTTCAAAAAGAGTAAACAACCTTAATAATATACCTTTTAATAATAATAAAAACTACAATGTTGCGCCTTAAAGCGGCAACTTTTACACTTCACGCGGCAAAGCATCAATGATTGCTTTTGGCGACATTTGGCCAACCTTCGGCCAGCGTGGTGGCCAAATGTTGGTAACCCGACCCGGATAGCTGAGATTGGCCACATGTCATGGCACATGGTGCCAAAGGTCGACGAAGGTGGCATTTTTTATGGTCTTCGTTGTTTACGTCGTGTAACCATCATAGTTATTAAGTCATTAAAATATGTTGACTCTGTATGCGTCAATGGATTCGCATTCTTAGTTGATAAACAAGTGTTTCGACTTGATTATCTTGACTAGATATGGGACGTGTAATTGAGTTACCTAGTAGAGCTTTAATAGCAGTAGAGTCACGCTGTTAGATCCCCGGTGGTGGCTTAAATTCCTTCCTTTCCTTTTCACTAGCCCGTGCTTTTACGGATATTGCTGGCAGTCACGCATCACAGTACCTATTTGTAAGCGAGTTTGGGCCAATGTATGACGATACATTGGCCCAAACTCACTTACAAATAGGCAAATATCTAACATAAAACATAATAGAGCTGTAGTAGAACACACTGTAGGCCGAGCAAGAGTTTTCGAATCTCGCGAAACGTTACGTTATCGTATCGAAATCGAGAAACTTCATAATAAATTATAAATCCAAATATACGCTCACGGGCGGGCGCTGTTCCAAATGTTATAAAAATTTCTCGATAACGTTACGCAGGATTCGAAAACTTGTGCTCGACCCTCTGACAACAGTGAAAAGTAACAAGGTCTCGTGGTAAGTTACACGTAAAACATAGCCCACTTTTAAATTCGAGCCTCAATTTATTTTATTGTGCAGAGGTCGCCGGTAGCAATTACTAAACGAACGCGCGTCAACGATAAATCAACATCTCCATTACATTTTTTACTTTCGAATAAATATAAAACTTTAAATAAAACAATACCGTCCTTTTCACGCTTCGATAAGAATTTCGAGCGTTCACAAATTATTGTTGGTCCACGTTATTTTATTGTCGTGATATTTTTTACCTTCGCTTCTCTGTTTCCTACATTACAAGCGTTCCAACTGCCAAAAACACCAAGAAGTCAGATAAACTCTGTAAGCACTTAAATAAGATTCAATCTTCCACAACCCGTTAATGGTACCTACAACTTTCTTATTCTTAAGACTTCATCTTTTGTCTCGTTCCGTCTCGTTGCGGCTGTAGTAGCGTCTCGAGCACGTGCGAAACGTTAAAGGCAGAGCGTTCCCACGGTCGCGAGCCAACCCCCCCCCCCTTCCCGCTGCGCCCGCGCCGCCCGCGTGATCCGGACACTCGTGCCAATGAAATAAAGTGGGCACAGCACGGACCAATTGCAAAACCTAAACGAAAGTGGCGGAAATGGAGTCTTTTTGGCCAGTTGAGTAATGGCTAATGACGAGTTTGGAGTCGTTATTGTAAGTGTGAGAGATGTATTTAGGGTTCATGCGAGTGTGAACATAAAATAAAAACGACGAAGTAAAGTGATGGCTGTCTTTAAGCTAAGCTAAGCTAAGTCTAGACTCAAGGGCAAAAATTGCACGACTATCATTGAAATTATTTTTCCAATGCGTAGAAACAGAAACTCATATGATCTCAAGACAAGGTATAGGTATTGATTTTCAAATCCAATTCCATAAGACTTTGCATCCGTCTCAAAGTACCACTACTTATACTTACACATTCCCAATATCCTACATATATTGCAAATCGTCGTCCTAAATACCAGAACGTGTATAAAATCCAATATTATCTTATATTACCGTGTATAAACTGCAATAAGCGGCCGGTTGCGATATGCTGCGCCGTGACATTGTAAGCGCGTGCGACCGTTGCTCGTGCCGCGCATGCGCGGTTGAACTAGGAAACCACACGCTTAAAATAAGTTGGACATGTCCCAAACATACTTTTACTACAAAATACGAAGAGAATTTCTACGTCCGAATCCGAGTAATTGGAGATTATGGACTCGGTGATTTTTTTAAATTATTTTATCCGAAGCATGCATTTTTCAGTGTGGTAACCCTAAAGTAAGGCATGCCATGCATTAACCATCGAGGCATCGCTCCAAACACGGGCCGAGAAAACGAGCTGACTCCTTACTTGTACGGATAATTCCTATACGGTTTTGCAGCAACTTTGTTGGAAACAACGGATACCTATACAGATTTGAGATAGACTTATAAGGGTGATGATAATGTGAGTAAGTTAATGAGTAAGTAAACACTTTAATACAAAAAACATTATAAAAACACAAGTTACAACAATCAAATTCGAGTACAAAGGAAATGTTTGAATAATGTGATATTTTCTTGAATTAGGTTTGAAATAAAAGTGTGAGCTGGAAGCATTTGATGATTTAAATTACGACAGGCAAATAAAGGAGAGTATGTTGTTTTAATAAATAATTTAAAAGTAATATTGTACCTAAGTAAATGACTAGGTAAATAACAAAACGTACCCGTAAATGAATTTCAAGGTGTCCCAATTTTTTATTTCTTAATTACTTCTACGTATCTGTTAGCAATATAACAAGTAAGGTTAATCATATCTAATGCCGTTATTATATACCTTCAGATCCTTCTGTTAATTTCAAGGAGGAAGATCGTAATGCTACTACTGACTGACACTTGTGTCTATGAATACGAATAGAAGATGGACAGTGAAAGGCAGCTTTACCCTGTCAAGCCATAACAAGCAATCTGCATGCCTAACTGTAGTGGGATTTCTAGGTTGTTAGATTAGGTTTGGCTTAGTTCTATATTTAGTAAAAACTTGTTTGTTGAGCGATAGTCTCTTGTTTGTTCTCCAACTATGTAAAGATTATCAAGTTAGAGCTAAAATAGATGGCGGCAAATAGAAATCAAAGGATGACAAGGCCAGAAATTAGTAAAAATAAGAAATAAATTTCTGCTCGAGGAACCACCGCAACTAAAATACAGTCATTCTATGTAATCAATGTATGTATTCAGTTTGTTGTTGAAATCAATTATTTTGTGGAACACTAATAAAACTAAGCTAAATGTAACATTTTCTAGAAGAATTGAATAAGAAGACTTTCTGTTCTTTTTGTAAGTTACCTACTTAATTCTATCGTCTCAAGATTATTAATTAAATACGGAAACGAGTAATTAAAAATATATGCTCATTTAATTGCACGCTAATAAACGCCATACGTAAGATGCACAAACACCATAAATTATAGATTATCTAACCAATAACAAGGAAGCAGGAAGAATGTTTTGCGTAGATTCTAGATAATTCTAGCGTGCTAATGCTTACACCCGTGGCTATGTCACGGTGTCCATGCCCCCTTATCTAGTGTGGACGTGCAACCTTATCTTACCAGGAACTGATGCTTTTAATTAACAGCTCAATATAGGCATAGAGCACAGTAGCAATTCTAGAAGTTATACTAGATGAAATTATGTCTTATTTTGAAATACAAAAAAGAGCTATAAAAAATAATTCCGCGCGTAAGCACCTTGTAATGTAAGTTCCCAGTCGTCTGATGACCGTTCTAGGTTAAGTTTCCGGGTTGTACGCCTTATAATCTACTGGCCATAAATCATAAAAACAATAGCCGTTTACAAGACTGGGAATAAAAACGACGCAACAATGCATTACCGCGTGCGCGAGAATATCTCGAAGAATCGAATGACTAACGGGGCGAGATCGATTATCATTTTAACAATCGACCATCTAAAGGTCACGCGTAATGCTATTCAACGTAAACTAGTCTATATTGAAGAAAATACGCGCTCCACTACACTAAAACAGCGTAAGTGACTCACTAACCACAACGACTTTTAACCCAAGGACGGTAAACATTGAGTCGTGTTTATTTTGTCGTACATTATCAAGTCGACGATTAAGGTTATTTGTAAAACAGATACACGAGCTATCGCACTATGGGATCTCAGTGTTAGGGGTAAGGTTTAAAGTTGTAATTGAAAAATTGAAGTGTGTATCGTGAAGCCAGGAAGCCCATTGTCGGGTCACGTTCTCACAACTCCCCTTTTCTTCGGGAATAAATAATTGCACTTTTTTCTGTCGCATATGGCCAAGGCAAGGGGATTGTGCAACACCGTTCCCACGATTCGCCCCCGGTATAAAGGCCGATTGAGGTCAAGAAAAAATACGTGCCGGCATAATGTGAGGGCTTCTTTTGTAACGGCAGATGCACGAATCTAGGGTTAAATGGGGAATCGCATCGAGGAATGATTGACGCGACTTTGTAAGGGAGTCTAGTTCGTAGAGACAAAAAATTGCTTAAGAAGTTTTCTGATTTGACTAGGTATGTTGTCACAAATAAGGCACCAACGGCAAACCAACAGCACATCTCAGTTTTCTTATGGAGTAAAATGTATGTGAAACAGGTGTGGTTTGTTTAAACAGTGGTTATTAAAAACCTAACCTTTTACGCTAACGAGTTGCACCGAAAACCATAAAAGCGAACCTGAAACGCGACGCTCATACAAACAACTTTTTACTAACACTCTTAAACTTATCTCGGAGATAAATTCAAGGGGTCCAATTCCAAAATCCACTCGCCATGGCCATTAGAGATAAAAAGCCGTTGAGGCAAAAAAGAATTGCACCTTTATAGGCGATCTATATTTGAAGCGATGCGTTCCCACGCTCGCCCACGCCAGTTGCGCGCACCCCTCTATCTTGAGTTTTTTTTTTGCGCCATTATAAAATCGATATTTATGTAAGCACACGTGAAGACGTCGTATGTATAATTTAAGAATAATAATGATAAATAAGGAATCTCTGCATGGGATTAGAATTAAGCGTTTTGTACATGACGATTTGAATTTAGGTAAAATAAAACGATGAGTAATTGCGTACACGGTTATTACGTATTCAATTCACAATTTTGCAATACACTTGCGTGCGTGAAATGAAAGTGGCAAAACAACGCTTTCTTTCAAGAGCACTTAGAGTCTAAGTAATCATAAATTACACTTAATCAACAAGAGGCATGTGCAAAATAAACATTTCACAAACACCTATTCAAAAATAAATCACACTGCAACCGGATAGAGTTCACTTTAGTTTTCATGTAACGTGAAGCTGCACTTCTAAAGGGAGCTTTGACGCGTTCGAATTCATATTTTTAACGCGTGTATAAGGCACAGGCACACATTGCGTTCAGCCAGGATCCGTTCCCACGATCCACGCGACATATGGCTCGAGCGGGGACGCGTGATCAACGGTTTAAAAAAAACTTAGCGGATCTACAAGATGCCCGCGTTATACAGATAAGGTAAATGGATATAATGGGTTTGTTGTTGCATGTTAAGTTGGTTTTCTCTATAGATTAGATAGTTTTTTGTGTTTAAGGAGGCGGGTAACTTAATGTATGTTTTAATGAAGCTACAGGTTATTTAAGAACTATGTTACAATTATGCTCGTTAGTAAATAATGTAGAGTGGATTTATTGATTTCAACGTTCAACCTTCAATATTAATATTATGTAATTTTATTACTCTATCTGCCTCACTTGGACACTTCAAGTAACGGGAATCTTCTTTCATATTACTATTTCTCATGAAAAAAAAAACATAATTAAGGTGATATAATGTGAAAGAAAATCTTTAAGCTCATTGCTACCCACTGCAATTTTACAGCCGTTCAGAAATTGGCAAATACCTACTAAACCCAGTCTAACTCTACAAACAACAAGAAGTACTGGCATAAACTAAAAAGCAAAAAAATCCAAAAGAAGAAGTTGACTGCCAAGGTCAGGCAAATTGTTCCGAATTTTAAATTTCGAAGTGTTTTTTTAGCGGGAGGGGCAGGTGTGGCTCGAGCAACTGTCGTCGTTCCCACGGCTCGCACACCGGTCTGTGTTGCCAGTACGGGACCGTGTCATGATTGCCAATTACCACATTAATGATTTTACTCTTTTTGTTATACTCTGTGGTTTATAGTTAGGATGTTTTGGCGCTACGAATCTGTAGCGCGTCTACGAAGTTCGTTAGGTAACAGGCAATTACGTAGTGACGTAAAATTGTATCAAAAGTAATGTTAATGTTTTAATTCTGATAAGGAACATTGTATTTCAGGTTTATATAGTTACTTGAGTAGATATCTAAGTAGGTAGGTAGGTACATATGTTTGCTGCGTAGTGCGTACTATGATGTAGTGACTCATGTGCAAAAATAAAACACCACATTTCATTTTGATAAACATTGTACCTACATAATAGTAATTATGTACTGCAGGCCAAAACTTGTAATTGTTCTTAGTCACCAGTAAGTAGGTCTTTGTTTTATTTAGGTCTCAATGTTACGTGGATAGAGTGTATTTTGCAAAGAAATTTTAAGTGACTTTCGAGAATCCACTCGATTATACACGACTTTTACAATACTTATGTACTTACCTACCGAAATCAATTACATTAACGTAGTGGCGTTTGGTTTTATGTTTCGTGGTGATACAAAAAAACTTTTTTCATGCTACTTTTAGCAGTAATATTTTTACAATAGTTAAAGATGTCCGTCAATCACATTGGTACTCTTCAATCAGGTTAACATTGTTGAAACTAAGGTGAACATCCTACTAATGAAGTATGGAACAAAATACCAATATTGATTTTAAGTTGCACTGTTTATAGTACAAACGCCGGCGCGTGCGGCGCCCACGTGCATTACCGTTGTCTGTGGCTAATGAATGGTCAATATTTTATTGTACGAGTATTTAGTACTAAATATTTAATGCGCACTGTAGTATTGTACTATTTGAATGCTCTATCGGTTGGGAACTGGAGTAATCAGCTAGTTTTTGGTCGAAATAAGTAGGTCAGTGTGAGTTTTTTCGTCTGTTTTTGCTAGTCAACAGGTGTTAGGGCTGGTTTGTGTATTGTTGATAGAAGTAGAGCAAAACTGTGCTACGTGTTTTATGATCGATATTGTATTTTGGTGGATAAAAACACCTTATACCAATCAAAAAACTAACAATTCAATATAGAAAATATACAAATATATTTATGTGTACTAAATGGTGAGAAACGAGTACTTACATTATTTTATTTTTATGGGTAATTTCAGTTCCAACTCTAACGCAAGTTAATGGGATAAGTTTGAGTTTGTAATAGAGCCATCTAGCGGTGGTAGCGTGAACTAAAAGAGGCGACCGACCCCTCATAATAAGAAGATAGGGGAGTCGGAAGTCAGCAAGACAATGCTTTTGTAGACAATACCTTTACAGGTCAGGGAGTATTTATTAGGGTTCGTGGGAACAGATTTTGCAATAGGGCGATGAGTGTATAAAATTTGATGCAAGTACCTTTCGAGTTTAGTTATTTTTGTACCTTCAACCAGGAAGTAACGGTATCCTCAACGGCCAGTATTTTAAACGAATATTGTGTAAAATTTTGCGAATTTTGGAAAACTTGTATTTTTAATGTCAATGTGCAGTGAAGTGCGTTTAGTGTTTGTGGAAGTCTGAAGTGTAATGTGTATTTAGTTATTACGTAGAAGCTAATAAAATAACTAAATAATTTAATGTTGCTGATTAAACAATACCATGCTTTCTTTTTGTGCCATGGTGAAGTTGACGTGTTAACCTTAACAAATTTATTAGTTGAAGTTATACAATAAATGCAGCGTTTTTCTTGTTGAATCCAAAATTGCATATAAATAAAACAGGTATCATCTTTAGTCAAAAAATTAACCCTAAAACTAGATAATATGTGGTAGCAATTTTATAAAGACCGTTTTTTTCTAGATATTTACATGTAAAATTACTGTCAGTATTGTCATGCACCACCATTTTAGACCGCAGTGTTTAGCTGTTTCTGAAAATACGGATTAAATTGCGAAATGGGTTTTTACCTGAGTCACTGCATTGGAATATTGTTTTATGTTAATCTCGCCATATCAAAAAATTAAGGCTGTGTAATGAATGCCAGTTGTCGACAATCTATGTACACAAGCTGTGTCACTGAGTGACTCACTTATTTGAAGTGGTTAAGGCAGCGCTTAATACAGTGAAAAATACAATTTCTGAGTAATACTCGAATAATTTACTCTCTGAGGCCCCAGCAGGAATATTCGAATCCTGCGTAACGTAATCGAGAATTGTATAACGTATGACGTTTGGAACAGCGCCCGCCCGTGAGCGTATTTGGAACTAAAATTTAGTATGAAGTTTCTCGATTTCTATACGATAACCGTAAAGTTACGCAGCATTCGCAAAGTCGTGCTCGACCCTCATCGCCCGCCCTTGAGCGTATTTGGAATTAAAATTTAGTAAGTATGAAGTTTCTCGATTTCGATACGATAACATTACGTTACGCAGGATGCGAATATTCATACTCGGGCCTCTAATTGTACTGATTATGAAATAGGTGTGTAAGTCGCCCCCAGCAAAATGGAATCATGACTAGAGCTAGGTCGAAAGATACTGAGTATGCAGAAGGCTCACGATCAGAGGCCCGAGTACGAATATTCGAAACCTGCGTCACGTAAAATCGAATAGTAAACATTATCGAGTTTGTATGACGTTTGGAACAGCGCCCGCCCGTAGCGTATTTGGAACTAAAATGTAGTATGAGGTTTCTCGATCTCGATGCGATAACCGTAACGTTACGCAGGATTCGAAAAGTCGTTCTCGACCCTCAGTCGTCTATGAGGTTCTTAGGGAAGATTTATGCAAAATTTGTCCTCGAGTTAAAAAAATTTAGTAATAACTATATATTTAGGATAGTTCTCTCTCTACCTATGTGTCTCTTCACATACGTGTGGGTTGGGGAATAATGAAGGTATTCCAATTCGAACTTCACCAATCTAAGGAAACGTAAGTAAGCAAAGTTTACTGTGAGATTACGATTAACTGGGCGTGATCATTTCTTTACCATTTTTTTCTTAGAAACAATAACCAAGATACCAGTTACTAAATGTAATTAATGCTAGTAAGATTGAGTTCATCTTTAGACAATCTTTTAAGTTGAAACTACCGTGAGACTCAATCATAGTGAAATAAAACGGATCACTCACTTATGTAATTCGTGTTTAGCAGAGCCGCGGCGCGTAGTGTGCGTCTCGCTGCTGCTGGGTCGTGCGCTCCCAGAGGAAGGACTACGAATTAGTCCAAAACATCTTTTAAGTTTCATGACTCCGGTTTAATTCAATAAATAATAAGCCCAGTTAATTCTAGATTCTGTTCTATTGGCCTTAACCGCACGCGCCAGCTCACAACTCTGACGCAAATGGCTCTGTTCAACTGTTTGCCTCATCTGTGTAAACTGTGATATCATCGCTTAAACCTGTGTACAATACAGGTGTATTGTTACGCGGCCAGAATAACTGTACATCTGAAACTGAAGGTGCAACTGGGAATGAGGTGTCTTTATTATTTTGGTGATAGTTATCAACTTATCATGTTGGTAGTATTTCTATGTCAGTTCTAACGTATGTTATTGTGTGAGGTCGTGCATGGGTTACTTGCTAACACATCTTTATGCTGTTGTACTGTAGTTGATTATACATTATAATACCTGTTTTATTACTAGTGTACGAAATATAAGGTATAAAATGATGGGCAAAAGAGGTGGCAATAATGACCTGGCTTAGAACGTTTCACAACGAGGCCCTCGGGTTGAACAATATCATTACGACAGCGAGATCTTTCTCTATACGGCTATGGTATCGCTACGTCTAATGTTTATTAAGCTCACCTTAATTGGATCAGAAGATTCATTGCCAGGCGGCGCCTAAACAGGCGCTACGTGTAGCTATAGGTGTAGCGGGAAATAACGAAATGGAAACCGGTAATTGCTTTCGATCTGTAAGCATTAATTTGCGTGAAACTTCGTTAATGCTGTTCTAATTGCTTTGCCGACTTTATATCATGTGCGGCGCCATAATAGCAATTTAATTGTAATTGAAAACTAATCAACTC
Organism: Clepsis dumicolana; assembly: GCA_963691665.1. NCBI lineage: Eukaryota > Metazoa > Arthropoda > Insecta > Lepidoptera > Tortricidae > Clepsis > Clepsis dumicolana. The sequence goes on along the minus strand of OY829519.1, from coordinate 5,264,686 downwards.
GGCTGAGCACAGTTATCAATTAGCCATAGATCATAATTACCGCGGGTTCAATAGCACGCCGCGGCTACCGCCCGATTTAACTGACCCTTCTGCTCGCTTTTCGAAATCTCTGCACGTGGCCGTGCCTTTTATGTTAAACTCCACAGTAATTTCTTCGAACATTCCAAAGTAACAATTGAAATGCACGTGTCTCGAGAGTATTCGAAATGAAATTGGAATCGAACAAAAAAATTAACCCAAATTTTGCAAGAGTTGCGGAATTGGAAATAAGGGTTGCAAAAAAATCCTTTCTAACCCGATGCGCCCGCGTCCGAGTCTGATCGAACACGTGCATGCTACAATGCGAGATGACTCACGGCGATGAGCGTCGATACCGGAGCGAACGCCGTATTATTAAAACTCGAAAGGAAAAAAAAAAGCGTTCACTCGTCGTATCGCGTCAAGAATTGTACATCTGCCGAAATTTCTCACGGGTCCTTCGCTGAGCGCCGCGTATGGTATTATTATGCTGGACCGCTTTGCTATCGCTACCTACGTATTATAGATCTCGGAGTCGTGCATTCTGGTAATTATGGCAACTGGGCGGCTAGCGGTATCGGTGCGGGGCCACTTTTTAATAGCGTAGTAATTAGCATATCGGGTTGTGGCGTTTCGCGCGACGATATCTCTAGAGAGAGGCTGTCGCCGCAAGATTAATTGGTGTCAGGATGAAAGTTATTACGGCGACTTTAAGTTTGGTTTAATTATGAACTGTGACTGCCATTTGTTGTAATTAAATTAACTAAGAGTTTTGAATGATTCGCGATAAAAAAAACCGCGGTAAGGTAATCGCGGTCAATATGCCGTTTTCATTATGTCTAAATTAACTAAGTTGATGGCTGTGCGTGTCTTGACTTGCCCGTGGGAGAAAGCTTTTTGCATTGCACGTGCGTCGATAAATTATCGTGCGTATTGTGATCGGGCCATTGTCATCCAAATACGAGTACTACTGTGTTATTCTCTAAATTGCACAATAAGGCTTTTTCTTTTTTGTGGAGCGACGCGAGTCGCGACTTGTCGAGGTGCTATTTTGCTGGAACAGGTTGAAACTTGTCGAGGTTGCTCGGGGTTGGTTTTGAAATTGCGTAAAATGCAAACTTGGATGAAGCTTGCAGAATTATTCACGATCTATGATTGTGATTATTAAGCCCAATAAGTATTAGGTACCTACATAAATACATTTCCTCGATTTTAAACGGTTTTTTTAAGAAAATGAAGTCTTATTAAATTAAATGGCGCCGTCGCTAAATTTTAATTACTTATCAGAAATTTCGTTGCGCCTGTGATGTGAGCCCGAGTAAAAAAAAAAAAAAAACTAGGTACTTATTTTTGCGGCAAGTACCTCTAAATACAACAGTGACTCTCTAATGTGACAGTTAGCAAATTAAAAACTGCAGTTAAAGTAAGCGTTATTTGCTAGTGCTGCTATGTAATTAGATCTACGAATAATATTTTTTCGTAGCACTTTTCATAGCTGCTTTTCCTATTCGCTGTTTAGTATTAATTGCATTCTTACTAACTTTGCGAAGCAGTGAGACATTATCGTTCACTTATTTTGTAATCTGATACAAATTGCGAAACATAAAAAATTGTATTATCGGAAAATATAACTTATCAATGTAACTAATATTAAGAATCAATGTCTATCTCCTATCGGCACGCGTCTGATACCAATCGCCTTGCACGTGCTGAGAACTGCTTGAACTATCAACACGAATATTAATATAGGTACAACGCTACAACCACAGACTTATATGTAGAGCCCATTAAATGTAAACTAGAGAACTTAAAAAAAAACAGCTAAATGTATTCATTACTGACTGAAATGTATCCATGCAGTTCAAAACTATACAGCCTTGAGATTCGGCAAACTTAAAAGCAACTACAGTCAATTTCCTAAAGTACAAGTCAATTACACGTCGGCATGCATACAAAATCGAAAACAAGCCCGACTAAATTCGTGTACCATTAAGCAACACCTACGCCTAATCCCGTACCCTCGGGACACCATTGTCTCTGTCATAAACATAATCCGCTATCTCAATCAAAGTCCACTTAATCACGTCAGACCGAAATAAGAAAACGAAAACGGCGCCGGAGTAAAAAGTGACCATCAAAAACCCAGTAGCGGGGTCCGCCTTAGGCCCTGCACGTGCGGGGCAACTTATGTTGTACCTATATGTTATATTATTATATTATACCAGTCGTTTGGCTCGCGCCGACTAGCCCGTCTGACCACTTTTGGAACCAGCCAGGCTATAGCAGTTATAGCTATCTGATTCAACTCTTGTGAGATTGAACTGCAGTTGCCGGGCGCGCTACTGTATTACCGTATAATACCATGCCCATTTAGCTTAACGATTTTGTATATAATTAAGGGTTGTGTCAGGGATTCAAGTGAAAAATATAAAATACATTGAAACAGTTTTTTTATTAAACCATTTACGTGAACCATTGTATCATAAAATAAATTATTATCCTAATTTAAAGCTCAGTTATGGAAGATCACAATTTCAATAAGCCTACACTTAATTTCTAAGTTACTTTATACAGTATCAAAATATCACACGATTCGATACAATTAAAGCTTTCGTTAGTATCACGAGTATTGAGCGAATCCTAGTTAGAACCTACTATATGGCACCTTTGAGATTAAAGCTAACATCACAGACGATTGCAGAAACCGGAGAGCAGCACTGGTTTCACGGAAGACACTGATTGTCGTTGGAAGTGGAGCGTTCAGGCTTGCACCCAGCGGTCTTGGAAAGCTGGGTATTGCTGCTCGGGTGTCTGGCACTCGGTGTAGCAGTGCGCCGATGCGAAGTCAGCTTCGGTTTTGGTGACGGTGGTCCAGAAGAAGGTGCCGGCTTCGGTGCGAGCGAAGTGGACTGGGATGTAGAAGTCATCGCGAGCCACGGGAACCAGGTCGCAGGTGTCATCTTTGTTGTAAACGAGGAAGGCAGCTCTGGGCTGGCATGTTTCCATTTCTTGGTAAATCTTGCACTCCAAAGCCTCGTTGCTGTCGTTTTCGTCGGCCTCGAAGGACGTCTCGACGGTTTTGGCGGGAACGTTGCGCTTGGTCGATTTCTTAATGATCTTCATTAGCGGTTTCAGAAGCGCTTTGATGCCGCTGTTCTTCATCTTCTCGGTGTTGTATTTGTTCTCGTTGATCGAGTTGTTTGTGGCAATGATGTACTCGTTGTTGGCGTAGTAAGACATGTTGAGAGGAAAGGTAGACCGTGTGTCGCAAGTGAGATCACAGGCGGGAATGTGGGGCTGCTTGAGCCGGTCGGCCTTTTATACCCGGCGCGCCGCCCCCGACATAAAAGCTCTCGTACACGAAAAGCTCCCTTTGCGTGTGTGGGTGAGTTAAGTGGTTTATTCGATACGTTTTCATAAAGTCTCGGACTTCAATGGAAGTTTACTGTCATGAGTTTGTAGGGTTACAAAAGTTGTTTGTTTTAGTGGGCGGTAAATTATGCGCATACATGAATTTATATTCTAAGACTGTCTAAAACAATTAAACTTTTGGTAGTTCCGACCATTTCAAATTTGACAGTTGAGTTTGCTGATAATTTTAAACACCAATACAACACTGCAATTAAGGTTAATTTAAACCAATGTACGCAGGATGTCATGCACTTATATGCAGGCACTACTAAAACGAAAAACATTATTTTAAATGAATTTTATATAGACAATTCTAACTTTAACTTTCCTCTTATCTCCCTCAGTAATTGTGTTAACACAAACCTCCTATAATCAAGCATGATATGCAAATACGTATCCTCAGTGGAAATCATACAGCCACAATAGAGTATAAATTGATTTTCCCGAGTGTCCACGTGCCGTCCACACGCCGTGGGTAAACACAACATCTGTTGATTGACCCCCCAACACAATATGATTGTTATCGGGGGTCACTAAGTCATGAAGGGTAATTCGTTCCCATGCCCCCGGTCACCCAAGGGTGAAATGGGGTCACCCCAGGGGCAATGGAGGGCGCGAGCGCGACGTGCGCGCAGTTCGCGTGACGACCATCGACACCTGATTAGGTGTAAAGTGCGTGTAATAGATAAGGTGTATAGATATTTTGGGGTAACATCGACGCACCTATCTATTATGAAGTCTGTATTTTTGTGTAGGGTGTGATTAAAGCAAGGCTGTGTTTGGTAAGAAGGGGCTTCGAAAAGAAACTCTATCTCTAAATCGAGTGTTTAAATTATTCAAGTCTCTGTTCATTAGCATTTAGTAAAAGAATTAATAAACAGAATGCCACCTACACACAAAATATCCAACCCATACCGGTCTAAACATGTAAGATTTTTTTCTTGTGTCCAAGGAGAGTACTACAAAAAAATCAAGTTTAAAAGAAATCAGTGTAGCGGTGATAGTGGCTGTCGTCCAATGGGGTGCGCGCGCGCCGGCAGGTGCTGCGATCCACGGCCGCGCACACACTCGCGCGCAGTTTAAATATACGACCATTGAACACGTGCATTCGAAGGGGATGAACATACTGAACCGGTGTTACACGGAAAGGGACGGCGAATATTTTTTATCGAGATGTATAGATTCACGACTCCCTCATATCCGAAATAGGGTAACGCAAAGGCTAATTTGGTTATTGAAAATTGAGGGGTTGTTCGTGGGAATGCTCTCCGCTCGTAGGTTCCCAGGGCTGTGCGCACATTGAGCTTTTTTTCGGCGATACGAGATTCGGAACCGCGACAGATGGCAAGCGGGCATCGTTCGCGCTCTGCTTTGTTATAATAAATCGTATGGGGTATTGGAATTAAACGTTCCATTTTGATGGCGGGGGATGGAGATGTAAACAAGTGTAAAAGGGGTCAGTGGAACTCGGCCGGGGCTGTAATTAAATGTCTATTAGAGCCATTTTGAGATTATTAGGAGAGATTGTTAGGGGATGAAGATTCTTTTCGGAATTTTGAGAAAATTACACCAATTAAGGCATTGCTTGGAGCTTTTAGGAGTTTGGGGTTGTGAATGGCAATCAAATGGTAGTTTGAGGAAATTACTGCACACACAAAATTATGAAAGCCAATGAGCTGATCAACGCAGCCAATTCGCCCACAGTTTTCCTTTGAAAACACACCTTAATTTTTTTACCAACATTGTATCGATATTTCAGAGGCTGACGTTATTTATTGACGGATGACGACGACCAAGATACCTGTGGCGGTTCCCACGGCTGAAAAAACCTGCCACAAAAGTTGTCAAAGGACTGAAGAAGGCACTTTGCGTAATATTAAAAACTATTGTCGCGGCAAGTGCGTGGGACCCGGGGGCTCGCGGGGGAACCAACCCCTATAGAGAATGCTGCTTGCTGCACTTATCTTGGGGTCAAATGAGATTTTTTTCTGCATTGTTATGCTATAATTTATGAAACTTCTGAGCAGGTAGGCACGGGATTTGCCTTGTAATTTTATTTGTCATGTAAAGATGCCCATAAGCTTAAGGATTTTAAGGATCCGAAGGAGTGTAATCTTTGGTAGTTTATTATATTTTGTACTTTACTGTAGGCACTAAATTGATATAACCTAAATTTGTAGAAACTACCGTGATTTGTTAAAACAATCTTCATAAAATGTTAAAAAGTACGTATCTCTTCCCGGAACTAGAAGGTCAAGACAAATCTGGTAACGATATCTTGACATGATAAAGAGCAACTCTCTGATGCTAACTATGTCGGTCTGCCTGCGCGAAGTGGTTGCGTTAACTGTATATGGGCGTTTGAAGAATGAGTTATCGTGACTATCAAAAAAAAAAAACAGGCAAGTGGCTGAATTTCAAAACAGAATTAAGTACCAGTTGCATTATATACTTAAATAAAATTAAAACTGACCACTGTCACTGTACGGCTACCAGGATGTAGGATATCGTTACCTATATACCAGATTTGACGCGGCCTTCCGTAATTAAGTATAAACAGCAGACAAAATAGACGAAGAAATTGCTAAATAATCGATCTGTATTTAATTTGAAACCCCATTTCATAGAAATGTTACATAATCAATTTTTTGAGTTCAAGCCGACATACGTATCCATGTATCCAGCATCCAATTAAGAAAGGATAATGTAACTGAAACGTTTTACTATGTAATGGACCAGTAAGGTACAATAAACGATTTATTTTAAGTACATTGAGACTTTTTTTATTCTAATCCAGAAAACGCATTTATCATTGTAGAAAAAACATTGCAGATCTCCTTTGTAACTCGAGTGTGGGAATGTCGGTTACCGAATTAGACGAATAAGAATTGGGGGTGGAAAATAAAGAGCCATGTATAAATCATCCCTAATCGCTACTTTTGTTGGGTGTACACAACCATATTTCAATCGTGACTCACTATGGAACCTTATCGTACTAAAAGTCGTATCAACCTGACAAAGTCTGCGGAGGAAATTCAGTGTGGCATTTATTGTGAATGGGTTCCACGTGAAGATACGAATCCATTGGTTTGAACCTACACTTGTTGCGTCACCCATATCGTACGAGGGCTGAATACAAACATACATATACGTCTGAGAATTACAAGTTTTTCAAAATGAACTGTGCGTTCTTGTATACAAGGATACACACGGTATATCATACGGATTTCAATGCCATTGGTGGTTTGTAAAAGACACGGGGGCGTAGAATTTTAGGGGTTATTGGACAATTAACCGAATCGCAGGTAAAATCATTTCTAATTGAGGTTAACAAAAAAAGGTAAGATGTTTTGCATTTGTATGGGGTGATCGGATGATGAATTTCAACAGATTATGACTGACCTGGCATATTTTTTTATTCGATGACTCACAATTTCAAAGCCAAAATAAGTTAAATTGTAAAAAATCTATCAGGCCCCTATTTCCCCAACTTTACAATTGTCGGTTTGTCATGACGATTTGAACTACATTTCTTGGCCAGTATGAAGCGCGCTAAAACAAAAGTTCTTCAAGTCAGCAATTGACACCGAATTGTCATTGAAAACTGACAGTTGTAAAGTTGATGAACTAGCGGCCAGATATTAAAAGTATGCATAGTAATGTTTTTTAATTTTAACGCACCCATCAAGTGATCTCTGGCGCAGATTCCAATAAGACTATCTAATTCGATTAATCTGATTAATACGTGAAGCAAAAACGGAAAATATTGCCCGCACGAGGGAGTGCAAGGTTTGACATAGTAGTTTATATGGAAAAGAGGCGCAGAAAGCTAAAAAAATATGTGTTAGCTATTTAATTTACGGTCGAATTTAGACCAATGGACGATCAAGGTACTGATCGAATCTAAATCTAAACCAGTTTTATCCAGTTTTTTACTAACTTCATAAAATTAAAAGTTAATGAGAGCGCAGTCATTAGGATAAAGTTTGAGAAGTTAAGGGAGGGTGTAAGGCGATAATCGCCCTACCTCGTTATCACTCTTGCTTTATTTTGAATGCCTCCGAGATGAGAGTCGGAGGCATACACTCGTATACTGTATAAGAAGAAGCCTAATAACAGTTTTGGAGGATTATTACACTGAAGTTTTAATTAAGGATTCGACGCGCTCTAGTTGGGGTAATAAAAACTAACTATTTTAAAGCCTGAACTATTCGGTTTTATGCGGCGGAGATGATCTTAATAGTGATTCTTAGTAGTGAATCAGAAACTGGACTGATTTTATTTGGTTTTAGCGGTTTGTGCTTCGTTGGAGCTTAACTATAAATTGAGAAGTTAAGTTGATCGTTAAATTTATAAAAATACCCAAATATGCATATTTTACTACTGGGACATTAAAATTTACAATTAAATTGAAAATTAAGAGTAAAATCTTAGAATACGTATATTAAATATAATGCAATATTTTTTATCGACAGTACCTACATTAGGTATTATTGCGTTGTCTTCGAGTGTACATAAACTTGCCAAAAGGGGCGTATGATAACGTCGACTTTTATTATTTGATCACATTGTTAGTTAGTTGTTTAGGGTAAACTCTGGCTATTACATGACACGCTGAATTCCGTGACATACTATTGTAACGCAATTAAGCGTGTCACGTAATTCGCCCTAGTGTAAGTAATATAAGCGTGTTAAAAACTTCTCACAGAAACACACATTCATATCTCCGTTGTAAATCTTCAGTTTAAATCTAATCGCGAGCGTCAGTACCGCAGTGTCCCTATTAACAGCAAAAGCGGCAAACAAGCAATGATAGCAATAAATAAATGCTTAAATGCAGCGGACGGCTAATTTAAGCCATTTGTGTCTATTCTATACTTAAGCGATGGAAGGCAGCGAGAAATCTCTTTACCGTGCAACACAATTTTGGTTAATGCACACTGTTGTCAAGTGTTCAGTGTGAAATTTTACTTCTAACATGAAACTAAGTTAGTACAACTATGCAAGACCATCTAAATTTGATTCTATGTGGGTATTGTTGTAGAGTAGGTACGTTAAGTCGGTGTCATAATCGTTAACATTTGCATACTTTTTAGTTCCTTATCAACCTCGATGAACAGTTTAAAATGATTCGCGCTTAATTGCATTAGACATAATGATAATGGGATATTGAAAAAGATTACCTTATAGGTTTGATGAGCTCCCGATATCATGATGCATGTAACTGCATCGATATATCGGGAGCTCATCAAACCTATAAGGTAATCGAGGTCAATATCCCGTTTTCATTATGTCTAACCTCGATGAATATGGGACGACACTGTTGCAAACTTAGGTTACTTCTAGTATAAGCAAGTGCTATGATAGCTGCTAAAATTTTCTAGTGCCTCTAGTCGAGTAAAATACGGCAATATGTAACGTTCCCCACACCACACCCTTACCCGTATAGTGTGGTCGCGAAGCGCACTAACTAAACTTACCTTTCGAAGTGTAGTAAGCTTGCCTCTCGAAGTGTATATAACTTGCCTTTCAAAGCGTAGTAAACTTGCCTTTCGAAGTGTAGTAAGCTTGCCTCTCAAAGCGTAGTAAACTTGCCTTTCGAAGCGTAGTAAACTTGCCTCTCGAAGCGTAGTAAACTTGCCTCTAGGCGCTACATCGGTGCAGCCTTAGCCTAACAACATTACGCCTTTCTCCAACCTTTTATATAACCGCCATTAGCCCATGACTCACGACGGCGCGTGCGCGGTAATAGCGGCTAATTGTTGTCGCGAGCCGACATTGCGCGGCTTGCCGCGTCCCGTAGGGTTGCTACACGACTAGATTTTTACTGACTTTTTTTTTATACATTATACTTAGGCTTGCGTTTGAGCAAAATCACGCCTGATGGTAAGTGAAGATGTGGTCCTTGCCTAGCAAATGCCCATTCACCCTAGACTTGAAAACGGCCAGATTATAGTGTTCAGGGAACACAGACGCAGGCAGGGAATTCCACTCCTTAGCCGTACGGATGGTGAAGGAAGAGCGAAAACGCTCATGTCAGAATTCTAATTCTGCTAGGACTCAGCTACTCAGCTAGAGAATGGAATAGGATTGACGTAAACGGAGAAAGTTTCACGTGATCGAGCTTAACGAATTTTAATAGAGTTAGGTTAGCGTTAGTACGTAAATATCAATCACTTTGCAATTCCTGCACATGTACCCGAAACTCATGCCTAACTTCCCATCCAGCGTACAATATATATATTAAAATTCATTAAAGATCAAAAGAGTAATTAATTTGCGACGAAATACTAGAAGTTTTTTATTGACGTCGGGCTCTTCCTCAGGGTTTTGACATTTTTCCATCTGACCCCCGTTTCATCAGGTGCCAAATGACAACGACAAAGGTTCTTGTATTACCAGTGAAGCGGAGGAAAGTGTGGACTGTATATATTAAATGAATTAAAGATGATATCGAGTAAATGGAGTTTAATAAGTAAATAAAAGAACAAAAGGAACAACACAAACCAACAGAACTTCACTCACCAAACAATAGCTACTGACAAGACATAAAAACAACAGAAAAATAATAAAAAAACATTATATCATGAAAACTAGCAATGAGTTTGCGACAACCAAACTTCATATTAACTCCGCAGTGTAGATCAAATTGTCGTTGTAACATGTCGCTTGTCACGTTTATGAAATAGGAGTCTGGTAACCCTAGCTTGCGTCGCCTCGTGCCGCGACAAGCATAATTGATCTTGTGCGGGACTGTTGGATAAGGTCTATGAGGAGTTGACCTATTGGTGAGTCAGAGAGTTGCTGGGAAAGTTGTTGTTGAGACTACGCTGACGTATGTATAGAGTCAGTACTACTTGAGTTAGCGGGAACTCGGCGTATGCGGTCCCGTATGTTAACTTTTTAGGTCAAAAATTAGCTTGCCATGTTATACTTATATGATATGACCAAGATGGAAAGCCTCTTGTTTTCGCTTTTTTTGTTTAGCGTTGAACTTGGCTCCTTTTTTCACATTTATGTTTTTGGTGGGATAATAGAGCTATGAACTGACTGCACTTTATCAACGCCTAGGTACCAATATACTTGGACAGTAAGTAATTATGTATTTTGCATTTGCTCTGGTACCTACTCTACGTGCGTGCGTACGTCTATAAAGTCCTACGTAGTCAAAATAAAATTGTCAATCTAGGTTAAAAGTATAAGTTAATTCCTAAATTTTACTAACTATACTGACTTTTAAGTATAATTATGTATTCAGCCAGTCGGCAAACCTTTATCTAGAAAGCATCAGATTTTTTCAGCTCAAATACTGCTTCACAGATGACTTAAAATCGAATGTAACAACTGACTATCCAATTTCAAAGGCAATTTGTACTTATTTTGTACAAAGTTAGTTTAATACGTCCGCGGCGCCAGCTTTTTGCCCTCGGGCCGGGGACTTAGAAGTACCTAATGACCATCATTAGTGACACTTACATTAACAGTTTTATGTCAAGATGGTTGTGCTAAAGCTACTTTATTTTTATAAAGCAACCTGTAAGAAATATGTACCTAATTTGAGTTTTCTAACTAAATCGCTTTTGAACAAACGCCACTTCTATTTATTAGAAATCACACAACATACTGCGTCAAACATTTTTACTCTTTGGACGAAAGAACCATTAATGCTTCTAAATTAAAGCTGCACCCTTTTATCTTTTCCAAAATGGCTCCCAAACCTAATTTATTTTAATAATCGGGTGAAAACACAATCAGTTTTCAATTTCTTTACAAAACCCGAATCTTTTCAATGGCTTGTTAAGGCTTCTTTTATTTATTACGAAATTAACACGTCAAACTGTTATGGGGAAAAAATCAACCCCTTTTCAAGCGATTTAACCCTTCACTGCTAACCGGTAATCAATCGGGTGGGAACGGTCTCGATTACTGCAATTAACGACTACCGATTTATAAAGACTAGGTACCAGTAAAGCCTTCGAAAATTTAAATTTATTGCACTGGCTGAATCAGCATCTGAAAACGTTTTTAGGGTTCCGTACCTCAAAAGGAAAAAAACGGAACCCTTGTAGGATCACTTTGTCTGTCTGTCTGTCTGTCTGTTCGTCTGTCTGTCTGTCTGTCCGTTTGCCTGTCAAGACCCTTTTTCTCTGGAACACGTGGAGGTAGGATGCTGAAATTAATATCAAATACTCAAAACTGCTGTCCCTTGAAGCTGTAAAAAAAATCAAGCATCTAAATCAACGCAATCAAAAGATACAGTCATTAAAAAAGTCGTTTCCATACAAATTGCCGTTTTTTGAAAACCTAAAGGGTATTTCCAGCTGTCCTAGAAACCTGAAATTTGGTATGAGGGTAGCTCGTACAATCACTCAGAAAAGTCTCAAAATCTTAAACTTTTATGTCTGTCTCTAGATTTCGCAGACCAATATAAGTTGACCCCACACTGCATACATTTTGCTTAGAAGCAGGGCTCTGCTTACACTGGGCTTCTTAAAACACTGGAGAAAAGCGTTAAAATCTTTCTATGGAACCCTCGTGCGCGAGTCCGACTCGCACTTGGCCGGTTTTTTGAGTGCTAAGTACTGTTTTTAAAGAGCCTATCATCATATGTTGTACAACTTTGGCAAAAATTGGTAGTTACTTTTTGGGATATGTATGCATACTTTCAAAATACAACGCTTTATGTATCATGGTAGGACCTTTCAGGGATACCATAAAAGTGAAAATTATGATCTTTAAAAGTCGAACATTTTATTTATGATTATAAGAAATAAATATTACAAGCGTTAATATTTCCAAAACCATAACTAATCTTTCCATTAATTTTATTTCCCAAAGGTCCTCCAAATGCACTCCGTCGTTGCCATACATGTAATTACGCGGTACTAAATGATGTTTTTGGCGGCAAATGATACCCTCGACTCGACGTCATTCGTATGAGATTTTAATACGAGGCGGCTTTAAGAAATCTTTAGGGTTTCGTACCCAAAAGGTGATCAACGGAACTATGTTACAATGGTTTCTCTACCTGTCCGCCTGTGTCTTCAAACGTAACAGGGCCTATCTTTTCATCCTGATAGACAGACACTAAACATTTTCAGAGGATTTCACTATAACTGCTTTAAAAAAAGCGAAAATGTAAAGGTAGTCCCATAATAGGCAGGAAAATATTAAACGTGATTATTTCAGCTTTTTTTTGATCGATCTTACTATTGGCAATTGGACGTTTTTTTATACGACAAGGAAGACAAGTGGATCACCTGATGGTAAGTGATCACCACTGCCCATAGAGACCCACAGCTCCAGGGATTTGTAGATGCGTTGCCAACCTAGAGAGCTAAAATAAAATGCCTCTTGTGCCCGTAATTACGTAATTGCACCGGCTGTCTTACTCTCCGCACCGGACCACAACAGTGCAAGCACTGCTGCTTAGCGGCAGGATTACCGGGTGGTAGCGATCTGGACGGACCTCGCACAAGGAACACGTTGGTATAGAACCCTTCGCATGCCAGCTCGGCTAGCACTTGGCCGGTTTTCTCTTTAGTCGAATATAACACCTTTTTGCGCTAATGCCGTCCGGAACACCTAATTATCGGTGATTGGAGTCGTTCGACTTGATTCCTCTTAATGACTCCAAATTACGGCAAAATGCGCCGGCGCGGCCCGTGCGGTCACCGCGCGGGACCATTACGTTCATAGCCCATTTACAGGGAATTTTACGTATGGCGAGTCATTAGTTGCACTATTTATTTATTTCATATATGTGAAGGCGTGGCTTTTTATAAAACTAAATTTTAAGCTTAAAACCTACACTTTGATAAAAACCGGCCAAGCGCAAGTCGGACTCGCGCACGAAGGGTACCATTATCTATAAAAACGGCAAAAAAATCATGTCTGTTGTACGGAAGCCCCACTCATTTATTAATTTTATTCTGTTTTTAGTATTTGTTGTTACAACGGCAACATCTGTGAAAATTTCAAATGTCTAACTATCACGGTTCATGAGATATAGCCTGGTGACAGACGGACAGGCAGACAGACAGACAGACGGACGGACAGACAGGGGAGTCTTAGTAATAGGGTCCCGTTTTTTACCCTTTGGGTACAGAACCATAAAAAGTAGTAAATGACTGAAATAAGAACAACATTGACTGTTGCAAATAAAGTTTTGCCCTCAAATGGTTTCTACCCTTTTCGCCAAACTGCAAATATACCTATTTAACTTTGCAGTTTCCTTCGTATTTTATTTAAAACGACATAAGCTGCAGCAGAATAAAAAAATCGGACGCATCGCGCTTGTGTCTCCACCCTACCTGTCCCTTAACTTCTAATATTTATCACGCTCCTAAATAACATTGATAAAGTGCTAAATAAAAAAGATTCCTTAAGATAAAAACACGAAGTGTCGTGCAGGCATTTTATCGGGGTGATAATAAAATATCGCTTAGCACCGCTATAAAGCCAGGCCTTATCGTCGGGAAGGCGAACCTACGAGTATATCAGGGTCTGACCTGCGGTTTAGGAGATAACTGTTCTTGGAAGGTTGACTTGCACCAACCTGGGTTAGGCTCTGACCCGGGGTTAGCTTAGCTCAGAGGCCCGAGTACGATTCCAGTCCTCCCTAACGTAACGTTATCGAATCGAAACCGAGAAACTTCATACTAAATTTTAATTCCGAATACGCTCACGGGCGGGCGATGTTCCCAACGTCATACGAATTTCTCGATAACGTTACTACTCGACTACGTTACGCAGGATTCGAATATTCGTACTCGGGCCTCAGACGATACAAACGCGTCAAGCTATTCTCGGGTTAGTGTATAACCCAGCGGTGCAAGTTAGGCCTAAAGAGCAGGGTACAACGGGAATTGGGGGCTTAATGAAATACGCCTTTAGCGCCAGAAGGCTCATGAGTCTTAAGTCCAGTTTAGACTTAGCAAGAAAAAACATGCAATTTGCAGTATATTGTGAAGCTATGAATCGAACCATTTTTCTTGCAAGTCTAAACTGGGTTTTGCACTCAAAGGCGTCCAGAGGGTCGAGCACGACTTTACGAAAGCTGCGTAACGTTACGGTTATCGTATCGAGATCGAGAAACCTCATACTAAATTTTAGTTCCTAATACGCTCACGGGCGGGCGCTGTTCCAAACGTCATACAAACTCCACAACGTTTACTATTCGACTTTACGTTACGCAGCATTCGTAAAGTCGTGCTCGACCCTCTGTAATCAACGGCCAAAAATACGTCTCGATCGCGTTTGCGTTACGAGCGTCAAATAGTATGAGAATTGTTTGTTGTCGATACGTGCCACTTACAGCGTGCCACTAGTGGCACTGCTAATATGTCCATAGCAATTCAGACGTCAACGCGAATGCGATCGAGACGTTTTTTTGGTAGTTGATTAAATTAGACAGAGGCTTTGATCAACGTGATTGGCACGGAAAGAGGGTGTGTTGATAGATACTTATAAGGTCAAATGTCAAAAAAAAACTTTTTAACTCTATATTTATTGGAGCCTTAAAGCACTTGACTGTAGGCACAGTAAAATTTGAAAATGAAAATTACTTAAATAAATTTCATTTGATGTTGTGTAAAATTTTAGACAGAACATTAGGTACAAATAGCATAAGGTTTTTGACCTGCTTTGCTTCATGTAGTTTTATTTTATTGTGTTTATGAACCACTAATTTAAAATCAAATTATATTGACGTCTTTCACGATGGCTTCCAACTGAGCGTTGGCCCTAAACGTCATCTAGTGGCCGTCTTATCAATTGACAGCGGAGCTTTTATCAGAAGCAGATACGTAAGCTTTGCTCTGATACTCATATTAATGTCTCAAGATTGCTCTTAAGGATAAGAGTCGCTACTGGAAACGGTTTGCTTACTTTGTAAGCCGCGTATTTATTAAAGTAAGTGTCAAGTCTTTTGGAATTTATTTTAATAATTCTGTAATTTAAAGGAGTTTTTGAAATCGGCGGAAGGGCCCCCATCTCTAGTATGTAAATAAGTAGTAAAAAATGCTTTAACCTTCTAAATCTTACTTAGACGTGGCCTGACTTTGCGCTTTTGCCAAATGTGATTAATTAAGAACTATATCCAAATGAAAATCAGTCTCACTTTCAAGTGACAACTAAGGTTGAGTTAAGGCCCAGTACTCTCAACTCCTCCCTTAAACTCACGCTCCCACCGTTACCCAAACATCCTATGACTCATCCTAAGTCCACACGCTAAAACAACAACCTATAAAAACCTCATCATCCATCATTGGACGGACAACGGTCTCCGGTAAACCGAGAACCGTACCCGAAATTACGGAAAGAAAACAAAAAATGGAAGATTTATTTAAGGGAGCGTAAAGATCTGTTTATGGTATGCGTCGGTAATTAAGGGGCTGCACACGTGCGCGGGCGCAGAAACGAAAGAGGAAAAAAAAGCTATACCTGTTCCGAGGGCAGAGCGACAGGTCCGCTGACACGCTCTTCAGGAGGCGGGGTGCTCAAAGTGTGGTGATTTTGGAAATGAAAATGGTGAGTTTGGCCAGGGAGTTTCGGCTCTACAAAAACATTGCGACGAATTGAGAACCTCCTTCTTTTTTCGAAGTCGGTTAAAAATTATGGTGAATGCGAAATACATTTGTTTGACTTTATTACACAACAAAGATGAAGATAGGTAGAGGTTTCAAGGGCTTAAAACGTGCTAATTGGATGAAACATATAACTATTACATAATGTTGCTGTTTAAATAAATAAATAAATATTATGGGACAAATTGACACCAATTGACCTAGTCCCAAACTAGGCAAAGCCTGTACTATGGTTACTAGACAACGGATAAACATACTTGTATAGATAAATACATACTTATATACATATTAAGCATCCAAGACCCGAGAACAAATATTCGTATTCATCAGTCAAACATCTGCCCCGACCGGGAGTCGAACCCGGGACCTCAAGCTTCATAGTCAGGGTTTGACAAAATACAGAGTAAGTATAAAGATAAAACTAAGACACGGAAATTAACCTTTACATACATTAATTTATAACTAAATGAACAGTAATCCTAGTTCGATGTCATTGCGTTTAATACAGTTATTTGTAAATCTGGAGGACAAACGCTAAGTTTGAGCACCACTGCCCACGCCTTCCCTTAACGTTATCTTATTATAGCTAAAATGAGTTCGGTGTTCAGAGATAATAGCCAGCCCTGGGTTCCTCACATTTTTTATCCAAACTTTTTCACAAAAGTCAAGATAATGCTGCTTTTAGATATTGCGTGTGATGATTTGATTTTTGAATGGCTCTGAACTTAACAGTCGTTAAATATTAACAACTTTGCGGAATCTTTGTGATGGGGTAACATTTAAAAATAATTATGCCTAAGTTTTGGAGATATTTTAAAAGGTATTTTTTATTTATAATGAAAGCAATTTACAATGACATTAAATCTAAGCTTAAACTAAATAAACTACAACTTAAAACTAAATTAAATCTAAATAAGGCCCCGTGGCATAGTGCCCAAAAGGCTGGCAGCGTTGCCTCGCTGAATAGCGATGCTGATTCTTTGAGAGAAAACTGCCAGGTTAGTATTGGATCTGATTTTTATAGCCACCGTTTACTTAGCCCTAAGGTATAGACTGTTGTAATATTTCTCTCACCAGATTCCTATTTTCCATGATCATTGTAAAACCTGTTATTAAATTTAATCAGTGGATGTTTTTACGATAAACAGTGAAAGTAGTTATTGTGCCAGTGGGTATATGTATATTACATTGGACTTGGACACCATTATAAAATCTTCCATGGATACGCAAGGATGTAATCGGCACTTTAGAAATATTCAAGAAAATGAAAACCCTTTATACCAATGTAATTTTTCCTCCAACTCAAAACTTACCACGACAAATTCCAGAACACAATTTTAAAATTCCGGCCACAACTGTCTTTCATAACTGATTAAAACCCAGAATATGGCCCTCATAGAATGCCATAGAATGCGTGTATGTCATATCAGATTATAGAGTTAATAATGACGCATTCTTCGAGTATCATGAAACAATGTTATCGTGCCATCGGCACGTGGTAGGGTCGTCGTTTTGTTTACCAATAACACTATGATTTTTTATAAATATGAAAAAGTGAAGAATAATATGTGATCGTGGATAGTTGTGTTTTGTTTAAGTTACGACCAACAGGGTGTTTTTTCAGGATTTTAAAATAAGGTAACAAAATAGCCACAAGTTCTAGAAATTTGCGTTATCGTTATCACATCAGGCCAATAACAATGACTTGATTTTCACATCATCATCAATACAATTCCAACATAATGAATTCAAGTTGTAATTATAATTATTTAACATATACCTACCTATTTCACGTGACTGCACCATTATTCAGCAAAAAAACACCCAGCACACATTTTAGTGTTTTTTATCAACAAAAATCTTCACGATCATGTTCTATTTTCGTCCGCAACCAGTTTGACAACCACGATTAATATTTACTAACGTCAAACTTCTTCGACTTCCTGCCATGATGCATCGCCCTGCGGGAGTACGATTAGTGATGACAGATAGACTTGGATGTATACTTCGTTCCTGGTAACATTAGAAATAAAAACACTTCTCCAAATCACCCTGGGCACTAGCGGAATCATCGAAGGTTTTGACACTTTGACACATTGACACTTAAAATGTATGAAATTATTAATTAAAATTTATTTTAGAGTTCAGCATTTCAGTGCTCTGTATAATTCAGTATAAACTGCAGAGTATAATTTATGTACCTACCTAATCACCCAAATCATGCCTTATTACTGAGCTTTACCAATACTCAACTTCATGTAGGACTTCTTAGTGACAAAAGCTCAACTCTCAAATATAATACCAGCACACACAGGTCAAAATTTTGTAACGTAATCTGGAATGAAATATATCATAGCTTAATGAGATTACAATACATTCAATCACGAAAAGGTCTTATAAGAGCCCTTAGTTACTATTGATTTAGAACCAGTCGGCGTTGAGTCCCTAGGCGATGCCTTTTTGTTTCAAACTTATGAAGACACCGCTGCAATAGAAGGAGGTTGAATGAATATTTTGAATTACGTGTCGGTTTTCGTATGGGAATTATGGATTTTCTAAGGAAGATATGCACCAATGTACGACGAAACTGAAAAGAGTGTAGTTTAACTTTTAATTTATAGTTTCTCGGGCTTGCGTCTTCACCCCAGGGATGTTTTTCTTTTTAACTTTGCGTAAATATGCCTTAATGTGAAAGGTTACGTTTTTGCTGCGATATTTTAATTCCATAACGAACTTTTAATTAGTATTCCTTAAATCGTTTACCCGAAGCTTGGTATAAACACATAATAAATAAAAAAATAACTTTCGTTTTTTTTTTCGGCGCATTTGAACAAATTTAATAACGCGCTCCACACAACCTATAAATTATGTTACTAATTTACCCTCATATATAACAGACCATCGAAAGCAGTTTCCGACTTATCTTAGATCTTCGTCAACTTTTGGTGTTAGTTTCACTGACGAGGCGAGGGCCGCTTCATAACATAACCCCCACTTCCAAAATGTTGCTAGCTCCTTTAAAAGTCATGACTTTATGACGTTCTTGTTTTGGGTAGGTTATAACTAGTGAAGGCTCGATGGCTTATCTCTTATCTGATTGAGGAACGGTTTGTGGACCACTTATAGCCAAAGACACGTTTATCTGGCATCGCTGTAATTTTGGAATCAGTGAGCAGTTCGGTTTAATTATAGTAATCTTGTTTTGTTGTATGGACGGGAACCTTGTAATGCCTTTTCTGGTCGCTTGGGTAATGTAAAATTATAGGCTAGTATATCGTTTAGGGAGCAATGGCTCGCTATATAAGTTTTGGTCTTACTATTAAAAACCGGCCATTATCTATAAAAACGGCAAAAAAAACATGTCTGTTGTAAATATTTAAGTGGGGCTCCAAGCCCCACTTAAATATTTATTTTACTATCCGTTGCCCGCAACTTCGTCTGCGTAGAATTCAGTTATCGCTATCCCGCGGGAACTATACAATTTTCCGGGATGAATGCCTATGTTTTAATCTAGAGTATAAGCTATCCCGTTTCCAAATTTCATTGAAGTCCATCTAGCCGTTTCAGCGTGAAGTAGTAACAAGCATACTCACTCACAAACCTACGCATCCACAATATTAGTAGGATTCTGTTTTTAGTATTTGTTGTTATAGCGGCAATAGAAATAGGAACATCATCTGTGAAGATTTCAACTGTCTAACTATCACGGTTCATGAGATATAGCCTCGTGACAGACGGACAGACCGACAGACAAACGGTTGGACGGCGAAGTCTTAGTAATAGGGTCCTGTTTTAACCCTTTGGGTACGGAACCCTAAAAAGAAAACCTTTCAATTATCCAGCCTTTACGAGTAGGAGCTACGTTCCAATGCTGGCCACAGGTCTAATCTAAATCTATAGACGAAATGGCAAAAGCCAACCCTATTATTGATAAACCTATTTTAACTAAAATGCCGTTAAAGTTCGTTTGTCCTTTTTTGTCACATTGATATTTCGGTTAGTAAGAAGAAGACAAAACCTATTTTAACTAATGGCGACTTGAGTGACGTTTATGAATAATGGCATTAGTCCCTGGGTCCAGTGTGGATTGGAACGTTTATTATTTATCGTGTACTTTGGTAGATGTTTGATACCTACTACTGGAGCACAAAGCTCTGTTAAATACAATTGGAGAGTACTAGGAAAGGTATATGGCTTCTGTCCTTAGTCATAAGTAGCTACCTACTATTAGTTATTCTGTGACATAAGCTAGAAAGAAAGAATTGCGGATTAAAGCTATTTACAAGACAGCCTGTGTAATTACGGGCACAAGAGGCATTTCATCTTAGTTCTCTAGGTTGGCAACGCATGTACAAACCCTTCGGGGTTGCAGGTATGTATGGGTAGTGGTGATCACTTACCATCAGTTGACCCACTTGCTCGTTTGCCTTCCTCGTCGTATAAAAAAAGATGTACTTTTTTTACATAGCGATATGTATTTAGGCTCAAAACATATTTTTAACAGAAATTTGTATAAAAGAAGTCTCTATCCTACAGACAAAAGATCGCTATCCCATATTTGCACAAAATCATAAGCCTGTCACGGTACACTTGACACCAATGCGCAAGCGTATATTGCATTGTAGGAGGATTACCGCGATGGTTATCAGCCTAGCTCTGTAAATATTTGTTGGCACACACGTGACAATGACGGCACAATATTTGACGACGTTGTTGGATCACGGAAAATCTGCATTGTGTATCTTGCGATCGACGAAAGATGGCGCTTTTTTTCGGCATATCGGTTGACCACTTTTTAGTACTTTGGAGGACAATTTCTCCCAGTAGGTTGGGTTTGGGCCGTAAAGAAATACGTGTCCGTTATTTTAGACCACTCTCTAACATTATGTAAAAATAAATCAAATCGGAGCCGGACAGTTGGGTACCTTTCCTTGTTAGTAATTTTGTTAAGTGCGTATTTAGATTAAATCGCAATTTCTAGAAGATCTAAAAACGAATAGTAGCTTAGTGTAACAGGGGTATAATACGTACCTACTGTGATCTTCTCTAATGCAACATATTTGCTGTTTCAATATAAACTATCCTCTTAATCTGGCATTACGACCCAACCAGCCATCCTCTAACATCCTAAACACATAACCAAATAATTACATCTTCACACCACGTTGCAAAATTCCAACTTTTTATCTAATAGCCAAACTTTATTATTAAAACATCTACGGCAACAGATATAATCTAAAGGTGCGCAAAAAAGTGCAGCCGTTCAAGAAATTTCCTTTCAAGAAAATTAATTCACGCGTGATCACATTCAAGGGTCAAATGGAGGAATTGTGAAGGTTTACATTGAATTCCTTTTCTTGGTAGTTTGTAGAATGTCTCATTGTAACTCTACACCGTGGCTATAGAGATGGTGTCTATTAGATAAGGAAGGATTTAGAACGCGCCCCATTTGGTGAGGTTTACTGCGTATTGGACGGTTTATAAAGGAATAGTATTAATGTTTGGTAAAGGAATGGTTTTTCGAGACCATCTGTAGTTTATTGGCTGTAATAGAAGATAAGGAACATTGCTTTGACTAAGAAAGACAAGTAATGTGACAATAGTGATTTCGAATACATATTTTTTACACAATTATCTACGTAGGTATAGACTATTAGATTTTAGGGATATTTGGAATAGAACAGTTAAAAGCGACACAACAACTGATGTGATGCGTACTGAACGGAAAAATATGCTGCTTGAATTACACAAGTTTTCCGCGGCGGTGTCATAATCATTCTCGTAGAAACTTTGTTGTCTAAATCCGTAATCAATGCCACCATAAGCAGTAAAATTCTCAAATTACCTAAAAGTCGAGTATCCGTACGAAAATTCGCGATAAGTTTTTTTTCCTCTGAAGAATGTGCAATATCGAGTTCATCTTGTTGAAGTAAATTCCGGTATCTTCCTTTCCCGCCGAGGCGGTCGGGCGGCCTCACTTATAAATATTTTGGAAATATTTCTATAACTTGTCGGCGTTTTATCTACCGCTTCTTTCCGTTTAGTTGCCCATTGCATACCGTATTCCTTTCCAATGTAAAGTAACATAACTTCCTTTTTAAAAACAGTCAAATTCAGCTTAAGTACGACGGCAGTTTGTTCAATTTAAGTCGGACAGGCGGTGCTTAAGACGTTTTTAGTTGGGCTAAAATTATTATCTAAATGCGAGATCTTTACAAAAAACACGAAATAGATGCGCGCAAAAACGCACGATACCGATTTAGAATCAAGGATGTCACATTAATTTTAACTTAATAGCTTCTATTTCGTGTTATGATATTGTGATGAGAATTAAATTAGTGTTAATTTACCATAAACGATTTACTCCGAGCCTAGTGGAGATGCCTGTTTATGTAGGTATTTTTTACGAGTAACTCTTTAGCACCTCATAACTAATCATTCATTAATGTCGTCGCAACGCAACAAGGTGTTTATGGTCAAGTGTGTAGTAGGTACGAGTACCTTACACCTTAATATCGCGAAACAGTTTCTCTTAACTCATTTCACTTACCCTGAACAGTGTTATCTGGCACTGTCACCTAGCTCGCTATCTAGTCAACATTTCCACAGGCTCAAAATGAATTACTGTCAGCGTGACAGCCCTGTCGTTTATCTTGCCAGTCGTGCTCTGTAATTTGACACTTTTCTCTGACAAAGCCCACATTTGCTCGACATAGACCGACCTACGAACCGCGCAAAAACCTACGCGCTACACAAAAAGCAATTAGGGTTTTTTGCGCGCCTATTGCGTTTAAATTAATATTTAGAGGAATGTTTTAGAAAAAAAAGGTTCAGCACGTGTTAACCGAGAATATGTGGACTGTAAACTATGTCTTATTTTTCATAATTAGGCCGTGAAGTTTTGGGGATGTTGGGTTTTGTGTCGGACGTGGGCGACTTGAGTTGTGTGGGGTCATGGGGTGGTCCGGGTGTGATGGCACGCATGACGGGAAACAGGGTTTTATTGACTCGTGTCCGTCCAGTCACGATTTTAAGGAAAAAAATCAAGGGTCAGACATTCTTTCGTAGGGGTTACTTTTATTAGAATCAGGAAATAATAATGTATTCGAAAATGTGCCATAGTCATTGTTCATTCGCTTTGTGTACACTCAACATGTTAAAATTATAAAATATAACACCGTAACATTATCAATCAATTCGCGAATTCGAATACAGATAGCCGAACAAAAACATGTCCCCGGGCGAGATCCGTATCTAGTAATCCGTACAGGAAGCTCTTTGTACGGAGCCAGATGCGAAATTCCGATGCACCGTAATTGTCCGATTGAATGGTGCACTTGTGGGCGTGGTCGGATTGCATTCCGAATATCTAGTTTCGACTATAAATTGAATTTTCTTGGTGTCTATTGTTGAATAGGTTTTTTGCTGCATCGAGTGTGGTGCACCTAACTGTAAGGACTGCTAACCAAAATTAATAAGTTTTCTGTTAAAAAATCATTCTTGCTACAAGAATTTTTACCGAGTGTACATTTTGTTCACTGTACTTTTATTGTCATTCAACTTACATATCCTAGGAAGTTTCAAGTTGATGCCATTAACCGTTGAAGAGTTCCCTCTTGCGGAGACGATCCTGGCTTGAACTACAAAATTTCATTACCAGATTTTCATAAGTATGCCAAATTTCATCTTAATTGATCGACGACAACTGCTTCAAAACTCAGTTTACATACATACAAAGTTAAATAAATTGTAAGTTAAAAAAGCCTGTAAAAACTGAAACTTTTTCTATTAAAATTAATGTGCTGAATCTAAATGCTGACCGATGAAGAATTATACAATAAATTATTGTACATTGAAACAATTAATTAACACTATGTAATTTAATGCCCTTCGAATTCGACCACCTCTATACGTCATCTGTTCCTATAGGCATGTACAGACGCACAATGTTTTAAATTAATCTAATAATACCTTTTACTAGTCGCGTTTCACTTTGTCGATAGCTGCCAAAGATGCCGATACCCTTTTCATTCCAATCATAAAAGCAAATAAAAAATGTTGTAAAACACGATTCCATTTTCTAACAGGGAACTAGAACGGAATAATTCAGGCGGCAAATTGATAACCAAAGGATTTCCTTCTGTTTTGGAAATAGCAGGCGGTGCACTTTAAGACGGATTAGTCCCGAGCACCCGGTTGTCTTTTATCCAGATTGTTTTTACAGCTTTAAGGAACCCTTTGTCGGTTTTGCGGAATCACAAGACTCGAGAAAGGATAATGCTTCGGTTTATAGGAACTCCTTTAATGGAAGAGGTATTTCATTTCACGGTTCTTGAATGGCTTCTGCTACGTGGTGCTGAATAGGGTTGTTTCTGTTTCATGCTCGTGTCCTCAATAGAGCTGAAGGGAATGTTTCTATTGGTCTTACCTTTGTTAACATTGCAGCCCAGAAAATGGTTAAGGTAACTTTGGAACTTACCCATTGAGAATTTCGAAAGCTTTTGTTGAAATCACTTTCGCGGCCCACTAAAGCGGTTATTCTAGGAATCTTATGTTCCCGGTAGGAGAAACAGAATGTGTTTATTAGCTACCTATATTTCGCGGAGGCGTGCAACAATTAGCACTGGCACGGAACATCATTAGCTGTTAGTGGGCGAGTCTGGAATTTAGCGCTGCCTTGTCGAAGTTGCTACTTGGCGAATCAATAAACAACATTTCTACACGACAGAGAATATTTGTAATAATAAATCGGATTAGATTAATATACCTTATCACTCATAGGTTGTTTGTCTTTAAACCGAAGATAATTTTTCATCCAAATTGATCATTATTATTAAAGTCTACTTTTACTAACCTCTCGTGATGCCAGTGTTGCACATAAATCTTAAATCAAACGTGTTAAAAAACATGAAAAAAAAGGGTACGGTATTTCAGAATCTTTTAGCATAACCCACTCGAAATAGCCGGAAGCCATATGCACAAATATTTAAAAGTGGTTTGGTTTGCCTGCGGACATTTTTTTGCCTAAATTTATTTAATGGTTAGTAAGTATAGGACTGAGACCCTTTTCCGTTTGACAATGATTTTTTGGCCCCGAAAAGATTAGCGTCACCATTGTCAGCCATTTTTTGGGCAACGCTTTTTGTCATATTCCTGACAGCGATTTTAATAAATAACAAATAGTCTAATAAGGACGCAAAAAATATTCCATTTTAATGCAATTCTTATAGTGGAGAGTTTTTGTGGCATTTCGGTTATTGAATATTTATGCAAATATATGTTTTCAAGTCTCAAAAAGGCTTAGCGTTTCGAATTTTATTTTTCTTCCATTTTGCCGGCATTTTATTTACATCACCTGCTTCCTTAAAAATTAATACCTTGTTATGAAACATGATCCAAATTGAGTGTCAATTCAGTTTTTCTTCTCACAGGTTGTGAGATCCGTAGCACTTCTTGAAAGTGTAACCACGATTTCAGCGTCAAAGCAACAGAACTCAATTGTCTGTGAAAACTTTTGATAGACAATTGTTAGTCGCCGCGGCAAACATTTTTACATTGAAACTAGCCACCAATTTCAAAAACCCAAAACCTTTGTATCTGCCTGCGATCCAAACTATACTTCCGTACAACAATAATCCTGGATCAATTGTGAAGAAATACTCCTCTGATTGATGATATACCGAAGGCACAATTTAGTACTGTCGCCTTACAATACGCATTCATTGGCCCAGAATATGCCTTCCGAGTGTGTGCTATAAATAATACATTATACACCTCATTGTTACCAAACTGAATGTAAAGCCTTAAGGGTGGATGATCTCTTAAAATAACAAGTGTTTGCTTCAATGATTATCGACAATACAGATACCTTTAGCTGCCTATGAAAGCCTTATAAACAGAGCAAAAGCTGAAAAAGCATAAATGTTGAAACACTTTTTTGCAAAACTTAACTAGTTACTCATAAAATTAAGTTCAAAACCGTATACTTCTTACTTAAAGGTTCCTACATTTGATTGTTGCTTTTCTTGTAAAAGACGAAGGTACATTTTTCAATGGCATCGTCCACGTATACTGATATTTATAAAATCGGTTTCAAAATAAAATGTGCGTGAAACATCACGGCCAAGTTGGTTCACCTACACAATGCAACATTCATCTATTGATACTTTGCTATTTAAATGGTTTTACACATTTATAATATGAGTTACGGTAAATAGGGGCTTTTGTGAGAGAGTTTTTATTTGTGCCCGACTTATTGTATGAAAATAATGCATTAATTATATTTCAATATTTGGATGATATGTTTCGAGGACGCTTAGACAAGTCAAATTAGGATCACAAGTGAGGTGTTTACGGTTTGAGTGTGCTAAATTAAAAGGTTATACAAAAGACGCAGGAGATCGCGTGGAATAGGACCCGGCGTTTTTGCACAATTAGACTTGCAAAAATCAGACTCACACTTGACTAAATTATTAGCAACCTTAACCTAACGTTTCCTTACGTCACATTCTGGAAAATAAAGAAGTCAGTCAGCGGGAAGAAGACTGCAAGCTAACAGTATAACCCCTTCTTTGACTTCATAATCAACCATTGGAATACCTTTAATTTCATAATTAATTTACTAATCCTAGACTATTCGTTCACACAGCAGAACAATGTCTACAGAGCAATAAACCTAATTATTCTGCGTGCCGCAAGGTACAGTTATGGGCTGCCAACACTTCCTCCAGTATCTAATTATAAACTGCTATGATGAGGCTATTAACAGCACCGTTTCCTGATTTTTATTTTTAACAAATAGTCGACTAAACAATAGAAATATTTGTGGAAAGGTAATTAATTCTCTTTAATCAATCCAGCTGCGAGTTGACCACGCCTTTTGATGTTAATAACTCGAAATTGGTTTCGTCTGTATGTCTTTAAACATGGTACGGGTTTGTAAGGACCATTGAACGGTCCCCGCCCTCGACCAGTTGCCCGCCCAGATAACGCCCGGTGCTTGTTAGTTGAGGCTTCATCGAAAAAACTTAACGTTTTTCCCTTCTGCGAATTAGCTAAGATGTATACGAAAAAAATGGCTGACACGTGACACGAAAGATTGTAATTTGCAGATGGATATAGATGAAATTGATACCTACTAAAATTATGCAAGTAATTTTACGTGGTGTTTTACACGAATTTGGAGCTGACTTTGTTCAACTGTAATTTCAGTTATGAGAACCGCTCTACTAAGAGTGTGAACAAAACCGAAAAAGTCATTAATAAATGACACGACGACTCTCAACAATCAAGATACCTCTGGATGAACACCATCACAGCAAATTTTGCTGCCCGGTCAATCATCTAGCAGTCTATCACTGACCAGAGGGTCGAGCACGACTTTACGAATGCTGCGTAACGTTACGGTTATCGTATCGAGATCGAGAAACCTCATACTAAATTTTAGTCCCAAATACGCTCACGGGCGGGCGCTGTTCCAAACGACATACAAACTCGACAACGTTTACTATTCCACTTTACGTTACGCAGCATTCGTAAAGTCGTGCTCAACCCTTTGGAGCGTAACTAAGAGGTACGAAGTGTTTTAAATAATTCATTCAATTTTAAAACTACCACAAAAACTTGACTTAGCACATCACACCCGCAGCTGCCAAGCTCCGCCTTTGAAATTAATTCCAACAAATTGGCAGTTCCTAGTTTATTCCGTGAACTAACTGCCCAGTGTCCGCCCTGACATCCCTTGCCCCACCCATTTCTTAAAATCCACGACTCTGCACGGTTTTCTAGCGAATTCGTTTTCCATTGCTCGGTCGACACTCTCATCGTACAACGGTTAATTGGAAATACACGCAGTGTATTATAAATTGGCTCGAAAAGTCGGGGCCTGGCCCAAACGCGTCTGGGCGGGGGCGGTACTTCTATTAAGGCCTTGACATGTAAATTGTTTGACCAAACGCCTTTGTGATTTGGAGTTTCGCAAAATTCTTAGAAGATTGCGATTGTTGGTGTGTTTTTGTCAAGTACCGGCGCCGCTGGTTTATAAGCGGGTAAAAAACTGGGCGAAAATTTTTGAAAACGGCTAGAATGAACTTGATTTGATAAGGAACTACGAAAGGAGAAAGAAGTCTGGTTAAAACGCCTTATAAATAACAATGCCCCTATCCTACATCAGCATCATGTTGTCAGTGATTTGAAATAATGCAACAAGGATTTATAAAGCTCAGGCCGACTTGTAACCACCTGGGTTAGGTACTAACCCGTGGTTAACGTAATGTCAGACGATACAAATACTTCAAGTTAATCCCAGCTCAGAGTCTAATCCGGGTCAGTTCAAGTAGGCCCTAAGAAACTTACGGGAAATTGTGGTAATTTTCCGCGCTAATAAAAGGCGGCAGTATTTTACTTCTGATTGGTTGGGGCGAAATATCGTCGCAGCATTAAGCGATTTGTTTTGCAGTGTGAATCAAAGCTTAAGAAAAAAATTGCATTCGAATAGACAGCCATCTGCATTAGACCACAAATAAATACGTTGAAGCACTCTATTTGCAGACTAAAAACCCTAGAAAGCCTCATTGTCCAAAACAGCATGACGTATTTTCCCAACACTGGTCATTCTAAAAACACCGTTACAAAACAAATGATTGACACGTCTCAGACGACGTGCTTCAATTGTTTTTTGCAGATCTCAATTTTCTTTTACTTGAGAGGGATCTTATCGCGTTCGATCTTCGCATTTGAAAAGGCTGAGATGTTATCAGCGCAAACTTAAGGCCCAGAAGGGCCCAAAAGGGCCTTTTAATCCCATAGGGGCCCAAACAATGGGCCCGTGATCACGACACGTGGACCACTATTCAGACGAAACAAATTGGGCATTATGGTAGAGCCTTTTTGGTGAATATTTTGTTTTTTTAGACTGTTTTTTGGCCGCATTGAAATTAAGTTTTTAAAGTAGTTTAACAATATTTAGAATGGCTTGTCGTGTCAAGTTCCTATGCCACAAACTAGACAAATATCAGATGACAGTGACAATTTGGTGCATATCGTGCATGAAGAGCGCTAAAACAAAATTCCAAGTCAGCGATTTACACCAAAATGTTATAGTCAAATAACGTTTTTCACATCGATGAACAGAGGGTCGAGCATGACTTTACGAATGCTGCGTAACGTTACGGTTATTGTATCGAGATCGAGAAAAATCATACAAAATTTTAGTTCCAAATACGCTCACGGGCGGGCGCTGTTCCAAACGTCATACAAACTCGACAACGTTAACTATTCGATTTTACGTTATGCAGCATTCGTAAAGTCGTGCTCGACCCTCTGGTGCTTGATTTAAAAGAGACCCGTCTTTTATGTGGCGTGGAGTTTGATAATTTCAAAATCACAGTTTGATATTTCAAACTAGAGTTAGTCAATATAGCGTTTACAAATACATCATTATCATAATATCAGCTGGAAGACGTCCACTGCTGGACATAGGCCTTCCCCGAGGATCTCCACGACTATCGGTTTTGTACTATCCGCAGTCAATGGCCTCCCGCGGTCATTACTATAATTATTATCTCTTCAACTTAGTAATTTATAATTTTATCTTTGTTGAGTTAATTCTGAGTTATTATTTTATTTTTAATTTTGGACACTTTTGTGAGTAAATAATAAGTCTATTTATAATAACACCATATAATAAATAGAACAGAAAAGATACATAGATAGATACTTTACGACCGAATAGCCTAATGGTTAGAGACCCTGACTACGAAGCTTGAGGTCCCGGGTTCGAATCCCGGTCGGGGCAGATGTTTGTATGATGAATACGAATATTTGCTCTCGGATCTTGGATGTTTAATAATGTATATAAGTATGTATTTATCTATATAAGTATGTTTATCCGTTGTCTAGTACCCATAGTACAGGCTTTGCCTAGTTTGGGACTAGGTCAATTGGTGTCAATTTGTCCCATGATATTTATTATTATTATTTTTATTATTACTTACTTAAAGAAAAATAGATGGTGAGCCTTAGGGTAATAACTTATCATTTTATACTTACTTAGTTAATAACTGAATTAACTAAATGAATAAACAACAAAATGCTGCTTCTTAATGCTTTATAACATAACCCTCCTTCGGCAGTCGGGTAAAAAAGTAACTTTGTTTCTGTACAAAATAAATGAGCACAGAATTCTGACATGCCAAACCCATAATTTTTTGAAGGTGTCACGTATTCTTATTTACGGTCAATACACAACTACCAACACGAAAATTATGATTACAATGTTGCAAAATTTAAAGGCATTTTTTTTGTTAACCTCATAAAAATAGCAGCTTTGAATACATTGAAGATTATTATATAAAAAATGCTTGCAGATGTCTTTTACGGCGTGTGACAAAGTAGTTAGCACGCATCATGAAACATCAACAGCATATTATTAAAGTCATTCAGAAGACTTCAAAAGAACATTTACGTGAAATCAAAGGTGTTCTTAAGCGTTCGGTCATTTATTGATATCTTGAAGACTATTAATACAAATATAACCCATATTTTACAAGAAAATCATTGAGGCGAAGGAATGACTGGGAAAAAAATGTGAACCGTCATTTCTTGAGTCTATTATTGATGTTATTATGCCCTTTGTGGCATTTAGTCGCATGTTGTTTCGCTAAACGATTTTAAAATACAAGGGGTGCTCTAATTGGGACTTACTACGAAATTATAATGATATGAGAGAAAGAGAGACATTTATTCACTCAAATTCGACACACATACAAAAAAGCAATAAGTACATTTGAAACAAAAAAAAACTAAATAAAACAAAAGTAGAAACTTCATAGGTAGGTAACTATTAAAAATTTAGAGAAATGCCGAATAGTGTGAAATGGGCCACACTCACCATAATGTTGCGGCGAGCCGCAACGCTGTTTTACAGCAAGACCCATTTAAATTAAAAACTAAACACTCACATATATACCTACATACCAACAGTATTTTAATTCTTATAATAGCTGTATGACTGGAGCATACACACACACGTTTAAAGGACTGGACTGACAATAAATAATTCTAAAGGGGATTCATTTGTCCAACAGTGGGATACTTGGCATAGGCGGTCCTCTAGGACGATGAAAATTGCTAAACTTATTTCATTATTTCAAAATAAGGAATCAGAATTGTGTCTATACAATGTAAGTTGTAACCAATACAGCAATGCTCCTGGATCATCCTGTATCTATAGTCTTGTCATTGTTGTCACAGTCAACTACAAATCTATAGCGAACAAAGGACTATTAAATGGCCCTTTAGCGCTTAATGCCGAGACAAATTCATTTTAAAAGGCAATTCGGGAATCGTGTTAGAGAAGCCAAGTGATAAATATCACTTGCTTTGTTGTTTATTATTGTTATGCTAACACGTGTGTACGATAACAATAGCACATTGTATTATCAGTTACGTTATTAAATGAACGCATGTTTAAAAACTAATTATTATGTACCTACCTAAGTGGTCGAATGATTTCGTTTATGAAGAGTTTCTTGTAAAGAAAGTTATAAAAGAGTAAGTTATTATCTACACTAATATTATAAAGAGGAAAGATTTGTACCTATTTTTGTATGTTTGTAATGAATAGGCTCAAAAAGTACTGGGCCGATTTAAAAAATTCTTTCACCAATAGAATGCTACATTCTTCCAATTTGACATAGGCTACATTTCATTTTGAAAAAAATTAGGGATCCTTGGTAAAATTTGAACAATGTAACCGAAGGTGTAGAAAAATGAGTCTTAAATGTCTTTCGTCGAATGCGCTGCCGAAACTATTAGCGATAGAACAAAATAATGTACAACAATATTGAAGAACATCATAATGTCTACAAAAAACTCCGCGGTAGCATATGTCCAACTATTGTAGTTATGTCACTACAACAACTTTTTTCATTTTATAATTGTCTACCCCGTGCGAAGCCGGGACGGGCTGCTAGTTTATTCATATAACAAAAATACACAATTAGTCAAATAATTCGCAATTAATCATTCCAGGCGCAAGAGTGCCCAACACACTTGCGCATTACACACCTTTGCACTAGAAATGACCCGGAGCGAGGGTCAAAACATTTCTTATAGACTTTTTTATTCATAATTTAAACTAAAAAGGGGCATTAATGAGCGAAATAAAAATGTTTAATAACTTTCACTAATTCGGTCCTATTGCAGCGACCGGCCGTGATACGAATAGACCGAACGGTAATTATTAAATGGGTATACATTTTGACACAGTTTGCGAAAATTTGTTTTCCGCCATATCTATTTTCTACTGGCCTTAATAATTATCACGTCGACACGTAATAAATACCCGATGACGCGCGAAGTATCATAATTACTCACCTGTAAAATTTTGCTAGGCTTTACACTTTACGTCGCCTCGCATCTGTCCACAAAACCAGCAAAACTTGAGTCTGACATTTGCTAATCTACCATTTCTACTATCATTAAATCATTGTGATAGAAAATTATCAGCGGAATTATGCTCTACCGACGTAGTACATTTTATAAAGCTCATTGCCATTTTAGATACGACCAAAATGGCTTAAATCAATTTCAAAATCACTTTTGTTAAAGACAACATTTGCAGGTACAGAAGGTCCAAATTACAATGATGCTGTACTGGACAGTACAAGCTCGTGCTCTTTATCTGTAATCTCCTTAAACGTTATTCAATAATGGCCTTTATCTTTATCTCTAGCTGATTTGTTCTTGCCTGATTTACCCGTCAGTCCTACAGTTCTACGATAAGTGGGATTAACTGCACTGCACATTATGCTGATCTAGGAAATGAGCAGACGCGATTAATGCTAATGACAGTAATATCTAATGAACACCTGCATTTAAGAGGGAACGCTAGGAGAGAGACTTTTGAAAAATTGGCATTTTAATAGTTTTGTTGTCGCTTTCCATCCAATTGCCACGATTTAAGCGTAAAAGCGACAACTGCAACGTGAACTGGAAAATTCTGGTCATAACAGACTTTCGTAGTCCCCTGTTATCTCTTCCAAAACTTGAGCAATTTTAATATTTAAAAAAAGAACCCCTATGTCTCGACTCGGACCGTCTTTCTGTCTGTCTGTCTGTCCATCACAGCTGGTTATCGCAGGAAGTGTAATACTATCGCCTAGTAATTTGGAATTAATTTACATAATGCTTACCCAGGCATTTTGGAAATAGAAAATAGTAAAAAATGTGTTTATTTTTATTGCAACTGGGTCTGAAAGGGTCTTAAAATTTAGAAGTGGGGTTATTAGGTCAAGTGGGGTCAAGACAGGGCTCTGTTTGGATATCATCATGTCAGCTGAAAGACGTCCACTGCTGGACATAGGCCTCCCCAGGCTATCCACTCAGATCGGTCTTGTGATTTCCGCATCAACCGCATTTGGACATTATTTTTTAATTTCTTTTCAGCGCCTTACCTAATTATCGAAAAACAATAAAGACAAAAAATAATAATGAATAAACAGTACTTTAGCACAAGTGTTATTAGATTATGGCTCGAAATCCTCGATACGAGCGATTTAAAAAATTTCCGGTGTTTTTAAAACTTAAATTGACATCCAATATAATAAACATTAACATAATCTTAATTCGCGTTTCATGCAGGTGAAAAACATCGTTTAATACTGCCTCCCTCTGTCATACTCCAAATAATAGAGTAAGATATTATTAGCTCCACACACCAATTGATGTTTCCAAATTAATCCCTTTAACATTTGCTTACAAGCTGAGATAACATTTCTGACATCATTTCATGTCAAAACCGTCTTTCCGCCTAATATCTTTTGCTGGTCCCTTTAATTATTGTCACGCATGCGCGCTCGAATGAATCTTCGCATAATCATAGAAATTTCGAGCGCTCAATGCGCTGAACTGAATAGAGCCGGTATTAAGAATGAGATCGCCTTTCGGAGGCAATCGCTGACAAAAGACGTCGGATAAAGCATCATATTTATTTCATAATAAATGACAATTATCGTAAATTGATTTTCGAGTCCACAATACACGATGCAGCTAACCAAACATCGACCAGAAAGGTTCGCCCGATGTCATTGTGAACTAAGAAAAAATCTTTTTCTGTAACGAGTTCGAGACTTATAAAAGGTTTGTATTTATTATTAGTAAGGCAACAAACATTATGTAGGTATTATATTTCTGTTTTGCTAGTAAATATATTCATGGTTAGTTAAAATAAATAAGCTAGAGGAGGATATCAGAAAAGCTTTTATTGGATAAGACATCGGTTGATGGTTTTGTTAATAAAGGTCGTAGATAAATAAGTTGATGAAGATAATGTCATTAAATGAATATTTTGTAGTTTTAAAATGAAAGGGCTATTACTCGACTGACACGTTTATTTATAGTAGATCAATTGATTTACTGCTGTGTAGCTTAATGTATAGTATCTGAATGCTTAGAAAGTTGACACGTTACGTCAATTTGCAGTACCTTCCCGACGACGCTACATGACTACGATAGGTAACGAAAAATGTTATGTATGAAGTTTCGTATAACATTGCCAATTTAACAACTTGCTAAACATTTAAATTCCGAGACTGTACTTATCTTACCAATCAAAGACTACAAAACAAGTGCAGCTGCATTCATTTTTCACCATTTCCTGATGTTCGCAAGTTGTCCTACAAGCGCAGCGAGTGCCCATCTATTAACCACTGACAGTTCAATTGCTTAAACTATTTCGTTTGCTAAAAACTGTAAAGTCCAGGTGTAGCTTATGCTTAATCACTGCCTTTGGAGTGGTGTCACGCAGTTTCATAGAACTTATTTAACTTATTTGTGGAAGGTCTTTGTTGGTAGCCACCCAGAGAGTGTTTGCGCACGAGTTGAATGCGCAGCCCCAATATTTGCCTTACGAATGAAGGAAACAATGGTGCCATGGGGACAGTTAGCGTTTTCTTGTGATTCACGAGATTGTGTTAGTGGTCGGTTTCGATGGAGCGTTTGTTGGATTCGTTAGCTCGACTTTGTTGCAAATTTTAAGTTGAACACGTAAATTTTTAGTTGGAAGCGAAGAAAGTCAGTATTAAAGAAAAGTTTAAAATACAGGAATCGTATTTAAAAAGGAATGTAAAATACCTTTGAGCAAGTACTAAAATACACCACTTAGTGTAGTGAGTTCATATTTTATTTGACATTACTAACTTTTAAACTAATTCTGTTTAATAGTGTTTGACATTGAAACCTCGCGATTCGCTGTAAAACATAGAGCTAATAAATACATAATAATATTTATTTACTTACACCCATAGCCCGCGTTACATGGACTTAACAGTCGTGCCAACGAAACCCCACCCTAACACAAATTTTGGCAACACTGTCGTCCGTGATGCCAGTCGCCGCGGGAGGCTCGACCACCTCAACTCATTGTGTTTATATTTATTTATTTATATTTATCTTTTCCCTATTTTTCTACTTACGCATAAAGCTTGGCTTTGATTGGCAATTCAAAAGCGACAAAGACGTTGACTTGGCAAGTCTCAATTGTTGATTTAGAATTTATTTGTTAACCACGCATGACTTGGTACAATACTAAGCGTTTCGTATTTTTTGCTTGAATTGCTATCATTCAAACACTTACTTAACACGTTAATAGTCCGAAAATTTGAACACAAGGTGTAAATCTCCCATCTTTCATTTTGTATCTCGCAATCTTACTGGGTACTGACGCACTCAGAGGCGATTTGGCATAGGAAATGTGTCTCTATCTCTATATTATGTAGTATAAAAAAGTTGCTTCCCCCTGTATATACGCTTAGATCTTTCAAACTCCGCAAATTATTTTAATGCAGTTTGCATCAATAGGTACACATACTATCAACTAGAGTGATTTTTATTCTCAAAAACTGACTGCAAGTTTACATGTAAACTATAATATGTTTATATACTTATGTAATATGTAATATTATAACTATAGATACGTCATACAAAATAATCGAAAAACATGTTCCGAACATGTTGACATTTGCGCGTAAGTTTAGACCTAAGAGCGACAGAGACCAAAAAGGCCACAATTTCGGCTTGCTGACTTAATATCATTTTTATCTAACAGGTCCTTTGAACTGGCACGAATAAATGGAATGAAACTTAATTTAAACCTGTCATTGTCATGCGTATAAAGTTAATTCAAATAGGTGACATGACATATACCTATAGCAGTTTCTTTCACTCATTGAATACATTCGTGCCGGCTCTTAATGAACTTATCAATACATTCGTGCCGGCTCTTAATGAACTTATCAATACCTATTGGCACCTAATACAAAAGTTCCTTTTTTTCATCTCTACGTGCTAAGTTCCTGTCTTTGCATGCAAGGCGTTCCATACTTTAAACCAAACACTGGTTGGATATTTTTTTTGTGTGTCACTTATGAACATTTCTCACAGATTCAAACTTTGACTTTCAGTTTCGGGTAGGTTAATGAACCAGAAAACCTCACTTTATACCTAATCCATTGTAAAATATTTACTTAAGTATCTAGTCCTTCAATACACTCTAAACTCCAAACTACAGCTTTATACAACCTTTACTAACATCTAATCACTTCGATACGCACCACAATTTATAGTTCAACCGAGAATTCCACTAAAGCGGTAAAGAAAACACATTAAGCATAACCTCATACTGCGATATTATACTCCTTTACAAACCATCACACCTCTACCATCCACCAAACACAAAAAGTCTTAACAACCAACCACGCCAAAACCAAAACAACATATCTTTGAGTCTCAGAACCCTCTACGTGTCGTTTTGCTTTTGGTTTGTTTTTCTGCGGTGCTATTGTGAGTCCTGTGACACTATTGTGAAACTTCTCACTTCGGACGACCCGCAGGGCTACCAAGCATTGTCGAAACACGTGCGCTCTGAATGGGCCCTTACAAGATGTTGGACGGATTGTGTGCCCTAATTGAATTATAGGGCCTAATGCGGGATGCCAGTGATCTTGTTAAGATGTTTAATTAATGTTTGTCTGTGTGGTACATACGCGGTTACGGTGCGTTATAGCCACACAAATGATACGGGTTTTAAAATGATTTTTTGACAGTAGGTAAAAAGGTTTTGCTATTAACAAAAGTAAACAATAACAATTTATGCACATAACTACCTACGCGTAGCTACGATACTTACACAAAAACTTCCATCACAATTTTTTCAGGGAGCTATAAAGAAGCCCAAAGAACTAACGTCTCACAGGTCGCTGATTTTTCCGCAGCAAAGCAAACGAATTCGCAATTTAAATTCAATTTCAGTTTAGCTTACGGAAAAGTGTCCCTAACCAGCTAACCATTACCGTTGGTGAGATATATGTATATTATCCAGCTGTCAGAATGTATCCAATTTTTTTATAACTTCGCTCATTGTACACTCGACAAGTTCATGAAAATCCGCGAGCGCGTTGAACTCTGCGTGTGCACCACAAATACATCAGGGCAATATTTCCTTATTGTCACCATATTTCTCCGGATATTATCTTTATGAAATAGCAATAAATTACGACGGACTTATTTATTGTTCACGGGCAGGATCGTGTTTGCGATAATGACAAATTTACGGTATTCTCAAAGGATGGAGCAGTTGGAGTACTTTGAAATTTAAATGAAATGTCAATTTGACCGTAAAAACTAAATAGATATTTGTTTTATTGCTTGTAAGCTGCCAGAGATACAGTTAATTATTATGATTCTATATCAAGACGTCGGTAGGCAGTAGATAGTCTGCGAAATAAGAGCTATAAGTAGGTATGTGTGTTCTACAACTCACTAAACGTAACGTTCTTTACGAATCCATTGTTTTTTGTATATCACCAAAGTGCATGCACGAACTTCAAATAAGTATTGAATATAACCGTGTTATCTTGTAGGTACCTGCTGTTTGATAATTGCTTGTAAAAAACGGCTAGTGATATCCACTTTTATTCACTAAAATTATGAAAGCAGGTAAATTTAACGCAACGTAAATGATGCATAATTCCATTCACTCAAGGATTTACGCATGGACGACTTTATGAATGAACAGCAGTGAGCAATTGATTACCCAACGGTCACTCACGAGTGAATGGAAACTCTAAGGCCTCCCGCAAAACCGTGAAGTATGTTCATTCATTGACCGTGAAAAGTCTTTCCTTATGATCTCCTTTTATATACTCCCTGTACTTGTCATTTATGAAGTGATTTGATACGCCTGATGCAAGTTTTATTCGTTTTTGTGGTATTAACTGCCAGTCACTAGTGTCACTTTAAATGTTCATGAATGGGTCATACAAAAATACCTTTTCTGTCATAAAAGTGGTAACGGTTAATTTAGAAAAAGTAAGTACAAAGTCCAAAGTGTTCTCTGATGAAATCGTGGTCGTAATAATGTGCTCCATTATTGTATTGTTACCTACTCATGTTGAAGATTCTAAATTCAAAATCTGCCTTCTTACCGGCGTTTCTATTAATTTTTGTGTTTTCTTTTTTTTCCAGTCTTCTAACCTATCTTTAACGTGTAACGTAACGTATCTTTTTGTTGACTCTCTACGCAGCCTTGCTCGAAAGGTAGTATCATTTATTATTATTATGAGAACTAATTTGACACATCAATGCTGAAACTGCTATGAGTAACACCCCTGTAATCCCACTTACCCGAGGCTTGAGCACGAATATTAGAATCCTGCGTAAAGTAAGTAAGTAATCGAGTAGTAACGTTAACGAGAAAATTTGTATGACCCCGTGAGCGTATGTGAAATGATATATGAATTCTCTCGATTGCGATACGATAACGTTGCTACTCGATTACTTTACGTAGGATTCGAACATTCGTGTTCGGGCCTCAAAAGCTGTGATCGCTTTTATTAGGTGACCCACAATTTTTTTCTCCCTAGATTCACAAAAATGATGAAAAAAGGGAATTTCTTAAAAAAGCCTCTTGCCGCCATTTTGCCATCTACCAAACACCAACAAGCCCCGCACTTGTTTACGAAGATAACAGAGTTGAGCTCCGTTGGGACCAAAACAAATATGTGCTCAGCTCTCAAGGACGCTGAAATCTTACCGAGATTAGGGTAGGGTTGTTGTCAAATAATTTATTGAATCAGGCGTTACTTTGCGGAGGTCCATATTTATGAACTAAAAAACAATTACTTTGCTCACCCGCGACCACTAATGACAAATAGTTATATCTGTGCGGCAAATGTATGTTTCCATGCAACACCTCCACCTCCACTGCTACACGAATCAACACATGCCACACAGACCCAACTATCACCACCACCACTATACTAAACGCTGACGCGTTTCGGCACTCTCCACGAGGCCATTTACGAAGCACAACAACAACCGCTCAACATGCCACCACTTCCACTAGTAGTAGTAGTACATTTGCCGCACAGATATAACTATTTGTCATTAGTGGTCGCGGGTGAGCAAAGTAATTGTTTTTTAGTTCATAGGGTTGTTGTCGTTAAACGGAAAGGGTAGTTTTAAAATAAATGCTATTTAATTTATTTAGTATGAAAGTAGTACTCGTATTAGTTTACTCTAGGTCTTCAAAGGGAAAATGAAAAAAAAAACTCAATAATTTTCTTTTACAAAACAGCTATTTGGGTAGTTATCTGAAATCAAATAATTATTTCAGTGTTTCGTTTTTAGAATTACTTTTTTAAGTAGCAGGCAAAAAAACTTGGTTTTCAGTTTGGTTTAAAAAAGTGTGTTAACCCTGTGAAATCTAGTTGAAAGACTGATTTTAAGCAAGCTTAAAACACCTTATCCAAAAATAGGGGAGATAAACTTGAAAAGGGGTGTGTGGAGTGACTTAGACCCTTAAAATGCAAAGTTTTTACTTCTTTTAAGAGTTACACAGAATTGAACATAACCAACTTAATGTTGAAAAACCCCGAACATGATTATTTCAAAGTCCAATATCTCAAAAACAGATTAAGCTAATGATTAAGCTTTTGATGAAACTTAGTTGAGGATCGTCTAGATTAAACTAGCTTTCGATTTTAAAAAAAA
This sequence comes from Clepsis dumicolana, assembly GCA_963691665.1. Lineage (NCBI taxonomy): Eukaryota > Metazoa > Arthropoda > Insecta > Lepidoptera > Tortricidae > Clepsis > Clepsis dumicolana. Next base: position 5,224,619 of record OY829519.1, on the reverse strand, counting down.
TACTAAATCTACGATGCTACAGACAGACACACAGATGCATACGACAAACGTTCAACCCCTCTTTTTGAGTCGGAGGTTAAAAATTGATACATCCTCACGTTTCTTTGAGAATAAACAGATTCTGTGTTTATTTAATTTTTAAATGATTTTGGCTGTAGTGTCTACTAACGTTGGGTAGGAAGGTAAACATAACACCCAAAAACGTTTAAAAATTGTAGGGCTAGCGATAATATTTACTAAAGATGTACTTACAGTTTTTTTAATTATCTCGACGTTTACTAGTGAACTATGAAAATCGTTAAAGTTGAAACCAGTTACATCAAAAATCCTTCGCATAGGTACCCTACCCACCTATTACAATACTCATTTCATTTGTCTACCGAAAATATTCTGTGTTCGAATTATTTATTTTTTCTAAATCGATAAAAAATTTAAAACTCCAATTTAAAAAAAAATCTGGAAACGTCGGTCATTTCACGAAAAAAAAAACTAAAATTATCGACAGTATAATAAGTCCCTATACGCCTGGACCCATGCTGCGATGGGTCCGAATTCAATCAATAGAATTTATTACCCAGATTCGCGAAGGTTTTTTTTAACCTCGATTGCAAGGCGGATTCCCTTTACCTTTTTTCTTGTTCTTTTTAATAAAATGGCGCGAGCCGCCGGGCATTATGTGCTAGCGCAGAAATGACAGTCGAAGTTACGCCCACTCTTTTTATAAGTTTTGCCCGTCTTCAAAGGTTTTTAAAGATTATAGAATAAGGTACGAACGGTTACAGGGTGCTTAGGGAATGAAGGGGAAAAAATATTTATGGTATTCTCGTCCTTATTTCAGATTATGTACATTGTACAAAGCATGATAGTTGTGTTATAACGTAATTTGGATAAAATCACAACATTATAATGATGAATGATAAGACGCGCCGGATGTTTATTTTATTTTTAAAATGTTATTGTCTTATACTATTATTGTGTAAAAAAATCTGAAAGTGACACCTTAGTACCCACTCTTCTTTAAAAAACTGCTTTTTCAAGGTTCATCTACAAAATTTACTTAAAGTACTCCTGTAAAAAAATCAAGCATCCCATAACTGTGATAACGCCATCGTTATCGCGGATAAACAAGTTCGAATACCTCTAGTGGCCATCTAAACACGTGTTCAAATTGTATTGTTATCTTATCATACAATTCGTAACGTCTTATGTGCCATTCACAAGTATAATCAATTGAATATTATGAGCATACGACTTGAGTTCAATTTTCGTTGAAGGTGGACAGGAGGTAAGTTGGGAGGCGGTAAGGGATCGGGAAAAAGTTGCAAGGTATTGTGAGCTTTACCCGGGTCTAGGAAAGTTGCTTTTCCGCCGTATTTTGGGGGTTGAAAACGTAGCAGTAATAGCCGTAAAAGTGAAGAATATCACTTGATTTTTAAGGGGCACTTAAAGGCTCCTCTTAGTTCGTAGCGAATTATTGTGTTACGGCGATCCATCAAATCGAAGACGTCTCGAAGGTTTCTATTGAGGCTTTTTGCCGCTCCGTCATTTCCTGTGTCCCGAGGCTAGGATTTCGGCCAAAGTTTTGCGAACACAATTAAAGTTTTTGAGTTTTTTTTTTAGTTTTTTTTCTCGTCGGTCAGTATTATGTTACCGGCACCCGTTGGTTAAAAACGTGGATTTTTTAGTCTTCATCGGTTGTATCTATGGTTGAATTTTTACCGAATCTTTTTGGGGCTCCTTATTTTTTATTTGCGAAACTATTGAGTGGCCGAGGCTTTTATTGCAATCGGCCATGTGGCCTTAGAAATTGTGGCGGTTTTTTTGAAGATTTATGTCAGTAAAAGTAAAATCTTAGCCTAATCTATCGGGACTGTAAAACTAAAAATCTCTGCTTTTTGTCGGCACCTAAAAATTTGCAGTTTCCGGCCAAAAAGGAATGTGGTAATTTGAGACCGCGGCGAATTGCAACAGTAACACACGTGCAGATAAAAGTATATTTTTTCACTTGTTACCATATTTTAAGAAAACAGTTCGCATCGGCATTCTTTAGGGATCCCTTTAAGTAGAATTTAAATTTATGTAAAACATTGCTAGGTACATCTTTGGCTTCATCTTCATTTTGCATCAGGTGGGATGGAGGGGTCAATCCTGGTCAGATTTTTGTAAAAAAAGTAGAATTATTGATTGTCTCTTTGATTGACAATTTATATTTAAATTTAAATACGACAGATGTTTTTTTATAATTGGAATTACTTTTACATATTTTTTGAGGTTTGCCTTGACTGGTTAGCGTACGAATATTCTGGGGACGTAAAGTTTCAGTCAAACGGGTTAAAACAAAAGTCCATAATTAAGTTTCTTTACATAGGTTCTTCGGCACTTCAAAACTTGGCCAATGTATAACAAATTAATGATTTAATGATTAAAGAAATACTCCACAGAACCCATGTTTTATTCTCAACTTAGCACAAGCAAACTTTTTTACGCAACTAGGGTTGTCAGCGTCACGTGTTAGTGATTTGCGTCGGAGTCTAATGGGCGCGTGTTTTGGCGCTTCCTCCCTGGCTAACGCGTCAAATGTGGCGCGCTTGCGCATTAGGTGTGACCACAGTTTGGTGTGGAGATGAGTATTTTCCTGAACAATGTTTTGTTATGGTACTTACTCGTGTGAAAAAAGGTTGTGTCTTCGAAGATATTTGTTTATTTATTTATTATCAAAACAATTTCACAGCATTACAGCAAAGCCAATGCGCTATAAAATTTAAATATAAGAAATACACAATACAAAACAAAAGTACATATAAAAAAAAAAAAACATTACAACTATTTAGGGAGTAGGGGGGGGCTATTTGATGATATCGCAGTTGAGGACAGTTCTTTGGTCAATGGAGTTCTTTTGAACAGCACTAACTGCTTTAGCTTTACACTGGCTCTTCAATTGGCTGTATTTGACACATATTCGTGTCGGCTCTCTTTTGTTTTTCACCTGAAGGACGGAGATATAATAACAAACATTTGGCAAATACGGTCAAGAGAAGTGCAAAAGGCCGAAATATTTGACTCTTTTGAAACCTGCACTGACATATTGTAATTGCGGATGGTTTTTAGCTGATCAAATATTATTAATTAACCTCGATACGAGTACATTCTAAGGACCAAGAAGAAAAGAGGAATTTCGTAGGGTTGGCAACGCACCTGTAAACCTTCCGGGGTTGCGGGTGTCTATGGGCAGTGGTGATCACTTACCATCAGGTGACTCACTTGCTCGTTTGCCTTCCTCGTTGTATAAAAAAAAATGCGATTCGTTTATTTCACGCACGTTAACATTCTTAAAATAAGAATAACAGTTTCGCTAATTACTTACTCCAATCCGTTGTCACCCTACAGCCAATCGGAAACGGCTAAGTGTTACACAACGGCACCTAATTATGGAGCCGAACTTAAAGTAATCGTTTCCTGGCAATTTGCGTGCCCTCGCGAACTCAACAAGTGCACCGCCTTAATGCGACTTTCATGTCACTTAGCAGGCTTTCATGCAACAATAGGAAGGAAATCGGTACGGTGGACCCAATAATTACCCACCCTAATCCTCCTTAACGCGAAGCTTTAAAGGCTATCTCGGGTGGAGCGGGGTACTTAAGGGTTGCGGTCAAAACGCCGTTAAATTAACACTTGAGGGCCTCGAGGGTGAGATTGGTGTAAAAAGTTGCAAAGTGTGTGTTGATTTGGCCGTTTCCTGTTTTGTTGTAAAACAAGGGGTCTTTAACCATAGCCTTTTAAAAAAAGTTAAGGATGATTGGGCTCGGGATTTAAAAGAAAGGTTCTAAATCCGAATAAAGGTTTCAAAGGATACTCATAGGAGAGATAAAAGTTACTTTGTCGAGATTAAGTCTTATTTTTCAAAAGTACCGGAACGCTATGAATGACAGTGTTTTTTTTTTAATTTCAAAAACAGGTAAGTGAATACCGGTTAAGGCTACTATAGCCAGAGAATTACATTGCAGTATTGGCTTTTTTGGAGAAATGTAGAAGTTAAATGTTATTATCATTACGCTTTACATTTTCTATAGTCTATAAAAACAGTCGCATAACAGCTTTAAGAAAACAAAACAGCAAAGGAAGCAGGACAGTAGACTCTCGTAATAGAAGACGAATTTTTAGGTCCAATGAGCATAAAAGATGAACGACTAAATAAAGTAGGGTGGTTTTAAATAAAGTTATTTTAACCTATCTTTATTCCGCACCCGTGCCCTTGCATTTTGTTGTACTTTGAATAACTTACACAACGCTTCGCACCTCAGCGGACTTTTGTTAGTCCTCGAAAGAAGTTGTTAAATGCACCAGCTTTGGTTCTCTTGTTGATAAAATTTCGATGCGTGAACTCTATGTTAAAAGAAAACCAACACTATTTGCAGCTAGAAAAAAGCTTTAAAACAATCCCAACCTTTAGTATTACCTAGCATAAAGCTCAAGTTAAATAAGACATTGATTCCTGGTCGCATGAAATTGATCTTACACTTTACCACAGATTTCGTAGATAACTTGCGGCTGTAAGTTACCGTCTTCAAGATACCAGCTCTTATTGCCTTCATCTTAAAATTGTGTTTATTTGTTAACAGTTTTCGCAATAGCATTAATCATGGTTTTTGGGTAGTTTACTAACAAAGTAATCCGAATTTCACGCGAGACTTGTTTGTTCTCGGCTTTTTGGACAAAGAGTCGAGTTGTGAATTTTAACAAGGCAAGTGGCAAGCCGTATTAGCCTTCACAGGTTTGTGAACATTGGGAGAGGCCTGCTTTGATTGAAGGCGATGTTAAAGAGACCACGGATTTAGTAGCTGTATGTTGCTTCAAGTCGTTCAAATAAAATAAAAGTCTGGTAATAGAGAGCATCAAACTTTCCTTGTTTAAAGTATGATATTTGCCGCAGTTTCTATTAGTGAGTGTATCAAGGGAAATACAGAAAGGAAATCGCACGTTAACATCTCCTTTCCTGCTCTAAGTTTAAAACTCTTCTTTGAATACATCTTAAAGGATCCCTTTTACATAACACCTACTTTTCGTAACTCACATACCCATATACAACATTTACTCAGAACATTCAATCACACAAAACACTTATTAACGACCGCTCATACATGGTGCAGTGAGTGTCAACGATTAGTCGTGTATGGCACGGAGGCATTGCATTGGCAATGTTGGGATTGCACTGGCATTGTGGCTTTGAGAGTTGCCGCTGGGCGGCACTTTCGTCGCCTCTGACGGTTTTAGGTGACGGTGCATCGTACAGTGCAGATGGTCAAAAGTATATTGATGACTGAATTGTTGCGCAGAATTACTATTGGCATTATTTAATGGTACTGCAATGAAATCAGTAAGATCAGTCGAAGTGTAAAACAATTGAAAGCATTAGTAATATACAAAAAGTAACTCATTCAATTTTCAGGGTTCCGTACCTCAAAAGGAAAAAACGGAACCCTTATAGGATCACTTTGTTGTCCGTCTGTCTGTCTGTCTGTCTGTCTGTCTGTCTGTCTGTCTGTCTGTCAAGACCCTTTTTCTCTGGAACGCGTGGAGGTAGCATGCTGAAATTAATATCAAATACTCAAGCCTGCGGTCCCTTGAAGCTGTGAAAAAATCAACCTTCTAAATCAACGCAATCAAAAGATACAGTAAGGAATTAAAAATCTATTTCCATACAAATTGCCGATTTCCAAAAACCTAAAGGGCACTTCCAGATGTCCTAGAAACTTGAAATTTGGTATATAGGAAGCTCTTATAGCACAACCACTCCGAAAAGTCTCAAAATCATAAATTTTTATGTCAGTCTGTAGATTTCGCAGACCAACATAAGTTGACCCCACACTGCGTACATTTTGCTTATTAGCAGGGCTCTGCTAACACTGGACTTCTTAAAACACTGGGGAAAAGCGTTAAAATCTTTCTACGGAACCCTCGTGCGCGAATCCGACTCGCACTTGGCCGGTTTTTTATGACGGAGGAGCGTCTTTCGTTTTGTCCAACAACGTTACGATACGTCCACACGAATTAACAAGACTACCACAACCAGACTACCAATGATATTTCCCTACTTTACCATAACCTAATCATGACCTCTTAAATCTCAACAGGAATTTAATCGTATTAAAGGAAAATGAAAGGAACTGCTGTGTTTATAGCCACGGACCTGTATTTACTTAATTTATATTTCGCCTCGGCTTACGAATAGTTATGTACTCTGTTTTGTAATTTATTGTACGTCAAATGCAACAAGCTACAAATAAAATGACAGTGATAAATTAAAGTGTCTTGAATTTTACTTGAATGCTGAATTGAACACTAAAGCATTTCTAGAGCCTCAAAAAAATGGCAGTATCATCCCATAAATTTTATAACGACATAGCAGCTGTGACGGAAGGTAAGTCAACATCAATGTAACGCATAGCTCGCCGTGAAATCTGTCGCGAAATCTAAAAGCCGTCTCGGATCACTGAATGCAGAACGAGCTTAAATCAAAGGACATGTGTTTGTAATGCTGACACCCGTTCAGCGCATCGAATCGGCGAAGAAAGCCCGTACAAATCCCTAAGAAATAACCGAAAAACCGAAATTTTTCTGCGATTCGTTACACCGCCGCGATTTCATGGTACCCTATTACTGTATCCTGCTAGAGTTTGGTATAAAACTACCTTTATTGCAGAGGTGTCGTACACCTTTGTGAGTGCGATATCATCGGGCCGGAACGAATCGGGTTTAGAATTGAGGCCGATTTATCATTCTTAAACGTTGGCCCTAACTTTACATGATACCCAATAAATGGACATCCCCTTCGTCCATGAAATGTCACGTTTCAGAACGGTAATTTGACACGTACTGACATTGTTTCCTTGATACGCAGGGACCCAAGAAGCTATGTAAAAGGTAAATCAATAAAGGCAGTTCGAGGAATTATCCGTTATTTTGAGATTTTTCGAGAAGAAAACGTTACAAAGTATTACCAAACTTATGTACTTACTTGTACATACAGGTATGTACAACCCTTCTCGTCATCTCCTCAAACGATTTTACCTATTTTTTATGATTTATTACAATGTTTTGTCTACATAATCAAAAAAGGATAAGTGTAACAGAATTAACCCTAATTGTTTAATTCTTATGCATGAATGAATCAAAACAACCAGTGCTTTAGTAATTGTTTGTGTAATCTCCTTGTACTGTTTTGTGGTTATTTGTATTGTATTGTTGTCCAGGATGATTAGTCAGGCCAAGTTATTGCTTGTTAGAAAACATCCGAGGTGAGTGAGGGTGATGAATAAATTAGAAACAGCACGTTAGGCAACTTTATCATACTAAAACGTAACAATTGATAACTACGTCTTCTCCGTACTTCAAGTAATTTTCTGCCAACAAAATCACCAATAATTTATATGCAAACGTTTTTTCTGTTAATTAAACTTTTAATGACGGAGTTCTGAGGTAACAAATATTAAATTATTTCACAATTTTGTTTAAAGAAAAATACCACACTTATTTTGATACACTTTATATGGGCATTTTATAAGTATATACCCTTTCAAACAAAAAAGACCCATCAAAATTAATTCATAATGAGAGCTATCGAAAGTCAAAAATCCGCTAGGACCGTCAGTGTCTAGTTACAAGCTATACTGGCCTGTGATTGGTGGAAATTGACAGACCTCACTCTACTACTATGGCCCTCATTGGCGGAGTAATCGCGTAACAAATATGTAAAAAAATGTACAGCCGAATTCAGAACCTCCTCCTTTTTTGAAGTCGGTTATAAATGTCGGAGGTTTTTCTACGTTGCAGTTATTATAATCTATTATAAGTATAATAATGTCCTGTATAATTACAGTTCATCTTACCGAGAACGTGTCAAATACCGCGATTTATAGGTTGTTTTGCCCGCGATTTACAATTATAAGAACGGGCTATACTCGTTTTTTGATAGCAGATAGCATCGCTACTGTTCATGGTCGGCAATTAATTATTTTGTAATTACTCGGTAGGAAACGAGTATCGATTATATAAGTTGAGTCGATGACTCTACACGAGGCTCGAGGATTTGCTACGGGTGTATAATTTAATGAGCATGGTCTTGGTTAGTGTGTTGTGATAGTATCGTGTGGTTGTGTTTTGTTTCTTTGAGGTCGTATTATCAAACTGAACTTAAAAAAGCTAGTAGGATCTCAAAATCGACAATCTTATTAAGTGAACTTTTTACTTGCTTTTGGCTTAGAGATTGATTTGAGGTACGGATTTTTTTTTAAGTAGTGACGACTAGTACCTAGTGATGAGTAGTGAAACTAGTGAGGATTTTTTTCAAAGGAGTGAGTCTTTACGATTGGATGAAATTAAAAATCAGATGTGATTTTGAGTATCACTCTGCTGTACCTATTTTGAGTTCAGTTTGCTAATACTGGGATTAAGGTAAGAGGTTGCAGTGGAAAAATTCATTGAAAGATGTTTTATTTAATTATTTATGTTTATTAAAGACTGGGAGATCAAACGAAAGTCTTGAAGTTCCTTAACAAATTATTCCATGTGATACTGTTTACTGTGTGGCTTTAAAACAGTAAACAGTATGGTGGCTTATTAAGAAGGACGAACGTAAAACTAAACATTTTTAATAATAAATCGTGCCATAGATTAATTAATCCCTAAACTAATAATGTTCCTTCAATTATCATACACGTACAAAAAATTCATTCAATTCTTCAATAAACGAATGATTAGCAATGATAATTATTTTTAAAAAATGTATCATAACATGCTTAAAAACTAATTTAGAAATTATGCAATTCCAAAAAAAGGTGAATTTCTTTCAATGATTGACACATTCGGCCTACTTTAGTTAATACGAAGTAACTTACAAATACACACACATGAATAAGTCTAACAGTACTTATTAACTAAACATAAAACTATTAAAGCTTTGTTCACTGATATGCTAGTATTCATACCAAGTAATAACTAAGAAGCCTAAACTAAACACTGGATATGATACCTACAATAATAATTCGCTGTATTACAAAACTTATGTCTATTACCTTCAAATAATTACTCTTAACCTAATTAAAGCTTTTAAAATTCTGTATCACAGACAATATAAAATCTCTTTATTCTAATGGAAGACATTGGATACCTACAGTTAAAGATTAAGAAGCTACTTCTAAATGAGACCAAGAATTCGAGAGAGAGCCTGAAACTGGTGCGGTGGTAATTACAGTGCAGTTGGGCGTTAAAGCTGTCTACCAAAACTTGAATGGACAATTTATACTGTAACATTACATCGAGCACTAATTTACTTCGAGTGATGATACATCGCGTTCGCTCAAAGAAATTCTCGATTAGTAACTCAAATATAAAAGTGATGAAAGTAAATGTCAGAGTCGAAAGCATTGTATCACCAACTCACTTCACTAAGTCTAATGGAAGACATGGATATTCGCTCACAAACAGCGAGCCACTAAATCTAGTTGATGGAAGACAAGATTTTGTTTTCACTGCATCTTTATCGAAAATTTTAACGATTAATTCAGAAGAGGAACGATTGAAATGGAAGATAGAATGAGCGAGAATGAACAACAAATCAAATCAAATTACATACGAAACAGTTGTGTTTGTTGGCTGCGTAGCAGATTTCTCGGACTTCGTTGGCCATGTTGTCACTGATTTCAGGATCTTCGGAGATGAGCTCAAAGCGATTTATGTTGACGATGTTCTGGTTTGCAGCATTGTCGTTGTCCTCCACTGGGACTGGTTTCACCGGGTCCAGTGGGTAAAAGAATTCGGAGAAAGGTACTATGATAGGTTCGTCAGGGTATGCAGTCTTTTGTGATGGCAGGTCAGTGCGCGGCGAGTTGTTGGAGATCAGCTCTCCAAGCTTCGACCAGCACTTGTTAAGATTCACACGCGTTGAGCTCGCCACTTTACGAGGAAGCCTTGGTTTTGAGTTCTGAAATAGAATGAAAGGAAAATAAGCGTACAGTTTAGCAAAAACCACTTTAAACCTGATAATTTAAAACGAGATACAGCGATTAAAATTACAAATTAACATTTTATAAAATGATGAAACACAGTAAAATTTAAAAGGAAACAACCTGAAATTGAAATGAAAATCGGAGATAAAACAAAATAAATCAGTACATACCTGTCGGTTCAGAAGCTTTGCCCAAGGCGGCCTTGGCGGCGACGCCTCTTTCTGCGGTGAAGTCTCATCCTTAGCTAAACACATCTTAACTAACGTAACTACGAACTTATTACGAACTACCACTAAAGAGCGACGTGCACGCACGAGACGCTAGAAGGGAATGAGTGAAGCAGGAAGGGCGGTGGGCCTTTTATAGCGGGGCGAGAAGCGTGCGCGGGCGCGCGTGCTTCGGGAGCGATAACCGGGAAAAACAGAACAGCATAACTCGCTATACCGGGAGCATTTGAAAATGAAGCTAACTGCCACGGGTACTAGCAATAGTTCAGATTGATGGAGTATAACGTTATGGCGTTTTGGTTTTATGTCTCGCGGTGCGCGCGCTTAGCACGCGAGCGGTAGCGCGCGTACGGACTGGTTTTTACGTAGAACTTCTACGAAGAAAGGCTTTGACGTGCCGCGACTTAGAATAGTTACTCGTACAGAATAGATTGTGCTCGTAAAGATTTATTGATGACTTTCGAGATGGCTCGCTGATGAGTTTGTTTTTGTTGTGATTTTTTACTTTTTCATTGGAAGGATCTGGCGTACTGGGAGATCTTGATTAACAATATCGAATTTTAAGGATTTGGGAAGTGATTATGGTATACTTATTCACTGCATCACGATTACTCGTAATTTTATCATCACACCATAACTACACCAAGCTCAAAAACTGGCCCCAGCTTCAACAAGCTACAATGCCGCTTTCAAAAAATCTTTATAAATAAAATTACCTATTTTCGTAAGATAAAACTTGACCACCAATACCATTATAAATAACCACATATTTCTAGGTTTACATTTGAAATGGAGCACATCACGTCGTGGGCGATTTCCCAGCAACACAGCGCTATCGTACTCTTAGATACTAGGCACTATGAATCACTGGCAGCTGGCTAGCATTGGATAGATAAGTTCCTTTACAGATTTATCATACCACGTCGGTGTCGCTTCCTGCGATTAAATCGCCTCCCTAGAGCTCGCAAATCACGTACAGCGCCCAGATAAATCATTTCCTCCGGTCATTCTAAGGCAGGGGTAGGCAAACTTTGAAGTGAAACCAATTGGCTTACCCTTCCCCGACCACACATACAACAACCGTCCATACGTAATAACCGTGCATCACTTGTTTAGCACGTATGGCCGCTGAGGTATGGTATTGAAACTCGGCAAAGTAACACTTGATTCAGTGAATTACGAAGGCCAACTTTTTTATCGGAGACCAGGGAACGGTTAGAAAATTTTCAGACAGCCCGAACAACAGGTGATGCTTTACGTGTATTTTTACACGACTGCCCAAAGAAAAATAGTGCATTGTTTTCAGGATGGTCGATTCTTCGCGTCCTCGCTCCGCAGTTGCCCTGTCGGCTGTAGTTTGCCCACCCCTGGTTGATATTCCAGGGGTAATGCTATTGAGATATCCATCGCTGGATAGAACATAAGGCCTCACATCTAAGCTAATAAATAAAGGAATATGCGAGAAGGATACGTGTGTCAGACAACAATTTGTAGGAATAGTAACAAGATCTCGTAAGAGTAGTTTCTTTTAATTGTACAGCCAATGATCTTATAATATTGGACACGTGCTTATTTTTGATTTTATCACTTTCTTAACTCCCTGAACTTACTATTTTTAGGCGTTTTCTGTAGACTGTTACGTTTATTTACTACCTATTTTAGTCCGATATTTCCTGACAGATTCTTGAGAATGGTTCTCAGACTAACAGTAAGGTGCCAATTAATTATCATATCTTGTTATCAAATCCTAAGTCTCGCATAAACAATGGAATGGATCAGAAAACATCTGGCAATCACGCACAATCTCGATGTTATGTAAATCGCTTGCTTTCTTGCTTTTCCACATTCTCACCGGGTGATGATTGCTGATGATGCGAAGATAAAACGAAATCTTTGTTGAAACACAGAACTTTGTTAATTATTGTATGCGTTATGTATGTCAGCTTGGTAAGTGATGATGATGATGATGATGCGATGGTTATGTCGTGTTAACAAGAAGACACTTTGAATGCTAAACGGAATATTTCTTATAAGACATCATCGATGCTTCTAGTCGAAGATTTAACTTTACATAATATTTATTTTGTTGGACGCAATGAAATTTTCGTATTTATTCGTATTTATATTAGAGAGTAGATAATGATATGTAATTCTGTTAATTGAAATTGCTTATAAGTTGACCGCGAAATAACGGTTTCATTTAAGTAAAAGATAACCTTTAATGAGCTTAGATTAAAGTAAAGATTTTACAATAGAAGTAAAAAAACCTTATTGCAAACGGATGCAATAACATTTTTATGGTTGAGCCCGCAGTCACGATATTTCAGCTCGCTCCGCCGAAATAAAATGTGACTGAAATAAATAAGAATTATGATGTAATCTATACATATAATAATATTTAAATAAAAATGTAATTTAAAAACAACTTAAGCCTTGGGCGTGCGGTTGTTTTATGTGATAAGCGCTGTGTTAAACGCGATGCGTTTGACGCACTCATTTTACATCAGACAGTCTAATTACCAAACATTGTTTTACGCGGTGAACGCAGTATTGAACAAACAAAGGCAAATTTTGATCGCATGAGTCTAACGCTGGGATTTCCGCAAAAAACAACCGCGCGCTTTAACTGTTTAAAGTGTGGACTGTGCCCTAAGCACGACTTGTCGAATCCTGCGTTACGTTACGGTTATCGTATCGAGATCGAGAAATCTCATACTAAGTTTTAGTTCCAAATACGCTCACGGGCGGGCGCTGTTCCAAACGTCATACAAACTCGTTATAGTTTACTATTCGATTTTACGTGACGCAGGATTCGACAAGTCGTGCTCGACCCTCTGGGGCTTGATTTAAACGAGACCCGACTTTTATGTGGCGTGGAGTTTGACAAGTCGTGCTTAGGGCACTGTAATCACTTACCTATAAACCAGAATACAAATATACTTACTTAAAGTGAGAAAGCTTTCCCCCTGTCAAAATGTTTATGACATTGTTATAAGATTGATTTTTGCCTGGCCCGTGGGAAAGGTTTTTCTACTATGTCTATACATGAGTACTTATTATGATTAGACATAGTTAGTTAAACTTCGCTGTAAATTATTAATGACCATTAAAAAAAAATAAGGATAAAGGCATTAACTTCTGTAAATTACTAAAAAACTTTAGATAGAGTTGATAAAAAACGTCATCTTTATGCAAATTGCACAAAGGCTTCGAACATTTGTTAAGAACAATTCATTTAGCATATTAATTATATTCAAAAAGTCGTTTTAAGCGTCGCACGTCGTGTTTGCTTCTTCAAGACATTCCCAATTAAGATGTCGCCTTTACCCTCAAATACTGTCTCCATAAAATACCTAATTGACTGGATATCTTGATACCATTCCGATTCGTTTAATGTGTGTTTTTAAAGTTTTGTACAATTAACTTCGTGCGACATTAAAAACTCCGTGGGAAACAATTGAGCTAAAAATATCCAATTTGGACGGTATTTTAATTCTTATTGGAGTTATTGATGTTTCTTATTAGAGTTATCTTACAAAGCAAAAACATACTGCAAGATTAAAAACCACTCGTCTGTGTGTCGTTAGAAAAAAACTTATACGGTACTTACTTAGTTTAGATCAAAGTACTGGGACTTGGCTCAATGATATTTCCGTAAGTATTTTAATATAATTAATTATTATCATTCAAATAATGTAGTCGTTAAGGTAGGTAAGTAACTCGAAAGCTTTTGGAAGGACAGAAGCAACTTCGGCCAGATTAAAATGAGGATGCTTTTTAATAGACCAAAAAAAAAAACCTACTCTGAAGTTGAAATGGGATTTGATACAAGCGGACGAGATTCATCACGCCCGGTGCTTCGTCGTATCTCATACATCAACAAATGAATAATATCATATCATACCTGATATCATACCTGATGAACCGGCTGATCGAGATTCAGCTCATCAGTTCAAAACCTTCCATCGCAAGCCGTCGTAATTTAATCCAAGAATTTTTCACAACATAATACTTTCGAAATAAAAAAAGCGTAGACCACAAGCCGACCACGTGCAGTGCTTTTGAAAAAAGGAAAATATACAGTCTCCACCTTTTTTGCCCCGTCCCCAAAGTGGGTAGGGTTACAACAAATGGGACTTTGTATTTACGAACGTATCAAACTACTCCTTTGAGTGAGCACCAGCGTGTGTGTGTGTATGCTGAGAGTGTGCGTGCGACGTACAGCACACACGCCTAACACACTCCCCGTATTGTTGACTTTGGTTTACAGGGCTTTCGGTCCTCAATTATGACAGTTTATGTAGAGCTATTGTGTTTTCGGGGTCTGAAGATGGCCCTTCGCTTTATTGTTTTGATGAAGATAATAATTAAATTTATACTGCCTTTGTTTATAAACAAAAATAAACGTCTGTTAGGTTTGGTTCTAGTCCATCGATAAGGACCTTTGCAAAGGAAAACGTATAGACATAGTAAAAAATCTTTCCTACGCGCCAGGTTAAAATCAATCTTGTGACAATGTCATAAACATTTTAACAGGGGAAAGCTTTTCTCACTTTAACTATAATGTATTTTACCTACTGGTCTAATTTCTGCGATATTATTGACTATGAGCTCTTCTGCGGTTATCACTTATCAGTCCTCGAAATTACGAGCGACCCAATTTTAACACAAAAGTCACTTTTGTACACAAATCCCAATTCAAAACCCACTCCCCTATACAACATCACAATGCCACCACATTAAGCAGTGTTAGGGTAGTCAATAAAACAATCACGCGTGTGTATACAATTGCGCGTACGCATGCCACGTGCGTCCACGCATTCCGACACATGCGGGCTCGATATTGACATGCGCTGGTCAATTTGGGGGAGTAATTTGGTTGATGATGTATTAATGTGTAGAAGTTGTTGGAGTTTTTTTAAAGGGATTGTTACAGGGCATTTCTGAAGTAATTGTTTTTTTGGGTTACTTCCCTAATCATGGCGGGACGACTTAGGAGCATCGCACGCCCCTTTAGAATGAAACCGACCTAAATCTAAATATATTTTGTCATCTCAAAATTAAACTATGAATTACGGGCACAAGATGCATTTCATCTTAGCCCTCTAGGTTGGCAACGCATCTGCAAACCCTCCGGAGTTGCGGGTGTCTCGGAGTGGTGATCACTTACCATCAGGTGACCCACTTGCTCGCTTGCCTTCCTCGTTGTATAAAAAAAAAATGCTTTGAGAAGTGACATTATTTCATCATCATTCTAGGTGCGTCGTGTTTAAAAGACTGGTCTCTTTTGCGAAAACGGAGTGTTGTGGAAGTCTAGAGTGGAGTGGCCTTTGTAAGTACATTTGAAACTTTTTTAACAACCTAACATAATGCTTTACGGATGGGCAAAGGCCTCTCTTCTTTGCAATCAAAACCAACCAGGATGAGAGTTCTTCCACCAGTGGACTGATATCTTATGCAGTAAATAACTAAAAACCAACTGGCTCCACTATATTGTAATAAATATCGTTGTCAATACATCGCAAGAATCGCTGCATTCATTCACTCGTTTCCTATAACGTTGCAGTTAACAAACGACGATCATTTGTATGCGCCTTTAACAGGAAGGCCTAATGTATATTGATTACTTTGTACCAACAGCGTGCATACGTAAGCTACGAAGTTATAAAATTTTATAGATATTACAATACAATTTACAGCTTTGTGTACATGGGGACATATTGCGTGCTTAACTCATTATACCTAGGTATATTGTGTATAGGCTTTGATTTATTGTGGTAAAGGTCAGTAACCTTATCTAAATAAAGTTCATTGTTGCTATTGATTTCATGGTTGACAAATACGCCAATTCTTATAATTAATTCAGTAAAAGCTCTTCCTGCAAATGTAAACTAAACCTTAACCTAGTACTGATTAATCAATCAATAAAATCAATAATTTAATACTGCAGCTAAAAGATAGGATCGCAGTTAAAACTCCCAGGGTGCGGGTAATGAATTTGAGAAAAGCACCCTTATTTCAGAAACGGCTTTTGTGCAAAACTACAAAAAAATTAAATAACTACTTAAACACACTACGAACACATCTCTAAATCCTATACAAAATTCCAAGCACTTGCGTTGTTCTTAATCTTAAAGTGCAAAGTATGGAGCTGCAGCAGAAAAGCAGAGCTAAATGTGCGATTATCGTTACCATAACATTTACATGGGTATGAATAAATCAAAGACACGCACACTACTACATGAAGTAGGGTTGGAAAGAAGTCGTAAGAGGACTTGATATACAAGACTACACAGGACCAGCACTTTGCTGAAATTTCCACAGGTAACGTCGTTGTATAGTCAGCTTCGTACTTTTCCGCGCCCAAAATTTCACGGGTAAACAGATTGCGAAGTTCCAGTTTTGAAATTTACGCATTCAATCCTAATAGAACTCTTAAGTATGAAAAAGGTACTACGCGTAAGTAATTTCAAGAAGGTTAACGAAATTATGCTAAAGGATGTACACGCTGTTGACGCGTGAGGCATAACAGGGCCCTTTAAATTTGTCTGCCAATGTGATAGAAAACTACAAAGTAAGTTCTAAAATCGAAGACTAAAACCTTAAAATTTGGCATAAAAATAAGTGTCAATATTCTAAGAAAAGTCTAGAAAATTCTAAGAACATCGTGTCGTTTCAGCGGATCCTTCCTTCAGCTACGCACACGCGCATCGCGTGGCAGTCGTGTGTCGGTGTGCGCTAAGGGCGCGGGCGCAGGTGTGCCATGAATGGCGTCGTGGGAACCCGGTCCAACCCCCAGTTCCCATGAGCGAGCCACCTGCCGTAGTACGCATAATTCGCGTAAATGAACGGTAGTCCACGTGAGGTTTTTTTAGACGCGGAAGACCGGCAATTAATGAAGGGTTTTTTCGGATAATCGATTTAGGAGTTGATCAGGGAGGTTTGTCGATAAAATAGTTGGTTCAAGAAATAAGTCGTGCTCACGCTCGAATTTAACTAGGTATACCCACTTTATTACCATCTTAATTTACCGTATACTTCCTTACCTATAACTTCCTGCACTTCCTTTTTTATTCCACCAAAAAGATTAAGTATCATGCCCAGCAGTGGGACGTAAATGGACTGAAGCGGAGGCGATTTATGATAACTGAGACTTGCAAAACTCATTTTCATTATATCCAAAATAACCACTACGTACTTGTTTACTAACACTAATTAATACGACAGTAGAGTTCTAATTCAAAAAGGCAGTTACCCCTCCCCCTCAATTGACCCGTATAAAGCCGTTAACAGTGATCTAGACGGTTTGATAACAATGCGACCTTTGCCGCCGCCTGCGCGAGCGCTTGTCGGTTCCAAGTCAGTGCGCTATGGCGGTTACGTCGACGATATGATTGCTATGGTAATTGGCAGGTACAAACAGGGATGTCATATTGATGTTAATGAAAATAATGAAATAGATGAACTGTGAGATTACGCGGTTACGGAATTATTATTCAGCCACTTCGGAGTGCCGCCATATTGGTTATGCCACAAGGTCTGTCATTGCTACGACAAGTTAATCTTTAGTTTTACTTTATACAAGTAACATGTTTTCTACTGTCATTTTTAATTATTATTTAGAAAATTACGTTAAATTTCACCACACTTCATCTACAGTTAACAATACATAAACGTCGTCACGACACAATATCTTTTCCGGAAGGAAGAGCCGACCTGTTCGCTACCTGTGCACTTCCCCGGTTCCGCTTTAGTGCGCTGTGTCAGTTGGACATTATTATATTATGCCACGTTATGCTAATTGTAACGAACAGCATAATGGAAATAAAAACAAGTGCCGCACGACACGCGTGCGGTATGCCGTTGCGCTTTTTTAGTGGTTGACATTTAAGAGAGTTTAGGTAATTTTTTTACTATTAAAAACAGTTGAAGGGTGTCATTAACAGGTAAATAAATGGAACAAGCATGACGTTAGCTTTATCAGACAAACGGGTTTAAAAATTAAACAAATTGCTAACTTAGCGCAAGATATGAGTAGAACATGCACATAGCAAGATATTATCCAGTCATCTTTAGATATATAAAAAATAAAGATACCTAAATAAAGTAAAGTAAATCAAATGATTTTTATGAACCTTCAGAGACTCAGCAAAACACAATAGACAAGCACAATAAAAGGAACTGATTAGCGTATGTCGTTGTGGAAACTTATCTTAATTAACTTGGCACTCGCTTCTAAGCATAGATTTGGCATGTTTTAAAATACCAAAAATAATATTCATTGAGAAAAGGTATGACGTTGATACCTTCAGTTTCTCCGACTGCTTATATTACTATTTTCACGAAATTACAACAATCAGCTACTGAACCAAGTAATCGCTGTAAAATTATACACTAGGGTTAAAAAAATTACCTGCCTGCATACTGTTACAGCATAATTTTACCAATCAATTAACCTGTCCTGCTTGGGGCATGACATTTTCACATACTACTTGCAAAATGAATTAACTCAAGAAGCATGGTGCTGAAACTGCGTTTTGACCTTTTTTGCTAAGACTATGAGAATTCTTTTAAAATATTGGAAGTAGTCGTTTACGTTAATTTCATTTCAGACAACGTAAAATAATTATTGTCAGTGAGGTGCGCCCGCGGCTTTACAGGTTCGTATGTAGATCGAATCATGCACAATTGTAAGCCATGGATAATTGAACTGTAATGACGGATAGTTTGCCTGACATTCTGTGACACTACTGGATTTGACTGAAGTGATTTTAAGGTAGATAGAAAAAGACATTAAATTTTACTGAAGTCAGCCAATCCAAAACAGTTAAGTATGGTAGACTCGTTTTCATAGTTGATTGGATACATGATTTTTCTGATGCTGTACTAAAGTAATGAAAATTTAACGTGTTGGTGGCAATAAACGCTTCAATTGAGTGCATTTTGTTAAAAACGGCGTCACTTTTTTATAAGCTTTTACTGAACTTGCACCGTTCTTATGTATACGTATGTAAGTTGTTCGTGAAGTGTTGCAACTGAATTTTAAAGCGTGAAATTTGGTATACTTAGTTATGTAAATCCGGTGACAATACTATAATCTGTTAGTGAAATTATGGTCGTGCGGCCAGGATTGTTTTCACAGGAGGGGCACTCTACAACGGATAATGGCATGGGCTTGAAATTTGGTATGAATGTGTTAGTTGGATGACAATAACAAATAAATACAATAAAAGGTACATCCGACAAAAAAAGCTTGTTTTTTAACAGAAAATTTATTCATTTTCAGCCATCATCCGAACAATGGCTTTTGTTTTCCAAACAAATCACTCACGACGGCTCGCCGTCCCATTTAAAAACCTTATTACGTCTATTAGAATTATTTCTCATAACAAAACTATACGGGATTCTGCACTTTTCTCAGTTGAAGTGTAAAATAATAACACACCTGAGCCGTCATAATAACCTGCAGGAGACAGAATGTCCTAGAATATGAACTAAATTGCATGAAAATTATACTTAATTTTGAAAAATTAAAGCACATGCACGTGCACCTAGGCTGCTTTCGAGGCGTTGTAAGATAAAAAGGTATTATTTTGAAGTAGTTTAAAAACACTATTCCTGAGAGTAATTTGTACAAATTGGATGCTTGTTGTCTTATTGGTATAATACATAACTACAGTAGTGTAATTGAGCTGATCAATTTAACATTGTTTAGTGCGGACGAGGAAAGCTCCTTAACAACTGACTTGGGTCTGAAATAGAATTCTGTAATAAATGGCGTTGTAGCCATGTAGCCTACTGTAACTGCAAATAAATTACTACTGAGGCTGTGGTATACATATAGATAATACATTACAATAGATTACGTGTAGGTACCTACTTCATTTCAATGCTGAGAGGGATCCTGTTCAACATCTGATGTCTTCTATTAATTGTTTTATTTATGTTTCTGAATTATGCACGTTAAATAAATATTTACCTTTCTTTCTTTATTTGGTTAATATTATCGCTTGCTTAAAAGCTACGTAGATCCTTAACATAACTTTTAAAGGTTCAGTTGACATTTTAAAGATCATTATTTCGCATTCATAATGTCCAGGCGCAAAACAAGTACTTACTTAAATGATTTTTTAATGCTACGAGTAATAAATAAAAATTAAGAACTAAGTGCCTTCGTAAAATTTAACGGTTTTAAAATTTTATGATTCGCGTCTAACACCCAACCCATATTTAGCAATATAAGCAAACACAAACAACAATACACATACTCTACCTACTCGTGAAACTTTAATAAACTTTATCTACACACGATATCATAGGTATAACGCGTGCAGAAACCGTAGGTAATGTCCAGCATAACGACATCAGTTTAACTATGAAAGTTTTAGTGACGAAATGTCATTATGACACATCAATTTGGAACATCTTCAAAAACCAATACAATTTAAATAGGCCTACGATACGAAACGTCAGCGCGGTACGTTTGTCTACGATAAAAAATAACAGTCAAATTCGTGACAGGTTTGTTATGCCTTCAGCTACTGAACCATTCTTAGAGTACCTAGTTATATAATGTCTGTAGATAAAGTAGGTAGTAGGTATGCAACTCTACATAATTAGGCCTCAAAACATTCATTATATAACAGTTGCATAAACTACTACTTGAACACCTCTTTGAAACACGAAAAATAGTTTCAGAAAAGCATGTGGTATATTATTGATACGTACTGTTGATGGATGCAATTAAGCTCTGAAATAAAAATACACTTATGCTTATCTCTACGCGAATAAACTTCAGTGCTTGATAAAATTCTCCTGTAACCGATCAGCATGTTTCTTGTTGCACATGAACATTTAATGTAAACCAGGTAAAGTTGGTATCTCCGTAATGAGCTACAAATTACTTATGCTATCAAACCCCGCCGAGAGTAAAAGGTCAGGCATCGATCTACGCACTCCATTTAACTGTACCAATTAAGGGTGACTCAATAAATTTTAAACTAAAAATAAACCACGCGTCGCAAAAAAGCCTGTCCTCTGATAACCGAGCCGTACCAAAAAAGCGAGCAGTATCATTAAACACACAAAATATGTTTTCCATTTAAACAGGCGCTGCGAGGCGGTTATAATTTTGTATACGCTGAGTGTTTACTCAATAAGAAGTGCCTCGGATCGGTAACACCTGCCGTGTTTTCCCACGACAGCGCTCGGGCGTCTTCGGGCGGGCTCGGGCGCGCTCGGGTGCGTGCGCGCCGCTAGCATACAGATTACTCGGGTATTAATAACGCGCACACTCTCGGCCGTCACGCGACAGAGACGTCAAACAACCCCTTTTTGTATAGAAATGGTATGGGACTAGACGCTGGGGCCAAGCCTACCTTCACATGATTTCATGGAAAAGGGGTAATCTTTGGAAATCGCTTTATTTCCAAAGTTAATCCCAGTTTAAGTATCTAGTAGTTGCCTACTTATGCAAGTAGGTAAAAAGTGGATGATAATTTGGCAGTAATTTTTAGGATTAAATTGGTCACGAGGATTCTAAATAAAATTGATAAAATGTTTTCAGTACCAACTTTCCGCATATTCCGACCCCGCTGAACGCAGCTAAAGATCTGAAGTGTAGGATGCCCTTATTATAGAGTCACTATTACAAAAATAGTTTGAAGGACATGAAATAGTCAAAAGTATCAAAATATGCACTGCAAGAAAGAGTACTTAGCCGATTCCATCTGGATCGCTTGCTAATGAATCTGGTGTCATTGTTTTTTTTTCTACAACAGTAACAGACTAGAACCAAAACCAGCACTACGCCTGCCATATGCTACTCCTAGCTTACAGTAGGAAATCTAAATCAAGACTGTATAGTGTATAAAGGTTAGAAAACATAAGGGTTGCACCACACGATCGACAACAGTGTCCTTATCACATATAAGCGAGCGCGTATATCACTCCACTACTTATTATTTAACTGACAACATCGTGCATACATAAAAAGGTTACAGTTATTTTAAAACAAAACAAACACTGCGTTTACGTTCGGCTAGCGTACAAAACGGATTATAAATAAAAGACAATTGACAGGCGCTCGGTCCTGTTGCGACTGGTTCGCCTGTGCCAATTACTAGGCCAAATAAAGAAAATAATACAAGACGCAGGACACCGTTACTAGTCCCGCTGCAAGACAATATTGTGACAAATCATTCGGCCTACAAAGTCCCGTGAGCCACAGGCGACGCACACACTAGGTAGACTATATTTTTATTTTATGTAGACATACTGCATCTTGTAAATCACATCTTCCGCGACAGTTGACTGCAGTTTTTGAAGTTTTATGGACAGATGCGCTCTACAAGTTGGTAGTGCATTGAAGTACGTTATCTATACCTATAAAACAGTACCGTGACTGACTGACTGACTGGCTGACTGACAGGCAACACACAGCCTAAACCACTGGACCTAGAGGCTTGAAATTTGGCAAACATATACCTTGAGTACCCTAGAGGTCCACTAAGAAGGGATTTTTCGAAATTCTCACGGGATAGGGAACTAGCCCATTTTGAAATATTTCACGGGGGCAAAGCCGCGGGGCATAAGCTAGTGTTGAAATATTACGTAACAGGCACTCGTAACAAAATCTTGGGGTGATTACATACATGGTTAATTTCGAAAGTTAGGATTAATTTTACAATAATACACCTAATAGTGCTGAAAAATGTTTGCATATGGGAGTCCGCATATAATTGATCCCTAGACATTTTTGAGCTGATAATCATATAGAACTTCAATATCTCGGTACCAACCATGAGGTACACATTCGACGAGTTTAATCATTAGTAAGTAATCAATTTTAAAAATGAAACTATTCCTAGACAATTTTAATTATTGTATTACCTTTTACAGATTTTTTTAATTACCTTAGCTACATTTATACTACATAAGCGAAGAGACGTTTTTAGTTCTTTCTTAAATAAAACTTATGTTTTAATGTCTCGTAACGTAAACCACTTAACTTTTGACGTTGGCTCTTATTTTTGAACGACTCACTTTTATTATGTTATAAAGATACAAGCAGGCAATTTAAAACACGAATTTATTGTTATTTTCATACCTGCTATTCCTGAACTAGGAGTATTAATATTTTACAATTGCAAAAATAAAGATGCAGGTAATTAAATTACAGCTATTTGCGAAAATATCGCACCTCTGATCAAATAGTATGGCTATAAAACTAGTTTAATTGAATTATATAGCATTGCAGTACTTAACTTAAGTTCTTAAAACAACTTGATCAGATGTCTTGAGGCTATGAATAATGAAAACCAGGTTATTGAATACAAGATGGTTAGTTTCGTTTAAAGCTACTACTTATCTTCAAAATTTCATGATTCAGTATGGTAACAAAACATCAGTTTGACAATTAGACTCAACGCGACGGAAGTTTATTTTGAATTACAAACGCCGAACAAAAATAAGCATAGCTGAACTTTTAAAGATAATCGTTAAATCGATGTAACCAAGCTGAGGGTTGTTTAAATTACCATATTTCGACATGATTACCCCGACATCTTAACCGCATTCTTTTCCCATACCCCAAAGTGTTAATTTAAGATTGGAGGCTAGTATTACGGTGACATCGTGTGCGCACAGCCTTACGCTAACACCTGCCCAAGTCTCCCACGGTATCAGACTTTATTTTATTTTTTAACATGTTTTTGCATATTAACAGAACCACTTTCCTTCCAATTTTGCAAATTTCGAGGCACGCTTGAGCTCGAAATGTCGTCTGGGGAATTTACTTATCGTAATTACTGATCATGCAAACACGTTGGTATTTTTATACCTTCAGATTCGTTTTATTAGATAATGCCAGTATAAAATTGGTGTACGTACTATGTTTTGGTGTGTATGATATTGATAAATTATAATAATTGAGTAGGTGTGAAACATTTAAACCTTATTTTTTATGGGGTAGTTTTACTTAACTGTACAAACAGTCATCGCCAATTTTCATTGGCTGTCATTGCATTTCTGCCTTGATGCCCACGAGGAGAATGTAGAAAAGGACAATCTTTTCAAACACTATATTTAATATTGGAAACAGGATGATTGCCATGACTTTTGGTATAAGTGTTGTAGTAAATCTCATTCATTAACCCTTGGGAGTCCGGGGCCCTATTTCACTAACTCTACAATTGTCAGTTCACAATGACAATTCGACAATCGATCTACATTTCACTGTCAATATGACGCGGGCTAAAACAAAAACTCAAGTCAGCAATTGACACCTAATTGTCATTGTAATCTGACATTTGTGAAGTTGGTGAAATAGGGGCCAGAAGTGAAAAAACACTGCATTTTATACTCTACTCTACATTCTTCTATTTTAATAAGTACTGATTTCAGAGATTAGAAAAAAATGCTAAACCTATTTTAACTAAAATGCCGTTAGTAGTATATTATTGGGCATTCTGGACCACCATTCATTCGATCGGGCGAAAAATTTCGCCCTCACTCATTCGTGGTGATCCAGAAGCCCAATAATACAATGAATTGCACACAACCTACAATCAACCCAAACCCAACGGTAACCAACCTAACAGTAACCTATCAGCATTTGCGTTCAACATAACGCTCAACCTACACCTGAAATCGCATTGGGCATTCTGTTTCACCTCTCGATCAACGCAACGAATACATCAGCCCAACAGCAACTCAAACCCAACGGAACCCAACCTAACAGAATTTGCTCACACTCGAGGTTTAACGTTAACCATCTGCTCTTCTGCTCATTTTGAATAAGCATTCCATGCTTGCAACACGCGCGCATTGGTTGAATTGATCTTGAACAGATATGAAGTTTGTAAAACAAGCTCAGAGCTTGCAGTTGGAGGTTGTTTGTTCAGATCGCAACAATCGTAGTTTTCGTCACGGTGAACTTTTACCCGACACAATTCGCTGTATAATTTGCGGTCCTTCTAATTGCGGTAAAACTAATTTAATTGTCTCTCTTCTACTACATGAACAAGGACTACGCTTTCAAAATATTTACGTATATTCAAAAACACTTTTCCAACCGATGTACCAGTTTTTAGAAAAAATATTGATGTTGGTTCCATCAGTTAAATTTCAAAAATATCGCGAAAATGATGAAATACTAAGCCCGCATGAAGCTGAGAACAATTCAATTATCATATTTGATGATGTTGCATGCGAAAATCAAAATAATATAAGGGATTACTTTGCAATGGGAAGGCATAAAAATATTGACAGCTTCTACTTAAATCAAACTTACAGTAAAATACCTAAACAATTAATAAGGGACAATGCTAACTTAATCATCCTTTTTAAACAAGATGAAGTTAATTTACGTCATGTTTATGACGAGCACGTTGGAACTGATATGTCTTGGTCACAGTTTCGGGAAATGTGTGCAAAAATATGGAGCGTACCTTTTAGCTACTTGGTTGTAAACAAGGACTGTGCTAGAAATTCAGGATGTTATAGAATGGGATTTGATACATTTATCGTTTTGGATTAACCGTGTTACTTAACCAGTTTCATTTTCAAGAAACTTTTATTGCATCATGGGAATCCATCGAGATCAGACATGAATCATAAAATAAACACCGAGAAAACTTTAAAAGAAAAAGTACTTCAGTCTGCCGATGCTGTCAAAAAGAAGGTTAAACTACTTCGTGATATGAAAAATAACAACAATATGATTTTGGAATCAGTCTTTAAACCAATAACAGACCCGCTTAATGAAATGGTTAAAAGTAACGACAATAAATACTATAACACTAATGAAACCGATTTTGATGAAGACATATTTAAGTGGCAAAAGGCGCCAAAAACATTAAAATTTAGTCCTAATGAAGGGAAGAGAAGTAGTATTAATAATCAAACAATCGTACGAAATTTTTCCGAAACGACTTCAAATAATGATGATGAGGTATCAAATAGAGACGAAAACAGACAAGATGGTGATGATGACATGTTATGTGAAAGTGACAACAATGATGTCTTGGAATCAACAAATGATACTTCATTTAAGACTACCGGTTCATATGCATCTCCTCGCGAAGACCCTGCATGGCAAAAACAATACAACACCGACTTGGACATTCCTTTTGGCATACGAACAGAACGCGATAAGCTTATGTTAGGATCTTGTTTAGTTTCCGTTAGTGGCGAAAAACTCAAAGTAAATGGACGTACTTACAATTTAACACCAGGTTTATATGATTTGTTATTTAAGAAGTTGCCTGATTTAGGTATCATAACTGAAGACGATAAACGTTATTATAAAATGTTGCTACTAGAAACGAATGTCCATAGACGAGATTTTGATCCCAATAAACCAATAAAAAGTAACAAAGGTCAGAAATATTTATACATTATAAAACCGCTTTTCAAATTATCGAAACAACGTTCAATAAGCGAAGATTTATGTACTTACGGCAAAGGACTACCAACAATGAAAAAAGTTAAAAGAGATGTTTCATATGTCTATTGGGATAATCCAAACGAATTAGTTGAAAGATTGAAATTACTCATTGCTTCCCGTGATGCCGGTAACACAGGATTAGACAATGAAATAATATCAATTGTAGAAGAACTTCGTGAAGCGGGCTTGGTTAATCAATGATATATAAAACTGGTATTTTACTTTTACCATCAGTCGAAGCCGGAAATTTGATGATACATAAGTGCATAAAAATAAGAAGTGAAAATGAACATAGACAAATTCGGTCATCATGTTCATAAACGTTTGCGTGTATGTGAAGTTTTTGAACTTAACAATAAAACTTTGCTGCGTTCTGATGATGGCGATTTCGATCTACAATCATCGCGATTAAAGGGGGTAGCGGATCCTTTGACACCCAATGATGCAGCTAATAAGCAATATGTCGATCAGCTCGTCCAGGACACTTACGAGAAGAAGCATCTAGATTCTTTATTTAAAACTATAAATTCTCAAATTCATCAGCTTGCAAATCAGTTGAAAATAAACTTTTATACAAAAAGGGACATAGACAATATTTTAAGTAATTTCAAAGATGACAAAAGAACAAGTCGTGAATGAAATCCATAGATCGGCCCGAAAAAATTTCAAGCGTCGCGCAGTTATATTAAAAGGAATTGATGATTTGTGGCAAGCAGATTTAATTGACTTACAGAATTTACATACTGTAAATAAGGGATATAAATACATTTTAGTTGTTATTGATACATTTTCAAAGTACACGTGGTGTATTCCTACGAAATCTAAAACTAAAACAGAAGTAAAAAATGCATTTGAACTAATTATCAAGTCGACCAAACGAATACCTAGAAACTTACAGACAGACTTTGGAAAAGAATTTTACAATGATCAATTCGATTGTTATGTGAAATCCTTAAAAATAAATCATTATTCCACGTATTCAGTTAAAAAGGCGTCTATTGTTGAAAGGGTAATAAAAACGCTCAAGAACAAACTTTACAAATATTTCAGTTTCATCGGGAACTACAAATGGCTTGGAAAACCTTTAGATGAGATAGTTCAATCTTATAATCAAACTGTGCATAGCACAACAAAATTTAGCCCAAATGAGGTGAATTTTAATAATGAAGCCGAAGTAAAGAAAAACATAGATAAATCACAATCCAATCGGCGTTTTAAATTAAATATTTTTAATGTAGGAGATCATGTGCGTATAAGCAAGTACAAAAGCGTCTTTCATAAAGGTTATACGCCTAATTGGTCAACTGAGCTATTTACTATTAAAAAGGTGAATCACACTCGTCCTGTTACTTACCATATTGAAGACCAACGAAAAAACTCAATACTCGGTACATTTTATGAACAAGAACTGCAAAAAACTAAGTATCCAGACGTTTACCTCATCGAAAAGGTAATCAAAAAAAGAGGGAAAAAATTGTATGTTAAGTGGTTAGGACTTAACGATAGCGAAAACAGCTGGATCGACAGAAATGCCATTGTATAAATATATTTAAAAACTTTCTCGCGCTAAGTCATTAACTTTTGGGATATGAAAGGAAGAGGACTTCTAAACAGTATTATTAATCACTTACCGTTTGAACTGCACTTACCTGGCTACAATTATTGCGGACCAGGCACAAAATTGCATAAGCGATTGCAAAGAGGTGATAAAGGAGTTAATGAATTGGACAACGCGTGTATGCAACACGATATAGCATACGATAAATATTCTGACCTAACAGACCGACATCGTGCAGATTTTGAACTCTATAAAATGGCTAAACAAAGATTGAAGTCAAAAGGTGTTGGAAAAGGAGAAAAACTTGCGTCTTGGATAGTTAGCAAAGTGATGAAATCTAAAATGAAAGCTGGTGCAGGGATAAAATCATTTAAGCATTTTGTTTCTAAGATACGTACCGAATTGAAAAAAAACAAATCTAAAAAAGAAGGCACTGCAGTCAGTCGAGCTTTTGCTGCAGCGAGTAAAGTATTTCTTAATAACAATACGAGTAAAATGAGAGTTCCTCGATTAATACCGATTCCTAAAACTGGAGGTATATTGCCACTAATACCTATTTTCGCGGGACTTTCTGCGTTAGGGTCATTGGCAGGAGGAGCTGCTGGGATCGCTAAAGCTGTTGGTGACTACAAAGCTGCAAAAAAGAGCTTATCCGAATCAGAACGTCATAATAAAATAATGGAATCTATTGCATTAGGTAAAGGGTTGTACATTAAACAGTATAGAAATGGAAAGGGTTTGTGTTTAAAACGATTAAAAAACTAAATAAAAGGCTACCCAGACGTGCTCTTACAAATGTTGATATTTTAAAACATTCAACAGATATTCCTTATTTTCGTGGTGTTTACATGAGAGACAAATTGCCAAACCGTCCAAAAAGAGTAGAATGTGCAATCGTAAATTTAGATAGTTCTAAAAACCAAGGGACTCACTGGGTAGCCTATGTCAAAGATAATAATCATTGTGAATATTTTAATAGTTATGGTGATCTTCAACCGCCGCTAGAATTAATAAAATATTTGAAAAATTATAATATTTCATACAATTATAATATTTATCAAAAATTCGATACTGTTAATTGCGGACATTTATGTTTAAAATATTTAAAAAAATATTGGAATAACCGTTTAAATATCTCTGAACAATAAATAGCTTCTCATTCTCACGATGTCTTTCACTTTGTCCATAACGGGATCCTCCTCTACCCTGATTACGAATCACTCGCCAGCTCTTCAACTAGATGGTGAATATGAATGCGGGTTGCTATACTTGTCGACATTTAACTCGATACCTAATATTGACAACCGAAATAATAAGTTTTATTATGGTGATAACGAAGTAGTAGAAATTCCTGAAGGGTCATATGAACTTCAAGATCTTGATGATTATCTTAAAAGACATCTCCAAGGTTGCACCTTTACACTGACATGCAATAATAATACGCTAAAAACATCTATATTGTGTTCCAAAAACGTCTATTTTAAAAAACCAAATTCGATTGGTAAGTTACTTGGTTTTGGAGAAGAAACAGTTCAGGCGAATATATTAACTGAGTCCCCTTTTCCCGTGTCCATTCTGTCTACAACTATAGTACGAGTTGAATGTGACATCGTGAGCGGGTCATTTATAAACGGAAAACCTAGTCATATAATTCATGAATTTGTGCCAAATGTACCGCCTGGTTACCGGATTATAGAAACACCTAAAAATGTTATATATTTTCCTGTTACTCAAAACAGCTTAAACGCTCTTATAATAAGAATACTGGATATAAACGATAATTTAGTGAATTTACGTGGCGAAGAGATTCAGATATATTTACATCTCAGAAAAAAATGATAGACTTTAATAAATGTACGGTCTCAAACAGCAAAGCCGTTAGTGCTCATTGTGCTATCAAGAAAAGAAGACCTAAAGGACAACTAACGAAGGAAAACAAACAGTTTTTAAAAAACATAGGATTATTAAAATGAGTATACTAAACTTATCAGACTCCTTTAGCTTTGATAGCACGATTGAAAGTTTCGAATATCATTCGTATAAACCGTACGTAACAAGTTTCAATTTAAATGATGAAATCCGTATACCTATCAACCAGCAAGATCTATACGTATTACCATCAGCGAGTACTTTATACATAGAGGGTACTATAGAAGTATTCAACAGAGAAACAAAAGCGAAGGTGTCCAGTGTTCATTTTACAAATAACCCTATACTTCATTTATTTCAAGATATTCGATATGAGCTGAATGGGATTGAAATAGATAAAATTAAAAACGCTGGGGTCACAACAACAATAAAATCTCTTGTGTCGATGAATGAACTTGAATCATCGATGTCAAAGTTATGGGGCTGGGATGTTGATGGCACAAAAATTACGCATGGATCATTTTCTGTGTCAATTCCTTTAAATAAGATTCTTGGCTTCGCAGAGGATTATAACAAAATTATTATTAACTGTAAGCATGAACTTATTCTTTTACGATCCAATACTAATTTAAATAGCGTAAAACTGAACACAAATGAGTATATAGGTAACATAACTATATCTAAAATAGTATGGCGCATGCCGCACATTAAGGTTTCTGATCGTGAAAGATTAAGTTTGCTTAAATATTTGGAAAGAGATCGAGCTATTCAGGTAGCATTTAGGAACTGGGATCTGTACGAATACCCGCTTTTACCTAAAACATCAAAACATTCTTGGGCCGTCAAAACTTCGTCTCAAGTTGAAAAACCTCGATATGTTATAATTGGATTAAAAACAAACAGGAAAAATGTTGCTGATAAAGATATATCGCGTTTTGATCATTGTAATTTGCGTGACGTTAAAGTTTTTTTAAATTCAAATTATTTTCCTTATGAAAACTTGAATGTCAGTTTCTCGGCTCAAAAATTTGCTATATTATATGAACAGTACGCTAAATTCCAACAGTCTTATTATAACCGCAGCCAAGCACCGTTGTTGAATCCACAAGACTTTATAAATAAAGCACCTCTGTTTGTTATCGACTGTTCTCGTCAAAATGAAACCTTAAAAACGGGTTCAGTCGATGTGCGGATTGAATTAGAGTGTGACACAGATATCCC
The DNA here is from genome assembly GCA_963691665.1 of Clepsis dumicolana. NCBI lineage: Eukaryota > Metazoa > Arthropoda > Insecta > Lepidoptera > Tortricidae > Clepsis > Clepsis dumicolana. The sequence goes on along the minus strand of OY829519.1, from coordinate 5,193,293 downwards.
TGACAATACCGCGGCTTATTGTCTTATTTTGAATGATAGTATTATAGAATATAAGCCGTTGACCAATATAACAAAGAAGATATCATGAAACTAGACCATCTATTCGTAGATGTTCAGGGGTTTAAATCATCTAAAAATGAATTTATTATTAAAGAATTTGCATACAGTACCTATGAACACACGCAGGCGTATTTAATAAAACCTCCATATTCATTTTCTACGTTATCAGAAAACGAAAAAAGGCATGTGAAATGGATAGAGAGAAACCTTGGCATTATGTGGCGTGAGGGGTATATCGACCACAGAGAATTTAAGAGAATGATTCATAATTTCTTGGAAGGCAAAAAAATATATGTAAAAGGTTTTGAAAAAATTAAGTGGATTAATGATTTATGTGCTGATTGTACTGTAATAGACTTGGGAGAGAAAGGTTGTTCTAATTTTCAATTAATGTATAAAAAGTATTGTATCGACAACAGCTCTTATAATTGTCTACATCATAAAAAAGCTTGTGCCTTAAAAAACGTTATATGTCTTAAAAAATATTATTTCGATATTATGCATATTTAACATTGTAATAAATTATACCTAATTTTCAAAAATAAATATTTACGTTTAATCATTTTTTTATTTTTTAACCCAGTCAAAATTAGTTATCATTTATTTTGAACGAAGACTTTTTATATTAACCCATTTTTAAATAATTGAATTTGTTTGTTTAAAAATATGAAATAAATGATAACGATTCATACCTGTGGCTAATAATAGTGTTAATCTATTTAAGCGATATTTACTGAAAAGATTTTTCTTGTGCATTTAATCATGATAATTTTATTTTCGTTTGAATTATTGCTTTATTGACATACTTACAAAAAAAATCTTTCCTGTTGACGTATCGCTTAATCAAAGGAATAAAACAAGAAAATTGTTGACCATATTTATTTTCAAAATTATATACAAAAACAGTAAAAACATTAATAACTAACACTATATCCGCACAACTTCTTGGATATCTTATTTATTACACTTTCTGTACTGTCTATTATCTCATCGTATCCGTCACTTGCCACATACTGCGCACTGAGCATAACGTTTTCACCGGTTTCGTCGTTTTGATCCGGCGAGGAGTCACTTATGTTAATTATTTGGATTTTGACAAGTCTGTTCCCCTTAGTTGCTTCATTGTTTATAACGAACGACGGCGGGTGTTCGGGCTTAGACTTCAATAACGAGATGATTTTTGATTAACATAGATTTAATTAAACTCTCAAAATTGTTTACAAATAATCAAAATGTTTGTATGAATGACGTATGTGCTCGCGTCTAGAGTGGTAGACCATCTGCCGGACCGAGCCGGACCGCCGCCGGCGCTGCGCGGGGGGACGTTCCTCTTGCGTCTCCAACATGCCCCCCGGCGTTGAAAGCATTGTCTTTCAACCCTTCTTCGTCCATGGTAGGCAGAGGGCATATACGGTTGAAGCTTCGGCGTATCACTCCCCTTGTAGTGTTGACATCTGCTACTCTTGCAACACCGTCGGTACCAGGATGTAGCTCAACAATGCGCCCGAGACGCCATTTCATGGGGGGAAGACCTTCTTCTTTGATGAGCACCATTGCTCCTTTTTGTAGTTGTGGACCCTTACAGGTGCGCCATTTAGTTCGTTGCTGCAATTCAGCGACATACTCCTTATGCCACCTTGCCCAAAAGTGCTGGCGTAGTTGCTCCAATCTTTCATAGCGTGAGAGCCGATTCTCGTTAGCATTGACAAGCATAGGCGTAGGCAAAGCAGTCATCGGTCGTCCTACCAAGAAGTGCCCTGGGGTCAAAGGCGTCATGTCATGTGGGTCAGTCGATAGAGGTGTCAGGGGACGCGAGTTCAATATCGCTTCAATTTGAACTAAGACCGTGTAAAGGTCTTCGAACACTAAGTGAGCGTTCCCTAACACACGGTGCAGGTGCGACTTAAACGATTTTACGCCCGCTTCCCATAAACCGCCCATGTGCGCCGCGTATGCTGGTATAAATTTAAAGTCGATCCCTTCATTTGACAAGTCGTCTGCAAGAGTACTAGCATTTTCACTAAGGAATCTATAAAGTTCATTACGAGCGCCAACAAACGATGATCCGTTATCAGAAAATAAAACTGAAGGCTTAGAACGCCTAGCAATAAAGCGACGTAGCGTTGATAGGAATGAGTCCGTGCATAGAGAGCTAACAAGTTCGAGATGGATGCATTTGGTGACAAAACAAATAAAAATAGCAACATATACCTTTTCTGTCTTGCTTCCGCGACCCCTCCTATTTAATGCCAAGATAGGACCAGCATAGTCCATTCCGGTAGTTTGAAAGGGATAACCGGGCTGGAGCCGCTGCTCAGGTAAGTTGCCCATTATTGGGCGGACTGATTTTGCATTAAAACGAGCGCAACGTTGACATTTGTGCACAGTAGCCCTAGATAAGTTACGTCCCCCTATCGGCCACAACTGTTCGCGAATAGAAGACAGAAGCAGTTGAGGCCCTGCATGCATTAAGCGGATGTGTTCATAGTGGAAAACCAGTTTAGTCAATGCATGCTTGGCCGAGAGCAAGATTGGGTGCGTTTTGTCAAACTTGAAACCGCCATTTTTAAGTCTTCCTCCCACTCTAATGAGACCGTCCTTATCAACAAAGGGACTTAGTGAGAGCAGTTTGTTTTTTGAGGATAGTTGTTTACCATTCGAAAGAGTATCATATTCATCAAAGGATTCCTTCTGCGACAACTTTAATAATAATTTGAACGCAAACTGTTTTTCAGAGCAAGAGAGAGGACCGTTGGTTTTGATGGTGTTGCGACAGTTAATGATGAACCGAAGGACGTAGGCCATCGTGTTTTTTAGTTTAAGAAATTGAGAGAAGCGTGAGAATGGAAACCACTCGTTTGAATTCCTGAACATGGCAACATTTGATGTCACCTCAGGCAGATCAGAATTCACTGTAGTAAACGTTTTGTTAGGCCATGATGTCTCGCTTTCTTTTAAGAACTTGGGGCCATTTAGCCAAAATTCCAGTTTGTCTTGTTGACCAGGGCTAACGCCTCTGCTTAATAAATCTGCTGGATTATCTGTAGTGGGAACATGCCGCCAAAAAAAGGCCTTTGTTTTTTCCTGTATATCTGACACTCTGTTTTTGACGAATGGCTTCAATTTGTTTGGTGGCGTCTTAAGCCAACCTAAAACGACTGACGAATCTGTCCAAAGAAAACACTTATCCACCCGTAGTCGAGTGCCTTGCAAGACCTTCTCCAAAAGCTTTGCCCCGGCCAACGCTGCACAGAGTTCCAAGCGCGGTATTGTTACTGCCTTAATTGGTGCAACTCGTGTCTTGGAGCACAATAATCGAACTTGTGTACGACCACAGGCATTTGTGGACCTAACGTATATACACGTGCCGTAAGCATCCTTAGAAGAGTCGCAAAAAGCGTGAAATTGAACATCGCATGGATTCTCACACACAACATGACGAGGAATTCTCAATTTTTTGAGAAGAATTAACTCGCTAATGAATTTTAGCCACGACTTAACGATGTCTTGAGGCAACGGTGTATCCCAATCCAGCTTGTGCAGCCAGAGCCTTTGGAGAATGATTTTCCCGGTAATAATGAAGATACTCAAAAGACCTAAAGGGTCGAAGATCTGGGAAATTTTCGACAAAATTACTCTCTTTGTGACGTCAGGGACAGGATCAGCTTTGATATCGAATTGCAAAGCATCAGATGAAGGCGACCACTTCAGCCCCAGCGTTTTGGATTGTTCGTGCTCACTCAAGTCAACGATAGCGGAATCGTCGGACAATTCCGAGTTGTCGCTGCAAGCTGGAAGATTGGATTTGAATTTTCTCAAATTAAAGCAACCCTTTGAAAGTTCGTTTGAGATGAGATCACGAACTTCCACTAAGCTTTGTGCCGACTCCTGACCCGTTAAAAGGTCGTCAACGTAGCAGTCCTCTTTAATGATTGTGCGTATAAGTGAATTGTTGCATTCGTCAGCAATTTGATTAAGGCAACGCACTGCCAAAAACGGCGCAGAGGCTGTGCCGTACGTAACGGTGTTTAAAGTATAGGTCTGAAGAGGCTTTGAAGGGTCGTCACGCCAAATTATTTGCTGCAAGTGACGCTGATCCTCATTGATTAGTACCTGACGGTACATCTTCTCGATATCTCCTGCTACAACGTAACGATGTTGTCGAAATCGGAGAAGAATCGCAAACAAATCGCTTTGTATCGTCGGTCCCACCATCTGAAGATCGTTGAATGACAGACCGGAACTTGTAGGTGCGCTTGCATTAAAGACAACGCGCAGCCTAGTTGTAGTACTTTGGTCGCGCAGCACGCCATGATGTGGCATAAAATAAGCATTTTCATGACGATTGTTGATATCGCTTACAGACATATGGCCTAATGATGAGTACTCAGACATGAAATCAATGTACATGGCCCTTAATGTGGACTGTTTTTGTAGCCGTCTTTCTAACGACAGAAAGCACTGTTTCGCGCGATCAAACGACTGACCCAGTTCAATTTCCCGTTTCTTCAGTGGGAATCCAACCGAGTACCTACCGTCTTCTTTACGAGACATGGTTTTAAGGAAATTTTGTTCGCACAACTGTTCTTCAATAGAATAAACTGATTTGGTAGCATCTGGGATTTCTTCTATGCTCCAAAATTTGGCTAACTGATCTTGAATCTCATTGAATTGAGTGAAGTTGCACGAAATAATTTTTGTACTTTGCCTACCAGTGGGCCCAGATACGATGTACCCGAACTTAGTTTCTTGTAACACTGGACAGTTATTGCCTAACTTTAATTGATTTGCGCATATAAGGTCCCAGAAAATGTCTGCGCCTAGTAACAAATCGTAACTTGACGGGTTATAGTATTCTGGGTCTGCGAGTTCTATTTCGGGCGGTATATTCAATGTGCTAACATTAAAGACTTCATTATTGGTTGAAGTTATGTTTGGCAACACTAAAAACGCAATGTTTGTTTTGAATGTATTTATTCTGGACTGTATTATTGCATTGCATCGTTTGTTAACTGTCGAGACCGATTCGTTAATGCCAGCGACTGTAGACTTAGTCTTTTCAGAATTCAGACCCAACACAGAAAGAAGAGACTCTGTCATGAAGGAAGCCTGACTTCCGGAGTCTAGAATGGCCCTAACCTCATGAGGTCTTTGATGAACGTCTAAAATCTGAATTAAAGCAGTCGCAAGAAGAACTTGGCCAGCATGTTTGTTAACGGCTGACATGCTCTTAATGTGAGTCGTATTGGATTCTAATGTAGATGGGCACGAGGTGGACGCGAGTGGCACCATCGCACTCTGGGCTGCCGCGCTCGGGCCCGCGCCGGTGATGCCTGTACTGCCTGTGTCCTTGTGCAACAAAGAGTTATGTTTGCCGCCGCACTGTCGGCAAGGGCCCAGCCTGCACATACGCACATTGTGCCCTGCTCTTAGACAATTAGCACATAACTTCATCCTAGCAACAAACTGTTCGCGCGCACTGACGCTCATTTGCGTGAACTGATTGCATAAGTATAAGGGATGCTCAGCTTTGCAAAGATGGCATTTATATTTTTTATAACCAGAATGCGTGACTGTTGACAAACTACGAATATGCTTGTTTGTTCCCTTTGATACTGTTTCCTGCTTATTGTTGCTTGTATTACTTAATTCGATGGTCTCTAACAAGTCTGCCCTATTTTTAAGAAAACTTGTAAATATTTGTAATGTTAGTTTTTTGTGTGTGACTTTGTGTTCCTCCCATTCACGAAGAGTGCGGGGATCCAATTTCGATGAAATAATATATATTATTAAAGTGTCCCAACTCTCAGTGGGTTCGCCTAATATTTGCAACGCGCGCATATTTTTTGTGTATGCGTCTAAAACCCTACGTATCGAAGAAGCAGATTCCTTTTTAATAACCTCTTCGTCAAAAATTGCCTTCACGTGGTTATGCACCAAAAGCCTTGTGTTATCGAAACGTTCACACACGGAGTTCCACGCTATGGTATAATTGGAAGAAGAAAACTCATAGGCACGAATTATCTGAGCAGCGCTTCCTTCAAGGGAAGCCCTTAGATAATGAAACCTTTGAATGTTGCTCAACGTTTTATTAGAATGTATAAGTGAGACAAAGGTGTCGCGGAACTCAAGCCAGCTACTAAAGTCACCGTGGTATTTAGCTATTTGTATGGTAGGCAACCTTACGCCCGTAAAGCTCTTGTCTACTTGGTTTGCCGATGAACCGCCATCGTTCTCGCTGGCCGAGGAGAAGGAAGTCTCAGAAACATTGCTGGCAATCTTTCTTGACCTTTTGTAAGTGTTACATAATTGTTTTGCTCGAGCCATAACAGAAAAATATTGTGACTCAAAATCTGACCTTTGTACCACCTGGATCTGAACCTCCTCCTCCGATGACAAGCGCTCGATGTTGGATTGCACGTCCTCAAACTCTGTAAACATCGCTTCAATGGTAGCCATGCGGAATTGTATTTCCAAAGCCTGAACCTCATTGCAAGCTAAAACATCCTTAAAAGTATCAATGTAGGTTTGAAATTTCGTAATACGACCTTTAAAGATTCCTCGTTTTTTCACCAGCTCGGATAATTGCGACATGTTTAAAATGCTATGTACCTATTGCTCACCAAATTAACAATTTATTAAATATACGTAAGTACATAAGATTTACTTACTTATTATTGTAAATAATTATTTGATTTGGTTTATAATTCAACTGTATTATACCAGCATGACCTCATAATAATTAATAAATAATATATAATTTGTTTTAATTCGCACCGGTCGAACTAAACAAACAATAATTAATAACAGTATTTATACTCGTACCTAACTGCGATATTGAATGCGTTAAGAGATAAAGTATATTAATTTAACATTAAATTCATCAAATTAAATCGTAGCATCAGCGACTCATAAAATGTTTAAACACGTAAGATGAAGTTAACTTTTACTTATCCCGACAGGTAGTTTAACACGGGCGAACACTGCTATCGGTTAGGTACTTAACTTGTTCGCTAACTGAGCCGCTCGTTACTGCTTGTTATTATCGAGTTATAGCGATGTAGTTAATATTTAAAGTTTACTCTCGTAATATTATCGAAATACAATGATCATTAATGCGGTTTATTGTTGATTTCGATTGATAAGGGCATTATCTACACCGTGATTAATAAAATAAGTTAAATATTACGACTTGGTACACAAAATAACACAAAAGGGGCAAACTTAATGGTTACGGACTCACTCAGACTGCTTGCTACTTATCTCGTAGATGATTTGCTTGTTATCACTGGCTCAAATTATCACACATATGGTTCTTGCTGCCCTTAAAGAGATCCTCTTCTTAATGCTTAATGATGAAGATCCTGGTTAAGCTTCAAATCCATGGGCGTGATGTCCGGTTCGTAAGGCCACTTTATGTTCGGGCTTAGACTTCAATAACGAGATGATTTTTGATTAACATAGATTTAATTAAACTCTCAAAATTGTTTACAAATAATCAAAATGTTTGTATGAATGACGTATGTGCTCGCGTCTAGAGTGGTAGACCATCTGCCGGACCGAGCCGGACCGCCGCCGGCGCTGCGCGGGGGGACGTTCCTCTTGCGTCTCCAACAGCGGGTGACCTCGTACACTTCTCTTTACCACTTTGTTTAGCCTTAGTTTTGGTTTACTAGACTTGGTTTTCGTTTTGGCACTTGCAATTTTTTTTACAAATTCACTGACTTCTTCTTCTTCTTCATCTTCTCGGAATCCTAATGGACCCTGTGCATATTGCGAAAACATGATTTGAGTGTCTTGCGTTCCTTCCATATTCTGAAACAAAAGAAATCAAATAAATAAACGCATCTGGCAACACATATGAGCATTTTCATACGCTTACAAAACAATAATAGCAACAAAATAATACGAATAAATATTAAATAATGCCAATTTTACTTACCGAATCGGGAATGGATCAGCTCGTCTTAATTTTCAAAACTTTGGAACGACTTTACTCAGTTATGAATGTAGAGTGCAGAATGATAACTTACTATAACAGCCGCTATTTATAATTACAGTAATTTCATGCGTCAGCAAATTAAATTAACACGCGCTTCGGAGCATGCGGTGCATACCGCCGCGCTGCTTAATGCCGATCAAATTACAACGACACGTAAGGACTTGTTATAATTGGTACCAAATGCAATAAATGTGAATAGGTATATTTCACGTGTCAGCAAATTACCTTAGCACGGGCTGCATGCCGCCGCGCTGCTTAAGACACGTAAGGACATGTTTTAATTGATACCCAATGCAATAAACGAGGATAGGTATTATTTGCCTGTTCAACAGAACATGATTTTACTTACCATTATCAAAATATTACATTTAAAATTAAGCCTGAGCCCTGAGCTTTTTGATGACGGAAAACATCGTCAGGAAACCTCCGAAGCGAGAAAACTCAATTTCAACTCAAGTAAAATGTGTTTTCAGTCGGTATCCTCGCAGTCTATATATACTTAGGTGGGTGAAAGAAAAAAAGAAAACAAATGTTAATAACACTTCATATTTATTTATTAAAAAAAAAGAACAAACCATACAATTTACAAATCAATGTGTAATTATAAAAAATAAAGTACTTAATGATAATCTACTTATTTGGTATAGTCAGCGTCAAAAGTCGCTCATCTGGTCGTAGAGCGAAAAGGTACAAAAGTGATGAGCGGCTTTTGACGCTGACCCTACAACATACATAATTATAATTTTACAATAACGTAAGTACTCAACGTATTTTATTTTATTAAACACATTCTAATTTTTTATTACCCATTGGGTGCCTACGAAATAAAATTACAGCTCGAGGAAAGGTCGCTTAGATAACTACTGTACTAGAAAATAGACTCATGTCCCCAAGATTTGGTTGAAATTTTGTCTGATAATATATGTCGTTTATCGTCTTTGTTAGATAAAGCAACTTTATTGACAGATTGAGTGAAGATCTCGTGCCTAATCGATTTAAATAATATGTGTTTTTTCCGAACTATTTTATCATTGAATAACACATCCCGATAATCATTTAATGTTAACTCTTGAACTGCTGGTTTTTTTATTCCTTTAGCCTTTTTGATAAGAGATTTATCACTTTTGATACAGTATAGTTTAGAACGTAACCCTATAAACTCGGTAATAAGTTCTCCTCCTAACTCATCTTTGAATAACCCAGGAATCTTCTTGTTACGTAAAGGTATTTGCAAATCATTTACAGGGTTATAATTGCTTGTGTCAAAAAAGTTTAAAAAAATATTTTTTAAATCGCTGTAAAAGTCTGCAGTTTCGATTTTGTAAATAAAACTGTCGGTATCAGTGTAGCACAGAGTAACTTGATCTTGGTAGTGTTTTTTTATTACCGTGTAGTGAAATTGGTACATATGACTTTTAGAAAGTTCTAATACAGAGAATCCTACGTAGATTGGTTTATCTAAAATTACTTTTTCAGGCTTCATTTGTACGACAACCAAATTTTCAGACAACACTGTTGCACTATGGAAATTCGGTTTGGCAATTAATTTGTTAGCACAAGTAAACTTTTTTGTTTTGTTTTGACGGTCGTGCCACTTATTTACTAATTTGACGTCAACTCGCCGCTCACTGTCTTCAAGAGTTTTCCCAAAAACTGAGTTATTCATTAATTTAAAAAGGTCTTGTTGGAAAGGAGTAGTAGCTTTTTTTCTCAGTTCTGTATTTAAATGAATATACTGTTTTAAGAATGGACTTTGACGAAACCTTATAACGCGATGGATTTTATCAAGAGTTAAGCCGTTGCGTAAACATGTTTTCAGATGGACGTAATGAATGACGTATTCGTATTTGTTATATAAATTTGGGATCAATTTGGTCGTTTTTCCTCCTGGAGGAATAAATTTTTGTGCGCAAAATGGATAGTCGTTATGGTTATGGTGTAAATTTTCCGGATATAGCAAGTCAACTTCCAGAATAAATCCAAATGGAGCATCATCTTCGACAGACAAAATATCTAGTTGGGCAATTTCATGATGATCTAGAAAACTAAAATTAGACATGGGCAACGATTGACACATACTGTAACCATATAAGTTATTGCAATCGATATATACTAAAAACGAGTCTGGTTTATTCATGTCATAAGTTTCCATGTACTTATTATTAGCCTGAGCATATCTGGTCGAACACATGCAAATACCACCTCTTATTCCTTTTTGTATGAGTCGAATTATTTCTAATTCGGATATCAATTCAAGCTTAACTCCGGTTTTTAATAACATAGCATCAAACGATAAGCTTGGAGCAGTTAAATAGAATGCCGGATCTAAATGATAATTTAACTTGCAAATGAACCGAAAGTTCTCAAAAATATCTGATAAAAGCAACACATCAGTTTTTAGGTAAAGATCAGTATATTCTCCCATATCTTTGATTTTAAATTCGGACCATACAGATTGCGCATGTGCGTAATCTGAATCGCTTATTTGTTCGTTGGAAAGAGAATCAAAAAACAAGTTCTGTGATGGAAGCTCGGTCTCTGTAAACTTATCCCAGCTCGACATATAATCGTAAGGATAAATACCTTTGCGAGTTAATAATTTATTTTTTTTAGTTTCAGGATAAAACTTGTTCAAGTGAATAAAATCATCTTTATGTAAACCATTCGCTAATTTTTCCAAGCTTGTTCCTAAAAATTTAAAAGAGTCTACAAATCGAATTTGTGCATACTTTTGATCTGAAATCCACAAAAACTTAGTGAACGAAATATAATTTTCTTTATTTTTTGGGATTACTTTCACAGGCCCTGAACATTTACTAAGTTCCTGTATAAACAAATGACAATCGTAACCTGCTAAGTTATGAAAGAAAACAGGGACCAATTTAGGAACGCGAAAGCGCAGATTGCAGTACTGGTGCGCGGCACCGCGATAACGGCCCGTTAGATGACAGTGATCTCTTACTTTGTCTGCAAACAATAAACCTTTACACATATGACAATTTTTGGCACGTTCATGAGCTAAAGAATCTTCTACAGTAAATATCATGGGAATTTCTTTTTCTAAAACGTTATGGATGTCTTTAATATGTCTATATAAATAATCTACGAATTTCTGAGCACAATCTGGCCCTCGGTATTGAACAAAACGATTAAGTTGCTCATCATAAGAGCAAATTATATGGTACGCGAAAGCGGCTGGTAAATGTATTTGTTTATTTGTAGTAAAACTACTGTCAGTGTTAGGTTCACAGTTCTGATAGGGTTTAAGGATTGTCTCAAAGTCAGCATACACGACAAATGGAACGTCTTGTTTTCGTTCAAAATGCTTAAATTCGAGATAGGTGCCTTTCTCCGGAAGTACCGTAGCAACCCCACTACAAACGTGACTATTGAAACCGTGTTCAGTTTGAAAAAATATCAGACAGTCTTCGCAGAAATAAAGCTTAGCATGATGTTTGGTAATCTGACCGCGAGCAAGACGCGGTAAATTAGTAATCAAAACATAATGCGACTTATTACCGCGTTCGATTAAAAGTAAATTGATTCGATGTTTCCTTTTATATTGCGATCTGTATAGAGGTCCTACAAGAGTTCGGTTGTTTTTTAAAGAATATACGTTAATACTGATATCAATATTGTGATGCTCAAACGTAATGATATCGGCTAAAGTGACAGGGAAACACATATTATCAAGTTTTAATACGTCTTTAAAATGAGGATAAGATGATAGACGCTCGCGATGGTTTTGACATGGGTAAAGAGCAGCAACAACACACCAGAGAAAACAATAATTATCATGATTTTGAATATTAATGCAAGCTTTTTTATTTTTTATTATCTTAGGTAAGTCTATGTAAGATGACGCTTTCAATGGTTCATACTTATTTATGTTAACTTCTAAATACAAATTAGATAAGAAAGTCCAACCAGAATCGCGCTCCTGAAATTCTTCGATTTTTTTCTGTATACTAATAATTATTGTGTTTAAAAGCTCTTCGAATTGATAATTTTGATGTATAGGAAAATTTTTCGTTGCAAAAGATTTCATTTCCTGCTTGTCATCTTTAAACAAAAGAAAATCGCCAAAATATTCGAAATTTACTTTGAGGGACACATGTTTTTTAAGCGAATTTTCCAAAATTTTTTGCATTTTAGGTTTTACTGTAATCAAAAATGATTCAGGTAAACAAGACTTCAGCTCATCAGTTGCCATTATTCTATAAGATGCTATGCGACCTTTAAAAGCAGACGAAATTTCAACAACCTCATCGTTTAAATTTACACCCGAATTTTTTCTATGCTTATTACTTCTAAGGTGCCCTACCCACTTCCTGCTTTCTACTGTAATTGAACACTGAGTGCAAAAGGGCATGTTTTATGTAGCGACTTTGCTTAAGCTGTAATCCTGGTTTTATATGTTAAATACACAATTTGATAGTTTCAATTTTAATCAAATAATAAAAAGAGACAACCTGCAGTATCCGTTAAAAGCAAAAATAAAAAGTACTAAATTAGTACTTACTTAGTATCGTTACAATAAATTTGACGTTAGCGTCCTTGAAAAGTACATTTATCTTTTTAACAAATTTTTGCTATGCCCTCCATTCAACAGTTTTATCATCGATTTGCGCCCTTAAAGTAATATCGTTAAAAGCGTTTAAATTATGGTTTCATAATAAATCGTTAACATTTATTAAAAACATTTATTAAAAATTACTTGATACACAATTTGATGTAGTTTAAATTTTATTCAAATAAGTAATAAAAAGAGACAACCTGCAGTATCTGTTAAAATCAAAAAAGTACCTACTAAATTAGTACTTAGTATCGTTAGAATAAAATTTGACGTTAGCGTCCTTGAAAAGTACATTTATCTTTTTAATAAATTTTTGCAATGCCTCCCATTCAACAGTTTCATCATCGATTTGCGCCTTTAGAGTAACGAGAGCCTTTTTCCAACGCTCCTGACGTAACTCACCGCGAATATCAGCAGTGTTGTACACCCGCAGCTCCAAGAAAAAGTCTCCGTTGAGGGTGCAAGCTCGTTTTGTTGACCCGTTCGGTACCCGGCTTATAATGGATGAATCAAGCGGATCAGTCTCAGCAGGCTTATGGTTAACAGCAACGTCTTCAGGAAATATTCCGAACACGTCAAACGGGTTTTTAGTTTCTTTTTTCTTGGGTGCAGCAGATCTGAAACATAACAGACATTAAACAATGAATAAGACAGTTGTACTTAGTTCGTCGAAATTCATTAAACAAATTACAAGAAAAATACCTTGGGGTTGACGGCTTTCTTTTTTGAGCAGGTTTTTTTATTTTTGGGATACTGACATCTGCAGCGGCAACGCTCTCCTCTGAATCAGATCTGAAATAAAAAATATGTTTTTATTACTCGACATTTAAAATAACCATATACATCGATAAAAAAAGAAAAAAAAATACCTTTTTTAAATGAAAAAAGTAGACAAACAATATTTAAGTAAATATGTACCCAGCTGACAAAATAAAAAACATGAAATATGAAAATAAATATAAAATGGCTACCTGTTTGGAGCTGAAGCTTTTCGTTTTTCAGCCGACCTTCCCACTTTTGACCGAACGGTTCCGCTGTTTGCAACAGTGATGGGTTCAAACTCGGAATCAGACCTGAAAGGTAATTAAAAATATTAATGCCTGTTGGAACCCTACAAACAATATGAACCAAATGTTTTAATTTCGTTAGGAAAGTAAAGCGTTAGGTACGTTGAAATACATACTTACATTTTAATCGATGTATAAAGGAAATAAACTTTACTAACGTAGAAACTCTGCACAGCTTAACCTCTGAGCTGAAGATGTAGAAGACTTGATGCACTGTGCACGTCACGTTCGAAATTGGAAAGGAACAAATTAGCCCCGCGCAAAAGTTTTAAACGAAATTATTTGCTGATTTTACTAAATGAACTAGGGCTGTCGCATTCCAAATCACAATTGTGTATTATGCTTATGTGCACATAACAGTTCTTTATTTTACATTATTTAATTCTCGACGCGATGGAAAGAGGAACGTTATGAATTTGTCTATCTGTCTGTTGGTAAATCTGCCTACTTCGTATTCCACATATGCATGTATTCAAGATACCAAAAAACTAATCGAGAGTGAGTTGTAAGCTTTTTTTAATTTACTTTTTTAATTTTTAATTTACTTGTTTATTTTTTATTTATTTATTTCTCACCAGCTAAATTAAGGAATTACCTAAATATTAGTATTTCAGTAATTGTAGTAATCATTATTTCTTTTAAGAACATTTATATTCGCATTTAATAGAGGTACCCATTAATTGTAAATTTATCCATTGATCATTGTCAACCCTACACCTTTATAATATGAATATTATTTCGCAACCACGCTTCATACATGCACCGCATTTGTATGTCAGCAAAAAGACGCCGATCGCACTGTGTGTCACATTACAACTTGATAACGTTGCGCAATAAAATTGGCTAATACCTAATTGGTAACATTTTCATGCTCAGTTCTGTACGTTAAAATTATAACGGAAACTGGAAAAAAACCTCCTCAGATCGTTCAAATAGCCTCAGTATTAACCGACTTAATTACTAAGTTAATGGGTAAGGTTAGTAATTGGTTAGCTCACACAACCAAATATCATCTTACCTCACCTACTAAGACGAAGATTTAAACTTAGGTAAAAACGTGTTCTAACTGTAATGTTTGCTACTTTACATCGTAATTATAAATACACATACAATTGTTATTTCCTAATACGAAAACAAACATTGTCTTGTTACAGGTACAAACAGGTATAAACCTTTTTCAATTTGAACACAAAAATAAACAATTCCTATATTATTAACATTTATGATAAGATAACCTAACCAACTTAGAAAAGTCGAAAAACAATAGACATTTTCGCTTCAAAGGTCAATATCTTAAAAACGGTTGAACCGATTTTGATAAAACAAGTCTAAGAACCATTGTTAGAAAACCTGTTAAATGAAAAACCGCATTTAAATCGGCTCATTCATTTAGGAGCTATGGTACCACAGACAGACACACAAAAATCTAGGTACAAATTCTAGCGCACGATGTCAAAGTTTAACATAAGCGCTGTCTGTGGGTTAAGCACTGAACTAAGTAGGTGTAAGTAATGATTTAAGTAAGTACCTTTGATGTACTGGTTTCGTATAGAATACAAATGGTTTCGAATAATTTCGATAGATGTCATCACCGCCTACTCGTATGTCCATTTGCATGTTAAGAACAATAAACCTTAGCGAGCGCGCTCGCTACGTAATTTGATCGAGTACCTAACTTACACTACAATGTCTTCGAGTTGAAATGACTTAAGTACATAATCATGTATATCACTTTACAACTCGTTTCTGATCAAACTTTATATTCTAGTCAGCAAGACAATTTTTACGTCAACATGATAAAGTGATATAAGTTATTTAGAAAGTGTGATAAAGTATCGCGGTCTCACAGATGGAGTTGTTCTACATTAACATCAATTAAATCACACTATTTGACTTAGTTTTAGCGATACCAATTTAAAATCATATTTCGGTTTTCACTAGTGTAGTGAGTTACACATTTTTATGTTTTCGTAATTTAAATAATGTTTACTTAGTGCTTTATTCCAGCGTAAATTAGTTTAAACCTAACTCGCGCTAACGATGGTTTTGAGATTCGTTGATATAAATAAATCCGACATACAATTTGCCGTGTACGTAAAACGCGGTCATAGCGATACATCCGAAAACGGATGCCGGGAACTAACGCGTCCTGGGTGACCCGACCTTGTCTGTGGAGTCTGATCAGCTTTGCGGATGAGTTGTATACAAGCCTCGGTGGGAGGCATCCAAAACCACCACGCACACAAAAAGCGGTCATAGCGATACATCCGTAGGTGGATGCCGGGAACTAGACGCGTCCTGGGTGACCCGATCTTGTCTGTGGAGTCTGATCAGCTTCGCAGACAAGTTGTGCAAACACCTGAGTTAACCTGAGTCAAAGGCTGCGGCTTGAGACCGAGGAGCGCTCAGTGGCTTCGGCCTCGTGCATATCGGACTTGATCAACCCGGTGTGCATGGTGTACTTTTGCTTTTACTTTATCTAAGCTCAAACATTATTAAACATATCTATGTTAGGTTGTCAATTAGTTGAGACTTGAGTTGGACTGAAATTTAAATACATTGAATAAATTCCCGTCGGGTTGGCTTGTCGTTGAACCTCGAGTCAAAACTTCGCTCATTCGAACGAGAGGTGGATGCCCAATGCGATTTCAGGTGTAGGTTGAGCGTTATGATGAACGTGAATTCTGATAGGTTACTGTTAGGTTGGGTTCCGTTAGGTTTGAGTTGCTGTTGGGCTGATGTATTCGTTGCGTTGAACGAGAGGTGAAACAGAATGCCCAATGCGATTTCAGGTGTAGGTTGAGCGTTATGTTGAACGCAAATGCTGATAGGTCACTGTTAGGTTGGGTTCCGTTGGGTTTGAGTTGCTGTTGCGTTGAACGCGAGGTGAAACAGAATGTCCAATGCGATTTCAGGTGTAGGTTGAGCGTTATGTTGAACGCAAATGCTGATAGGTTACTGTTAGGTTGGTTACCGTTGGGTTTGGGTTGATTGTAGGTTGTGTGCAATTCATTGTATTATTGGGCTTCTGGATCACCACGAATGAGTGAGGGCGAAATTTTTCGCCCGATCGAATGAATGGTGGTCCAGAATGCCCAATAATATACTACTGCCGTTAAAGTTCGTTTGTCCTTTTTTGTCACATTGACATTTCTGTTAGTAAAAAGAAGACAAACCTATTTTAGCTAATGGAGGCTTGAGTGACTTTTATGAATAAGGATATAAGTATTCTAACCATTGATGAACTTGACGTATTTGAGTCGCCTGTAGTAACGTTAACACTGAGTTAGTGGCTAACCCAAGTCGGCACAAGTCGGCCTAAGAATACCAAGTTATTAAAAAAATTGGGAGACTTCAAAACAAGGGTAAACTGGAAATCCTATAGGAAAACATGGTTCATCTTGGTCTCGTTATTTGAATTTCTGTACGATTGCCTAAAGGAAAAAAGAGCGTACTTATTGTTATTTTATTACTTAACTTGCGACACTAAATACAGTCATGGTGTCAGGTAACGAACCGTAAATATTTCACCAAGCTATAGAGCAAGTCAGGTGAAGATTTTTCTAAAGAAAAAAACAACTCAACCAGTGCTGTAAACTTTTCTTCCATCACTTACTAATTAATTTATTTTTTTAAAATATGGCTCCATCGATACAATCGATGATTTCGCCAATGTCGAGTATAAAGACACTATCAGTGCAGAAGACGTTGTTCGGTAGGTAATGTTAACGTTGTGGTTAGTTAGGTTAGACTTCACAGCCTAACCTAAAAACCCAACCCCTCCCCCCCTTCGTCGGATATTAGCCGACCGATAATAGTTAACCGTTGTTGCCCAGGGTGCACCGGCCCAAACGCTACTCTTCTCCTTAAGATTAAGACTCTTAGAGGGAACCGTAACGCTCGAGCACACGAGGAGGTTATCCGACACGCACCCCAATCACTTACTAAAGTATTGACTGTTCATTATGTTATGGCACTTAGGCTAAAAAAAATGTAATTAGCTGATACTCTGTCTTCACTTGTTTACCATCAGGTGTGATTGTGGTCACACGCGATCTCTAGTGCACACAGACCTGTTAAAAAAAGCCTATTTGCGCAGTTACATTTTCCCACCAGTAAAACCTGAAAAGGCCTTGGCATGCAACCAAGAATTTTTATTACCATCTATAATGATTCTAGAAACCTCTAAATAGATTATCGTGATTATCGTGCAGGTAAATACTAATTAGATAGAAAGACGGGTTTAGCATCTGACAGGTAATTGAGATTATAATATGCAGTTATTTTCATAATGGAGGAATGATTGTATATCGATTTTTAAAAAAGTTGTAGCGTTTTTTAAACGCGTTTCAATCGCTCGTGTGTAAAAAACGAAATTATGAACTTAATAACCTAACCTGTCAACCTAAATTGTCATTTCAAAGTTCAATATTTCAAAACGGGTGAACCAATTTTAATGAAACTTAGCTAAGAACCATCTCGATTAAACTAGCTTTCGAACAAAAAAAACCGCATTGAAATCGGCGAACCCGCTTGCGAGCTACGATGCCACAGACAGATACACAGATAAGCAGACACACAGATACACAAGGTTAAACTTATAACACCCCTCTTTTTCGTAGGGGGTTAAAAATATAACGTTTTTTAATAAAAAGTTAAAATTAAAATGTTTATTGCCTTTATGTTCTCGTTGCCTTTTATGCGGGGATAATGATATTTACAATTAAATGTTTAGATATTTACAGAACACTAAATTTGTTAGATATTTTTAGTTTCGGCAAGAAACAGTAAGAATTCAATAACACTTACATACCTTAACTTAACTCGCGATTGTTGCATGTATCTACACTACTTAAAGAAATTAACGATACAAAATGTTTGTAAAATAACCTTATTTTTGCTTGACAGGATATCATACGATAATATTCCATTTTATATATGGATATAACTATTTACATTCCGATTTATTTCCGCGTGTCTTTTCTGAAAAACATATTTACAAACAAAGGAAATAAGAGCCAAATTCGTGCGCTTAGTTATTGCTGTTTTAAATTAAGAAGAGAGCTTTTATATGCCAGAATTTTTATCTATGTTAACATATCCACCTACAAGAAATCTGTCCATTATATCTCTATTATTGAGAAGGCGTGTCTTCGTTCTGCCCACGCCTACTCAAATCACGTTCAAATACTTCACTATCTAAAACAATAACGCTTTTCTTTAAAAGCACTAAACCACGAATTTTAAAGAGCAGTGCTTGGTAATTATCAACACCGTGTTTTTCACAAAGTTCATCCAATTACTATTTTCACAAAACTTTTCCATCCATACCTAAAGGAAAAGCCCATAGGCCATCCTCGAGCCGTGATTGGTGCCCCGTTAGCCAATAGAAACGCTAATTCGGCCCATAGGCGTTGCGCGCGCACGCCCTCTTAGTTCTATTTTCGAATTTGAATAGAGATGACTTTTAACGAACACTGCTTTATGTTTGCACGTCTTAACAAAGTGACTTTTATCTAAACTAAACATGTGGTTTGTAATTCGAGCTTATGACGTCTTATAATGATAGGTAAACCGAATAAGACTTGAGTTTCTTCGCGTGGGTTGAGAGTATGTTAAATAGGATTAGTAAATACGATGTTTCAAATTGTTTGACTCTTGTATTAAATGCTTTCGTGTTTGGTTAAGTACTACATACATGAAGTGAAGCATCCATTCTTCAAAATAGAGGATAAAGGAAAGAACAATGTTTAGTCACTTTTTTTTAAACGAGATTTTAATCTCAAAATGTAGGGCATTCAATAGACTATAAATTACCACTCAGTTACAGATTCAAATATTTATGTAACTTGTCTTTATTATCACTTTAAAAAAAGATGTACACGAAAGTTATATGGATAACTAGCTTATACCCCGCGGCTTTGCCCCCGTGAAATATTTCAAAATGGGTTAGTTCCCTATCCCGTGGGAATTTCGAAAAATCCCTTTTTAGTGCACCTCCAGGATACTCAAGGTATATGTTTGTCCAATTTCAAGTCTTTAGGTCCAGTGGTTGTGCGTTGTCTGTCAGTCAGTCAGTCAGTCACGGTACTGTTTTATAGGTATAGATTACAACGTTTCAAACTTTCAGGACGCAATAACTCAAAAAAAGTAAAACCGGCTTCAAAAAAAAACCTTAGAAAAAAAACGTAAAATAATCCTCTAAAATAATGATAAATAAATGAAATAAAATAAAATGCGTTTATTTCGGACAACGGAAACTAAAGCCTAAAGTTTTATGGCCTAGCACTAAGCAGCAGAAATATGAAGTCGGTGCTTCATTCAAAGAATATTCCGCTCGCACTGCACCGACTTCATATTTCAGCTGCTTAGTGCTAGGCCATAAAACTTTAGGCTTTAGTTTCCGTTGTCCGAAACAATTACAATTGACGGAGTAATCGATGAACATACATTAAAAAAAAAATCATGCAGTAGAACGTCGAACCTCCTCCTTTTTTTAAGTCGGTTAAAAAGTTGCAAAGTTGACTTTGATGTTTTTTCCGTGTACCCTTCAACTGTTGAAATACTTAATGAAATAGAATTACATAATAGCTGAGTTTAACTTTGGACTCCTACTTAGAGGACGTAAGAGAGATAAAACCGTATTACCTAGGTACAGTCAAGGAATTTAATTTCCAACCCACCTAAGGTTTAATATCGTATAGCAAACTGTCACCATAAGAGCTAGATAGAACACGACGTTGCTTTGACATGTTGCGTTTGTGTTGACATTTTCGACCGTAATGCACAGCGAATGTCTAACAACATTTCAACGAAATGGGTAGGGAATTAAATTCCTTGACTGTACCTACGGTGTATTAAAATACACCGTAGGTACAGTCAAGGAATTTATTGTATTTATGTATTTATAACATTGTATTTATACAATGTAAGTAGGCAAGTGCCTTATACAGATTAACTCTAGCTTTGATTTGTAACGCTTCAATACTGAAGTATTTATAATTGAAGGTGATAGGTAATTTACCTGATACCGAGTAGGTATTACAAATCCAATCAGTACCTACCTAAATATTTACAATATGCTTAAGTAAACGTTATATCACAAACACAAGAACAAAAGCAAGTAAAAAAAATCAAAATCGGTTTATCCGTTTGGGAGCTTCAATGCTACAGACAAACCTACAGATAGGTGTACATTCATATGTCAACATAAAACTTATAGCATCCTTCTTTTACCGTGGATAACACTTGTTACCTAAATATCAAAATGGGCAACCAGTAATGAATTATTGAATATTGTTACGTCAATCAACGTTTCATTAAATGCCACTCGTTGCCATGGAGATGTCCCCTGGGTAACTCGTCTAAAATAAGATTTTCTAAGGCACCACTCGATCAAACGTTAGGAGTTTCGACAGTTATCAATGTTATGTGTGTGTGTCAATTCCTTCATGCTTCATCTCCTAAGCATGCAAATCCTGACTTTCGGGGGAGTGGGGTCTTAGAAAAGCATATTTTTGATGAGTTGTCCAGGGGACATCTCCATGGCAACGAGCGGCACTTAAAAGTTGATTGACCCAAATTTAATCATTCACTGAACCAAGAATACACAGAGAACCAGAAAAATATGACTGATCAAGGGGTCGAACCCGGATCCTCGGCATTCCGTGTCAAGTGCTTGTACATACACTATACACGGGGTTAGTCATATTTTTCTGATTTTCTGTATATTCTTGTTCATGTGAGTATTTAAAGATTAATTATACGGGTGAATTTTAATTAGTATACAGGACCCAATTTTTCTTACTGCCTGGGCATAATCTGATCTAAGTACGCATGTTGTGGTAAAATAAGTAACTTTTCCTGAATTTATTAATTTACAATAAATAAAAAGTACGTTCACTAACTGCATGGTCACCCTACATTTCATAAGGTGAAACGTCAGTCATGATTTAATACAAAAAACGTAGGGTGACAATAATTTCGGTCGAAACTTAAATCTTTAATTAAAAATGAAGGTTTATAAAAATTGTGTTCGTTTTGGGACCCTCGATTACTGAGTAAAAAAAATCGGTTCTTGTATGCTAATTAAAATTCACATGTAGATTTTAACGAGAAAAACGAAAAAAAAAATGAGATCGTAAACCAGTAATGTATTTCGTTGTATGGGTAAGAACAACAGTTACAAAGAAATAAATTACTACTCTACAAATGTCTTAAAGTAAATAGTGCTTTATTAAAATGATTTATACACGTACCTACACGTACCTACATACATAAACCTATGCATATTTAAAATAGTAATAAGCCATTATTAACTGTCAGATATCTTAACTGTTGCTTATACGTGTCTGTATATTACAAATACACGCAATCTCGTAAATAAATTAAAAACCCATCACAATCTTCCGGCTGATTAAATATAACAGTTTAATAAACAAATGCCAACCGATTTGAATTGATTAATAACGAAACGCGAAAGATATAGATGATTTACCAATAAAAAAAAGCCGTGATCTCTCAACCTCGTATAATCTTCACCTGCACATTTTTGGAATAGAACGCAATTTTTGACGCAACAAGACTGTTTTTGTATCAACGTTTTTCTGGTTAGATACGAGCTTTAGAAAGTTGTAAGGAATCTTATGAATAAATCAATAAGTGGGTGAGATAGTGAGACCATTTATTTAGACTCAAATGCTACGCCCACTTGGTCTTCAAATTATTTATTAACTGTGTTTATTTTTATATTTAAAAAAACGTGAAGTAAATCTGGTTGGAATTGGTTTTAAACGGAAAAGGGCATGTTCATTTATGAATTAAAATTAAACATCAAGAGTAATAAATAATTGTTACAGAGTAACTAATTGTAAGGATATAAATAACGTACGAGTTTATTTTTTAATTTAATTTATTTATTTAAAATAATACAACAAAAGGTCCAATATTGGTTAGTAAACAAGAAACAAAGAAATCTTAGAACTAAAACAAAGCAAACATCGGTCAGGAGACTTCTATCTTCTGCCCATCAGCACCTGGGCAAAATGACGCATACAAATTTCAACCTCCGCGCGATCCCTACTTGTAAGTAAGGTCCTACACGACAATGAACACTGGAATAGGTACTTATGATACCAATTATAAGAAAACGTCAGCCCCTGAAAATATCTGGAAGGAGTTGCGTTGACACTACACTTCACTATTCGTGTTAGCATCACGGTGTTTGCTGTATTCAATGTACCTATTCTCTATAAGCCCGACTTTCAGCCACGTATCACGCGTTCGGGTACATGTTTGCTTTTCAGCTATGACAAATATTATCAGACATGGCAAGTATGTAAACACACGGACACTGATGTATTGCCGACAGAATAAGCATTAAATTCTTGGCAATATGAGTGTTGATGTTGCTATAACTATACTTGAAAGCGAACGCTTTTTTACCGACTACAAAATAGGAGGAGGTTCTCAATTTGTTGAAGTGTTTTAGGGTTACGCACCTCAAAAGGAAAAACGGAACCCTTATAGGATCACTTTGTTGTCCGTCTGTCTGTCTGTCTGTCTGTCAAGTTTGATGTATGAAACTTGTCTCTATCAGAAAACAGACATCGCGCGCCTCTAGAAATTTCGCTATATAGAGGCTTGAAAGCCAACGCTTTTTTACCGACTTCAAAATAGGAGGAGGTTCTCAATTTGTTGGAGTGTTTTTAGGGTTCCGCACCTCAAAAGGAAAACGGAACCCGTATGGGATCACTTTGTTGTCCGTCTGTCTGTCAAGTTTGATGTATGAGACTTGTCTCTATTACGGATCACAGGTTCGGTAATCACTAATTGGGTATTCGACAACTTAGACAAACCAGTAGGCCGAGCAAGAAGTTCTCGAATCCTGCGTAACAATTCGTTATCGTATCGAAATCGAGAAATCTCATACTAACATTTATTTTCAAATACGCTCACGGGCGGGCGCTGTTCCAAACGTCATACAAATTTCTCGATGACGTTAATACTTGATTTCGTAACGCAGGATGCGAAAACTTCGTGCTCGAATATGACTTCATAATTTCCAGTGAGACAGCCTCAATTTCTCTTACATTTTGTTAAATTTAAATCTTCTGAATCGCGGAAATAAACTGGCATCGGTTTTTACGTATATTTTCAATCAATCAGATCAGTCATCAATCAAATTCTCAATAGCATATACAGGTAAGTTACGTATAGACATTTGGTACATAATATATTACCTGATTAATATCGCCAGTTAAGTATAATAGTTTATGCAACTGCTACATAATGAGGGTCCTTAAAACACGAGTGTTTTAAAGCCTAATTATGTGGAGTTGCATACATTACTTTATCTACACACATATTATAAGTACTCTAAGATCAGTTCAGAAGCCGAAGGCATATCATATCATACCTATCATACTATCATATCTCACGAATTTGACTGTTTTTCACCGAGCTGATGTTTTGTAGACTGTTTTTTTTTAATTGTAAATTATCACATTATTATTTATACATGTCGGACTGAACTCGACTTACATACGTGAGTGATCCGTTTTATTTCACTATGATTGTAAATTACGTTGATTTTCGAAATTTGAAACATTGAATTCGATACCAAAAAGTCAATTATTATTAAGTAGATAGACTATTACTTTACTGCTGGTGGTGGTTGGGTGCGCTGGCGGCGAGAAGGCCACGTCGTGCTGCAATGCTGGTCATTTTCTACGGTTTCTGAACGCATTATAGAGGACTTATGATATGTGTGTAGATAAAGTATATTGACGTCACCACTGCCTCTTTGTTTGAATAACAACGACTGTTAAAACCCGTGCGGTAACAATAACATCCACTATTTAAAAACATGGCCTCTTCGCCGGTTATATTGCTTGGTCACGTGAAGTGTTTTTGTTCGGCCATCGAGGTTCGGATGTACCGTGAGAACCCACCAAGCACCGTCAAACCTGATAAAAGTTTAAAAACCTTGATTTAAAGACGTGTGAAGAATTTGCATCGTTACACCAGTATCTACTTTGTTTATGTGGCCGAAAGTCATCTGTCACTTCAATAAAAATTCTAACCTAAAAGACCGAATTTACGTGGGATTGAAAGCTGCCAAATCGACCGAAAATCTATCACTGTAGTAGACTTTATTCCATTTTCCAGAGCTTCTTCAGTGCTATCAGCGAAGAGGACCTAAACCTTCGTTTTTTATTTTATTTCCTAATGCTTCTGTCATTTATTTAAATACACTTTATTGTATCTGAAACATCTATTTCACATTTTGAAACAAGTTATTCTAGATATTGCGAGTGTACATTAAATTGCTTTCAACGCCATCTGTGTAAGTACTAGCGAACTATAAAGCTTCTAAAAGAGACCACGAGCGTTAGCATCGCTTTTGAATCTTTTTGTAGACAAAGTCATGTTAGAATTGAAAAACAAGATAGTAAATAAGATATTGCTAATTGCTATAAATAATGGATACACTAACCAGTAATTCATATTTACCTACTCAACAGTGACTAATGCATATTTGCGCCGAGCTGATCCTAATTTTCTCTAGTAATCATGTGTGTGTACATTGTGTAAATCGATAGAATACATTGATTTAAGCAGTATCAATTTAATCATTATGTACCCTGGACTGTTATCAATCAAAATCTGCAGCAATATTTTAAAAACTCTATGCAAAAATAGTACACTACAGCGCCATCTCTTTGTAACTCCTGGCAACAAAACCGAAGCGTGCCTGAAACTGCCACGAGCCAACGCCTCTCGCCGTTCCTTTCGCCCGCGCCGCGCGCCGCGCTCTCTTTCGTCGCCTTATTTGAACACGTCGTGCGTCTCCCTCTTATCGCATCGATCATTGATCTTTGAAATTCAAATGCGGTAACTCGAGCGGCGCGCGCGCGCACCGTCGCCGCGCTCCTGTCTCGCTCACTCGCGCGCTCTCCGCTCGCATCCGTCTCGCGTTTCTTTTATTGCCGTTTTATTATTTCTTGTAGATCACGCGATTGTAAGCTGTCGCTTGGCGCGCACACGTCACTTTCTCCGTCTCGCTCTGGTATTGTAACTGTAGGTAAGAGCGTCTCGTTCTGTCCGGCGCATGTCGGGCTCGCTGCCGTGCGTCGATGTTTTGGGAAGTGCACCCGCCCGGCGTTCCCACGGTTCGCCTTCGGCCGACTTCCTTACGAAAAAACAAACAAGAGCACTTTGTTGAAGAAAATCGACGTCTGCCGGTCGCGCTGAATGATTAAATACAATTTGGAGCGCACGCCGCTACCTATTCGACTTAGTAATAGTGGTTTCTTTATTAGGGACACGTGGACAACGGACGTTTTTTTGGATTTGGTCTTGGGTTTTTGACAATAGATGGCCAAACTTTAAGAAGACTTGAGAAGCAGTCTTTACATTTGATTCTCTATAATCGTTTCTTATTTTGGCCTAGGAGATCTAATTGAATATGATAATGTCGATATGCGCTTAACGACTCAAATTTGACAATTTGCAATCATAGGGACAAATATCTGCCGCCAGTCAGGTATGGCTCTGGACGATATTTGACTACTGAATGAAAACTATCACCGATTAGGTCTCATTACGATGGCCACCAGAGATTAGGCAGACCGAAAACAGACGGCGGGACTATTCTAAAATCAAGAAAGTTTGCCGATGTTACAAGTGGGAAAAAACCGAGACCTTTTCGAACAGTGGCACCATATAGGCTAACAAAAAAACTCAAATGATTTATTTTAATCATGCCGCTACGACTGTAGCGTTCTGTAGCACCGTAGCAGTTCAAGCCTCCACGTGCCCAAGTGATACCATCGGTAGCTTGTCTTAATCATCAGATCATGATTGCGTCATCATTGTACTATTTATTAATGATGCATTACTTTGCACTTTATTATAATTCGAGCGCAATCGATTACTATTCAGAAAAAATGTGCTGCTTCAACATTATTTAGTAAAATTAAGCAGTATTACGTAAACGTATTTTTGCTATAGTAGCATTAAATTAGTATTAAAAATTTGTGATTGGCGATTAGCTATCCACTTAGGCCCGTGTTCACCAACCGTTAAACTGTTAATCTGTCATTTATTTACTCATACACTTAACGGCTGTTCAAAGTTTAAACGTCATTTTGAAGGTTTGTGAAATTGGGCCTTAGTGTACCTGCGTAAAACCAGTTTGAAATCAAAAAATAACTTTACGTAAATTGCATTTGTTTTTATAAATTAAAGCAGCAAAAAGGAGCGCATTAATGAGTTCACCGTTTTTTTATTGGTGTTCTCAAATCTTAATTTTGATTCCGTGAAACAGTTAAATGTAAAAACTAAATGGATCCGTCCAATTATCGTGTCAAAACATGTCAACCGCTTTCTTGTTCGTGAGGGGATAGAGTCGCTTGTCCTGTCTTATGTAGCTTTTCTTGATTATAATTTAAATATGCGAAAGTTTGAGTCGGTTTATAGCTTCCTAATTAGATGTTAAAATTTGAGTAATATTTATTAATCCTTATTCTGTACAACGCCACAGGTATTTAAGTCCGTTAATAACTAAAACCACTTTTAGTCGCACATTTTTTCAATCCGTACCAGTTGCTGGTACAATGAGAGATTCCAAAATGTTTTGACAACCTTCTGTACTTCATTTTTTATAAGCCAAATAAAGAGATTTGTATTTGTAGGTATGTAAGTAAAACTGATAAAATACAAAGTGCGTTACATTAAAAACCTATCCTTATCGCTAACAATGTTAAACTTTTTACTTGTGTTTTCAAAAAAAGTATCCAGGCTAATTTAATTTTAATTTTGCCAAACATTCCAGAAACACTTCTGTTTTAAACATTAAAAAACACTGGGTAGTTCCCAGTCTAAAATCTGGCCTATATAAAGTTCTTAGTACACAGCGTAGTGTGTAGCCGATGCGCGGCGAGCAGATGGCGAGTCTTCCTTTTATGCGGGACACGCATTCAATCAACTGGTGCGGGACGGGATAAGGGTGGATACGATACTAAAATATGTTAGTATAAAGTAAAGTAAGTCCATGGGGTCCCGGCGCTTACAAGCTTATTTCAGAGTTGAAAAAGCGCTTAGTCGATGCAACTTGTGACCAAACGGCTTTCAGTTTTGTCTCTCAAAGAATCAGCATTGCTATTCAGCAAGGCAATGCTGCCAGCCTTTTGGGCACCATGCCACGGGGGCCTTATTTAGATTTAATTTAGTATTAAGTTTTAGTTTATTTAGTTTTAGCTTAGATTTAATGTCATTGTAAAGTAAGTAAATGTTTTAGTAAAGTTGTGTTATTAAATTATCGTAAACCTTGCACATGTGCATCAAACATTAGAACTATGCTATTGGTAGAGAAGGCAAAGTTGAAATTAGATTTTTATAGGTACTTAACGATTATTTGTTAAACACTGATTTCGGTAGAATAAAAAAAAAATATGTTATTTTCAACTTTACAAACCACCGTTTATGGTATCAACATTTTTCTTTCATGCCTTGCTCTTTTTTCAAGTAGTATTTATTGAAAACATTTTTTTCCAAGTAGCATTTGATTATTAATTTCTCATTTCCATAATCGTAGGTAACTTACATCAGCCTATTCACATATTTTAATGTAGGTATAAAAAGACAGCAAAAGCTGTGAAAATCCCCTTCTTTTTACTTTTTGATTGCGTTAGTTTTCCAATCGAATTCCAGTGTCAATTTATATTATGATTAAGTTAGTAAATAGGTAGGAAATCAAGAACGTTTACGAAGTACAATTTTCTGCAACATTGGAATTACGACTCTTACTTCATTCCCAATCTCGAATCGATTGCTTTTTATTTGCACATTTAATTTTTAATCCCAAAGTCGCATCCACAATAGTCCCGCGCACTCCCGGCATGTGCTCAAGAAACAATATCCCTACTTGCGGTTCCCACGGTCTCAGCACACGTGGCTGCCAAAACAGCCAACTACCACATCCAATTCATTATGCTTTACGTCATCTTTGGCGGGAAGGGTGAAGATAAAAAACATGTGAGTAACGCCTTGTTAAATTGTTTTGGAAGTGAAGTAGTACTAAATTAGAAAACAAAACACGATAAAGTTACTTAGGCTAGTTTGTCTGAACGGCTAGCACGAGCTACCGGGCGTAGCTTTGTCACCCAAGTTGCCTTTACGGACTCAGATAACCTAGCCAACTTAGAAAAGTTGAAAAACCCCCGAAATTTTCATTTCAAAGTTTAATATTTCAAAAACGGCTGAACGGATTTTAATGAAACTTAGGTAAGAAACATCTCGATTAAAATAGCCGCATCGAAATCGGTCCATCCATTTAGGAGCTATGATGCCATAGATAGATACACAGACTCACAAATACACAGGTCCAACTTCTAACACCCTTTTTTGTCGAGGGTTAAAAAACAGCGAACGACAAAGGCGGAAATGTTACACCACCTGGAAGTTTTGGTATTTGTATATTTGGTATAACTGTTCTGACTTAGCAGTGGTAGTTCTGGATTCGATTCCCAGTTCATCATCATCATCACCTGCCTTTTTTACGTCCCACTGCTGGGTACTGGCCTCCTCTCAGAATGAGAGGGTTTGGGCTATAGTTCCCACGCGGGCCCAGTGCTTATTCCCAGTTAATACAATATATTTATTTTGCTTTGTTTTTGGCCCTTTAGGTATCTTTGCATTTAATTATTCTTCAACCATCTATGGTTATTGATATTATTAAAGATAGTCAAGACAATATTGCATTTGATTAAGTGTAAACTTTGAACATTATTACAGAAATATCATCTCTTAATGATGTAAATCTTTTATTAATAAGAATAAGATACGTGAACGAACTACTAACTCGCCTATGATCCGGACCTCCTAGTCAGAAATAATTGATAGGCGGCGGCATATGAAAGTATGGAACGTTCGTAAAAGTCACAATTATTTTATTGCCTAATTTAACTTGAAACGGGATAGACTCATTCATCGTTGTTCTTGTTTTTTTAATGCTGGTTCCAAAAACTCGGTTAAAGAAACCGTAAGTTTACCTGTAACGTTTTTGCATTTCTTTGGCTTACCCTCGTGATTGTAACTCGATACAATTTTTACAAACTTCGCCAAGATGAAGGCCGAAAAGAGTGGAAGTGGTTGTGATATAATCCTAACACTTCAGAGGTTTCTTTTTCCGCGCAACCAAAATGATTGATAAAAAGTCGGGCAACCCTCAAGTAAAAGGAAAAAGTCGTCTGCCGATAATCTTCCAACTCCGTCTTAATTTCTAATTTATTATCAGCAATGACCATAGCTTGTGCATGTAATAAATGAATCATGAATTGGTACAATGAAGGTAAACAGAGAGGTGGCTTCTATATTTGATAAAATTTGTTATTAAGAGTACTAAGACGTTGAAGATTTTGCGACTCCTTTGAGAGCTTTACGTACTCTATGGTTTGTGTCAAAATTTAATAGTTACGCATTACCCTGCAGGGGATCGATTTTTGAATCTCACTAGGTGACTGACTTCTCACCCATGACACTGTTATCACTATTTGCCAAAAGCCTTATTTTTGAATGTCATACCCGTCTACTTAGCAGCTAATTTGAGTTTCTGTCATAGACAAGCGAGTCAACCTAGTGGATTGCCGTTAGCTGTCACTTCAAGCGGTCAAGAAGTCACTCAGTGATCTCGTTTACGAGTGGGTGGGGCATTCTTATTTGATATCATAGGCATGAGAATTTTAGTCACCGGTGAGATTCGAAAATATCAACTTTTAGAAATCACTGAATTTAGTCACCGCGTGAGATTAAAAATCGTTCCCCAGGTCTCTTTATAAGGTCACTTCAGGTTGCTACGGCTTTGTAATTAAGTCGTCGGTGTAAGCGAAGCGATAACTGACAACACCTGTCGCCTTTCCCACAGCCAACGGATGTTGCCTGTCGCGCTATCAGAAAACATGTAAGAAGGATTTACTCACCTCAGTAAGTATGATAGCGCTTTTACAGTTTGTTTGGTTGCCATTTACTTTGCTTAATTTATACGTGTAGGTAGTGTGATTCTCTAAGCTTAGTTCGTAGCTTCGAACGCTAGTGTCACATTTCGGTACTAAATGACAACCAATTTGACACTACAACGCAGAAACTGATAGTAGAGCATGCTAGTATTTTGCAAGATTTTATATATCAATATGTAAGCTTTGGAAACAATAGTTACAGAACAGGTTCCGAATAAAACAAAAAGCAGGCGTTGTGTCGTACGAGGAGGTGAAAGAAATTGCGTTTAGAAGATCAGACTGGTGGAGAACCGCACCGACGCGAGTTTCTGAGGGTTGCCCTCGATTTCCCTGGGATACCATCATCAGGTTCTGACTTGGATCCCAGGAGTACTTATACTATTTCGGAAAAAAGAATTTTGAAAATCGATGAACAGATGATAGAGAAATCGTTGAACTTAACATTCAACAGTCGGGTAAAAAATACATACATTAGAACATTAGAACCTCCTCCTTTTTTGAAGTCGGTTAAAAAGATGAGTCCTGACTGCCCAACTGGTTGCCTGACTCATCAATGCCCAGCCCAAACCCAGGACCTTGAAGGCTGAAATTTTGCATAGATGTGCTTTACATGTTTGTTTTTCTTGACGATCTTTTTCTGAACTTCTTATATTTTTGACATTTAAAATGTAATGTAATTTTCAATAAGAAATAAAGGAATCTGTCTAACTAATCTGTCATAACGAAGGCAAGAGATAAGGAGAGATGTTGTGAAATTCCCACGGGATACATAGCGTGTTCTGTTACGGGAGTGAAGCTAGCTACCCAGTAACAAATTAAAGTAGAGTCTCAAGGTTCTTTTTACATAAAATGATACCAAATCATCAACCCGGGCGCATCATTAGCGTCCTACAGGTGTTTCATTATTAATTACAGTTCATCTCAACAGTTAAGAAATCGGACCACCGGCATAGGGTCCTAATATAAATCATTTCGGAAGCCGCATAGGCCAGTTACATAATTAGACTGTTGTTAAACGCCGCAGGGCATTTTTATTTCGTATCTTTGGGAGCCGAACTTTATAAATTAGAAGTTTTGGAAGCATGAAGTTCTATTGTAAGGTTTGGAACAGATAACCTTTTCTTAATTTTTTTTGGTGTTTTTATAAAATCAAATAGTATAGAAAAACTCACATAATATCATTAATACTTACATGAACCCTGAAAATAATACACTCTTTTTCTTTAGGCAGTCGTGTAAAAAGAGAGACAGACAGAGAGAGAGATTATTAGGAATCAAATTTGATGAGCTCCAATAAAATTTGTGTGACTTTTAAGTCTGATTCTCGTATCGCCAAGCTTAGATTTGCCTGACGCCGATATCACGGAATACTTAACTAAGCATTTGGTTCAAATCCTAAGCAGCTACAGAACAAATTTGTTACTATTGTAGCATTTTAAACTAGCTTAAAACAGCTTTATCTGCGATAGCCAATTCCTAGAACCCGTTTTCACTATCGAGCTTGAAAAAGAAACAGTCGCGTGTTGCCATATTTGCGAAGCAAAGGTCATTGCCGTCTAATTTAAGTAATTTAATTGCAATTACAATTTCATTTCAATTGCCGTGGCCGCGAACCAGATTGAATTAAGTTGTTAGTCACCATCCTGTGGCGGTATTCCGGTCGCGAAATCGTAGTCGGCTTCTAACTTTCTTTTGCATGTTGCTTTTGTTCGGTGCGGTATTATCTTATTTATTTTTTATATTAAAATTTATAAATGTGTTGTCAAAGAAAGCTAAGCACATAATAAGTACGTGCCCAGGTATTCTAAAAGTTTGCAATCAGCAATTTATTTCATAAAATTAAGGCATGGTAAGGTAAAAAAAGTATAG
Source organism: Clepsis dumicolana (assembly GCA_963691665.1). Lineage (NCBI taxonomy): Eukaryota > Metazoa > Arthropoda > Insecta > Lepidoptera > Tortricidae > Clepsis > Clepsis dumicolana. The sequence continues at coordinate 5,160,701 of OY829519.1, read as the reverse complement.
CCATGGTAGCCTAGTAATAAATAATAATAAATAAATATAATGATAATAAATAAATAATAAATATCATGGGACAAGTGACACCAATTGACCTAGTCCCAAATTAAGCAGAGCTTGTGTTATGGGTAGACAACGGATAAACACACTTATATGGATCAATACATATTTAAATACATATTAAACATCCAAGACCCGAGAACAAACATTCGTATTCATCATACAAACATCTGCCCCGACCGGGATTCGAACCTGGGACCTCAAGCTTCGTAGTCAGGGTCTCTAACCACTAGGCTATCCGGCCGTCATAGTGGTTTGACCTATGGCCTCTCAAGCAGAGGGTCGTGGGTTCAAACCCCGGCTCGCACCTCTGAGTTTTTCAGAATTTATGAGCGAAATTACATTTGTAATTTATCATGAGCTTTTCGATGAAGGAAAATATCGCGAGGAAACCTTCACACTAGCGAAGCAATTCAATCGTGTGTGTGGAGTTCCCAATCCGCGCTGGGCCCGCGTGGGAACTATAGCTCAAGCCCTCTCATTCTGAGAGGGGGCCTGTGCCCAGCAGTGGGACGTAAAAAAGGCTGGTAATGATGATGATGAAGGGGCTGTGTATTTCAAAAAATGATTTTAGAAATTAACAGCCCCTCACTTAGATATAAAGCAAGTCAAAATAAGTGCTACACCTCTACGTGCAGTCCAGTGTCGCCGCCAGTCCGGAGCTGAGAAGCCGGCGCCTGCGCGAAAGCGCGCTTCCACACTACCGATCATACCGATTTCGATAGAACACCCACATTTCCCTAAGTTGAAGTACATGTAAGCCAAAAGAATGATCACATCCGATTAACAATTACGGAGAAATTCGTGGACAAATATACTACTACATCACGACTATAAATTAGTCCGAAGCACGTCGGGCTAACTTCGACTTATACATATAGGTGCTTTTAAGTGATAAGGCCGCCTATTATCTACCATACCTTTTTATAATCTCCTTGTACTGTTTTGTGGTTTTCAATAAAGAATATTTGTATTGTTCGTATTGTTTGTAAGTCGTGTTCCGTTTAGTTCACTATTCTCTTTAGCATTACAGAATACTCCCGCTCCAATCGGACAATTGTCGTCGGATTGTGCATTGAATGAAACAAATGAAACGTCGTAAAACAAGCTGTTATAAAGTCGTTAAATCAGCGATAAGCACTCGTTTACGACTTGGTAAATGTCTCCTATAGGGTCGAGGTGATTCGTCGCTCCACTTGTTACGAAGAAAAATGATGCGAAATAAAAATCATTGCACTATATCCATCTGAGATAGTAGATTCAATGTTAACACAGCAATTCAGTTAGATTCATACACTTATAGTCGTCCCACGATAACGCTGCAACGAACTGACAACAGTAGAAATCTAAAGTTTGTTTATGGCAACACTGATTTATAGTCAAACAACACGTTTTGAACTTTTGATTAGATTAAACATAAACAGGTCATCGTTTATCCACCATCCACCATTAAAATAACTCTCAAATTTCGTTTTCTAGATTTTTTTTACCGTACATCGACAAAACACTGGCAAAATTGTCCTCTAATGGACAGAGCCATATTTGAAAAAAAAAAACACCGACTTTTGATTACTACTATCATTATTATTTATAATTAAAGAAATGTCTGAGTGTCATGAAAAAAGTGTTACCACAGCGTGATTTTTCTGGGTTGCCAATTAATATCTAATGCAGAGTTATCGTGGGACGACTATAGTTACTATTATATTTATTTATGTAGTTCCATCTATTTCAATCTAACAACAATCTAGCTCATCATCATCACCAGCCTTTATTAAGTCTTACTGCTTGGACACAGGCCTCCTCTCAGAGTGAGAGGGCTTGGGCTATAGTTCCCACGCAGGCCCAGGGCGGCTGGGAAACTTCATATACACAGTTGAATTGCTTCGCAGTAGTGTGCGGGTTTGCTCACGATGTTTTCCTTCACCGAAAAGCTAAATTACAAATTGTAATTTCGCACATAAATTTCGATAAACTCAGGCTAGGATAATTTTACTTAGGTACTTAATGTAGGTTTTGTGAATAGTGATGACTATTAACGCATATCGTCGGAGCGGAATTATTACGTACATGACTCTATCAAAACGAAAGGTTTACGATTTTCAAATGATCTTTAAACACAAATTCTGTTACTTATAATTTATGGTTGAAATAACTCATTAAATCTTAAAGTACCGATGTATCGAAGGCGCTACCGGTAGAAGCCGGAAACGGACCGTACGATTACAAAATGCTCCGGTAATCACACGGTATTTTATCTATCGTAGGGCCGAATCATCCGCAATAGGGATAAAAATTGTGAGTTAATTGTTCAGAGTTGTAATCAGAAAGGGGAGTATAAATAAGGAGTTGACATGACGAACACATACAATTTTTGCGTGCGTCCTACCAGTTAAACTACGGAACCGATTCAAAGTCGCTCAGCGAGCTATGGAGAAAGCAATGCTAGGGGTTTCTTTGAAGAATAAAACCAACAATCATATTATCCGACAAAAGAACGAAAGCCTCCAACGTTGCTCAAAGAGAAATCTGTGAAATGGCGTTAGGCTGCAGGACTGACGAGGTCTAGAGTCCTAGAGTGGGCGCGTCCTCGAATGGAGACGACGAACTAAGGCACGTTGGATTGACGACCTTTATTGGTGAGAGTGTTGTGGCCAGGTTGTGGCGTGCCATGGGACAGGCCTATATCAAGCATAGGACTGCTGTGGGCTGATGGTGTTGATGACTAGAAAGAATCCACTAAAATGTCCATTGTCCTTATCAAAGCAAATACATTTCAATCCGATTTTTCTTCGCTTACATTTTTTCATATTGCTATGTATCTAATTAGTTACAAGATGTTGCTACACGTAGAGATACTGAATAAATAAATTTCATCACAATACTTGACTTGGTTTGCCGTGTTGCAGTGTTTAAGTAATTAATTACCAAAGTCTTTACTTCTCCCATCATGTTTTTACCACAATAATATTGCAGTTTCCAGCATATAATTGGGAAGTAATTATTGGTGGTGTGATTACGTTTATGTGGCCTTTAATAAGTAAGTACTGACTATCTCAGGAGTATGATACGAGATTTTTCGGCAATTATCCCGATTGTTCCGTCACCGAACATCCTGGGTAATACGTGATCGATATTATACAGGTGTTCCAATATTGTTTGAAAAAAAAGTTTTGAGAATTGGTTTTTGATTATCTTATTACATTAGTTTTTATATTACTCGGTCTTAAATACTCGGTGCATTTTGTTTCGGTTAGTTTTTTGATCTTTGTAATCCATTTCAAATGTTCATTTTCTCATGAAAAATTTGACGCAGCTACTGAGGCCGGTTCTTGTCAAAAATAAAGCTCTACCTAAAATGTTTATGAACTCCTTTAAAGCTAAGTGTATTGTTATTTAATGTATACAAACTAGTTCGCCTATTTTTAACATCTAGGTACCGAAACGCGTACCCATTTATCACATTTCACCGAAGCCGATATCTCATTTTGCTGGAATTTTCCAAGATTTTCAGCGCCATCACCCTGTAAGCACATCCAAGGCTCAAATCGATCGCTGCAGGTGCAGGAAATCGGCGACTAATTATAATTGCAAGCAATACAGTACGAGTATGGGCTGAGGTAATACTGAATGGCGGATATTTGCCCGTTATTGTTCCCGCTTGTTTACAGTTGCCCACCCCACCAATGAGCGAGCTCTGTGCCCTAAGCACGACTTGTCGAATCCTGCGTTACGTTACGGTTATCGTATCGAGATCGAGAAATCTCATACTAAATTTTAGTTCCAAATACGCTCACGGGCGGGCGCTGTTCCAAGCGTCATACTAACTCGTTATAGTTTACTATTCGATTTTACGTGACGCAGGATTCGATAAGTCGTGCTTAGGGCACTGCTCAATACGCGTGGCGGCTTCAGCGGTTGATTATGCTTTGGTTTGGTTTGTGAAAGATTTTTCTAGACTGTCGGTTGTTTGAGTGGATCAGTGTTGATGCAGTTTGGTAAAATATAATAAATCTAGTTAAACACGAGTACCTACTCGAATGTTTGTTTAACTACAGAACAAAGAAATGCATTATTTATTGAAACAAAAAGAGTAAAAAAAACTTAATGTACGTAATTTAAAAATGTATATTTACAAATGTCGCCCAGATCGTTGCCACGGGTTAAATTGATTTTTACGAAGTTTCGAGCATAAAATATAATGTATAAGTCAGTTTCTTAAAATTGTTGGTTATTTTGTGGCACGTGAACCTAAAGCTTTCGCTAAAAAATAAAATAATTACATTTACAAACGATTTCATTTCAAGAAGATCCTAAATTTAAAAATAATGGCAACTGACGTGAATTCATAAATATGTTTTAGAATGATAAAAGGACATGAAAATAATAATTTATTTACAAGAAAAAAAAAAGCTTTTTTTAAATTTAATAATAACTGCAAGGGGCTAACAAAATACTTAACCGCTTAGCCATCACTGCCGTCATTTAGCGACCACACACACTCGCATTTACTTAACGTTACCGCATAGCAATCTTTTCCTCATCAAAATCGCGTAATAACCATTTATTAAAACATAAAATTTCATCGTCACTTATACTTAACGTAAAAATATTAATAATTATTCATAAAGTCTCAGGTGGTTTCTTTAATTTGTGTAAAGAATTATTATTTCACCGGCACAGAATAAGTATGTTTAAGGCGGTACCTAATGAAAGGCAGCAAACTCAATGATTGAGTATGCATATAAAAAGACAAAACCGGACAAGAGCGAGTCGGACTCACGAGTTTATATCTACGCTACTCTACTTATAGTCTGTTCAATGTGGTGTATAGTGGAACTTAATGTAACATCGTTTAATTTTTCCTGTAATCTTTCCATAAATATGTATGCTTATAAATACAGCAATAATTTTAGATTAGTCTGAAAGGGAGGGTGTTTTTAACTGAGTCCACCATAAGGATTCCATTTACCATTTTTTCCAGAGCCCTAATAACTGACGCAAATCATACAAAGCCGACATCACATTGCTTAGATCCGAGGCCGATCTGTCCGCCATTATCAATATTTACGCGTGTTTTTGCATCAATACAATAAGTCACAGGCTTCGTTTGAATACGTTTCTTGCGGACACAGGTGTCTGTCTGCCCTTTGGATAATTTAAATCGCATTACGATGATAACTCAATTGTAGGCTACTTGCAAAAGGATTAAGAGCTGGGAAGGCGCAGAGATGAACTACTTAAATAACGTATAAAACCTTTTTGGCAAGTGTAGGCACTCGTAACAGTTACTGGCTGCTAAGAATTGTTAAAGCTCGTGGCGTTGCTGAAAAAAAAGTTCTCTCGTCGTTCTTTTAAGAAGGGGTGAGCAAGTGCGGCAAGTCTTTTAATTTTTATTAGGTACCTAAAAAGTCTTGATTTATTTCACTCAATAAAAACAAAGGGAAGATCACGAGGTTGATATTTAAGTCAATACTTACTTGCTGCTGTTTAACCGCTAAATGGTTTATAAATTCCTGAATTAGCATCAGAAATACCTCGCATAACTTCTTAAAAACACTCTTCTTGTAAGTATTTCAGGAATTGAGGATCACTAACAGAATTTTAATTAGACTTATTAAATCAGAGACATTTAGAAGAATTTCTTAAAAATTACCGCTATATTAAATACAGACGACACCAATCTATAACCCTAGTGACTTGGCCTCAGTCAATTAATCTATTCCAATTCCATGCATATCAACGAAGTGTTAGGAAAACGAATGTTTGGACATTACCCACTTCCTTGCCACTTCTCGACATTCCTAAGACCCTACATACTTATGGAAATGGGAGCCCATTAGGCTTGATTTAAATGTTAGTGTTGGTATGTTGGTACCACTGGACTGGGAGGCAATTTGTCCAGTCCGAAGCGAAATTAGTTCGAAAGTGCCACCACATTTTAATGCGTAAATAGTGAGACCGGATAGGGGTCGTTAGCGATTTTGTTTTTGTTCTAAAAATATACGAGCTGTGTCAGATTGCGTTAAGGATCAGGGGTCTTCGCGTAATTTTATGTTATTGCAGACCATAGCTTATTATTCCACGAGTACATACTTTGTGATACTATGCTAAATAATATTTGGAAATTTGTTACTCGTTTTTGCAAAAGCGGAAACGGATTTGGACCTCTTTCAGGGTTAACACAAAATCATACTCAGTTACTCTATGATAGTCACTGAATAATTTTAGACCAGTAAAAATGTAATAGAAAATATAATAATCTATTCGTTTACACACTTTATAAAAAGTAGCGACTAACCCCTAATTACATGTCAAATAAAAACCAAAAAGACGTATATTAAAACCAAATGAACCGTTTTATAATCTAAAAAATTCGTCTGGTCATGTTAGTCGATAAAAAACGGAGCCAGTCGCAAAAAACGACTTATCATAATATTATTGTTCGTTTTTGATTAGAATGCAGATTTGAGGTATTTATACGTAATTTCGCATTTTGTTGTTGCAAACTATATCACGTGGCGCGCATGCGTTGTTATGTATATACACTACACGTGGCAAGGTGTTAGCTGACGAACAAAGTACCTACGATATTGGGTCATTCGCCGATTTGTAGATCAAACACCTTCAGCCATATTAAACAGTTGTAATACTTTTATTGGTGAGTATATTATTAACTTTGTTTCGTAACATTGGAACAATAAAGTATAAATAATAAACCTTTGTGGAAGTAAAACAAAACTAACTGGGTATAACCTCCTTTTTTTGGAGTCGGTTAATTACTTAAAACTAACCTAAATCTAATCATGGCTTCCACGCTGGCAGCGTTCCCTCTTTGAACAGCGATGCTGATTCGCTGTTGAAAGTAGCTGCAAACCTTGGTCGAAACTAGCGTCAAACACTTCGCGTGTTAAATTCACAGCGCCTAAATTACACTTATGGTAAATTCGTCTTTACCGTTCATTGGTGTTTAAAACATCACAGTTTCAAATCCATTATTTCAATTGATCAGTAGTCACGTAAAAAATATGTAACGCTTGGAAATTTCGCCTTAAAAATTCACGAAAACAAATGCAAATGATTTTCAGTTTTATCTAGAAATCAACATAAACTGTAAAAATCTGACAAATTTAAGTAAATCACACCTGACGCATTTGCCTCGTAATAAAATTATAATTTTTAACAGCAACATTGCAGACCATTCAGCTACTGGTTTTAGCAAATTTGACACCGCATCAAAAACCAGTCTTGTTTTTTCTAACATGCCCATAATGGCGTTCACACGTCCACGTTAAGATGGCCAGCGAGCCGTGACGGCCAATATCCTGCAAAAATTACCACGGAAACTCATTAGGTACTTAGGTGAGAAAGTTTCGTCCAATTCATCCTACTTTTACTTCCTGTGTATCGACTTATTGGTTAAACGATATCGAGTTTTCTGCATGTGTATTGTGTATTGTGGGTACTTCACACACACCAGTGAATGGCTTCACAGTAGTGTGCAGGATTCCTGATGTTTTCCTTCACCGAAAAGCTCCATCGTCTGAAGCGAAAGACGCACACAAATTTCTAAAAACTCAGAGTTGCGTGCGAGCCCAGGACTTGAGACTTCATAGGTCAAACCACTTAGGCTACCACGGATTTTTTAAATTACAGCTCACGGGTAACTGAATAAACATAACATAGACGAAGTCGCCGAGAAATGAAGCAAAATAATAAATAATGAAGATAAATAAATCAGAAGGCGGAAACGATAACCAAACAAATCACCTCATCTCCATCCGCGCTGCAGATAAACAGAAACACGTTCACATGGAAATTCAATTAAATCATCGGTGATATTTACCACGTCGTACATATTTTTTTCTACACACATAAGTCCTCTGTAATGCGTCCAGAAATCGTAGGTAATGACCAGCATTACGACAATCGGTTTTGATCTTCAAAAACCAATACGATTTAAAGATAGGCCTCAATTCCAAAAAAAATAGGCAATACGAAACGTAAACTTGGTATGTTTGTTTATGATTTTAAAAAATCTGTGAAATTTGTGACAGGGTTGTTATTGTTATGCCTTCGGCTTCTGAATCCCTCTTAGAGTACTAATAATATGTGTGTAGATAAAATGATGTATGCAACTCTACATAATTGACCTTAAAACACTCGTGTGATCTTATTATGAAACTCGGTTTCACATTTTTAAGGGCCCTCATTAAGTCACAGTTGCATAAACTTCTAGTATTATGTAGTAGCCGTAACAACAGGCAAAAGTAGATGAATGGACCGAGAGTAGTTTTTACGGGGGTATTGTTTTCTTAGGTTATTTCATTGGCTGTTTCAGCGATAGTGTGAAATTTCTGGATTTCGATACGATAACGTTACGTCACCCATAATTCGAATATTCGTGCTCGAGCCTCGGATAGTAAATATTGCACCTACAAATGTACCTAATTTAAGAGATTGCAAAGCTGCCGTGGCGTTAAAGTTACGGTTAAGAGACGGCTTTTTAATTTTCTTTTAGTTTATAAAACACTTTCCCTTAGTAGGCACTTTTGAATGTACATAGTGAACTTGAGCTCCATTCTCCAATGACTAAACAATTAGTTTTGAATTTCACGTAAATCTTGTTATTTCATTCATCAATCATCACACTTCCACCACAGAATACATAATACTTACTACACTGCCACGCAGCATTGTGACTCTACTTAATTTTGATAAGACGCTGATAATAGTTATTTGTTATACAAGGGTGCAAAGTTGTATTTTACCCGCGAGTGTGGAATTGAAACACAAGCAAGCGAAAGGATCCTACAGTTGAACCACGAGCGAAGCGAGTAGTTCTAAAATAGAATCCTGAGCGTAGCGAGTGTTTCAACACACGAGAAGTAAAATACATTTGCACCCGTGTGTAACACGAAACTTTTCACCTCACTGTAGCGAGGAAAGCGCAACATGCAAAAAAACAGCCCATAAAAATAAATCTTCATCACTGGAATGACAATTTTTTTACGTCATTATAACAGAAAACTCTGGAAGCTGTGTATTTTTACGTGAATCGGAGTCAGTGAGAAAAAATTTGTTTACAATGTTGGCATTTCCGACGATGCGTTTAGAAATTGCATCGACTCAACTTGTGCGTTCAAAATTATACTCAACGTTATTATAAAAAAACAAATGTTTCTTATAGAATTATAAGAATAAAGCTGAATTTGGTATTTTTTATAAAAATTTCAAACCATTTATCATTTATTTAATAATACGAGGGCTGTTTGATAAGTACCCGTTTTCTAAATATATTAATATCACTGGCCGCAAATAAGTATACCACCTTTTTAAGCCATTTTTCAGAGGCGGGAAAATTAAAAAAAAATGTCATTCTTTTGTTTTTTTTTCTCATTTGAGAACGATTCAGTGAAGGCGTGAACTTAAAATTGTTAAAATGGAGAAAGAACAGTATCGGTCTGTAATTAGATTCTTATTTTTGGAAGGAAAAACATGTGATGAAATAAAAGTAAGAATGCAAGCGGTGGTAAACCATGAATTTGCTCCTTCTATGACTACCGTCAGATATTGGTATAACGAGTTTAAGCGGGGGAGAACAACCGTCTTTGATGAGGATCGCCCAGGCCGGCCAGTTAAGGTGACTACAGACGATATGGTTAAGAAAATTGAAAATATCGTTTTAGCTGACCGCCGAATTAAACTTCGAGAAATCGTTGATGCTGTAAACGTTTCAATCGAGAGGGTACAACACATATTAGAAGAAAAAATGGGTATGAAGAAAGTATCGGCGAGGTGGGTGCTGCGTTTACTCACGGAGGAGCAAAAACGGAACCGACTGACTACTTCGGAGCAGTGTTTGGCCGTGTTCAAACATAACCCGAAGGAGTTTCTGCGTCGTTTCGTGACCGTCGACAAAACGTGGATCCACCACTACACCCCGGAAATGAAAGAGCAGTCGAAGCAGTGGATTTTACCGGGTGAACCTGCTCCAAAGAAAGCAAAAACCGTCCCATCGGCTGGAAAGGTCATGGCGACCGTTTTTTGGGATTCGCAGGGTTTTATGCATATTGACTATTTAGAAAAGGGAAAAACAATAACAGGGCAGTACTATGCCAATTTATTGGATGAATTTGACGCCGTGTTGAAGGACAAACGACCCCATTTAAAAAAGAAAAAAGTACTGTTTCATCACGACAACGCCCCGGCTCATTCGTCCAGAGTTGTGACGGTTAAATTAGCACAGTTACGCTACGAACTATTGTCTCACCCCCCGTATTCTCCAGATTTGGCCCCATGCGTTTTTTTTTTGTTTCCCAACCTAAAAAAATGGCTCGGTGGCAAGCGGTTTGGATCAAATGATGAAGTCATTGCCGCCACAGAGGCCTATTTTAATGACTTTCCAAAATCATATATTTTGGATGGTTTATTGAAGCTTGAGTATAGGTGGAACAAATGTATGGAGTTAAAAGGTGACTACATAGAAAAATAAATGCATATATACAAAAAAAAAATTTTTTTTTTTTCTATAAACGGGTACTTATCAAACAGCCCTCGTAATTAATATCGAACGACCCATTATTATAAGCGTTTTACGTTTTGTTATCTGTCAAAACCTACTTAAACACGCTTCACTCCAAGGTCAAATTACTTTCCCCACTCGTGGATAAAACGCGATTTTACCCGCTTGTATTAAAGGTTAAAGGACGGCTTTCCGAGGCAGTGAGGGGAAAATCAACATAATGTTTGACATAATAATGCCACCAATCATTTAAATGTACTTGACAGGTACCTTTACCTTAGAAGTATTAATTAAATATACTCATTATGCATTAAATAAAATATATGTGCATACGACAGTAAAAAAATAAACAACAGTAAAAAAAATATCAAATAAGCGATAGTCGTTGATACTATTTCTATCAGCTTTGAAAACTATCGTAATCTAGTTCAAGAACGCTGTCATGGCATTATCACTATTATCAGCCATGGTCATGAATCGGCATATCGTACCCAAAGCTCGTGAAAAGCCATCTATACCTTTTTGTAGTATCAAGTACTTTTGATTAACACTCGATATGTTTTGTTACGACAAATTGTGCAATTGATATTTAAGTAACAATTGTCCGTCGTCATGTAGTACCTTATTACAGTATAAATAAAACTTTAAAAGAAATAAAAATTCTTGATGCGGTAGCATTATCTTGTAGCAGATATGAGCACCATCGGGTATGCTCAGTAGACTTTACAACTTATGAACTAAAAACAATTGACTTGCTCATCCGCGATAACGTGTAAGATAAGATAGCTACGTCTATGCGACAAATGTGTGTTTTCATGCAAACGCCTCAGCCTCCACTGCTACAGGAAACTAATATCACCACCAGGGCCCCGTTTCTCGAAGCTTATTAGCCTAATAATATTTGTGTTTTGTCTCGTAAATTACACGAATAAATTAAACAAAACACAAATATTATTAGTCTAATAACCTTTGAGAGCCTGGTAGTAGGTACACTATACGATGTCGCGTTCTGGAACTCTATAAGCCCATTTTCAAGGCACCAATACCACCGTTCAAAACGTTCTACCAGTTACTACAGTTCAGTTAGTTAGTGCGAATAGCCAGCGACGTAAACCCTGATTCAATCAATGACTTACAATTTGTTAAGCACCGCTATCTCAATAATGAAACTTTAAAAACTGTATTAAAAGCCGTCTCAGCTGTCCGCGGACTACCTACCCGTAGTGGTAGTAGTGAAGTGGGTCCTTTTTAATCAAATTATAATTAGAATCTCGTTTAAAGTTAATACATTAGTTTTATTAATATTCCATCTCGCGGTGTCAAAAAAGAACAATAAGGAGCAAGACAGCAGGTGCCAATATAGACCAAAAAGGTTCCTAGCGAGTCAGTTATACTACCTATGTATGTAACCTAAATAAAATTTGTAAAATTTTCAGCAACTTAACTGTAAGTAGCTGCATCATATATGTAGTAGGTAGAATAAGATACGCGGTCAGTAAACAGCGCCCGCGCTTGTGTGCTCAACAGCGGCGTTCGCAGGCGTGGCAGTAGGCGTTTTGGAAGGTTATTGAGTTAACTGTACCTGCCTATTCTGTTTTATGACGGTTTGGACTAATTATAGGTAATTTATTGAATTTATTGAATCAGGCGTTACTTTGCGGAGGTCCATATTTAATGAACTGAAAACAATTACTTTGCTCACCCGCGATCACATGTGGCAAAATAGTTATATCTGTGCGGCACATGTATGTTTCCATGCAACACCTCTGCCTCTACTGCTACACGAATCAACACTTGCCACACAGATCCAACTATCACCACCACCACTACACTAAACGCTGACTCGTTTCGGCACTCTCTTCGCGTATAGTGTAGTGGTGATAGTTGGGTCATGTGTGGCACGTGTTGATTCGTGAAGAGGCGGAGGAGTCGCATGGAAACATACATTTGCCGCATAGATATAGGTAACTATTTTGTCATAATTTGAGGTATTTAATAATACTACATAGGATTGGTGGTAAAACATTTTCAGAAGTCTGATCGCATCTCTTTAATTAGCGGTCGTTCAGTGGAAGTACCTACTAAAGAAAAACATGAAACTTTATATAAGTATAGGTATAAGTCACACGTGCATAAGGGTTTTGATAGTTCCTTTAGCTGCCGCCGAGGCTTGCGCTCCCTGATGAAGGGTGACGAAGTAGTCCGAAAATGTCATATCTGTTTACAATAGCTTGACTTCCAAATGTCAGTAAAGTCCACCTGTTTATTTCGAAATTCTCTTAGTTATACCTGTTGATAATAAATATCAAGTGCCCAGTGTAAATACTGAACGGTGCCGTGTTGATTTTTAAAAGATTAAAGCGTGATATTGTGAGTAGAGTCAATAAAAAAATCGCTCGAGTCGTTTGAGTCGCGGGTTCAATACCCGAAAATACAAATATTGGAGGCGTATTACTGGAAAATGGTTTTAATTCTACACGAGTCGCTATCTGGTTAACATTTGCTGTCAACTACGCCAGCCAATGTTATCAATAAATTGTTAGTATGGCACCGCCAGAGGTTGATGCCATGCAAACTTTTAAGTAACTTAAATTGCACCGTTTGTATGTAAGATTGACTTACCAACATCATGGACTTCGGGCTAGCCGTTGAAAACGTCCGAACCAAAAGACCAGTCATTTGCAAAAAATACCACTAATCGAGCGTCAGTCAGTGTTAGTTTGGTCGAACGACAGCGCTATGATGTATGGCTGTCATCGAAAAATGCAATGTTTTAATGGGACACATTTTTCGTGAATTTTGTATTAGACCTAAAGGCCATGGTGTTAGTAAGTATGTAAATTTAAAATTTGTAAACCACTTGTTGTTATCCGATTGAGCTGAAATTTGCGATAAATTTGGTAAGTCCGGTGGCAATACAATAATCTAGTACAGAAATAGTGGTGGTCCGACCAGGATCGTTTTTGCAGGAATTTTTCAACGGTTAATGGCATAGCCTTAAAATATTGCAGAGATATGTAAATTGAATGTCAATATAAGTACAATCAACAAAACGGCAAGAAAGCCTGCATTAAAAATGCTTTTTCACAGAAAACTTATTAAAAATTGAGCTGACTCGTGACATGATGTGTGTATTTTATATTATCTTGTACTCAAGTCCATTAAATTCATTTGAAGATGCTTATCTTCATACGTCATACTTTATGTCATATTCTAAAGTAGATAAATGATGAACACGTAGATATTTTGTTTGAATAGTATTTCTCGAACAGTCTCATTGTCATCGACAATAACATTAATAATTAATAACATTAAAAAAAAACAGAATATAGGTAGGTATCAAGGTATTCTAATTTACTGTCATAAACCAGAGAAGGGATGGCGTTAATGGAAATCGCCAAAGAGAATTATGTGATGTAATGTGAATAAGTAACGTTTTTCATAAGAAATATAGGAACACACGTAATTTTTCTCTGCTTGCGAAAGCTGTGTTTGCGAATACTTGTGAATGAGTCACGTTAAGCTTTCCTGTGAGAATAAGTTATACTGCTGCGTGGTCATTTCAAGCGGTGGCGATGATACCCGACGCCGCCGACATACAAATATCATTCCCGTCTTCAAATCGAAAATGTACATTGATAAGTAAATAATCATTATATTCGAGTGGGTTCAAAGAGCGTGGGCGGATTCCGACGAATCCGTTTTCATATAACGACTAACCCATCTCAAGATTCCGTATCGTGGTTACATTGCGTCGCTCCAAATTCATAGCTTTTGTTATATATACGTGACTAGCTTATGCTTTGTCCCTGTGAAATATTAAAAAATTGACTAGTTCCCTATTAGGGAATTTCGAAAAAACCCTTCTTAGTGTGTAGGACACTCAAAGTATATGTTTACCAAATTTCAAGTATCTAGGTCCAGTGGTTTAGGCTGTGTGTTATCTGTCAGTCAGTCAGTCAGTCACGGTACTTTTTTAGATTATAGATCGATAGAAGATAGAAAAAATAAGACGGGTGGGTCGGACCCTGCTTACGTCAGCGTGTCAACAAAGCGGTGCCCACGCGCTAATGTATTCAACGCAGCGATTGATGAAGTATAAAATTTCTTAGTACCGTCTCACTCACAATGGAATTATGATAATTTATCGGTTGGCTTGTGCCAGCCGAGTGTGTGGGAACGCGCGCGGCACGGGCTTTCCCACGACGCCGGGCAGCGAACCGAAACGTCTCGACCGCTATACAAAGTCGCGTGTCTTACGCCCTTTCGCTTTGGAAGCTTTTTGGACTGTTGGTTTTATTACGTCGTAAGCGGCGAGACGTCACCGCGAGGCGATAGTCTTCGCTGGTTCTAAAGGCGCGTGTCAACACTTAAGACGTTTTATGTCTGTGACGTTTGAGACAGAATTGGAGTAAGTAGCGTCACGGCGGTGTCGACCGCACAATAGGTCGGTGTCGAGCGACTAGCGGTGCTGAGAACGCTCACACCTTCGCAAGGTGATAGACAATGTTATTGTTTTGACTGATTAATTAGGATGGATATTTTGAGCATGAATGTACCTACCTACTGGTTTTTACCTACTCGTTCAAAAACGCTCGCGACAACCAAACGGAATTAATAAGTAGACTCTCGTAAAATAACTGGGCTGGGTACTTACTTGTAAGAAATTCATTACAGTGCAGCCGTGCAACAAAATTGTAACTGCAGTTTGACAAGAGAAGTAGGTCACCACTAAATTAATGTAGGCAGGCTAGGTAGTAAAAAGTTAGTACAACCATGTACAACTCTTCTATTCGTCACTGTTGTCTGTATGGCCCGAGGAGGCGATAACGCACTGTGTCGCACGGACTTGCGCCGGCGACGCCAGGGCTGCCACCCATACAGATTAAAACTGAATTAAATAATTCGATCTGTAAGTTACAGTAATACTATCATCAGGTTAGCTGGAAGAGATCCCTTCTTAGGGATAAGCTCACCTTTGTACTACATTTTCTGATTTGGTGTATTTTTTTTTTGTATTATTATGTGCAATAAAGTGCAAGCTATTTCGAATTTCTATGAAGACAAGAAATCGTAGAAAATAGCAAAAAAATTGGTCTAGCTGAAACATTTTTGGAGTATAGCGATCATTAAATATACTTTTTTTAAATATGTAATTACTTAAGAAGCTTTGAAAGTTCGTCAATGAAAAAGTAATGATCTCAAAAAATAATTCTTGCCCCCTGTTTCATAACGGTAAACTTCTAGTCTAGGGGAAGTGTGTGCCATTGACAGTGATTTAATGAATTGCCACGAGTCTCAGGAATTGTGAAGTGACGTGGGGTCCTGACGTCACAGTCTCGCGAGGGGTCTGCGCGTACGCAGCGTGGGAACTCCCGGCCAGCTGTAACTGAAGACAGCTGTCTGGATTTAAATTTAATATCAATAATAATTATTTAGATGATACGTGTAAGAAAGAGAGAAAATGTTATGCAGGACATGCTTTGATTTACGGTTATTTATTTTTCAATATAAGATCACTCTTCATTTTATTGTCTATTTATATTTTATTATGGGTTTGGCAGAAAAATAAAATTAAGGTTTTGATGAATATGTGACAAAAACCTACATATTACCTATATGAAAACAAATATCAGTCATGTTTGCGGGTGGTAGGACCTTGTACGAGGTCCGTCCGGATCGCTACCACCATCCTACTCGTTAATCCTGCCGCTAAGCAGCAGTGCTTGCACTGTTGTATTCCGGTGTGGAGAGTAAGACAGCCGGTGTAATTACGGGCACAAGAGGCATTTCATCTTAGCCCTCTAGGTTGGCAACGCATCTGCAAACCCTCCGGAGTTGCGGGTGTCTATGGGCAGTGGTGATCACTTACCATCAGGTGACCCACTTGCTCGCTTGCCTTCCTCGTTGTATAAAAAAAAATGTTATTACGCTTACCTACATTTTATATTAAAAGTAACCTCTGACGTGAAGGACGAACGATATCATACTTAAAATAAACGGTAGATACGAGTACATAGACACAATATTTAAGAAGGAAATAATTTGTTATTAAATCAACTGAATTATATTTCAGAAAAGTAAAGACAATTTTAATTGCAAATAAAAATAGAGAATTATAGCATCTTATTCAAACACTAAGGCGTCGAGCAGCTGTCATTAAATCCAAGTCAAAAATAAAAACAACGAAATCCCCGTGCGCGGCACCCCTGCCTTTATCACGGGCGTTTTGCCACAATCGGTGTAGGGCGCATAAAAGCGAAGCGTCGGGCCGCGCGCGCTCCATTCGCTCTCAGACCGGCGCGCGCGCACCTCACAAATGATCCTACCGCGCACCATGTCCCCGCCGCACGGCGCTTTCCACCCGCCGCACGCGCTCCCTGACGAAGAGCCCGTCTCACGCACCTACCAGTACCGGAAAGTCATGAAACCAATGCTAGAAAGAAAACGGAGAGCTCGCATCAACAGATGCCTCGACGAGCTCAAAGATCTAATGGTCACAGCGCTCCAAGCGGAAGGCGAGAACGTCTCCAAACTTGAAAAGGCTGACATCCTAGAACTCACCGTCCGACACCTCCACAGCCTCAAGAGGAGAGGCCAGCTCGTGTTGAAACCAGAGATGTCGTATGCCGAACGCTTCCGAGCAGGGTTTACGCAGTGTGCTACAGAAGTGTCCCAGTTTATAGCGAATGCTACGTTGGCAGCGAACGCTATGCAACGCCAAGGTCCAGTGGATCCCCAGGCTGGAGCGAGGTTGCTCCAGCATTTGAGTGGTTGTATAAGGAGATTGGAGGTTCCGCAAGTGGTGCAACCTCAGCCGATCGCGCCGAACGGCGTTGCTCGGCCGACTCCCCTGCAGGCGATAGCGGCGGCGCCCCAGCAGCAGCAGGGGGTGGAAAGGACGGTGTTGCACGATAGAGGGTTGAAGAGGCCAGCGGAGGCGCTGGTGGACGCCGAGGCGGCCCTCGCGAAGCGTGCGTACGCGCCGCCGTCGCCGCCCCACAGCCCCGCCTCCGAGGCCGACCCCGCCCAGTCGATGTGGCGGCCCTGGTGACGGCTCTGCCTGAAGCTGAAGCCATGCCCCAGGACTGTGTGACCCGAGTGTGATACCTACAAACGTTTTTGTTGTTTATTTATCGACGTTCCTAGAGCAGATGTGTGTTACTGGTTAAACTATGCATGGTTAGTTGTTCTGCTCGCTTAAACTTGTTGAAGTTTGTGTTTGGATTTAATAAAATAAGGTTTTTGTTTTTACCAAGTAATTTTGTTATTTGACATCCTAACTTCAACGTCTTCCGCGTCGGTGATTAGCATTTATTATTTGTTTAGTTTAGATTCGTAAAGTATAGATTAGGGTAGTACCTAAGTTAACTCTGTGATAATAAACATTGTCTTAAATTATGGAAAGATTTTAATGCAATAGTAAAGCTAGGTTCAGTACGTAATTTTTGAATAAGAGAAATAAACAGTATGTTTTTGATTTATAAAATTTTGTTTTGTTTACAAAACACTGACACCAAAAAAAAACGCTTAATCTTCTACTGTTTGAAGTTAAATAATTACATTTTTAAGTACCTAATTACCTATTCATAATCTGTTTCTCGCAAATAATTACATACCTACGTAATGATATATATATATATAATAGCTGATATAAAATTCTCAACGTTTCATCTAATTTAATATAATTATCTAAGTTAGCTGGATGACTTGTCACATGAAAGATACTCAAATCAATAGTTTGGGTGCTAAATATTATCTAACGAAGTTATAGAAAACAACCGGTAGCATATAATAAAGAAAACTCATAAAAAACAACGTCATTCGAATAAGTCTAGGAAAAACCATAAATGACATTGATCGACCGATAACGAGTCGCTGATCCCACATAAATTACATTACCGTACATAATTACTGTTCCCCGTAATTATGAAATGGTACTAAGTGTAATTAATTTGCTAACTCCCCGCGGCCGCGTTTAACAGCTTTAGAGTACAATAGGCAGTAAAATTATAAAAGTGATAAATCTTTTATGAAATATTCAAGAGGTTCCTTTGTATTTATCTAAATGTCAGTTAGTCCCGTTCTCACGCTGTCTGGGCGGCGCGGGCGCAGCTCTTGCCGATCGGCTAATGGGTCTTTTTTTTGCTCCACATAATTTGCCATATTGGCCCGTTCAAAAACGTAAAACAAACTATAAAGTTAAAACACCTTCACGACGAAAATAAACAACGACACGCACACACGATTCATGGCGTAGCTGATAAATAAACAGACAAAGTACATTTATTATATTGTATTATTATGCTCCAAATAATATTATTAATTTACTTGCTAAAGGATTAATATAATAGGAAAACTGACATCAATTGGTCTAGTCCCAAACTAAGTACTATAGGTGCCAGACATCGGATAAACATACTTAAATAGGTTAATACATTATTTAACATCCAAGACTCGAGAACAAACATTCGTATTATTCGTATTACCTTAAGCTTCATAGCATAGTCAAGTTCTCTAACCACTAGGCTACCCGGTCGTCAAACATTTTGATGGATTGACATATATGATTCTGTACTAGCTCAAGACCGTCCTGTGTGGTGAGCCTTGAGGGAGGCCTATATCCAGCAGTGGACGTCTTTCGGCTGAGACGATGATGGTGACGAAGTCTGTACTAGTCACGTTTGTAAAAGCATAAAATTCGCTGCATCGTAAGCAAGCTCCGTCCTATAGCCTAGAGGAGAAAAGACACTGTTTTGTAACACCAAAAGTATACCAAGTTTCTTGGAGTTACTATCTGGATAGAAAAGTCATAACAATAATTTTAACATATTTTTATCTAGAACTACGTACTTAACTGAACAGGTCAACTTTTCTCTTAACTACATTTATTTTATCCCACACCCAATAACTGTCCAAAAATTCATCTACGTAACACTCTAACTTTACAACTTTTCAACCGGCGCTTTTAAAAGCTCTCAAGATAAGCTATCGTGGTAGCGCCTATTATCATAGCCGCACGCGCACCTAGAAATTAGTTCGCTCTAATTGGAAGTTACTTGCGTGCGCGCAGCGTGGGAGCCGGTGGAAATGCCACGGAACGCCGCAATTTGAATTTAGATATGGCCGTGAGCGATTCGGTTGGAGTTTTTTTTACGGGTGCAAGACACTGGCTGGCTACAAGGTTTTGAGCTTTGGGAAGCTGTTCTTCGGGAGGCGTACCTACCTGTGCATGTAGTTTCTAAAATAAAAAGCAGGTCAGAATTCAAAATCCTTAAAGTCACGGACTTCAAATTTAAAAACATTTTCTCTCTGGTGGCTTGCAAATATATTGCCGAGGAAAAATAAAGGTTTGTAGTGTTTATGGATGGAGTTTCAATGATGCATAAATCCATTTACTTTAAAAATTAAAGTTGAAAAAAGGAATGCTTATCATTATTCATCAATCTCGAAATAGTCGCGGTGTCCTTTGAAGTCTGCTTTCCAACTCACCTTAGAGAAACTCAGACGGGGAAAAACTGAACCGGCAGCGAACTGAACGACTTATAAATATGGATTAAATTCTAATGCAGAAGTTAATCAAGGTTTGGCGTCCACCGTAAGCACTAAACAGGGCTAAGGCCCATTCAAAAACGGAAATTTTTCCCCATAGAACGGTTATCTATTGAGATGAACAATAGAAGAACGCCCCAAGGTGGGGCACCATGAATGTATAAATAATTTGATTGACTAATTATCTAATTACTAAAATGGATGATATTGTTCAGCGGAGTGAAACAGAGGTCTCAGACGGCCATGGCCTACTCGAGGAAAAGAGTAAGCCCTGCCTTTTATTGTTGTTGATTTAGAATCTCTTAAAGGTCATCGCCGTACTTGAAATTATTTGAAATCATCGGATTTAATGATGTCGATCGATTTAACTGTAATTGAAACTTGTAGGAAGGCCCTGGGGCTTGGGGGCCCTGCATGGTCTAAGATGGATCTGTTATATCTGTGTGTAGGTATAAATAAAATACCACGTAGAAAAGTAATCAAGAAATCGACCGGAAGTGAACCGGTGACTTACCGTCTTGAGAATGCACGGGAAAAACGAACGACGATTATTCTGATAAGTCATCTCATAGTCAGTACTAGCTACTTGCTTAGTGTGATTCAAAATTAGAGTTGCAGTATCTTTTATTAAATTAATTTAAAGTAGAAAGATGCGTGATGTGTGACGCTACCTGTTTTTAAAAGTATTTAATTATTAGAAGGAGTAACTACCGAAGCAAATGATAAAGCTGTACAAATTACAATTTACAGTTCTGTGAATGCTGTAGGTGCTGGAAACATTTAGTGTTTTATTGAAATTTAAAGCTGCCATTCTGTACATCTCAATAAGATACAAAGTGCTCGCACCATTCTACAAAAAGTAAAAGTCTGGCCCGGTATCACTCGTGCTGCATCGAATCTGCTTCTAGTTTTACGTAACTGCCAACTTGAATGCCTTTCATCTTGTCTATACTTATATCTACTCTACCTACTCTCTTCTTTTGCTATTGTCGTAAATTTTCTTTCGTCTCACTGACATTACGCATCCAACTCGTGTTTCGTGCTGGACTTCGCTCTGATTAAGCCTGTAAAGTCATCGATGTACGTTGAATCATAATACAAAATCGTGAGATTTACGGAAGCGATCACGATCGGTGACGTAACGCTAATTGTGAATCATTCGAATCGTGATAAACAGACGAATAACACTTCTAAGAACTTTGGTAGAGATTTACAGAAATCAGCAGGTTGGGTTATCACAAAACACATGTGTTGACGTATACAAAACGGTGGAATTATGAAACAGGTAGATGACCCTCAGGTTTTTGGTAATGACTAAGAACTAAATATTCCAGTGCCTACAACGATATGTAACTGACATGTTCGTAAGATCTCTAGACATTTTTTTTCAGCCGATTGGATATTTCGCTGTGTAAGGGAATATAGCAACGTGAGAGTAACCGTAACGTCTCAATGCGGAAACAAAATGTATAAAATAAATTGTATAATACCGCTTTATTGTGATTTTCTACGGCAATTTCGTAGGGAAAGGGCTAAGGTTTCCGCGCCAACGAGCACGGTTTTCCGTGAAAAGCCAATTATAAAAACGTCCGTATTTGGTTCATACATAATGTACTTAAAATTAAATACAGGTGCATAGGATACAAATCTGAATATTTATGGCCGGCTTGAAACTAGATAGATAAGTCTGCCTTACTAGGAGACACGGCTCGACCCGCACACTTGACCTGCATGTACAGGAAACTAGGCTAGACATAGACAAGGGGTCAAAAGAAGCTGAGAGACGAAAGTTAGTTCAAAGACTACCTAGATTTATGAGACACTTTCACAAAGCCATGTCATCATCATCATCATCATCAGCCTATTCTAGTCCACTGCTGGACATAGGCCTCCCCTAATGAGCGCCATAGCCATTCAGCATCTGCCTGCAGTCTTTCGCAGATCGTCATCCCACCTGGCCGGAGGGCGTCCTATACTACGTTTGCCGAGTCGCGGTCTCCACTCAAGTACACGTTTACCCCAACGGTTGTCGGTTCTTCGTGAGATATGGCCACTTCAGCTTGCCACAAAGCCATGTGCAGTATAATAATTAGTACAGGCGAAGATTTCAAAATAAATAGATTATAGGTGCTGCTAATAGGATAGTTCGATAGTTCTGCGGGTGGTAGGAACTTGTGCGTGGTCCGTCCGGATCGCAACCACCATCTTAATGGCTAATCCTGCTAAGCAGCAGTGCTTGCACTGTTGCGTTCCGGTGTGGAGAGTAAGACAACCGGTGTAATCACGGGCACAAGAGGTATTTCATCTTAGTTCTCTAGGTTGGGAACGCATCTGCAAACCCTCTGGGGTTGCGGGTGTCTATGGGCAGTGGTGATCGCTTACCATCAGGTGACCCACTTGTTCGTTTACCTTCCTCGTCGTATAAAAAAAAGTTTATTTGTTAGGCATAAATGAAAGTTGGAAGAGTTTTTGACGTACAATCGACTGTTACAAGTTTATGTAACGCATTCTGTTCAAGCCCTTTCATCACCAAATTACAATATACAGTTCGACGGACTGTCGTTGAGCTTAAAGTGAATTTTAAATTATTCAAGAATCACTTTTAATTAGAGAATATTTTGGTTGAATTGGAAATGGTTATAGGAGGGCCACCAGCACAGCGAAGAGTCAATGATGTTGATTATATTTGTCTGGACCCTAATCTGACGTATTTTCCACGAGTCCCAAACGGCATACTAAAAGGAACGATAGTTTGTACCGGCAGGAACAGTCCCATTGTTTAGTAGATTTTTTTAGTCATAATCATAATCTGTCACTACTTAGTCATAACTGTTTTTTTCTCAGGGACCGTAAAAAAAAGCAGGAATTCGAGGAATATCCTGTACAACCTGTACATCTTGTTAGTTTGAAATAAGGGAAGGTTAGGTTAAATTTTATAATAATCCTGCACAATTCAATCAATCAGAGAAAAAAATACTATGACTAGACTAAGACTATTATGACTTTCGTTCTATGGGAGAAAATATAGACCCCTTCACAAAACTCGTTACGCTGAAAATTGACGGGGTTAGTTTTTGAGATGGGTCACGTCAAATAGGTTGTAAGGCCGTTTGAGATCAGCTGGAGCCCCATCACCCATCAGCCTTCGAGATGTGTCGAGTGTCGTCGGATCCGTCGGTTGCGTCAAGTCGCGCGCCGAGTCGTGATTGCGGCTCGCGCCGCCGCCGCCGTCACGCGCTCGTGGTCTCTGCACGAGCGCACTGAGACGGACTTGGACGTGTTTATGTAATAGAAAAATAAAAAATAAGCACAAATGAGAGATTATCGAATAATCCAAAAAAGCGGTGTCGATGAAAAGAACTGGTCAGGGTGCTCGCGGACGCTCTTTGCTTGAATAGATCGTCACATTGCGCCATATTCGCCATATTGCGGGTAATAGAAGGTAAGCTAATTTTAATAAAGAATTTGTCAGTTAACTGGTAGAACTACGGATGGATCCTTTTGGGCTTTCAAGATATGTGTTGATTGTCACTTTAAAACGCAAAGGTATACTACAAAATTCTGACTCAAAATAAACATTTACCTACTAGCTTTTGCTGGCGACTTCGTACGCGCATAAACATTATTCTCTATCCCGTCGGGATTTCAACAAATCCGTCCTTAGTGCTTGTTCACATCAAAAAGGCAACCTCTATGCAAAATTTCAGCCTTCTAGGGCCATGGTTTTCAGCTGTGCGATGTCTGTCAGTCACTCAGTCAGTATCGGAAGAGTTCTATATATTTGGATTTTAATAAATATTTGGTACCTACGTGTAGGTACTTATTTATTACCTTATTATACCTACCTCAAATAGATTTTCAAGGCAGCCGAGTACGTGTCTGCCTCCGGCTCGCCACAGGCGATAGTTTTCCCACGGTCGCGGCGACCCGCTCCGTGGTTGAGTATTATAGCTCTGCCATTTGCATGCCCCCCCGCCCCGCCCCTCCCACTGCCTACCGTATTACACGACCAACTCAACCAACACCAATCAATATAGCAAACCGGTCAAACCCCGACACCTTCTTAACTCAGAGAGGTTGTTCCGAGAAAACGATGGCCAATTCGTTTCTTAATAGATCAACCTCGTAGTGTCTAGTGGTAAAACATGGCCAGAACATTGACGATCATTAGATTTGCATTAAATCGATTTGTTATCTACGCTAATAAAATAAATAAAGGTGCGCGTGTTTTTTTGAATAGTAAACGGGGATGTTGCCGTTTTGGATTACAATTAATGCAACTACAGTTAGGTTGTAGCGGATTTTTAAATATAACTTAACTAGCTTTCGCCCGCAGCTTCGCTCCCGTGACAGAACTCTCTGTTCCGTGGGTATTTCGCAAAATTCCTCCCTATCCCATATCTGACTTATGCGATAATGATTGTAACTTTAAAAATAACGTTTTTCTCTTACAAACTTCCACTCCCGTGTGCACCCCCTCAGGGTAGAAGTTTTCAAAAATGGTGAAATACGTGTTCATTCATTTGTCTTGAAAATTCTATTCACCAAGTTTCATGATCGTAACTTAGAAAATAACGATTTCACATACAAACTTCCACACGCTTTTCACCCCTTAGGGGTGGAATAATGGAACTTCGAGAAATCCCGCCTTGTCCTTAGTACACATTATAAAATAAAAGGAGTCTCTATGGCAACTTTCAGTTCTCTAAGTCCAGAGGTTTGGGCTGGGCATTGATCAGTCAGTCAGTCAGTAAGTCAGTCAGGGCTTTTCTTTATAATATAATATGTAGATTGGATGGCGACGTCACTGAACATATTTAAAAACTCGCTGTTAAAAATATGTAATGCCTACTTATCACACCTTTTCCGCTGACACGTAGGTAAAATAAAGGTAATTAAATGGTGACGATAATAACCCCTGTTGGGCATTCTACTCTAGCAATGAAGAGGGACTTACTATCGCATAGAGAAGTCAATTAAATTTTTGACAATTGTACTCGTACCTGCTTATACTCCACATTAGTGATGATTTGCAATATTTTTTATAGAATTACTTTATGATTTACTATTAGTGATTGCCAAGTGGTCTAAAGTCAACCGTAATTCATTAAAATATTTGGTTTCTTTATCAAGTGCACTTCTTTTTCATATAAACTTTAACTGTGCCAAATCTCACACTCCACTGTGGCACAGTATTTTTTAAACGGGGGATCCAATTTTTTCGATTCACATGGGTATTAATAATTATAGATTCTAAGTGTGACCGTTAACTCATACTTCTCATGATCCTATTGAGCGCGGTGGGGTCCTAAGAGAAATAACTTAAGAATATAGTTTATGGTTATTTCTAAGAAAACACTCCTTAGTCATAACATTAAGTCTGTCAAAAAAATAACGTAAACTTATCATCCGTCTGATAATCTACAAATTGGACGATGACAAAACAGTTCTGCGATAAACTGAAGTAAACTTTGTTACTAATGAATACGTCCTGATTTCCATAGAATTGCGGATACGAAATAGCATTAAACATTTTAAACATCGATAACGATGTGTGTGTGTCGGCGCGTGGCGTTACGTTGTAGAGATTTTTCAGGTACCTCTACATATTAATTACTCAATGACATTTATGTAAATGTCATGTAGCGCTAGTAATAAAGTATGTGAGTATGTTATTGTAAACACTTTATTGTACGAGAGGACAGGAAGGCGATAAATTACAATTTTCAATAATCCACGCCACGCCACTGGGTCAAAAGTCGCAAGTATTTCCACTGGCGCGGAGTGGACATTTCGAGCACTGTGAATGCTCAAATCACGGTTTGCTTCTCTTCGCATCAATGGAAATGCATCTTTAGTGCGGGCGTGATCGAAGAAGATTATTAACCGACTTTAAAAAAAAGGACGAGGTTCTTCGGGATGGTTTTTTTTACTTTACAGAGCGACGTACTTTGCGATATTTCATAGCAATGAACTGATATTACTAGTATTGTTCAGCATGAGTCTTCAAATAAAATTTGACTCCATGCTTTGAATAATTGGTAAGGTGCAATTGAAAAATTGGTAAGGTGCAATCAGTTAAGTGTGGCTTAATTGGTGTACCTTGGTATGGATATCCGAGGTTGCTGGTTCAAATCCAGCTGCTTAGCTAATAAAGAGTTATTCCTTGCATTGTCATTTGTCATTGTATTTTAGTATAACTAAAACCTTCATTTTACCACACCCCACACCGCGACAACGGCGTGGTACTTAATTGAATTCGTTAACGGCACGATATTAACTCTGAAAAGTATTATTTAACCGCGTTATTTCATATCCGTTTGCTATAAAACTGTATTCGTAATGGACTGTAAAAATGATTATTTAGTAGTAATAATAATGACACACTTTATACATCCCATCAAGTCTTGGAGACTTTAAATAAATCTCCAATTACATTAACAATAAAGTAAACTATAACTCACTCATTTTCTCCTATTGTTCTAATTTATTAAACTAAAGGGTATAATCAGTTAGCGAAGGAGCGGACCTAGTAAGTAATTATGCCCATACTCCCATCACACAGCACGTATGACAGGAGATGGCATTTTCAGAAAAGTGTGTGTACCCTTTACTTTTTTTGAATACCTTAACAAATTTTGGACTATTTCTGCTCAGAATCACGAGGTCTATCTATTTGAATAATAAAAAAAAGTGTCCCGCATTTTTTTGTCAGTTTTGTGACGCGTTTTTACACACATTCTATATGGACCGTCACAAAACTGACAAATTAATTTTCTATGGAAAAATTTAGGACTTTTTTGGCAAAAAGGGTACACAGTTTTTTCTGTAATTACCATCGCTTTTCCCTCTGTTAAAAACTGTGATAAGTTGATAAGCAAAATAAATAACATGGGACAATTGACACCAATTGACCTAGTACCAAACTAAACAAAGGCTGTACTATGGATACTAGACAACGGATAAACATACCTGTATAGATAAAATTAAATACATACTTTTAAACATATTAAACATCCAAGACCCGAGAACAGAAATATTCGTATCCATCACACAAATATCTGCCTCAATCGGGGATCGAACCCCAGTCCTCACAAGCTTCATAGTCAGATTCTCTGACCACTAGGCTACCCGGTCAGCAAAGATCACTCACACTGGTCATGGGAAAAGTTTGGTTATGGGCGCATTTCGCATTTGTGTGATGTTTTTGTTTTGGTATGAGTTTGTAGGAACGTCACAAATTTTGACAAGAGCGTAGACTTGTGCCGTCCATGCATAACTCGCTGACCAATAGTGGCAGAAACTGTGTAGTGCAAAGATCATCTAAATGCAACTCCCGTCAAAAGTACTTTGTGGCACCGCTCGTCTCACTGCATCACGACCATATAAAATTAAATAACTGGCCGCTTACAGATGGTCAATTATTTAATGACCCCAAGTCATCCCATTACCAGCAAATTGCAGTAAGTTAACGATCTTCTCGGGAGCTTGTGGAAAAAAGTTTAGTGGCTTCTTTAATTAAGTATGAAATACGTGGCAGCAAGTAGGTTAGGCAATTCAGAAGTTTCTTGAAGTAAACCAAAACGGGTCACTTCAAGAAAAAATATCCCTAAAATATACTTGCAATCTGGGCTCCATGTTTGTTAACATCAGTGTAAATTTTTAGAAATTGTCATTAGTGTTTGCCTAGGTAGTCTTGAAAACTATTTGCCTTTACAGATTTAAATATCACATTTGTACATATTTTTTGATATATTATATGATATTTTTATAAGATTGATTTTTGCCTGGCCCGTGGGAAAGGTTTTTTTTCTATGTCTATAACATTCAATAATACTTATGATATAAGTAAGTACTATACGATATTTAAGGATATACGTGTATACAAGCGACTGGTGCTCTCTGGTCAATGTGAAACAGACGTGATTAAAACAGACATACATTTATAATTAGTAGGTAAGTGATAACTAAGCAAATGAAGCATTGCTTCAGACTTCCCTGGACGTCATACTTAACTGCCCACAAAGAGAGTTGTCTATTTAAAACAGTCGGCGCTATTGAGAAGAGCGATCGTCTCCCGTTCCCACGCCGAGCTTCCGGCCGAGGCGAATTTTGACAGATAACTTCGGATTACTAACTATATTGGTACGGATAGCAAGTTAATTGAATATTGTTCTACTTCTGTTAACTAGGGGTAAGACGTTTTTACCACCACCACCATACCACCATGTATACAAGGTTATTTTTAATCGGTGATTCAGTGTCGTTAATAGAGCAATACGATTTTTTTTTATTACTTTCTTATTTCGTAACTTTTAGTTTAATGTATTTTAATTTAAAGTTTTCGTTATGGATACAAGGCTATTTATTTAACAGAAACGTTCACAAATACTTCACAAACAAGTACTTAAGCCCTAACAAATTTGCCCTTATACAATTTCGTTAATTTTATAATTTACACTACGGTGGTTTATTTCAATAAACAATATAAGCAATAAACAAAGACAATCATATTAAAATGTAACCTTAAGGTAGGTTTACATCACTAAAGAAATACCTCGTACCTATTAAGGTACATTTTTACGAATCTTGTCTTTAGGTTGTTTTTTATTTATAAACAAAACACATTTTATACCGTTCCTCGCAGGATTGTAAGTCATATCCATATTAAAAATACGACCGAAATTGCACTGCCTAATCCGATCACTGATTTTGACAGCTATGCAAGCCAGCGCCTTCTGTTCCGTATGAAATTTTTGCTGGTGCATTACTTTTGGTAGCTCAATATCTTAAGCTATAAGATGCTGCTCATATCAGTTGAGTCGCGTCTCAAAGACAATCAAGTTGGCAGGATTACTTACCATCTCGCTATTGGATCCAAAACGAATCATCATACTGCGAATCAAAATGCTTGGTCATCCTTTGTCGTTCACGTCTCGTGGGTTATCTTCATTTAACTTATATGTCGCACCCAGTCACAGAATATGTCTTTACTATCGAGAAAAGACTTTTCAAAGTTCGAACATAAGTATTGTCCTGGCCTCACGTTTAAAGATCACTTGAACATAGATTTCCAAGTCACTTATCCAGGATTCCTTATTTACCTATACTCTGCCGTAAAGTACTATTTCTGTTCTATATAATTACGCTAAACAACTTCAAGCTGCCACTTACACCCAGTTTGTTTTGCTGTCGCTACAAACCAATTAGGTTCGGGGCGCGGACTAGTTTTGTAAACCTCTGTTTATTGCCCGCAGACATTTCATCTCAGCTTAAACGATCCAACGCAAACTTAACTGCGCGAGAGTGGCGGAACAAAACGATATTGTTTTGTTTCTGACCCCCGTTTGTATTGTTGGCGTTATGAACCCGTTGAACTCTGAACGGTATTTTGAGTTTATGTAGATGATAGTCTTTTGTTAGGCTTTTTTTGTCTATTTTTGGCAATTTCCTAGAGCTGTACTGATATTGTAGTTAAATTTTAAGTATCGGTTTAAGTTTTCTTAGAATGCCTGTTTTGTAATTGTAAATCTGATAAATATGAACTGCCTATATCCACATCGGTGTATTTATTAGGTGTGTAAATTTAATCTAGGTACTATTAAAGATAGTATATTATAATGCGACATTTAAAGCGTGAATAAAAGTTTTGACTACTTAAGGATAGTCACTAGGTCTACAAGTTTCTACTACTCTGCACGAATTTCAAATTCATAACACACTTTTCTCAATTTTCAAGTGGTTTTTTGTGGTATCTGTATAATCGATACCTGTACGTCGAAGGTACACCCGTGTTTTGTACTATTATGTATTCTGTGCCCATCTATAGACAAGCTGCTATGTTACTGATACAAAGCTACCGGTTTTAATTTGATTGCGCTGTTATAATGATTGCTTTGATTGATTTAATATTCTGGGTTACATAAGGCGTGTGACATCGGTAAACAGCACGTTGCCACAGCGATGGCCTTAAACCGGATTGGGCCGTTTGGGAATACGAGATCAATTATGAAATTTTATTGTCAATTAGTTAAGTTCTACGGAGAACTTATAGGTATGAGTAGGTGAGGTGAGAGGTAGGGTTTTATCGCCCTACGCAAAGCATGGGGATTATGTATCCCTCTTTTTTGACTCACTCGATATGACGAATCATTAATTCTACAATATGAATACCTATTTAAAAGCACTTTTCAACATCCCATACTATTATGTCGACGTTTTTCAACATGTCAAAACGCCTTAAGAGGACAGTGCCCCGAGCACAAATATTAACACCACACCCTCCGGCCAGAAGTCGGAGCGCAGGAACATCTGCTGGTGTTGTGTTGTGTTGTGTGCTGTTGGAGTCTAAATAAGGAGCTAAGATTCCTATTCGTGCTCGGGGCGCAGCTAAAACGAAACTAAGCCTTCTAAATTTGACTTAAAAATCACTATGATAAATTGATTTAAACTTTCGCGATTTTCACACATTATCATGATACTCGGGATTTAATCGCGTAAAAAACATTTATATTTAAATTTGAATTTAAATACCTAATATACTATGATAAATTACTTGAAGAACGAAAACGAGCTCTTGAACATGTGGCAGTCACCCTGATATTTAGTCCTCTTAGCACACCGCTAAAAACAAATGCAGTGGACAAGACAATACCGGCGCTCGCGCATATATAGGTATGTGAGAACATTACCGTGCGTCGTTCTCACGCGTGGCACGATGGATAAACAAAAACGCCCACCGACTGTCGTCTTTAATTAATGGTAATGAAGCGATTATGCGCGCGAGTGATTTATACGGTACCGTTATGCGGATTGACCTCTGTGTGTGCGGCGGGTTTTATGAGTAACGATTAGAAGTTAAGTCTAGCTTCTAGGCGCTAGTAAACGCTATTCAAGTGGTGTACGGTGAACGTACTAGCTTGCTTCGAAGTTCTAAAGTAAGTATTCCTTTCAGATCGTTAAGGGGTGATTATACGAGCGTAGTGCTAATTTTATTGTGCTTAGGTATTTACAGTCGGTGTCCTACCATAAGTATCCACTTTCACGTAGGTATAGTTAGTATGGAAAATTGTATACCGCTGGGTTAAAGGCAAAACCGACTATCTGCGATTTTTTTCACTTTTTGACGAACCGACCCTACTTATAACATCTTATAATGGTTCGGTGCAATCATGTACTGTTAAATATGATAGCTATTTAAGTTCAGTTGTATTTCATTCTTTTTAAATGTACTGTTTTATTTCTCTGTTTGTGTCGAATGTAAGTGAATAAATGTTTCTCTCTCTCTATAAGCAAAGCGACAAGAAGTCGTTTAAATTGATAGTTAGTGATTAGTGGTGATCTGGTGGTGGTAGAGTCCCTCTTAATTTACCTAAGCAGGTTTCCTCACGATGTTAACCTCCAACGAAAAGCTCATGGTGAATTACAAATGTAATTCCGCACATAAATTCCGAAAAACTTAGAGGTGCGGTTGAGAGTCCATAGGTCAAACCACTAGACTATCACGGCCTTCATACATGTTTGTGTGTTTACATACAAGAAAATATTATCTACAGTTAGAAGTCAGCACTAAGCACTAGTCACAGTAAGTATTACTCACTAAGCTCGTGTAAATGGCAGCGATGGAACGGATTATACCTACCTAATATGGTTTTTTAGGGTTCCGTACCTCAAAAGGAAAAAACGGAACCCTTATAGGACCACTTTGTTGTCCGTCTGTCTGTCTGTCTTTTTCTCTAGAACGCGTGGAGGTAGCATGTTGAAATTAATTTATCGAATACTCCGTGAAAAAATCAACCTTCTACTTAGAAGGTAACGCAACAGAACGCAATAAAAAGATACAGTCATTAAAAAATCTATTTCCATACAAATTGCCGACTTCCAAAAACCTAAAGGGCACTTCCAGATGTCCTACAAACTTGAAATTTGGTATAAAGGTAGCTTTGCTTTCATCTTAAATTTTTATGTCTGTCTGTAGATTTCGCAGACCAATATAAGTTGCCCCACACTGCGTAAATTTTGCTTAAGAGCAGCAGGGCTCTGCTCACACTGGACTTCTTAAAACACTGGGGAAAAGCGTTAAAATCTTTCTACGGAACCCTCGTGCGTGAGTCCGACTCGCACTTGGCCGTTGTTTTGCTTTAATGACATTATCCCGCGGGAAAATAGGCGAATACGTAGCTGTCAGGCACGAAACTTGTTCAGGTACCGCAAACGCACATGTGCGTTCAAAAGCCTGCAAATGCATGACAGCGGCACTGGGCGAAAGTCACCAAAACGCATATATGCGTTGCGGGCATTGAACGCGTTAATGCTAGTGTGAAATTCTCCCTAGATGTTCATGTCATCATCATCAGCATCATCATGTCAGCCGAAAGACGTCCACTGCTGAACATAGGCCTCCCCCGCGGCTCTCCACTCTGACCGGTCCTGTGCTTTCCGCATCCACCGCGGTCCCGCGATCTTTACTAGGTCGTCGCTCCACCTTGTTGGAGGCCTACCGACAGCTCGGCTCCCGGTCCGTGGACGCCATTCGAGAACCTTCTGACCACATCGGCCATCGATTCTGCGACCAGTGTGCCCCGCCCACTGCCACTTAAGTTTCGTAATGTTCGATGTTCATGTAAGACTAATTATTAGACATCCCTGTGAGATGTTCAGTTTTATTAAATATATACTAGCAGCCCGTCCCGGCTTCGCACGGGGTAGACAATTATTTATTTTTGGAAATTTGGATATAAAACACTTTTTTTCACAAATATTTTTATTTATTAAAAAAATATTATTTATTATTTATTAATTTTTAAAAACTATTTTATAGGTAGTTAAATGGTCTTGACCATAAAACAATTTATTTGGATAAGGATTAATATAAACACATAAATAGCATGGCTTGAATTTGGTTAGCATTTTCATTAATGTTTAAAATGAAAAAAGTTGTTGTAGTGACATAACTACAATAGTTGGACATATGCTACCGCGGAGTTTTTTGTAGACATTATGATGTTCTTCAATATTGTTGTACATTATTTTGTTCTACCGCTAATTGTTTCGGCAGCGCATTCGACGAAAGACATTTTAAGACTCATTTTTCTACACCTTCGGTTACATTGTTCAAATTTTACCAAGGATCCCTAATTTTTTTCAAAATGAAATGTAGCCTATGTCAAATTGGAAGAATGTAGCATTCTATTGGTGAAAGAATTTTTTAAATTGGCCCAGCACTTTTTGAGCCTATTCATTACAAACATACAAACATACAAAAATAGGTACAAATCTTTCCTCTTTATAATATTAGTGTAGAAAACATACAAAAATAGGTACAAATCTTTCCTCTTTATAATATTAGTGTAGATAGTGTAGATGTAGATTTTAAACAGGGTTTTACGAGTAAAGAAGTTTAATTATTTTACTTGACGACTTCCGCTAACATTCAGTTATGATTAATACTGACATAAATCTATGTATAATATTAATATTATATGTAGATACCTACGGAATAATGTACTTACATTCGTTGTAAATGTATACTCTAAGCGTGAGCTGTAAGAACGACATCGCTAGCGCCATCTTTGGACGTGTGGCGGAATTATAAAATCCGTACTATAAGAGTTATTTTACACATCCGGGTATGTTTCGTAAGATTTTTATTACATTAATTAAATGAAGTAAGTAATTAGAATCATGGACATTTTATCGTGACTAATTATGAGCAAACAGAGACTGCCTACAGGATATTGTGTACTAAGTACTTAGTTCAGTGCTGTGTCACAGATTATATTATAATAGTACAAGTAGCAGTAGGGCTAGCACGACTGGCCGCGACTTTGTTTTTCGCGTGAGATTATACCTATTACCCGTCCCGTTGCATTCTGTTCTGAGTGACAGAAAAGGACGGGCAGTTGAATTGATCTCGCGCGAGACAGAAGTCGCACTGTGAGTTGTGCTAGACCTACTGTGTGGAGAAAGTAATAAGGTCAAACCATTTGGATCACGAGCCTCCATAAAACCTAAATATCATATTTTAAACCGAATTCAAAAAAGGAGGCTCTCAATGTCTCAAATTCACGATGTTTTAACCCCCGACGAAAAAGAGGGTTGTTATAAGTTTGACATGTGTATCTGTGTATATGCGTATCTGTCTGTGGCATCATAGCTCCCAAACGGAAGGACCGATTTCAATGTGGTTTTTTTCAATCGAAAGCTAGTTTAATCGAAATGGTTCTTAGCTAAGTTTCATTAAAATCGGTTGACCCGTTTCTGAAATATTGAACTTTGAAATGACAATGTCGGGGGTTTTTCAACTTTTCTAATTGTTGTAAACGTTTCATGCAGGGCTCGATTCAACTGGTTTGACTGCAGCTCGTACCTACTTATATCTTCATAGTATGTTAAGTGCATGCAGGAATCAGTAATCGGTATGCACGGTGAGTCAGAGGGTGAAGGATGTCATTGTTTGGTCTAACGCGAGTTCAACTCTCCTTAACGTAGACACAACACATTTTTGAGCTAGAACAGCATTCGAGTGTTCCTGAATATATCTTGCACACTTCAAAGTAAAGAAAACATACTTAATTATTAATTACCTTGTATTGGAGTATGTGGTAAAAAAATGTAATAGAGTGATCTCAATTGGAAAATCTTTTTGTATTTTTTATTATTTTTCCAATTATTTTTTATTTTTACGGTCTTTCCGTGAGTATCAATTATATTTTTAATAAACTGGGGTTGGTATTTTTCTGTGTATTCATGTTTCGGTGAGTTTATTAAAAATATAATTGTAATAGAGTGGTCAAATTTACTCTAATTTAGTCAAATTTAACTTACAAGATTTGATTACACACAAAGAAACATACAAAAGACAAAACTAAATAATTAGCTTGTAGAAATTACAAATTAATTAAATCCTAGCCTTATTAATGCAGTCGATCCGAACTTAAATTAATTTTAAAACATTCAACAAACTTTGAAGAACCCTATGTGTTGTCAAAAGCTACAAAGTCACAAATAATTTTACTGTTAACTAATGTCCAAAAACGGCCAAATATACCCCTAAATCTTCGAAAAACGCTCTACCTGCCGCAGAAAGGAGCGCAAGGGCCATTTAAAATGTCCGATTTTAGGTCCGTGCCATTTATAAGAAACTTTTTTCGAATCTTTTGTTTAAATATTTGAAGCGCCGCCAAAGACACGGCGGTTGAAGTGAGATCAAATTAAAATTGTATTCGAGTTAGGGCCATGGTCCCGCAATAAAGGAGGGTAAAATTACCAACAATAAGGGTAAATTGTGAAGTCTCATTGTTTATAATTTTATGGTGTTTATGTAGCGGTTGTCTGGATAATAGTTCTAAAAGAATAGAGACAGATCTTCAGGGTGATAAAGTAAACAGTTGAAGGTATTACAAGTAACGGTAAACTATTGTTTGCATATAAGACGGCATTTTTGAAGCTGTTAACAGCTTAGTATTATATGCACTAAGTATGTTTAGTGTAAGTTTTCTTTGTAAGGAAGGTGGAGAAAATTAAATGGAAACGAAAATGTCTTAGATTAAGCACCTACTTAGGCACTAAAGTTTTATCTCACTTAAACAATAATCGAATAAGTTTACTGGGACAAAATAATTTTTATTTGAATGCCAGCTCTTTTGCCGACTGTACTTTAAGTTAACTCTATAGTCATATTTATTGTCATCCAACTTACATATCCATACCAAATTTCAAGAAAATCCGATAACTGGAAGTGGGTAAAATTTAGCTTCCAAGATTAAGATTTCATCCAACCAAATACATACATAACTTACCTTACCTACTAAGACAAACCAAATCAACCAATTCAATTCAATAAAACAGGTACATAAAGTACCTAAATGAGGTTTCAAAAAGTGGTATTGTAAACGCATTTCCATGGATACCTAGGCGGCTAGGCGAGGCGTGCTTGAAACCCGATCGGCAGGCCACACGTGCTCCCGCGCATGAATGGAAGGGCGCGGGGGAGGGCGCGGGCGGGGGACGAAGGCTTTTTTCAGGCAGTACTCAACCAGACACCAGAGGAACCGCACGTTCCGCTGACGCTTTGAAGTAAACTTTCGACGCGTTGGGTTTAAAAGTTCAAGTTTTTTTTGTATGGTGGTGTGAGTGAATTTTAAGGTGAGTTTTATTTAAGAAGTTTCGTAGAGCTTAGTATTAAATGTCTGTATAACATGTGGGATTTGTTGAACCCTCCTTTTACTTTTGTCAGCAGAATTTTGTTTTAAACGGCAGTAAAACTGCAACTACCTTGTATTTTCTTTGTATATGTGTTTCATGTAGAGTTCTTATATTGTATTGTATTGTACACTCCTGAGCAATTAAAATAGGTCAGTTTCTATATAAATCACAAATTGGGACCTTTTAACCTGCCTTGGTTATAGTTTCGGTAGCTTTTTTAAATAAAACTGTTTTTGTTGTTAGATAATAAGATGTCTTACGACCCTGCCCCGCTGTCCAAGACGGCAAAATACAAAAAGATCACAAAACCGCTGCTCGAGCGCAAGCGGCGCGCGCGCATCAACCGTTGCCTTGACGAGCTGAAGGATCTCATGGTCGGAGCTTTGGAGGTAAGAGTCTTTTTTCCAATTTTACTGCTCCGTGCAGTTTTTGTGAATCAGACTATTAAAAGAAAACACGTCAAGCTTAGGATGGTAATTTAAAATATTTTAATGCATTCAGGTCAGTTTACCTAATGTTACCAACATTGTCAACAGTGTAAATTCCACCGGATTTCGTTAAAACCAGCGCATCAGCATTTTATTTACTAGTAAACACGGCAATTATCACCATGTAAATTAATACCGGTTGCCTTATACGAGCGCAACAGACATTCACTGATCATCAATGCGTACTGCATCATTCATTAAGGCCTTTTATTTTTATCGCGGCCAGTCGTCCTTCTGTGTCCTGACGCCGAAGTGAAACTGGATATAAAAGTACAAGTTCCATTAAAGAAACAAGAGTGCAGCGCACAGTTATATTAATGTGACGTTTGCCCTCGCGCATCGTGAGAACCGCGCGCTGCACCTGCCCCGACTCATCGCCTTCTTATTTTGCCCACAGATCGATGACGACAACTTGAGCAAGTTGGAGAAGGCGGATATCCTTGAATTAACCGTTAATCACTTGACCAAGTTGCACAGCCCGAAAGACCCGGTTTTGGAAGCTAAGAAGTTCCAAGCGGGCTTCGGACAATGCGCTGCGGAAGCGTGCCAGTTTATCATGTCCGTTCCCGATTTGGACTCGAAAGTCAGCCAGAACCTGATCAGCCATCTGTCCGGGCTGATCACGTCGCAACCGCTCACGATCCAAGTCCCTGAGCGCCCTCCGTTCTCACCCCCCACATCTCCATCTTCGGTCGTCTCCGATCGCCAACATTACTATAGCGACCACGATCGGTCATCATCGGATGCGGAAGATTCTGTCTATTCCGGGGATTCTGCTTCAAAACGGTGGATCGCGAGACCCGCAAAGCTACCACAAAAAACCTCCTCGCCTATGTCCGGTCTGCTCACGACAGTCGACAAACTCCCCGCCGCGCACTACAATACCCCAGAACAATTGAATGGGACGAACGGACACAGGAGCGGCGCTTACTTCAATAGAGTCCCCGCAGAAGCTAAAGATGTGATACTACAAAAAATCAGGCAACACATAATGGATAAGCGAGGGAATGACCACATCGAAGTTAATTCAATCGCAGAGCCCACCGAGAGATACACGCACAGAGATGTCGCATACCGCGGTGATTATGCATGCCAGTACCCAGCGGGCGTCCCGACCAACGAGACTTTGGACCTCAGAAAAGTAAGGTCACCAACGAAATCAGTGCCTCGAGCGAGTCCACCAGAAAAACCCGTCGCATACCGCGAGACAAATCAATTAGACGCGACTCCTTCGGCTGAAAACAAAGTTGAGGTGACGGTCAATCTTCCGGAACAATGCCAATTGCCGATGGATTACAACAACTTGCCTCCTAAAAAGAAAAGGAAGCTGATCGAGTACCAGGAGTACAAAAAGCAAGAGGAGGCGAGGCGGTTGGCCGAGGGTTTCTACGAGAAAAAAAGGTATGAAGGACCACCGGGGGACGAGATGGACGCGAGCAAGTGGCGCCCGTGGTAGCGCCCACCGCGCACCTCACATTGTGATATTAATAGTATCTTCCATGACAAAGCTTTAATTTGTTTTAATTTATCTACGTACGTTATTGTGCTGTTGGAAAGTTCCCAGTCGTGCCTTAGCTGTATTTAATCTAGGTTAAGAATTGCTTTAATGTATTATGTATAAACCAGATTTTTTCAAATTATTTATGTGCCATTTATTTTTGATCTCGTCTTCCTTCAAGTAGATGTTACTTAACTTGTGAGAAGTCTTCCAAATGCCTTTTGAGTTATATTATGTCTACTTACTTAATCATAATGTTACTACATTAAGTATATATGAGCATTGTATCAAGTCGTACGACGCCATGTGGGTACTTTTTGCTATTTTTAGATGTGGTTTCAAACGATATACTTAATGTCATTGTTTATGCAACTATTAAAGTGAATAAAACTACAGTTATCGATTGTGTACAAGTTTGTTTAATACCCTTCTCCAAAAGCCATAATAATTAAAATAGATAGGTACCTACTTATAGTAAAAAGCACTAAGCTTTGCCGTATTTGCCGAATATTTGCTAGGGCAAAGTAAATTCCATAATGAAGGACGATAGGGCGAATAAGTAGGTAGGTATTATGAATGACCGAACTTGGAATAAAAAAGATGAAGTGTAGTAGGTATTACGAAATTCTTCTTAATAACTACTTACGTACTCCTGCACTCCTGCGAAGCAATTCAATGGTGTGTGTGAAGTTCCCAATCCGCACTGGGATTGCGTGGGAACTATAGCCCAAGCCCTCTCATTCTGAGAGGAGGCCTGTGCCCAGCAGTGGGACGTAAATAGGCCGATGATGAACTACTTACGATTATAATTTTGAACCTAATTTAAGGCCAAAGAATGCAACACAAACCTTTCAACTTTTACCAAACTTTTTGGATTAGTACCTACCTTATACATAACATAGTTAAGTAAGTAGCTAATAATGGCAGTATTATTATTATTATACTACCTAGGACTTATGTTAACAAATTCGCGTTCGGCTATTGCACCTTCTTTTCACCGTATTCGTCGGTGAGCTAGT
The DNA here is from genome assembly GCA_963691665.1 of Clepsis dumicolana. Taxonomy (NCBI): domain Eukaryota; kingdom Metazoa; phylum Arthropoda; class Insecta; order Lepidoptera; family Tortricidae; genus Clepsis; species Clepsis dumicolana. Next base: position 5,121,359 of record OY829519.1, on the reverse strand, counting down.
CAAGTCCAGTCCCGGTGGAAACGTAATAGCGAAATGGGTACTTAAAACATTAAGTAATGAAGAATTAAGGTTCATAAAAATATAAAGGTACCTACTCGTAGTGACATCTCTTGTCAATATGCTATAAACTACGAAAATAGTGACATCTGTGTGTATCTTTTGGAAACAAAAGTTAGGGTAGTTCGCTAGCTAGCTCAGACAATTTTGTTACTGCTGTACGACTGGATGCTGGTATTAAAAACGACTAATAGAGGTCAGCCAAAACTACAATGTCAAAGTTAGATAGTCAGTATTTTTAATAATTATGTGTTCCATTTCAACTTTGTGATTGATATTCTAAAACAGATAACAATTCCGATAATTATTTACATTTCAATGTTATTTCTGTTAAAGCGCCATCTACCGTTGGTATTTGATAGCACTTGGCGATAGCTGTGAGGTTAGCTCTTCATTTCTCTCAAGCGAAAGAAGAGCTACTAGACGCTAGATGGCGCTAATATACGTCAGTTCTTGAACCTTTTTACACGACATAATGTTCTACTCCTCCAAAGATGTCGCAAATAGCGTAATGATTATAGAAACGTTTCCATGGTACCATAATTCTTATTTCTACTATTTAATTTTTAGACTCGTTATCATTATAAAAGTTGAGTTTCATTTAGAGTTATTACGTCCTTTGAAAAATCACGTGATTTATATGACGTGATGTAGGACCTTGTGCGATGACCATCCGGATCTCTGCCACCATCTTACTCGCTAATCCTGCCGCTAAGCAGCAGTGCTTGTACTGTTGTATTCCGTTGTGTAGAGTAAGACAGCCGGTGTAATTATGGGCACAAGATGCATTTCATCTTAGCTCTCTAGGTTGGCAACACATTTACAAGCCCTCCGGGGTTGCGGGTGTCTATGATGACCCACTTGCTCGTTGGCCTTAATTGTCGTATGAAAAAAATACAACCAGCACATTGTACTTACACAATATTTGCCATGCAATGGAAACGCGCCGCTCGTAGTAAAATAGTGGGGCCGTCTGGTAGGGCGCAAATCAACTTCATTCATTCATTGGCGCGCCGCCGGTCGGCCGGTCGCAAGCGGAACAAACGACGCGCGCGAATTTTAACGAACTTTTTCGGCGTTTAAAAATTAAACGAATTTGGCAGTTGTCGTATTGACTCGTGGATTTTATATTGTCAAGGATTGTTCCGAGTGGCAGTGCGTTATTGGTGTAAAGATGGTGATTTTTAGTGTGATCTGAGATGCTTTTGGGGGAGCGGTCTCCGGCACCCAGGGTGGTGGCCGGCTTGAGGAAATTACGCCCCGAACTTACCCCAGGGCCTGTGCCTACCCCCACGGACCCTAACCTAAGGATATCAGGTCAGTTCTTGCAAAAAAGTCTCGTTTCACCCCTAAAAAGTCTATCTAATTCTGAACGTCACATCAGAAACCTGTTTTTATTTTTTTACAAACTCAATAAAACTACTATTACGTTTTGCCGAAAGGCTGTTCACGAAATTCACGATCGACGCGTTGAATTTGAATGTGATCTTAAATGTTGTAAAATGTAAGTAAACACAATCATCAGCAATCAAATTGACCGTTTTTACTCCCTTCGTCAGAAACTTCCCTTTGATTTTATTTTGAGTAGGTACCTACCTAAGTACCTTAGTATAGTTTTTATTTTCCAATTATTTATATTAAGTAAGTACTTGTTTACTCATTTTACCAAACTTTTCTTTTGAATACAACAGGTAATAGGCGATTGTTGTAGGTACAGTACGCTCTCTTGAGTACGCTTCAAACTTTTATGCGCCTCTGAAGTTGTCTAGGCCGCGGGACATCGCATCGCGGTCCCGCTCTCACATTCCCGTTAGTCTCTGTGCGTCTCGCTTCCCCTACAAGTGACTGACTGACTTCACTCCATTCCTCTATTTCACCAACTTTACAATTTGCAGTTTACAGTGACAATTCGAACTACATTTTATTATTTGTCAATATGAAGCGCACCAACACAAAGCTCTTCAAGTCAGCAATTGACACCGAATTGTCATTGAAAACTGACATTTGTAACGTTGGTAAAATAGGGGCCAGGCGCATTTAAGTTTGACACGAACTGTACCGCCACGGCAAACCGCGCAGGAACGTAAACAAACCAATCATAATTTCGCTTCATTTATAGGCCAGTGGTCAGACAGGGTCGGAATTGACTATAGATTTTAAATTTGTGTTGATACTTTTAGGCGCCAAATACATTTTGTACTTACTTTTTGTGCCGGTTTAAGAGTCAGTGTATTTTTTGATGTCGAATAAAGTTATGTCTATGTCTATTTACACTATTACAACTCCATGCTTTTAAATTGTTAGTTATGTAGGTATATTCTGGCAATGTTTGGTTTATTAATTCGTATTGTGGTAAACTTCAATAATAATGTTTAAAATTAGAATAGGAAATATTAGTTTTTGAACAACTAAAGCTAGAATTAAGTAGGTAAGTACATTATCTTAAAATATAACCATAGAGTTGTCACAAAAAAAGGACTCCACTCAGCATGTCATACCTACATGTCACGTGTAGTGCTATGACGCTGATTTTCAGTGAGCCCATTAACCCACGCCCATAACATGAAAAAGAAAACCACCACGTACCTAATTCCTATCTACGTAAGTATGCCCATTATTCAGTGTAGAATAATTTATTTAAATGCAGTTAGGTATACCTATAATCTCGAGGGCTTCTGATCTACATTGAAATGTTCTTTTCTCATTCGCAAACAATTTACGTCATAAAGTTACGAAGAAAGTGGCGCCGTCATTCTGCTCCCTTTTTCGCAACTCGCAATGTAAAGTGCCAATTAACAATGTTAATATTTTAATATCTTTCCCCAAATAATATTAGGTACAAAGTAAATGTACTTACGCAAAAGCTTTCAAAGTCTCAAAACGCAGTAACCTTCATATTAAACAGCAACAAGTTGATAAACAATAACACGGGGTTCAGCTACCCACATTTCCCTCATAATACCTACGTAGTCATAATAGGTTCTCGAGACGAGAGGTAGGTTGTTTTTTGCAGAATTAAGACTAATAGTAGATTGTTCAACGATGGAGGAAAAGGACCAATTTCTAAAGAGATATTTTGGCACCCGAGCGTCGTGGTCTAAGTAATTATTATCAAAACCAGTTAAAAATGTTATTGGAGCAGTAGGTACTTGCATACCTACGTACACACTGTTATTCATAAACCTATGTTAACTAAAATGCCGTTAAAGTTCGTATGTTCTTTTTTGTCACATTGACATTTCCGTTAGTAAGAAGAAGACAAAACCTATTTTAACCAATGAAGGCTCGAGTGACGTTTATGAATAAGGCCCTTAGTTTTTTATCAATACACAGATTTACACCATTTTAGAACGGTATTGAACTAAATAGTCATAAAATCGAGCCGCAGGTCTGGTTTCATTGACACGGGATTCCTTTTGTGAAAAGATAACTTATTTGGCGCCATGCATTTACCTGTTAAGTACTAAGACGATTTTTGCCGGTTTTTGACCATGTAAGAAAAAATAATAATCGGCCTACCCCTTCCCCTGTTTAATATTTATTATCTAAGGAAAAAAAAATCTGAAAGACTTGAAGGCGCGTTTCCTGATTTGATTCTTGTTTTTAAAGATTACATGGAAGCCAAACAATATTTGTTTATTTTGGGAAAAATTTACGTTATGCTTTGGTTTGATATCATAGTTACTATAACTATGAATAATCAAGTAATGGCTATTAGTGATTACATATAATACCTACCTAGCTAAGGTGGCTTGGCTGACCTCAAATGCTGAGAGTTAATCTGTTTGTGATGACTCATGACATACCATTTTTTTCTTGGTAGGATCTTTATTCTTATTTCAAAGAAGTTAATATGAGTCACATCATACCTACATTAGATGATAAGATTTTTTCGAACTGATAAAGAAACCTAGCTTTATCGTTTATCTTAACCATTAAAATCATAAACTGTTTAAATGATAATTTTCCGCAGATATGAAGAAAAATAAGTACTTAGGTACCTGTCTATAGTTGGGCATGTTTTTTGTAGAAGGGGCATGAAACGGTGTCATAATTGCGTTTCCATGCCCTATCGTCATTTCTGTAAAAAGAAATCCAAGAAAGTAGCTTAGTTACCAAGAAAAAATTCCAAATAATTGGTAAATTAAAAAAAAAACCAGCACAACAAGTTCTGCAGAAGTGCAGGCAGACATTATTAAGAGTTAGGTAGGTAGGTACATGCGAGGGAACTTGGCAGGTCTTTGTAATAGTTGCTATTACTACACAAACACAATACATAATAATTTTGCTTTGACCCATGTGCCTTCTTCTCATTCCCCAACTAGGTATACTTGCATCATTATGTATCTACACTACAGCATGCAAAATGTGTTTTGTTCAAAACATCTGGCTTTCAATGCAAACTGACGCGGTGAGGGACACGCCGCACATTTAGAAATAAAAAGCATTAAGTTCCAATAGGTACGATTCCAATTTGTATCATGAACCCTTATTATAAAGTTTCAACTGTAACCGATTTTATTTTTTATCTTTATTCCTTTTGCATTTCACTGACCAGTTCCACAAATGTTGTTGATGTCAGCTGTTTTTATTTTTAATTTTACGCATGCGGTCCGTACCTACTTGATAAAATGTATGAGGTTCAAAATAACCCGAAAGTTTATTTGAAGCTGACAGTCTTTATCTTCATAGTAATTTAATTATTTCATCAATAAAGAAATGCAGGCTTTAATTAATTGTTAAAGCTGGATACCATCGTATACGCACTGCTATTATCACGAGTCAAAAATCCGTCATCTCATCTATTCTGTTCTATAGGCTGCGGTAATTTAGTTGTTTTAAATCATCGAAGTATCAAAAACGAAAGACAGTTGATAGTTACAACCGACCTTTAGAAAACCGCTTCTAACGGGGACTCGCTTCTAGGAATGGCTCTAGTCTTTCAGAAATTCCTTATCAATAAGCGCTATAGCGAGTCAAAAATCCGCTAGGAAGCGGTCAGGTCTATCTGCCGATTTCCACCAGTCGTAGGCTGTGGCTTGTCTCTCATTGGTGGAGAATGACAAATAGACCTCACTCGAAACGCTTCCTAGCGGATTTTTGATTCTCTATTGCGCTCATTGATAAGGAATTTCTGAAAAACTAGGAGCCATTCTTAGAAGCGAGTCCCCGTTAGAAGCGGCTTCCTCAAGGTTGTAACAATCAACTGTCGTTGGTTTTTGATACTTCGATGATTTAAAACAATTAAATTACCGCAGCTTATAGAACAGAATAGATGAGATGACTGAATAATAGAAAGCATCACTCGCTGATTTCAAACTTTATAATTATAAAGTGAACTCTGGAACTAAGCTTTTGTGCAAGCAGCAAAATCATTAAAAATGGTCCCATTTCCGTCCACACAACTCCTTAGAGGTTCATGGAGACTTTAAGCTGGTACTACCAGCAGAAAAGAAGCGGTGCCCCTATAATGACACTTTGTAATTATAACATCAAAGTGCGGTATCAGTGTCATCGAGAACTGGCCATTAAGCTTGTTATTCAACTAACAAAGAATGTTAATTTAGGTAATTTAATACCAATTAATATTACTAACTTGACGTAATATGCGTCAGCAGATAGATACCTATAAATATTGAACAAGCTCGAAGCTAGGCTAAGCTAACCAAATAAAATTAAATATGTTTTGCATATTGATGTGGCTTCGCTTAAACCTAAATAACATTTGTAAACAAATCTTAGGAGGTCATGGTCGGAGATATCAGAACAGTGATTTACATGTCACCAATATCCAAGTATGTCGTGCTCTCCTAAGGTGTCCTAAGTATCAAGTTTCTTTGATTTAAATTTAAATGAATTAAATAATTATGTCAACCGAAATGTTACACCTTTCCTTTAGTAGGCAGTATTCTACATTTCGTGTATAACGTGCCCTTGCTGCCAACAGTTTGATACGTTTTTCACTGACTCTTTCCCTCTTTCCCAGGCGTCCTCCGCCAGTTCTACAATGACGACAACGAGTCGTGGGCGTGGGTCCGCGTGGCGGTCCGCGGGGGCTGCTTGTTGGCCTGGCGCGATGGAACTTTACCCAGACGGCCGGCAGCTAGCCTGCCGCTGCGGCATCTGCACTTGCGACCCGCCCCGGCGCTGCCAAACGCCTTCCAGCTGTCCAGACTGCGTGACGACGCCGCCGTCGCCACATTTCAGGTGAATACATTATGAGTGTAGCGTGACTTAGGTACTGTAGAAACTGTCCCTATTGGACCCAGGAGCTGAGCCAGCTGTTATCGGATCGTGAACAAAAGGTGCGTTAAGGTGGTTTGCGGAGGCTGCTTGTTGGACTGACGCAATGGCATCTTTACTTGCAATCAGCCACTGGCTGCTGTCCAGACTGCTTCACGACCACCGTGACCGTGCCGTGACCACATTTCACTAAGTACGTGATCTTGATCTATGTTAGAAAGAAAGAAACATATATTTATTAGAAACTAATTCGACACATACACATACAGTCAAAAACAAATCAATAATCAACAATAACCAGACATGTAAACACTATTAATTAACAAAGACAGCTTAGAAACTAACGATTAAAAATATGTGCCGAATAGCACTAAAAGGGTCACCCTCAGCATGATGCTACGGCAAGCCGTAGCGCTGGTTTTCAATGTGACCCTTGTTATTGAAGTTCCCTGCTGGAGGAAAACAAGTGAAGATCGGATGTTATGACATTTTAGGTGAATAGTTTCACGTGCATATGATTAGCGTGAGATGTTAGGCCAATAGGCAAAAGTCGATCGTAACACATACAAACAATGCATTAATATATTGTAGTGGAGATGAGTCAACTGAGTTTTCTTAATCGGATTGACGTTGATGTTGAGGAAAAACGACGTTTGTTAGATGGATTAATAATAACGATCGTCGATAAAACATTTGTGTTTAAATTCCTGTTTGTTATTATGGTTTTTGGCGCCAGTACGCTAGATTCAGTGTAACTAAAGGATGACTACAGCCAAAATATTATGTTACGCACACTCTGTAGGGAAACAACAAGTGCAATTACACACTCGACGGGAAACCCGATTTCCTGGTGGGAACATTCGTATTTATTGATGGCGACATAGGTTCCTACACCATAACTTCCTTCCTTAGGTCAGACGCTAAGTATTCAAGAAGGTACTAATAATAAGGACCTTGGAAAGATACTGATGTTAGGTATTTAGCATTTGATTTGTTCTACTAATATTTATAACACTTAACACGTGTTTAGTGCAAGGTGAACAATGATATCATAAATTGTGCATTTGTCTTCACAAATTGCCATATTTACCGTAATTACTTACAGGTTTTTATTAATAACAAACACGGACGGTTAATGGTGTTCTTGGAATTTGTTGTACAACAATCAATTACAAATCATGTTGAATTACATAGTTTAGTATTGAATTAAGAACTTATTCAACGATTAACGAGATAGGCATTTCAATGGAGCTTTCTTGATGTAGTATCATTATATCATACCAGGGTACGAGTACAACAATAGTTTTCGTAGAATTTTACATTCTAAGATCTTAGATCTGTCTAAAGATCTTAACCTTACAGTACTGCACTTGTTAAAACCATACAGTACTGAACGAATTGTACAAGAACAGCGAAAATTGAAATGCTTTGTTCGGCAAATTGCCAGTCACTGATACCTCTATTACCTCTAAGGTCATTTTTCGCAACAAAAAGCATGTTAAAAAGTTGGGACAAATGTACGAGAGTCAGTAAATTGGCGACATTCGTTAGTTTTTGTATGCACAATGAGTACAATTATGGGAGTAGTCACGTACGACCACTGGTCATTGTTTAGCAATGACAATGCTTTCATAAATAATTATCAACAGTTATTGTAGACATCCCCATGTTACGTGACTACAATGCCAACCGTGAAATACTATAATGCTTTTAGGTTAAGATATAATTTGTAATCTATCCCAGGAGACAGTCGAGATACACTCACGCAGCTTGTTATTAGGTTATGAAAAATAAGCCAGTCATATTTGGATGATGCAAGAAACACCTATTGATTTTTCAGCCGAAAACTTATTTTTGGATTGCCTTTGTGGGTTAACACGAAATGTATTGATTAATCGAAATCGAAAACTAGAACACGTCAAGTTTCATTAAAACGTAATAATATCTATTACTTTTGTTCGTTTACAAATCAGTCAGAACCCATAACGGACTTTGCGTGCCTATCAAGTTACCTTTTTAGAGGTCACGTAGTAGGTAAAACGAATAACGTCTTGCAAGACATTTGGGTCCCCTTTAGACCCACCTTTCTCACGATTCGCTCTTTAATAGACCTCTTCAAAGAGCAACACCCGTAAATCAAGCTTTTGTACTGAGCGACCTTTTGACGGTACTATTACCATAAGAAGGGCTAGACGCGAAGGTGTTGACACGTAAAGGAAACACGTTCTGACAAATACACCTCGAGCTTCTCTAGAAATAATGGACTAAAAGCAGGCTATGGGATTACCCTCGATGAACCACGGAGAACTTACCGGCAAACCGTAATTTAACGTCAGTGACATTTGCATATGAATTTTACGAAATTTGATATACTAGAAGAGTCCGATAATTACAACATTGTAGATGCCATCTCCAATTATGCCTTTTATTATGAGAGCTAACGTAATCTTTTTTGTTGCAGGCTTGCAATGCGACGGAATACGCAAGATGGGTGCGCGCGCTGTGTGTCGAAATCCTCGGCCAGACGCCGCTCCCACAAGTCCGTTTTCTGGACGTGCTATCCGCCGCGGACACCGCTATCCGGGAACCAAAGAAGGAGGCTATGCTCCAGGATACACCCTCCTGTCCCCCCAGACCCCCGCCTCGGGCCCGCCGGAGGCTCATCTCGTCGCCGGAGACGCAGCTGCCGCGACGAGATCACTCGCCCGCTGCGACGGACGAGGGCATCGTCGTCGAAGACGACGACTACGACTCGTCGTCCGATCGCAGCCTAGACCTCTCCCTGTCTCTGTCCCTCGACGCCTTGAAGACCACAGACGTGGTCGATGCGCCAGTAAGGAAAGCGGAGGTCGTCAAATGCGACAATTGCAGCAAATTAAGCGCGCCGCAACATCACACGTTGCCGCGCGCGGCGAGATCTGGCGAATCGGAGCAAGGTCGGCATCGTTACTTAAAACGCTGGGAGGGGACGGCGGGGGGCGCGGAGCGGGGCCGGTACGCGCTGGAGGCGGCCCGGCGGAAGACTTCCTCCTTGGAGAGCAGAGCGAGGTCCTGCTCTCCGAACGCGCACGAGGCGGTCACTCAGTATGTCCCGGTGAAGCAACGCCGGGCTCTTTTCGAGTCACTATCGCAGAGCGGGAGTAGTTTGGCGCGGAGCAGCGAGCAGCTGGCGCGGCTCGTCGTGGTGCCGGAGACGCCGCCGCGGCGGGCGGCCTCGCTGCACGACCTGCAGGCGCCGCCGACGCGCTCCGTGAGCGACCTGCGGCAGTTCTTCGAGGCGGTGGCGCGCGGCTCGGGCTCCGCGCCGTGCGGCTTGCTGCAGCGGCACAGCGCGCCGCCCGGCCCCGGCCCGAGGGGGTTCACCTCCCTCACGTGCGCTTGACTTCCCGACCCCTTGTCTCCTGTTGTACATAGTTTGTAGATAAACTCACGGCGTTGACCGCCGGCCGTCTACTAAGTCGTTTGTTTTAAGACTGTTAAAAGTATTGTTATAGAATTATACCTAATATAAATAAAATGAGATGTATCTATTATAGTTACTTTATTTTTTATTTTTCTCTAATTCTTTTATCCGAGTTGTGTGAAAGTTAGCAAAAATGTTCGGCATAATTCACACAGAAGTGATAGCCGCAGGCACTTACTATCCGCAGTAGTTGTGAAACTATTACACCAATAACGGCTGTCGAACACGCGAGAGTTCTTTATTGTGTAACGTTCAGTAAGCAGATAGGCGGCTGGAGCCTGTATTCTCAGCTGCGGTTTGCTCTTTGTTTATCGAATTTCTTCAACAAGGCTGGTTTGGTGGAGCTCTTAACATTTCGACACCGTTTAAAATGTCACTCGCTGGGCTGCAAAGGTTATAGTCACAGGTTCGTACTCGTCCTCTGCGCGCTATTTAGGATTGTTCACTTGCAAAACAGTGCTATCCGCCGTACACGTTTCTCCTTTGTTATGAATTCCTTATTCATAATTTTACATTGTTTGAAAACAGTCTCAAGACTCGTCGGCTTGTTATTGGATGTAAGTCTTAGCAATGTAGGTAGCTACTAGCGTTAGAAAAAAGAGATGAAAGAATCAGATGACCTTAATTCGTGTTACGAAAATTAGTAGACAGCAGAACTCTTCTGTATGTAACACTACCATTAAGAGTTCATCAACAATTTGTGCCAGCAATTAACGAGAGCAGAGGTTAGTTTGCTGCAAATGAATCCTCAATTAAGTCCGACTAGTCATGGGCACGGTGTCCCTAATAACACTCCGAGAATGGTTTCGGTGTTATAATAATGCTGGCCACTAGCTATTACGAGTACCTACCTCCCATTATTGGTAAGTATACAGAAGATCATGAAGACCACATATAAGAATGGAATTTGGATTAAAGTAAGTATCGGACGTATAATTATTACTCAGTTTGTAAAACCTGCCCATTGCTTCTTGCTAAATAGTTAAGATTCGATAGGTTAAAATGTAGACTTAGCTGAGCTGACTAATTACTTTCATGCCTTTTAAAATATTGGATTGCATGTCGTATGATAACTAAAGAAATACGCAATGGAGGATTTCAATACAAAAATAATGATAAATAAATAAAATAAAATAAAATGCGTTTATTTCGGACAACAGAACCGAAAGCCTAAATTTTATGGCCTAGCACTAAGCAGCAGAAATATGAAGTCGGTGCGGTGCGAGCGGAATATTCTTTGAATGAAGCACCGACTTCATATATCTGCTGCTTAGTGCTAGGCCATAAAACTTTAGGCATTCGTTTCTGTTGTCCGAAATAAACGCATTTTATTTTATTTTATTTATTTATCATCATTTTAGAGGATTATTTTACGTTTTTTTTCTAAGGTTTTTTTTGAAGGCGGTTTTACTTTTTTGTTAAAAGATTTTTATTTCACAATTTTACGTTGATTTAACATTTTCAGAATTATCCTCCAACTCCTAACCGTTAAGGAGTTGTACCTTCCATCATCAGCTCATCAACATAAGATGATGACTACCGGACGCAAATACTTGAATAGCCTTAGAAAATAATATATGAAACACATGATACGTACCTATAAAATTTGAGGGTTGCCCTCGATTTCCCTGAGATCCCATCATCAGATCATGACTTGGTGACAGTGGGACTACCTCAGGAGTATACCCTTTCGAATAATGATTTAACATTTTCAGAATTATCCTCCAACTCCTAACCGCTAAGGAGTTGTACCTTCCATCATCAGCTCATCATCATGAGATGATGACTACCAGACGCAAATACTTGAATAACCTTAGAAAATATATGAAACACATAGTACGTGCCTGTAAAATTTGAGGGTTGCCCTCGATTTCCCTGGGATCCCATCATCAGATCATGACTTGGTGACAATGGGACCACCTCAGGAGTATACCCTTTCAAATAAAAAAAAATTGAAAATCGGTCTACAATTGACGGAGTAATCGATGAACATACATAAAAAAATACATACAGTGGAACGTAGAACCTCCTCCTTTTTTTGAAGTCGGTTAAAAAATAAGCGTGCTATCGTACCTAAGTAGTATAAGTATTGGTTTCTTTAAAACGATTTAATATACCTGTAACTCGAGCTTATCAAAAACGGTTTTATTGTAAGCTGGAGGTTTGCTTATAATATTTGCGCTCATCTTTGAAACCTACGTTATCCACTCATGCCTCTTGTAGGTACTTCGTCCTACACTAAATCAACGTTTTGTTTCTAGTTGCAACAGCACGTAATCTACCCATTACAACCACATTGCTGATAGTTAAACAAAACACTAGCAATTAACTCATTACTCTGTTAGTGTGGATGTTGCCACATTTTGTTCACAGCGCAGCGGCGTCAATTGTACTACGCGTGTAGTAGAGCCTCACTATATGTATAGTAAGTAAATACGTAATTAAAACTATTGCGGGATAAACTCATGCTTCAGTGTATGCTTGGCTAGACTACAGCTTATGCTATCAGTGTATGCTTAGCAGAGGCTAAGCAGTAAGTATGAGCCTCTAGTGAAATTTTCGATACAAGAAAACATCACGATCTTTCGAAATTGGCTACGTCAGCGTCTCTACCCGACCCTAGCCGACAGCGACCCTAGGGTCACGTATCGACAAAGTATTACAAAATATTCTCACAGTATGTGACAGTTTAACGCAAACGCATTCGAGTCGTATTTTTTGGTTGTTAATTACAATACCCAAATATACTGCTTGCTTCATTGTAATCTACGTAATCAGATCGACTGGCACAGACTATGATAGAACATTCATAATAAAGAGCAAACCGTATTAAAAATGAAGAAAAAACAAACAAATAGCCTGCTCCCTAAGAGCAGCACCTACCTATACGTAAATAAATATGATTGTTTGCTCGTCGATTATTCGTTAATATTATTGTTTATTTATACTCCGAAGGTAAACCGAGAGTGTCAGGTTTTCAACCGACCACAAGCATCATCTGGGGTTGACCACACGATACCATCTCAACTACCGGTAACATTGCGTTAGTAGGTGGTTCTCATGATTTGGGGACATTTAGAGCATCGTCAGTCAAAATTGGGTTAAGGTTCAAGTCACTAAAGCATTCAACTCGGTAAGTGACGTGCAGTCAGCTGTTAGAAACCGCTTTTGTTAAAAATACCCCGCCGGTTCGCTCCCTTTCTACCTAACCATGGATTTTTATACAAGTACATGCGTGTTCCGTTTGATTCAAACAAATTATAAAAAGGAATGCGGCTGCATCGAATAGTGGCTGCACCCTCACAACCCGTAATTTAATAATAACAAAAAACTCGACAAAAGGAGATAGAAAAGCAAAAAATATCACAAAAGGAACCGGGGGATGATACAGGTAGCGGCGTTGTACATAGAATTTTTGATTTGGACACGGTCGTATGATTGAAAGTGGCGGACGGCTTTGATAGTCGTAAAACTGACCATTTTGAACTTGGGAGTTAGAATTAGGGAGATTTCGTTTTGTTGTTTTATTAGCCGTTAATTAAGTGAGTCGAGTCTTTCCGTGATTTACAATAGTCTATAACATTAACGTTTGCGCTCCAAATGGCTCTACATTTTGCAGTTATCGTGTGTAAATGAAACATTTGAAACAACACACACCATTAAATCCCATGGTATTTAGTTCACTAGACCATGTTAGCTGCTGCAAGCAGTCACTTTATGATATATCTAATGGTTAACTATTCCATGATAATGGTAGAGTACGGAGATACCAGACGGCACGTAACCGCATATCGGTATCTATCTCGGTCAGTGAATGTGACCTTGAACGTGACTGACCGACACTTCATTACGGGTTTCACAGTACTGTGAAATCAGCTCTGTAGCTATAGATTGCGGGGCTACCTAAGCAGGTATTACGTGACCGATCGTGAAACTTCGCAGTGGACCGCTACCCGGATTTTAAACTCGTACTGTGGAAACTCGGCTCTAGGGGTCCGTTGGGAATGGTCGGTTCACCGGGTTGGTATAATTGCTCACGCGCACGCATGGGAAGCCGCGTGAACTCAGATGGTAGGTTCAAAGGGTGAAATCGAGAACAGACTTCCCTCGGTAAATTTAAAATAGGTACCTTAGTCAATGAAAATAATCGATTTATTGATTATTTTTGTTTTTGTTTTTATGAAACATTCATAGAATGAAATACAACATACAATGACACTGCAAAGAAAAATCCGTTAAGCAGCTGGACTTGAACCAGCAACCTCGGTAATCCGTACCACGCTCCACCAATTAAGCTATACTTAACGTTGGTGTACCTAACGAATTTTTCAATGCCTTGTGTCATATTTTTATTTGGAAGATCTCTCCTCAGCGCCATCTATGAGTAGCTTAATCAAGCGGCTCACCCACTACGGAACTTCTACAGTTACGCATTAGTGGCAAGAGATGGAACTATTTTCTGAATCAATGAAAATAATCGATTTATTGATTATTTTTGTTTTTGTTTTTATGAAGCATTCATAGAATGAAATACAACATACAATGACACTGCAAAGAAAAATCCGTTAAGCAGCTGGACTTGAAGAGAGATCTTCCAAATTAAAATATGACACAAGGCATTGAAAAATTCGTTAGGTACACCAACGTTAAGTATAGCTTAATTGGTGGAGCGTGGTACGGATTACCGAGGTTGCTGGTTCAAGTCCAGCTGCTTAACGGATTTTTCTTTGCAGTGTCATTGTATGAGGTACCTTAGTATTTTGAGTCTTTACTTTAAGGCGAGTGTGGTCAGCAGTAGGTAGGACCCCACTTAGTGGCGGAGATATTAGCGGTTTCTTATTAAAGGAGAGATGCTATCTTATGATTAAGATATGCATTACTAATACCTGACGAATAAATGACGGTCCTTTTCGTATATGAAATGGAAACAACTTTCAAACTCTCGTAGAAGAAAAGGCTAAAAACGGCAATACTATTTCTCACATCGCTTAAAACTAATGAAAATTAGTATAAACTTGCAGTTAATTTTTACTCGGCTTGATAATTGGCGTCTCTTTAAAGCCTTATTTTGACCTATGAACTTGCTAGAACAACGTCAGTTGCACACGTTATTAAGTAAGTACCACATACTGTGCTTATATCTGTACATAATCTTTACCTATGAAACAATAGACGATTTTGATGCGCCGGTGTCGGCTCATTATAGTCATAAGCATAAGCCGCTAATCGCGCATCTCGAACTTGACCGATTTTCGGACGCGAGCGCTCTGCAAGGCCGCGTAATAAAGGTTATGACATTTCGTGACCGAGCTCGAGGGGAACTGAATGCTAAGGCACCTGACGGCTTTCGGCAGATTTTCATTTAATATTTGATAACTTTCTACGAGAAACGAACCACAAGACCAAGTAAGTACAATGTTTTTTAGGTAAAATTATTACGATCATTATTGAGAAAACCAGGAACTCTATGTAAGTTAGAGCTCTGAGTTTTTTTTAAGCGGTTTTTGTTGCTGATCGCAGTGCTCGCGGTGATTACGGGCGACTGCGAGTTGTCATTACCTATAGGTAACTATACTTAAGCAGTTAAACAATGAAACAACTGTGATGATGTAGGTACGGTCATGATAATGAAAAATATGATTAAGTATGTGCCGTTATACGTTAGTCTCTGAGTGCAAGTTACATTTTCCGGGTGAAATGCAATTCTTTTAAAAACATTTATTACTTATTTATCTACTTAATTACAAGAGCTTAGAGCTCCAGTAGATAAGATTTCTAGGCATAAAACTTAGAAGAGACTCGGAACTACACTAGGGAAACGGCAGCCACAATATTATTATTTCCTTCCATAAGTTCTCATACACGTAGGATTATCTTTGAAGAGAAAGTAGCAGTGCAACACAAAACGCATTATGCCTGTGTGTGCTTGAAAGTTCAATAAAATTAAACAAGTAGTTAGCAAGTTCGAAAGTAGATGGTAAAGTGCCAATATTGCAAGGTTACGTACCTAAAATCAGTAGAGCAGAGACTTTAGTACATTACTCTTACATTCGCGCGATGAATTCGGTGCACTCGTTCATTTAGTGTGCCAGAATAGCGGAGGGTCGAGCATGACTTTACGAATGCTGCGTAACGTTACGGTTATCATATCGAGATCGAGAAACCTCAAACAAAATTTTAGTTCCAAATTACGCTCACGGGCGGGCGCCGTTCCAAACATCATACAAACTCGACAACGTTTACTATTCGATTTTACGTTACGCAGCATTCGTAAAGTCGTGCTCGACCCTCGGAGCAGCGGAAGTCATTCACCGGAGGAGGATAGTAGCCATTCTAAATGGATTACTATTAGACACTCTGTGGCAAAGGGTCTCAAACGGACATTCAATAGAATACCCAAGACATACGTGCTCCATTGATAAACCTCCTAGACCCTGACCGATCCCTTTCAGAGAAACCGACTTGGATAACCCTATTATTCCCTTCAGTCCTATTGAATAGTACGTACTACCCTTTGCTACCTATTATTACTCCGTGGTCGCATGCAACTGCAACTAGGTCTGCATTGACTTTCTCATAGTAGCTTGTAGCAGCTGTATTTTTCTAGTTTGTCGGTCTGGATGTAATAAAAATGTACAAGTAACACCTTGTTGTTAATAACAGGTTTAAAACAGCTGGTGATACGAAACAGGTCTATGGTGCTCTGCATTCGGTGAGTGCAGTGTGTCATGTTTAAATGTTTTTTTCAAATAAGTGTTAGTCTCATTCCAGTCACATGATATGGTTCATCCTTTAAACAAATATGCAGTTGGTGATACAGTCTGTTTGTTTCGTTTCGACAACCTTAACTTAAAATGGGTCAAACAGATATATTTGAAAATCGGTTATTATGTATTACTTTGCAAAAACATGATACGAGTTTTGTTTTTGTTTACTTTAAGACCAACTACCTATTAATATCAGTCCAAGAAATCAGTGATAGGTCGATAACAGCATTTAAAATTGGAAGTTAAGTAGTTTCTGTAAAGACTGTATCGCCTTTACCCCAGTAATTAAAGAGAAAACATTATATTTGATGTGTAACGAACATTTTGTATTTATGAAAAGACATTGACATAAGTAGTATAAAACAAAACACAACATTTGAAATAAACCATAGACAACTTTATAAATAAAGTACAAAAAAGGTTATTCTTAACACTGCCCCTTACTCGAAGCAATCATGTGTTTTACAAATTTAAGACATAAATAAAGTATAAACTCTGTGCGAGAGTACAAAAAACATAAAGCAAGTTTAAATTAAATCTAAGCACTTCACAAAGAAATTATGTTTCACCTTAGGTAAGGCTTTTGTAAAAAGATCTGCCTCTAAGCTGAAGGCTTGTAAGCTAAACAGATTTCTTTGCGTTCAACACATTCCTGTATAAAATGATGATGAACATCTATATGCTTTGTTCTACGAAAACATTCATTCTCCACCATTTTGAGTGTACTATGATTATCATTATAAATAGCAACAAGATCATGTGACTCATTCCTACAATTTAACTCTTTTAAAAAAATTCTTATGAATTTTGCCTCTTTAACAGCATTTCCAAGAGCGTAGTATTCAGCTTCTGTACTAGAGCAAGCGACATTTTGTTGTTTGTGACTATGCCAATTTACAACGCAATTACCAAACCTACTCACGAAACCTGAATAAGATCTTCTATCTGTTGTATCCCCCGCCCAATCTGCGTCGGATGAAATTTCAACCTTATTACTACCCCTCTTGAAATTGAGTCCGTAGCTAGTTGTCCCAGATAAATATCGCAGTACACGTTTAGCAGCGAGCCAATGAGATTCATTATAACAAGTGTTATATTGGCTAAGCTTACTGCACGCAAAAGCTATATCCGGACGTGTGCATACAGCGAGATATCTGTGTCTAGTTTAACAGAGAAGAACTTTAAGCTTACATTTACTGATACAACATGTAACATAATAAAATCTGGTAAGGTAGTTTTAACTGCTAGGAAGTACGGGAGAATTTACATACTTCAGACTGTCGGTAGAGCCAATCTAACCACTTCAGTTACTTCTAAAGACATGATGTTATGGCATCAACGATTAGGTCACCTAAATTTTGATAGCTTGGCGTCACTTAGGAAGGTTGCTAATGGTATTGATTTTCATGTTACTACTAAGAAGGAAGTTTGTGAGGTATGTCTTAAGGGTAAGCAATCGCGCACTCCCTTTGTGACTAATCCTAACAAGCAGGTCGCCAAAGCACGGCTGGACCTCATTCACACTGACGTCATCGGGCCGATGCCGACTGGTTCTCTCGGAGGAAAGCGTTACATCCTCACGTTCCTAGACGACTACTCCCGGAAAGTGTTTGTCTTCCCCATTGCCAAGAAAAGTGATGTGTGTAAGTACACAATAGATTTTATTAAACTTGTTGAGAATCAGTGCGATGCGAAAATTAAAGTTTTAAGATCAGATAATGGTACTGAATATGTTAACACCGAGTTAACAAACTTTCTAAAAAGGAAGGGGATCATTCATCAGCTGTCAGTGCCCTATAGCCCCCAGCAAAATGGTTCAGCTGAAAGATTTAACCGCAGTTTACTCGATAAAGTCCGTTGTCTACTGTTTAATGCTAATCTAGATGACAAAATGTGGGCAGAAGCTGCTAATACTGCAGCCTTTCTTATTAATCGTTCACCAAGCTCAAGACTTTCGGGTAAAATACCCGAAGAGGTATGGAGTGGCAATAAGGTTAACCTTAAGAATTTGCGTGTCTTTGGTTGCGAGGCATTTGCACATGTAGATGACTGTAAACGGAAAAAGTTGGAACCAAAAAGCAAGAAGCTAATTTTTTTAGGCTACTGTGAAAACGTGAAGGGATATCGTCTGTTCAATCCTGATGACAATAAGATTATTGTATCACGTGACGTGGTTTTCAATGAATCTGTGTTTCCAGGAAGGCGCTTTAATAGGGAACAAGAACATATGTTTGAACCCATTATGCTTACAGGAGGTGGTGATGAGGAGAATCTAACGACTACACCGGTTGAGGCGGAGCAAGAACCTGTTTTCTTCGAGTCATTAGATCATCATGCGGCGGCGGAGTCAGAACCAGCTGCTGGCGAGTCATTTAATTATCCTGTTGAGGCGGAGCGAGAACATGAAAACGTGTCTAGTGAAGATCATTTTAATGTACCTCAGGAAGAACAAGAGATAACTAGACATCGATATAACCTGCGTTCACGTCAACCGAATCCCACTTGTAACGTAACGAACGTTAGTAATGTAAAAGAACCCATAGAGCCGCGTACCGTCAAAGAAGCATTAAGTTGTGAAGATAAAGAGCTGTGGCTGAAAGCCATGCAGGAAGAAATTGACTCTTTTGTCTTACACGAAGCTTGGGAGCTTACTGATAAACCAGTTGACAAGAACGTAGTTAAAAATAAATGGATTTTTACACTGAAGCGGGACTCTGATGGAAATATTACACGTTACAAGGCGAGGTTGGTCGCCAAAGGCTTTACTCAAAAGTATGGTGAAGATTTCAACGAAACCTTTTCACCGGTCGTTCGTCACTGTTCTATAAGACTGTTATTGGCTCTGGCTGTACAAATGGATCTAAAGATTGACCATTTAGATGTACAGACTGCATTCCTGAATGGCGAATTACGCGAGGAGACTTAAGTAAATTTAATAGTTGTTATATAATAGTTGTTACATTCCATTGGATGCAAGCCAAACGAGTTGTGAGGTATCTTAAGGGAACTAAACAGAAAGCTTTAGTTTTTAAGAAACCCATTGATGATTCTATCCTAGAAGGATATTCAGATGCCGACTGGGCTGCAGATGAAGATCGTAAATCATATACGGGATATGTATTCAAGTATGGTGGTAATTCGATATCTTGGGGTAGTTACAAACAGTCGTGTATTTCGTTGTCGTCCACCGAGGCGGAGTATATTAGCTTAAGTGAAGCTAGTAGAGAGGCGGTGTTCCTACAAGCGTTGTTAAGAGAGCTATTAATGTTGAGTACTTGTAAGATTGTGTTATATTGCGATAATCAATCTGCTATGCAACTTGCTGTTAACAAGGTACATCACAAAAGGAGCAAGCACATCGAAGTTAGGTATCATTATGTTAGGGACATGATAGACCGTTTCAATGTTCAAGTTTTGTACATCCCTACAGATGTGATGGTAGCTGATGTTTTTACCAAGCCCCTTGGTTGTACGAAGCATGAGCTATTTACCAGCCAACTTGGTGTGACATAGTGACGGACTGATGATGTCCACGTTATGGGGGGGTGTTGAATATTGGTAACGCTGGCCATAAAGGCATTCCATAAAGTGTCTGTCATGTGTGTCTGTTCTGAGTGAATGTCATGTACTCCTGTTTTTCATATTCATGTTTTGCATTATATTATGTATTGCTGATCTCAATTCCCAATACTAACGCTTGTTTCACTGGTCCAAGCAGTTTTATTAAAAATTTGGAACTGAGCAATTTATATAACATTTTCTTTTGAGATTCATTGGAACTGAATACGAAAAAGTCATCAACGTATAACGCTATTATCACCTGGTCTTTGAAGTAGACACATTTTTCGGTCTTTAATTGCGTATATCCATCGCTAATTAAAACAGTGTGAACTTTTTCATTCCAAGCTCTACTGGCTTGTTTGAGTCCATATAAACTCTTTTTCAGTAAACAGACTTTATTCTGCCCCTCAATTGCAAATCCAGTAGGTTGTTCCATGTAAATACGTTCACGTAGGTCTCCGTTAAGGAATGCCGTATTCACGTCAACATGTTCGATATCCATATCATTTTCAATTCCAATAGCAAAAAGTAAACGTAAAGTACAGTGTCTTACAACAGGTGCAAAAGTTTCTTCATAATCAACTCCATATTGCTGAGTAAAACCTTTAGCAACTAAACGAGCTTTAAATTTCTCAAAATTACCGCTTGGGTCTACTTTTTCTTTAAAAAACCATTTGCATTTAATTATGTTTGCATCCTTTGGTCGATCGACCACTTCCCAGACACGATGTAACATGAGTGAATTGTATTCCTCTTGCATAGCTTTCAACCAATCATCAGCTTTTTCACATTGTATAGCTTGGTTATATGTTCTAGGTTCATCTCGTCCCGTTAATGCTAGTTCAGTGAAATAATTCATTTCATAATCATTGAATCTTAAAGGAGGGTTTCGTTCACGAACAGGTCTAGAATGCTCATTAATTTCTGTATCAGATGCATTTTGCTCTATGATATTAGATTCTTGTTGAATATTGTTCAACGATTCCTCTTCTCCTTGTTCATCAGATGTATTTTCTTGAACATTAAAATCTTCAACATTAGAGATTATATCAGAATTGGTAGATAAAGCATCAGGTGTAGCATACTCATCATTGTCAGGTTCATTAACATTTTCATCAGAAGTATTCGAATTATATATAGAAACTTCAATGTTATTTCGTAAATCTTTAAAAGTATCATGAGATTTCTCATTTTTAAATTTGTTTCCTTTCACATTTTCAAGGAATTCAACAGAACGTGCTTTAATTATTTTTGTGCCATCAGTAGGATCACCAAGTCTGTATCCTTTGGTATGATCACAGTATCCTAACATAATGTGGGGTTTTGATTTGGGATCAAGCTTATTACGTTGATGTTGTGGGGTGAGAGCATATGCTGTACTACCAAAGACTCGAAGATGACTGAGGTTCACTTTGGATCCAGTCCACAACTCTTCAGGAGTAGCTTTAGTCAAAGCAGCAGTTGGACTACGATTCTTCAAATAACAAGCTGTATTCACCGCTTCTGCCCAATATTTTCTCTCTAAATCAGCATCTTGTAACATGGCTCTGGCTTTTTCCATTAAAGTTCTGTTAAGGCGTTCAGAAACTCCATTTTGCTGTGGTGTGTATGGCACAGTAGTTTCATGAACTATACCGCATTGCTTAAAATAATTCTGAAAACTTTTATTACAATATTCCGTACCATTATCACTCCTAACACGCTTGATCTTCAGATCGGTTTGATTTTCAACTAATGTTTTGAATTCAATAAACGTATTCAAAACTGTTGTTTGATCTTTGCGATCCAAAAAATAAATGAAAGATTTTCGCGTAAAATCATCAGTAAATGTAATAAAATATCGAGAACCACTCCAGCTGTTCACCGACAAAGGTCCACATATATCCGTATGGATTAAATCTAATTTAGTCACGCTTCTATGTGCTTGACCACGAGGAAATGATTTGCTCTTTTGTTTTCCTTCAATGCAAGGGGAACAAGGAGTCAAACGTCCATTTGAAAATTCAATACCGCGCGCCAATGAATCACGAAGGATTAACATACCTTTCAAGCTTAAATGTCCAAGTCGACGATGCCATAGCTCTAACGAATCAGTTTTGGATATCAAAGCTTTACCTTCAGTGCTAATTCTAGGCTCTTGGTTAAATGCAGAATAACATTTCTCTTTCTGATCAATTTTGTAAATACCGTCCACATTAGTAGCTGTCAGATCACAGGAACCAGTCACGCATACATTATCCTTCCTGTAAACATTACATTTATTAATGTCAAATATTAATACATATCCTTTCGCTGCGACTTTGCTAACAGACAAAAGATTAGCTGCTACTTTTGGTACATACAGGGCATCAGTAATAACTTTTTCAACATCATTGTCGAACACCATATTGACATTACCTACGCCTTCACTATATATTTTATCATTATTGGCAGTAGTTATTTCGGATTTAATACTAGGAGAATAATTAATCATCCAATCCTTCCTATTAGTCATATGACTAGAGCATCCGGAATCTAAAATCCAGTTATCCCTATTACAAACAGTACTAACTAAGGCAGTCTCTGTAGAAATAGAAAATAAAGATGAGTTTGTACTTCCCTTCTTTGAAGATGAAGCATCTAGGCTGGAATCATTATTTGAATTCTTCTTAAAATTCCTCTTCAACTTAGGACATTTTGGTTTAATGTGTCCTTTCTCATGACAGTTGTGACATGTTGGAATAAATTTATTTTTCGCAATAAGAATCTTCTCGGATGGTTCCAAATTTGATTTGCCTATCTCCTTTTTGAATTCACTTTGAATTAATTGGCATTTCACGAATTCAGATGTCAACTTTGCATTTGTGGCTTCCATCGCCATAATCAATGAATCAAATTCAGTTGGCAATCCTATCAACATCAATTCAGCTAATTCATCGTCATCGACAACACAGCCAATGTCAGCTAATTCTTGCGTAACAGAAATAATATTTCCCAGATAGTGATCCATGCAATCATAATCTACATATCTAATTTGTGCTAATTTTCTTTTCAAAGAAAGTCTACGACTTATGCCTGCATTCTCATAAGCGGCCTTCAATTGTTTCCAGGCATCTTCTGCTGTTTTGGCATTTTTGACATGAGGATAGCAAATTGGTTTAATATTCAAACAAATCTTTGCATATGCTTTCTGATCTTTCACATAATCAGTAGCTGCATTGACTAGCCCATTTGCGAAATCCCATAGTCCATGGTCGATTAGCAACAATTTCATTTGAAATTTCCACTTACCGTAGTTTGAAACTCCTTCCAGCTTCTCAATGATCATATTTGATCCTGAACTTATAACAATGTTATTCATTGAACTAGTTGGAATATCTGTCATTTTCGTAAAATTTTATTTTATACAAAAAAAAAATCGTCACTTTTATTTCACAAAGTATAACTAAGTAATTATATTATTTTCAATATAATAATCACTGGTAGCAAATGCCCATAACCAATGTAAAGACTGTATCGCCTTTACCCCAGTAATTAAAGAGAAAACATTATATTTGATGTGTAACGAACATTTTGTATTTATGAAAAGACATTGACATAAGTAGTATAAAACAAAACACAACATTTGAAATAAACCATAGACAACTTTATAAATAAAGTAAAAAAAAAGGTTATTCTTAACAGTTTCACTATTTATATCTGTATGTATCTGCAAAATTATGGAGTTACAACTTGTCTTTATGTTAATGTTTATGATCATGAAAACCTGCAAATTCTGTATTAGGGAAATTGGGCATATCCATATGTTGGTCATACGTTTAGCCGCTTAAGTATGTATGTATATGTATGGTGCTTCAGTTGGATTTGTAAATGTCACTGACACCTTTATGCTTTATGTAATTAATTACTCAGAATCGATAATTTCGAAGCAGATGAGTCAGTGCTAAGCTAAACATAAGCTGACCGCCATATTACACTGAAGAAAAGGCGACCTTTCAAACTCGTGCCCAATAATACAGAAGCTCCTAATTATTCGTTGGAGAGAAAAGCAACAAATCAAGTGCGCGGAATAAACAATGTCAATGATTTATAAGAGGTCGATTATAAAAAGAACCGACTTGGACCGTAGGTGCCGTTACTTCAACAAAAAAACCTTAAGCCAAACAATGTAGGCAGGAGTTTGGCGTCAATAAATTGCTTGCGGTATTTCAATGAGGCAGCGACACAATGCCTTGGAGTTAAAGTTAATTAATATAATTTTTTAACCCGTTTTGCTTCATTGGTTAATTATGTTTTGCGCTAGTAAATTAAGTGTTTTCTCTTGTAGTTATAATAAGCAACCAACTGCTCCAGATGTTCTTTGCAAACGCGTGCTCGAAGGCCAACAAACCTGTTTGTATAACAGTGTCTGAAAAGTGCTAACAGCTAAACAAATTAATACAGTAGTAGGTTACTAAGTATTTGTCCTTATTCTGTAAGCAAAGTTAGGTACAGAGAAAAGTTTTTGATACAGTATAGTCACAAAACACTTACTTGTAAGTAGTATATTATTGGGCATTCTGGACCACCATTCATTCGATCGGGCGAAAAATTACTCAATCAAATTACGTAGCGAGCGCGCTCGCTAAGGTTTATTGTTCTTAACATGCAAATGGACATACGAGTAGGCGGTGATGACATCTATCGAAATTATTCGAAACCATTTGTATTCTATACGAAACCAGTACATCAAAGGTACTTACTTAAATCATTACTTACACCTACTTAGTTCAGTGCTTAACCCACAGACAGCGCTTATGTTAAACTTTGACATCGTGCGCTAGAATTTGTACCTAGATTTTTGTGTCTGTCTGTGGTACCATAGCTCCTAAATGAATGAGCCGATTTAAATGCGGTTTTTCATTTAACAGGTTTTCTAACAATGGTTCTTAGACTTGTTTTATCAAAATCGGTTCAACCGTTTCTAAGATATTGACCTTTGAAGCGAAAATGTCTATTGTTTTTCGACTTTTCTAAGTTGGTTAGGTTATCTTATCATAAATGTTAATAATATAGGAATTGTTTATTTTTGTGTTCAAATTGAAAAAGGTTTATACCTGTTTGTACCTGTAACAAGACAATGTTTGTTTTCGTATTAGGAAATAACAATTGTATGTGTATTTATAATTACGATGTAAAGTAGCAAACATTACAGTTAGAACACGTTTTTACCTAAGTTTAAATCTTCGTCTTAGTAGGTGAGGTAAGATGATATTTGGTTGTGTGAGCTAACCAATTACTAACCTTACCCATTAACTTAGTAATTAAGTCGGTTAATACTGAGGCTATTTGAACGATCTGAGGAGGTTTTTTTTCAGTTTCCGTTATAATTTTAACGTACAGAACTGAGCATGAAAATGTTACCAATTAGGTATTAGCCAATTTTATTGCGCAACGTTATCAAGTTGTAATGTGACACACAGTGCGATCGGCGTCTTTTTGCTGACATACAAATGCGGTGCATGTATGAAGCGTGGTTGCGAAATAATATTCATATTATAAAGGTGTAGGGTTGACAATGATCAATGGATAAATTTACAATTAATGGGTACCTCTATTAAATGCGAATATAAATGTTCTTAAAAGAAATAATGATTACTACAATTACTGAAATACTAATATTTAGGTAATTCCTTAATTTAGCTGGTGAGAAATAAATAAATAAAAAATAAATAAGTAAATAAAAAATTAAAAAAGTAAATTAAAAAAAGCTTACAACTCACTCTCGATTAGTTTTTTGGTATCTTGAATACATGCATATGTGGAATACGAAGTAGGCAGATTTACCAACAGACAGATAGACAAATTCATAACGTTCCTCTTTCCATCGCGTCGAGAATTAAATAATGTAAAATAAAGAACTGTTATGTGCACATAAGCATAATACACAATTGTGATTTGGAATGCGACAGCCCTAGTTCATTTAGTAAAATCAGCAAATAATTTCGTTTAAAACTTTTGCGCGGGGCTAATTTGTTCCTTTCCAATTTCGAACGTGACGTGCACAGTGCATCAAGTCTTCTACATCTTCAGCTCAGAGGTTAAGCTGTGCAGAGTTTCTACGTTAGTAAAGTTTATTTGCTTTATACATCGATTAAAATGTAAGTATGTATTTCAACGTACCTAACGCTTTACTTTCCTAACGAAATTAAAACATTTGGTTCATATTGTTTGTAGGGTTCCAACAGGCATTAATATTTTTAATTTCCTTTCAGGTCTGATTCAGAGTTTGAACCCATCAGTGTTGCAAACAGCGGAACCGTTCGGTCAAAAGTGGGAAGGTCGGCTGAAAAACGGAAAGCTTCAGCTCCAAACAGGTAGCCATTTTATATTTATTTTCATATTTCATGTTTTTTATTTTGTCAGCTGGGTACATATTTACTTAAATATTGTTTGTCTACTTTTTTCATTTAAAAAAGGTAATTTTTTGTTCTTTTTTTATCGATGTATATGGTTATTTTAAATGTCGAGTAATAAAAACATATTTTTTATTTCAGATCTGATTCAGAGGAGAGCGTTGCCGCTGCAGATGTCAGTATCCCAAAAATAAAAAAACCTGCTCAAAAAAGAAAGCCGTCAACCCCAAGGTATTTTTCTTGTAATTTGTTTAATGAATTTCGACGAACTAAGTACAACTGTCTTATTCATTGTTTAATGTCTGTTATGTTTCAGATCTGCTGCACCCAAGAAAAAAGAAACTAAAAACCCGTTTGACGTGTTCGGAATATTTCCTGAAGACGTTGCTGTTAACCATAAGCCTGCTGAGACTGATCCGCTTGATTCATCCATTATAAACCGGGTACCGAACGGGTCAACAAAACGAGCTTGCACCCTCAACGGAGACTTTTTCTTGGAGCTGCGGGTGTACAACACTGCTGATATTCGCGGTGAGTTACGTCAGGAGCGTTGGAAAAAGGCTCTCGTTACTCTAAAGGCGCAAATCGATGATGAAACTGTTGAATGGGAGGCATTGCAAAAATTTATTAAAAAGATAAATGTACTTTTCAAGGACGCTAACGTCAAATTTTATTCTAACGATACTAAGTACTAATTTAGTAGGTACTTTTTTGATTTTAACAGATACTGCAGGTTGTCTCTTTTTATTACTTATTTGAATAAAATTTAAACTGCATCAAATTGTGTATCAAGTAATTTTTAATAAATGTGTTAAACTTAACGATTTATTATGAAACCATAATTTAAACGCTTTTAACGATATTACTTTAAGGGCGCAAATCGATGATAAAACTGTTGAATGGAGGGCATAGCAAAAATTTGTTAAAAAGATAAATGTACTTTTCAAGGACGCTAACGTCAAATTTATTGTAACATACTAAGTAAGTACTAATTTAGTACTTTTTATTTTTGCTTTTAACGGATACTGCAGGTTGTCTCTTTTTATTATTTGATTAAAATTGAAACTATCAAATTGTGTATTTAACATATAAAACCAGGATTACAGCTTAAGCAAAGTCGCTACATAAAACATGCCCTTTTGCACTCAGTGTTCAATTACAGTAGAAAGCAGGAAGTGGGTAGGGCACCTTAGAAGTAATAAGCATAGAAAAAATTCGGGTGTAAATTTAAACGATGAGGTTGTTGAAATTTCGTCTGCTTTTAAAGGTCGCATAGCATCTTATAGAATAATGGCAACTGATGAGCTGAAGTCTTGTTTACCTGAATCATTTTTGATTACAGTAAAACCTAAAATGCAAAAAAATTTGGAAAATTCGCTTAAAAAACATGTGTCCCTCAAAGTAAATTTCGAATATTTTGGCGATTTTCTTTTGTTTAAAGATGACAAGCAGGAAATGAAATCATTTGCAACGAAAAATTTTCCTATACATCAAAATTATCAATTCGAAGAGCTTTTAAACACAATAATTATTAGTATACAGAAAAAAATCGAAGAATTTCAGGAGCGCGATTCTGGTTGGACTTTCTTATCTAATTTGTATTTAGAAGTTAACATAAATAAGTATGAACCATTGAAAGCGTCATCTTACATAGACTTACCTAAGATAATAAAAAATAAAAAAGCTTGCATTAATATTCAAAATCATGATAATTATTGTTTTCTCTGGTGTGTTGTTGCTGCTCTTTACCCATGTCAAAACCATCGCGAGCGTCTATCATCTTATCCTCATTTTAAAGACGTATTAAAACTTGATAATATGTGTTTCCCTGTCACTTTAGCCGATATCATTACGTTTGAGCATCACAATATTGATATCAGTATTAACGTATATTCTTTAAAAAACAACCGAACTCTTGTAGGACCTCTATACAGATCGCAATATAAAAGGAAACATCGAATCAATTTACTTTTAATCGAACGCGGTAATAAGTCGCATTATGTTTTGATTACTAATTTACCGCGTCTTGCTCGCGGTCAGATTACCAAACATCATGCTAAGCTTTATTTCTGCGAAGACTGTCTGATATTTTTTCAAACTGAACACGGTTTCAATAGTCACGTTTGTAGTGGGGTTGCTACGGTACTTCCGGAGAAAGGCACCTATCTCGAATTTAAGCATTTTGAACGAAAACAAGACGTTCCATTTGTCGTGTATGCTGACTTTGAGACAATCCTTAAACCCTATCAGAACTGTGAACCTAACACTGACAGTAGTTTTACTACAAATAAACAAATACATTTACCAGCCGCTTTCGCGTACCATATAATTTGCTCTTATGATGAGCAACTTAATCGTTTTGTTCAATACCGAGGGCCAGATTGTGCTCAGAAATTCGTAGATTATTTATATAGACATATTAAAGACATCCATAACGTTTTAGAAAAAGAAATTCCCATGGTATTTACTGTAGAAGATTCTTTAGCTCATGAACGTGCCAAAAATTGTCATATGTGTAAAGGTTTATTGTTTGCAGACAAAGTAAGAGATCACTGTCATCTAACGGGCCGTTATCGCGGTGCCGCGCACCAGTACTGCAATCTGCGCTTTCGCGTTCCTAAATTGGTCCCTGTTTTCTTTCATAACTTAGCAGGTTACGATTGTCATTTGTTTATACAGGAACTTAGTAAATGTTCAGGGCCTGTGAAAGTAATCCCAAAAAATAAAGAAAATTATATTTCGTTCACTAAGTTTTTGTGGATTTCAGATCAAAAGTATGCACAAATTCGATTTGTAGACTCTTTTAAATTTTTAGGAACAAGCTTGGAAAAATTAGCGAATGGTTTACATAAAGATGATTTTATTCACTTGAACAAGTTTTATCCTGAAACTAAAAAAAATAAATTATTAACTCGCAAAGGTATTTATCCTTACGATTATATGTCGAGCTGGGATAAGTTTACAGAGACCGAGCTTCCATCACAGAACTTGTTTTTTAATTCTCTTTCCAACGAACAAATAAGCGATTCAGATTACGCACATGCGCAATCTGTATGGTCCGAATTTAAAATCAAAGATATGGGAGAATATACTGATCTTTACCTAAAAACTGATGTGCTGCTTTTATCAGATATTTTTGAGAACTTTCGGTTCATTTGCAAGTTAAATTATCATTTAGATCCGGCATTCTATTTAACTGCTCCAAGCTTATCGTTTGATGCTATGTTATTAAAAACCGGAGTTAAGCTTGAATTGATATCCGAATTAGAAATAATTCGACTCATACAAAAAGGAATAAGAGGTGGTATTTGCATGTGTTCGACCAGATATGCTCAGGCTAATAATAAGTACATGGAAACTTATGACATGAATAAACCAGACTCGTTTTTAGTATATATCGATTGCAATAACTTATATGGTTACAGTATGTGTCAATCGTTGCCCATGTCTAATTTTAGTTTTCTAGATCATCATGAAATTGCCCAACTAGATATTTTGTCTGTCGAAGATGATGCTCCATTTGGATTTATTCTGGAAGTTGACTTGCTATATCCGGAAAATTTACACCATAACCATAACGACTATCCATTTTGCGCACAAAAATTTATTCCTCCAGGAGGAAAAACGACCAAATTGATCCCAAATTTATATAACAAATACGAATACGTCATTCATTACGTCCATCTGAAAACATGTTTACGCAACGGCTTAACTCTTGATAAAATCCATCGCGTTATAAGGTTTCGTCAAAGTCCATTCTTAAAACAGTATATTCATTTAAATACAGAACTGAGAAAAAAAGCTACTACTCCTTTCCAACAAGACCTTTTTAAATTAATGAATAACTCAGTTTTTGGGAAAACTCTTGAAGACAGTGAGCGGCGAGTTGACGTCAAATTAGTAAATAAGTGGCACGACCGTCAAAACAAAACAAAAAAGTTTACTTGTGCTAACAAATTAATTGCCAAACCGAATTTCCATAGTGCAACAGTGTTGTCTGAAAATTTGGTTGTCGTACAAATGAAGCCTGAAAAAGTAATTTTAGATAAACCAATCTACGTAGGATTCTCTGTATTAGAACTTTCTAAAAGTCATATGTACCAATTTCACTACACGGTACTAAAAAAACACTACCAAGATCAAGTTACTCTGTGCTACACTGATACCGACAGTTTTATTTACAAAATCGAAACTGCAGACTTTTACAGTGATTTAAAAAATATTTTTTTAAACTTTTTTGACACAAGCAATTATAACCCTGTAAATGATTTGCAAATACCTTTACGTAACAAGAAGATTCCTGGGTTATTCAAAGATGAGTTAGGAGGAGAACTTATTACCGAGTTTATAGGGTTACGTTCTAAACTATACTGTATCAAAAGTGATAAATCTCTTATCAAAAAAGCTAAAGGAATAAAAAAACCAGCAGTTCAAGAGTTAACATTAAATGATTATCGGGATGTGTTATTCAATGATAAAATAGTTCGGAAAAAACACATATTATTTAAATCGATTAGGCACGAGATCTTCACTCAATCTGTCAATAAAGTTGCTTTATCTAACAAAGACGATAAACGACATATATTATCAGACAAAATTTCAACCAAATCTTGGGGACATGAGTCTATTTTCTAGTACAGTAGTTATCTAAGCGACCTTTCCTCGAGCTGTAATTTTATTTCGTAGGCACCCAATGGGTAATAAAAAATTAGAATGTGTTTAATAAAATAAAATACGTTGAGTACTAACGTTATTGTAAAATTATAATTATGTATGTTGTAGGGTCAGCGTCAAAAGCCACTCATCACTTTTGTACCTTTTCGCTCTACGACCAGATGAGCGACTTTTGACGCTGACTGTACCAAATAAGTAGATTATCATTAAGTACTTTATTTTTTATAATTACACATTGATTTGTAAATTGTATGGTTTGTTCTTTTTTTAATAAATAAATATGAAGTGTTATTAACATTTGTTTTCTTTTTTTCTTTCACCCACCTAAGTATATATAGACTGCGAGGATACCGACTGAAAACACATTTTACTTGAGTTGAAATTGAGTTTTCTCGCTTCGGAGGTTTCCTGACGATGTTTTCCGTCATCAAAAAGCTCAGGGTTAATTTTAAATGTAATATTTTGATAATGGTAAGTAAAATCATGTTCTATTGAACAGGCAAATAATACCTATCCTCGTTTATTGCATTGGGTATCAATTAAAACATGTCCTTACGTGTCTTAAGCAGCGCGGCGGCATGCAGCCCGTGCTAAGGTAATTTGCTGACACGTGAAATATACCTATTCACATTTATTGCATTTGGTACCAATTATAACAAGTCCTTACGTGTCGTTGTAATTTGATCGGCATTAAGCAGCGCGGCGGTATGCACCGCATGCTCCGAAGCGCGTGTTAATTTAATTTGCTGACGCATGAAATTACTGTAATTATAAATAGCGGCTGTTATAGTAAGTTATCATTCTGCACTCTACATTCATAACTGAGTAAAGTCGTTCCAAAGTTTTGAAAATTAAGACGAGCTGATCCGTTCCCGATTCGGTAAGTAAAATTGGCATTATTTAATATTTATTCGTATTATTTTGTTGCTATTATTGTTTTGTAAGCGTATGAAAATGCTCATATGTGTTGCCAGATGCGTTTATTTATTTGATTTCTTTTGTTTCAGAATATGGAAGGAACGCAAGACACTCAAATCATGTTTTCGCAATATGCACAGGGTCCATTAGGATTCCGAGAAGATGAAGAAGAAGAAGAAGTCAGTGAATTTGTAAAAAAAATTGCAAGTGCCAAAACGAAAACCAAGTCTAGTAAACCAAAACTAAGGCTAAACAAAGTGGTAAAGAGAAGTGTACGAGGTCACCCGCCGTCGTTCGTTATAAACAATGAAGCAACTAAGGGGAACAGACTTGTCAAAATCCAAATAATTAACATAAGTGACTCCGCGCCGGATCAAAACGACGAAACCGGTGAAAACGTTATGCTCAGTGCGCAGTATGTGGCAAGTGACGGATACGATGAGATAATAGACAGTACAGAAAGTGTAATAAATAAGATATCCAAGAAGTTGTGCGGATATAGTGTTAGTTATTAATGTTTTTACTGTTTTTGTATATAATTTTGAAAATAAATATGGTCAACAATTTTCTTGTTTTATTCCTTTGATTAAGCGATACGTCAACAGGAAAGATTTTTTTTGTAAGTATGTCAATAAAGCAATAATTCAAACGAAGATAAAATTATCATGATTAAATGCACAAGAAAAATCTTTTCAGTAAATATCGCTTAAATAGATTAACACTATTATTAGCCACAGGTATGAATCGTTATCATTTATTTCATATTTTTAAACAAACAAATTCAATTATTTAAAAATGGGTTAATATAAAAAGTCTTCGTTCAAAATAAATGATAACTAATTTTGACTGGGTTAAAAAATAAAAAAATGATTAAACGTAAATATTTATTTTTGAAAATTAGGTATAATTTATTACAATGTTAAATATGCATAATATCGAAATAATATTTTTTAAGACACATAACGTTTTTTAAGGCACAAGCTTTTTTATGATGTAGACAATTATAAGAGCTGTTGTCGATACAATACTTTTTATACATTAATTGAAAATTAGAACAACCTTTCTCTCCCAAGTCTATTACAGTACAATCAGCACATAAATCATTAATCCACTTAATTATTTCAAAACCTTTTACATATATTTTTTTGCCTTCCAAGAAATTATGAATCATTCTCTTAAATTCTCTGTGGTCGATATACCCCTCACGCCACATAATGCCAAGGTTTCTCTCTATCCATTTCACATGCCTTTTTTCGTTTTCTGATAACGTAGAAAATGAATATGGAGGTTTTATTAAATACGCCTGCGTGTGTTCATAGGTACTGTATGCAAATTCTTTAATAATAAATTCATTTTTAGATGATTTAAACCCCTGAACATCTACGAATAGATGGTCTAGTTTCATGATATCTTCTTTGTTATATTGGTCAACGGCTTATATTCTATAATACTATCATTCAAAATAAGACAATAAGCCGCGGTATTGTCAGGGATATCTGTGTCACACTCTAATTCAATCCGCACATCGACTGAACCCGTTTTTAAGGTTTCATTTTGACGAGAACAGTCGATAACAAACAGAGGTGCTTTATTTATAAAGTCTTGTGGATTCAACAACGGTGCTTGGCTGCGGTTATAATAAGACTGTTGGAATTTAGCGTACTGTTCATATAATATAGCAAATTTTTGAGCCGAGAAACTGACATTCAAGTTTTCATAAGGAAAATAATTTGAATTTAAAAAAACTTTAACGTCACGCAAATTACAATGATCAAAACGCGATATATCTTTATCAGCAACATTTTTCCTGTTTGTTTTTAATCCAATTATAACATATCGAGGTTTTTCAACTTGAGACGAAGTTTTGACGGCCCAAGAATGTTTTGATGTTTTAGGTAAAAGCGGGTATTCGTACAGATCCCAGTTCCTAAATGCTACCTGAATAGCTCGATCTCTTTCCAAATATTTAAGCAAACTTAATCTTTCACGATCAGAAACCTTAATGTGCGGCATGCGCCATACTATTTTAGATATAGTTATGTTACCTATATACTCATTTGTGTTCAGTTTTACGCTATTTAAATTAGTATTCCTATGTTTTTTAAAAACTGTTTGTTTTCCTTCGTTAGTTGTCCTTTAGGTCTTCTTTTCTTGATAGCACAATGAGCACTAACGGCTTTGCTGTTTGAGACCGTACATTTATTAAAGTCTATCATTTTTTTCTGAGATGTAAATATATCTGAATCTCTTCGCCACGTAAATTCACTAAATTATCGTTTATATCCAGTATTCTTATTATAAGAGCGTTTAAGCTGTTTTGAGTAACAGGAAAATATATAACATTTTTAGGTGTTTCTATAATCCGGTAACCAGGCGGTACATTTGGCACAAATTCATGAATTATATGACTAGGTTTTCCGTTTATAAATGACCCGCTCACGATGTCACATTCAACTCGTACTATAGTTGTAGACAGAATGGACACGGGAAAAGGGGACTCAGTTAATATATTCGCCTGAACTGTTTCTTCTCCAAAACCAAGTAACTTACCAATCGAATTTGGTTTTTTAAAATAGACGTTTTTGGAACACAATATAGATGTTTTTAGCGTATTATTATTGCATGTCAGTGTAAAGGTGCAACCTTGGAGATGTCTTTTAAGATAATCATCAAGATCTTGAAGTTCATATGACCCTTCAGGAATTTCTACTACTTCGTTATCACCATAATAAAACTTATTATTTCGGTTGTCAATATTAGGTATCGAGTTAAATGTCGACAAGTATAGCAACCCGCATTCATATTCACCATCTAGTTGAAGAGCTGGCGAGTGATTCGTAATCAGGGTAGAGGAGGATCCCGTTATGGACAAAGTGAAAGACATCGTGAGAATGAGAAGCTATTTATTGTTCAGAGATATTTAAACGGTTATTCCAATATTTTTTTAAATATTTTAAACATAAATGTCCGCAATTAACAGTATCGAATTTTTGATAAATATTATAATTGTATGAAATATTATAATTTTTCAAATATTTTATTAATTCTAGCGGCGGTTGAAGATCACCATAACTATTAAAATATTCACAATGATTATTATCTTTGACATAGGCTACCCAGTGAGTCCCTTGGTTTTTAGAACTATCTAAATTTACGATTGCACATTTTGGACACTTTTTGGACGGTTTGGCAATTTGTCTCTCATGTAAACACCACGGAAATAAGGAATATCTGTTGAATGTTTTAAAATATCAACATTTGTAAGAGCACGTCTGGGTAGCCTTTTATTTAGTTTTTTAATCGTTTTAAACACAAACCCTTTCCATTTCTATACTGTTTAATGTACAACCCTTTACCTAATGCAATAGATTCCATCATTTTATTATGACGTTCTGATTCGGATAAGCTCTTTTTTGCAGCTTTGTAGTCACCAACAGCTTTAGCGATCCCAGCAGCTCCTCCTGCCAATGACCCTAACGCAGAAAGTCCCGCGAAAATAGGTATTAGTGGCAATATACCTCCAGTTTTAGGAATCGGTATTAATCGAGGAACTCTCATTTTACTCGTATTGTTATTAAGAAATACTTTACTCGCTGCAGCAAAAGCTCGACTGACTGCAGTGCCTTCTTTTTTAGATTTGTTTTTTTTCAATTCGGTACGTATCTTAGAAACAAAATGCTTAAATGATTTTATCCCTGCACCAGCTTTCATTTTAGATTTCATCACTTTGCTAACTATCCAAGACGCAAGTTTTTCTCCTTTTCCAACACCTTTTGACTTCAATCTTTGTTTAGCCATTTTATAGAGTTCAAAATCTGCACGATGTCGGTCTGTTAGGTCAGAATATTTATCGTATGCTATATCGTGTTGCATACACGCGTTGTCCAATTCATTAACTCCTTTATCACCTCTTTGCAATCGCTTATGCAATTTTGTGCCTGGTCCGCAATAATTGTAGCCAGGTAAGTGCAGTTCAAACGGTAAGTGATTAATAATACTGTTTAGAAGTCCTCTTCCTTTCATATCCCAAAAGTTAATGACTTAGCGCGAGAAAGTTTTTAAATATATTTATACAATGGCATTTCTGTCGATCCAGCTGTTTTCGCTATCGTTAAGTCCTAACCACTTAACATACAATTTTTTCCCTCTTTTTTTGATTACCTTTTCGATGAGGTAAACGTCTGGATACTTAGTTTTTTGCAGTTCTTGTTCATAAAATGTACCGAGTATTGAGTTTTTTCGTTGGTCTTCAATATGGTAAGTAACAGGACGAGTGTGATTCACCTTTTTAATAGTAAATAGCTCAGTTGACCAATTAGGCGTATAACCTTTATGAAAGACGCTTTTGTACTTGCTTATACGCACATGATCTCCTACATTAAAAATATTTAATTTAAAACGCCGATTGGATTGTGATTTATCAATGTTTTTCTTTACTTCGGCTTCATTATTAAAATTCACCTCATTTGGGCTAAATTTTGTTGTGCTATGCACAGTTTGATTATAAGATTGAACTATCTCATCTAAAGGTTTTCCAAGCCATTTGTAGTTCCCGATGAAACTGAAATATTTGTAAAGTTTGTTCTTAAGCGTTTTTATTACCCTTTCAACAATAGACGCCTTTTTAACTGAATACGTGGAATAATGATTTATTTTTAAGGATTTCACATAACAATCGAATTGATCATTGTAAAATTCTTTTCCAAAGTCTGTCTGTAAGTTTCTAGGTATTCGTTTGGTCGACTTGATAATTAGTTCAAATGCATTTTTTACTTCTGTTTTAGTTTTAGATTTCGTAGGAATACACCACGTGTACTTTGAAAATGTGTCAATAACAACTAAAATGTATTTATATCCCTTATTTACAGTATGTAAATTCTGTAAGTCAATTAAATCTGCTTGCCACAAATCATCAATTCCTTTTAATATAACTGCGCGACGCTTGTAATTTTTTCGGGCCGATCTATGGATTTCATTCACGACTTGTTCTTTTGTCATCTTTGAAATTACTTAAAATATTGTCTATGTCCCTTTTTGTATAAAAGTTTATTTTCAACTGATTTGCAAGCTGATGAATTTGAGAATTTATAGTTTTAAATAAAGAATCTAGATGCTT
Source organism: Clepsis dumicolana (assembly GCA_963691665.1). Taxonomy (NCBI): domain Eukaryota; kingdom Metazoa; phylum Arthropoda; class Insecta; order Lepidoptera; family Tortricidae; genus Clepsis; species Clepsis dumicolana. The sequence goes on along the minus strand of OY829519.1, from coordinate 5,084,186 downwards.
CTTCTCGTAAGTGTCCTGGACGAGCTGATCGACATATTGCTTATTAGCTGCATCATTGGGTGTCAAAGGATCCGCTACCCCCTTTAATCGCGATGATTGTAGATCGAAATCGCCATCATCAGAACGCAGCAAAGTTTTATTGTTAAGTTCAAAAACTTCACATACACGCAAACGTTTATGAACATGATGACCGAATTTGTCTATGTTCATTTTTACTTCTTATTTTTATGCACTTATGTATCATCAAATTTCCGGCTTCGACTGATGGTAAAAGTAAAATACCAGTTTTATATATCATTGATTAACCAAGCCCGCTTCACGAAGTTCTTCTACAATTGATATTATTTCATTGTCTAATCCTGTGTTACCGGCATCACGGGAAGCAATGAGTAATTTCAATCTTTCAACTAATTCGTTTGGATTATCCCAATAGACATATGAAACATCTCTTTTAACTTTTTTCATTGTTGGTAGTCCTTTGCCGTAAGTACATAAATCTTCGCTTATTGAACGTTGTTTCGATAATTTGAAAAGCGGTTTTATAATGTATAAATATTTCTGACCTTTGTTACTTTTTATTGGTTTATTGGGATCAAAATCTCGTCTATGGACATTCGTTTCTAGTAGCAACATTTTATAATAACGTTTATCGTCTTCAGTTATGATACCTAAATCAGGCAACTTCTTAAATAACAAATCATATAAACCTGGTGTTAAATTGTAAGTACGTCCATTTACTTTGAGTTTTTCGCCACTAACGGAAACTAAACAAGATCCTAACATAAGCTTATCGCGTTCTGTTCGTATGCCAAAAGGAATGTCCAAGTCGGTGTTGTATTGTTTTTGCCATGCAGGGTCTTCGCGAGGAGATGCATATGAACCGGTAGTCTTAAATGAAGTATCATTTGTTGATTCCAAGACATCATTGTTGTCACTTTCACATAACATGTCATCATCACCATCTTGTCTGTTTTCGTCTCTATTTGATACCTCATCATCATTATTTGAAGTCGTTTCGGAAAAATTTCGTACGATTGTTTGATTATTAATACTACTTCTCTTCCCTTCATTAGGACTAAATTTTAATGTTTTTGGCGCCTTTTGCCACTTAAATATGTCTTCATCAAAATCGGTTTCATTAGTGTTATAGTATTTATTGTCGTTACTTTTAATCATTTCATTAAGCGGGTCTGTTATTGGTTTAAAGACTGATTCCAAAATCATATTGTTGTTATTTTTCATATCACGAAGTAGTTTAACCTTCTTTTTGACAGCATCGGCAGACTGAAGTACTTTTTCTTTTAAAGTTTTCTCTGTGTTTATTTTATGATTCATGTCTGATCTCGATGGATTCCCATGATGCAATAAAAGTTTCTTGAAAATGAAACTGGTTAAGTAACACGGTTAATCCAAAACGATAAATGTATCAAATCCCATTCTATAACATCCTGAATTTCTAGCACAATCCTTGTTTACAACCAAGTAGCTAAAAGGTACGCTCCATATTTTTGCACACATTTCCCGAAACTGTGACCAAGACATATCAGTTCCAACGTGCTCGTCATAAACATGACGTAAATTAACTTCATCTTGTTTAAAAAGGATGATTAAGTTAGCATTGTCCCTTATTAATTGTTTAGGTATTTTACTGTAAGTTTGATTTAAGTAGAAGCTGTCAATATTTTTATGCCTTCCCATTGCAAAGTAATCCCTTATATTATTTTGATTTTCGCATGCAACATCATCAAATATGATAATTGAATTGTTCTCAGCTTCATGCGGGCTTAGTATTTCATCATTTTCGCGATATTTTTGAAATTTAACTGATGGAACCAACATCAATATTTTTTCTAAAAACTGGTACATCGGTTGGAAAAGTGTTTTTGAATATACGTAAATATTTTGAAAGCGTAGTCCTTGTTCATGTAGTAGAAGAGAGACAATTAAATTAGTTTTACCGCAATTAGAAGGACCGCAAATTATACAGCGAATTGTGTCGGGTAAAAGTTCACCGTGACGAAAACTACGATTGTTGCGATCTGAACAAACAACCTCCAACTGCAAGCTCTGAGCTTGTTTTACAAACTTCATATCTGTTCAAGATCAATTCAACCAATGCGCGCGTGTTGCAAGCATGGAATGCTTATTCAAAATGAGCAGAAGAGCAGATGGTTAACGTTAAACCTCGAGTGTGAGCAAATTCTGTTAGGTTGGGTTCCGTTGGGTTTGAGTTGCTGTTGGGCTGATGTATTCGTTGCGTTGATCGAGAGGTGAAACAGAATGCCCAATGCGATTTCAGGTGTAGGTTGAGCGTTATGTTGAACGCAAATGCTGATAGGTCACTGTTAGGTTGGGTTCCGTTGGGTTTGAGTTGCTGTTGCGTTGAACGAGAGGTGAAACAGAATGCCCAATGCGATTTCAGGTGTAGGTTGAGCGTTATGTTGAACGCAAATGCTGATAGGTTACTGTTAGGTTGGTTACCGTTGGGTTTGGGTTGATTGTAGGTTGTGTGCAATTCATTGTATTATTGGGCTTCTGGATCACCACGAATGAGTGAGGGCGAAATTTTTCGCCCGATCGAATGAATGGTGGTCCAGAATGCCCAATAATATACTACTCTTGTAGTAACTTGTATGTACCAACTTGGACTAAGTGGTCGTACCTAGGACCTGGGATTGAGTTATTAAACTAACCTGAATAAATCGTAAAGCCACAAAGTTTTAATACGTGTAAGTACTAAACAAGAACATGTTTTTCAATTTTATCCTGATAAGTACCTACTTATTACATTATGTTGGATTGCAGGGATATTCCTTCAGATTTGATCTAAATTTCTACTTATACGTATATACAGTTATACCAAGTCTTCTCTACATGGCTATTTCAGCGCTGAAGTGTAAAATTGTTTATCTTTTAGTTACCTACCTACCGAAAAGTGACACGATCGAAACTGCAAGCGAGGTTGTATTAGAGAATAATACTACTGTGAGGTAGCCTGAAGGTATATTAGGTCTTGGTAGTCCACTTCTTGTCTCAGTTATTCTTAAACCTTGAGTGTCATACAGTCTTAAGGTTTCTAATTATTTCTCCCTCCACGGCCATTCAACGGTCAATTCTCTTATGGTTATGATTGACGTACTTAAACTCATTAATTTAAACATTCGACTAAATTAGTATAGGTTTAATTAAGTTTTAATAGTGCACCTGATAATTAAATCTGTTCGATTGACCACTGTATGTCCATATAAGTCTTTGTAGCTGGTGTGAATAATATCGTTAGAGGAAGCAAGATTGAATCACCATGCTGCTTTAATGTGTTTTAATTTAATCGATGCCCCACAAGGGCTTGCAAGCTTTCTGACTCATTATCTAAGGCTGCGTATCTACCAGATCTGCGCGAGATAGCTAAGTGGTGTACATACGAGGAAAAAACACTATTAGGATAGCTGCACTGAGCGAGGCTGTCAAAAGTACCCAATCCTCCTCTGGCGCAATTACCCAAAGGTCTTGGGCTCCAATACGAGAGCACACCATGGGTTCGGTCTTTTGATGTTTCACGTTAGTTGTCCGGCTACAAGCTCCCGAAGATCCATTTCCCAGACATCGACGAATATTATGTGGCAAGCCACATCATCATCATGTCAGCCGAAAGACGTCCACTGCTGGACATAGGCCTCCCCCAAGGCTCTCCACACAGACCGGTCTTGTGCTTTCCACATCCACCGCGAACCCGCGATCTTCACCAGGTCGTCGCTCCATCTTGTTGGAGGCCAACCGACTTCTTGTCTCACGGCCCGCGTATGCCAATCGAGAACCTTCTGACCCCATCGCCCGGCAATGGACGTCGTCCTAATCCTATCATGTTGTTTTTTTCCTCGCATGGCTCTGGTGGACACGCAGCCTTATAGGGCATCCTTAAAAGACGTTGTACTGCACTTACCCATACCTGGCGTCCGTTTCAGCCACCTTATCGAGAATATTATGGAAAATCAAATAAAGGTCCGAATGGTGATACCGCAATTAGTTTTACTTGTACGCCATTAGCTGGAGTGTGTTTAGGACTTTTAAAAGTAAATATTTTCGTCTTGCGTTTAGCCGCCATAAATTTCAAACGATAAAATGAAATAAATCAGTGATTCCTTTTCTTTGTTTATTTACCAAGGAAGCTTTCTTGCTTTGAACATACAGACAAAAACCTATTTTTTTTCCAATAAAATTGTACCTATCTCAATCTCACCTAATGAAAAGTGCAGGCCGAGGTCGGAAGAAACACTAAAGTGTTAAAATTTTCAGACCCTAACACATAACACCAATTTCGTTCACCTAAGTGATGTTGAACTTTATACTGAACATAACCAAAACAATAACTATAAATTTTTAACAAATTTCAAACTGATGCGTAAATACAGAAAAACCAGAAAAAAATATTCTCGACTTGGGGTTCGAACAGTTTGAAATTTGTGAAAAATAATTTCAAACGGGATGACCGTAAACATAAAAAATACGAAAAGTTGGTTTAATAACTATAAAAGCATCCCGTACTTTATCTTTCAAAGTTAGCCCATAAATTCGTATGCGCCTATACTATAGGTAGTATAAACACTTCGATTTTAATATTGGGGCACTTCGGAAGCGGATGTTTGAAGAAGATTCAATATTTATATTCTTATCTACGAGGAAGTAATGATGCCGATCTATTTTATTTGTACCCTCATTTTGATCGACAACATCTGCGTTAGGTTGGTGTTCATATTTATCAGTCTGTACCTCTGTTAATCAAAAATCATTTTAGTTTAAGAAAACGTTTTTTATTCTCATTTTGCTACATTTCCGGGGTATTAAACTAAAACCTAAGTTGTAATTCTGGGAGCGCAAAAGACAATTAAGTAGGTATAGTTGTTGTAACCAGCACTAATTTCGGGATGTTCATAAACCATTTGCCAAAAACAGACAGTTTTTTATTGGTCCCAATTTAGACAATTTTGTAAAGTCCATGAGTCAGACAAGTAGGTAGACATTAATCCTGCGTGACAGTCTATGGATGGCGTCGCAGGCGCCGACTGATTACTCATTAAGCACATTCATTCATTATTTAACTCTTGAAAACCAAAACAAATCCAACCCACTCCCAGCCTTCTCTTGAAGCGTCAGTGCGCCTACGCTTGCTTCTGAAGGGTTCCGAATTACATTTACATTGTAAGTCAAGACTTTAAAAAGCCTGTTGTACAGTCGAAGGAACTGAAACGCTTAGGTATTTCTGTGGAACCACTTCACAATCAATTAAATGATGATTTGTTTAGCAGAGTATGTCAACGTGGAATTTCCAGCGACAGGGTTCCATGATGGTATTTATATAGGTACCTACGCGATATTTTTTCGACATACTTACAGTTTAGGTACTAATTACCTATGTATTTGTGTTCTAACTAAGTGTGTAAAAAACGGCGATATAAATTACTCCCAAACAGAATTTCCTGCGAAAGATTCATGTAAGCAATAAAATTAATCATGAATCGCGAACGATCATCCAATGGTTAAACTACATCTTGTACCAACTTAACTTATGAACCACGTGACTTTAAATTTTGGGTGATGCGAATACCGCGAACAATAATTTGACCACAGGTCTTTATGATTATTATTAAAAATTCCAGTTGAATGAATGCGGTTACGGAAAGTACGCCCAATAACCTCTGATGCCTCTACAGGACACGGGACAGGTCGTTAACAAAAACAACATCGACATATCACAAAGTTTTACTAATCGGTTTTACTTTTTACAAGCATACTGGGCCTAAGGACAGAATCCGGAACACCACGTTGCGCTCGAAAATACGCATATAGCTGAAGTCAGGAGTAAAACTGCTAAGCTAAAATGGAACTGGGCTGGATACGACCGTCTCAGAGGTGGACCCACGCAACTACTTGGTGGGTATACCCAGAATACCCAGCGATGATGTGGCAGACCAAAGAGAAGATGGCGTGACGACTTGGACGCGTATGCTGAAGACTGGCCTGACATTACGCCACACCGGGAGTTCTGGAGATCCAGAGGAAAGGCCTTTGAAAGGGCAGTGGGGCACTACAACAGGCTGATGAAAAAAAAGTACTTGCGTATATACCATCTTGGCTGCTACGACACTCACTACAGTGCAGTGACCAAACGGATCGTGGTGAACTCTATGAAGTTTGAGGTCCCGCGGGCTTGATACCCGGTCGGGGCAGATGAATGACCATAATGATGTATGATGAATACGAAGTTTGTTCTCGGGTCTTGGATGTTTAATGTGCATGTAGGTATATTTATATCTATAAGTATGTTTATCCGTTGCCTAGTACCAAAATAGTACAGGCTTTGCCTATAGTTGTCGGACTAGGTCAGTTGCTGTCAATTGTCCCATGATATTTATTTATCGTGTTGACACATGGTGTAGAGGAGAGACATGTAACACATTGAAAGGTGTTAGTGCTACGATAGCCTTATCTAACTAAACACTAGCCCGACATGTTTCGGACTAATTCACAGTCCGAAATATATAGGGTTAGTGACTTACTCGGTTTATATACCTGATCCGTTAAATTGCTATGTCTGAGTCTCACTCGAGCTTCATGTTAGAAGTCAAGTAGAAGAATCTACAAAGCGGTTGGGTCTCGGCAGTGCCTCATCGCCATGCGGTACCCAAAAACAGCCAACCACTTATGCCGTTCGGAACAAGGTGATGGATCCCATTTAGGCCGAAACCTGGAGGAGTTATGGGTTATTTCATGCGTATCAGTGACTAATGACAAGTGAGGGGAAAGTATATTTTGGTTTAATGAAGTGGCGCGACGGGGACAAATGGGCGTCGGAGACATTGACCTTAGTAATTTCGGTCGAGAGAAGAATGCGAAATGCACTTTAAACTTTCGAATAAGTGTTCAGGTGCAGTCTTCGTACGTTATTACCATCTTCGATTGAAACACTTCGGAAGTAGGTAGCTAAGTTAACGATACATTAATGTTTCAACTCAATGTGGCAGAATTTTGATTTGACATCCCGAAGTACTAAAAAGAGTGAGCCTATGGCGTAACTTATAGTAATAGAAAACCAAGGAAACCGATTTAATAATTTCAATACGTTTTATAACGAAAATAAAGCAAATGTATTCCCAGTAAGTACAGCACTTTTATTAGAGAAATCGTATAAGCTACAGTAAAATGGATAATTACGTTCGTGCAATAATTGGCAATCACAATTAAACTCGTTTGCTCTTTAAATTGTTGTTTGTTATGTTCTCGTGATCGCGGATTAGTCACCGAGTTAATGAAGATACAGTTAATTGTTTCACTGACTGAAGTGTAACGATGGTTTTGTGAAATCGTCCGTCCTCTTAGAGCCAACATAACTGCCGTACCTACCTATGGTGTAAGCGATATTTAATTAACCATAATATTTAGACAAATAAATATCAAAGTGGTCGGTAGTCAATGTCAGATTTAAGAGTCACTTATAAATTAATTATTATATTGTGAAAGTACGTACAGCGATAAAATAGAGCAACAGGAAACAAAAAAAAAATTCTGCAGATTTCCGAAAAATGTAACATCTTTTAATGAAGCACTATTTAAGGGAGTGACCTGGGATGTTATGTTCTAAGGTTTTCAATGGCTGTTTCGGCGTTGAAGAGTCAAACCGAAATGTGTCACTACATTGACGATACATTGGAGGATAATACTGCTACTACAGTGACAGTTACAAATCAAATAACTCATAACGACAGTGTATTGAATCATACGTAGACTAGGAACAAAGTGGGCGATCTAGTAAACAAGTAGCCTTTCATCGAGCCAGCTCTGTGACCGTCTTGTGTCAACAGAGGCTTGCTCAACAGCCAGTGTGTGTTCACCCACGCCCGTACTATAAGGAGCACAGGTATAAACAACCATTGGTTGTTTTATTTGGGACGGTACTTTGTTAGTGGGAACTGATCGAAGTAATTTTGCACATGAGGTTCTGAAGGCAGAGATAAATGGATATGAGATAACTGAGGTAACAGAAGCCCATAGACTACACATCAGAGTTGCAAACATCTGAGATATTGCAGAGGATGCCGATGAAACATTTTTTTTTAGTTATTTCGGCTGCAAATTACCCCCAGCTTGAAGACAACAGTATCAGCACTGCAGATTAGCAGAAAGATTACAGATTGGTATGTTGGAAGCTCCTAAACGAAAAGACCGAAATGGACGCGTTTTTTGAAGTCGAAAGCTAGTTTAATCTAGGTGGTTCTTAGCTAAGTTTCATTAAAATCCGTTTTTGAGATACTGGACTTTGAAATGAAAATGTTGGGGATTTTCAATTTGTTTCAGTTGTTTCTTTGCCAATTTTTTTAACCTGTTGTTTTAGTTCGGATTAGGTATAATATGGACATAAATTTTGACTGTTTCTTTTTTTAATTGTACTTATCATAAATCGCTAGCCGTTATCTCGAACAAGACATTTATTTAAGATGTAGTTACTACTGAGGCCCGAGTACGAATATTCGAAACCTGCGTCACGTAAAATCGAATAGTAAACGTTATCGAGTTTGTATGACATTTGGAACAGCGCCCGCCCGTAAGCGTATTTGGAACTAAAATTTAGTATGAGGTTTCTCGATCTCAATACGATAACCGTAACGTTACGCAGGATTCGAAAACTCGTGCTCGACCCTCTGTTCGAGTGTTACAAAATCTACATTTAAAAGACGCAGGAGGAAAGAAATTCTCCACCCTGTCCCCCCCAAACGCGGAGTAACGTCATTTCCAATAAAAAAGTAATCAAGCTAGGGGAGATTAAATATTATCTGTATTTAAATCTGTCTCACTCAGCTATATGTACTCGCTCGGCAGATCGCAGCGCCTGCGAATAAGTGAGTAAAACCAGCCAAGGTTTTTAATTTATTAAAATAACGATTTCTCGTTACCTTAAGCTGAGGCTTATGTACACAAACGTAACCACTACGTAACATCAAAAGAAAGATGTGTATGAGCACAAGTTTATTTTCTTTTGTACCGTGTCAATACCACTTTACATAATAGCACGTCATCTCCTCACACACAGTTCTAAGAAATAATTATAAGACACAATAGTGTACGATAGTAACAGCTTTTTGAATATTTAGTGCTGATTCGTTTTGTTAGAAATGCTAATTTAGTAGACAGACGGCAATTAAAACACTGTCGCTACGGCAGACTATATAGAGATACGTTTCACTGTTTTCTATCTGAAAGGCATTATTTATTTAACAGTATTGCATCACATTCATGGGCATCTGCTTATAAGTATTATAAGTACCTATATACACATCGATATTCTAGTAGCATTTAAGTACCTAATGAAAACCTTTTACATGGGCTACGTAAAGTACCAAGAACCAATTTTAGGTTAGGTCTATTTTATACCTTTGCTGAAAAGTGAGTATTTTCAGTGTGATTTCAATTAGGTCAAACAATCATTCGACCAAACATTACATTAGGACAAACAACATGTAGGCGAAGCGATAAAGACCTACCCAGATCTCCCGCAGGTCCGGGATAGGAGATCAATGTGGAAGACATTCATTTGAATTAATAATTTCATAATTCATTCATTTGTATTATTAATCAATTCATAATTTTCGCACTGTCTGTGGACGCATTTGCTTCAAGTCAAAACTGTTGCTATTCACGATGAAACTTTTCTACAAAATATGGACGAGTACTCAATGTAAGAGCAAAATGTATGAGACCGATGTACCGATATGGTACCAATAATATGTACATGAATGACCTACCACCACCAGTTCGTCAAAATATGTCCCAAAAAACATTGAAACACAAATTGAGTTTTTTATTTATAAGTAAACAACGTAATCCAGAAGCCACTACTTCCATTTGAGGTGTAAGGTTCGATGTCGTGTCCTGTTTTTAATAAGTAATATAGATAGTTATGTCATTCCTTGATTTGTTGCTCGTTCTCTGTGACATAACTATGAACTGCTTTGTTTTTTTTGTGTCTATGTGTGTTTCGTATATTCTCCACAATTTCTTGTTTTCGAACCTACCCGCATTTAATAAGCAAAATGTTTTCAGCCGGGTATAGAGGGCTGTACTGAAAAACAGCGCTGTGATCATGCGCGCCCGCACGCACGCACCCACAGCACACGCTGAGTGCAATCCTTTTGGCACAATTGGTTTGTAAATTCAGAAATTATGCGGTTTTTTTTATTAATGTACGTTTGTATTCCAAGAGTGTCAATAAAGTATTATTCTATTCTATTCTTATTCTACATTGCCCGAGAACGGCGAAATGTGTAAAGGCGCCCATCCCGTTAGGTATGTATATGTTATGGTTACTTGCATTTGTTATTTATACGGGTTTTTGAAACCGGCAATCGGTCAATCACTCCAGACAGACATAACCTAACCTAACAATAATTACATTAGATAACGTAAAATAACGGGCCTCATACGTCAATATACAAGCAGTCTTTACGTTCATACGCTTCAACGCATATCACAATACATCAAGGTCTGTTTTGGTTTCATTTGACAGCAATATAATTAGTCGTTACTATTAATTGGTAATAAAAATGGATTGGAAATGGTCAGCGACTGTAATTTAGATAGTGACCAGTAAAATGTTTATGTATCAGTGAATATATGTGATTTGATACAAGCCAGTACGCCACTGATGGCTTGGATGCTAGAAAATTAGGATTTAAAACGCGTTTCAAAAACCTATACGTACTGTATTGATTGAGGTCGTGGTAAAAGAGGAAGTTATTTTATTTTAGAGCTCTGCTTTCTGGAAATTATTTAGTAATAGAAATGGGGTGCCATGTAATAAAACCGGAAAAGAAGTAGATAGAGTCCATTATAAATTGACACAGCAAAAAAACTTGATTGGATCTCTAACTTTTGCTCGAAACAGTAAAACGCATTGAAATGCGAAACTCAAACAACCCCTCTTCCTCATCGTATAGTTAAAAATAGTGATTACGAATACACAAACAAACAGCTCAGTCACTTTCGTATTTATAATTCACTTAGTATGAGTAAAAGTACCGCGTTGGTTAACGGTCTTGAACGTCATTTAGATACAGAGATTCCGAGATACGTAATTCGTGGTAGCCAGGAGACAGAACTAATTTCAGTTCGTGGTAGGTATTGTACGCCCGCTCTGTAGCCACTGTAATAAGAAAAAAAACGTAAAATAATGATAAATACATAAAATAAAATAAAATGCGTTTATTTCGGACAACATAAACTAAAGCCTAAAGTTATATGGCCTAGCACTAAGCAGCAGACATATGAAGTCGGTGCTTCATTCAAAGAATATTCCGCTCGCACCGCACTGACTTCATATTTCTGCTGCTTAGTGCTAGGCCATAAAACTATAGGCTTTAGTTTCTGTTGTCCGAAATAAACGCATTTTATTTTATTTTATTTATTTATCATTATTTTAGAGGATTATTTTACGTTTTTTTTCTAAAGTTTTTTTTTGAAGGCGGTTTTACTTTTTGTTAAAAGATTTTTATTTCACAATTTTAGGTTGATTTAACATTTTCAGAATTATCATCCAACTCCTAATCGTTAAGGAGTTGTACCTTCCATCATCAGCTCATCAACATAAGATGATGACTACCGGACGCAAATACTTGAATAGCCTTAGAAAATATATGAAACACATGATACGTGCCTATAAAATTTGAGGGTTGCCCTCGATTTCCCTGGGATCCCATTATCAGATCATGACTTGGTGACAATGGGACCACCACAGGAGTATACCCTTTCAAATAAAAAAAAAATTGAAAATCGGTCTACAATTGACGGAGTAATCGATGAACATACAAAAAAAAAAAAACATACAGTGGAACGTAGAACCTCCTCCTTTTTTTGAAGTCGGTTAAAAATATCGTGTAACGCTCTAAATGCAACAGGAATGGCTAGACGTCTAGACAAGACTCATGTAGGAATACGTACAGTCAGGTCTAAACCCGATGCAAATAATGTAAGCCTCAAAAGAAGCTGAAACGCACTTTCTGTCTTAACTCTTCAGCATTTTGCCATGATTTTCAGATTTTGCAAATGATGATGATTTTGAATGATCTTTAAAATACGCTACAATATGAAATGTTCTGGAAGTTTAATCAGTGTTAATGTTGTGTTTTTATGAGTTTTCAGTTAAAAGGATCGGCTCATTCAGCATTTTTCTACTTAGAGCGTTAAGTGATTCAGTCTAGACTTAAAAATACATACAGTGGAACGTAGAACCTCCTCCTTTTTTGAAGTCGGTTAAAAATGCGCAAATGAATACGTTTTTCTTTTCCATTGTAATTGCGTCTCTTAACGCTGATAATCATAATTTGACAAGACCTAAGTATACATATAACCTAAGGCCAACTTGTGCGAAAATGGGTTGGATAAACTAACTCTTTGATAGTTTTACGTCAGACGATATAAAATTCGTCGAGTTAATCTTGATCCCGAGCTAGTGTCAAACCTAGGACCCAGGCAGCACAAGTCGGTCCTTGGATATTTCTTCAAAAATACAATTGCGCTCTACGTAATTTTGAATTATTTAACACTTAGATTTTTTAATGAGAATGCCTAATAGGCATACACCGTCGTAGACGAGAATAACAAAAACAATCTTACCTTCAGAAGTTATGGTTTTAATTACACTTGCAATTTCATTGTAAGTTCATTACTCTCTATCAATTCTCATATAAGAACACTCTATACTACAAGAAGTTGCATTGTGAGACATAATAGTATGATTGTGTTAACGATTGTGCAAAAAGGCTGCAGCAATAGAACAATACTAAGCAATAATTACTGAGACGTGAAAGCGCAGCTTATCACGACACAAACGGAGCGCAGATTGGTTTCGTTAAGATAGCGCACGCATAGAAAACTAAATTTGACACCAAAGGGATTGTGTCATTTTTGCCTTGGTTTGACGACCGGATTAGCCTAGCTAGTTCGAACGTGACTACGAAATAAACTTGAGGACCCGGGTTCGATCCCCGGTCTATGTAGATATATTGGATATTTAACATTATCTAATAATTGTATTATATTATACGACGTTTCTCTAGTGTAAAAAACCACCACATCCTTGACTGATGTCATATCACAGTCATAAAGGCCAATATCGGGCCGTCTGCAATTTACAGATTAAAAAAATCTATTAAGTAGTAATGTCTAATGAGAGTGGTCTTTCTGTCGTATTTCTCACCTGTGCCAGCTCCGGGGGCACGTAGAGGCAACATTGTAAACAAAACGAACCGCAAACAAACGTGCGTACGCGCAGAGTTGAGAACCGCGTAGATATTACGAAGGGACAATAAGTCAGTGCTCAGGGTTTCTCTGCGGGATAGGATCATAAATTTATTTTGTTCTATTTTGTTTATTTATTTATAAATAATATCCGCAGTAGAACTAAGATCATCGACATAGCCCAAAGAATTGCGAAACTTAAGTGGCAGTGGACGGGGCACATTGCTCGCAGGACTGATGCCCGATGAGGTCAGATGGTTCTGGAATGGCGTCTGCGGACCGGGAGACGAGCTGTCGGTAGGCCTCCAACAAGATGGAGCGACGGACGGTAAAAATCCCGGGACCGCTGTGGATGCGGAAAGCAGAAGACCGGTCTGGGTGGAGAGCCTTGGGGGAGGCCTATGTCCAGCAGTGGACGTCTTTCGACTGACATCATGATGATGATGATGATGATGACGAAGAATAAGTCAGTACGACTTTGTTACGTAGGGCCAATGGAAAAAAGACATGGCAATACAGCGTTCTAAAGACGTTCCCAACGTTAGAAATATCACTTTGACATAAAGAGATTTACAGGGCAGTTTCACACTAATTGCTCAATAAGTTCGTTTCCTACCGGAGCGGAGTCGTCAAAACAAGCATTTTTTGCTGAATGTACAATTCTTTGATAGTAAGTACTGGCATTGTCATCCAGTTTACATATCTATATTAAATTGAAAGTCAATCCGATTGCTCTACAGCTTCTGTCCCTTTACACTTCCGAGTACAACTCAAGGAGCTTTCAAGACCCAGGTATTACGGCTGATTAGATACAGAAGTTTTGTTTCTGTTTGTTCGTTCTTTTAACTAATAAAAATACATACAGTGGAACGTAGAACCTCCTCCTTTTTTGAAGTCGGTTAAAAAACCGGACAAGTGCGAGTCGGACTCGCGCTCCGACGGTTCCACAAGTGACGTTTTTCGGTTTATCCTTGAGTTGTGTTGTGAGACCTTGCCAAATGCCGAATTTCATGATTCTAGGTCAGGGTTTTGTTTTTCTTGTTGTAGCAGGAACCCTAACTTTCACTACGGCTACATAGATATACACGCACACCTGCATACATATTTGTATGTAAAGTCCTTCGTTGTAAAAGTCAAGTACTTCTCAGCGATTCTGCGCTCTACGCGACGGCGCGGAAAGTGAGAGTAATAGGATGCGCCAGAGCAGTATGAATGGCGCGCTGATTAACAAGTGATTATACACGCGCGGGTCAGCGCGGTCATGCACTTTCTTACTAACATGCACAATAGTGGTCTAGAAATGGAGCGGAATTAGACCATGCACGGCATTAGACTATTTCATGATCATCATCATTTCAGCGGGAAGACTGTCCACTGCAGTTTTTTTTTAATCGAAATGGGGAGGCGAACTAGCAAGCGGGTTGCTTCACGCAGATGTTCTGCAAGAAGGTGGTACTTTCCCGGACGAGCCGACCCATTCGTACGGCAGCAAATAGCTACAGTACTCGTCTACATTAAGGTTAAACTGTGATATTTGAAAATTGTATTGTATTTTATAATTATGCTGTAAAGAGTAATTGTGTTTATTTATACGCAAAGACAATAATCTCGGCAGTAAAAATAATTAAGCGCGCATATATTTGCAAGTTATGCGGTAAATTATATTCCGAATAATTTATTTGCAAATTAGTTTGCACCTTAGAGTCATACCGTTGTTAATTAAGAATGATACGAGTTTTGTAACTGGTTGTTATGATAAATTAATTGTTATTAAATGATGTAACTCGACTAGAACATGTTGGTATATGCAAAAAGCAAAAGAAATGTTAATCGGACTGATTAAATGAGTATAGTACTTAAGTGTAACTTTTTTACGTAAGTCGTAACAAGTAACGAAATACGAAGATTTTTCTTTACCTACTGTATATATTTCTAGTCCTTCCTTTGATCTCATTCTAAATGTTTTCGATCAAGGTTCTTAATCTTCTTAACAAGCTACAATTAAACATATTTCTTTTTTTGAACCACCATTAAATAACGGTAATTGTGTGTAATAGCCCACTGACTGGCAGATGGGCAATTTAAAGCGTACAACCAAACAAAATGAGTCAACTTTGAATAGGCTAGCTGGACCACTTTCACCATGGTTTACTCGTAGGTTTATTTAATTTTAATTACAGATTCCGACGGTTATATGCTAGCGAATTACACAATGACATGTAATTAGAAGGTTCGTAAAACGGGAATAAAAGAGTGTGTACTAAATTAAGTGGCTATTTATTACCTTAACAATCGTTTGAGCAGATTTTTAACCAAGTAAAAAGGTTTTTTTTCACTTTTTACTTAGTTAAAAATCTGCTCGTCACTAGTCTCAAAAACGTACCTAATTAGATGTTCCTAGAATTTTATTTTATTTTATATTATTAACTTAGGTACAATAACATAATGCAAGCTAATTAAGTTACAAATAGCCACTCATTCTAAGTCATTATAGCGCATACATCACGATTATAATTGTACACAGCATTTAACACAACCCTAAGAAAAACAAATAAAAAAGTGCCAATTCGTTACAATAAGCACAAAACTATAACTATAGAAGGTACATGATAATATATAGCTACTGTTGTTTTGTGTTGTAGGACTTTAAAATACTGTCATGTTTTGATTTAGCGTGAACATTAGATAATTGCTTGGGTAAGATAATAAAAAAATGTCTGGTTAAGCTGGAAAGTTTGCTGACGGTATCATTTAATTAATTAATCTCCACTTTGCGCTTAACAATTTTTTTTCTGTTATTTTTATAATTATATCAGCTGCTCTTTTTTTTTCGACTGTACTTTTTGTTAACTGTACTTTTATTATCATCTTCCTAACTTATTGTAAAGTTCCTTTCGGGGAAGGAAAATATCATGAGGAAACCTGCACACACCTGCGAAGCAATTCAATGATGTGTGTGAAGTTCCCAATCCGCACTGGGCCCGCGTGGGAGCTATAGCCCAAGCCCTCTCATTCTGAGTGGAGGACTGTGCCCAGCAGTGGGACGTAAAAAAGGCTGTTGATGAACTTATTGTGGGTTAAGTTTAACTTGCTAGATTTGACCACACACATACTAACACGGTAAGTTAAATAAAAGCTACTAAAAACAAATTCGACACGTTATAAAGAAAGGTCTATTGAGATTACGAGTCGCTATAAAATGATGTTTATATTCTTAGCTGCCATACAAATGTTTATAAAAGATGCATATAGACGTAAGTTTATGTAACGTGAAAACAAAAACTTATAGCCATATCAAAATTATTCTATTATACAAACAAGCAAAGGGCCGTTTTATTATTATAATTACTGGCTGTTGTCCGTAAATTCATCTGCGTTTGCTCATATTTTGTTAAAGTCAAGTGTCTCTCTCCCCCCCCCCCCCCCCCTCTCTACCAGCAAAACCGTTGTATTTGGAAATGTGAACATTCGGTGCGGTAGTGCATATAGCGAATTGAAAAGGAAAAGTATGACGGCTAAGTAGGTTTTACGGGTTAGCGAGTAAACGAGTTAACCATTTGACAAACTTCCAAAAATTAGTTACTACCAGCGTAGTAAAGAATACGCCTTTTAAAATCAGATATGCAAAGACTATTTCGTAACGGTCCGACACGCTCTTGGTCGGTTTTTGCAACTATTTTTAAATTTTGACAGTATTGACAGAGTTTCGTGGATATGCATAATATTGAGTACTGACAATATAGGGCGACAATAGAATCTAAAGAGCTTTTGAATATTCAATTGGATATTGAAATGGAATGGACGATTAATGTAATTCCCGGTGTTTAGAAACCGGTCCGAGCGAGAAACGGTTTCTGACAATGACTACAATTCCAATATTTCCGAATCATTACCGGACTAGATGCAACTAGGGTCGTTCTGTTTTCAGCCTGAGACATTATTCTGTAAGAATTCAAAATTTAATTAAAAGGGAACGGTTTCTGACAATGACTAAAATACCAATATTTCCGAATCATTACCGGACTAGATGCAACTAGGGTCGTTCTGTTTTCAGCCTGAGACATTATTCTGTAAGAATTCAAAATTTAATTAAAAGGGAACGGTTTCTGACAATGACTAAAATACCAATATTTCCGAATCATTATCGGACTAGATGCAACTAGGCTCGTTCTTTTTTCAGCCTGAGATATTATTCTATAAGAATTCAAAATTTAATTTAAAGACTGTATGTTGCAGTTGCTGTTTGCTACTTTCCTTACTTATTATACTGTTTTGTTTCAGTATGAATTGAAACGATTCATTTGCTCACTCGCGACCACATGACTGATTAATCAATTGTTTCAATATTTCAATTAGTAGTTTGTTCTAATTTTCAAAATGGTAATCAAAGCTTTGAGTTTTATTACCTTTTATATGGTTTTTTGCGGATTTCTTGCAAACTATGCCTGAATCGAGAAGCTGATTAGATTAAGGTTCAGCAATTTTTTTTTAAATTGATATACCTACTTCTAAAAAAAACAGTCGAAATACGCGAGACCCAAATCACTACACGTACTTGCATTTATTCATCTCTGCAGGATGCAAATTCACCACCTCGGTCACATATTCCATTCCCACGAACGTATAAAGGGTGTGTCCCCTTGCTGGATCATTTTTTCAAACCACCATCGAGTCATTTTAATGATGCCTTTACTTTCTTGTTTACTTTGTACGTTTATCTATGTCTTTGTACGTCTTTTCAAGGGTGGTGTCTTTGGACAGGGGATGAACAATGTTTTTTACTATAATTGTCTAGTTGTTCTTTTTACCGTTACATCTCGTTTTGGTCTATTTGGACTTTACTTGAGCGGAAGGAAGCCGGTTTCTCTTTTGGTGAAGTCGTTTCTCACTCTTATTTTTAAATATAAATCCGTTATTTTTATTATTTTATTTTCTGACAATGTTTGTGTAATTTTCACGTAGCTAATTTTACTTTTAAGCTTAAGTCATCCCTCCATCGGACCATTAATTTATTTTCGTTTTCCGTAGTACCTACGCTATTAAATTAGTTAGTTCTTTAGAAGTATATTTTATGACAAATGTTAACCAAGAAATGAGTTAATTGCTGTTTAAATAACTCAGTGCAACGGTTACTTCATTTCCATGTTGGTTTGTTAATGACGGACATTCCTATTAAATGTTCAACTAAAACTTATCCGTAATATACATTTGCTCCATTAACTTGACACTATACAAAACTAACAAATCTCTAGCTATCGTCATGATTCAAAACAAATATATTTATTTATATCGAAACTTCCCACGGAAATTCCTAGAGTAGATTGTAAACGAATTAGAATGCATTCTAAGCATTCTTTGATAAGGAAATAACTATGTGCCCGTGTCATAATGTCCGTAATAGAGATGACAGCTAGAGGTAAGGAACGGAGTTCACTGAACTTTGAGTACCTACTTGAAATATGAGTGAACATGATATGGTCAGATATAGAAGAATAAAAAGTGGTTTTGCTGTTGGCGTAAAGTGACATGATATGTGGCATAACTTTTAGTTGACATAGCATAACAGTAAAATCGCATAACACTTAATCAGTATACTTTAAACTCGCATAATTATCAAGTCACATAATTATAATTATGACTTATGAACATTATCAAGTTTAACATTAATATGCAATGCATAACTCTATTAAACATAACATGTGCATAATCTTAAAATAACTAAATTTGCAGCCAAAAGAAAACAGACCACGAACGGGTGCTTATTATTTAAATTGCGCATTTTCGTATTCAAAGGAGGGAAGGGGAGGGGGGGGGGGGGGTAGTGCTACTTACATCTAGCTAAATAGGTCAGGTTAAAGCAAATTGACTTTAGGCTTAACTGTATTATGAGTATGAAAAATATTCTTATTCTGTTATGATTATTAATATTATCCGGATTTATAATTTTGCGTAGTAATGTTATGCGTTTTCAAATTACGAGTACCTATAAATTTTAGGCGTTTTAATATAGACCCATAACATAAATTAAGATACACCGGTATATTTACTAGCTTTAAGCGATCATTTAGCTGCCTTTTGGATAGTGGAAAAGGTATTTAAAGTTCTACCTCCCATTATCGAAGCATGGATCAACCATTCCAAAAATCCCAATACCTCACGCCCTCCAATCGGTCCATCACTTTAATCCGAGTCATTTCTTAAACTACGTTATTGTGAACCCGTAAGTTGACCCGCATTAGGGATAATGGGTCACATGGCCCATCCGTGTCCCATATCCATTGTGTCCCTCTTCGCCTGTCAATCTGCGTGATCGCCGTGAAATCCGTTCACGTTCGTACTTTTAGGACCTACCGCACGATGATTTATCTTAAATATTTAATGGAAACGATAAGTAATCACTTGCACGGATTGGAAGTGACGTCGTATAACAGGCGGGTATCTCTTTGTGCTGGGTATTTGCTCTCCGGAGTTGGTTAGGAGTGATATAACCAGGGTAACTAGGGCAGTGGCAACGATCTCAAGACACCAGCAGACCCTGTGAGGCGCGGAAATAACAGATCAGGACTTATTTTTGCTCGCAGGACTGATGGCCGATGGGGCCAGAAGGTTCTCGAATGGCGTCCACAGACTGGGAGACAAATTGTCAGTAGGCCTCCAACAAGATGGAGCGACGACCTGATAAAGATAGGGACCGCGGCGGATGCGGAAAGCATAAGACCGGTCTGAGTGAAGAGCCTTGGGGGAGGCCTATGTCCAGGCAGCGGACGTCTTTCGGCTGACATGATGATGGTAATGATGATGACTTATTTTTAAGTATCAAGGGCTGATGTCTATTGTTATAATTACGGTATTTTAACTCGTAAATCTGTCTGTTTGAAATGGGATATGTGCGATTTCTGACAGATACTGTTACTGACACGCAAATATTGCTAACTTAAAGTCAATATTCACAGCTTACATTTCTAGCCATATGCAAATGGTAACATGGTAAGTGTCAAAACAAGTACATACCTACTTATATTTAACCGTTACATTCTCAGGTAAGTACATGCTTAAAGTGGCACCCTCTTTTAATTTGTACTATATTTGGTTAGGCTATAGAGTTGTAGATTTATGTAGGGTATATTTGTAAATTTTTTATTGCACTAGCCAATTAAAAATACAACAGTTGACAGAAAGTAGTAAAAAGGTGAATTTATCTTTGAAAGGGATCTCTACCTAAACAGGACGAGAGAATACAGTATAAATAACATAAGACATGCATGATGAATAGGAAGTTAGGATAATTGAAAAACAATAGCTACTTCCTTACCTAGAAAGATTACAAGAATATCAAAATTACACTTTCTTATTTGGCATATTCCAAAAGTCATCAAACTGTGCAACATTTCATTTATAACTAAATTCACACAGAACGTGTGAAAATACGCCATAATAATTTGTTTCAAGGCTAAATTGCCCTGTGTTACCTAGGTTCATTCAAGTCCATACAGACGAATCGCTTTCAACTTTCAGAAAACTAAATTGCTTTATTACGTTTTATGAGTTACGTTCGCTTTAATTAGAGATAAATAATTGACGACCAATAAAATCAATCTAACATTTCTTTTTTTACACGAACTCTCCGTGTTGCATAATTAGAAATGTATTGATTTAAACTTTCGCGATTTTCACACATTATCATGATACTCGGGACTTAATCGCGTAAAAACTTTTATATTTAAATTTGAATTTAAATACCTCGACGTTTCGGACGCGACGTTGCGTCCATGGTCTCGAAGGGACTGAAAAGGCGGGTATCAACATCTCCTAGCTGCACGGGTTCCTCGAACTACCCGCACTTGGTCTTTTTTATTAGTTTTTTCACCAGGGTTGCCACCAGTCCGACACACAACACTCACAACATCCGGCGATTTATGAGACGATATTTGATGACGCTTACACATACTGATTACCGGATTCCACGAAGATGAAAGCTTGAAACCATCCTCCCGTTTCGTACAACCCTACTGCCAGAGTTACTCGTCGCATAAGGGCAGTCATCAGAGACTATGAGGATTTATTCGGAGAGGACGACTTTCACCGGTTGTACAAGCCCAGAATAGTGCAGCCACCGAAACTGTATGGGTTGCCTAAAGTACATAAAGCCAACGTACCTTTGCGGCCGATCGTGAGTCAGATTGCATCTCCTACTTACGATCTGGCGAAGTACGTTGCGTCGGTGTTGCAACGACTTGTGGGGGGTACGTCGTCTTTTGTGAAGGATTCTCGTCACTTTATAGACATCCTCAAGGGCATCGCGTTGGAACCGGACGATATAATGGTGAGTTTTGATGTTGAGTCGCTGTTCACCAATGTTCCAGTAAAGGAGTGCCTTGAGGTTGTAAGAAGAAGGCTGAGTGAGAGTGAGATGCCGGAGTCTATCATGGTATTGCTGCGGAACTGTTTAGAGGGCGGTTACTTTTTGTATCGCGGACAGTATTATCTCCAGATTGATGGTGTTGCCATGGGTAGCTCTGTAGCACCGGTCATGGCGAATATCTGGATGGAACATTTCGAGGCCAGTGTAGATCTGCAACCATGGGCAGTGAAGTTGTGGAAGAGATATGTAGATGATGTTTTTTGCGTTATAAGGGGTGGTAAACAGGAAGTCGAGCGATTGCTCCAGCATCTCAATTCCTTTCATCCCAAAATTAAGTTTACGTATGAATTGGAATCGGAACGTAGCTGGCTTTTTCTGGACGTTAGAGTGATAGGTCGCTTGGACGGATCCCTGGCGCACACTGTATACAGGAAACCGACACACACAGATAGGTATTTGAATGCTCTGTCTCACCACCATCCCCGTCACCTGCAGTCTGTCGTGAGTACCTTATGTGACAGAGCACGTAACCTTTGCGACCCAGAATATTTGGCGGGCGAGATGTCGCATATTCAAGGAGTCCTGAGATGGAATGGGTACAGGATGAACAGACGGCAACCCAGGCGGAAGGCTAGGGGTAAACATCCTGATGTTTGTAGGCAACCGGCATTTATGCCGTATGTGAAAGGGATAACGGACAAAGTCGGTACAGTACTAGGCAAGTACTCTATAAAAACTGTGTATACGCCGCTATCCAAGATCACGAGCCATGTCAGATCACCAAAAGATGTTGTACCTTTCCAATCACCGGGCGTTTACAAGATCGACTGCAGTTGTGGGAGCTCTTGTATAGGGCAGACGAAGCGCACCATAGCTGAAAGAGTCAAGGAGCACATCGCAGCTGTCAAGAATCGTCAGGTGAACAAGTCCGCTATTGCCGAACATTTACTGGAATCAGGACCAAACCACTGGATTGAGCTTCATAACCCCACGATCCTCTCTACTGAGCGGCATTTTTATAGTAGAATTGTACGTGAAGCAGTTGAAATCAGGAAACATAGTAATTTCAACCGGGAGGATGGTTTCAAGCTTTCATCTTCGTGGAATCCGGTAATCAGTATGTGTAAGCGTCATCAAATATCGTCTCATAAATCGCCGGATGTTGTGAGTGTTGTGTGTCGGACTGGTGGCAACCCTGGTGAAAAAACTAATAAAAAAGACCAAGTGCGGGTAGTTCGAGGAACCCGTGCAGCTAGGAGATGTTGATACCCGCCTTTTCAGTCCCTTCGAGACCATGGACGCAACGTCGCGTCCGAAACGTCGAGGTATTTAAATTCAAATTTAAATATAAAAGTTTTTACGCGATTAAGTCCCGAGTATCATGATAATTAGAAATGGTTTTTAAAATGTTAAGTTTGTTATACTCTTAGCTTACAGATTATATTTTTTTACAGAAATACCAAGACTGTCTTGCCAGTGACTATGACTGTGGACTGGACTGGATCTTGACTGAGTCTTTCGAACGCTATAGCGTTAGTATAGCATACTGCACCATAAAGCTATATGTATAATTAAGGTTACGAATAATTCATCGACCCGTAATTTTTGTAGCCCCCACTGAAATTCGACATTATTGAACAAGCGAGCGAAGCGAGTGAGTTCTCAGTGTTGAGAAAGCTGGTGAATTGGCATTTGTTGCTGTCAAAATGTTTGTTCTACGATAACTTGAGTATCGTTTATCTTAACTTTATGCAACGTAGGTACTTGATATAAATTCAAACATGAGCAGAATCTGTTCAGGGGTTAACGGCATCAAGATGTGAAGAAATTAGGGGGCGTCACCGTTCTTGGTAAGGAGTCATGCTTGACTTAAAAATTAGTTTGCGAGTTCTTAATTCTTGGAGATCCCTACATTATTTGATTTTGTATTTCGCGGGACGACACACGGTTTACGGTTAAAAATGTTACTTCACCGAATAAATTACAAACAGCATAACGCATAGGCACTAATGTATCAGTGATTAAGTAGGTACTGGGCGTACTTTGATAATCGCCGCTGCAATTAAAATAACTTATTGCAAAAGGAGTTCGCTAAATACTTACGTATAGTTTTGCTAAACACTTCTAAGTCATCATCATTTTCGAAAAAAAATTTTGAGCCATAAGCTAGAAAATGGGATCCCATCGTAAAATCCTGCCTTGGTGACAATGGGACCACCTTGGGAGTATACTTTTTGGAACATTTTTTTTTTGAAAATCGACCCACAATTGACGGAGTAACCAGTGTACATACATAAAAAAAAACATGCAGTGGAACATTAGAACTTCCTTCTTTTTTGATCTCGGTTACAAATGCGCAGCGTCCATGACATATTTCCAACTGAGACTCTTGTCATGCAACCCAACCTACAAGTTACTCTGAATAACCAGCAGTTGACTCCACATAATTCAGTCTAACCTCCCGAACATAATAATTGTAATTCGAGTAATGTTTGTTTTGGACAATTTCATTGTTTCGTTTGCGAAAGCGCCGGTGAGGCCGGGGAGCTCGCGTGCCTGCGTAACGCTCGTGCAATGCTTGCGACAGGTATGGAGTCAAGAAGTGTTAAAATGGCGCTTTAATCAGCTCAAGAAGGTTCCAATTTCGATCGACAAATCACTTTGCAAGAGGAGCGGTGCGAGATGTATATTATTCCAACAGAACTAATGTGGTCGATTCTGCCTGCAAGGGTCTTCAATCTGCTCCAATGGAAGCGTGCCCTTAAGGATCCCGGTGAGCTAGCGGCTAGCGCAACTGTGTAACGCTCGTACAATACTTCCGACAGGTATGGAGGTACAAGCAGTAGCGGTAAAATAGCGCTAGATTTGGCATTATGTTGATTCCTCATTACATTTTTTTGATGTTGATTAATTTGACGAACAACTCAGAATCTCAAATGTGCAAGAGTTTTCAGTAAAACATCAGATATACAAACTTTTCCAATGTTTTTCGGAACGTACCAAATGGTATTTTCAGCAAAATAGTTAGCAAAATGCGTAAAACTTCACTTGAGATGGACTATTACCATCCATCGTAGGTTCCGGCAGAATGTCAGCGCTGCGGCAGTAACGCCGGCAGCACACGCTGAGTCGGCGCCTTTTCGCGGCTATGCCGTGACAAATTTCCGTATGTGTATAGCTTGTAAGATATTTGTTTTGCTGCATTTGTCATAGTCATGGTTGTCGAATAAAGTTTTTTATCTATCTATCATCATACTAATACCTTCGTAACATTTAATAATAATGTCATCGATTTGTTTATTAATGAGTCGATTTGCACTTGAGTATTTGTATACATGAGCAGCTAAAACTGAATTATTTAACAGCTGTGTGATTTAGCATATCTTATAGTATAAATGTGTATTTAATTTACAACATAACATAACCAAACGTGCAAAAGATTATAATCTTTAATTATTCGTTGGTTTAGTAATAAAATGTGAAGAAACACTAATCCCTGAATATGTAGCTGCATGCAAACATTGCAATGCAACCACATTATAAATTCAAAAGAAAACGCAGATAAAAGTAGAGATGCCAATCAGCAGCATTTTAAAGTCACCAGGGAAAGGCGTATTGTGCAAACTACCTTCGTGATTAGATCGCGACGATAACAACGTTGTACAAAGTAAAATTGCCGAATGAATCCTTGCCAGGATTAGTATAATAAAATTTAAACAATTATAATTATTATGCAAAGAAACAACATAAAAAGGTAATAGAGCATGTGAGGCAATTTGCGCTCAGCAACAAATGGAACATTGTGGCTTTTATATTGGCTTCATCCTTTGTGTCGCCTGAGGCCCGAGTACGAATATTCGAAAGCTGCGTCACGTAAAAACGAATAGTAAACGTTATCGAGTTTGTATGTCGATTTTACGTGACGCAGATTTAGAACGAAAAGTCGTACTCGACCCTCAGCGCCCGCCCGTGAGCGTATTTGGAACTAAAATTTAGTATGAGGTTTCTCGATCTCGATACGAAAACAGTAACACAGTATTCGAAAAGTCGTGCTCGACCCTCTGATTCTAGATCCGGCTTAAATCCGGCGACACTCCCTCTTTCCTGGCAATATTAAATATTATAGCTCGTGCTGTTGTTTGCCAATATATTATCTCGTCAAAAAGTGAAGTATATCGTGAATTAATTTTGAGCCTGAGTGCAGATGACTGGGATACTTTTGACAAGATGGAATTTTGACTGAAGATCAAAGATGGTTATTTGCTTATTGGTCATGTTCACATTAGGACCTCAGTCAATAAGTAGAATATTGGGTCTAATTAATTAATACGCATAATCTTTTTACGCATAATGTATGATTACGCATAAGCGTAATTTTGCATAATCGAAATTATGAGTAACCTAATCATATACATTATGAGTAGAAAGATTATGCGATATAGAAGGTTCCCATGAAGAATACGTGGCCTACTTATATTTAACACTGGGTTTGTTTAAGAGTGGGATGGTATCCACACTAAATATCGATCTCATTAACTATCCTTCCCAATCGGACGCCGTAAACAGCGAGTATGAAGAGCCGCATTCACTTCCAAAATTCGAGACCGGAAGTAATTCGACAGTGTTTCCTTGTGAACTGCATACTTCATACACTCCCTAAAACATGGTGTACTGTGTCTCAAGCTCCTTTGTGTCCTGTTTCCCACGTCACTCGCGACTAGTGACGTGGCAAATAATTACTCCGCGGGTGGTCTAACAGAGGTAAGTGGATAACCACTTATCCGCTGATTCTATATACATTCCGTGCCCCATGTAGTCATACGAAACTATGCGAAACGTAATTATTATTAAGCGACTGCGTATACTGAAACAGCGGCAGCGCTACTTGGGGGTCTAAAGGTCAATACTTAAACCAATTGGACTTGCTAAACTTTGGTTATTACGTTATCCCATTGTCGGCAGCAATTACCAAGGGTCCATTGTTGAATTAAATAATTTTGTTATTTATTAGTTTATCACATTACGCAGTTGGGCAAAGTTTTAGGTATCGTAACTGGTTTATTAGTACACAATTCGCAGTTAAATTAACTTACATAACTTAGAAATTGCTGATGACGCAGTACGTAGCACAGTAAAGTAGTAACTTTACACGGACCTACCTTAGGTGTCATATGATAGTCGTTTTTAGGTAGGTACTGTAAGGAGGTCGATCATTGTTTGATGATTGAGTTCGTTATTTAAAAAATACGAATGCAAAGTGTCTAAAACGACACAAAACAAGAGCGACACTCTGACAGTAAGTTTTTATCTGAAAAGTCGTGTATTCGTTCATATTGAAAAAAGACAATAAAAATCACACAAAAAACACAAGTGTTGTTCCCTCTTCTTACACCTCTCGCAGTTTGAACCACTAGAGCTACATCCACCCAACGGCCGTGCCTAAATAGGCACCAGCTCACAGTACTTTCTTTCGCTTATAATTATAAAATAATTATAAAGGCCGTGGAAGCCTAGTCATTTGACCTATGGCCTCTCGAGCAGAGGATCGGCGGTTCAAGGCCTGGCTAGCACCTCTAAGTTTTTCGGAATGTATGTGTGAAATAACAATTGTAATGCATGAGTTCATGAGCTTTCCGGTGAAGGAAAACTAAAGCGAAGTAATTTAATCGTATGAAGTTTCTTATCCGTGGGAACTACTGCCCAGCAGTAGGACGTAAATAAGCTGCTGATAATAAGCTAACACGTTAGAGTACCGAAAGTTTACGCGAATAAATGTAATCCTTGTCTTATTATTACAAAACAGCCTAACACTAACCTTTCGCCTTTGTACATTTGCTTTTGTTCTGTTATCTATTATTTTTTGTTTTATGTGCAATAAAGAGATATACATACATACATACATACTACCTCTTCAATTATTCGCACGCCAATTTCAGCACAACAGTACCGCAAGCGGTTTCTACGTAATAATTGAGGATAATCCTCAATTTTCGCGTGTTAAAAACGATTATAAAAGCACTGTTATGTTGTACTCTCGGTTTTGTGCTAAACGGTCGTTTTTAACTTTTACTTTCGATTCGTGTCCGTTTGCCGACTTGATTGGGATCTTGTACGGATTTCCGTTATGGTCCTAGTAACTTGCAGATATAGCTGATTTTGTTCATAAATCTTCTATCTGATTACGTTCACTTATTAACAGCTTAGGTACTTATTTCACACGGGATAAATCTAAATCGACTGGTAATGATGTTTAAATGCTATATAAATGACCTGTGGGTACACCAATTATTTCCCCTTTAATACATATCGAATTTAGCTCATTGCCATTGCTCATCGACGTAGAAACACCTCGAGTTCGGTCAAGACAGTGCAAAAATAAGTACCGAATTAATCCATCACAACAACAATACCACAACCTTAATTCGCCGACATAAGACATATTTTTTAGTAAGTTATATGCACCCATATTTTTGCACTCGTCTGTACTTAATAACAATTGAACGAATCCTAAAAGCTTTGCGCATTCTGTTTAAACAATGAGCTTACGTAAGGATTATTCGATAATTGCTGAAGCATTCTAAGACTTAATAGCAGCTTAGTAAGGTTTGCATTGTTTTGATGGTACTGATTCAGATTTAGTAAATATTTATAAATGTAATATAGCAAAGCGTTCGAGTATACAACAGTACAGTTACCGTCTATAGGAATTAGTATAAGTATAGCTACCGTATGTTGATTCTCTGGTATCAAACCTATTGTTAGAGATAAGACCTACTTATTGTCTACCTTGTATATTTAACCATAGATTAGATTGTTTTATGTAGTGGTATGCTTTTTGGTCAACGTGTGTACCTACTTGTGTTTGTTATGTCGTTACAGTGTCTGGTTTTTTAAAGCTATTCTATCACTGCCTAGCGGCCACTGACCAAGTAATTTTATGTTAGGTCACCGACAGATCGTATGTTCCGTGGGAACGCAATTTTACCACATGTGACTTAATTGTAATAGTCCAGAAGTTATGATTGTTCACAAACGTTTTTGGCTTCTTTATTTGTTACCATGAGGGAGCTCAGGGCCCAAAGAATCGTTAGAACCCCGAAATACCGAAACTAGAGCCTGGCGTTCTTGATCATTGTTTTTACGTCAAGGCCTTGACTTTTATTTTGGTCCGGTGCCCCTGAATGCTCTAAAGCGGCCCTGTAGTAAAACAATATGTGCAGAAATAAAGTTTTTTTTGTAACCTCCTGGGAACTTCCGTGTGGGCCGTAGACGGAAAAGGTCGGTAATCACGTAACACTTTCACATTATACACGTCGGCTGTCAATAGTAAATCAATAGGATGACGAAAGAGTGTCGGTGCTTCATCTAAGGATGTAGGTTATTTGACAAGGCTGTAGAAACATGATTGTTGCGACAGACAGACTATATCGTTTTTGGAAGGCTTTTTCTGTGCTCCAGATAAGAGGATATTTATGATGGCACTTTAGTACCTACTTCAACTTTATTAAAACCGCACACCGAGGGTCATCATCTAATAATATTATATTTGTGCTCGTTCAATGTAGGATAGATAGAAGGACAGGCAAACAGCGCCATCTATTATCCTACAGTGGAACTAATGTAATTTTTGATGTTTTCTGAAAAACTGTGCTATTTAGAGACATCTCTTTTATTTTTAACATGAAACTACCGTCAAACACTATCATAATGAAATAAAGTGATCACTCGAATTTGTCTAAAGCTGGGCTAAACTTGACTTAAATACCTTTTTACCATTTTGATTCGGAACCATAAAAATTAAAATACCATTATGACCGGACACTTTCATCTGAAATGATTTCGTAAATCTAACACCACCTACTTAATGTTTTCTTTTATAATTCGTAGGTGCTAATTTATGATAGTTTTCTCTTAGAGCTTATAGACATTGATATCGATAGCCTATTATTTACAGCTGGTTAATTCTGCACCTTTGGGGCTTGACGTGTTTCTTACATAACAAGTTACTTATGACAGTTATGACACACCGGTGCTAAATGACGCGCCATCATGTCTGCACTTTGCATTGCATTGTGAATTGTCACAATAACCTTTAAGCGTCATGTAATGGCTCTCAGTGTGTAGTCTGTGCTTTGGTTCCTTCGCCTGTAGGCTAGACCTAGTCAAGTGCGACTTCTATCTCGCGCGAGAACAAACTGCCCGTCCTATTCTGTCACTCAGAATGCAACAGGACGGGTATAACTCCGCACGACAAACAAAGTCGCAGCCAGTCGTGCTAGCCCTACTGGTCCATTCCAGTTCGGTCAAAGGTGGTCAATCTGTACTGAAGTGACCTTTGATAATTATTTACATTACTAGGGCCACTTCCAAGATTATATTCGTGCGATACCTATAACTAC
Organism: Clepsis dumicolana; assembly: GCA_963691665.1. Taxonomy (NCBI): domain Eukaryota; kingdom Metazoa; phylum Arthropoda; class Insecta; order Lepidoptera; family Tortricidae; genus Clepsis; species Clepsis dumicolana. The sequence continues at coordinate 5,054,141 of OY829519.1, read as the reverse complement.
ATAAATGGGCTTGCACGGGGTAATCATTCTCTTTTTTTGTAAACACAATCCCAACATTCCCAACATATGACAGAGAAAATAATTATTACATTATGCACACTGCACGGTCATATTGTATAAATGAAAATCAATGTAAGATTAATTTTCTTATCAAACAGCAGCGTCCTCATAGTCTCAACAAGCTAAACCATACGATATCAACACGTAACTTTAACCATATCGCACAAATTAAGAATTAACAAATTTAACATCATTAAAACCGGCTCTTCTCCGTGACACTGCAACGCCCAAAGATGACAAACATTAAGTAACATTAAACTGAACAACATTAGCATTTACCGCTTAGATAACTGTTTGCATTTCCACATTTAAGACGAATGGGTCAAACGTGAGATGGAGATTCACGCTAATGAAAAACTGTATATTAGGGTCAGAGTTCGGTGCCCAGTAAATCACGAACATGTTAACGAGCTAGACGAAATTAATATAATTGATTTAATTAATCAGGAATTAAATCATACGTGACTGGTGATTAACCAGCGTATTGCACGCATAGTACATGTGCGTAGTGTAAATGTCTTGCGCAGTGCTGCTTGCTAAATGTTGAAACTATTCATCGGCTATTGCTGATTGCGTTGGATAATTGCGTGAAATGTGAACTGTTATCAGACTTTACTTGTTTAGAATGAGGCAATGCGAAATAACAGAGGTTTGTTGGACCGTTCCCACTTCACGCCCTTGGTAGAGACGAGATCTAATTTGGGTAGCTTGTTGATTGCTTACTTTTTTCCGTGCATACCAGTATCAATGAAACTTTCAAATAGTTAGAACATTTTATAATATGTTAAAGACAGAAATGTTTAACCTCTAAAGTTTGCTAAATGTCGCTTTTATGGCTTTTTTCCTGTAATAGTGTAGTAAGTCATTTTTAGGATCCGACGATGGTGATTTTTATTAGAAGAATTAATTTGGAACATCTGTCACTTAATAATTATGGTCGCATAATAATAAATTTCTAGCTTATGATCTTCATTATAGTAGTCAGGAGTACAAAGTTTATCCACAACGTACATAGCGTATATAGTCAGGTGCCATTAGGTCGTCTTTAACCGGGGTTTAACGCTGCCTCGGGATTAACATCGTCATGTCATCGTAAATACGTCTTTTCGTATAGTCTGATGTAAAATTAGCACCGAGTTAGGGCCTTATTCATAAACGTCACTCAAGCCTCCATTAGCTAAAATAGGTTTTGTCTTCTTCTTACTAACGGAAATATCAATGTGACAAAAAAGGACAAACGAACTATAAGGACATTTTATTTAAAATAGGTTTATGAAGGTTTAGTGTCTAACCTAGGCCAGCGCAAGTCGGAATTAGGCAGCGTGTCATTTAATCAAAAACCTCTCACAATTGCTCAAAACTCACATAACGTTTGTCACTTCGCCATACATTTTATTTACATTTGATTTGATCCGTGTAACATTTGTGAGCTCTGACCTCCTATCTTAACTGATTCACTTCTGATCGGTCGCCAGCTGACAATCGCCGTACCACTGGCTGACCTGAATTGACGCGACAGATCTGTCCTCGTGTCAGCCTTACTTGATTACGTGATAAATCTATTAATAGAATACACTCATTATAGATTACCGCGAATCGATCAGGGTGCAAACATGGGGTCGCTGTTATCCGGATTAAGTCTTACGTAATGTTCTGATGTTTAGTAGTTTCTAATGGTGCTAATGGAAATATATCTAGCAACGAAAATACGGCGAGATGCGGCTCAGTGCAGAATAGAGTGGCGTTCTTTGGTATTGGAGACCAATATTTACTACGTATCGTTGAATCAGCGCAGTATCAGTATGTATGTAACAAAAAACTTGGGAGCAGCACGATACTCTTACGTTAAAATATAAATGTAAAAGTACTATCGGAAATATTCAAGTTGCCTTTCTTTAAATGCGGAAGTGCAAGCTCAGTTATGAGTTAATAATTTGTAATGTTTCAACTATTTAAGAAAATAGGATGAGCGTTGGTAAGCACTATCTTGCCTTACAGAAGAAAACCTCTTAACCGATCATTACGGTAAACGTTCAATTGTTTACACCTGAGTTCCGGTAATTGACACCCTACTCATCACCTTTATTACTATGAATTTACTGGAGGAACAGTGGCTATTGGGGCAGTGTCTGGCACTAACTGGGACATTTGCCTCAGTATACGTAAAGTTTTGGCGATTAAAAGTCGGAAGTATGGTAGTTTTTTTCGTGATGCAAGAATTGTTATACATCTGAATGTATGTTTCAACTAAAAAAAGCTTTGGGGATCGTAGGACAGCTGTTTTAATTGTGTCATGCCGAAAACTTTTTCTTTATATTCATTATGATCCCGATGTCTGTCAAACCAATTCGCAAGTAACATGATCACGCATAGAATCAAGCGAAGTATCAAGTTGCAAGTAATTAGCGTTAGCAAAGTCCCAGATGAAGGTTATCGGCGGGTCAGGCGATGCTATAATTAGTGCAACATGCACCCAGCTGCGCCTGCGCCATTCACAAGTGTTCCGAATTGGTGAGTGGACTACGGAGACACATCAGCTCACATGTTATTATGAGTGAATTGAATACACTTCAGAGGCACAGTTTGATACAACCGCGCTACGATAAGTTATAAATTAAAAAGAGGATTTCTGAATTCGTCTCTTGTTGTGCTAAGTAATTCTTTAAATGCTCCACAAACACAAACAAACAACAAAGTCCCAGACAATGCCACGACACTCCTGCTGTGGACAGTGCATAACTGCCCCAAAGTTCAGTGCAGTGACGTTTGCACTGCACATTATCAATATTAAAATAAATATTCATCTAGCGGACATAACCTACGATAGGTATCACTACACTTCGGAAAGGAGATCCTATCTCAATGTTCCACTCAGCAACACGCCTTTGTTTCTACAAAGGCTTGACTTATTAGATTTTTTCCTAAAAAAGCACTTTCATAGACTTTTCTACCACAAAGTAAAAAGACTTGCTGAGATGACGTACTTATTTATGAAATGCGTCGAAATGCGTTCATGAGGCCTATGCCATTGTGGATAACGCCAAGAAAAAGTATGAAGCTTTATCTCTGTGACGTATTTACACATCATGTGGTGTCACAGCAATGACATAAATCAGGCAGTCTGCCTAATGCCCGGGAAAAGAAAGTCACACTAAGTGAGGTTTCACTTTTGTTGACTTAGTCTAAGGGCCAGCTGACCCTAATGCAGTACCTTTATGTGACTCAACGTTTTCTATAGGTACATGAATTGTCTTTTTTGAATGCCTCATTAAATAAATTCCATGTTCAAATGCGAAGGAAAAATCACTTGTGAAAGCTTAGCAAATGGACAACTTTAATCACAATAAGATTTCAGTAACCTCAATTCAAGTACATAAGAGCAGGGGATCGATTTTCGAATCTCACCCGGTGACTAAATTCACTGATTTCCAAAAAGTTCGTATTTTTGAATATCACCGGTAGCTAAATTTCTCATGCCTATAAACGAGAACCCATCCATAAACGAGATCACTGAGTGACTACTTCTCGACCACTGCCAGTGACACCTAACCTCAATCCGCTATGTTGACATTGCTTGTCTAATGTCTATGGCAGAAACGCAAATTAGCTGCATGTTAGTAGACGGGTATGAAAATCAAAAATAAGGCTTTTGGCAAATCAGTAATATTAATGTCATGGATGAGAATTTAGTCACCAAGTAAGATACAAAATTGACCTGGTGACTTTTACTTATACAACGGTACCATTACTGACTAACTGAAAAACAGGCTAGCTGACAAACGCACAGCCTTAGAAACAGGAGCTAGACTTGAAATTTGGCAGCATACCTGAGTATCAGAGAGAACTAAGAAGAGTTTTTTTCTAACCATTTTCTATTTTGACAGCAGCATATAATACTACAACAAAACGGCTAATGATTAATTACGGTACACTGTAGCAATTTCAGTGAAAGGAACAATTGTTTTAAGGGTCACGTTGGACCGTCAAATTGGATGTGTTATAACGATAACGCAATGTTGATAACTATATTAACAAAGACAGTTTGTATAGCTTGCGACATTATGTCGATGATTGTGAAGTTGTAATACATTGTCGTTGTCGTACAGCTATTGCCTATTGTATGTACGAGTATGTTGGTGACAAGTGCGCGGTCTTTTTTCCTCGTTGTATACGTACATTGAAAATGTGATACAATTATGGAAGTAATTCGACTACGAGAATCAATCATAATATTATTCGTATTCAACTTATTGTATGTCATATCGCTGGTCCTACAGGAGGTATTTCGATCTCATGTGACATGGGGTTCCCGCCCCATCACACAGGCAAATTAATAGGAAAAGAATTCTGTAAAGCATGTACTTAAAATTGTGGGTTCAGGCAGCAACTAAAAGTACCTACACTTTTGTTTCAAATTGTTGTCGTCAATCTTGAAAATCAAAAGAAGAATCGTAGCAGGAAAAACTTACCCCGATCAGTGTTTCTCCGCAGTCATCAATCTTAAGATCATAGCATTTGGAACGGGTTACCATCTGGTATTTCGATCTCATGTGACATGGGGTTCCCGCCCCATCACACAGGCAAATTAATAGGAAAAGAATTCTGTAAAGCATGTACTTAAAATTGTGGGTTCAGGCAGCAACTAAAAGTACCTACACTTTTGTTTCAAATTGTTGTCGTCAATCTTGAAAATCAAAAGAAGAATCGTAGCAGGAAAAACTTACCCCGATCGGTGTTTCTCCGCAGTCATCAATCTTAAGATCATAGCATTTGGAACGGGTTACCATCTGGTTACACAAAACCTAAACACGACTTCCCCAAAACTCTTTAATATGCGTAAGAAATAAGGCATATCAGATCCACGTATAATTCGACACCGATCTATCCTCTGACGTTTTGACGCTCATCTCTCTAACAATTTAGGATTCCGAATACATATCTATAGACACACTGCAGTGTGGTTTCCCAGGGCCTATTGGATTATTAAAGCCCATCGGCTTGACACCCATCTAGCCGTTTCTTTTATACCAGATTCGTTGTACAGGTAACCTTACGCGGCAAAAATTAAAGGCTACATTTCAATGGTTTTCATTAAAGCGTGCTGAGGTGAGGTTAGATCTGTGAAATCCTTTATGCCACACGCGAAGAAATTTAATCTATTAAATCTATGAATGGAGCTTAAAATCTAAGGCTCCCGTATACCTACTCCATTTTATAAATGACAGTTTGTTTATTAATTTATCAATGAAAGCGACTCTTTGATTGAAATTATTTTGAAGGATTTGTATGAAAATTAATCCGCTTTGAGTATTTTGATAAGATTGTTTACCCTTCGTTGAGATCAAAGGCGTATTTCAATGCACAGAGAATATCTAAATATACGTCACAAGATAGAGACACAAACTTTATCATTTGTTTAGGTATTCGACTTATATCGAATGAGAGAACGGCGAGGAAAAGTGATTGTACTAGCCTGTGGATTCTCTACCACAATCATGTCATACTGACATACCAACGTCTTACAAGGAAAAACACGAGGATTCTACGGTGCGTTACGATTTAATTGAATCATCAGCTGTACATAGTTCTGGCGGTACGCGGAATAATCTAATAATCCATGTACAAGAACGGTTGAAGAACTAAAATTTGAGTGAGACAACTCAAGCTCTAAACTGCACTAAATTGTAGACTAAAAGCATATAAAGCTATAAAGGCATATATGTCAGCCACCTGCGGTCAAGGTCCAAGTTGCGTAACTTTATGGATAATTCATGGATATATTACCTACGTCAAGGAATGTGTTGTACTCGTAAAGCAATAGTATAGGCTAAGAGACTCGTTCAAATTAATACGCTGACATTAAATTGTTTTCGATTCGAATCGTTACTTTTAATGGAATGTAATGTAAGATACATAACAGGTTGGATCTAGGCAGTCTTGTGATATTTTTAAACGAATCGTCCCAGTGATGCGATCTCGTCAGACACTTTGATGAAATAAAAGGTAAATCGACGTGTCTAGACCACGTTAATTGAATTACTCGTTAAACTCTTCAAGCAAACTTTGCCGTACAATCAACTTTCAGATCTTAATTAACTGGACATGCGTTGCTTACCTTCGGATACCCTCTGATGGCGTAGCCATTAGGATTGCTCCATTATAAACCATGCGGGGCCCAAGGGCAGAAATAAGAAACTAAAACTCTCTCCAATGGCCAAATTCTGGTTTCGGTATTTGAAGGCCTCCACAATGCTGGGTGCATAAGACTTTGACTTTTGATTTCTGACTTTAAAACAGAATGTGGTCACACAATTTGGTCGGTTGAAAGCGACGCCAATGGAGAACTTTTTGAAGTTGTTGAAAATAAGTATATACTTTAATTTAACGTCTTCTCTTCGCCTAAGACCACCTATGCCCCTAGCATACTATATCCGTCGGCAGGTTTGCCTACATCCCGACTGTTTATCACCAAGGACAATGAAACGTATCAAGCTTATGAATACTATAACCTGGCATTACTATTCTGATGTCGTATTTATAAAGACCTTTTGTGAGGATGCGACGATGGGTATTGGATACTTGCTATGTATTTATGCTAAGTAATTTGAGCGTTTTGTTGTATGTGAAATGGAACACAGGGATATTAAGCAGTACCTATTGAGACTTGGACAATGAAAATCCTTTAACAAAAAAGTAAAACCGCCTTCAAAAAAAAACATTAAATATGAAGTCGGTGCGGTGCGAGCGGAATATTCTTTGAATGAAACACCGACTTCAAATTTCTGCTGCTTAGTGCTAGGCCATAAAACTTTAGGCATTAGTTTCTGTTGTCCGAAATAACCGCATTTTGTTTTATTTTATTTATTTATCATTATTTTACGTTTTATTTCTAAGTTTTTTTTTTGGAGGCGGTTTTACTTTTTTGTTAAAAGATTTTTATTTGACAATTTTACGTTGATTTAACATTTTCAGAATTATCCTCCAACTCCTAACCGTTAAGGAGTTGTACCTTCCATCATCAGCTCATCAACCTGAGATGATGACTACCGGACGCAAATATTTGAATAACCTTAGAAAATATATGAAACACGTAGTACGTGCCTGTAAAATTTGAGGGTTGCCCTCGATTTTCCTGGGATCCCATCATCAGATCATGACTTGGTGACAATGGGACTACCTCAGGAGTATACCTTTTTGAATAAAAAAGAATTTTGAAAATCGGTTTACAATTGACGGAGTAATCGATGTACATACATTAAAAAAAAAAAAAAAATTACATACAGTGGAACGTAGAACCTCCTCCTTTTTTGAAGTCGGTTAAAAAGGGTAGAACCTAGTTATAGACCGGCCAAAAGGTCAAGGGAACGGAGAAAAGATGAATTAAAATTAGTCATGCAAGTTTGTTGACATATTTCATCAATTTGCGTCAAAAATGCGACAGAATGCGAAGAAAGTGGCTTCCTCGCTTAATTTCTTGACTTTTTGGTCGTACAGACCTACTAGTTACTTTCTTAAGTTTTCAAAAATATTTTTTCTATGGCAGACACTTTTTAATCTTAGTTTAACAACAATAAGTAAACTTAATTAAAGTAATTAATTAGTTACTAATCATTAAAAGTATAATTCTATAAAAGTATTACAGTCGCATTGAACCCTTAACTGGAAACAATACACGTTATAGCAATTGTGTGAAATAACATATTTAATATTATTTATAAATAATAATAAATAAATATCACGGGACAATTTGACACCAATTGACCTAGTCCCAAACTAGGCAAAGCCTGTACTATGGGTACTAGACAACGGATAAACATACATATATAGATAAATACATACTTATATACATATTAAACATCCAAGACCCGAGAACAAACATTCGTATTCATCATACAAACATCTGCCCCGACTGGGATTTGAACCCGGGACCTCAAGCTTCATACACTGAAAGACCGAAAAGGTTGATTTTGCACGTGTTGGCGACAAATTAGTTGAATTAACAAAATGATGGGTTAAGGCAACTTAAACAAATTGTTGTTTTCACAGAAAAGTTTTTGTTGATATGAAAACAGTTGTTTTTACCTATTTATACATGTTGGCGTAACAATTCATGCAAAATCCAATAGGTAATTGTTGATTTTACTATTCGAATTGTTGACATAACAATTTAAATAGTAAAATTAACAAAATAAATACGTTAAAACAACAACAGGTATTCAACTATTTGTTGACTACCAGAAATAACAAAATAAATTTGTTGATTATTCCTGTTTCCAATAGTTGAGTTAATGTATTTGTTAATGTTGGAACCAAGCCGATTGGCATAACCCTTTCGGATGTTTGTCTCAACTGTTCCGCAAACAGTTGGGACAACAATATAAGCACGTAGAAACAACAGCGAAATATAAAGCTAAATCAACACTTTCAAATGGTTAAACGAACACCCAAAATAATGGTTAAAATAACAATATGAACGGGTTAAATCTTTCACAAACAAAAGTCAATTGACACAACCCTTTCAAATGTTCGTTTTACCCGTTACACAAACAGTTGACATAACAATATTAAACATGTAAAACCAACTGCAACAATAAAGCTAAATCAACATGCTCGAAAGGTTAATCTAACTTACGATCTAGGGTAAAAATAACAATATATGAAGGTTAAGTCCCTTACAAAAAAAGCCAATTGACACAACCCTTCAAAGTGTTTGTTTCAACTGTCATAGGAACAGTTGGTATAACAATATACATAGGTAAAAACAACAGCAAGCTAAAAATGTAAATGAACCTGTTCGAATGGTTAAACTAACTTATTCAAATGTTTGATTTAATCGTCACAAAATCAGTTGGGATAACAATATAAACAGTTGAAAACAACAGCAAGATATAAAACTAAATCAACATGTTCGAATAGTTAAACTAACTGACGAGCTGACGTAAAAGTAACAATATAAACAGGTAAAAATAACAGCGAGATATAAAGCTAAGTCAACATGTTCGAATGGTTGAACTAACCCCTTCAAATGTTTGTTATAACCGTCACACAAACAGTTGGGAGAACAATTATAAATAAATAAAAACAACAGCAACACATACAGCTAAATCAACACATTCGAATGGTTAAACGAACACCCGAATAGATGTTAAGATAACGATATGAACGGGTTAAATCCTTCACAAAAAAAGTCAATTGACACAACTCTTTCAAATGTTCGTTTTACCCGTTACACAAACAGTTGAGGTAACAATATTAAACAGGTAAAACCAACTGCAACAATAAAGCCAAATCAACATATTCGGATGGTTAAACTAACCCACGAACTAGGGTTAAAATAACAACATAAACAGGTTAAGTCCAGTACAGAAAAAGCCAATTGACACAACCCTTTAAAATGTTGATTTTAACTGTCACACAAACAGTTGGTATAACAATATAAATAGGTAAAAACAACAGCAAGCTAAAAAGCTACATCAACCTGTTCGAATGGTTAAGCTAACTCTTTCAAATGTTTGATTTAACCGTCACAAAAACAGTTTGGATAACAATATAAATAGTTGAAAACAACAGCAAGGTATAAAACTAAATCAACGTATTCATATAGTTAAACTAACTGACGCGCCGACGTTGAAATAACAATATAAACAGGTGAAAACAACAGCGAGACATAAAGCTAAGTCAACATGTTCGAATGGTTGAACTAACCCTTTCAAATGTTAGTTTTAACCAGCTCACATACAGTTAGGGTACCAATATAAAAGGGTAAAAATAACAGCAAGACACAAAATTAAATCAACATATTCGAATGGTTAAACTAATCCCTTGAAATGTTTGTTACAACCGTGACACAAACAGTTGGGAGAACAATTAGAAATAAATAAAAACAACAGCAACACATACAGCTAAATCAACACATTCGAATGGTTAAACGAACACCCGAATAGTGATTAAAATAACGATATGAACGGGTTAAATCTTTCACAAAAAAAGTCAATTAACTCAACCATTTCAAATGTTTGTTTTAACCGCACATAAACAGTTGAGAGAACAATATTTAACAGTTAAAACCAACTGCAACAATAAAGCTAAATCAGCATATTCGAATGGTTAAACTAACCCACAAACTAGGGTTAAAATAACAACATAAACAGGTTAAGTCCAGTACTAAAAGAGCCAATTGACACAACCCTTTAAAATGTTGATTTCAACTGTCTCACAACAGGTTCCAATGGTTAAACTAACCCTTTCAAATATTTGATTTAACCGTCACAAAAACAGTTGGGAGAACAATGTAAATAAAAAAAACAACAGCGACGCATACTGCTAAATCAACATGTTTGAATGGTTAAACTAACTCGCGAATCAGGCTTAAAATAACAATATAAACAGGTGAAAACAGCAGCAAAACAAAAAGCTAATTCAACATGTTCAAATGGTTAAACTAACCCTTTCAAAGATTTGATTTAGCCGTCACACAAACAGTTGGGAGAACAATAAAAGTCAATAAAAACAACAGCGACACATACAACTTAATCAACATGTTCAAATGGTTAAATTAACTCGCGGACCAGGTTTAAAATAACAATACAAACAGGTGAAAACAACAGCAAAACAAAAAGCTAAATCAACATGTTCAAATAGTTAAACTAACCCTTTCAAAGATTTGATTTAGCCGTCACACAAACAGTTGGGAGAACAATAAAAATCAATAAAAACAACAGCGACACATACAACTAAATCAACATGTTCAAATGGTTAAACTAACACTTTCAAAGATTTGATTTAGCCGTCCCACAAACAGTTGGGAGAACAATATATAAATCAATAAAAACAACAGCAACGCATACAGCTAAATCAACATATTTGATTAGTTAAACTTACTCACGAGCCAGGTTTAAAATAACTATATGAACAGGTAGAAATATCAGGAAGACAAAAAGTTAAATCAACATGTTCAAATGATTGAACTAATCCTTTCAAAAGTGTATTTAACCGTCTCATAAACAGTTTGGATAACAATAGAAACAGTTGAAAACATTAGCAAGACGTAAAAGTAAATCAACATAAATAAAATTAATAATAATAATTAATATCATGGGACTCTTGACACCATCTTGAGACCAATTGACCTAGTCCCAAACTAGGCAAAGCCTGTACTATGGGTACTTACCGATAATTTTATCTGTTATCTAGTTCTTACTAGATAACAGAAACATACATGTATAGATAAGTACATAATTAAATATATAATACTAAACACCCAAGACTCGGGAACAAACATTTGCATTCATCATACAAATTTCTGTCCCGCCCGGGAATCGAACCCGGGACCTATAGCTTCATAGTGAGTTTTTCTAACCACTAGGCTATTCGGTCGTCATGGTCAATAATATGTTCGGATAGTTAAACTAACTCACGAGCTAGCGTAAAAATTACACATTAAACAGGTAAAAACCACAGCGAGACAAAAATCTGCGTTAACATGTTCGAATGGTGGATGGAACTAACCCTTTCAAATGCTTGTTTTAGTCGTTACACAAACAGTTGAGATAACAATATAAACAAGTAAAGTTACAGCAACACGTACAGCTAAATCGACATGTTCGAATGGTTAAACTAACTTACAAGTTAGGGTTAAAATAAAAAATGAGCATGTTAAATCTTAGACAGACAGTTGGGATAACAATATCAACAGATAAACTCAACATCAATACATAGTTGATACCCGCTTCCTGCTTGCTTGCTGTTTGCTATAGCAACGTCGCCTATTTTTTGGTTTTCCTTGATTGTTTTTCATTTAATTTGAATGCAACTTGAAGACATTTTTATTTTCTCTAGGTATATTGATTACAGTTTTGGTAAGTACTTCACGGCCTTTGCAGTAATGTACTATTCTTAGGTTTTTCATACATTACTTCTTGGCCTAAGGCCAAGACTAAGAAGTAAAGCAGAGAGTCTAGAGATGTTAGATAATATTGTTAAAATTAATCTCGTTTTAGGCATTAGTGCATACAAATTTTACTAATTTGTTCTTTTTTGTATACTTATTGCATTTGTTGTTTGCTTATGTATGATAAGTTTGATTGTTCTCTACCTGTGGTAGGTTGAATTGCTTAAAATATACTTTACACCGTATCGTTCGTTTTTTAATGTTCTTTTTACAGTATTTGCTATGTGGAACCAACTTGTTTTCTTAGGCTATATATAATTAAAATCTAGATTTTATTTAATTTGAATTCAAGATATGTGTACCTATGTAGAAGATACTTTTGTTTGTTTAGTGTCGTGTCTATCTTCTATCTGTGTGATTTGACCAATTGATTAGACATAAGTAACAATATTGTTAGTGTCTTGGTGTTGTATTAACCTAGAACCAACAGTATTTTTAATAAAACAGTTTTGCTGTCAACTCCCACTAACTTTGTTGGGAGCACTCAACATACCACGTGGGATATAATAAACTCGGATGCAAAATTAATCACCCGCCATTTTTTCCTTGCTTAATGTAAAACATTATTTAAGGAATACTTTTACAATAAATACTAAAAATAAAGTGGGCCATTAATTGTACCGCTCACTATAGTATTTTCAACAAAACCGTTTGGTTGTGTCAATAAGTGCGTTTGTGTTGCACCTGCCTGGTGAAAAAACCTTTTGAATCAACCTTTTAAAGTAGAGGTTGGATTAACACGAGCTACAATGTTTAATCAACTACCGTTATAATTGTCAGGACCACTTTGATTATATCGTGAAACTGACCTCTTTGTAGTGGTATTACAATGGTACAGCTACCGGCAACCATCTTGAACGAGTGACGTGGTGGGGCATGCGCAGAAACTAATTTACATATAAAAATTCTTCTGCGCGTGCTCCCGCCACGTCACTCGTTGCTCAAGATGTTTGCCGGTAGCTTCAAGGTTAATTGTAACAACATTATTCAAGTTAATGTGATCTATTAAGTATACACATTAAGTTGATAAATATTATTTAAATTAACCTAGTATACCATTGTAATATCATTGTAAAGATACCATTCATGTAGTCCTAACAAATATCACGAAAGTTGATTCAACATTGTAACCCGGGTTAATCCAACCCCTAATTCGTAAAGTTGATGCAACTTTATTTTATCAGGTAAATGCAACAGACACTCACTTATTGACAACAAAATGTTTTGTTGAAAACATTATTATAATCTGGGTTGATACCACAAAACATTTTCAGTATTCCCAACAAAATTAGTAGAAGTTTACACAGCAAAACTGATTTGTTAAAAATACTAATGACTCTAGGTTAATACAACAGCGAGACACTTATTGCCTCAACAAAACTACAGTGTTAATTTTATCATATAATCAAGGTTAATGCAACAAATCACACATGTAGACCTAACTATAACAGCAAAAGTTGGTTCAACATTGCAAGACTGTTAACCCTACCCCTTCCTGAAAGTATATTTAACCTTTAAAGCAGGTAAATTCAATATCAAGACATTGATTGAATCAACGCAACTATTTTGTTAAAAATACCATTAAATCTAGGTCAACCCAACCTCTGCTTTAAAGGTTAATTCAACATTAAGATCTGGTATATTCAACTCAAATGCACTTATTGGCACAACAAAACTGTTTAGTTGAAAATACTATTATGTCTAGGTTAATACTACAAAACATTTTGAGTATTCCCAACAATATAGTACATGTTGACTCAACAAAACTGATTTGTTAAAAACAGTATTGATTCTAGGTTAATACAGCAAAACAGATGTGTTGATTACGCAAGTTCGTTTGTGTTGGTTTAACCTTCGCATAGGTTGCGTTAACTTGTACTATATTGTTGGCTGTACTTAAAATATTTTGTTATGTTAACCTAGAATTAAAAGCATTTTCAACAAAACAGTTTTGTTGTATCAACGTCTACTATATTGTTGGGAATACTCAAAATGTTTTGTAGTATTAACCTAGACATAATAGTATTTTCAACAAAATTGTTGCGTTGATTACGTAAGTGTGTTTGTGTTGAACTAACCTTCGCACTATTGGTTTGTTTAACTTGTACTATATTGTTAGCTGTAGTTAAAATGTTTTGGGTTGACCCAACAATACAGTACGAGTTGAACCAATAGAAGTAACTCAGTTAACGCAACCTTGAGTTCGAAGGTTAGTCTAACATTAATGGGAAAGTAGATTTAACACAAGCACACTTGTGCTTTTGACATTTCGAGTACGTTAACGCAACCCTTGTTAAAGAGTTAACTTAAATGTCATGGTTTGTTGTTTTTACAGTTTTACACAAAGTGCAAACTAGTAAAACTAACCATTAAAAGCAAGTAGATTTAACACAAACACACTTGTGTTTTTAACATTTTGAGTACGTTAAAGCAACCCTCGCTGAAGAGTTAATATTACTGTCATGGTTTGTTGTTTTTACAGTTATGCACAAAGTGCAAACTAGTAAAACTAACCATTAAAAGTAAGTAGATTCACAACAAACACACATGTGTTTTTAACATTTCGAGTACGTTAAAGCAACCCTCGCTGAAGAGTTAATATTACTGTCATGGTTTGTTGTTTTTACAGGTTTGCACGAAGTGCAAACTAGTAAAACTAACAAAAATCTAAAGGCAGGTAATGAATTAACATTACGCTAGACGGTTAAATTTACCATTGTGCTACTTGTAAAAACAACCAAAAATCCAAGGGTTGGTGCTATATTAACCCCTTATTAGAGGGTTAATTTTACTATTATATTGAAATGTTTAATCAACAAATATGCAGCAAGTTAAAATTACCTTAACTGATCAACAATACAGTTTTTGTTGAAACAACAAAACTCAAGGGTAGGTGCTATATTAACCCTAAAATTTTGTTGAAATATGGTAAAACCAACTAAAATTTGCTTTCAGTGTAGTCAGGGTCTCTAACCACTAGGCTTACTTAGATATCCTGTCCTGAGCTTAGCACGTGTGCATAATGCATTAATTGATTCAATTAAACAAATTATGCCGTTCGCGGTCGGATAAGGGATTTTTCCCGTTTGTGCTTTTTGTCCACAATAACAATGTAAATTGTTACAGACATAGATAAACCAAAATAAAAAATCGATTTGAAAATTACCTGTTATTTGACAAAACATAATAAATTCACAAAAAGATCGTCATTAATTAAATAATAATAAGAAAACATAAAATTTAAACCATAGTAATAATTAAGTTAATGTCAATGAGAAATATGAAATCAAATTGAATAAAATACCAGATCACACGAAATATTTGCTACTCCTGTAGCGTATACTAACGTATAGGTACTGGCTCTACATAGCATATTACAGTGGGATTTTTACGTATGTTGCGACAAGGAGTTATTTCCCAATTTTTCCATGCATTTAGAACTGAAGTGCAACTGAGTCGAATGAAGAACTGAAGCAAAAACTATGACTGCATCGCTGAAATTTCGTATTCTGTCTGAAGAGGAACAGGTAATACGCGTAAAAAAAAGACAAGATACACCTATTCCTTCATAGATTCAGTAAAACCCGAGACCTACTTTTATCGAATCCCGAGTATGAGTAATAACTAGACGTGTTTTGATCCTGCCACGGATTTCCCTTTGAGTCAATTCTGACCACATATCGTGTAGGTACTCGTACCTATTTACGCTGTTTTACGCACAGAGGGCGAGCACGATTTTACGAATGCTGCGTAACGTAAAATCGAATAGTAAACTTTGTCGAGTTTGTATGACGTCTGGAACAGCGCCCGCCCGTGAGCGTATTTGGAACTAAAATTTAGTACTTATGAGGTTTCTCGATCTCAATACGATAACCGTAACGTTACGCAGCATTCGGAAAGTTATCCTCGACCCTCTGATCTACGAGAGGTTATGTTAAATAGGGTTTATAAAGCTAACTAACTTAACTTTAATTATAGTTGTACATTGGACTTCTATTTATCATGAGCTTTTCGCTGAAGGAAAACAACATGGGGAAACGTGTACACACTCCTGGGAAGCAATTCAACGGTGTGTGTTATTTCCCATCCGCATTGTGCCCGTGTGGGAACTTATAGCCCAAATAATAGTGGGACATAGGTTACAAGTGGCCTAATATCCGAAGCCTTCACAATCTATGCCACGTCGTTATTTTTACATGCATAGAGCTCGTACCGGAAGGCGAAGTGCGGGTAAGCCTCCCCCAAGGTGGGCGGACGATCTGGTAAAGATCGCGGGAAGCCATTGGCTGAGGCTAGCACTGATCGATCGTCGAGGAGATCCTTGGGAAGGCATATGTCCAGCAGTGGACAACTTCCGGCTTACATGATGATGATAATGATGAAGAGCGTGTGCATAATTATCATTGTGAATTCTCCGGTTGCTTAACTTCTTTCGCTGCCGACTGTACAAAGTTACAAGATCTATCCGACATAAACGTTGCCTAATTGCAATTAAATTAATTCAACCAGATAAATCGTCAGTTTGAGAAAACTTGCCCAAGTGCTATAATGTTTCGTTAACGTTCAATTAGTACATATGCGATGTATGTAATTATCGTGCGATTGACCAATAAAATAATTAGTGGCAGCTATTGTTACAAATTCACGGTCCATTGTTAGAGAGTGATGAAAATAGGAATACATGCCGTTTGAATAGTTCATTGCTCTAATTTAAGTCTATGTGGTTATGAAATTTTAAGTATGTATAGTCATATTTTGATCGAAGAGCCCGGGGTAGGTACATTCATATGTTTGACGAAGCGATTTGAGTCCTCAAATCCAATCGGTAAATGAAACGTTAATAGTTTTAAGCGTCTTTAAATGGTACTAAACGTGATAACACAGAGTACTGGTATAAATAAGTACAGCAACGATAAAAAATAATGCTGTGTGAGTTTTCGCAGCAGAAGTGAATAATCGCTGCTGAGTAAACCAAAGAAGAATATTCTGTCTCTGACTTTGAAAAATTTTACATCTACCGCCATTCACGCATTACCGTGAAAAATTACAGTGGTTAGCCTCCAAACACACGGAACTAACTCCAAAGTACCGCAGAACTGTGAATAACGCTTTTAATCCATGTTATTTCCGATAGCAATAAACCGATGCGCTCAATTCTGAAGGTTGTGTGTTTAACCCAATTTGCTCGATTGCGCCTTGCGTCTGCGCTGATGGCCATGCCTTTGTATTTCGCATGATAAACAAGGCATTGAGATGGCCTTAGCACGGAAATGCAAGTGTTTCTGATAGGAATTCATCATGCATCTTCGGAAGTCTTTGTTCATTGATTTTGCGGTAATTAATTGTTTTATTATATAGAGATATTAGTACCTACCGGTAATTCAAATTAGGGGTCTGGTAAACCTTTGATCAAGATCCAACCTCCATTCCTCTTGCTATAGCACTTGCTATGTTACGTACAGTATTTTAGTTAAGATGGCCGGCGAAAGTAGAGCCAGAGTTTCCGTTTTAGCTATTTCTTTTGGCACAGCATCAGCAATCCCACTGGATTTAAAGATTCGAATGCGCAGCGATGATCACTTCCTTCTGGCCATCACTTTCAATCATCAAACCATCCCACACACACCAACGCTGGGCAAAGGCTTCGTAATTTACACGCCGCTTTGCCCGATCCTATGCCAGCCTCACAGCTTTCCAGCCGCCCGCGAGATATCGTCGAACCAACGACCTGAGCTTCGACCCAAACTATGCTACCACTCTGTAACCGCCTTAGACCATCTACCATCGCTCCGTCTTGCCAAGTGTCCCTGTCACTTCTGTTGCGTTATCCTTTTTCCAACATCCGCCAATTTAGTCCTTTTCAGTATTTCACTTGTTTGGAATGTGGTGGAGGAGGATGTCATCATTAAACTGTCAAAAGGGCCTCGAACGCCTCCCAAAGATCATGAACACTGTAACATTGTCCCGTGAATGGGTGCGACACGCAATAGTAATAATAATAAATTCCATTGTGTAAATATACCTATACAAGGATAAATAGATCTCGATTTTTTATGTAGTAGTGTAGTACAACAGGCCAAATGGAATCTTTAACAAATAGCTTAGCTTTAATAACAAGTAGCTTTAAGTTTAGTTCACACCAGAGGACAATCAGCAAAACAATGGAGCCATACGTTTTCATTATCAGCACTTCAACTGAATGCGAGGAGCCTCAATATGTCATGTCTTCATTTATCGCTAGTGAGAGGTGACCTTTACAACCTGTTGCCATTGCATATAAGAACCATAGTGTAGTAAGAGACGTAGGTGATCAAATATACGGGAAAGACTAAACGATTGAGAACATTCGTCTTGTCTACCTAAATACACTGAATATTACATTAGTAACAAGTTAATAGAATATGGTTAAGTATCATTTTCAGTTTCTTTTTCTTCATGTAAACTACTTATATCAATAATGACGCGAAAAGTTTTTGTCTCAGTTTTACCGTGGGTTGAATGCCTGATACCAACCCTCTTTGGGTTGATTTCAACGGCATGAGATGTTGTAATATACTCTCCGGCACGACTAATCGGCTACTCTATTTATCCTGGTTATTGTAAAAAGCTGTTATTTTATAAATTAATGCTTTTACAATAAACAGTATAAATAGGGTGAGCAATTAATTGTGCCAGAGAGTACAGTTCACATTATGGTTGTATAATGTCAACAGCTGATTGTTCTTAGCCTAAAGTAACCTTCAAAACAATGTTGCTATTTTTTCGATGTCTTACCTAACCTAACAACCTAAAAATGTAAAATTAACTCAGTTCAATTTTATAAAGACACCAGTGTGTCCACAATCGAAGTCATCCTACTTCGCTACCTTGACTGTGTTTACTTTAAACGTCCACATTGCTCAATATATGGGAGCTCCTTTACATTGCCTAAACGCAGGGTTTCAACATAGGATTTAATTTGAGGTGCTTCAATGTGGATCCAATGTAAATAGGAGTTCAGAGGTCATTGTGTACCAATCGCTATCGTGATCGTATTCAATAGGATTGCGATTTGCTGAAGTTTCAAATTAATGAGTGTTTTAGGAATGTTTTAATAGGCCTTTTAGGTTTAAATTAGCTCTAAAAGATATTTTATGTCAGGAACGAAATTAGGTTTACTAAATTCCAATAAGATTTCTGAGAAGCTTTTTTGCTAATTGTACTTTTTGTTGACTGTATTTGTGTTGTCATCCAATTAAATATCCATACGAGTACCTACTAAATTTCAAGTCGATGCCATTAACCGTTGAATAGTTCCCTCCTGCAGAGACCACCAGAATTTCAGTACTTTATCATCATCATCAAACGCGGCGTTGAAGCACTCACCATTATCTTTAGTAAGTATTCCTCTAGTTTTTCTTCTACTTACTCGTATTCTATTTTGATTAAGATCCTGTAATCCAACTTGAATTTATTCTGATCGATTTGTCCTGCCCCCCGACTACGAAGTGCAAAATTCGAACTTCGTATCGTGCCGTCCCTCTCAAACTAATATTATTTAACACGAGAGTGAGCGGGACGATACGATACGAACTTCGATTTTCAAATTTCGTAGTTTAGGGGCTGCCCCTAAAGGTCAATATGTACCTACCTTTCTGAATTTGCATCCATAATTAATGATTCATCTTAATGGAAAGAAACTATTACTTACCAACCGACTTCAAAAAAGGAGGAGGTTCTAAGTTCCACTGTATGTATTTTTCTTATGTACATCGATTACTCCGTCCCGCGATTTTCAATTTTTTTTATTTGAAACGTATACTCCTAAGGTAGTCCCATTGTCACAAAGTCATGATCCCCGAGTCGGGATCCCCGGGAAATCGAGGGCAACCCTCAAACTTTATATGCACGTATTGTGTGTTTCATATATTTTCTAAGGCTATTCAAGTATTTGCGTCTGGTAGTCATAATCTCAAATATAACCAAGGAAAAGAAGCTGCAAGGATAATCGACATGTTTATGTTGACATAATTTTTATTTACTCACTGTTTATTTTATAAATTTAACCAGACAAACTACGGTCGTGATGCAGAAATGAGACGAACAAACACCGTCTCGTGATTGGCAACTTATCCTTCGAAATGCAACGGCTGTTTTGACATGATATTGATAACTAATGTCAAGAGCAAGTCACGACTTTTAAATCAACTCCGTTATAAGTTAATAGAAAATTTGGTAAATATATCGTCTGCAGTTTCTAAGAGATGTAGAGATAACATCAGATATTCTCAAACTAGAAAAGAAGCAGCCGAATCCTGCTTGACCTAGGCCTAAAAGAGAATTATATCAAGCAAAGAAAATGTGGTTAAAAGGAATTAGTTTTTAGTCATCAGTATTGACAGCAGGACAAACTGACTTACATCGGAAAGTTTTGAGTTTCATGTAGTCCACGATGAAAGGTCAATTAAGCGAATGATTAGTCAAGTATTATCGAAGTTGCCATCTTAAAGTTGTTGTTATTATAGAGAAGGTAAATAATTTATTGAATCAGGCGTTACTTTGCGGAGGTCCATATTTATGAACTAAAAAACAATTACTTTGCTCACCCGCGACCACTAATGACAAATAGTTATATCTGTGCGGCAAATGTATGTTTCCATGCAACACCTCCAGCAGCCTCTAGCAGTGGAGGCGGAGGTGTTGCATGGAAACATACATTTGTCGCACAGATATAACTATTTGTCATTAGTGGTCGCGGGTGAGCAAAGTAATTGTTTTTTAGTTCATAGAGAAGGTAGACTAATTAAGCCGATTGGACTATTGTTTGGACCAAAAAGTTTTAGAATCAAGTTTATGCATATGTAAATCTTTAGCGCAAAAGAGTTCGATAGCATTGACTTGTCAACTCGCAAGGACAAACCGATTCAAATAAAACTTAAAATATGCATAATTTTGTCATCAAAGTTACGAAATACCCTTGACATCCCAGACTGTTTTCTTTGCAAGCATTAAGTGCATCAGCAAATGAATTGGGTACACGAAGGTCGTTGTTGTATGCACAACGGATTGTGGTAAACGCTTCGATGGATCACGGAAACTCATCGGTCACGAAAACTACATTCAGAGTTGAGGTTTTGATTAAGTATCAATCACGATATAGGAGATTAGAGGTGGATTAAAGTGAAGAAGCTACTAGGTAAATGGAAAGTGGTGGCCATTCGTTGACCAATAAATGAGCAGTCTTTTTGAGTTGGCTGTAATGTAAGCAAACTCGCCATTTATGTATCTAGCGACCGGCTGATTGATTGGAAACGCACAGCATAAACCAGTGGAGCAACGGGCTTCAAATTTGGCAGATATGTAAGTACTTTTAGTTTCATACAAGTCCACTTCAAACAGTTTTCAAGGAATTCCCACGAGGTTTAGTAGGAAACTGGCTACTGTTTATTTTTGTATAGACGCAAAGTTGCGGACATAAACTAGAATACCATATAATTAATATAATAAATAAAAGAAAAATTGATGAACCTACATATTACAATGAATGGCTTACGAGTCACAGTATGAAGAAGACAGGTTCCTTGAATAATCTGGCCAGTAGGATGCTGTTCAGCCATTTAGAAACTAGATATCGCAACGTTCCTGGTAATTTATTTAAAACCATGTGAGCTTATCAAATTCCAAAGTACAGTATTCTAAGTAACTATTCGATTTCTATTACAGCGATCGATAAGGTAATCCAGGATCTTTGATACATCCTCTTACCAACGGATAGTGTCAATCATTTATCCGTACGTAAATCATTATCATTGATAACCAAGATGCATCCATCTTATTTATCATCGTACGACATATTGGTTGTTCCTACGTCAATCGGTTTGTCAGGAGACCGTGACCTTCAAACTTGATGTATTGGGCGCTCAATCAATATGATGTATTGGTAATAGGAATATTGTGATTAACGCTAAATATATAATGATGGATGGGATCGATCTGGTCAAATGTTGATCGAAGGTGATTTGTGAATTAAAAAGGGAAGTAAGGTTTTTGGGGTAAAGCATCATGTTCATGTGTGATGTATTGGTATTAGGAATATTGTGATTAACGCTAAATACATAATGATGGATAGGATTTGTGGATACCTTTAGAATGGATTTAGGTGTAGTTTTTGGGATAAGGCTAACTGTTTATGTACCTAAAGCATCACTCGAAATATTTGCTAAAATTATTGCGATCTCTAATGAAATGAAGTGTTGGTTTGCCTTATTTTTAAATATCAATAATTTTATACCTTCCATACAGTGCCGCATTCCGTTACGCAGTGGTGTGTTTCGTTCCTTTAAAACTTGTCCATGTTTGAACATTTCTAACTATAAAGCATCATTTTCCGTCATAGTTACTCGTATTTATTATTGGGATTCTGCAACGGTTGAAAACGTTTTAATTTGAGATCGTACATCGCATAATGCTCATGTGTGTAGCTAAGTCAATACTCGCTTACATCGGAAGAACTTAATAAAATAACTGTGAATCTTTGTATTCACTTTTTTTTTTAAATACTATGTAGCTGCAGCTTCCAAACGAGAAAGTGACATGATCCTATTCGGCCGCTACTTAAGCCAGCATTCAAATAAAAACAATCGTACAAATTCAATTCAATCACTTTATAATCCCACAATACTATCAGTAGTGAAAGCATCTTAATAACAAAGGACACTATAAATAAACGTCAAATTCTTGATCCGATCACGGCTCATACAATCGTCAGTTTCTAAGAAATATCTTTACAAAATACACAATCAATCAGATGGAGGTTGATTACAAAAGGAGTCGTAAGTCGTAAATGAGAAGAAATATTAGAAAGCTCACGGAAGCTAATTGGTGGAGCTTGGCCATAAACAGTGTTTATAGACAATCAATAAAGATACGGGATATTTATTGTTAATTAAGTTGATTTCTGGGGCGAAGCTGAAGTGGGTTTTGTTATCGTGCTATGTAAAGTTTGTTGTATTTACGTTGTACCTACAGTTATTGCATGTACAGAACAAAACTTTTGCAACTGAAATCTGGAACTTTCGTTCGTGTATGTGGCATGAGTTTTTTACATTAGCACTCTCTTAAATTATAATACACAGTATGAATAGCTCGAGGAATAATTTATTTCCGTACATAACATACTAACATTTCCTAACATTTCCGAAGAATTGCGAAACTTAAGTGGCAGTGGGCGGGGCACATTGCTCGCACAACTGATGGCCGATGGGGTCAGAAGGTTCTCGAATGGCGTCCACGGACCGGGAGACGAGCTGTCGGTAGGCCTCCAACAAGATGGAGCGACGACCTAGTAAAGATTGCGGGACCGCGGTGGATGCGGAAAGCACAAGACCGGTCTGAGTGGAGAGCCTTGGGGGAGGCCTATGTCCAGCAGTGGACGTTTTTCGACTGACATGATGATGATGATCATTTCCTAACATTACATACATGCAACATGTATGTTATTATGGAATCTACAGACAAAAGGAAAAACGAGTTCATTTTCCTCCAGCTTACCACGAGTTCTATTTATGATCGATAGAAAGTAATTAATCGAGAATATCTCTTGATGAGTAGCAACGATCTAATAAGGAATTGAAAACTGGTCTAGAACTTTCCAACGGGCTAGCCACAATGGCATTTCTCTCAGGTTTCCCTCGCCTGTCCCTCGTTAGGTATTCCCTTATCTCCCTATCAAGGCCAGTGCGATTGAGAGCCGGATTGTCCAGATTGCGTCAGGAGCAGGTACTTGGTAACGTTAGTTTGATTAAGTTGGCTACTTTTGGCCAGGAGTGGCTAATTTTGTATTCGTTTGGCGACACTTTCCTTGGGCCAAATTTTCTGGACACATGGATAGTAACTAAGTTTTGGTGATTATCGTCAATTAATACTTTAAACAAATATGAACTGCTCATAAAATCAACATCAATTTTCCTGTTTAGTATCAATTTGTTTTCTCTCATAAGATTCAGGTACCGAAAAAGAGAAGATATAATTTAAATGACCTTATCACATAACATGTGTACTTACAAAACCTAAGTATTTTTTTGTAACCTTAAGTATTAAAATATTCCAAGCACCACGAATTCTCTAACTACTTCTAGCCGCTTAATACCTAATATCCAGTAACTTTTTAGATTCATTAAACATGATTAAGCTATTTCTTGCATCACTGGCTTGGCGCAAATCGGCGCGAGCGCAGGTAAGCGCCGGCGCCGCGCAGTCTGCGCCGTCCATATGTTTTCATTAAATGCAATAAAAATCAGCTCTGCATATTAATACGACCTTTTGCAATTTCACGGTTGTCCGAGCAGTACCGGTTATGCATTCCTTATTTTTAGCTTCGTGCATAAATTATTGTAATATTTATGAGAGATTCAGGGTTCAGTTTTGCAAAGATTTATACTTAATTCATTTTAGGGTTTAAGAAAGGAAAGGAGACCTTTTGTGCCAAACCGAAATGACATACATTAGGCAGCCAATAACGAGTTTCACAGGGGCCTTCGACGAGCTCCGTTGAAATGCTTCTTTGTATTATAAACTCTAATCGCATAAAGCAATTACTTCCCTAGCCAGAGAATCGAAAATGTCCCTAGCCAGAGAATCGAAAATGAGATACAAAACTTCTAGTTCCTAAATCACATTTTTTGCAACCCTCACGCATTAGAAAAGAAACAGGCCTACCTACTACGAAGTGCAAAATTCGAATTTCGTGTCGTGCCGTCCCGCTCACGCTAATATTATTTAACACGAGAGTGAACGGGATGATACGATACTAACTTCGATTTTCGAATTTCGTAGTAGTCTCCCAGGAGGCCAAATCATTATCCAAAACCCGCTGCATTTTTGTGTGATGCGATGCGTACCACTAATCGTCGTACGCCTTCTGTATTCTCGAGCACTTAAAACGCTTTTTAATAGCCCCTCTATAGATAACCTATTGTTATTTCATAAACTATTACATATGTAAATAAGCTCAAGTACAACGGACAAAGTTCGTTGCCTCTCCGTCAGATCTTTAATTGGCTGTCATTAATGAATACCAAGCCAATAGCCGACAATGATAGCAAAGTATTGTATAATGATTGTCTAATGCATTCCAACCCATAAATATTGTAACAATTGAAGTCATTACGGGTTACGAGCACATCTTAGCCCTCCAGGTTGGAAACGCATCTGTATCTCTCTGATGATGCGGGTGTCTATGGGCAGCGGTGATCATTCACCATCAGGTGACTCACGTGCTCGTTAGACGTCGCCTTTTCCTTTTAAAAACTAGGATATAGTCGGAAAGGAAAACTTGCACCTGACGGAAGGAAATCATCTAGTATAGTTAGTCATTGCATTCTTGGTGTATGATAAAAGACCCTACTGATCCAATTAAAGGACACGTCTCTTGACCTCGCAATGACCCGATGAAGGGACATCAATAATGACAATGTATTTAATCTGACAGGACGCCATTTAAACGGACACTGACCTTAAAAAGCGAAGATAAGACACAGACCGAACTTCAAGTTATTCTTGTCGCAGCTCTGCTGCTCTATATCAATCAACATACCTAATCTGAAAAGTCAGAAGATAATGAGAAATTTGACTCGAGTAAAAAACCGGCCAGGTGTCAGTCAGACTCACGTATCGAGGGCTCCGTACAATTTTTAAAATTATAATTTAAACATTTACATTTGCAAATTTTCCATTCCCCAAATTAGTCTTGTCTTTGACGACAGCCGCGAGGGTGCTGGGCAAGAGACGGCATCCTCGGGGAGGTTACCGGGGCCACCAGGCTGCTGCTCGAGTCAAACTCAACCTTAAAGTTGTCTGGCCAAACGCGACTGCGACCCTGGAGTTTAAATGTACCCCTAAGTATGTTCATCATCATCATGTCAGCCGATTGACGTCCACTGCTGGACGGCGGGCTCCCCCAAGGCTCTCCACTCAGACCGGTCTTGTGCTTTCCGCATCCACTGCGGTCCCGCAATCTCTACTAGGTGTAGGTTGTCGCTCTATCTTGTTGGAGGCCTACCGACAGCTCGTCTCCCGGTCCGTGGACGCCATTCGAGAACCTTCTGACCCCATCGGCCATCAGTTCTGCGAGCTATGTACAGTATAGTACTATATTAGTTACATTATAGTACTATATTAGTTTCATAGATGCGTAGCACTGTAAACTAAAGAGCGTTGAAGAGAGTTTGTATGGCGTTGCCACAAAACGTGCTGTTTGGTGTCTTTCGTTCCGCGGACACCGCTGCAGGCAATGCGGCGGCTGTCAACTATGGTACTGAAACTGAATGTAACGACTAAAGAAAACTCGCCTTTCAAATCGCCTTGAAAAAGAATTAATCTTTAATAAAGCTCACTAAAATAAATAAATGCAATGCGATGAAAACCAAGGAAAAGAACCAATATAGGAAAACGAAGATGCTTGGTAACAAAAACACTATTAGGTACAATCAAACGCAATACAGGCTTGATTGATCGCCGAAAACTAATTAAGTATCAGTGATCGATGTCTTTTCTGAGAATATCCGGAACTGTAAAGACTAATCAATTGCACCATTACCTCCCGTTTATCCCACGGAATTCTACGGACAAGGAAAATCATTATTTGATTACAGATTTAAATAATTCAAACAAATAATGAAACTCCGTGTCATCTAAACGATACTAATAGTTAAAGTGAGAAAAGCTTTCCCCTGTCAAAATGTTTATGACATTGTCATAAGATTGATTTTTGCTTGGCTCGTGGGAAAGGTTTTTCTACTATGTCTATATTTTCAACAATCGCATCGCCTCCAATAATATAACCACCACAAGAACTGCAAAGGGAGCTAAACTTCGGGGTTTCAGAAGACCATTGTCATTCCAAATTAGTTTCATTCCATGTTATAATACTGTTTGAAAATGTATCATTAAAGGTAGTTATAATAAAATTACTCGTTTATCTTGTACTTTATAGATTTTGCCCCTTTGTATCGGGTTATCTCCAAGAGAACACAGCGACCGTTTTTGGGTATTCAGTTTCATCGATTTTTGTTACAATGTCTAAATACTTACTACAGTTTTATTGGAGAAGCCTCATTAAAGTTAAGTAATTACTTAGTGAAGATCTATTAGAGGCACCGTTATTTATTCACTTAACATTTCTCGATTAGACCGATGACGTAGTAAAGACGTCGATACCAGAAAAAACTGGACTAAAATCCGTGACTAAAAATAAAGTTTGTTATGTATAAGTGGTAAAAATAATGGCACAAGAATGCGTGGATTCGTTTGAAAGAAGTTAGAAGAAGTATTATTATTTGGAGAGCCATGCATATACTTACGGAGGTAAAATAGTAAATTTGCAACGCACTAATTATCTACAGCCAGCAGTTAGAATGCCTAGTAACAGCTTGTCCATACGATTTTATATCAGGCTTTTTTCAACATGGTCGGTACCTATACATATTATGATACTTGTTATTATGCCAGCTTAACTTTTTGTAAAGTTAATCCCGCCTCCACATTATTTCGCCGACCTTCAGCTCAATGAATGCTGAATCAAACCGTAAGACAAAGAGCGAAGCCGGTGACTAGTAATCTGCCTTCATTACCATTACTGTCAAGTGTTGGTGGTAGCCACCAGACCAACAAAACCTCTAAACTGTACAAATGACAAACCAAAACACGGTTAAAGATACGCTGGACGACATAGATGCACTAACGGAGCATTCACTATTGTTGTCGACACGAAAACATAGGTTGTATGATATTAGGGCTGTTTATGGGAATCGCCCACTCTAAATATCTAAATTTGATTATTGTAGAGAATTGATTGGAAATAACTGTCAGGGATATTGTAACGGTTTCGTTTGACCCAGTATTTTTACTCGTACTATTTGGTGCTGTGCGTTTTTAAGATTTCTTAGTAATTATATTCCCTACAAACTTACTTATTTAATTTGATCTTTTCCTTGCTAAGAATGAAGGAGGACAGTGTGTTTAATTTGTTTTGTTACGAAGAGATGCAATTATGTAGATCAAGTTACACATCTGTTAGATACTAGTAGTTAATACTTATTATTATAGATTAGACTACATTATTATTATAGGTTCAGCTATCTAACACGACTCTGTGACACCCGAGAAGCCTCATTACAAGGTTGCGGTAAACAGACCTGCAACTGCATAACAAAGGTACACTGGGGACACTCCAATTAGAAGAATGGAGGCTAAGGTTGCCTTTGGGAGATGCACTAGTATAACGAAGTGCTTTGTGGTAGGGAATACGCTGTAGATTTTTATTGAGTCACAATAATAATTATATGTACAGTATAGTACACCATAACACGTATTTTGCTAGACTCTTGTCTTACCCGATAAGTTTTTTTACTCAGGTTTTCAGAAAACTTTTAAGTAGGGCAGTTAGAATCCCATTCATTAAAACCCAATCTCGCTAAATATGTATAAGTTTAGTTTGACAACTAAAATTTTTGGAAAGTATCTGTTTGACTGGACATTGTCATTTAAACCAACGCAACTACTTAAACACAAATTCATTCAATATACGACTAAGCATTGTTGTAAAATTTATTCTATTCTTAGTCCATACCGAGTGACAGCACCGCTGCTACAACACAAAATTGTCTACATTTCTACGAAACACTTTCACTAATGATAATAAATTCGATTGAAGATTTACTGCATTTCTTTTATCCATTAGTCAAGCGAAGTCAAACGCTTGGGGCGCGCCTCGCCGTTTAGCAAATTAGGCAATATCCGCTAATTTCCTAACTGATGTTGTGTCATTTCTTTACTAGTTACATTTCCGTTTTGTTATTGGTTGACGGTCGTTTGAAAGGAAATTGAAAAAATTAGAGGTTTATGTAGTGTGTGAATTTAGTAACAGTCATTTCTAGAAAATGCTTCTCAGCTTTCCTACTGCATAATACAATTCAGATGTTTTAGCATTTTATGAGAACAAAGAAGAGTACCTTTGTCTGCATTTATTGACTGCTTCATTCAGATTTCATTGCATAAAATAAATAAGGTAGGTACAGTACAGGCATTGGTTGGACTAACGATCGACGTTTTAAACTTTTTACTTAACTTGTTATTCTAATGACAACAAAACAAACATAAAAAATAATAATAATAATAGTTAAATCTAGAACCTAACATGGAAAACGTCCCCGAGGCCGCAACTCGAGGCAAGGTGCCCAAAAGACTGGCGGCGTTGCCTCTTTGTATAGCAATGCCTATGCGTTAGCCGAGGAACGTCACCTGTAATTTTGATCAATTTTTTTTTTATCTAATTGGCTCGCTTTAACACAAATTTATAACAACCCATATAGTGTAATACTGTATGCGCATTTTATTACTAAAAGTTACGTCAATAATATTAGTGGTAAATACTTCACTCACGCGCGTCTAGAGAGCCAATAAAGTGTTTAACCACTGGTTTCAGTCATCTCCCGTTATTTTTCAATGGACACACTTAAAACATAAAAGCTAATTATGTCACAAGCAGCGATTTAGCTATCTAAGATAATGTCTGCATGCGCAAATCCGCAACATTAGCCAGCCATAATAACTTAATTTTACCCAGATTCTAATGGTTACTTTAGTCTGACCGCTACATTTTTTGTGAAACACTCGAACTCGCTGTATTAAAATTGGTATTATAGTTGTAAGTGAAACAATTACGTCATCATAAAAAATGTGTGACATGAGTTGGACATGACACATTATGTCTCTCGGAGACATGGCGCCAAAATGTGAAAGGAGCCCGCGGCGCGGGCGGCCGTGTTTTGTGCAGGTTTTTTTTTTAATATGTTCCAGCCAGTGACATCCGTGATGCAGTCCATTTGGCCTGCCTCAAAACAAAGAGGTTTTTATCTGCTGCAGGCGTCAGGCGGACATGTGAGATAGATTTGTCGGTCGAATCGGTATCACTACTTTGGAGGTCAAAGCAGATGCTTGCTGCCGCTTTGTAAAGTTAGACAGACATTTATTTTGACCGCCTGCCATGTTTTTGGCCCTTCCTGATGGTAGGTGAAGGTTAGCGTTCAATAAAATTCAGTAACCTTTTGTTTTTTGTCTGACGATACGGCTTAATCAAAACAAATGTCAGTGCAATGTATGATAATTTGTTTCACTAATTTTATTACAGCCTCTTTATACGTATTTGGGTCAAATAATGTATGTACTTACTTAACTAAAAGAAAATTACAAATATTTTATTCGTATAATAGCTCTACATTTACCGGTTTCAAACCTTTTTTCGGTTATTTCTATTAAAAAGATCTAGTGATCATAAAATCCACAAGAAAGAAGCATCTTACTAGCCGTTAACGGACGGCAACAATATTTTAATGCCCTTCTTAAATTTTAGGGTCGTTAAATTCTTAACGATTCACAATGAGATGTTTACGACGGACCATATTTTATCCTATTACAATAATAACGTCCACTTTATTGCTGAAATTCATTGAGAAAAATTAAAGATTTAACTCCATTTTGTAATCCAACTAGGCTGTAAAGGGCTGGACAAAAAATTAAATACTACAGCGGATTTCAAATTTTATGAGTAATAAAATAATTCCATTTATTAAAAGTAGAATACTTAACCGCATTTGCTGGATAAAAAAAAATTGCAGTTTAATATTAAAGATGTTGGAAGTCCTTGTTTTGAACATCGCAATAGCAGCAACAGCTGGGAACGAACGCTTATTTACGCAATTTCATTACATCTCTATGTTGGTACGAGTATCTCAGACCACTCTAGCCTTTTTTGGTTTCAGGTCATAATTAGAAAGAAACTTGCATGCATGGATGAGAAACGACTTGGGCTAAAAAAAAAACGAATCTTGGTCTGTTCTTAACCGACCGTTCTTAACTCACAACAGATTCCAATAGAAAGGATATATTTGTTATCTGTGATCCTGTTGACATTTCAGATGATACTGGCTACCAACAAAGTCTCAGGCTCAAAAAAAATAAAACAAGCCATACATCATCGAGGGATGATGAAAAAAAAGAGAGGGCTCTAATCGCTTCGATGCACATCGGTCGCTACCTGATTTTTATTAAAAACGGATTTCAAAGGCGGGTAATGGAATGGATAAGATCTTAACAGTCACACATCTGGGAAAAAGAAATAAGTTCAAATGTAAATTAATTTCAAATTCAACCGTAATACGTTCTAGTAATGTTCAAAAAGGGACATGTCATTTTGATTTACAACTCTTTGCATCTCAAGGAGCGACCTGTTACGTAATCTTTAAAAATAATCTTTATAAATATTTGTGATATTTTGAAATGACGACCGGATGGCCCAGTGGTTAGAGACCCTGACTATGAAGCTCGAGGTCCCGGGTTCAATCCCCGGCCGGGGCAGATGTTTGTATGGTAAATACGAATGTTTGTTCTCGGGTCTTGGATGTTTAATATGTATATAAGTATGTATTTATCTTTATAAGTATGTTTATCCGTTGTCTAGTACCCATAGTACAGGCTTTGCCTAGTTTGGGACTAGGTCAATTGGTGTCAATCGTCCCATGATATTTATTTATTTATTTTTATTAAATATGTGTAAGGATATTTTAAATCCACTTTTAGGAAATTCTGACGGAGAACGTTGAAATTTAGATAAACATTATAATTTTGTAAGTTGCGCGTTGGTAATTACTAGTAAAACAGGGAAGAGTTTGGTGCTCGCTCAAACTGTGCCCTAAGCACGACTTGTCGAATCCTGCGTCACGTAAAATCGAATAGTAAACTATGACGAGTTTGTATGACGTTTGGAACAGCGCCCGCCTGTGAGCGTATTTGGAACTAAAATTTAGTATGAGATTTCTCGACCTCGATACGATAACCGTAACGTAACGCAGGATTCGACAAGTCGTGCTTAGGGCACAGTAAGTTTTTTTATACTTAAGTACTTAATTCTGCTGATGTTATTTTTTTTTATTAATTCCAGGAAATAAGGTAACACTTGTTATATTATAAGACTACTTCTCGATAGCCTAGTGGTTAGAGACCCTGACTATGAAGCTTGAGGTCCCGGGTTCAAACCCCGGTCGGGGCAGATGTTTGTATGATGAATATGAATGTTTGTTCTCGGATCTTGGATGTTTAATATGTATATAAGTATGTATTTATCTATATAAGTATGTTTATCCGTTGTCTAGTACCCATTGTACAGGCTTTGCCTAGTGTGGGACTAGGTCAATTGGTGTCAAATTATCCCTTGATATTTATTATTTTATTATTATTTATTATAGTCCTCAGCTTTGATTTATTGAGTAGGTACTCGTATAGTGAAATAAGTGCACATTCAGAGCTTAAAGCTGGGTCAAATTATTTAAAAAAAATTAGAGGATCCTCTGATCTCGCACAGAACTCAACAAAAAGGCTGCTGACTGACACTGTCCTAAAATAATATTTTCACTCATAAATAACATCGGCATTTCCTCCAAAAATATTTTTTTAAAAAAAACATCAAATTACTTTTATATCGACTAAGGTCGCGACTTATATTTAGTAAATCCCTAATAAAATATAAAACCGCATTGAATATCCAATCTTTATTTATTTCAGAAGGGACACCTGAGAAGAATAGGGTCGGTTCCCATGAGCATAATTTTGAGTAATACCCTGTGTGGACCTGCCTTTATGGAGGGTGACAAATCGTGCGCAAGCGCATACTGCATTTTTTTAATCAACCAAATCCAATTTAAACCTCTATACCAAGCGTTACAAGATTGAAAATGGTTTCAAATTCTCCGATAAAATCTCAACTGTCAAGCCACATGTTTAATCGCGCTGACAGCGCGTCCTTCCCAGAAATCATCGAAGTCATAAGATTATTTGTTTTTTCCTGAAAAACAAGATTAATGTTGTACGAGGTGTGAAGTTTTCTTAAAACGAACTTAAGTGGGCTTAGGCAAATTGGCTTAGGAGTGGTTGGTGAAGTTTTGTTTGCTTTGATTTATTACTTAAAATGCAACTATAGATGCTAGTCATTTTTGATCTTTGCGTTAAGAAGTGTTATTATCCGTCTACGGCCAAGCCAAGAGGAATTTTATTGTGGTTTTTATTATTTTAGTGACGAAAAGATCCTAAGAATATTTGTATACAGATACCTACCTATATTACATATTTGATACACAGGCATGATATTTATGAACACAATTATAATACAATACATATAGAGTAAGTACAAGTATAATGTACAAATTATTATAAAAATAGGTAAGTATTGAAAGTAAAGCGTTTACTATCCATAGTTCAAAATAGACTTCAACCTATATTAAGGTAAAGGTAAAAAATAGTTTTATACAGTTTTAATACAACTGGTCCTCCTTTCGTTTACAATTTACAAGTTATTGAAGTTGTTAATGCTGTCTTATTCCTATTTAAATTAAGTAAATAAAAATGTAAACTTATTCTCATCAAGTCCAAGTGTACATAACTACATACAAGTAAAGCTAATAAAAGATTATGCCGGTTGCTTGTACAGATGTTCCCTTGTTGTCCATAAATTAGGATTAAAAGAGCTTAAAATATGATATGAGCTTCGAGCGCGACATGGCCGCAAGTAGTCATACTTAATCACCTCCAAATTAATTAATGATTATTATTGTTCAAAAGTAGTCAAACAAGGAGAGGGATTGGTCCACTGCTCTGGGGGGCTAGGACGCGTGCCATTTTGTCGCTAGTCGCTCAGTGCGTCCTTCACTGATTCCATCACTTTAAAGGGACGCACTGTGCGACTAAGCGACAAAATGGCGCATCGTGCTACATGTGCTGATGTTGGTAATGGCGACGAATACGAAACATCCTGAAGCTACACTCAAAGACGTAAGTTTATATTAAACCGTTAATGAATTATACACTTCGTACACTTGCTGGCACAATAAATCGCCCACCCTATTTCGCCTGATTATTGTGAATAATGACATTTAATTACTAATTAATACTTTTACGTTGACGACCGAATAGCCTAGTGGTTAGAGACCCTGACTGTGAAGCTTGATGTCCCGGGTACGATCCCCGGTCGGGGCAGATGTTTGTATGATGAATACGAATGTTTGTTCTCGGGTCTTGGATGTTTAATATGTACAATAAGTATGTATTTATCCATATAAGTATGTTTATCCGTTATCTAGTACCCATAGTACAGGCTTTGCCTAGTTTGGAACTAGGTCAATTAGTGTAATTTGCCCCATGATATTTTTTACTATTATTACAATAAATAGTAAAAGGGCGATCATTGGTGCCGGTGAATATATTTGAAAACGTGCTTATAAAAGTAATGGTATCTATAAGTAGGCCTAGAAACAAACTTACGGAAGGATGCACTGTAACATTTCCAATTCCAAAACTGTCAAGAAATATAATAAAACACTTCATTATGTTTTTAAATCACTCCCAGGCAAATTAATTCGGCTGGCAACAACATAAAACAACTACTTACCCAAATTAAAGGCACAAGTAATTACATTACGACCTCGTCTGTCCTAATTCCTCAGCTAAATGCTAAGGCCCCATTTATACTACGAGTATCTGTTTAAAGAATACATGGATCAAGTTCCCTACTTGGAAGTTGATTATTCAGCATTGTAATTGGTTAATCGTTATTTAAATAAATAAGTAATAAATAAATATCATGGGACAAATTGACACCAATTGACCTAGTCCCAAACTAGGCAAAGCCTGTACTATGGGTATGGGTATTTAATTATGTTTATTTGGTATTGGGCAAAAAATCACAGCATGTACCGCTGTTTTTTTTTACACTTTTGAGTAATTATAGCAGTAAATAAAACAGCACAGAGTGTGATAGGTATACTGACAAACTTAGCACATTTCATAGTCATCCTACGATACAGGGCTAGCCTAGTGTGGGTGACACGGTAACCATTATTTGTTAAAATCATGTAGGGTGAAACTGAAACTGTTCTTGTGCAAAACCTAATTTAAGGAATCTTGTATTGTCACTATTCTAATATAAATAATTTTTATTTTTTTAGTAGAAATATCTTATTTTGAAATGGCATTTAATTGAAAGGGCTCTTGTCCCAATAACACGCTTTAATTCTACAACGGAAGTATTACAAAGGTGAAGCAATTAGTCGACCTGGCATACTTTGGATATCCACCCCAATTTTTAATGTAGCACTCCCATCGCGTGAACCATCGGTGGTCTAAAAACACACGCGCACTACCATTTTCGTCTGTTGTCTTACAAATTACGGCCACATTACAGAATCAACTATGAAGTAGCGTCATGACTTAAAACAGATAACG
Source organism: Clepsis dumicolana (assembly GCA_963691665.1). Classification (NCBI taxonomy): domain Eukaryota; kingdom Metazoa; phylum Arthropoda; class Insecta; order Lepidoptera; family Tortricidae; genus Clepsis; species Clepsis dumicolana. The sequence goes on along the minus strand of OY829519.1, from coordinate 5,018,824 downwards.
TCAAAGTTCACACATAATTATTTGACTAGGAAAAAACAAGAAGGAAAAAGCAGGTATTGAGAGAGGTGTAAAAACTTGCAAGCGTTTTGTAGATACAGATACAGAACTTAGGTGGGTCGTTAAAGTACTATAAACTAGAGGTATATTTTTAATGAAAACTGGGGTTTTGTAATTTAGCGAGGACGTGTAAAAGTGCAGTCGTTTTTAAAAATGCCATCTCCACGTCTCTAAAGGCGACACAACATAACACATATACACACGAATTACGTACTCCAAAAAATGTCTCCGATACCGCCATCAAAAGGTCGCTGGGCGTGTACGCGACAGAAAGAAATTAAATTATTGCTTATTCATTCGAACATTCGCCATTGTAAGCGATCGCAATAAGAGCGAAGAAAGTGTGAGTCCAAATGGAACGTAAATGTCAGGCTTAACGCAATTTATCGAGGCTGTTTGAATTGAAAGCTTCAGTTTTTGCGCACTCTTCCTTTTTGGAAGTAAAAGTATTTATGCTATCTAGATTGCGGGCAAAACACTGTCTTCTTTTTTTGCGTATGTTTTGCTGAATTGAAGGTCGGGCATGATACGATTATTACGAGTATTTGTGGGTGGCAGGACCTTGTTTATGGTCTGTCTAGATCGCTTCGACTATATTACTCGTCAGTTGCCCCGTTAAGCGTAGCTAGTTGCACTGTGTCTGAGTTCTAGCTTGAAGTAAGAAGAAGAGACAAGCAATACGTCTTAGCATTCGTAGATAATGGTGATAACAATCGTGGAATTTAAAAAGAGGTTGGCTTTACATGCGAGGATGACATTGGAGGACCTTTCAGCTTTTATGTAGACGATCTCTAACAAAACATTTAATGTCCAGCTTCCAGACTCCAGCTTCAAATAAACTATAGAGACGATGGCAGTCAATGAACCCCAAAGGAGTTTTATTTAACACTGAATTCATTAATTATTTCCTAGACATTAATCCTATCGTCTCATCAACGGAAATTAAATATCCTAATATCTTTCAACCCATCTCAGGAATAGGTAACGATACTGAAGTTGTTATAAAAAATACCTTTCAAGTTAATTAAATTTTATTGACTTCCAAGACCATAATTAGTTGATATTAATCTGTATTGTATAATAAATATTAGCTGGGTCGTTTGTTCGGAGTGAAAAATATTCTAAAACGTATTCGACCTATAAGGACGATGCTAAGAGGACTTTAACATTAATTTTAAAAGTGAGATTCTTAAAGAGAATCGTGTAATTTTTATATCATGGTTGGTAGGAATAAGTGTTTTTTTTTTACGTAAGTACGTGGTAAGTGATTATGATTATGCCAAAAACGTCGGCCGACCAATTTGCTTTACCACCCTTAAAGGTTCGTTTAATTTGCATGTTATAAATCGTCAAGGTTATCGATGTCGATGTCAAACCTGGTAAATCATATTATTGGCATAATTTACGTTACCTACTGGTTAATGCTTATACACCAATTTAAGTATCATAACGTTATCGTTGTTACGAAACCTTGTTGTACTATTAACTAGATATTATTAACAAGAATAAAAACTTCGTAGAGTTTAGAATAATTCCAAGTATCAGTGTATTTTCAACTGACCCCTCATTGTTTAACAATGTTGTATGACATAATTGTAAAGTTTAGAAGTACATGTTATAATTCTAAATTCAACGTCCTAACTGACGCACCATTCTGTGACACATTTAGGCCACCGATATGTGCAAAAGTACTTAAAAACATTTTAACATCAACTGATCTTCCGGGCTATTTATTTACATTGCTCGTTTCACTATAACTAATGATGTATAGTCTCGAACAAATGAAGCAATGGTTTTAATTTATTTTTAAAATGTGTGAAATGTTTGTGTCGCTTTGCAGGGGAGATGCTCACTGGGGATGCACGCGGCGAAATATTTTTAGACTCCCTATCTTTCGTTAGTCATTTGTTACTGCCTACTCGCGTTCGTTTGTTGTAACAAAGTGTCCTTAGCAATAGCGCCTCCAGTTTCTTATTTTAAAACAACACAGTTTATGTAAATGTTATTAATATTATTATAGCAGTAGCAGCAGAGTATTTAGATATTTATGTCCTTACGTCTGAAATGAGATCGTACCGAACCGAACATCCGAGGACGCGGCAAAGAAACAGCTGTAAAAGCACCTTTATTTTGCAGGTAAAATTAATAAAACTGACTATTTGTCAAGTCTCTACAGCTAGTTTTATCGTTTTAAATAGGAAGATTATTATTAGGTTTTGCATTAAAATTATTTATCATACCTATGACAAGAATTGCAGAACCATATCTTAAAATTCTTCCATTTGGGGAAGCTCCAAACCCTGAGTCGTCTATGTTGATACTAGGCAATCTCTGGCATAGCTATAACTTTGTCACAGGGGAGGAGGACCAATTCATGATGGGTATGGTAAGTAAATATGTAATGGGTAAGGTGGGAGGTAACCCGTTGCTAATACTAAAGGTAAATTTTAAGCTGAAAGGGTCCGATCCCTCTAAATCCTTACTTATTTATATACGCCTTATGGACACGAGTAAGCCCATTGGTCAATCAGTCCATCTTAATACCTAACCTACACATATAAAACTGTAATAGTACGTAGCTACTAAATATTGGTTACAAATACATTTACAAATTTGCTCCCACACGATTCAACAGATCACTCATCAAGTCGCACTCGTCTTATTCTGTCTGGCCGGTTGTTTGTTCGTCTGTCTGCCACGCCAATTGCACCCGCACTATTAACCCTCACTAAATGTCAAGTTAAATTAAACCAAGAAGATGCTACAAAGTGAACTACAAAGAGAACTACAGATGACAGTCGAGAAAATTGAGATGTTATTACTAACATGACAGATGTGATTCTGTTTGAGTTTTTCGCAAGAAATGCTAGTGCAAATGCAGAGTAGAATTTTAACAGTACAAACCTTTGAGTAATTCCAGTTTACCCTTAGTTGCCACTTATCTAGAGTCTATTCCAAATCGACCTTATCCAAGTTAAAGGAGTTCGGGGTGCATTGAATCGTGAATGGTATACAACAAAGTTACGGTCATTTAGAATAAGCTGTTCATAAATCTTGAAGAAACACAAAATCGTGATAAGCGTTGTCATAAGCCCTAATTCGATTGAGTTATGTGTTACGTTGTGAAGTGTTCATAGGCTTGTACTTAAATTTGTATTAGGCCATGTGTTCGCCACCACGTGTGCCTCGGCAACTTTTTGCCCGCCGTTTTTGCCTCACATTCCTTGTCCAACGTATAAAAAAATAACCGTCCGATTAGGTCTCATTGTAATCGAGATCACGTCCCGGGTGTCGTGGGCGACGTTCCAAGGACAGTGTGGACTTGGCTTTATGATAATCGATATAAAAATTGAAGCGTCGTTGTCGTAAGTCGGTGTGGATATCGCCTTAGAATGCGTGATTAGGTTTTTAGGGTTAGTACATAACGATTTTTAAGACGCGTATGTGACTTGAATCAGAAATGTTGTTAATCGAAAATCATGCGTCGACATTGTATACAAAATACGATTATTAAGTCGTCAGTTGCTCGTAAATTTTGTATGGTATTTTACTGATGTAGTTTAGCTTTAGTTGTGTAGCAAATTAAACAAAAAATACGCAGCAAATTGTCGAACAAATGCTACGTCTGGCGCCCTTTACAAGGCTGCAACAAAAAACTCCTCCGACCCCAATTTGAAGACCATAAATCATACCTAAATAATATTATCAGGTGGTCTACACCTCGCCCGGACAAAAGCTATCGATATCATAATGGCGTCATACTAGCATAGCTAATACTATAAAGTGACAAAGTTTAAACTAACATTTCACAAGTAACGTTTTGGCGCCTAAAGTAGGTACTATGTGTAGAGACGAGACGTTATTACATGTTGACGTAATGCCACAGCTATTTTACTAACTAGACATGTGCTCGGAAATAAAAGAAAGCTATATGTATCTAAGTAGATCAAGCTTCTCCTTGTGGGGACGATTTGTATTTATAGTTGTGTTATTGGTATGATCAAGTATCTCAAGTTTAGTTATAACTTCACCATGAGTATAAAGAGTTTATAATGGGGATTATGAGTATCTGCTATGCTGCTTAATGACGCCGCCACAGTATGAATGCCAGGGTTCAGGTCAAAGGCCTATTAGAAGCATTATATGTATCTATATCAATATCAATACCGATGGCAATTGCAATAGTAATACTGTGATCTCATACCTTAATATAACTCCTGTGATGTCCGCACTCATCAGCTATTAACATCTCACCCAGGTACTGGCCTGGTGCTCACACAGGTGATATGTGCTACCCCAAATGTCCACCTCCTGTTGTAAAAATAAACACTATGACTTCAACTGTAGTTGAAGCCACGCACAAGAATGCCATTGATCATCATTAAAGTATTAAATGCTAAGCTTCCTAGCATGGTTGGCGAAGCCATCCAACCATATACACCATTGGGCTGCCTTAAACATCCCATGCAAGCTATTCTTGCACGTATGAGCAGAGTTTCAAACATATAAACCAATGTACTGCCTTAAACATCCCATGCCACCAATGTTGCATGTATGAGCAGAGTTTGAACATATAAACCAATGTACTGCCTTAAAACATCCCATGCAACCAGTGTTGCACGTATGAGCAGAGTTTGAACATATAAACCAATGTACTGCCTTAAAACATCCCATGCAACTAATGTTGCACGTATGAGCAGTTTGAATATATAAACCAATGTACTGCCTTAAAACATCCCATGCAACCAATGTTGCACGTATGAGCAGAGTTTGAACATATAAACCAATCTACTGCCTTAAAACATCCCATGCAGGATTCCTGCATGTATGAGCAGAGTTGGAACGTATAAACCAATGTACTGCCTTAAAACATCCGATGCATGACTCCTGCACGTATGAGCAGAGTATACCACGAAACTTAGCTTTAACACAAAACTGCAAAACACATCATGAGTGATACTTAGACCCAAGGGGCAATAGTTAGGCTTTAATTGTGTAATGATATGTAGGATACGTTTAGGCAATACTTGTGCAGTCACTTAGAACCAATTAGGACCACTTAGCTTTTAGATCAGCTCAGGAGTCTGGACACCACACACTTGTTAACAGTTTAACTTTATATTGAAAACATTCTAAACTTAAACTATGCAAAGAATGTGACAATAAATGACAGCTTACCATAGTCAATGATAGAAATGGCGGGAACTTGAGACTTCAGATAATGTTGCTATATACAATTATTTACAGTTCGCGATTCTTCGCGACACTCCTCACTACTATCAGGACCGTGTTTTATAAAGCTACAAGTTACAATTTACAAGCGGAAGTCTCATTCTATCACCTTTTGTTAGAAAGAGACTTCCGCTTGTAAATTACAACTTGTAGCTTTATAAAACACGGCCCAGGAGTATTTAAAAGTGCATCGCTCTCCATTCTACAGTCCTACAGTTGTCTTTTTACGTTCCTTTGCCAATCTCCGGAAGACTTTGTCCTTGTCTTTGTCTTTGTGTTGTTTGTTGTGTTTTTGTGTTTGTTGTTTGTTGTTTGTGTGACTTTGTTTGATCGGTAAAAAATAATCCAGGCGACTACCTAATACGCAAAGGTATGGCCAGTTGATGAATCATATTGCCAATATAGTTTAACCAAGGTTTGTCCTTGAACAACTGGTTTTATTAAACGTAAACGCCAGTAATTACCTACTCCTTAGCCCAAGCAACACAGATTGGCTGTATAATCCTTGTAAAAACGCATTTCTAAAAACTTCAAGCTGATAAGCTGGCTGCTTAACGGCTGTATAGACGTTTACATGGTCGTTATCCAAGCAATTTGGGCACAAAATAAAATGCTTTAATTTGTATAATAGCAACATAACAGCAACATAGTAGCTGAATAAATGTACAAGAAGCTTAATATCGTCTGTATAAATGCTGATTAACCTTAAATCAGCTATTAAAACTCTTTTAATCAGTTGAAAGTGTTCAAGTTCAGTTATTCATTTAATATTCAGCATTTAGTTCATTCTCGTACTTTTTTTTAGTGAATATGCAAATTATGTTTAAAAAATACGTGAAATTTTAATTGTATTTAGAAATGGCTATAGCCAAGAAGAGTATACTCTTCGCACCAACAAGCGTCGTCATTACTATTTTACAATTGGATTTGAATTTCGGTTTTATACGTTTTATAATTAATGGAAGTGAATTCTTATTGCGCATTTAATTTTACTGTGAATTTACATATATATTTTCCGTAAAATTTGTAAGCGCCGCATGATTAAACTACTATTCAGTAAGTAAACAATGATTTTATAATAACCTGGTTTGGATAAGCAATTTTTTTCAAATGATTTTGAGTATTTCAGTGTGCAAAAATAATGTGGCTGATGTTAACCACCTTTTCTAAAAGTGATTTTATTAATAAAACGCAGTGTTTGATTTAGATATTGTATCATTTATATTTTTATTAGAGGTTATGTAATGGCGACACGGCTATGTTGATTATAAGCTGCTCATACAGCCGTTTACTTGCTTATTTCTGCATAATGGATCATTATGTGGGCACTTATCTTACTATAATTTGATTAAAAGTGATATAAAAAAAGAACAATTTGGGATAACATGTCAACACATCATAATGCTGCTTAACAGCCTATTAGGGTTATATTACAGGAAAATCCAACTATTTTCAAATTTCGATTCAAATTTAGGTAATTACGTACGTAAAGCAACACAAATGTTACACTCACATTTGTGTTACTTTACGTACCTATTTACATGTAACATTATAACTACCCCGCCTGCCCGTGATTCCCCTCGTGTTGCGGGTGTCCATGGGCGGCGGTGATTGCTTTACATCAGGTGACCCGCCTGCTCGTTTGCCCCCTCTTGTATAAAAAAAAATGATGACACGGAACCCTCAGTGCGCGAGTCCCACTCACTCTTGACTAATTGTGTAATATAATAGCTTTACGAAATTTCAATATCCAGTTATTTTCTGTATAAAAATCTTCAATTCATGTTTGTTGTCTCTAAAAGCTGTATAAATGTGTTTCTTGAGCTTAAGTCGCTATAATTTATTTTAAAGAGCTTACTTATTTTCAATTATGCAGCGTTCTGCTTTGCCAAGTCTTAAAAAAGGACAAATATTCAGCTTCTGAATAACTGGTTATGATATGAAGTGCAATACAGCTCGAAGAGTACAGAAAATAGGTTATTCAGCATCTAGCAGTATATTGAAAACTGATACCAAAGTTATACAAAGAAATGCTGCCACACCAGTAATTATGCAGCGTTCCGTGGTCTTGTCTGCCTTAAACTGAATAGCGTATCTTTAATAGTTCTGCTCATGACTTTTATTAAGATTTAAGAAAGAAAATGAGTGCTATATAAAATTTATTAAGCTTGTGGCGCCGCACTATGCGCCGCACTACACATCAAACAGTGTGGCACCGCTTTACACGCCTGCACTATTGCCGGACTTTCTATGCCCGCGTTGCGCCCAGCACTAGGGCGCGCGAGGGGTATGCTGGGGTGTACTTCGACCGCGCCGGGCGCTCTTGCTTGGCTGCCGTATCTCTGCCCACGCGCTCATATTGTTTCACCGCAGTAGACAGGTTTACCAGATGGCCAGAAGTTAAGCCCCTACGAGACATCTCAGCTGAATCGGTAGCAAATGCTTTGCTGGAAACATGGATCTCACGATTTGGTTGTCCACAGACTATCACCACAGACCAAGGACGCCAGTTCACTTCACAACTTTTCAAGACCCTGGCAGAGCTCTGCGGTATCCGGCTGCGGCACACGACGGCGTACCATCCAGCCGCTAACGGCTGCGTAGAGAGGCTCCACCGCTGGCTGAAGGGAGCTATCATGGCCCATAACAACACACGCTGGACAGACGTGCTACCCGTCGTGCTGCTCGGACTACGCAGCGCTTGGAAGGAGGACCTGAAATGCTCGGCTGCAGAGATGGTGTATGGTGAGCCATTGCGAATACCTGGTGAGTTCTTTCAACCTCATAACTCTAACACGCTGCAGCCGAACGAATTTGTCAAACAACTGAGAGAGCATATTTCAAAGATAAAGCCAGTACCGACCTCGAGCCATAACACGAAGCAAATTTTTGTCCACAAAGATCTGAAAACTTGTACACACATATATCTTCGCAAAGACGCACTCAGAGGAGCTCTAGAGCCGCCATACACTGGCCCACATCGAGTCCTCAGTAGAACTGACAAGACCGTCACTATTGAATTACTCAGAGGACCAGTGACCGTCTCTATTGATCGTGTCAAACCTTCTTACTCTCAGAATGACACAATTCTAACTGACTCTCTCTCTCCTCAGTCCGATGACTCTATTCCTGACGGGCCACCCGCACCTGCATCTCGTGCGCCAGCCCCAACACCAACCCCAACTTCAGCTACGGCCCCGTGTCCAGTCAAAACCACACGGTCCGGCCGAAAAGTCAAATTTCCCGTCTGCTTTTCACCAGAACGCTGATTCTCGGAGGGGGGTGGTGTGGCGCCGCACTATGCGCCGCACTACACATCAAACAGTGTGGCACCGCTTTACACGCCTGCACTATTGCCGGACTTTCTACGCCCGCGTTGCGCCCAGCACTAGGGCGCGCGAGGGGTATGCGGGGGTGTACTTCGACCGCGCCGGGCGCTCTTGCTTGGCTGCCGTATCTCTGCCCACGCGCTCGTATTGTTGCACGAATACGCTCGGAACCGCCGCGCTTTCTTCTTGGCAAATAATAAAATATATTATAGGTCAACATCCCTATAAGCTTAAAGTGTTATTAGAGACCAAAAACTATTCAATACAGCATTTGGCTATCTCGTCAGCTTTAATACCTGTATAACAAAGCTTTAAACTGATTATAGGTGAATTTTTGTACTGTTATCTGGCCTATGTGTTGCTTGGGAGACATTATAATCTATCTCTATAGACGATATTCTCGTAAACTGCTCTTACAGTTTGGTGTATTTTTTTTAGTACGACCAATGTTTACTTTTCCAGGTTTATCTAGATTATAAATCTTACAGTAGTTACTTGACTTTATTCCTTTTATGAACTAAAAAACAATTACTTTGCTCACCCGCGACCACTAATGACAAATAGTTATATCTGTGCGGCAAATGTATGTTTCCATGCAACACCTCCACCTCCACTGCTACACGAATCAACACATGCCACACAGACCCAACTATCACCACCACCACTATACTAAACGCTGACGCGTTTCGGCACTCTCCACGAGGCCATTTACGAAGCACAACAACAACCGCTCAACATGCCACCACTTCCACTACTGACATATGTAAACCATGTACTCAACTTAGTTAATGACAAAACCAACGTACCCACTAATATTTTATAAATTCCAAACTACCCTTTTATGTAAGTCCTAAACTACCCTTTTTTAAGAAATGAATTCCAAACTACCCTTTTTATTTTTATTTTTAATCTACGCCAGGTACCCCGTTATTTTTAACCGAGTACGGTAAAAAGAGAAGTCATGTTCTCATTATTACTATGACACATTATTAAAATTAGAACCAAGTCGTAACAAAGGCGAAGAAACCAAATTAACTTGTTCATTAATAATAGACCCCATGTTGTTGTACCTAATTATTTCCAATTGTTCTAAAACCGATAGCCGCAAACCCTTATCACAATAATGTAAAATTTCGTACGTATCTGAGTCTAACAACGAATGATTCGTTTCTAATAAATGCTTGGCAAAGTTTGATTTATCTGGATGATCATGCCTATATGACGAAACATGCTCTTTAAATCTAGTACCAAAGCTTCGACCGGTTTGTCCAATGTATACTTGACTACAGTCGCCACAAGTGAGTTTATATACGCCCGACCTGTTCCCTTTATCCACCTTTTCTTTGTTATTACAAAGTCTAGAACGTAAAGAATTAGTAGTCTTAAAGGCAACATTGATGTTATTTGATTTTAAAATATTATAAATCTTGTCAGACAACCGGCCAACATAAGTAATACTAGATCTAAATTTGTTAGTAGGCTGAGATGGCAACGCAGAGTAAAGCATGCTATTCACTATCCGTCCCTGCTTCTTTTGAACCAGACTATTAACCATTGCTGTACTATAACCATTTGTTGTTGCTATCTGATATATAGTATGTAACTCAGAATCATAATGCTCTTTCGAAAGAGGTACAGTTAGTAGTCTATGTACATAACAATGGAAAGCAGCCAGTTTATGCTGCCATGGGTGAGTAGAATTTGCAGGTATGACAGTATCTGTGTACG